>CM068375.1:305026909-307426909 GCA_034769895.1 Magicicada septendecula
GTTCAATAAACGATTTTTGCATAGTGGTCTCAAAAACCTTAAACCGTTCATTTATTTTGGTATCAACCGTATGTACTTTTTCACCGATTTCAGCGACTTTAGCGGTTAACTCTTTATTGCTTTCTTCGATTTTTTTATTGCTTTCGCGATTTCGGTGACTCTAGCGTCTAAATTTTTCGCGCTTTCGTCTATTTTCGCGGTCGTTGCTTTATTACATTGCTTAATTTCCGTATTTAAGTCGGCGTTGCTGTGTTCTAATGCTTCGGTTAGACTGACTCTTTGTGCCTCGATTTTGGACTTTAATTCTGCGTTATTCATTTCAGCATTGGCTGTTATTTGTTCAAATTTCGCGTCTATTTTAGCGGTCAAATCCGCATTAGCTTGTTTCATTTCCGCGGTTCATTTGCCGCATTTGTTTAAGTAGTTTGTCCATATCCATTTTAAATACACAACAATTTCAAATATAAACAATTTCAAATACACACAAAGTAGCTTCAAATACACAAAATAATTTCACTGCTGTACGAGCACCAGTCACAAAACTCTTTGGGGATTGTTCAGTTGGACGCCAGCTGTTTTAGGAGTTAAAACAGCAAACTATGTTTTAACGTGTAAATTAAATTTAAATTGAATGAATTTAATTTTAATTTAATGTACGTTTGCCGGGCCCCACGTTGGGCGCCATATGCAACTCTACTTATATGCGTTGTTGTTGTGTTGTGTTGTGTTTGAGTACCTACCTGCTGTCCGATCTTGCGGTTTCTTCCGACTAGGGTGTGTGGATTTTGGATTTGAATTTCGCAAGCTAGTAATCTCAAATTTATGGCAACAACACACAAAATAAGTTACTTTAAAGGGGGAGAGTTTTGTGAGACTGGTAGGCTTTGTCGTACAACAATAAATGCAATATGGGGTAATAAAATGTTGTTTATTACTCCAATAACACACAAGAATAAAATGGTTATTATATTATCAATTATCTTATAGTGTAAACAATGAATCTATGTTGACTAATGTTTTTCAATTGGTTGATAATTGAAAAGAAACTAAACTCGTTATTTGACGAGTTAATTGCAATTGAAAATTTAATTAATTAATTGGTTTAATTTAATTAAATTGCTTTATCTAAATTGAATTTAAATGTTAATAAAAATAAAATATAAAAACTCTTAAGTTAATTAGAATACTTTTCAAAAACAAATTAGGCCGTGACAGTCTAGTTCACGTCATTTCATTTCTAGTGATTTGACTTCTGTTATACTGCAGTATGAGCTAATAATTAGATTGTTAGTTAAGATTTGTATAGCGCTTTTATATTATTTCTATTTTCTTAACTACCGCTTACTACTGACTTAGACTGCTATACAGATTATCACAATGAATTTATTCTTAATTACTAGAGTCTTTGATTTTTGTATGGCACCTGAGTTGTTTAAATTACAATGCTTTTAATTGAAAAATGAAGAAAATTTGATGTTGAAAAATAAATAAGTTGATTTTGCTTTCCTGTTATTGAAGTGGATAGTAGAGTTGCTCCAAATGTCCCTCGCTGGTCCCAATCCGATCTGCTAGAGAAAGTAATCTGCTTAGAGCTCCTGGATTCGGTCGTTGAGTTAAGAATTCGGCAACACTCTGCTCTCCTGCTGTTTGTTGAATATTTTAACGTCTACGGCTTTCTGCTGGACTGGTTTATGTCCGTCGTCGATTCGCACGTCGCACGTCGGCGTGTGTGTGTGTGTTTCGTTCGAGTGGTAGCTCTGCTCGTCAGCTGTTCACCAATGATTTAGACGGCCTCTCTGTCGTATTCTTGAAGTCTGGTCTTGAAGTCTGGTGGATCTCTTGCGTGCTTATGACCACAGCTTGCAGTACACAATACGCTTGGTTGTTGTAATGAAGAGTATCTCGCCTTTACGCAATACTTACGAGTTGTACAGTTGATCTGTATTTACTGTGTTCGTAATTGCGTGTGTTGACCACGTAGAGTCTTCTGATGAATCTTCACAACTATGGTTACGAGACGATCGAAGAATTACGTCTTTACTTCGCAAGTACTGGCAGAAGAGTGATGGTTCAGCCCGAAAACACCGCGCTGGTCGGGGAATTCGTCAAATGATTTGATTGGCTGACACGCTCTCCCTACTACACAAAATTTGAATTCCCTTGGTCCGTGAGAATGAAGTTAGATTCCCACAGACGGAGAATTAATATTATTACTAATATTATTATGCGGCGGAACCAAATTGTCGGTCCGGATTTCCTGTGATAGTTTAATTTTGCAATATCTTGGTTGCAAACCAAGTTGTGCTAAATCTAAAATATACACTCTGTTGGAAATTATTATCTTTATAACATATTAAAATCTCATTAATGTAGCTCTATTTTTACAGAAGTTAGTCAATTAAATTAATTAACTCTTTTATTTGTTAATTATTTTGCGTAAAATTTGCACACGTTATTATTAATATTTCGGCAAACATTTTGGCTATCTTGGACTTCGCCTTAATTTATTTGTTTCCGAGATATTAATAATTAACAGTTTGGGTTTGGATCTTTCCTTCTACAGCGAGCTGATTACATAACGGCCACGTGTGCGTCTTTTTACAAAGCATTATTTTCATCGCTCCTACGTACAAATGGAGTTTTGACTATTACAATTTATTTAAACATGATTCTAGTATACGGTTGACATATAACCCCAAATAATTGATATTTGGTGCTGTTATATACACCCCCACCTATTTTAAAAAAAATCAATGTAATAATTACATTTTTTTTTTTTTTTTCAATTATTATAAACGTATTTTGTAATCATTATACTACTTGTAATTAATTGACTTATTCAAAAGACACATACATAGGTGTTAATGTTATTCCATTATATACAATTTAACTCTAAATACATCCTATTAATAATATTATATTTGCAAATTATTGTGTATCAATGTTTTTAGAACGGGTAGTATCTAACTGCAGCGTTCCAGAGGGTTTGTTTGTCAACAACTGGCACGCGCGCAAAGGAATGTGCTGACTTTTTGTTTACAGTGTTATCGCCTGCCGCGTGGCTAATTGCTTGACCTACTTTCAAACCGTCGGTCGGTAGTTACCGTGTGACGTAACTATTTCCTGCGGTGCGTTTGTTTCGTTGTACACGCTCGTTAGTTACCGCGTTAGAAAGCATTATTATTTTATACACAATCTATCTACAATTATTATTAATAATATAAAATACAAGTAATTTATTTTAATTCTATTATTATAATAATATTATCAGATTATTATTTTTAAAGTGCATCCAGTATATCGTAGCTATTTTTATGGGTGGCTCTACAATATTCCGCTATGTACTCGTCAAATTCGTATACGTCCCCGGATATGATTTCCACGTCTTCCCACGCTGACTGTGTGGGAACGTCGTCGTCAAGTTCCTGTTCCACCAGACGTACAATTGTCGGAGTCCATTGTTGTATTGTGTTAACCGCCAACCGTGGTTCCGTACCTTCCGGTTGGAATACTTTGTTAACTGGCGTACAAATTTCTGTAGAAAAATCACTTTTCTTAAATCTAGCATTTTTCTTATTTTTACCTATTTTATTTCTATACATTTTAGCATGATTTATGGCGCTTCCCCCCTGGAGGCGCCCGTTTCCAAGTTTTTTGGAACTTACAATTCTTTTTCTTCTCACTAGAGTCTTTATTGCTTTGGGTATCGCTGTCTTGCTCTATTGTGTCACTTCTAGCTATTTCGACCGTTTGAATTGCTCTAATCGGGGCCCCATCGTTACCCTTATATTGCCCTTTTGGTCTACCGATATTTGGTTTGCCTTTGTATTCAAAGGTCTTATCTGGGGGTTTTGACGATGTCTGGGGTGGAGTATAACTGGTACTCGGTCTTTGATCAGGTTGCTGATGATATTGTTCCCGTGTATTCTGCCCTTCGTTATTTCGGCGAGAATCAGGGTTATAACGCCACCCACCAAAATCAAAAACTGTCTCGCTTTGGGATACTAGAATGACCAGTTCATCGACCGTGCGTATACCCTGCGTAAACACAGCTACTCTAATGTTGTGATTAAAATGATAGGCAAGTTTCGTGACTATGTCAATCTCCGAAAATGCTGGGGTTAAATGCTTCGCGCGCTCGACCTGTTGGATAATATAATTTTCCGCGGTAATACCCATTTTCCTATCAAATCTTCCATACTCTAGTTCATTTCGTAAAAGTCTTTGAGTATGCGAATTCCAGTACCGGCTTTCAAATTTTTGTTTGAACTCCGCGTATGTGGACACTCTATCGCGTACAATGTTATACCACTTACGCACCGAATCACGCATCGCGTTAACTACCCACTGTATTTTATCTTGATCTTCAAGTCTCGACCCTACCCTAGCCATTTCACTTTCACAGGCTAACAAAAATTCAATAGGGTTTTCGTTATTTTCCCTGTAAAATACACACGATTTTTCTCGTCGACAGGACCTTGTACTAAAATATTGGGAGCGGACCTCCTCCGTACCTCCTGTCGTACTTTCAAAATTTCGTCGTTTAACGGTTGTAAGACACTCTCTTTATTAGAGTCTATGTTAGATCGCGTCTCTACAATTGAAGCGTCTAGTCTATTTACTTGTCGTTGCGTTTCTGTCGCGTCGGCTTGACTCTTTATCTCGAGAGAGTCGACTTTTTTCGCGACGTCTTTCGTTTGTTTTTCGCAGCGGCTTATATGCTCCTTGAACCGGCCCTCCATACATGTGACTTGTTCAATAAACGATTTTTGCATAGTGGTCTCAAAAACCTTAAACCGTTCATTTATTTTGGTATCAACCGTATGTACTTTTTCACCGATTTCAGCGACTTTAGCGGTTAACTCTTTATTGCTTTCTTCGATTTTTTTATTGCTTTCCGCGATTTCGGTGACTCTAGCGTCTAAATTTTTCGCGCTTTCGTCTATTTTCGCGGTCGTTGCTTTATTACATTGCTTAATTTCCGTATTTAAGTCGGCGTTGCTGTGTTCTAATGCTTCGGTTAGACTGACTCTTTGTGCCTCGATTTTGGACTTTAATTCTGCGTTATTCATTTCAGCATTGGCTGTTATTTGTTCAAATTTCGCGTCTATTTTAGCGGTCAAATCCGCATTAGCTTGTTTCATTTCCGCGTTCATTTGCCGCATTTGTTTAAGTAGTTTGTCCATATCCATTTTAAATACACAACAATTTCAAATATAAACAATTTCAAATACACACAAAGTAGCTTCAAATACACAAAATAATTTCACTGCTGTACGAGCACCAGTCACAAAACTCTTTGGGGATTGTTCAGTTGGACGCCAGCTGTTTTAGGAGTTAAAACAGCAAACTATGTTTTAACGTGTAAATTAAATTTAAATTGAATGAATTTAATTTTAATTTAATGTACGTTTGCCGGGCCCCACGTTGGGCGCCATATGCAACTCTACTTATATGCGTTGTTGTTGTGTTGTGTTTGAGTACCTACCTGCTGTCCGATCTTGCGGTTTCTTCCGACTAGGGTGTGTGGATTTTGGATTTGAATTTCGCAAGCTAGTAATCTCAAATTTATGGCAACAACACACAAAATAAGTTACTTTAAAGGGGGAGAGTTTTGTGAGACTGGTAGGCTTTGTCGTACAACAATAAATGCAATATGGGGTAATAAAATGTTGTTTATTACTCCAATAACACACAAGAATAAAATGGTTATTATATTATCAATTATCTTATAGTGTAAACAATGAATCTATGTTGACTAATGTTTTTCAATTGGTTGATAATTGAAAAGAAACTAAACTCGTTATTTGACGAGTTAATTGCAATTGAAAATTTAATTAATTAATTGGTTTAATTTAATTAAATTGCTTTATCTAAATTGAATTTAAATGTTAATAAAAATAAAATATAAAAACTCTTAAGTTAATTAGAATAATTTTCAAAAACAAATTAGCCGTGACAGTCTAGTTCACGTCATTTCATTTCTAGTGATTTGACTTCTGTTATACTGCAGTATGAGCTAATAATTAGATTGTTAGTTAAGATTTGTATAGCGCTTTTATATTATTTCTATTTTCTTAACTACCGCTTACTACTGACTTAGACTGCTATACAGATTATCACAATGAATTTATTCTTAATTACTAGAGTCTTTGATTTTTGTATGGCACCTGAGTTGTTTAAATTACAATGCTTTTAATTGAAAAATGAAGAAAATTTGATGTTGAAAAATAAATAAGTTGATTTTGCTTTCCTGTTATTGAAGTGGATAGTAGAGTTGCTCCAAATGTCCCTCGCTGGTCCCAATCCGATCTGCTAGAGAAAGTAATCTGCTTAGAGCTCCTGGATTCGGTCGTTGAGTTAAGAATTCGGCAACACTCTGCTCTCCTGCTGTTTGTTGAATATTTTAACGTCTACGGCTTTCTGCTGGACTGGTTTATGTCCGTCGTCGATTCGCACGTCGCACGTCGGCGTGTGTGTGTGTGTTTCGTTCGAGTGGTAGCTCTGCTCGTCAGCTGTTCACCAATGATTTAGACGGCCTCTCTGTCGTATTCTTGAAGTCTGGTCTTGAAGTCTGGTGGATCTCTTGCGTGCTTATGACCACAGCTTGCAGTACACAATACGCTTGGTTGTTGTAATGAAGAGTATCTCGCCTTTACGCAATACTTACGAGTTGTACAGTTGATCTGTATTTACTGTGTTCGTAATTGCGTGTGTTGACCACGTAGAGTCTTCTGATGAATCTTCACAACTATGGTTACGAGACGATCGAAGAATTACGTCTTTACTTCGCAAGTACTGGCAGAAGAGTGATGGTTCAGCCCGAAAACACCGCGCTGGTCGGGAATTCGTCAAATGATTTGATTGGCTGACACGCTCTCCCTACTACACAAAATTTGAATTCCCTTGGTCCGTGAGAATGAAGTTAGATTCCCACAGACGGAGAATTAATATTATTACTAATATTATTATGCGGCGGAACCAAATTGTCGGTCCGGATTTCCTGTGATAGTTTAATTTTGCAATATCTTGGTTGCAAACCAAGTTGTGCTAAATCTAAAATATACACTCTGTTGGAAATTATTATCTTTATAACATATTAAAATCTCATTAATGTAGCTCTATTTTTACAGAAGTTAGTCAATTAAATTAATTAACTCTTTTATTTGTTAATTATTTTGCGTAAAATTTGCACACGTTATTATTAATATTTCGGCAAACATTTTGGCTATCTTGGACTTCGCCTTAATTTATTTGTTTCCGAGATATTAATAATTAACAGTTTGGGTTTGGATCTTTCCTTCTACAGCGAGCTGATTACATAACGGCCACGTGTGCGTCGTTTTACAAAGCATTATTTTCATCGCTCCTACGTACAAATGGAGTTTTGACTATTACAATTTATTTAAACATGATTCTAGTATACGGTTGACATATAACCCCAAATAATTGATATTTGGTGCTGTTATATACACCCCCCACCTATTTTTAAAAAAATCAATGTAATAATTACAATTTTTTTTTTTTTTTCAATTATTATAAACGTATTTTGTAATCATTATACATTGGATTACTTATTCAAAAGACACATACATAGGTGTTAATGTTATTCCATTATATACAATTTAACTCTAAATACATCCTATTAATAATATTATATTTGCAAATTATTGTGTATCAATGTTTTTAGAACGGGTAGTATCTAACTGCAGCGTTCCAGAGGGTTTGTTTGTCAACAACTGGCACGCGCGCAAAGGAATGTGCTGACTTTTTGTTTACAGTGTTATCGCCTGCCGCGTGGCTAATTGCTTGACCTACTTTCAAACCGTCGGTCGGTAGTTACCGTGTGACGTAACTATTTCCTGCCGTGCGTTTGTTTCGTTGTACACGCTCGTTAGTTACCGCGTTAGAAAGCATTATTATTTTATACACAATCTATCTACAATTATTATTAATAATATAAAATACAAGTAATTTATTTTAATTCTATTATTATAATAATATCAGATTATTATTTTTAAAGTGCATCCAGTATATCGTAGCTATTTTTATGGGTGGCTCTACAATATTCCGCTATGTACTCGTCAAATTCGTATACGTCCCCGGATATGATTTCGACGTCTTCCCACGCTGACTGTGTGGGAACGTCGTCGTCAAGTTCCTGTTCCACCAGACGTACAATTGTCGGAGTCCATTGTTGTATTGTGTTAACCGCCAACCGTGGTTCCGTACCTTCCGGTTGGAATACTTTGTTAACTGGCGTACAAATTTCTGTAGAAAAATCACTTTTCTTAAATCTAGCATTTTTCTTATTTTTACCTATTTTATTTCTATACATTTTAGCATGATTTATGGCGCTTCCCCCCTGGAGGCGCCCGTTTCCAAGTTTTTTGGAAACTTACAACTCTTTTTCTTCTCACTAGAGTCTTTATTGCTTTGGGTATCGCTGTCTTGCTCTATTGTGTCACTTCTAGCTATTTCGACCGTTTGAATTGCTCTAATCGGGGCCCCATCGTTACCCTTATATTGCCCTTTTGGTCTACCGATATTTGGTTTGCCTTTGTATTCAAAGGTCTTATCTGGGGGTTTTGACGATGTCTGGGGTGGAGTAGAACTGGTACTCGGTCTTTGATCAGGTTGCTGATGATATTGTTCCCGTGTATTCTGCCCTTCGTTATTTCGGCGAGAATCAGGGTTATAACGCCACCCACCAAAATCAAAAACTGTCTCGCTTTGGGATACTAGAATGACCAGTTCATCGACCGTGCGTATACCCTGCGTAAACACAGCTACTCTAATGTTGTGATTAAAATGATAGGCAAGTTTCGTGACTATGTCAATCTCCGAAAATGCTGGGGTTAAATGCTTCGCGCGCTCGACCTGTTGGATAATATAATTTTCCGCGGTAATACCCATTTTCCTATCAAATCTTCCATACTCTAGTTCATTTCGTAAAAGTCTTTGAGTATGCGAATTCCAGTACCGGCTTTCAAATTTTTGTTTGAACTCCGCGTATGTGGACACTCTATCGCGTACAATGTTATACCACTTACGCACCGAATCACGCATCGCGTTAACTACCCACTGTATTTTATCTTGATCTTCAAGTCTCGACCCTACCCTAGCCATTTCACTTTCACAGGCTAACAAAAATTCAATAGGGTTTTCGTTATTTTCCCCTGTAAAATACACACGATTTTTCTCGTCGACAGGACCTTGTACTAAAATATTGGGAGCGGACCTCCTCCGTACCTCCTGTCGTACTTTCAAAATTTCGTCGTTTAACGGTTGTAAGACACTCTCTTTATTAGAGTCTATGTTAGATCGCGTCTCTACAATTGAAGCGTCTAGTCTATTTACTTGTCGTTGCGTTTCTGTCGCGTCGGCTTGACTCTTTATCTCGAGAGAGTCGACTTTTTTCGCGACGTCTTTCGTTTGTTTTTCGCAGCGGCTTATATGCTCCTTGAACCGGCCCTCCATACATGTGACTTGTTCAATAAACGATTTTTGCATAGTGGTCTCAAAAACCTTAAACCGTTCATTTATTTTGGTATCAACCGTATGTACTTTTTCACCGATTTCAGCGACTTTAGCGGTTAACTCTTTATTGCTTTCTTCGATTTTTTTATTGCTTTCCGCGATTTCGATGACTCTAGCGTCTAAATTTTTCGCGCTTTCGTCTATTTTCGCGGTTGTTGCTTTATTACATTGCTTAATTTCCGTATTTAAGTCGGCGTTGCTGTGTTCTAATGCTTCGGTTAGACTGACTCTTTGTGCCTCGATTTTGGACTTTAATTCTGCGTTATTCATTTCAGCATTGGCTGTTATTTGTTCAAATTTCGCGTCAATTTTAGCGGTCAAATCCGCATTAGCTTGTTTCATTTCCGCGTTCATTTGCCGCATTTGTTTAAATATTTTGTCCATATCCATTTTAAATACACAACAATTTCAAATATATACAATTTCAAATACACACAAAGTAGCGAACAAAGTATTCCAACCGGAAGGTACGGAACCATGGTTGGCGGTTAACACAATACAACAATGGACTCCGACAATTGTACGTCTGGTGGAACAGGAACTTGACGACGACGTTCCCACACAGTCAGCGTGGGAAGACGTGGAAATCATATCCGGGGACGTATACGAATTTGACGAGTACATAGCGGAATATTGTAGAGCCACCCATAAAAATAGCTACGATATACTGGATGCACTTTAAAAATAATAATCTGATAATATTATTATAATAATAGAATTAAAATAAATTACTTGTATTTTATATTATTAATAATAATTGTAGATAGATTGTGTATAAAATAATAATGCTTTCTAACGCGGTAACTAACGAGCGTGTACAACGAAACAAACGCACCGCAGGAAATAGTTACGTCACACGGTAACTACCGACCGACGGTTTGAAAGTAGGTCAAGCAATTAGCCACGCGGCAGGCGATAACACTGTAAACAAAAAGTCAGCACATTCCTTTGCGCGCGTGCCAGTTGTTGACAAACAAACCCTCTGGAACGCTGCAGTTAGATACTACCCGTTCTAAAAACATTGATACACAATAATTTGCAAATATAATATTATTAATAGGATGTATTTAGAGTTAAATTGTATATAATGGAATAACATTAACACCTATGTATGTGTCTTTTGAATAAGTAATCCAATGTATAATGATTACAAGTAAGTATAATGATTACAAAATACGTTTATAATAATAGAAAAAAAAAAAATTGTAATTATTACATTGATTTTTTTTGAAATAGTGGGGGTGTATATAACAGCACCAAATATCAATTATTTGGGGTTATATGTCAACCGTATACTAGAATCATGTTTAAATAAATTGTAATAGTCAAAACTCCATTTGTATGTAGGAGCGATGAAAATAATGCTTTGTAAAACGACGCACACGTGGCCGTTATGTAATCAGCTCGCTGTAGAAGGAAAGATCCAAACCCAAACTGTTAATTATTAATATCTCGGAAACAAATAAATTAAGGCGAAGTCCAAGATAGCCAAAATGTTTGCCGAAATATTAATAATAACGTGTGCAAATTTTACGCAATATAATTAACAAATAAAAGAGTTAATTAATTTAATTGACTAACTTCTGTAAAAATAGAGCTACATTAATGAGATTTTAATATGTTATAAAGATAATAATTTCCAACAGAGTGTATATTTTAGATTTAGCACAACTTGGTTTGCAACCAAGATATTGCAAAATTAAACTATCACAGGAAATCCGGACCGACAATTTGGTTCCGCCGCATAATAATATTAGTAATAATATTAATTCTCCGTCTGTGGGAATCTAACTTCATTCTCACGGACCAAGGGAATTCAAATTTTGTGTAGTAGGGAGAGCGTGTCAGCCAATCAAATCATTTGACGAATTCCCGACCAGCGCGGTGTTTTCGGGCTGAACCATCACTCTTCTGCCAGTACTTGCGAAGTAAAGACGTAATTCTTCGATCGTCTCGTAACCATAGTTGTGAAGATTCATCAGAAGACTCTACGTGGTCAACACACGCAATTACGAACACAGTAAATACAGATCAACTGTACAACTCGTAAGTATTGCGTAAAGGCGAGATGCTCTTCATTACAACAACCAAGCGTATTGTGTACTGCAAGCTGTGGTCATAAGCACGCAAGAGATCCACCAGACTTCAAGACCAGACTTCAAGAATACGACAGAGAGGCCGTCTAAATCATTGGTGAACAGCTGACGAGCAGAGCTACCACTCGAACGAAACACACACACACACGCCGACGTGCGACGTGCGAATCGACGACGGACATAAACCAGTCCAGCAGAAAGCCGTAGACGTTAAAATATTCAACAAACAGCAGGAGAGCAGAGTGTTGCCGAATTCTTAACTCAACGACCGAATCCAGGAGCTCTAAGCAGATTACTTTCTCTAGCAGATCGGATTGGGACCAGCGAGGGACATTTGGAGCAACTCTACTATCCACTTCAATAACAGGAAAGCAAAATCAACTTATTTATTTTTCAACATCAAATTTTCTTCATTTTTCAATTAAAAGCATTGTAATTTAAACAACTCAGGTGCCATACAAAAATCAAAGACTCTAGTAATTAAGAATAAATTCATTGTGATAATCTGTATAGCAGTCTAAGTCAGTAGTAAGCGGTAGTTAAGAAAATAGAAATAATATAAAAGCGCTATACAAATCTTAACTAACAATCTAATTATTAGCTCATACTGCAGTATAACAGAAGTCAAATCACTAGAAATGAAATGACGTGAACTAGACTGTCACGGCTAATTTGTTTTTGAAAATTATTCTAATTAACTTAAGAGTTTTTATATTTTATTTTTATTAACATTTAAATTCAATTTAGATAAAGCAATTTAATTAAATTAAACCAATTAATTAATTAAATTTTCAATTGCAATTAACTCGTCAAATAACGAGTTTAGTTTCTTTTCAATTATCAACCAATTGAAAAACATTAGTCAACATAGATTCATTGTTTACACTATAAGATAATTGATAATATTATAACCATTTTATTCTTGTGTGTTATTGGAGTAATAAACAACATTTTATTACCCCATATTGCATTTATTGTTGTACGACAAAGCCTACCAGTCTCACAAAACTCTCCCCCTTTAAAGTAACTTATTTTGTGTGTTGTTGCCATAAATTTGAGATTACTAGCTTGCGAAATTCAAATCCAAAATCCACACACCCTAGTCGGAAGAAACCGCAAGATCGGACAGCAGGTAGGTACTCAAACACAACACAACACAACAACAACGCATATAAGTAGAGTTGCATATGGCGCCCAACGTGGGGCCCGGCAAACGTACATTAAATTAAAATTAAATTCATTCAATTTAAATTTAATTTACACGTTAAAACATAGTTTGCTGTTTTAACTCCTAAAACAGCTGGCGTCCAACTGAACAATCCCCAAAGAGTTTTGTGACTGGTGCTCGTACAGCAGTGAAATTATTTTGTGTATTTGAAGCTACTTTGTGTGTATTTGAAATTGTTTATATTTGAAATTGTTGTGTATTTAAAATGGATATGGACAAACTACTTAAACAAATGCGGCAAATGAACGCGGAAATGAAACAAGCTAATGCGGATTTGACCGCTAAAATAGACGCGAAATTTGAACAAATAACAGCCAATGCTGAAATGAATAACGCAGAATTAAAGTCCAAAATCGAGGCACAAAAAGTCAGTCTAACCGAAGCATTAGAACACAGCAACGCCGACTTAAATACGGAAATTAAGCAATGTAATAAAGCAACGACCGCGAAAATAGACGAAAGCGCGAAAAATTTAGACGCTAGAGTCACCGAAATCGCGGAAAGCAATAAAAAAATCGAAGAAAGCAATAAAGAGTTAACCGCTAAAGTCGCTGAAATCGGTGAAAAAGTACATACGGTTGATACCAAAATAAATGAACGGTTTAAGGTTTTTGAGACCACTATGCAAAAATCGTTTATTGAACAAGTCACATGTATGGAGGGCCGGTTCAAGGAGCATATAAGCCGCTGCGAAAAACAAACGAAAGACGTCGCGAAAAAAGTCGACTCTCTCGAGATAAAGAGTCAAGCCGACGCGACAGAAACGCAACGACAAGTAAATAGACTAGACGCTTCAATTGTAGAGACGCGATCTAACATAGACTCTAATAAAGAGAGTGTCTTACAACCGTTAAACGACGAAATTTTGAAAGTACGACAGGAGGTACGGAGGAGGTCCGCTCCCAATATTTTAGTACAAGGTCCTGTCGACGAGAAAAATCGTGTGTATTTTACAGGGGAAAATAACGAAAACCCTATTGAATTTTTGTTAGCCTGTGAAAGTGAAATGGCTAGGGTAGGGTCGAGACTTGAAGATCAAGATAAAATACAGTGGGTAGTTAACGCGATGCGTGATTCGGTGCGTAAGTGGTATAACATTGTACGCGATAGAGTGTCCACATACGCGGAGTTCAAACAAAAATTTGAAAGCCGGTACTGGAATTCGCATACTCAAAGACTTTTACGAAATGAACTAGAGTATGGAAGATTTGATAGGAAAATGGGTATTACCGCGGAAAATTATATTATCCAACAGGTCGAGCGCGCGAAGCATTTAACCCCAGCATTTTCGGAGATTGACATAGTCACGAAACTTGCCTATCATTTTAATCACAACATTAGAGTAGCTGTGTTTACGCAGGGTATACGCACGGTCGATGAACTGGTCATTCTAGTATCCCAAAGCGAGACAGTTTTTGATTTTGGTGGGTGGCGTTATAACCCTGATTCTCGCCGAAATAACGAAGGGCAGAATACACGGGAACAATATCATCAGCAACCTGATCAAAGACCGAGTACCAGTTCTACTCCACCCCAGACATCGTCAAAACCCCCAGATAAGACCTTTGAATACAAAGGCAAACCAAATATCGGTAGACCAAAAGGGCAATATAAGGGTAACGATGGGGCCCCGATTAGAGCAATTCAAACGGTCGAAATAGCTAGAAGTGACACAATAGAGCAAGACAGCGATACCCAAAGCAATAAAGACTCTAGTGAGAAGAAAAAGAGTTGTAAGTTTCCAAAAAACTTGGAAACGGGCGCCTCCAGGGGGGAAGCGCCATAAATCATGCTAAAATGTATAGAAATAAAATAGGTAAAAATAAGAAAAATGCTAGATTTAAGAAAAGTGATTTTTCTACAGAAATTTGTACGCCAGTTAACAAAGTATTCCAACCGGAAGGTACGGAACCACGGTTGGCGGTTAACACAATACAACAATGGACTCCGACAATTGTACGTCTGGTGGAACAGGAACTTGACGACGACGTTCCCACACAGTCAGCGTGGGAAGACGTGGAAATCATATCCGGGGACGTATACGAATTTGACGAGTACATAGCGGAATATTGTAGAGCCACCCATAAAAATAGCTACGATATACTGGATGCACTTTAAAAATAATAATCTGATAATATTATTATAATAATAGAATTAAAATAAATTACTTGTATTTTATATTATTAATAATAATTGTAGATAGATTGTGTATAAAATAATAATGCTTTCTAACGCGGTAACTAACGAGCGTGTACAACGAAACAAACGCACGGCAGGAAATAGTTACGTCACACGGTAACTACCGACCGACGGTTTGAAAGTAGGTCAAGCAATTAGCCACGCGGCAGGCGATAACACTGTAAACAAAAAGTCACCACATTCCTTTGCGCGCGTGCCAGTTGTTGACAAACAAACCCTCTGGAACGCTGCAGTTAGATACTACCCGTTCTAAAAACATTGATACACAATAATTTGCAAATATAATATTATTAATAGGATGTATTTAGAGTTAAATTGTATATAATGGAATAACATTAACACCTATGTATGTGTCTTTTGAATAAGTAATCCAATGTATAATGATTACAAGTAAGTATAATGATTACAAAATACGTTTATAATAATTGAAAAAAAAAAAAAATGTAATTATTACATTGATTTTTTTTTAAATATGTGGGGGTGTATATAACAGCACCAAATATCAATTATTTGGGGTTATATGTCAACCGTATACTAGAATCATGTTTAAATAAATTGTAATAGTCAAAACTCCATTTGTATGTAGGAGCGATGAAAATAATGCTTTGTAAAAAGACGCACACGTGGCCGTTATGTAATCAGCTCGCTGTAGAAGGAAAGATCCAAACCCAAACTGTTAATTATTAATATCTCGGAAACAAATAAATTAAGGCGAAGTCCAAGATAGCCAAAATGTTTGCCGAAATATTAATAATAACGTGTGCAAATTTTACGCAATATAATTAACAAATAAAAGAGTTAATTAATTTAATTGACTAACTTCTGTAAAAATAGAGCTACATTAATGAGATTTTAATATGTTATAAAGATAATAATTTCCAACAGAGTGTATATTTTAGATTTAGCACAACTTGGTTTGCAACCAAGATATTGCAAAATTAAACTATCACAGGAAATCCGGACCGACAATTTGGTTCCGCCGCATAATAATATTAGTAATAATATTAATTCTCCGTCTGTGGGAATCTAACTTCATTCTCACGGACCAAGGGAATTCAAATTTTGTGTAGTAGGGAGAGCGTGTCAGCCAATCAAATCATTTGACGAATTCCCGACCAGCGCGGTGTTTTCGGGCTGAACCATCACTCTTCTGCCAGTACTTGCGAAGTAAAGACGTAATTCTTCGATCGTCTCGTAACCATAGTTGTGAAGATTCATCAGAAGACTCTACGTGGTCAACACACGCAATTACGAACACAGTAAATACAGATCAACTGTACAACTCGTAATTATTGCGTAAAGGCGAGATACTCTTCATTACAACAACCAAGCGTATTGTGTACTGCAAGCTGTGGTCATAAGCACGCAAGAGATCCACCAGACTTCAAGACCAGACTTCAAGAATACGACAGAGAGGCCGTCTAAATCATTGGTGAACAGCTGACGAGCAGAGCTACCACTCGAACGAAACACACACACACACGCCGACGTGCGACGTGCGAATCGACGACGGACATAAACAGTCCAGCAGAAAGCCGTAGACGTTAAAATATTCAACAAACAGCAGGAGAGCAGAGTGTTGCCGAATTCTTAACTCAACGACCGAATCCAGGAGCTCTAAGCAGATTACTTTCTCTAGCAGATCGGATTGGGACCAGCGAGGGACATTTGGAGCAACTCTACTATCCACTTCAATAACAGGAAAGCAAAATCAACTTATTTATTTTTCAACATCAAATTTTCTTCATTTTTCAATTAAAAGCATTGTAATTTAAACAACTCAGGTGCCATACAAAAATCAAAGACTCTAGTAATTAAGAATAAATTCATTGTGATAATCTGTATAGCAGTCTAAGTCAGTAGTAAGCGGTAGTTAAGAAAATAGAAATAATATAAAAGCGCTATACAAATCTTAACTAACAATCTAATTATTAGCTCATACTGCAGTATAACAGAAGTCAAATCACTAGAAATGAAATGACGTGAACTAGACTGTCACGCCTAATTTGTTTTTGAAAAGTATTCTAATTAACTTAAGAGTTTTTATATTTTATTTTTATTAACATTTAAATTCAATTTAGATAAAGCAATTTAATTAAATTAAACCAATTAATTAATTAAATTTTCAATTGCAATTAACTCGTCAAATAACGAGTTTAGTTTCTTTTCAATTATCAACCAATTGAAAAACATTAGTCAACATAGATTCATTGTTTAGACCATAAGATAATTGATAATATAATAACCATTTTATTCTTGTGTGTTATTGGAGTAATAAACAACATTTTATTACCCCATATTGCATTTATTGTTGTACGACAAAGCCTACCAGTCTCACAAAACTCTCCCCCTTTAAAGTAACTTATTTTGTGTGTTGTTGCCATAAATTTGAGATTACTAGCTTGCGAAATTCAAATCCAAGATCCACACACCCTAGTCGGAAGAAACCGCAAGATCGGACAGCAGGTAGGTACTCAAACACAACACAACACAACAACAACGCATATAAGTAGAGTTGCATATGGCGCCCAACGTGGGGCCCGGCAAACGTACATTAAATTAAAATTAAATTCATTCAATTTAAATTTAATTTACACGTTAAAACATAGTTTGCTGTTTTAACTCCTAAAACAGCTGGCGTCCAACTGAACAATCCCCAAAGAGTTTTGTGACTGGTGCTCGTACAGCAGTGAAATTATTTTGTGTATTTGGACTGGCGTACAAATTTCTGTAGAAAAATCACTTTTCTTAAATCTAGCATTTTTCTTATTTTTACCTATTTTATTTCTATACATTTTAGCATGATTTATGGCGCTTCCCCCCTGGAGGCGCCCGTTTCCAAGTTTTTTGGAAACTTACAATTCTTTTTCTTCTCACTAGAGTCTTTATTGCTTTGGGTATCGCTGTCTTGCTCTATTGTGTCACTTCTAGCTATTTCGACCGTTTGAATTGCTCTAATCGGGGCCCCATCGTTACCCTTATATTGCCCTTTTGGTCTACCGATATTTGGTTTGCCTTTGTATTCAAAGGTCTTATCTGGGGGTTTTGACGATGTCTGGGGTGGAGTAGAACTGGTACTCGGTCTTTGATCAGGTTGCTGATGATATTGTTCCCGTGTATTCTGCCCTTCGTTATTTCGGCGAGAATCAGGGTTATAACGCCACCCACCAAAATCAAAAACTGTCTCGCTTTGGGATACTAGAATGACCAGTTCATCGACCGTGCGTATACCCTGCGTAAACACAGCTACTCTAATGTTGTGATTAAAATGATAGGCAAGTTTCGTGACTATGTCAATCTCCGAAAATGCTGGGGTTAAATGCTTCGCGCGCTCGACCTGTTGGATAATATAATTTTCCGCGGTAATACCCATTTTCCTATCAAATCTTCCATACTCTAGTTCATTTCATAAAAGTCTTTGAGTATGCGAATTCCAGTACCGGCTTTCAAATTTTTGTTTGAACTCCGCGTATGTGGACACTCTATCGCGTACAATGTTATACCACTTACGCACCGAATCACGCATCGCGTTAACTACCCACTGTATTTTATCTTGATCTTCAAGTCTCGACCCTACCCTAGCCATTTCACTTTCACAGGCTAACAAAAATTCAATAGGGTTTTCGTTATTTTCCCCTGTAAAATACACACGATTTTTCTCGTCGACAGGACCTTGTACTAAAATATTGGGAGCGGACCTCCTCCGTACCTCCTGTCGTACTTTCAAAATTTCGTCGTTTAACGGTTGTAAGACACTCTCTTTATTAGAGTCTATGTTAGATCGCGTCTCTACAATTGAAGCGTCTAGTCTATTTACTTGTCGTTGCGTTTCTGTCGCGTCGGCTTGACTCTTTATCTCGAGAGAGTCGACTTTTTTCGCGACGTCTTTCGTTTGTTTTTCGCAGCGGCTTATATGCTCCTTGAACCGGCCCTCCATACATGTGACTTGTTCAATAAACGATTTTTGCATAGTGGTCTCAAAAACCTTAAACCGTTCATTTATTTTGGTATCAACCGTATGTACTTTTTCACCGATTTCAGCGACTTTAGCGGTTAACTCTTTATTGCTTTCTTCGATTTTTTTATTGCTTTCCGCGATTTCGATGACTCTAGCGTCTAAATTTTTCGCGCTTTCGTCTATTTTCGCGGTCGTTGCTTTATTACATTGCTTAATTTCCGTATTTAAGTCGGCGTTGCTGTGTTCTAATGCTTCGGTTAGACTGACTCTTTGTGCCTCGATTTTGGACTTTAATTCTGCGTTATTCATTTCAGCATTGGCTGTTATTTGTTCAAATTTCGCGTCAATTTTAGCGGTCAAATCCGCATTAGCTTGTTTCATTTCCGCGTTCATTTGCCGCATTTGTTTAAATATTTTGTCCATATCCATTTTAAATACACAACAATTTCAAATATAAACAATTTCAAATACACACAAAGTAGCTTCAAATACACAAAATAATTTCACTGCTGTACGAGCACCAGTCACAAAACTCTTTGGGGATTGTTCAGTTGGACGCCAGCTGTTTTAGGAGTTAAAACAGCAAACTATGTTTTAACGTGTAAATTAAATTTAAATTGAATGAATTTAATTTTAATTTAATGTACGTTTGCCGGGCCCCACGTTGGGCGACATATGCAACTCTACTTATATGCGTTGTTGTTGTGTTTGAGTACCTACCTGCTGTCCGATCTTGCGGTTTCTTCCGACTAGGGTGTGTGGATTTTGGATTTGAATTTCGCAAGCTAGTAATCTCAAATTTATGGCAACAACACACAAAATAAGTTACTTTAAAGGGGGAGAGTTTTGTGAGACTGGTAGGCTTTGTCGTACAACAATAAATGCAATATGGGGTAATAAAATGTTGTTTATTACTCCAATAACACACAAGAATAAAATGGTTATTATATTATCAATTATCTTATGGTCTAAACAATGAATCTATGTTGACTAATGTTTTTCAATTGGTTGATAATTGAAAAGAAACTAAACTCGTTATTTGACGAGTTAATTGCAATTGAAAATTGAATTAATTAATTGGTTTAATTTAATTAAATTGCTTTATCTAAATTGAATTTAAATGTTAATAAAAATAAAATATAAAAACTCTTAAGTTAATTAGAATAATTTTCAAAAACAAATTAGGCGTGACAGTCTAGTTCACGTCATTTCATTTCTAGTGATTTGACTTCTGTTATACTGCAGTATGAGCTAATAATTAGATTGTTAGTTAAGATTTGTATAGCGCTTTTATATTATTTATATTTTCTTAACTACCGCTTACTACTGACTTAGACTGCTATACAGATTATCACAATGAATTTATTCTTAATTACTAGAGTCTTCGATTTTTGTATGGCACCTGAGTTGTTTAAATTACAATGCTTTTAATTGAAAAATGAAGAAAATTTGATGTTGAAAAATAAATAAGTTGATTTTGCTTTCCTGTTATTGAAGTGGATAGTAGAGTTGCTCCAAATGTCCCTCGCTGGTCCCAATCCGATCTGCTAGAGAAAGTAATCTGCTTAGAGCTCCTGGATTCGGTCGTTGAGTTAAGAATTCGGCAACTCTCTGCTCTCCTGCTGTTTGTTGAATATTTTAACGTCTACGGCTTTCTGCTGGACTGGTTTATGTCCGTCGTCGATTCGCACGTCGCACGTCGCACGTCGGCGTGTGTGTGTGTGTTTCGTTCGAGTGGTAGCTCTGCTCGTCAGCTGTTCACCAATGATTTAGACGGCCTCTCTGTCGTATTCTTGAAGTCTGGTCTTGAAGTCTGGTGGATCTCTTGCGTGCTTATGACCACAGCTTGCAGTACACAATACGCTTGGTTGTTGTAATGAAGAGTATCTCGCCTTTACGCAATAATTACGAGTTGTACAGTTGATCTGTATTTACTGTGTTCGTAATTGCGTGTGTTGACCACGTAGAGTCTTCTGATGAATCTTCACAACTATGGTTACGAGACGATCGAAGAATTACGTCTTTACTTCGCAAGTACTGGCAGAAGAGTGATGGTTCAGCCCGAAAACACCGCGCTGGTCGGGAATTCGTCAAATGATTTGATTGGCTGACACGCTCTCCCTACTACACAAAATTTGAATTCCCTTGGTCCGTGAGAATGAAGTTAGATTCCCACAGACGGAGAATTAATATTATTACTAATATTATTATGCGGCGGAACCAAATTGTCGGTCCGGATTTCCTGTGATAGTTTAATTTTGCAATATCTTGGTTGCAAACCAAGTTGTGCTAAATCTAAAATATACACTCTGTTGGAAATTATTATCTTTATAACATATTAAAATCTCATTAATGTAGCTCTATTTTTACAGAAGTTAGTCAATTAAATTAATTAACTCTTTTATTTGTTAATTATATTGCGTAAAATTTGCACACGTTATTATTAATATTTCGGCAAACATTTTGGCTATCTTGGACTTCGCCTTAATTTATTTGTTTCCGAGATATTAATAATTAACAGTTTGGGTTTGGATCTTTCCTTCTACAGCGAGCTGATTACATAACGGCCACGTGTGCGTCTTTTTACAAAGCATTATTTTCATCGCTCCTACATACAAATGGAGTTTTGACTATTACAATTTATTTAAACATGATTCTAGTATACGGTTGACATATAACCCCAAATAATTGATATTTGGTGCTGTTATATACACCCCCACCTATTTAAAAAAAAATCAATGTAATAATTACAATTTTTTTTTTTTTTTTCAATTATTATAAACGTATTTTGTAATCATTATACTTACTTGTAATCATTATACATTGGATTACTTATTCAAAAGACACATACATAGGTGTTAATGTTATTCCATTATATACAATTTAACTCTAAATACATCCTATTAATAATATTATATTTGCAAATTATTGTGTATCAATGTTTTTAGAACGGGTAGTATCTAACTGCAGCGTTCCAGAGGGTTTGTTTGTCAACAACTGGCACGCGCGCAAAGGAATGTGCTGACTTTTTGTTTACAGTGTTATCGCCTGCCGCGTGGCTAATTGCTTGACCTACTTTCAAACCGTCGGTCGGTAGTTACCGTGTGACGTAACTATTTCCTGCGGTGCGTTTGTTTCGTTGTACACGCTCGTTAGTTACCGCGTTAGAAAGCATTATTATTTTATACACAATCTATCTACAATTATTATTAATAATATAAAATACAAGTAATTTATTTTAATTCTATTATTATAATAATATTATCAGATTATTATTTTTAAAGTGCATCCAGTATATCGTAGCTATTTTTATGGGTGGCTCTACAATATTCCGCTATGTACTCGTCAAATTCGTATACGTCCCCGGATATGATTTCGACGTCTTCCCACGCTGACTGTGTGGGAACGTCGTCGTCAAGTTCCTGTTCCACCAGACGTACAATTGTCGGAGTCCATTGTTGTATTGTGTTAACCGCCAACCGTGGTTCCGTACCTTCCGGTTGGAATACTTTGTTAACTGGCGTACAAATTTCTGTAGAAAAATCACTTTTCTTAAATCTAGCATTTTTCTTATTTTTACCTATTTTATTTCTATACATTTTAGCATGATTTATGGCGCTTCCCCCCTGGAGGCGCCCGTTTCCAAGTTTTTTGGAAACTTACAACTCTTTTTCTTCTCACTAGAGTCTTTATTGCTTTGGGTATCGCTGTCTTGCTCTATTGTGTCACTTATAGCTATTTCGACCGTTTGAATTGCTCTAATCGGGGCCCCATCGTTACCCTTATATTGCCCTTTTGGTCTACCGATATTTGGTTTGCCTTTGTATTCAAAGGTCTTATCTGGGGGTTTTGACGATGTCTGGGGTGGAGTAGAACTGGTACTCGGTCTTTGATCAGGTTGCTGATGATATTGTTCCCGTGTATTCTGCCCTTCGTTATTTCGGCGAGAATCAGGGTTATAACGCCACCCACCAAAATCAAAAACTGTCTCGCTTTGGGATACTAGAATGACCAGTTCATCGACCGTGCGTATACCCTGCGTAAACACAGCTACTCTAATGTTGTGATTAAAATGATAGGCAAGTTTCGTGACTATGTCAATCTCCGAAAATGCTGGGGTTAAATGCTTCGCGCGCTCGACCTGTTGGATAATATAATTTTCCGCGGTAATACCCATTTTCCTATCAAATCTTCCATACTCTAGTTCATTTCGTAAAAGTCTTTGAGTATGCGAATTCCAGTACCGGCTTTCAAATTTTTGTTTGAACTCCGCGTATGTGGACACTCTATCGCGTACAATGTTATACCACTTACGCACCGAATCACGCATCGCGTTAACTACCCACTGTATTTTATCTTGATCTTCAAGTCTCGACCCTACCCTAGCCATTTCACTTTCACAGGCTAACAAAAATTCAATAGGGTTTTCGTTATTTTCCCCTGTAAAATACACACGATTTTTCTCGTCGACAGGACCTTGTACTAAAATATTGGGAGCGGACCTCCTCCGTACCTCCTGTCGTACTTTCAAAATTTCGTCGTTTAACGGTTGTAAGACACTCTCTTTATTAGAGTCTATGTTAGATCGCGTCTCTACAATTGAAGCGTCTAGTCTATTTACTTGTCGTTGCGTTTCTGTCGCGTCGGCTTGACTCTTTATCTCGAGAGAGTCGACTTTTTTCGCGACGTCTTTCGTTTGTTTTTCGCAGCGGCTTATATGCTCCTTGAACCGGCCCTCCATACATGTGACTTGTTCAATAAACGATTTTTGCATAGTGGTCTCAAAAACCTTAAACCGTTCATTTATTTTGGTATCAACCGTATGTACTTTTTCACCGATTTCAGCGACTTTAGCGGTTAACTCTTTATTGCTTTCTTCGATTTTTTTATTGCTTTCCGCGATTTCGATGACTCTAGCGTCTAAATTTTTCGCGCTTTCGTCTATTTTCGCGGTCGTTGCTTTATTACATTGCTTAATTTCCGTATTTAAGTCGGCGTTGCTGTGTTCTAATGCTTCGGTTAGACTGACTCTTTGTGCCTCGATTTTGGACTTTAATTCTGCGTTATTCATTTCAGCATTGGCTGTTATTTGTTCAAATTTCGCGTCAATTTTAGCGGTCAAATCCGCATTAGCTTGTTTCATTTCCGCGTTCATTTGCCGCATTTGTTTAAATATTTTGTCCATATCCATTTTAAATACACAACAATTTCAAATATAAACAATTTCAAATACACACAAAGTAGCTTCAAATACACAAAATAATTTCACTGCTGTACGAGCACCAGTCACAAAACTCTTTGGGGATTGTTCAGTTGGACGCCAGCTGTTTTAGGAGTTAAAACAGCAAACTATGTTTTAACGTGTAAATTCAATTTAAATTGAATGAATTTAATTTTAATTTAATGTACGTTTGCCGGGCCCCACGTTGGGCGACATATGCAACTCTACTTATATGCGTTGTTGTTGTGTTTGTGTACCTACCTGCTGTCCGATCTTGCGGTTTCTTCCGACTAGGGTGTGTGGATTTTGGATTTGAATTTCGCAAGCTAGTAATCTCAAATTTATGGCAACAACACACAAAATAAGTTACTTTAAAGGGGGAGAGTTTTGTGAGACTGGTAGGCTTTGTCGTACAACAATAAATGCAATATGGGGTAATAAAATGTTGTTTATTACTCCAATAACACACAAGAATAAAATGGTTATTATATTATCAATTATCTTATGGTCTAAACAATGAATCTATGTTGACTAATGTTTTTCAATTGGTTGATAATTGAAAAGAAACTAAACTCGTTATTTGACGAGTTAATTGCAATTGAAAATTGAATTAATTAATTGGTTTAATTTAATTAAATTGCTTTATCTAAATTGAATTTAAATGTTAATAAAAATAAAATATAAAAACTCTTAAGTTAATTAGAATAATTTTCAAAAACAAATTAGGCGTGACAGTCTAGTTCACGTCATTTCATTTCTAGTGATTTGACTTCTGTTATACTGCAGTATGAGCTAATAATTAGATTGTTAGTTAAGATTTGTATAGCGCTTTTATATTATTTCTATTTTCTTAACTACCGCTTACTACTGACTTAGACTGCTATACAGATTATCACAATGAATTTATTCTTAATTACTAGAGTCTTTGATTTTTGTATGGCACCTGAGTTGTTTAAATTACAATGCTTTTAATTGAAAAATGAAGAAAATTTGATGTTGAAAAATAAATAAGTTGATTTTGCTTTCCTGTTATTGAAGTGGATAGTAGAGTTGCTCCAAATGTCCCTCGCTGGTCCCAATCCGATCTGCTAGAGAAAGTAATCTGCTTAGAGCTCCTGGATTCGGTCGTTGAGTTAAGAATTCGGCAACACTCTGCTCTCCTGCTGTTTGTTGAATATTTTAACGTCTACGGCTTTCTGCTGGACTGGTTTATGTCCGTCGTCGATTCGCACGTCGCACGTCGGCGTGTGTGTGTGTGTTTCGTTCGAGTGGTAGCTCTGCTCGTCAGCTGTTCACCAATGATTTAGACGGCCTCTCTGTCGTATTCTTGAAGTCTGGTCTTGAAGTCTGGTGGATCTCTTGCGTGCTTATGACCACAGCTTGCAGTACACAATACGCTTGGTTGTTGTAATGAAGAGTATCTCGCCTTTACGCAATAATTACGAGTTGTACAGTTGATCTGTATTTACTGTGTTCGTAATTGCGTGTGTTGACCACGTAGAGTCTTCTGATGAATCTTCACAACTATGGTTACGAGACGATCGAAGAATTACGTCTTTACTTCGCAAGTACTGGCAGAAGAGTGATGGTTCAGCCCGAAAACACCGCGCTGGTCGGGAATTCGTCAAATGATTTGATTGGCTGACACGCTCTCCCTACTACACAAAATTTGAATTCCCTTGGTCCGTGAGAATGAAGTTAGATTCCCACAGACGGAGAATTAATATTATTACTAATATTATTATGCGGCGGAACCAAATTGTCGGTCCGGATTTCCTGTGATAGTTTAATTTTGCAATATCTTGGTTGCAAACCAAGTTGTGCTAAATCTAAAATATACACTCTGTTGGAAATTATTATCTTTATAACATATTAAAATCTCATTAATGTAGCTCTATTTTTACAGAAGTTAGTCAATTAAATTAATTAACTCTTTTATTTGTTAATTATATTGCGTAAAATTTGCACACGTTATTATTAATATTTCGGCAAACATTTTGGCTATCTTGGACTTCGCCTTAATTTATTTGTTTCCGAGATATTAATAATTAACAGTTTGGGTTTGGATCTTTCCTTCTACAGCGAGCTGATTACATAACGGCCACGTGTGCGTCTTTTTACAAAGCATTATTTTCATCGCTCCTACATACAAATGGAGTTTTGACTATTACAATTTATTTAAACATGATTCTAGTATACGGTTGACATATAACCCCAAATAATTGATATTTGGTGCTGTTATATACACCCCCACTATTTCAAAAAAAATCAATGTAATAATTACAATTTTTTTTTTTTTTCAATTATTATAAACGTATTTTGTAATCATTATACTTACTTGTAATCATTATACATTGGATTACTTATTCAAAAGACACATACATAGGTGTTAATGTTATTCCATTATATACAATTTAACTCTAAATACATCCTATTAATAATATTATATTTGCAAATTATTGTGTATCAATGTTTTTAGAACGGGTAGTATCTAACTGCAGCGTTCCAGAGGGTTTGTTTGTCAACAACTGGCACGCGCGCAAAGGAATGTGCTGACTTTTTGTTTACAGTGTTATCGCCTGCCGCGTGGCTAATTGCTTGACCTACTTTCAAACCGTCGGTCGGTAGTTACCGTGTGACGTAACTATTTCCTGCGGTGCGTTTGTTTCGTTGTACACGCTCGTTAGTTACCGCGTTAGAAAGCATTATTATTTTATACACAATCTATCTACAATTATTATTAATAATATAAAATACAAGTAATTTATTTTAATTCTATTATTATAATAATATTATCAGATTATTATTTTTAAAGTGCATCCAGTATATCGTAGCTATTTTTATGGGTGGCTCTACAATATTCCGCTATGTACTCGTCAAATTCGTATACGTCCCCGGATATGATTTCCACGTCTTCCCACGCTGACTGTGTGGGAACGTCGTCGTCAAGTTCCTGTTCCACCAGACGTACAATTGTCGGAGTCCATTGTTGTATTGTGTTAACCGCCAACCGTGGTTCCGTACCTTCCGGTTGGAATACTTTGTTAACTGGCGTACAAATTTCTGTAGAAAAATCACTTTTCTTAAATCTAGCATTTTTCTTATTTTTACCTATTTTATTTCTATACATTTTAGCATGATTTATGGCGCTTCCCCCCTGGAGGCGCCCGTTTCCAAGTTTTTGGAAACTTACAACTCTTTTTCTTCTCACTAGAGTCTTTATTGCTTTGGGTATCGCTGTCTTGCTCTATTGTGTCACTTATAGCTATTTCGACCGTTTGAATTGCTCTAATCGGGGCCCCATCGTTACCCTTATATTGCCCTTTTGGTCTACCGATATTTGGTTTGCCTTTGTATTCAAAGGTCTTATCTGGGGGTTTTGACGATGTCTGGGGTGGAGTAGAACTGGTACTCGGTCTTTGATCAGGTTGCTGATGATATTGTTCCCGTGTATTCTGCCCTTCGTTATTTCGGCGAGAATCAGGGTTATAACGCCACCCACCAAAATCAAAAACTGTCTCGCTTTGGGATACTAGAATGACCAGTTCATCGACCGTGCGTATACCCTGCGTAAACACAGCTACTCTAATGTTGTGATTAAAATGATAGGCAAGTTTCGTGACTATGTCAATCTCCGAAAATGCTGGGGTTAAATGCTTCGCGCGCTCGACCTGTTGGATAATATAATTTTCCGCGGTAATACCCATTTTCCTATCAAATCTTCCATACTCTAGTTCATTTCGTAAAAGTCTTTGAGTATGCGAATTCCAGTACCGGCTTTCAAATTTTTGTTTGAACTCCGCGTATGTGGACACTCTATCGCGTACAATGTTATACCACTTACGCACCGAATCACGCATCGCGTTAACTACCCACTGTATTTTATCTTGATCTTCAAGTCTCGACCCTACCCTAGCCATTTCACTTTCACAGGCTAACAAAAATTCAATAGGGTTTTCGTTATTTTCCCCTGTAAAATACACACGATTTTTCTCGTCGACAGGACCTTGTACTAAAATATTGGGAGCGGACCTCCTCCGTACCTCCTGTCGTACTTTCAAAATTTCGTCGTTTAACGGTTGTAAGACACTCTCTTTATTAGAGTCTATGTTAGATCGCGTCTCTACAAT
This sequence comes from Magicicada septendecula, assembly GCA_034769895.1. Lineage (NCBI taxonomy): Eukaryota > Metazoa > Arthropoda > Insecta > Hemiptera > Cicadidae > Magicicada > Magicicada septendecula. Next base: position 305,055,282 of record CM068375.1, read on the forward strand.
TGAAGCGTCTAGTCTATTTACTTGTCGTTGCGTTTCTGTCGCGTCGGCTTGACTCTTTATCTCTAGAGAGTCGACTTTTTTCGCGACGTCTTTCGTTTGTTTTTCGCAGCGGCTTATATGCTCCTTGAACCGGCCCTCCATACATGTGACTTGTTCAATAAACGATTTTTGCATAGTGGTCTCAAAAACCTTAAACCGTTCATTTATTTTGGTATCAACCGTATGTACTTTTTCACCGATTTCAGCGACTTTAGCGGTTAACTCTTTATTGCTTTCTTCGATTTTTTTATTGCTTTCCGCGATTTCGATGACTCTAGCGTCTAAATTTTTCGCGCTTTCGTCTATTTTCGCGGTCGTTGCTTTATTACATTGCTTAATTTCCGTATTTAAGTCGGCGTTGCTGTGTTCTAATGCTTCGGTTAGACTGACTCTTTGTGCCTCGATTTTGGACTTTAATTCTGCGTTATTCATTTCAGCATTGGCTGTTATTTGTTCAAATTTCGCGTCAATTTTAGCGGTCAAATCCGCATTAGCTTGTTTCATTTCCGCGTTCATTTGCCGCATTTGTTTAAATATTTTGTCCATATCCATTTTAAATACACAACAATTTCAAATATAAACAATTTCAAATACACACAAAGTAGCTTCAAATACACAAAATAATTTCACTGCTGTACGAGCACCAGTCACAAAACTCTTTGGGGATTGTTCAGTTGGACGCCAGCTGTTTTAGGAGTTAAAACAGCAAACTATGTTTTAACGTGTAAATTCAATTTAAATTGAATGAATTTAATTTTAATTTAATGTACGTTTGCCGGGCCCCACGTTGGGCGACATATGCAACTCTACTTATATGCGTTGTTGTTGTGTTTGAGTACCTACCTGCTGTCCGATCTTGCGGTTTCTTCCGACTAGGGTGTGTGGATTTTGGATTTGAATTTCGCAAGCTAGTAATCTCAAATTTATGGCAACAACACACAAAATAAGTTACTTTAAAGGGGGAGAGTTTTGTGAGACTGGTAGGCTTTGTCGTACAACAATAAATGCAATATGGGGTAATAAAATGTTGTTTATTACTCCAATAACACACAAGAATAAAATGGTTATTATATTATCAATTATCTTATGGTCTAAACAATGAATCTATGTTGACTAATGTTTTTCAATTGGTTGATAATTGAAAAGAAACTAAACTCGTTATTTGACGAGTTAATTGCAATTGAAAATTGAATTAATTAATTGGTTTAATTTAATTAAATTGCTTTATCTAAATTGAATTTAAATGTTAATAAAAATAAAATATAAAAACTCTTAAGTTAATTAGAATAATTTTCAAAAACAAATTAGGCGTGACAGTCTAGTTCACGTCATTTCATTTCTAGTGATTTGACTTCTGTTATACTGCAGTATGAGCTAATAATTAGATTGTTAGTTAAGATTTGTATAGCGCTTTTATATTATTTCTATTTTCTTAACTACCGCTTACTACTGACTTAGACTGCTATACAGATTATCACAATGAATTTATTCTTAATTACTAGAGTCTTTGATTTTTGTATGGCACCTGAGTTGTTTAAATTACAATGCTTTTAATTGAAAAATGAAGAAAATTTGATGTTGAAAAATAAATAAGTTGATTTTGCTTTCCTGTTATTGAAGTGGATAGTAGAGTTGCTCCAAATGTCCCTCGCTGGTCCCAATCCGATCTGCTAGAGAAAGTAATCTGCTTAGAGCTCCTGGATTCGGTCGTTGAGTTAAGAATTCGGCAACACTCTGCTCTCCTGCTGTTTGTTGAATATTTTAACGTCTACGGCTTTCTGCTGGACTGGTTTATGTCCGTCGTCGATTCGCACGTCGCACGTCGGCGTGTGTGTGTGTGTTTCGTTCGAGTGGTAGCTCTGCTCGTCAGCTGTTCACCAATGATTTAGACGGCCTCTCTGTCGTATTCTTGAAGTCTGGTCTTGAAGTCTGGTGGATCTCTTGCGTGCTTATGACCACAGCTTGCAGTACACAATACGCTTGGTTGTTGTAATGAAGAGTATCTCGCCTTTACGCAATAATTACGAGTTGTACAGTTGATCTGTATTTACTGTGTTCGTAATTGCGTGTGTTGACCACGTAGAGTCTTCTGATGAATCTTCACAACTATGGTTACGAGACGATCGAAGAATTACGTCTTTACTTCGCAAGTACTGGCAGAAGAGTGATGGTTCAGCCCGAAAACACCGCGCTGGTCGGGAATTCGTCAAATGATTTGATTGGCTGACACGCTCTCCCTACTACACAAAATTTGAATTCCCTTGGTCCGTGAGAATGAAGTTAGATTCCCACAGACGGAGAATTAATATTATTACTAATATTATTATGCGGCGGAACCAAATTGTCGGTCCGGATTTCCTGTGATAGTTTAATTTTGCAATATCTTGGTTGCAAACCAAGTTGTGCTAAATCTAAAATATACACTCTGTTGGAAATTATTATCTTTATAACATATTAAAATCTCATTAATGTAGCTCTATTTTTACAGAAGTTAGTCAATTAAATTAATTAACTCTTTTATTTGTTAATTATATTGCGTAAAATTTGCACACGTTATTATTAATATTTCGGCAAACATTTTGGCTATCTTGGACTTCGCCTTAATTTATTTGTTTCCGAGATATTAATAATTAACAGTTTGGGTTTGGATCTTTCCTTCTACAGCGAGCTGATTACATAACGGCCACGTGTGCGTCTTTTTACAAAGCATTATTTTCATCGCTCCTACATACAAATGGAGTTTTGACTATTACAATTTATTTAAACATGATTCTAGTATACGGTTGACATATAACCCCAAATAATTGATATTTGGTGCTGTTATATACACCCCCACTATTTCAAAAAAAATCAATGTAATAATTACAATTTTTTTTTTTTCAATTATTATAAACGTATTTTGTAATCATTATACTTACTTGTAATCATTATACATTGGATTACTTATTCAAAAGACACATACATAGGTGTTAATGTTATTCCATTATATACAATTTAACTCTAAATACATCCTATTAATAATATTATATTTGCAAATTATTGTGTATCAATGTTTTTAGAACGGGTAGTATCTAACTGCAGCGTTCCAGAGGGTTTGTTTGTCAACAACTGGCACGCGCGCAAAGGAATGTGCTGACTTTTTGTTTACAGTGTTATCGCCTGCCGCGTGGCTAATTGCTTGACCTACTTTCAAACCGTCGGTCGGTAGTTACCGTGTGACGTAACTATTTCCTGCGGTGCGTTTGTTTCGTTGTACACGCTCGTTAGTTACCGCGTTAGAAAGCATTATTATTTTATACACAATCTATCTACAATTATTATTAATAATATAAAATACAAGTAATTTATTTTAATTCTATTATTATAATAATATTATCAGATTATTATTTTTAAAGTGCATCCAGTATATCGTAGCTATTTTTATGGGTGGCTCTACAATATTCCGCTATGTACTCGTCAAATTCGTATACGTCCCCGGATATGATTTCCACGTCTTCCCACGCTGACTGTGTGGGAACGTCGTCGTCAAGTTCCTGTTCCACCAGACGTACAATTGTCGGAGTCCATTGTTGTATTGTGTTAACCGCCAACCGTGGTTCCGTACCTTCCGGTTGGAATACTTTGTTAACTGGCGTACAAATTTCTGTAGAAAAATCACTTTTCTTAAATCTAGCATTTTTCTTATTTTTACCTATTTTATTTCTATACATTTTAGCATAATTTATGGCGCTTCCCCCCTGGAGGCGCCCGTTTCCAAGTTTTTTGGAAACTTACAACTCTTTTTCTTCTCACTAGAGTCTTTATTGCTTTGGGTATCGCTGTCTTGCTCTATTGTGTCACTTATAGCTATTTCGACCGTTTGAATTGCTCTAATCGGGGCCCCATCGTTACCCTTATATTGCCCTTTTGGTCTACCGATATTTGGTTTGCCTTTGTATTCAAAGGTCTTATCTGGGGGTTTTGACGATGTCTGGGGTGGAGTAGAACTGGTACTCGGTCTTTGATCAGGTTGCTGATGATATTGTTCCCGTGTATTCTGCCCTTCGTTATTTCGGCGAGAATCAGGGTTATAACGCCACCCACCAAAATCAAAAACTGTCTCGCTTTGGGATACTAGAATGACCAGTTCATCGACCGTGCGTATACCCTGCGTAAACACAGCTACTCTAATGTTGTGATTAAAATGATAGGCAAGTTTCGTGACTATGTCAATCTCCGAAAATGCTGGGGTTAAATGCTTCGCGCGCTCGACCTGTTGGATAATATAATTTTCCGCGGTAATACCCATTTTCCTATCAAATCTTCCATACTCTAGTTCATTTCGTAAAAGTCTTTGAGTATGCGAATTCCAGTACCGGCTTTCAAATTTTTGTTTGAACTCCGCGTATGTGGACACTCTATCGCGTACAATGTTATACCACTTACGCACCGAATCACGCATCGCGTTAACTACCCACTGTATTTTATCTTGATCTTCAAGTCTCGACCCTACCCTAGCCATTTCACTTTCACAGGCTAACAAAAATTCAATAGGGTTTTCGTTATTTTCCCCTGTAAAATACACACGATTTTTCTCGTCGACAGGACCTTGTACTAAAATATTGGGAGCGGACCTCCTCCGTACCTCCTGTCGTACTTTCAAAATTTCGTCGTTTAACGGTTGTAAGACACTCTCTTTATTAGAGTCTATGTTAGATCGCGTCTCTACAATTGAAGCGTCTAGTCTATTTACTTGTCGTTGCGTTTCTGTCGCGTCGGCTTGACTCTTTATCTCGAGAGAGTCGACTTTTTTCGCGACGTCTTTCGTTTGTTTTTCGCAGCGGCTTATATGCTCCTTGAACCGGCCCTCCATACATGTGACTTGTTCAATAAACGATTTTTGCATAGTGGTCTCAAAAACCTTAAACCGTTCATTTATTTTGGTATCAACCGTATGTACTTTTTCACCGATTTCAGCGACTTTAGCGGTTAACTCTTTATTGCTTTCTTCGATTTTTTTATTGCTTTCCGCGATTTCGATGACTCTAGCGTCTAAATTTTTCGCGCTTTCGTCTATTTTCGCGGTCGTTGCTTTATTACATTGCTTAATTTCCGTATTTAAGTCGGCGTTGCTGTGTTCTAATGCTTCGGTTAGACTGACTCTTTGTGCCTCGATTTTGGACTTTAATTCTGCGTTATTCATTTCAGCATTGGCTGTTATTTGTTCAAATTTCGCGTCAATTTTAGCGGTCAAATCCGCATTAGCTTGTTTCATTTCCGCGTTCATTTGCCGCATTTGTTTAAATATTTTGTCCATATCCATTTTAAATACACAACAATTTCAAATATAAACAATTTCAAATACACACAAAGTAGCTTCAAATACACAAAATAATTTCACTGCTGTACGAGCACCAGTCACAAAACTCTTTGGGGATTGTTCAGTTGGACGCCAGCTGTTTTAGGAGTTAAAACAGCAAACTATGTTTTAACGTGTAAATTCAATTTAAATTGAATGAATTTAATTTTAATTTAATGTACGTTTGCCGGGCCCCACGTTGGGCGCCATATGCAACTCTACTTATATGCGTTGTTGTTGTGTTGTGTTGTGTTTGAGTACCTACCTGCTGTCCGATCTTGCGGTTTCTTCCGACTAGGGTGTGTGGATTTTGGATTTGAATTTCGCAAGCTAGTAATCTCAAATTTATGGCAACAACACACAAAATAAGTTACTTTAAAGGGGGAGAGTTTTGTGAGACTGGTAGGCTTTGTCGTACAACAATAAATGCAATATGGGGTAATAAAATGTTGTTTATTACTCCAATAACACACAAGAATAAAATGGTTATTATATTATCAATTATCTTATGGTCTAAACAATGAATCTATGTTGACTAATGTTTTTCAATTGGTTGATAATTGAAAAGAAACTAAACTCGTTATTTGACGAGTTAATTGCAATTGAAAATTGAATTAATTAATTGGTTTAATTTAATTAAATTGCTTTATCTAAATTGAATTTAAATGTTAATAAAAATAAAATATAAAAACTCTTAAGTTAATTAGAATAATTTTCAAAAACAAATTAGGCGTGACAGTCTAGTTCACGTCATTTCATTTCTAGTGATTTGACTTCTGTTATACTGCAGTATGAGCTAATAATTAGATTGTTAGTTAAGATTTGTATAGCGCTTTTATATTATTTCTATTTTCTTAACTACCGCTTACTACTGACTTAGACTGCTATACAGATTATCACAATGAATTTATTCTTAATTACTAGAGTCTTTGATTTTTGTATGGCACCTGAGTTGTTTAAATTACAATGCTTTTAATTGAAAAATGAAGAAAATTTGATGTTGAAAAATAAATAAGTTGATTTTGCTTTCCTGTTATTGAAGTGGATAGTAGAGTTGCTCCAAATGTCCCTCGCTGGTCCCAATCCGATCTGCTAGAGAAAGTAATCTGCTTAGAGCTCCTGGATTCGGTCGTTGAGTTAAGAATTCGGCAACACTCTGCTCTCCTGCTGTTTGTTGAATATTTTAACGTCTACGGCTTTCTGCTGGACTGGTTTATGTCCGTCGTCGATTCGCACGTCGCACGTCGGCGTGTGTGTGTGTGTTTCGTTCGAGTGGTAGCTCTGCTCGTCAGCTGTTCACCAATGATTTAGACGGCCTCTCTGTCGTATTCTTGAAGTCTGGTCTTGAAGTCTGGTGGATCTCTTGCGTGCTTATGACCACAGCTTGCAGTACACAATACGCTTGGTTGTTGTAATGAAGAGTATCTCGCCTTTACGCAATAATTACGAGTTGTACAGTTGATCTGTATTTACTGTGTTCGTAATTGCGTGTGTTGACCACGTAGAGTCTTCTGATGAATCTTCACAACTATGGTTACGAGACGATCGAAGAATTACGTCTTTACTTCGCAAGTACTGGCAGAAGAGTGATGGTTCAGCCCGAAAACACCGCGCTGGTCGGGAATTCGTCAAATGATTTGATTGGCTGACACGCTCTCCCTACTACACAAAATTTGAATTCCCTTGGTCCGTGAGAATGAAGTTAGATTCCCACAGACGGAGAATTAATATTATTACTAATATTATTATGCGGCGGAACCAAATTGTCGGTCCGGATTTCCTGTGATAGTTTAATTTTGCAATATCTTGGTTGCAAACCAAGTTGTGCTAAATCTAAAATATACACTCTGTTGGAAATTATTATCTTTATAACATATTAAAATCTCATTAATGTAGCTCTATTTTTACAGAAGTTAGTCAATTAAATTAATTAACTCTTTTATTTGTTAATTATATTGCGTAAAATTTGCACACGTTATTATTAATATTTCGGCAAACATTTTGGCTATCTTGGACTTCGCCTTAATTTATTTGTTTCCGAGATATTAATAATTAACAGTTTGGGTTTGGATCTTTCCTTCTACAGCGAGCTGATTACATAACGGCCACGTGTGCGTCTTTTTACAAAGCATTATTTTCATCGCTCCTACATACAAATGGAGTTTTGACTATTACAATTTATTTAAACATGATTCTAGTATACGGTTGACATATAACCCCAAATAATTGATATTTGGTGCTGTTATATACACCCCCACTATTTCAAAAAAAATCAATGTAATAATTACAATTTTTTTTTTTTCTATTATTATAAACGTATTTTGTAATCATTATACTTACTTGTAATCATTATACATTGGATTACTTATTCAAAAGACACATACATAGGTGTTAATGTTATTCCATTATATACAATTTAACTCTAAATACATCCTATTAATAATATTATATTTGCAAATTATTGTGTATCAATGTTTTTAGAACGGGTAGTATCTAACTGCAGCGTTCCAGAGGGTTTGTTTGTCAACAACTGGCACGCGCGCAAAGGAATGTGCTGACTTTTTGTTTACAGTGTTATCGCCTGCCGCGTGGCTAATTGCTTGACCTACTTTCAAACCGTCGGTCGGTAGTTACCGTGTGACGTAACTATTTCCTGCGGTGCGTTTGTTTCGTTGTACACGCTCGTTAGTTACCGCGTTAGAAAGCATTATTATTTTATACACAATCTATCTACAATTATTATTAATAATATAAAATACAAGTAATTTATTTTAATTCTATTATTATAATAATATTATCAGATTATTATTTTTAAAGTGCATCCAGTATATCGTAGCTATTTTTATGGGTGGCTCTACAATATTCCGCTATGTACTCGTCAAATTCGTATACGTCCCCGGATATGATTTCCACGTCTTCCCACGCTGACTGTGTGGGAACGTCGTCGTCAAGTTCCTGTTCCACCAGACGTACAATTGTCGGAGTCCATTGTTGTATTGTGTTAACCGCCAACCGTGGTTCCGTACCTTCCGGTTGGAATACTTTGTTAACTGGCGTACAAATTTCTGTAGAAAAATCACTTTTCTTAAATCTAGCATTTTTCTTATTTTTACCTATTTTATTTCTATACATTTTAGCATGATTTATGGCGCTTCCCCCCTGGAGGCGCCCGTTTCCAAGTTTTTTGGAAACTTACAACTCTTTTTCTTCTCACTAGAGTCTTTATTGCTTTGGGTATCGCTGTCTTGCTCTATTGTGTCACTTCTAGCTATTTCGACCGTTTGAATTGCTCTAATCGGGGCCCCATCGTTACCCTTATATTGCCCTTTTGGTCTACCGATATTTGGTTTGCCTTTGTATTCAAAGGTCTTATCTGGGGGTTTTGACGATGTCTGGGGTGGAGTAGAACTGGTACTCGGTCTTTGATCAGGTTGCTGATGATATTGTTCCCGTGTATTCTGCCCTTCGTTATTTCGGCGAGAATCAGGGTTATAACGCCACCCACCAAAATCAAAAACTGTCTCGCTTTGGGATACTAGAATGACCAGTTCATCGACCGTGCGTATACCCTGCGTAAACACAGCTACTCTAATGTTGTGATTAAAATGATAGGCAAGTTTCGTGACTATGTCAATCTCCGAAAATGCTGGGGTTAAATGCTTCGCGCGCTCGACCTGTTGGATAATATAATTTTCCGCGGTAATACCCATTTTCCTATCAAATCTTCCATACTCTAGTTCATTTCGTAAAAGTCTTTGAGTATGCGAATTCCAGTACCGGCTTTCAAATTTTTGTTTGAACTCCGCGTATGTGGACACTCTATCGCGTACAATGTTATACCACTTACGCACCGAATCACGCATCGCGTTAACTACCCACTGTATTTTATCTTGATCTTCAAGTCTCGACCCTACCCTAGCCATTTCACTTTCACAGGCTAACAAAAATTCAATAGGGTTTTCGTTATTTTCCCCTGTAAAATACACACGATTTTTCTCGTCGACAGGACCTTGTACTAAAATATTGGGAGCGGACCTCCTCCGTACCTCCTGTCGTACTTTCAAAATTTCGTCGTTTAACGGTTGTAAGACACTCTCTTTATTAGAGTCTATGTTAGATCGCGTCTCTACAATTGAAGCGTCTAGTCTATTTACTTGTCGTTGCGTTTCTGTCGCGTCGGCTTGACTCTTTATCTCGAGAGAGTCGACTTTTTTCGCGACGTCTTTCGTTTGTTTTTCGCAGCGGCTTATATGCTCCTTGAACCGGCCCTCCATACATGTGACTTGTTCAATAAACGATTTTTGCATAGTGGTCTCAAAAACCTTAAACCGTTCATTTATTTTGGTATCAACCGTATGTACTTTTTCACCGATTTCAGCGACTTTAGCGGTTAACTCTTTATTGCTTTCTTCGATTTTTTTATTGCTTTCCGCGATTTCGGTGACTCTAGCGTCTAAATTTTTCGCGCTTTCGTCTATTTTCGCGGTCGTTGCTTTATTACATTGCTTAATTTCCGTATTTAAGTCGGCGTTGCTGTGTTCTAATGCTTCGGTTAGACTGACTCTTTGTGCCTCGATTTTGGACTTTAATTCTGCGTTATTCATTTCAGCATTGGCTGTTATTTGTTCAAATTTCGCGTCTATTTTAGCGGTCAAATCCGCATTAGCTTGTTTCATTTCCGCGTTCATTTGCCGCATTTGTTTAAGTATTTTGTCCATATCCATTTTAAATACACAACAATTTCAAATATAAACAATTTCAAATACACACAAAGTAGCTTCAAATACACAAAATAATTTCACTGCTGTACGAGCACCAGTCACAAAACTCTTTGGGGATTGTTCAGTTGGACGCCAGCTGTTTTAGGAGTTAAAACAGCAAACTATGTTTTAACGTGTAAATTAAATTTAAATTGAATGAATTTAATTTTAATTTAATGTACGTTTGCCGGGCCCCACGTTGGGCGCCATATGCAACTCTACTTATATGCGTTGTTGTTGTGTTGTGTTGTGTTTGAGTACCTACCTGCTGTCCGATCTTGCGGTTTCTTCCGACTAGGGTGTGTGGATTTTGGATTTGAATTTCGCAAGCTAGTAATCTCAAATTTATGGCAACAACACACAAAATAAGTTACTTTAAAGGGGGAGAGTTTTGTGAGACTGGTAGGCTTTGTCGTACAACAATAAATGCAATATGGGGTAATAAAATGTTGTTTATTACTGCAATAACACACAAGAATAAAATGGTTATTATATTATCAATTATCTTATAGTGTAAACAATGAATCTATGTTGACTAATGTTTTTCAATTGGTTGATAATTGAAAAGAAACTAAACTCGTTATTTGACGAGTTAATTGCAATTGAAAATTTAATTAATTAATTGGTTTAATTTAATTAAATTGCTTTATCTAAATTGAATTTAAATGTTAATAAAAATAAAATATAAAAACTCTTAAGTTAATTAGAATAATTTTCAAAAACAAATTAGCCGTGACAGTCTAGTTCACGTCATTTCATTTCTAGTGATTTGACTTCTGTTATACTGCAGTATGAGCTAATAATTAGATTGTTAGTTAAGATTTGTATAGCGCTTTTATATTATTTCTATTTTCTTAACTACCGCTTACTACTGACTTAGACTGCTATACAGATTATCACAATGAATTTATTCTTAATTACTAGAGTCTTTGATTTTTGTATGGCACCTGAGTTGTTTAAATTACAATGCTTTTAATTGAAAAATGAAGAAAATTTGATGTTGAAAAATAAATAAGTTGATTTTGCTTTCCTGTTATTGAAGTGGATAGTAGAGTTGCTCCAAATGTCCCTCGCTGGTCCCAATCCGATCTGCTAGAGAAAGTAATCTGCTTAGAGCTCCTGGATTCGGTCGTTGAGTTAAGAATTCGGCAACACTCTGCTCTCCTGCTGTTTGTTGAATATTTTAACGTCTACGGCTTTCTGCTGGACTGGTTTATGTCCGTCGTCGATTCGCACGTCGGCGTGTGTGTGTGTGTTTCGTTCGAGTGGTAGCTCTGCTCGTCAGCTGTTCACCAATGATTTAGACGGCCTCTCTGTCGTATTCTTGAAGTCTGGTCTTGAAGTCTGGTGGATCTCTTGCGTGCTTATGACCACAGCTTGCAGTACACAATACGCTTGGTTGTTGTAATGAAGAGTATCTCGCCTTTACGCAATAATTACGAGTTGTACAGTTGATCTGTATTTACTGTGTTCGTAATTGCGTGTGTTGACCACGTAGAGTCTTCTGATGAATCTTCACAACTATGGTTACGAGACGTCGAAGAATTACGTCTTTACTTCGCAAGTACTGGCAGAAGAGTGATGGTTCAGCCCGAAAACACCGCGCTGGTCGGGAATTCGTCAAATGATTTGATTGGCTGACACGCTCTCCCTACTACACAAAATTTGAATTCCCTTGGTCCGTGAGAATGAAGTTAGATTCCCACAGACGGAGAATTAATATTATTACTAATATTATTATGCGGCGGAACCAAATTGTCGGTCCGGATTTCCTGTGATAGTTTAATTTTGCAATATCTTGGTTGCAAACCAAGTTGTGCTAAATCTAAAATATACACTCTGTTGGAAATTATTATCTTTATAACATATTAAAATCTCATTAATGTAGCTCTATTTTTACAGAAGTTAGTCAATTAAATTAATTAACTCTTTTATTTGTTAATTATATTGCGTAAAATTTGCACACGTTATTATTAATATTTTGGCAAACATTTTGGCTATCTTGGACTTCGCCTTAATTTATTTGTTTCCGAGATATTAATAATTAACAGTTTGGGTTTGGATCTTTCCTTCTACAGCGAGCTGATTACATAACGGCCACGTGTGTGTCGTTTTACAAAGCATTATTTTCATCGCTCCTACATACAAATGGAGTTTTGACTATTACAATTTATTTAAACATGATTCTAGTATACGGTTGACATATAACCCCAAATAATTGATATTTGGTGCTGTTATATACACCCCCACATATTTTTAAAAAAATCAATGTAATAATTACAATTTTTTTTTTTTTCAATTATTATAAACGTATTTTGTAATCATTATACTTACTTGTAATCATTATACATTGGATTACTTATTCAAAAGACACATACATAGGTGTTAATGTTATTCCATTATATACAATTTAACTCTAAATACATCCTATTAATAATATTATATTTGCAAATTATTGTGTATCAATGTTTTTAGAACGGGTAGTATCTAACTGCAGCGTTCCAGAGGGTTTGTTTGTCAACAACTGGCACGCGCGCAAAGGAATGTGGTGACTTTTTGTTTACAGTGTTATCGCCTGCCGCGTGGCTAATTGCTTGACCTACTTTCAAACCGTCGGTCGGTAGTTACCGTGTGACGTAACTATTTCCTGCGGTGCGTTTGTTTCGTTGTACACGCTCGTTAGTTACCGCGTTAGAAAGCATTATTATTTTATACACAATCTATCTACAATTATTATTAATAATATAAAATACAAGTAATTTATTTTAATTCTATTATTATAATAATATTATCAGATTATTATTTTTAAAGTGCATCCAGTATATCGTAGCTATTTTTATGGGTGGCTCTACAATATTCCGCTATGTACTCGTCAAATTCGTATACGTCCCCGGATATGATTTCCACGTCTTCCCACGCTGACTGTGTGGGAACGTCGTCGTCAAGTTCCTGTTCCACCAGACGTACAATTGTCGGAGTCCATTGTTGTATTGTGTTAACCGCCAACCGTGGTTCCGTACCTTCCGGTTGGAATACTTTGTTAACTGGCGTACAAATTTCTGTAGAAAAATCACTTTTCTTAAATCTAGCATTTTTCTTATTTTTACCTATTTTATTTCTATACATTTTAGCATGATTTATGGCGCTTCCCCCCTGGAGGCGCCCGTTTCCAAGTTTTTTGGAAACTTACAACTCTTTTTCTTCTCACTAGAGTCTTTATTGCTTTGGGTATCGCTGTCTTGCTCTATTGTGTCACTTATAGCTATTTCGACCGTTTGAATTGCTCTAATCGGGGCCCCATCGTTACCCTTATATTGCCCTTTTGGTCTACCGATATTTGGTTTGCCTTTGTATTCAAAGGTCTTATCTGGGGGTTTTGACGATGTCTGGGGTGGAGTAGAACTGGTACTCGGTCTTTGATCAGGTTGCTGATGATATTGTTCCCGTGTATTCTGCCCTTCGTTATTTCGGCGAGAATCAGGGTTATAACGCCACCCACCAAAATCAAAAACTGTCTCGCTTTGGGATACTAGAATGACCAGTTCATCGACCGTGCGTATACCCTGCGTAAACACAGCTACTCTAATGTTGTGATTAAAATGATAGGCAAGTTTCGTGACTATGTCAATCTCCGAAAATGCTGGGGTTAAATGCTTCGCGCGCTCGACCTGTTGGATAATATAATTTTCCGCGGTAATACCCATTTTCCTATCAAATCTTCCATACTCTAGTTCATTTCGTAAAAGTCTTTGAGTATGCGAATTCCAGTACCGGCTTTCAAATTTTTGTTTGAACTCCGCGTATGTGGACACTCTATCGCGTACAATGTTATACCACTTACGCACCGAATCACGCATCGCGTTAACTACCCACTGTATTTTATCTTGATCTTCAAGTCTCGACCCTACCCTAGCCATTTCACTTTCACAGGCTAACAAAAATTCAATAGGGTTTTCGTTATTTTCCCCTGTAAAATACACACGATTTTTCTCGTCGACAGGACCTTGTACTAAAATATTGGGAGCGGACCTCCTCCGTACCTCCTGTCGTACTTTCAAAATTTCGTCGTTTAACGGTTGTAAGACACTCTCTTTATTAGAGTCTATGTTAGATCGCGTCTCTACAATTGAAGCGTCTAGTCTATTTACTTGTCGTTGCGTTTCTGTCGCGTCGGCTTGACTCTTTATCTCGAGAGAGTCGACTTTTTTCGCGACGTCTTTCGTTTGTTTTTCGCAGCGGCTTATATGCTCCTTGAACCGGCCCTCCATACATGTGACTTGTTCAATAAACGATTTTTGCATAGTGGTCTCAAAAACCTTAAACCGTTCATTTATTTTGGTATCAACCGTATGTACTTTTTCACCGATTTCGGCGACTTTAGCGGTTAACTCTTTATTGCTTTCTTCGATTTTTTTATTGCTTTCCGCGATTTCGATGACTCTAGCGTCTAAATTTTTCGCGCTTTCGTCTATTTTCGCGGTCGTTGCTTTATTACATTGCTTAATTTCCGTATTTAAGTCGGCGTTGCTGTGTTCTAATGCTTCGGTTAGACTGACTCTTTGTGCCTCGATTTTGGACTTTAATTCTGCGTTATTCATTTCAGCATTGGCTGTTATTTGTTCAAATTTCGCGTCAATTTTAGCGGTCAAATCCGCATTAGCTTGTTTCATTTCCGCGTTCATTTGCCGCATTTGTTTAAATATTTTGTCCATATCCATTTTAAATACACAACAATTTCAAATATAAACAATTTCAAATACACACAAAGTAGCTTCAAATACACAAAATAATTTCACTGCTGTACGAGCACCAGTCACAAAACTCTTTGGGGATTGTTCAGTTGGACGCCAGCTGTTTTAGGAGTTAAAACAGCAAACTATGTTTTAACGTGTAAATTCAATTTAAATTGAATGAATTTAATTTTAATTTAATGTACGTTTGCCGGGCCCCACGTTGGGCGACATATGCAACTCTACTTATATGCGTTGTTGTTGTGTTTGAGTACCTACCTGCTGTCCGATCTTGCGGTTTCTTCCGACTAGGGTGTGTGGATTTTGGATTTGAATTTCGCAAGCTAGTAATCTCAAATTTATGGCAACAACACACAAAATAAGTTACTTTAAAGGGGGAGAGTTTTGTGAGACTGGTAGGCTTTGTCGTACAACAATAAATGCAATATGGGGTAATAAAATGTTGTTTATTACTCCAATAACACACAAGAATAAAATGGTTATTATATTATCAATTATCTTATGGTCTAAACAATGAATCTATGTTGACTAATGTTTTTCAATTGGTTGATAATTGAAAAGAAACTAAACTCGTTATTTGACGAGTTAATTGCAATTGAAAATTGAATTAATTAATTGGTTTAATTTAATTAAATTGCTTTATCTAAATTGAATTTAAATGTTAATAAAAATAAAATATAAAAACTCTTAAGTTAATTAGAATAATTTTCAAAAACAAATTAGGCGTGACAGTCTAGTTCACGTCATTTCATTTCTAGTGATTTGACTTCTGTTATACTGCAGTATGAGCTAATAATTAGATTGTTAGTTAAGATTTGTATAGCGCTTTTATATTATTTCTATTTTCTTAACTACCGCTTACTACTGACTTAGACTGCTATACAGATTATCACAATGAATTTATTCTTAATTACTAGAGTCTTTGATTTTTGTATGGCACCTGAGTTGTTTAAATTACAATGCTTTTAATTGAAAAATGAAGAAAATTTTATGTTGAAAAATAAATAAGTTGATTTTGCTTTCCTGTTATTGAAGTGGATAGTAGAGTTGCTCCAAATGTCCCTCGCTGGTCCCAATCCGATCTGCTAGAGAAAGTAATCTGCTTAGAGCTCCTGGATTCGGTCGTTGAGTTAAGAATTCGGCAACACTCTGCTCTCCTGCTGTTTGTTGAATATTTTAACGTCTACGGCTTTCTGCTGGACTGGTTTATGTCCGTCGTCGATTCGCACGTCGCACGTCGGCGTGTGTGTGTGTGTTTCGTTCGAGTGGTAGCTCTGCTCGTCAGCTGTTCACCAATGATTTAGACGGCCTCTCTGTCGTATTCTTGAAGTCTGGTCTTGAAGTCTGGTGGATCTCTTGCGTGCTTATGACCACAGCTTGCAGTACACAATACGCTTGGTTGTTGTAATGAAGAGTATCTCGCCTTTACGCAATAATTACGAGTTGTACAGTTGATCTGTATTTACTGTGTTCGTAATTGCGTGTGTTGACCACGTAGAGTCTTCTGATGAATCTTCACAACTATGGTTACGAGACGATCGAAGAATTACGTCTTTACTTCGCAAGTACTGGCAGAAGAGTGATGGTTCAGCCCGAAAACACCGCGCTGGTCGGGAATTCGTCAAATGATTTGATTGGCTGACACGCTCTCCCTACTACACAAAATTTGAATTCCCTTGGTCCGTGAGAATGAAGTTAGATTCCCACAGACGGAGAATTAATATTATTACTAATATTATTATGCGGCGGAACCAAATTGTCGGTCCGGATTTCCTGTGATAGTTTAATTTTGCAATATCTTGGTTGCAAACCAAGTTGTGCTAAATCTAAAATATACACTCTGTTGGAAATTATTATCTTTATAACATATTAAAATCTCATTAATGTAGCTCTATTTTTACAGAAGTTAGTCAATTAAATTAATTAACTC
This sequence comes from Magicicada septendecula, assembly GCA_034769895.1. Lineage (NCBI taxonomy): Eukaryota > Metazoa > Arthropoda > Insecta > Hemiptera > Cicadidae > Magicicada > Magicicada septendecula. The sequence continues at coordinate 305,072,100 of CM068375.1, forward strand.
TTTTATTTGTTAATTATATTGCGTAAAATTTGCACACGTTATTATTAATATTTCGGCAAACATTTTGGCTATCTTGGACTTCGCCTTAATTTATTTGTTTCCGAGATATTAATAATTAACAGTTTGGGTTTGGATCTTTCCTTCTACAGCGAGCTGATTACATAACGGCCACGTGTGCGTCTTTTTACAAAGCATTATTTTCATCGCTCCTACATACAAATGGAGTTTTGACTATTACAATTTATTTAAACATGATTCTAGTATACGGTTGACATATAACCCCAAATAATTGATATTTGGTGCTGTTATATACACCCCCACTATTTCAAAAAAAATCAATGTAATAATTACAATTTTTTTTTTTTCTATTATTATAAACGTATTTTGTAATCATTATACTTACTTGTAATCATTATACATTGGATTACTTATTCAAAAGACACATACATAGGTGTTAATGTTATTCCATTATATACAATTTAACTCTAAATACATCCTATTAATAATATTATATTTGCAAATTATTGTGTATCAATGTTTTTAGAACGGGTAGTATCTAACTGCAGCGTTCCAGAGGGTTTGTTTGTCAACAACTGGCACGCGCGCAAAGGAATGTGCTGACTTTTTGTTTACAGTGTTATCGCCTGCCGCGTGGCTAATTGCTTGACCTACTTTCAAACCGTCGGTCGGTAGTTACCGTGTGACGTAACTATTTCCTGCGGTGCGTTTGTTTCGTTGTACACGCTCGTTAGTTACCGCGTTAGAAAGCATTATTATTTTATACACAATCTATCTACAATTATTATTAATAATATAAAATACAAGTAATTTATTTTAATTCTATTATTATAATAATATTATCAGATTATTATTTTTAAAGTGCATCCAGTATATCGTAGCTATTTTTATGGGTGGCTCTACAATATTCCGCTATGTACTCGTCAAATTCGTATACGTCCCCGGATATGATTTCCACGTCTTCCCACGCTGACTGTGTGGGAACGTCGTCGTCAAGTTCCTGTTCCACCAGACGTACAATTGTCGGAGTCCATTGTTGTATTGTGTTAACCGCCAACCGTGGTTCCGTACCTTCCGGTTGGAATACTTTGTTAACTGGCGTACAAATTTCTGTAGAAAAATCACTTTTCTTAAATCTAGCATTTTTCTTATTTTTACCTATTTTATTTCTATACATTTTAGCATGATTTATGGCGCTTCCCCCCTGGAGGCGCCCGTTTCCAAGTTTTTTGGAAACTTACAACTCTTTTTCTTCTCACTAGAGTCTTTATTGCTTTGGGTATCGCTGTCTTGCTCTATTGTGTCACTTATAGCTATTTCGACCGTTTGAATTGCTCTAATCGGGGCCCCATCGTTACCCTTATATTGCCCTTTTGGTCTACCGATATTTGGTTTGCCTTTGTATTCAAAGGTCTTATCTGGGGGTTTTGACGATGTCTGGGGTGGAGTAGAACTGGTACTCGGTCTTTGATCAGGTTGCTGATGATATTGTTCCCGTGTATTCTGCCCTTCGTTATTTCGGCGAGAATCAGGGTTATAACGCCACCCACCAAAATCAAAAACTGTCTCGCTTTGGGATACTAGAATGACCAGTTCATCGACCGTGCGTATACCCTGCGTAAACACAGCTACTCTAATGTTGTGATTAAAATGATAGGCAAGTTTCGTGACTATGTCAATCTCCGAAAATGCTGGGGTTAAATGCTTCGCGCGCTCGACCTGTTGGATAATATAATTTTCCGCGGTAATACCCATTTTCCTATCAAATCTTCCATACTCTAGTTCATTTCGTAAAAGTCTTTGAGTATGCGAATTCCAGTACCGGCTTTCAAATTTTTGTTTGAACTCCGCGTATGTGGACACTCTATCGCGTACAATGTTATACCACTTACGCACCGAATCACGCATCGCGTTAACTACCCACTGTATTTTATCTTGATCTTCAAGTCTCGACCCTACCCTAGCCATTTCACTTTCACAGGCTAACAAAAATTCAATAGGGTTTTCGTTATTTTCCCCTGTAAAATACACACGATTTTTCTCGTCGACAGGACCTTGTACTAAAATATTGGGAGCGGACCTCCTCCGTACCTCCTGTCGTACTTTCAAAATTTCGTCGTTTAACGGTTGTAAGACACTCTCTTTATTAGAGTCTATGTTAGATCGCGTCTCTACAATTGAAGCGTCTAGTCTATTTACTTGTCGTTGCGTTTCTGTCGCGTCGGCTTGACTCTTTATCTCGAGAGAGTCGACTTTTTTCGCGACGTCTTTCGTTTGTTTTTCGCAGCGGCTTATATGCTCCTTGAACCGGCCCTCCATACATGTGACTTGTTCAATAAACGATTTTTGCATAGTGGTCTCAAAAACCTTAAACCGTTCATTTATTTTGGTATCAACCGTATGTACTTTTTCACCGATTTCAGCGACTTTAGCGGTTAACTCTTTATTGCTTTCTTCGATTTTTTTATTGCTTTCCGCGATTTCGGTGACTCTAGCGTCTAAATTTTTCGCGCTTTCGTCTATTTTCGCGGTCGTTGCTTTATTACATTGCTTAATTTCCGTATTTAAGTCGGCGTTGCTGTGTTCTAATGCTTCGGTTAGACTGACTCTTTGTGCCTCGATTTTGGACTTTAATTCTGCGTTATTCATTTCAGCATTGGCTGTTATTTGTTCAAATTTCGCGTCTATTTTAGCGGTCAAATCCGCATTAGCTTGTTTCATTTCCGCGTTCATTTGCCGCATTTGTTTAAGTATTTTGTCCATATCCATTTTAAATACACAACAATTTCAAATATAAACAATTTCAAATACACACAAAGTAGCTTCAAATACACAAAATAATTTCACTGCTGTACGAGCACCAGTCACAAAACTCTTTGGGGATTGTTCAGTTGGACGCCAGCTGTTTTAGGAGATAAAACAGCAAACTATGTTTTAACGTGTAAATTAAATTTAAATTGAATGAATTTAATTTTAATTTAATGTACGTTTGCCGGGCCCCACGTTGGGCGCCATATGCAACTCTACTTATATGCGTTGTTGTTGTGTTGTGTTGTGTTTGAGTACCTACCTGCTGTCCGATCTTGCGGTTTCTTCCGACTAGGGTGTGTGGATTTTGGATTTGAATTTCGCAAGCTAGTAATCTCAAATTTATGGCAACAACACACAAAATAAGTTACTTTAAAGGGGGAGAGTTTTGTGAGACTGGTAGGCTTTGTCGTACAACAATAAATGCAATATGGGGTAATAAAATGTTGTTTATTACTGCAATAACACACAAGAATAAAATGGTTATTATATTATCAATTATCTTATAGTGTAAACAATGAATCTATGTTGACTAATGTTTTTCAATTGGTTGATAATTGAAAAGAAACTAAACTCGTTATTTGACGAGTTAATTGCAATTGAAAATTTAATTAATTAATTGGTTTAATTTAATTAAATTGCTTTATCTAAATTGAATTTAAATGTTAATAAAAATAAAATATAAAAACTCTTAAGTTAATTAGAATAATTTTCAAAAACAAATTAGCCGTGACAGTCTAGTTCACGTCATTTCATTTCTAGTGATTTGACTTCTGTTATACTGCAGTATGAGCTAATAATTAGATTGTTAGTTAAGATTTGTATAGCGCTTTTATATTATTTCTATTTTCTTAACTACCGCTTACTACTGACTTAGACTGCTATACAGATTATCACAATGAATTTATTCTTAATTACTAGAGTCTTTGATTTTTGTATGGCACCTGAGTTGTTTAAATTACAATGCTTTTAATTGAAAAATGAAGAAAATTTGATGTTGAAAAATAAATAAGTTGATTTTGCTTTCCTGTTATTGAAGTGGATAGTAGAGTTGCTCCAAATGTCCCTCGCTGGTCCCAATCCGATCTGCTAGAGAAAGTAATCTGCTTAGAGCTCCTGGATTCGGTCGTTGAGTTAAGAATTCGGCAACACTCTGCTCTCCTGCTGTTTGTTGAATATTTTAACGTCTACGGCTTTCTGCTGGACTGGTTTATGTCCGTCGTCGATTCGCACGTCGGCGTGTGTGTGTGTGTGTTTCGTTCGAGTGGTAGCTCTGCTCGTCAGCTGTTCACCAATGATTTAGACGGCCTCTCTGTCGTATTCTTGAAGTCTGGTCTTGAAGTCTGGTGGATCTCTTGCGTGCTTATGACCACAGCTTGCAGTACACAATACGCTTGGTTGTTGTAATGAAGAGTATCTCGCCTTTACGCAATAATTACGAGTTGTACAGTTGATCTGTATTTACTGTGTTCGTAATTGCGTGTGTTGACCACGTAGAGTCTTCTGATGAATCTTCACAACTATGGTTACGAGACGATCGAAGAATTACGTCTTTACTTCGCAAGTACTGGCAGAAGAGTGATGGTTCAGCCCGAAAACACCGCGCTGGTCGGGAATTCGTCAAATGATTTGATTGGCTGACACGCTCTCCCTACTACACAAAATTTGAATTCCCTTGGTCCGTGAGAATGAAGTTAGATTCCCACAGACGGAGAATTAATATTATTACTAATATTATTATGCGGCGGAACCAAATTGTCGGTCCGGATTTCCTGTGATAGTTTAATTTTGCAATATCTTGGTTGCAAACCAAGTTGTGCTAAATCTAAAATATACACTCTGTTGGAAATTATTATCTTTATAACATATTAAAATCTCATTAATGTAGCTCTATTTTTACAGAAGTTAGTCAATTAAATTAATTAACTCTTTTATTTGTTAATTATATTGCGTAAAATTTGCACACGTTATTATTAATATTTCGGCAAACATTTTGGCTATCTTGGACTTCGCCTTAATTTATTTGTTTCCGAGATATTAATAATTAACAGTTTGGGTTTGGATCTTTCCTTCTACAGCGAGCTGATTACATAACGGCCACGTGTGCGTCGTTTTACAAAGCATTATTTTCATCGCTCCTACATACAAATGGAGTTTTGACTATTACAATTTATTTAAACATGATTCTAGTATACGGTTGACATATAACCCCAAATAATTGATATTTGGTGCTGTTATATACACCCCCCACCTATTTTTAAAAAAATCAATGTAATAATTACAATTTTTTTTTTTTCAATTATTATAAACGTATTTTGTAATCATTATACTTACTTGTAATCATTATACATTGGATTACTTATTCAAAAGACACATACATAGGTGTTAATGTTATTCCATTATATACAATTTAACTCTAAATACATCCTATTAATAATATTATATTTGCAAATTATTGTGTATCAATGTTTTTAGAACGGGTAGTATCTAACTGCAGCGTTCCAGAGGGTTTGTTTGTCAACAACTGGCACGCGCGCAAAGGAATGTGCTGACTTTTTGTTTACAGTGTTATCGCCTGCCGCGTGGCTAATTGCTTGACCTACTTTCAAACCGTCGGTCGGTAGTTACCGTGTGACGTAACTATTTCCTGCGGTGCGTTTGTTTCGTTGTACACGCTCGTTAGTTACCGCGTTAGAAAGCATTATTATTTTATACACAATCTATCTACAATTATTATTAATAATATAAAATACAAGTAATTTATTTTAATTCTATTATTATAATAATATTATCAGATTATTATTTCTAAAGTGCATCCAGTATATCGTAGCTATTTTTATGGGTGGCTCTACAATATTCCGCTATGTACTCGTCAAATTCGTATACGTCCCCGGATATGATTTCCACGTCTTCCCACGCTGACTGTGTGGGAACGTCGTCGTCAAGTTCCTGTTCCACCAGACGTACAATTGTCGGAGTCCATTGTTGTATTGTGTTAACCGCCAACCATGGTTCCGTACCTTCCGGTTGGAATACTTTGTTAACTGGCGTACAAATTTCTGTAGAAAAATCACTTTTCTTAAATCTAGCATTTTTCTTATTTTTACCTATTTTATTTCTATACATTTTAGCATGATTTATGGCGCTTCCCCCCTGGAGGCGCCCGTTTCCAAGTTTTTTGGAAACTTACAATTCTTTTTCTTCTCACTAGAGTCTTTATTGCTTTGGGTATCGCTGTCTTGCTCTATTGTGTCACTTCTAGCTATTTCGACCGTTTGAATTGCTCTAATCGGGGCCCCATCGTTACCCTTATATTGCCCTTTTGGTCTACCGATATTTGGTTTGCCTTTGTATTCAAAGGTCTTATCTGGGGGTTTTGACGATGTCTGGGGTGGAGTAGAACTGGTACTCGGTCTTTGATCAGGTTGCTGATGATATTGTTCCCGTGTATTCTGCCCTTCGTTATTTCGGCGAGAATCAGGGTTATAACGCCACCCACCAAAATCAAAAACTGTCTCGCTTTGGGATACTAGAATGACCAGTTCATCGACCGTGCGTATACCCTGCGTAAACACAGCTACTCTAATGTTGTGATTAAAATGATAGGCAAGTTTCGTGACTATGTCAATCTCCGAAAATGCTGGGATTAAATGCTTCGCGCGCTCGACCTGTTGGATAATATAATTTTCCGCGGTAATACCCATTTTCCTATCAAATCTTCCATACTCTAGTTCATTTCGTAAAAGTCTTTGAGTATGCGAATTCCAGTACCGGCTTTCAAATTTTTGTTTGAACTCCGCGTATGTGGACACTCTATCGCGTACAATGTTATACCACTTACGCACCGAATCACGCATCGCGTTAACTACCCACTGTATTTTATCTTGATCTTCAAGTCTCGACCCTACCCTAGCCATTTCACTTTCACAGGCTAACAAAAATTCAATAGGGTTTTCGTTATTTTCCCCTGTAAAATACACACGATTTTTCTCGTCGACAGGACCTTGTACTAAAATATTGGGAGCGGACCTCCTCCGTACCTCCTGTCGTACTTTCAAAATTTCGTCGTTTAACGGTTGTAAGACACTCTCTTTATTAGAGTCTATGTTAGATCGCGTCTCTACAATTGAAGCGTTTAGTCTATTTACTTGTCGTTGCGTTTCTGTCGCGTCGGCTTGACTCTTTATCTCGAGAGAGTCGACTTTTTTCGCGACGTCTTTCGTTTGTTTTTCGCAGCGGCTTATATGCTCCTTGAACCGGCCCTCCATACATGTGACTTGTTCAATAAACGATTTTTGCATAGTGGTCTCAAAAACCTTAAACCGTTCATTTATTTTGGTATCAACCGTATGTACTTTTTCACCGATTTCAGCGACTTTAGCGGTTAACTCTTTATTGCTTTCTTCGATTTTTTTATTGCTTTCCGCGATTTCGGTGACTCTAGCGTCTAAATTTTTCGCGCTTTCGTCTATTTTCGCGGTCGTTGCTTTATTACATTGCTTAATTTCCGTATTTAAGTCGGCGTTGCTGTGTTCTAATGCTTCGGTTAGACTGACTCTTTGTGCCTCGATTTTGGACTTTAATTCTGCGTTATTCATTTCAGCATTGGCTGTTATTTGTTCAAATTTCGCGTCTATTTTAGCGGTCAAATCCGCATTAGCTTGTTTCATTTCCGCGTTCATTTGCCGCATTTGTTTAAGTATTTTGTCCATATCCATTTTAAATACACAACAATTTCAAATATAAACAATTTCAAATACACACAAAGTAGCTTCAAATACACAAAATAATTTCACTGCTGTACGAGCACCAGTCACAAAACTCTTTGGGGATTGTTCAGTTGGACGCCAGCTGTTTTAGGAGTTAAAACAGCAAACTATGTTTTAACGTGTAAATTAAATTTAAATTGAATGAATTTAATTGTAATTTAATGTACGTTTGCCGGGCCCCACGTTGGGCGCCATATGCAACTCTACTTATATGCGTTGTTGTTGTGTTGTGTTGTGTTTGAGTACCTACCTGCTGTCCGATCTTGCGGTTTCTTCCGACTAGGGTGTGTGGATTTTGGATTTGAATTTCGCAAGCTAGTAATCTCAAATTTATGGCAACAACACACAAAATAAGTTACTTTAAAGGGGGAGAGTTTTGTGAGACTGGTAGGCTTTGTCGTACAACAATAAATGCAATATGGGGTAATAAAATGTTGTTTATTACTCCAATAACACACAAGAATAAAATGGTTATTATATTATCAATTATCTTATAGTGTAAACAATGAATCTATGTTGACTAATGTTTTTCAATTGGTTGATAATTGAAAAGAAACTAAACTCGTTATTTGACGAGTTAATTGCAATTGAAAATTTAATTAATTAATTGGTTTAATTTAATTAAATTGCTTTATCTAAATTGAATTTAAATGTTAATAAAAATAAAATATAAAAACTCTTAAGTTAATTAGAATAATTTTCAAAAACAAATTAGGCGTGACAGTCTAGTTCACGTCATTTCATTTCTAGTGATTTGACTTCTGTTATACTGCAGTATGAGCTAATAATTAGATTGTTAGTTAAGATTTGTATAGCGCTTTTATATTATTTCTATTTTCTTAACTACCGCTTACTACTGACTTAGACTGCTATACAGATTATCACAATGAATTTATTCTTAATTACTAGAGTCTTTGATTTTTGTATGGCACCTGAGTTGTTTAAATTACAATGCTTTTAATTGAAAAATGAAGAAAATTTGATGTTGAAAAATAAATAAGTTGATTTTGCTTTCCTGTTATTGAAGTGGATAGTAGAGTTGCTCCAAATGTCCCTCGCTGGTCCCAATCCGATCTGCTAGAGAAAGTAATCTGCTTAGAGCTCCTGGATTCGGTCGTTGAGTTAAGAATTCGGCAACACTCTGCTCTCCTGCTGTTTGTTGAATATTTTAACGTCTACGGCTTTCTGCTGGACTGGTTTATGTCCGTCGTCGATTCGCACGTCGGCGTGTGTGTGTGTGTGTTTCGTTCGAGTGGTAGCTCTGCTCGTCAGCTGTTCACCAATGATTTAGACGGCCTCTCTGTCGTATTCTTGAAGTCTGGTCTTGAAGTCTGGTGGATCTCTTGCGTGCTTATGACCACAGCTTGCAGTACACAATACGCTTGGTTGTTGTAATGAAGAGTATCTCGCCTTTACGCAATAATTACGAGTTGTACAGTTGATCTGTATTTACTGTGTTCGTAATTGCGTGTGTTGACCACGTAGAGTCTTCTGATGAATCTTCACAACTATGGTTACGAGACGATCGAAGAATTACGTCTTTACTTCGCAAGTACTGGCAGAAGAGTGATGGTTCAGCCCGAAAACACCGCGCTGGTCGGGAATTCGTCAAATGATTTGATTGGCTGACACGCTCTCCCTACTACACAAAATTTGAATTCCCTTGGTCCGTGAGAATGAAGTTAGATTCCCACAGACGGAGAATTAATATTATTACTAATATTATTATGCGGCGGAACCAAATTGTCGGTCCGGATTTCCTGTGATAGTTTAATTTTGCAATATCTTGGTTGCAAACCAAGTTGTGCTAAATCTAAAATATACACTCTGTTGGAAATTATTATCTTTATAACATATTAAAATCTCATTAATGTAGCTCTATTTTTACAGAAGTTAGTCAATTAAATTAATTAACTCTTTTATTTGTTAATTATATTGCGTAAAATTTGCACACGTTATTATTAATATTTCGGCAAACATTTTGGCTATCTTGGACTTCGCCTTAATTTATTTGTTTCCGAGATATTAATAATTAACAGTTTGGGTTTGGATCTTTCCTTCTACAGCGAGCTGATTACATAACGGCCACGTGTGCGTCGTTTTACAAAGCATTATTTTCATCGCTCCTACATACAAATGGAGTTTTGACTATTACAATTTATTTAAACATGATTCTAGTATACGGTTGACATATAACCCCAAATAATTGATATTTGGTGCTGTTATATACACCCCCCACCTATTTTTAAAAAAATCAATGTAATAATTACAATTTTTTTTTTTTCAATTATTATAAACGTATTTTGTAATCATTATACTTACTTGTAATCATTATACATTGGATTACTTATTCAAAAGACACATACATAGGTGTTAATGTTATTCCATTATATACAATTTAACTCTAAATACATCCTATTAATAATATTATATTTGCAAATTATTGTGTATCAATGTTTTTAGAACGGGTAGTATCTAACTGCAGCGTTCCAGAGGGTTTGTTTGTCAACAACTGGCACGCGCGCAAAGGAATGTGCTGACTTTTTGTTTACAGTGTTATCGCCTGCCGCGTGGCTAATTGCTTGACCTACTTTCAAACCGTCGGTCGGTAGTTACCGTGTGACGTAACTATTTCCTGCGGTGCGTTTGTTTCGTTGTACACGCTCGTTAGTTACCGCGTTAGAAAGCATTATTATTTTATACACAATCTATCTACAATTATTATTAATAATATAAAATACAAGTAATTTATTTTAATTCTATTATTATAATAATATTATCAGATTATTATTTCTAAAGTGCATCCAGTATATCGTAGCTATTTTTATGGGTGGCTCTACAATATTCCGCTATGTACTCGTCAAATTCGTATACGTCCCCGGATATGATTTCCACGTCTTCCCACGCTGACTGTGTGGGAACGTCGTCGTCAAGTTCCTGTTCCACCAGACGTACAATTGTCGGAGTCCATTGTTGTATTGTGTTAACCGCCAACCATGGTTCCGTACCTTCCGGTTGGAATACTTTGTTAACTGGCGTACAAATTTCTGTAGAAAAATCACTTTTCTTAAATCTAGCATTTTTCTTATTTTTACCTATTTTATTTCTATACATTTTAGCATGATTTATGGCGCTTCCCCCCTGGAGGCGCCCGTTTCCAAGTTTTTTGGAAACTTACAATTCTTTTTCTTCTCACTAGAGTCTTTATTGCTTTGGGTATCGCTGTCTTGCTCTATTGTGTCACTTCTAGCTATTTCGACCGTTTGAATTGCTCTAATCGGGGCCCCATCGTTACCCTTATATTGCCCTTTTGGTCTACCGATATTTGGTTTGCCTTTGTATTCAAAGGTCTTATCTGGGGGTTTTGACGATGTCTGGGGTGGAGTAGAACTGGTACTCGGTCTTTGATCAGGTTGCTGATGATATTGTTCCCGTGTATTCTGCCCTTCGTTATTTCGGCGAGAATCAGGGTTATAACGCCACCCACCAAAATCAAAAACTGTCTCGCTTTGGGATACTAGAATGACCAGTTCATCGACCGTGCGTATACCCTGCGTAAACACAGCTACTCTAATGTTGTGATTAAAATGATAGGCAAGTTTCGTGACTATGTCAATCTCCGAAAATGCTGGGATTAAATGCTTCGCGCGCTCGACCTGTTGGATAATATAATTTTCCGCGGTAATACCCATTTTCCTATCAAATCTTCCATACTCTAGTTCATTTCGTAAAAGTCTTTGAGTATGCGAATTCCAGTACCGGCTTTCAAATTTTTGTTTGAACTCCGCGTATGTGGACACTCTATCGCGTACAATGTTATACCACTTACGCACCGAATCACGCATCGCGTTAACTACCCACTGTATTTTATCTTGATCTTCAAGTCTCGACCCTACCCTAGCCATTTCACTTTCACAGGCTAACAAAAATTCAATAGGGTTTTCGTTATTTTCCCCTGTAAAATACACACGATTTTTCTCGTCGACAGGACCTTGTACTAAAATATTGGGAGCGGACCTCCTCCGTACCTCCTGTCGTACTTTCAAAATTTCGTCGTTTAACGGTTGTAAGACACTCTCTTTATTAGAGTCTATGTTAGATCGCGTCTCTACAATTGAAGCGTTTAGTCTATTTACTTGTCGTTGCGTTTCTGTCGCGTCGGCTTGACTCTTTATCTCGAGAGAGTCGACTTTTTTCGCGACGTCTTTCGTTTGTTTTTCGCAGCGGCTTATATGCTCCTTGAACCGGCCCTCCATACATGTGACTTGTTCAATAAACGATTTTTGCATAGTGGTCTCAAAAACCTTAAACCGTTCATTTATTTTGGTATCAACCGTATGTACTTTTTCACCGATTTCAGCGACTTTAGCGGTTAACTCTTTATTGCTTTCTTCGATTTTTTTATTGCTTTCCGCGATTTCGGTGACTCTAGCGTCTAAATTTTTCGCGCTTTCGTCTATTTTCGCGGTCGTTGCTTTATTACATTGCTTAATTTCCGTATTTAAGTCGGCGTTGCTGTGTTCTAATGCTTCGGTTAGACTGACTCTTTGTGCCTCGATTTTGGACTTTAATTCTGCGTTATTCATTTCAGCATTGGCTGTTATTTGTTCAAATTTCGCGTCTATTTTAGCGGTCAAATCCGCATTAGCTTGTTTCATTTCCGCGTTCATTTGCCGCATTTGTTTAAGTATTTTGTCCATATCCATTTTAAATACACAACAATTTCAAATATAAACAATTTCAAATACACACAAAGTAGCTTCAAATACACAAAATAATTTCACTGCTGTACGAGCACCAGTCACAAAACTCTTTGGGGATTGTTCAGTTGGACGCCAGCTGTTTTAGGAGTTAAAACAGCAAACTATGTTTTAACGTGTAAATTAAATTTAAATTGAATGAATTTAATTGTAATTTAATGTACGTTTGCCGGGCCCCACGTTGGGCGCCATATGCAACTCTACTTATATGCGTTGTTGTTGTGTTGTGTTGTGTTTGAGTACCTACCTGCTGTCCGATCTTGCGGTTTCTTCCGACTAGGGTGTGTGGATTTTGGATTTGAATTTCGCAAGCTAGTAATCTCAAATTTATGGCAACAACACACAAAATAAGTTACTTTAAAGGGGGAGAGTTTTGTGAGACTGGTAGGCTTTGTCGTACAACAATAAATGCAATATGGGGTAATAAAATGTTGTTTATTACTCCAATAACACACAAGAATAAAATGGTTATTATATTATCAATTATCTTATAGTGTAAACAATGAATCTATGTTGACTAATGTTTTTCAATTGGTTGATAATTGAAAAGAAACTAAACTCGTTATTTGACGAGTTAATTGCAATTGAAAATTTAATTAATTAATTGGTTTAATTTAATTAAATTGCTTTATCTAAATTGAATTTAAATGTTAATAAAAATAAAATATAAAAACTCTTAAGTTAATTAGAATAATTTTCAAAAACAAATTAGGCGTGACAGTCTAGTTCACGTCATTTCATTTCTAGTGATTTGACTTCTGTTATACTGCAGTATGAGCTAATAATTAGATTGTTAGTTAAGATTTGTATAGCGCTTTTATATTATTTCTATTTTCTTAACTACCGCTTACTACTGACTTAGACTGCTATACAGATTATCACAATGAATTTATTCTTAATTACTAGAGTCTTTGATTTTTGTATGGCACCTGAGTTGTTTAAATTACAATGCTTTTAATTGAAAAATGAAGAAAATTTGATGTTGAAAAATAAATAAGTTGATTTTGCTTTCCTGTTATTGAAGTGGATAGTAGAGTTGCTCCAAATGTCCCTCGCTGGTCCCAATCCGATCTGCTAGAGAAAGTAATCTGCTTAGAGCTCCTGGATTCGGTCGTTGAGTTAAGAATTCGGCAACACTCTGCTCTCCTGCTGTTTGTTGAATATTTTAACGTCTACGGCTTTCTGCTGGACTGGTTTATGTCCGTCGTCGATTCGCACGTCGGCGTGTGTGTGTGTGTGTTTCGTTCGAGTGGTAGCTCTGCTCGTCAGCTGTTCACCAATGATTTAGACGGCCTCTCTGTCGTATTCTTGAAGTCTGGTCTTGAAGTCTGGTGGATCTCTTGCGTGCTTATGACCACAGCTTGCAGTACACAATACGCTTGGTTGTTGTAATGAAGAGTATCTCGCTTTTACGCAATAATTACGAGTTGTACAGTTGATCTGTATTTACTGTGTTCGTAATTGCGTGTGTTGACCACGTAGAGTCTTCTGATGAATCTTCACAACTATGGTTACGAGACGATCGAAGAATTACGTCTTTACTTCGCAAGTACTGGCAGAAGAGTGATGGTTCAGCCCGAAAACACCGCGCTGGTCGGGAATTCGTCAAATGATTTGATTGGCTGACACGCTCTCCCTACTACACAAAATTTGAATTCCCTTGGTCCGTGAGAATGAAGTTAGATTCCCACAGACGGAGAATTAATATTATTACTAATATTATTATGCGGCGGAACCAAATTGTCGGTCCGGATTTCCTGTGATAGTTTAATTTTGCAATATCTTGGTTGCAAACCAAGTTGTGCTAAATCTAAAATATACACTCTGTTGGAAATTATTATCTTTATAACATATTAAAATCTCATTAATGTAGCTCTATTTTTACAGAAGTTAGTCAATTAAATTAATTAACTCTTTTATTTGTTAATTATATTGCGTAAAATTTGCACACGTTATTATTAATATTTCGGCAAACATTTTGGCTATCTTGGACTTCGCCTTAATTTATTTGTTTCCGAGATATTAATAATTAACAGTTTGGGTTTGGATCTTTCCTTCTACAGCGAGCTGATTACATAACGGCCACGTGTGCGTCGTTTTACAAAGCATTATTTTCATCGCTCCTACATACAAATGGAGTTTTGACTATTACAATTTATTTAAACATGATTCTAGTATACGGTTGACATATAACCCCAAATAATTGATATTTGGTGCTGTTATATACACCCCCCACCTATTTTTAAAAAAATCAATGTAATAATTACAATTTTTTTTTTTTCAATTATTATAAACGTATTTTGTAATCATTATACTTACTTGTAATCATTATACATTGGATTACTTATTCAAAAGACACATACATAGGTGTTAATGTTATTCCATTATATACAATTTAACTCTAAATACATCCTATTAATAATATTATATTTGCAAATTATTGTGTATCAATGTTTTTAGAACGGGTAGTATCTAACTGCAGCGTTCCAGAGGGTTTGTTTGTCAACAACTGGCACGCGCGCAAAGGAATGTGCTGACTTTTTGTTTACAGTGTTATCGCCTGCCGCGTGGCTAATTGCTTGACCTACTTTCAAACCGTCGGTCGGTAGTTACCGTGTGACGTAACTATTTCCTGCGGTGCGTTTGTTTCGTTGTACACGCTCGTTAGTTACCGCGTTAGAAAGCATTATTATTTTATACACAATCTATCTACAATTATTATTAATAATATAAAATACAAGTAATTTATTTTAATTCTATTATTATAATAATATTATCAGATTATTATTTCTAAAGTGCATCCAGTATATCGTAGCTATTTTTATGGGTGGCTCTACAATATTCCGCTATGTACTCGTCAAATTCGTATACGTCCCCGGATATGATTTCCACGTCTTCCCACGCTGACTGTGTGGGAACGTCGTCGTCAAGTTCCTGTTCCACCAGACGTACAATTGTCGGAGTCCATTGTTGTATTGTGTTAACCGCCAACCATGGTTCCGTACCTTCCGGTTGGAATACTTTGTTAACTGGCGTACAAATTTCTGTAGAAAAATCACTTTTCTTAAATCTAGCATTTTTCTTATTTTTACCTATTTTATTTCTATACATTTTAGCATGATTTATGGCGCTTCCCCCCTGGAGGCGCCCGTTTCCAAGTTTTTTGGAAACTTACAATTCTTTTTCTTCTCACTAGAGTCTTTATTGCTTTGGGTATCGCTGTCTTGCTCTATTGTGTCACTTCTAGCTATTTCGACCGTTTGAATTGCTCTAATCGGGGCCCCATCGTTACCCTTATATTGCCCTTTTGGTCTACCGATATTTGGTTTGCCTTTGTATTCAAAGGTCTTATCTGGGGGTTTTGACGATGTCTGGGGTGGAGTAGAACTGGTACTCGGTCTTTGATCAGGTTGCTGATGATATTGTTCCCGTGTATTCTGCCCTTCGTTATTTCGGCGAGAATCAGGGTTATAACGCCACCCACCAAAATCAAAAACTGTCTCGCTTTGGGATACTAGAATGACCAGTTCATCGACCGTGCGTATACCCTGCGTAAACACAGCTACTCTAATGTTGTGATTAAAATGATAGGCAAGTTTCGTGACTATGTCAATCTCCGAAAATGCTGGGATTAAATGCTTCGCGCGCTCGACCTGTTGGATAATATAATTTTCCGCGGTAATACCCATTTTCCTATCAAATCTTCCATACTCTAGTTCATTTCGTAAAAGTCTTTGAGTATGCGAATTCCAGTACCGGCTTTCAAATTTTTGTTTGAACTCCGCGTATGTGGACACTCTATCGCGTACAATGTTATACCACTTACGCACCGAATCACGCATCGCGTTAACTACCCACTGTATTTTATCTTGATCTTCAAGTCTCGACCCTACCCTAGCCATTTCACTTTCACAGGCTAACAAAAATTCAATAGGGTTTTCGTTATTTTCCCCTGTAAAATACACACGATTTTTCTCGTCGACAGGACCTTGTACTAAAATATTGGGAGCGGACCTCCTCCGTACCTCCTGTCGTACTTTCAAAATTTCGTCGTTTAACGGTTGTAAGACACTCTCTTTATTAGAGTCTATGTTAGATCGCGTCTCTACAATTGAAGCGTTTAGTCTATTTACTTGTCGTTGCGTTTCTGTCGCGTCGGCTTGACTCTTTATCTCGAGAGAGTCGACTTTTTTCGCGACGTCTTTCGTTTGTTTTTCGCAGCGGCTTATATGCTCCTTGAACCGGCCCTCCATACATGTGACTTGTTCAATAAACGATTTTTGCATAGTGGTCTCAAAAACCTTAAACCGTTCATTTATTTTGGTATCAACCGTATGTACTTTTTCACCGATTTCAGCGACTTTAGCGGTTAACTCTTTATTGCTTTCTTCGATTTTTTTATTGCTTTCCGCGATTTCGGTGACTCTAGCGTCTAAATTTTTCGCGCTTTCGTCTATTTTCGCGGTCGTTGCTTTATTACATTGCTTAATTTCCGTATTTAAGTCGGCGTTGCTGTGTTCTAATGCTTCGGTTAGACTGACTCTTTGTGCCTCGATTTTGGACTTTAATTCTGCGTTATTCATTTCAGCATTGGCTGTTATTTGTTCAAATTTCGCGTCTATTTTAGCGGTCAAATCCGCATTAGCTTGTTTCATTTCCGCGTTCATTTGCCGCATTTGTTTAAGTATTTTGTCCATATCCATTTTAAATACACAACAATTTCAAATATAAACAATTTCAAATACACACAAAGTAGCTTCAAATACACAAAATAATTTCACTGCTGTACGAGCACCAGTCACAAAACTCTTTGGGGATTGTTCAGTTGGACGCCAGCTGTTTTAGGAGTTAAAACAGCAAACTATGTTTTAACGTGTAAATTAAATTTAAATTGAATGAATTTAATTGTAATTTAATGTACGTTTGCCGGGCCCCACGTTGGGCGCCATATGCAACTCTACTTATATGCGTTGTTGTTGTGTTGTGTTGTGTTTGAGTACCTACCTGCTGTCCGATCTTGCGGTTTCTTCCGACTAGGGTGTGTGGATTTTGGATTTGAATTTCGCAAGCTAGTAATCTCAAATTTATGGCAACAACACACAAAATAAGTTACTTTAAAGGGGGAGAGTTTTGTGAGACTGGTAGGCTTTGTCGTACAACAATAAATGCAATATGGGGTAATAAAATGTTGTTTATTACTCCAATAACACACAAGAATAAAATGGTTATTATATTATCAATTATCTTATAGTGTAAACAATGAATCTATGTTGACTAATGTTTTTCAATTGGTTGATAATTGAAAAGAAACTAAACTCGTTATTTGACGAGTTAATTGCAATTGAAAATTTAATTAATTAATTGGTTTAATTTAATTAAATTGCTTTATCTAAATTGAATTTAAATGTTAATAAAAATAAAATATAAAAACTCTTAAGTTAATTAGAATAATTTTCAAAAACAAATTAGGCGTGACAGTCTAGTTCACGTCATTTCATTTCTAGTGATTTGACTTCTGTTATACTGCAGTATGAGCTAATAATTAGATTGTTAGTTAAGATTTGTATAGCGCTTTTATATTATTTCTATTTTCTTAACTACCGCTTACTACTGACTTAGACTGCTATACAGATTATCACAATGAATTTATTCTTAATTACTAGAGTCTTTGATTTTTGTATGGCACCTGAGTTGTTTAAATTACAATGCTTTTAATTGAAAAATGAAGAAAATTTGATGTTGAAAAATAAATAAGTTGATTTTGCTTTCCTGTTATTGAAGTGGATAGTAGAGTTGCTCCAAATGTCCCTCGCTGGTCCCAATCCGATCTGCTAGAGAAAGTAATCTGCTTAGAGCTCCTGGATTCGGTCGTTGAGTTAAGAATTCGGCAACACTCTGCTCTCCTGCTGTTTGTTGAATATTTTAACGTCTACGGCTTTCTGCTGGACTGGTTTATGTCCGTCGTCGATTCGCACGTCGGCGTGTGTGTGTGTGTGTTTCGTTCGAGTGGTAGCTCTGCTCGTCAGCTGTTCACCAATGATTTAGACGGCCTCTCTGTCGTATTCTTGAAGTCTGGTCTTGAAGTCTGGTGGATCTCTTGCGTGCTTATGACCACAGCTTGCAGTACACAATACGCTTGGTTGTTGTAATGAAGAGTATCTCGCCTTTACGCAATAATTACGAGTTGTACAGTTGATCTGTATTTACTGTGTTCGTAATTGCGTGTGTTGACCACGTAGAGTCTTCTGATGAATCTTCACAACTATGGTTACGAGACGATCGAAGAATTACGTCTTTACTTCGCAAGTACTGGCAGAAGAGTGATGGTTCAGCCCGAAAACACCGCGCTGGTCGGGAATTCGTCAAATGATTTGATTGGCTGACACGCTCTCCCTACTACACAAAATTTGAATTCCCTTGGTCCGTGAGAATGAAGTTAGATTCCCACAGACGGAGAATTAATATTATTACTAATATTATTATGCGGCGGAACCAAATTGTCGGTCCGGATTTCCTGTGATAGTTTAATTTTGCAATATCTTGGTTGCAAACCAAGTTGTGCTAAATCTAAAATATACACTCTGTTGGAAATTATTATCTTTATAACATATTAAAATCTCATTAATGTAGCTCTATTTTTACAGAAGTTAGTCAATTAAATTAATTAACTCTTTTATTTGTTAATTATATTGCGTAAAATTTGCACACGTTATTATTAATATTTCGGCAAACATTTTGGCTATCTTGGACTTCGCCTTAATTTATTTGTTTCCGAGATATTAATAATTAACAGTTTGGGTTTGGATCTTTCCTTCTACAGCGAGCTGATTACATAACGGCCACGTGTGCGTCGTTTTACAAAGCATTATTTTCATCGCTCCTACATACAAATGGAGTTTTGACTATTACAATTTATTTAAACATGATTCTAGTATACGGTTGACATATAACCCCAAATAATTGATATTTGGTGCTGTTATATACACCCCCCACCTATTTTTAAAAAAATCAATGTAATAATTACAATTTTTTTTTTTTCAATTATTATAAACGTATTTTGTAATCATTATACTTACTTGTAATCATTATACATTGGATTACTTATTCAAAAGACACATACATAGGTGTTAATGTTATTCCATTATATACAATTTAACTCTAAATACATCCTATTAATAATATTATATTTGAAAATTATTGTGTATCAATGTTTTTAGAACGGGTAGTATCTAACTGCAGCGTTCCAGAGGGTTTGTTTGTCAACAACTGGCACGCGCGCAAAGGAATGTGCTGACTTTTTGTTTACAGTGTTATCGCCTGCCGCGTGGCTAATTGCTTGACCTACTTTCAAACCGTCGGTCGGTAGTTACCGTGTGACGTAACTATTTCCTGCGGTGCGTTTGTTTCGTTGTACACGCTCGTTAGTTACCGCGTTAGAAAGCATTATTATTTTATACACAATCTATCTACAATTATTATTAATAATATAAAATACAAGTAATTTATTTTAATTCTATTATTACAATAATATTATCAGATTATTATTTCTAAAGTGCATCCAGTATATCGTAGCTATTTTTATGGGTGGCTCTACAATATTCCGCTATGTACTCGTCAAATTCGTATACGTCCCCGGATATGATTTCCACGTCTTCCCACGCTGACTGTGTGGGAACGTCGTCGTCAAGTTCCTGTTCCACCAGACGTACAATTGTCGGAGTCCATTGTTGTATTGTGTTAACCGCCAACCATGGTTCCGTACCTTCCGGTTGGAATACTTTGTTAACTGGCGTACAAATTTCTGTAGAAAAATCACTTTTCTTAAATCTAGCATTTTTCTTATTTTTACCTATTTTATTTCTATACATTTTAGCATGATTTATGGCGCTTCCCCCCTGGAGGCGCCCGTTTCCAAGTTTTTTGGAAACTTACAATTCTTTTTCTTCTCACTAGAGTCTTTATTGCTTTGGGTATCGCTGTCTTGCTCTATTGTGTCACTTCTAGCTATTTCGACCGTTTGAATTGCTCTAATCGGGGCCCCATCGTTACCCTTATATTGCCCTTTTGGTCTACCGATATTTGGTTTGCCTTTGTATTCAAAGGTCTTATCTGGGGGTTTTGACGATGTCTGGGGTGGAGTAGAACTGGTACTCGGTCTTTGATCAGGTTGCTGATGATATTGTTCCCGTGTATTCTGCCCTTCGTTATTTCGGCGAGAATCAGGGTTATAACGCCACCCACCAAAATCAAAAACTGTCTCGCTTTGGGATACTAGAATGACCAGTTCATCGACCGTGCGTATACCCTGCGTAAACACAGCTACTCTAATGTTGTGATTAAAATGATAGGCAAGTTTCGTGACTATGTCAATCTCCGAAAATGCTGGGATTAAATGCTTCGCGCGCTCGACCTGTTGGATAATATAATTTTCCGCGGTAATACCCATTTTCCTATCAAATCTTCCATACTCTAGTTCATTTCGTAAAAGTCTTTGAGTATGCGAATTCCAGTACCGGCTTTCAAATTTTTGTTTGAACTCCGCGTATGTGGACACTCTATCGCGTACAATGTTATACCACTTACGCACCGAATCACGCATCGCGTTAACTACCCACTGTATTTTATCTTGATCTTCAAGTCTCGACCCTACCCTAGCCATTTCACTTTCACAGGCTAACAAAAATTCAATAGGGTTTTCGTTATTTTCCCCTGTAAAATACACACGATTTTTCTCGTCGACAGGACCTTGTACTAAAATATTGGGAGCGGACCTCCTCCGTACCTCCTGTCGTACTTTCAAAATTTCGTCGTTTAACGGTTGTAAGACACTCTCTTTATTAGAGTCTATGTTAGATCGCGTCTCTACAATTGAAGCGTTTAGTCTATTTACTTGTCGTTGCGTTTCTGTCGCGTCGGCTTGACTCTTTATCTCGAGAGAGTCGACTTTTTTCGCGACGTCTTTCGTTTGTTTTTCGCAGCGGCTTATATGCTCCTTGAACCGGCCCTCCATACATGTGACTTGTTCAATAAACGATTTTTGCATAGTGGTCTCAAAAACCTTAAACCGTTCATTTATTTTGGTATCAACCGTATGTACTTTTTCACCGATTTCAGCGACTTTAGCGGTTAACTCTTTATTGCTTTCTTCGATTTTTTTATTGCTTTCCGCGATTTCGGTGACTCTAGCGTCTAAATTTTTCGCGCTTTCGTCTATTTTCGCGGTCGTTGCTTTATTACATTGCTTAATTTCCGTATTTAAGTCGGCGTTGCTGTGTTCTAATGCTTCGGTTAGACTGACTCTTTGTGCCTCGATTTTGGACTTTAATTCTGCGTTATTCATTTCAGCATTGGCTGTTATTTGTTCAAATTTCGCGTCTATTTTAGCGGTCAAATCCGCATTAGCTTGTTTCATTTCCGCGTTCATTTGCCGCATTTGTTTAAGTATTTTGTCCATATCCATTTTAAATACACAACAATTTCAAATATAAACAATTTCAAATACACACAAAGTAGCTTCAAATACACAAAATAATTTCACTGCTGTACGAGCACCAGTCACAAAACTCTTTGGGGATTGTTCAGTTGGACGCCAGCTGTTTTAGGAGTTAAAACAGCAAACTATGTTTTAACGTGTAAATTAAATTTAAATTGAATGAATTTAATTGTAATTTAATGTACGTTTGCCGGGCCCCACGTTGGGCGCCATATGCAACTCTACTTATATGCGTTGTTGTTGTGTTGTGTTGTGTTTGAGTACCTACCTGCTGTCCGATCTTGCGGTTTCTTCCGACTAGGGTGTGTGGATTTTGGATTTGAATTTCGCAAGCTAGTAATCTCAAATTTATGGCAACAACACACAAAATAAGTTACTTTAAAGGGGGAGAGTTTTGTGAGACTGGTAGGCTTTGTCGTACAACAATAAATGCAATATGGGGTAATAAAATGTTGTTTATTACTCCAATAACACACAAGAATAAAATGGTTATTATATTATCAATTATCTTATAGTGTAAACAATGAATCTATGTTGACTAATGTTTTTCAATTGGTTGATAATTGAAAAGAAACTAAACTCGTTATTTGACGAGTTAATTGCAATTGAAAATTTAATTAATTAATTGGTTTAATTTAATTAAATTGCTTTATCTAAATTGAATTTAAATGTTAATAAAAATAAAATATAAAAACTCTTAAGTTAATTAGAATAATTTTCAAAAACAAATTAGGCGTGACAGTCTAGTTCACGTCATTTCATTTCTAGTGATTTGACTTCTGTTATACTGCAGTATGAGCTAATAATTAGATTGTTAGTTAAGATTTGTATAGCGCTTTTATATTATTTCTATTTTCTTAACTACCGCTTACTACTGACTTAGACTGCTATACAGATTATCACAATGAATTTATTCTTAATTACTAGAGTCTTTGATTTTTGTATGGCACCTGAGTTGTTTAAATTACAATGCTTTTAATTGAAAAATGAAGAAAATTTGATGTTGAAAAATAAATAAGTTGATTTTGCTTTCCTGTTATTGAAGTGGATAGTAGAGTTGCTCCAAATGTCCCTCGCTGGTCCCAATCCGATCTGCTAGAGAAAGTAATCTGCTTAGAGCTCCTGGATTCGGTCGTTGAGTTAAGAATTCGGCAACACTCTGCTCTCCTGCTGTTTGTTGAATATTTTAACGTCTACGGCTTTCTGCTGGACTGGTTTATGTCCGTCGTCGATTCGCACGTCGGCGTGTGTGTGTGTGTGTTTCGTTCGAGTGGTAGCTCTGCTCGTCAGCTGTTCACCAATGATTTAGACGGCCTCTCTGTCGTATTCTTGAAGTCTGGTCTTGAAGTCTGGTGGATCTCTTGCGTGCTTATGACCACAGCTTGCAGTACACAATACGCTTGGTTGTTGTAATGAAGAGTATCTCGCTTTTACGCAATAATTACGAGTTGTACAGTTGATCTGTATTTACTGTGTTCGTAATTGCGTGTGTTGACCACGTAGAGTCTTCTGATGAATCTTCACAACTATGGTTACGAGACGATCGAAGAATTACGTCTTTACTTCGCAAGTACTGGCAGAAGAGTGATGGTTCAGCCCGAAAACACCGCGCTGGTCGGGAATTCGTCAAATGATTTGATTGGCTGACACGCTCTCCCTACTACACAAAATTTGAATTCCCTTGGTCCGTGAGAATGAAGTTAGATTCCCACAGACGGAGAATTAATATTATTACTAATATTATTATGCGGCGGAACCAAATTGTCGGTCCGGATTTCCTGTGATAGTTTAATTTTGCAATATCTTGGTTGCAAACCAAGTTGTGCTAAATCTAAAATATACACTCTGTTGGAAATTATTATCTTTATAACATATTAAAATCTCATTAATGTAGCTCTATTTTTACAGAAGTTAGTCAATTAAATTAATTAACTCTTTTATTTGTTAATTATATTGCGTAAAATTTGCACACGTTATTATTAATATTTCGGCAAACATTTTGGCTATCTTGGACTTCGCCTTAATTTATTTGTTTCCGAGATATTAATAATTAACAGTTTGGGTTTGGATCTTTCCTTCTACAGCGAGCTGATTACATAACGGCCACGTGTGCGTCGTTTTACAAAGCATTATTTTCATCGCTCCTACATACAAATGGAGTTTTGACTATTACAATTTATTTAAACATGATTCTAGTATACGGTTGACATATAACCCCAAATAATTGATATTTGGTGCTGTTATATACACCCCCCACCTATTTTTAAAAAAATCAATGTAATAATTACAATTTTTTTTTTTTTCAATTATTATAAACGTATTTTGTAATCATTATACTTACTTGTAATCATTATACATTGGATTACTTATTCAAAAGACACATACATAGGTGTTAATGTTATTCCATTATATACAATTTAACTCTAAATACATCCTATTAATAATATTATATTTGCAAATTATTGTGTATCAATGTTTTTAGAACGGGTAGTATCTAACTGCAGCGTTCCAGAGGGTTTGTTTGTCAACAACTGGCACGCGCGCAAAGGAATGTGCTGACTTTTTGTTTACAGTGTTATCGCCTGCCGCGTGGCTAATTGCTTGACCTACTTTCAAACCGTCGGTCGGTAGTTACCGTGTGACGTAACTATTTCCTGCGGTGCGTTTGTTTCGTTGTACACGCTCGTTAGTTACCGCGTTAGAAAGCATTATTATTTTATACACAATCTATCTACAATTATTATTAATAATATAAAATACAAGTAATTTATTTTAATTCTATTATTATAATAATATTATCAGATTATTATTTTTAAAGTGCATCCAGTATATCGTAGCTATTTTTATGGGTGGCTCTACAATATTCCGCTATGTACTCGTCAAATTCGTATACGTCCCCGGATATGATTTCCACGTCTTCCCACGCTGACTGTGTGGGAACGTCGTCGTCAAGTTCCTGTTCCACCAGACGTACAATTGTCGGAGTCCATTGTTGTATTGTGTTAACCGCCAACCATGGTTCCGTACCTTCCGGTTGGAATACTTTGTTAACTGGCGTACAAATTTCTGTAGAAAAATCACTTTTCTTAAATCTAGCATTTTTCTTATTTTTACCTATTTTATTTCTATACATTTTAGCATGATTTATGGCGCTTCCCCCCTGGAGGCGCCCGTTTCCAAGTTTTTTGGAAACTTACAATTCTTTTTCTTCTCACTAGAGTCTTTATTGCTTTGGGTATCGCTGTCTTGCTCTATTGTGTCACTTCTAGCTATTTCGACCGTTTGAATTGCTCTAATCGGGGCCCCATCGTTACCCTTATATTGCCCTTTTGGTCTACCGATATTTGGTTTGCCTTTGTATTCAAAGGTCTTATCTGGGGGTTTTGACGATGTCTGGGGTGGAGTAGAACTGGTACTCGGTCTTTGATCAGGTTGCTGATGATATTGTTCCCGTGTATTCTGCCCTTCGTTATTTCGGCGAGAATCAGGGTTATAACGCCACCCACCAAAATCAAAAACTGTCTCGCTTTGGGATACTAGAATGACCAGTTCATCGACCGTGCGTATACCCTGCGTAAACACAGCTACTCTAATGTTGTGATTAAAATGATAGGCAAGTTTCGTGACTATGTCAATCTCCGAAAATGCTGGGATTAAATGCTTCGCGCGCTCGACCTGTTGGATAATATAATTTTCCGCGGTAATACCCATTTTCCTATCAAATCTTCCATACTCTAGTTCATTTCGTAAAAGTCTTTGAGTATGCGAATTCCAGTACCGGCTTTCAAATTTTTGTTTGAACTCCGCGTATGTGGACACTCTATCGCGTACAATGTTATACCACTTACGCACCGAATCACGCATCGCGTTAACTACCCACTGTATTTTATCTTGATCTTCAAGTCTCGACCCTACCCTAGCCATTTCACTTTCACAGGCTAACAAAAATTCAATAGGGTTTTCGTTATTTTCCCCTGTAAAATACACACGATTTTTCTCGTCGACAGGACCTTGTACTAAAATATTGGGAGCGGACCTCCTCCGTACCTCCTGTCGTACTTTCAAAATTTCGTCGTTTAACGGTTGTAAGACACTCTCTTTATTAGAGTCTATGTTAGATCGCGTCTCTACAATTGAAGCGTTTAGTCTATTTACTTGTCGTTGCGTTTCTGTCGCGTCGGCTTGACTCTTTATCTCGAGAGAGTCGACTTTTTTCGCGACGTCTTTCGTTTGTTTTTCGCAGCGGCTTATATGCTCCTTGAACCGGCCCTCCATACATGTGACTTGTTCAATAAACGATTTTTGCATAGTGGTCTCAAAAACCTTAAACCGTTCATTTATTTTGGTATCAACCGTATGTACTTTTTCACCGATTTCAGCGACTTTAGCGGTTAACTCTTTATTGCTTTCTTCGATTTTTTTATTGCTTTCCGCGATTTCGGTGACTCTAGCGTCTAAATTTTTCGCGCTTTCGTCTATTTTCGCGGTCGTTGCTTTATTACATTGCTTAATTTCCGTATTTAAGTCGGCGTTGCTGTGTTCTAATGCTTCGGTTAGACTGACTCTTTGTGCCTCGATTTTGGACTTTAATTCTGCGTTATTCATTTCAGCATTGGCTGTTATTTGTTCAAATTTCGCGTCTATTTTAGCGGTCAAATCCGCATTAGCTTGTTTCATTTCCGCGTTCATTTGCCGCATTTGTTTAAGTATTTTGTCCATATCCATTTTAAATACACAACAATTTCAAATATAAACAATTTCAAATACACACAAAGTAGCTTCAAATACACAAAATAATTTCACTGCTGTACGAGCACCAGTCACAAAACTCTTTGGGGATTGTTCAGTTGGACGCCAGCTGTTTTAGGAGTTAAAACAGCAAACTATGTTTTAACGTGTAAATTAAATTTAAATTGAATGAATTTAATTTTAATTTAATGTACGTTTGCCGGGCCCCACGTTGGGCGCCATATGCAACTCTACTTATATGCGTTGTTGTTGTGTTGTGTTGTGTTTGAGTACCTACCTGCTGTCCGATCTTGCGGTTTCTTCCGACTAGGGTGTGTGGATTTTGGATTTGAATTTCGCAAGCTAGTAATCTCAAATTTATGGCAACAACACACAAAATAAGTTACTTTAAAGGGGGAGAGTTTTGTGAGACTGGTAGGCTTTGTCGTACAACAATAAATGCAATATGGGGTAATAAAATGTTGTTTATTACTCCAATAACACACAAGAATAAAATGGTTATTATATTATCAATTATCTTATAGTGTAAACAATGAATCTATGTTGACTAATGTTTTTCAATTGGTTGATAATTGAAAAGAAACTAAACTCGTTATTTGACGAGTTAATTGCAATTGAAAATTTAATTAATTAATTGGTTTAATTTAATTAAATTGCTTTATCTAAATTGAATTTAAATGTTAATAAAAATAAAATATAAAAACTCTTAAGTTAATTAGAATAATTTTCAAAAACAAATTAGGCGTGACAGTCTAGTTCACGTCATTTCATTTCTAGTGATTTGACTTCTGTTATACTGCAGTATGAGCTAATAATTAGATTGTTAGTTAAGATTTGTATAGCGCTTTTATATTATTTCTATTTTCTTAACTACCGCTTACTACTGACTTAGACTGCTATACAGATTATCACAATGAATTTATTCTTAATTACTAGAGTCTTTGATTTTTGTATGGCACCTGAGTTGTTTAAATTACAATGCTTTTAATTGAAAAATGAAGAAAATTTGATGTTGAAAAATAAATAAGTTGATTTTGCTTTCCTGTTATTGAAGTGGATAGTAGAGTTGCTCCAAATGTCCCTCGCTGGTCCCAATCCGATCTGCTAGAGAAAGTAATCTGCTTAGAGCTCCTGGATTCGGTCGTTGAGTTAAGAATTCGGCAACACTCTGCTCTCCTGCTGTTTGTTGAATATTTTAACGTCTACGGCTTTCTGCTGGACTGGTTTATGTCCGTCGTCGATTCGCACGTCGCACGTCGGCGTGTGTGTGTGTGTTTCGTTCGAGTGGTAGCTCTGCTCGTCAGCTGTTCACCAATGATTTAGACGGCCTCTCTGTCGTATTCTTGAAGTCTGGTCTTGAAGTCTGGTGGATCTCTTGCGTGCTTATGACCACAGCTTGCAGTACACAATACGCTTGGTTGTTGTAATGAAGAGTATCTCGCCTTTACGCAATAATTACGAGTTGTACAGTTGATCTGTATTTACTGTGTTCGTAATTGCGTGTGTTGACCACGTAGAGTCTTCTGATGAATCTTCACAACTATGGTTACGAGACGATCGAAGAATTACGTCTTTACTTCGCAAGTACTGGCAGAAGAGTGATGGTTCAGCCCGAAAACACCGCGCTGGTCGGGAATTCGTCAAATGATTTGATTGGCTGACACGCTCTCCCTACTACACAAAATTTGAATTCCCTTGGTCCGTGAGAATGAAGTTAGATTCCCACAGACGGAGAATTAATATTATTACTAATATTATTATGCGGCGGAACCAAATTGTCGGTCCGGATTTCCTGTGATAGTTTAATTTTGCAATATCTTGGTTGCAAACCAAGTTGTGCTAAATCTAAAATATACAGTCTGTTGGAAATTATTATCTTTATAACATATTAAAATCTCATTAATGTAGCTCTATTTTTACAGAAGTTAGTCAATTAAATTAATTAACTCTTTTATTTGTTAATTATATTGCGTAAAATTTGCACACGTTATTATTAATATTTTGGCAAACATTTTGGCTATCTTGGACTTCGCCTTAATTTATTTGTTTCCGAGATATTAATAATTAACAGTTTGGGTTTGGGTCTTTCCTTCTACAGCGAGCTGATTACATAACGGCCACGTGTGCGTCGTTTTACAAAGCATTATTTTCATCGCTCCTACATACAAATGGAGTTTTGACTATTACAATTTATTTAAACATGATTCTAGTATACGGTTGACATATAACCCCAAATAATTGATATTTGGTGCTGTTATATACACCCCCCACCTATTTTAAAAAAAATCAATGTAATAATTACATTTTTTTTTTTTTTTTTTCAATTATTATAAACGTATTTTGTAATCATTATACATTGGATTACTTATTCAAAAGACACATACATAGGTGTTAATGTTATTCCATTATATACAATTTAACTCTAAATACATCCTATTAATAATATTATATTTGCAAATTATTGTGTATCAATGTTTTTAGAACGGGTAGTATCTAACTGCAGCGTTCCAGAGGGTTTGTTTGTCAACAACTGGCACGCGCGCAAAGGAATGTGCTGACTTTTTGTTTACAGTGTTATCGCCTGCCGCGTGGCTAATTGCTTGACCTACTTTCAAACCGTCGGTCGGTAGTTACCGTGTGACGTAACTATTTCCTGCCGTGCGTTTGTTTCGTTGTACACGCTCGTTAGTTACCGCGTTAGAAAGCATTATTATTTTATACACAATCTATCTACAATTATTATTAATAATATAAAATACAAGTAATTTATTTTAATTCTATTATTATAATAATATTATCAGATTATTATTTTTAAAGTGCATCCAGTATATCGTAGCTATTTTTATGGGTGGCTCTACAATATTCCGCTATGTACTCGTCAAATTCGTATACGTCCCCGGATATGATTTCCACGTCTTCCCACGCTGACTGTGTGGGAACGTCGTCGTCAAGTTCCTGTTCCACCAGACGTACAATTGTCGGAGTCCATTGTTGTATTGTGTTAACCGCCAACCATGGTTCCGTACCTTCCGGTTGGAATACTTTGTTAACTGGCGTACAAATTTCTGTAGAAAAATCACTTTTCTTAAATCTAGCATTTTTCTTATTTTTACCTATTTTATTTCTACACATTTTAGCATGATTTATGGCGCTTCCCCCCTGGAGGCGCCCGTTTCCAAGTTTTTTGGAAACTTACAATTCTTTTTCTTCTCACTAGAGTCTTTATTGCTTTGGGTATCGCTGTCTTGCTCTATTGTGTCACTTCTAGCTATTTCGACCGTTTGAATTGCTCTAATCGGGGCCCCATCGTTACCCTTATATTGCCCTTTTGGTCTACCGATATTTGGTTTGCCTTTGTATTCAGAGGTCTTATCTGGGGGTTTTGACGATGTCTGGGGTGGAGTAGAACTGGTACTCGGTCTTTGATCAGGTTGCTGATGATATTGTTCCCGTGTATTCTGCCCTTCGTTATTTCGGCGAGAATCAGGGTTATAACGCCACCCACCAAAATCAAAAACTGTCTCGCTTTGGGATACTAGAATGACCAGTTCATCGACCGTGCGTATACCCTGCGTAAACACAGCTACTCTAATGTTGTGATTAAAATGATAGGCAAGTTTCGTGACTATGTCAATCTCCGAAAATGCTGGGATTAAATGCTTCGCGCGCTCGACCTGTTGGATAATATAATTTTCCGCGGTAATACCCATTTTCCTATCAAATCTTCCATACTCTAGTTCATTTCGTAAAAGTCTTTGAGTATGCGAATTCCAGTACCGGCTTTCAAATTTTTGTTTGAACTCCGCGTATGTGGACACTCTATCGCGTACAATGTTATACCACTTACGCACCGAATCACGCATCGCGTTAACTACCCACTGTATTTTATCTTGATCTTCAAGTCTCGACCCTACCCTAGCCATTTCACTTTCACAGGCTAACAAAAATTCAATAGGGTTTTCGTTATTTTCCCCTGTAAAATACACACGATTTTTCTCGTCGACAGGACCTTGTACTAAAATATTGGGAGCGGACCTCCTCCGTACCTCCTGTCGTACTTTCAAAATTTCGTCGTTTAACGGTTGTAAGACTCTCTTTATTAGAGTCTATGTTAGATCGCGTCTCTACAATTGAAGCGTTTAGTCTATTTACTTGTCGTTGCGTTTCTGTCGCGTCGGCTTGACTCTTTATCTCGAGAGAGTCGACTTTTTTCGCGACGTCTTTCGTTTGTTTTTCGCAGCGGCTTATATGCTCCTTGAACCGGCCCTCCATACATGTGACTTGTTCAATAAACGATTTTTGCATAGTGGTCTCAAAAACCTTAAACCGTTCATTTATTTTGGTATCAACCGTATGTACTTTTTCACCGATTTCAGCGACTTTAGCGGTTAACTCTTTATTGCTTTCTTCGATTTTTTTATTGCTTTCCGCGATTTCGGTGACTCTAGCGTCTAAATTTTTCGCGCTTTCGTCTATTTTCGCGGTCGTTGCTTTATTACATTGCTTAATTTCCGTATTTAAGTCGGCGTTGCTGTGTTCTAATGCTTCGGTTAGACTGACTCTTTGTGCCTCGATTTTGGACTTTAATTCTGCGTTATTCATTTCAGCATTGGCTGTTATTTGTTCAAATTTCGCGTCTATTTTAGCGGTCAAATCCGCATTAGCTTGTTTCATTTCCGCGTTCATTTGCCGCATTTGTTTAAGTATTTTGTCCATATCCATTTTAAATACACAACAATTTCAAATATAAACAATTTCAAATACACACAAAGTAGCTTCAAATACACAAAATAATTTCACTGCTGTACGAGCACCAGTCACAAAACTCTTTGGGGATTGTTCAGTTGGACGCCAGCTGTTTTAGGAGTTAAAACAGCAAACTATGTTTTAACGTGTAAATTAAATTTAAATTGAATGAATTTAATTTTAATTTAATGTACGTTTGCCGGGCCCCACGTTGGGCGCCATATGCAACTCTACTTATATGCGTTGTTGTTGTGTTGTGTTGTGTTTGAGTACCTACCTGCTGTCCGATCTTGCGGTTTCTTCCGACTAGGGTGTGTGGATTTTGGATTTGAATTTCGCAAGCTAGTAATCTCAAATTTATGGCAACAACACACAAAATAAGTTACTTTAAAGGGGGAGAGTTTTGTGAGACTGGTAGGCTTTGTCGTACAACAATAAATGCAATATGGGGTAATAAAATGTTGTTTATTACTCCAATAACACACAAGAATAAAATGGTTATTATATTATCAATTATCTTATAGTGTAAACAATGAATCTATGTTGACTAATGTTTTTCAATTGGTTGATAATTGAAAAGAAACTAAACTCGTTATTTGACGAGTTAATTGCAATTGAAAATTTAATTAATTAATTGGTTTAATTTAATTAAATTGCTTTATCTAAATTGAATTTAAATGTTAATAAAAATAAAATATAAAAACTCTTAAGTTAATTAGAATAATTTTCAAAAACAAATTAGGCGTGACAGTCTAGTTCACGTCATTTCATTTCTAGTGATTTGACTTCTGTTATACTGCAGTATGAGCTAATAATTAGATTGTTAGTTAAGATTTGTATAGCGCTTTTATATTATTTCTATTTTCTTAACTACCGCTTACTACTGACTTAGACTGCTATACAGATTATCACAATGAATTTATTCTTAATTACTAGAGTCTTTGATTTTTGTATGGCACCTGAGTTGTTTAAATTACAATGCTTTTAATTGAAAAATGAAGAAAATTTGATGTTGAAAAATAAATAAGTTGATTTTGCTTTCCTGTTATTGAAGTGGATAGTAGAGTTGCTCCAAATGTCCCTCGCTGGTCCCAATCCGATCTGCTAGAGAAAGTAATCTGCTTAGAGCTCCTGGATTCGGTCGTTGAGTTAAGAATTCGGCAACACTCTGCTCTCCTGCTGTTTGTTGAATATTTTAACGTCTACGGCTTTCTGCTGGACTGGTTTATGTCCGTCGTCGATTCGCACGTCGCACGTCGGCGTGTGTGTGTGTGTTTCGTTCGAGTGGTAGCTCTGCTCGTCAGCTGTTCACCAATGATTTAGACGGCCTCTCTGTCGTATTCTTGAAGTCTGGTCTTGAAGTCTGGTGGATCTCTTGCGTGCTTATGACCACAGCTTGCAGTACACAATACGCTTGGTTGTTGTAATGAAGAGTATCTCGCCTTTACGCAATAATTACGAGTTGTACAGTTGATCTGTATTTACTGTGTTCGTAATTGCGTGTGTTGACCACGTAGAGTCTTCTGATGAATCTTCACAACTATGGTTACGAGACGATCGAAGAATTACGTCTTTACTTCGCAAGTACTGGCAGAAGAGTGATGGTTCAGCCCGAAAACACCGCGCTGGTCGGGAATTCGTCAAATGATTTGATTGGCTGACACGCTCTCCCTACTACACAAAATTTGAATTCCCTTGGTCCGTGAGAATGAAGTTAGATTCCCACAGACGGAGAATTAATATTATTACTAATATTATTATGCGGCGGAACCAAATTGTCGGTCCGGATTTCCTGTGATAGTTTAATTTTGCAATATCTTGGTTGCAAACCAAGTTGTGCTAAATCTAAAATATACACTCTGTTGGAAATTATTATCTTTATAACATATTAAAATCTCATTAATGTAGCTCTATTTTTACAGAAGTTAGTCAATTAAATTAATTAACTCTTTTATTTGTTAATTATATTGCGTAAAATTTGCACACGTTATTATTAATATTTCGGCAAACATTTTGGCTATCTTGGACTTCGCCTTAATTTATTTGTTTCCGAGATATTAATAATTAACAGTTTGGGTTTGGATCTTTCCTTCTACAGCGAGCTGATTACATAACGGCCACGTGTGCGTCGTTTTACAAAGCATTATTTTCATCGCTCCTACATACAAATGGAGTTTTGACTATTACAATTTATTTAAACATGATTCTAGTATACGGTTGACATATAACCCCAAATAATTGATATTTGGTGCTGTTATACACACCCCCCACCTATTTTTAAAAAAATCAATGTAATAATTACAATTTTTTTTTTTTTTTCAATTATTATAAACGTATTTTGTAATCATTATACATTGGATTACTTATTCAAAAGACACATACATAGGTGTTAATGTTATTCCATTATATACAATTTAACTCTAAATACATCCTATTAATAATATTATATTTGCAAATTATTGTGTATCAATGTTTTTAGAACGGGTAGTATCTAACTGCAGCGTTCCAGAGGGTTTGTTTGTCAACAACTGGCACGCGCGCAAAGGAATGTGCTGACTTTTTGTTTACAGTGTTATCGCCTGCCGCGTGGCTAATTGCTTGACCTACTTTCAAACCGTCGGTCGGTAGTTACCGTGTGACGTAACTATTTCCTGCCGTGCGTTTGTTTCGTTGTACACGCTCGTTAGTTACCGCGTTAGAAAGCATTATTATTTTATACACAATCTATCTACAATTATTATTAATAATATAAAATACAAGTAATTTATTTTAATTCTATTATTATAATAATATTATCAGATTATTATTTTTAAAGTGCATCCAGTATATCGTAGCTATTTTTATGGGTGGCTCTACAATATTCCGCTATGTACTCGTCAAATTCGTATACGTCCCCGGATATGATTTCCACGTCTTCCCACGCTGACTGTGTGGGAACGTCGTCGTCAAGTTCCTGTTCCACCAGACGTACAATTGTCGGAGTCCATTGTTGTATTGTGTTAACCGCCAACCATGGTTCCGTACCTTCCGGTTGGAATACTTTGTTAACTGGCGTACAAATTTCTGTAGAAAAATCACTTTTCTTAAATCTAGCATTTTTCTTATTTTTACCTATTTTATTTCTATACATTTTAGCATGATTTATGGCGCTTCCCCCCTGGAGGCGCCCGTTTCCAAGTTTTTTGGAAACTTACAATTCTTTTTCTTCTCACTAGAGTCTTTATTGCTTTGGGTATCGCTGTCTTGCTCTATTGTGTCACTTCTAGCTATTTCGACCGTTTGAATTGCTCTAATCGGGGCCCCATCGTTACCCTTATATTGCCCTTTTGGTCTACCGATATTTGGTTTGCCTTTGTATTCAAAGGTCTTATCTGGGGGTTTTGACGATGTCTGGGGTGGAGTAGAACTGGTACTCGGTCTTTGATCAGGTTGCTGATGATATTGTTCCCGTGTATTCTGCCCTTCGTTATTTCGGCGAGAATCAGGGTTATAACGCCACCCACCAAAATCAAAAACTGTCTCGCTTTGGGATACTAGAATGACCAGTTCATCGACCGTGCGTATACCCTGCGTAAACACAGCTACTCTAATGTTGTGATTAAAATGATAGGCAAGTTTCGTGACTATGTCAATCTCCGAAAATGCTGGGATTAAATGCTTCGCGCGCTCGACCTGTTGGATAATATAATTTTCCGCGGTAATACCCATTTTCCTATCAAATCTTCCATACTCTAGTTCATTTCGTAAAAGTCTTTGAGTATGCGAATTCCAGTACCGGCTTTCAAATTTTTGTTTGAACTCCGCGTATGTGGACACTCTATCGCGTACAATGTTATACCACTTACGCACCGAATCACGCATCGCGTTAACTACCCACTGTATTTTATCTTGATCTTCAAGTCTCGACCCTACCCTAGCCATTTCACTTTCACAGGCTAACAAAAATTCAATAGGGTTTTCGTTATTTTCCCCTGTAAAATACACACGATTTTTCTCGTCGACAGGACCTTGTACTAAAATATTGGGAGCGGACCTCCTCCGTACCTCCTGTCGTACTTTCAAAATTTCGTCGTTTAACGGTTGTAAGACACTCTCTTTATTAGAGTCTATGTTAGATCGCGTCTCTACAATTGAAGCGTTTAGTCTATTTACTTGTCGTTGCGTTTCTGTCGCGTCGGCTTGACTCTTTATCTCGAGAGAGTCGACTTTTTTCGCGACGTCTTTCGTTTGTTTTTCGCAGCGGCTTATATGCTCCTTGAACCGGCCCTCCATACATGTGACTTGTTCAATAAACGATTGTTGCATAGTGGTCTCAAAAACCTTAAACCGTTCATTTATTTTGGTATCAACCGTATGTACTTTTTCACCGATTTCAGCGACTTTAGCGGTTAACTCTTTATTGCTTTCTTCAATTTTTTTATTGCTTTCCGCGATTTCGGTGACTCTAGCGTCTAAATTTTTCGCGCTTTCGTCTATTTTCGCGGTCGTTGCTTTATTACATTGCTTAATTTCCGTATTTAAGTCGGCGTTGCTGTGTTCTAATGCTTCGGTTAGACTGACTCTTTGTGCCTCGATTTTGGACTTTAATTCTGCGTTATTCATTTCAGCATTGGCTGTTATTTGTTCAAATTTCGCGTCTATTTTAGCGGTCAAATCCGCATTAGCTTGTTTCATTTCCGCGTTCATTTGCCGCATTTGTTTAAGTATTTTGTCCATATCCATTTTAAATACACAACAATTTCAAATATAAACAATTTCAAATACACACAAAGTAGCTTCAAATACACAAAATAATTTCACTGCTGTACGAGCACCAGTCACAAAACTCTTTGGGGATTGTTCAGTTGGACGCCAGCTGTTTTAGGAGTTAAAACAGCAAACTATGTTTTAACGTGTAAATTAAATTTAAATTGAATGAATTTAATTTTAATTTAATGTACGTTTGCCGGGCCCCACGTTGGGCGCCATATGCAACTCTACTTATATGCGTTGTTGTTGTGTTGTGTTGTGTTTGAGTACCTACCTGCTGTCCGATCTTGCGGTTTCTTCCGACTAGGGTGTGTGGATTTTGGATTTGAATTTCGCAAGCTAGTAATCTCAAATTTATGGCAACAACACACAAAATAAGTTACTTTAAAGGGGGAGAGTTTTGTGAGACTGGTAGGCTTTGTCGTACAACAATAAATGCAATATGGGGTAATAAAATGTTGTTTATTACTCCAATAACACACAAGAATAAAATGGTTATTATATTATCAATTATCTTATAGTGTAAACAATGAATCTATGTTGACTAATGTTTTTCAATTAGTTGATAATTGAAAAGAAACTAAACTCGTTATTTGACGAGTTAATTGCAATTGAAAATTTAATTAATTATTTGGTTTAATTTAATTAAATTGCTTTATCTAAATTGAATTTAAATGTTAATAAAAATAAAATATAAAAACTCTTAAGTTAATTAGAATAATTTTCAAAAACAAATTAGGCGTGACAGTCTAGTTCACGTCATTTCATTTCTAGTGATTTGACTTCTGTTATACTGCAGTATGAGCTAATAATTAGATTGTTAGTTAAGATTTGTATAGCGCTTTTATATTATTTCTATTTTCTTAACTACCGCTTACTACTGACTTAGACTGCTATACAGATTATCACAATGAATTTATTCTTAATTACTAGAGTCTTTGATTTTTGTATGGCACCTGAGTTGTTTAAATTACAATGCTTTTAATTGAAAAATGAAGAAAATTTGATGTTGAAAAATAAATAAGTTGATTTTGCTTTCCTGTTATTGAAGTGGATAGTAGAGTTGCTCCAAATGTCCCACGCTGGTCCCAATCCGATCTGCTAGAGAAAGTAATCTGCTTAGAGCTCCTGGATTCGGTCGTTGAGTTAAGAATTCGGCAACACTCTGCTCTCCTGCTGTTTGTTGAATATTTTAACGTCTACGGCTTTCTGCTGGACTGGTTTATGTCCCTCGTCGATTCGCACGTTACACGTCGGCGTGTGTGTGTGTTTCGTTCGAGTGGTAGCTCTGCTCGTCAGCTGTTCACCAATGATTTAGACGGCCTCTGTGTTATATTCTTGAAGTCTGGTGGATCTCTTGCATGCTTATGACCACAGCTTGCAGTACACAATAAGCTTGGTTGTTGTAATGAAGAGTATCTCGCCTTTACGCAATAATTACGAGTTGTACAGTTGATCTGTATTTACTGTGTTCGTAATTGCGTGTGTTGACCACGTAGAGTCTTCTGATGAATCTTCACAACTATGGTTATGAGACGATCGAAGAATTACGTCTTTACTTCGCAAGTACTGGCAGAAGAGTGATGGTTCAGCCCGAAAACACCGCGCTGGTCGGGAATTCGTCAAATGATTTGATTGGCTGACACGCTCTCCCTACTACACAAAATTTGAATTCCCTTGGTCCGTGAGAATGAAGTTAGATTCCCACAGACAGAGAATTAATATTATTACTAATATTATTATGCGGCGGAACCAAATTGTCGGTCCGGATTTCCTGTGATAGTTTAATTTTGCAATATCTTGGTTGCAAACCAAGTTGTGCTAAATCTAAAATATACACTCTGTTGGAAATTATTATCTTTATAACATATTAAAATCTCATTAATGTAGCTCTATTTTTACAGAAGTTAGTCAATTAAATTAATTAACTCTTTTATTTGTTAATTATATTGCGTAAAATTTGCACACGTTATTATTAATATTTCGGCAAACATTTTGGCTATCTTGGACCTCGCCTTAATTTATTTGTTTCCGAGATATTAATAATTAACAGTTTGGGTGTGGCTCTTTCCTTCTACAGCGAGCTGATTACATAACGGCCACGTGTGCATCGTTTTACAAAGCATTATTTTCATCGCTCCTACATACAAATGGAGTTTTGACTATTACAATTTATTTAAACATGATTCTAGTATACGGTTGACATA
Source organism: Magicicada septendecula (assembly GCA_034769895.1). Taxonomy (NCBI): domain Eukaryota; kingdom Metazoa; phylum Arthropoda; class Insecta; order Hemiptera; family Cicadidae; genus Magicicada; species Magicicada septendecula. Next base: position 305,110,399 of record CM068375.1, read on the forward strand.
TAACCCCAAATAATTGATATTTGGTGCTGTTATAATATATATTGTGTATAATTATTCTGTTGAATGTTGATGTAACAATATATAAGGTAAATCATAAACCATGATTGATAATGACAGATTTCCCCACTTTTGGGCGGTTGCTGCCTCACCAGCACTGACCGTGGTTTTGGCTGATAACCAGCTGTGTGCAGACTTATTGTAAACTGACCATGGTTGGTTGTCTTTAAAATTAGTGTGACATAGAAATTAAGCGGGGGGGGGGATTCAGAGGAAATCAAACTGGAACTATGGAACAGCGGCTATCACTCGTTCACGTGGGAACATAAAAAGGGTGATAGAACCCTCTTAAGGGCACATAAATATAAAGTTAGTAAGGTATTTTGAACCCTAGTGGTCAGATAATCTGAATTTTTATTTGTAACGCCGAAGCAAGGACAGGAGATGACAAAATTCCTCCTTAACGCTTCAGTCCTTGTGGAAGCAACTGGATGCAACAGTCCAGCCATGGGGGGGACATAGAGAGATGGATGGCCGGTGGCAACATTACATGCTGCGAGGCTGCGACTCCGTGTTTGGGGACCTAGCCCTCATTGGCCGAGTAATAGTGTCAAACCAAAATAGGCTAAAACCGTGAGGTCAATGTGTAACGCGGGGTATCAGGGGTTAAGGGAAATTAGTTTAAGTTGGGGGGATTAGTATAAGTTGATGTGGCAGGGAAGGAGGTTACTAAAATTAGTAACAAATTATTGAGAATATTAAAATGGGTTATGTTGATGAGGTAGAAGGTGTAGTTTATCTGATGAGATAACTAAATAATTTTATATTGATTTAAGGAATATTATGATAATTAAAAGATGCTTAGCGACTGTTAAATAAATAATCTGTTCTGCTGTAGTTGATTTAATGTGTTTTACTTTATATAAGAAGTTTATTAATTTGGGTAGTGGGAAAATTATATAATGAAAAGTATTTGTAATGTTGTAATGGGGAATGTTTATGTGAATTCTGAGGGAATCAGGAAAAAAAAATAAGTAAATATTTTATATGATATTATGTAATGTATCAATGTATAGGTTAGAAGTTAAGAAAAAAACCAGTGCTTCTTAATGCAAACCAGGGGAACCGGTGCTTCTTCCCCTTCTAAGGGGAACCAGATCAGTTAGGGATATGGTATTATACAAGGTCACTATTTGATATTTTGGATTTCATGTTTCAGGGTCTGGTGATGCTGTGGCGGCGCCCCTGTGCTGGCCTGCGCGTCAGAGCAGGAGCGTCAAGTGCCTGTCTGGCCTTGCGGTGTTGGGATCTCCAGAGAGAAGTCCAGTAAGGTCATTCAGTTGCGGTCACAGTCACTGGACCAGGGGTAAGTTAACCACAATTTTTAATAAAACATAGAGGGGGTTGTGGCGACATATCCTGGCTGATCCCTTTAGGAAGTATGAGAGTGTCAATGAGAGTTTTTATGCTTCGGCATAAAACCTCTCATTGAGGGGGTATTGTAACGGGGCAAACCCATGGTTTATTTTTATTTCAGAATGAGTTTGACAATTTGTAACCAACCCATGCTAGGTAACAGTCTTGATCACGAAAGGTTGATTTTTTTAACACTTTGTAGTCCACCTCGTACCAAGCCGGGCGAGGTGCAAAAGCAATTAAGAGTCTGAAAATGCAAGTCATCAGAAAGGGTGCGTATTCATGTGTATGCGCGCACGTGTGGGACGACGTTCCCAGCATGAAAGACACGTACAAAACATTCCAGAGCCAAACATGTGGCGGAAACAAAGAACTCAACGCAGTACAGTTCGCCCCAGTTGAAAGTACACTTTTGAACCGGCCGGTTGTGAAGAAAAGTTCCGGAACGAAAATGCGGGCCCGTATAAATAAAATGTGATTTTAATTCAAATTAATAATTAACAGTGATGAAATGACATGAAGTAAAATGAAGTGACAGTTTCGAGTTATCCGGCGAGAATTACGACAAAAGTACGAAATGTGCGGAGTGATGAAAGAAAAAAAAAACACGTACGGAGGCTGGACTGATTTTTAGGGACGCAATTGCAGATAAGAGAATAAATTATATTCATAAATTATGAAAAGAGAATAAAAGGAGAAATTTAAAAACAAAAAATTACAACAATTCAAATTAAAATATGAGCTCAAGGGGAAAATCTAAAATATGTTGTATGTGAGAGTGTGGGGGTTTTGCTTAAGTATATATTAAACCATGAAGCGCTGGTTTGTGTTCTATAAAATTAATTTCATGTCTTGAATGTATTTATCTCTATTCTAAGAAAGGAAAAAATCATGTACAACAACTGTTATTGTCTGTATAAAAAGTAGTAGTAGAAAGAAGAAAGGGAGGGGAATATTTGGTTTACGGGAATATCGAAATGGTTTTTTTTATGTTTTCCTTTGTTGTATAAGAAATTTAATTAAATAGAAGTATAATCATGGTATGATGGTAATACAGTTGTACTTTCTTGAATAACCAATTCTGTTCTTCCGGTTCGCTGATCCGAACCCTGGTGAGTAACATTTTTCATTCGTGGTGGACAACAAAATAAGATGGCGTCCGAATGGAGTGGACGGTTACAAGTGTTTATGTCCAGACATATAAAATAATAAATATGAAAAAAAGGTAAGTCAACACCATCTTATATAAACATTTAGAGTTGCCAGCTGAAAACCACCATTGGCAAATCAGAAACAAGCACAATGCTGTAGGTCACCAGGATCCCAAATTCTATGTAATGCAATGCTTTCTCCACGCAGATTCAAGAGACTTCTCTGATCCTTTGTAGGAGTAGGTTGTGTTTCCGTATCATGCTTTTCTGTTTTTCATATTCCAGTTCTATCGCGAGTACCACATGACCGATATCACCTCGCACTTAGCATATAGCCAAGTCCCTGTACTTTTAACGAGCATGCACTGTCCAACTATAAAACTTTTGACAACTTAATGGTTCGTAATTACGTTTTTTTTTAATTACATTGTCATCCAAGGCACTGCTGATACTCTTCTTCATGAATTGGTTACATTTTTACCAAGACACGGGCTTCTGGAGTCACTACCACCACCCTTGCCGAGTGCACTCTTTGCCATCGTAACTGCGACTGACTTTAAATACTTTTAAACTGTTCATTTTGTCCAAGGCACAACTAACAAATACTTTTAATTACATTTTTACCTCACGGTACCAACTTTGTGTGTTAGATGCGGTCTGCTCACTCCGATGTTTGATCCGCAACTGCCTGATACTACACAACGTCCTACCCCTGCTCCTGCTGTACCTGTTTTTTCCACTCCCCTGTGAGAAAATCGGCCACTGTAACTGATGTAATGCTTCTTGGGCATGTGAAACTGCCTCTTAGGCACTTACACGTACCAAAATAATTATGTATTTGACTGACTGACAACACTTCCCAAACGAAAGTCACGTACAAAAAATTCCAAGCTCTCTGATGTTCTTGCACACGAAAATCTGTTTTTGCGGCCCTTAAGGAAATGTACCATTACAGTATCTGGCAACCATGCCAAGTGCAAGCGAAAGCTTGCTGCCAGTCTGTCTCACGCATCGGCTGACCATGGTCCTAGTCATGGTAACAGTGCCAGTCAGTGTGCTACTCTGTCTTCTAAAGTGTTCTCTGTTAATCTCAAATTCCTGCCGATTGTTATTCCTAACAATCATAATTACACCCAAATGCTTGCCTCCCTCCATTCTGCCTTGACTTTGACTCTGGTTGAATCAAAGTGTTCTGGTACTTCGCTGAAACTGGTAGTCAAATCTATCCAAGACTTCCATGCTGTTCGAGAGTTTTCTGATTGAGCAGATTATTTCTTTCCATACTTTCACTCTCCCTGAGGAGCGTGAAGGCATCCCACATCACACCTCTCCTGACACCATCATGCAAAAACTGGTTTGTCTCGCCTATTTGCCAACTATTGTGTGAGTTTTGCATGCTGGCAAGGGAGAAAATACGCACCTGGTGAACTCCTTCTTCCTTGTGAAGTTCCTCAAAATCAGCCAATTCGAAGAAGTCTATGGCCTCCAAACATTCCTTCACCTTCGGGTGATTGTATGTTTTTTTGAACCATGACCTGGCCTCGTTCAGTGCTTTAACTGCAACGCCCACGTGTTGTGTGCAGTGTGAAGAGGGTCACCTTAATTACCATTACAGAGATGGTCTGATTAAAATCATTGACTCAGAATTACCACTTCATTTTATTGTGATAATCTGAAAAATTGGTCTAACAATTATTTGCTGTAACTTTTATTTTCAGTTTGCAGATGATCAAGTAATATGCGCAAATGACAAAGATGACTGAGAATACATGGGGCGCAAACTGAAGGAAGAATACAGGAAATGGGGACTGCAGATGAATGTGGAAAAAACACAATATTTGTGTATAGGAGAGGTCACGACCAACATAGTATTGGAAAGTGGTGATATTGTAGCTAAATGTGAGAATTACAAATATCTGGGAATAAATTTTAACAAGGAAGGGACAGACAATACAGAAATAAAGTGTAGAGTAAACAAAGCAAGAACAATAATTAAGTCTCTAAATGAAATACTGTGGAGCACCGAAATAGGAAAACGAGAATATACAACACAATGATTAAGAGCACATTAGTATATTATTATGGGTATGAGACATGGAGAATGAAAGAACATCTGAAAAGAAAGATAGAAGCCACAGAAATGGACGCCTTAAGAAGAATATGTATAACATCAAAATTAGACTGGGTCAGAAATGAAACAATTAAGCAACAAGTGAATATAAAAGAAACTGTTTAAGAACACATTGAGAAAAGCAATTTATTTGGTATGGGCACGTGCAGAGAATAGGGGAGGAGAGGTTGCCAAAGAGAGTGATGAAATGGATACCGTAGGAAAACAGAAAAAGGGGAAGGCCAAAAGTAACGTGGACACAGGGTGTAAGGAGATCAATGAGTGTTCGAGGTCTAACCGAAGAAAACGGCAACTACAGGAGATATTGGCAATTAGGCATCGGACAATGTCGCAGGACGTTTTAACCCGAATATATATATTGCAACAGTACATATATAGTTGCGTGTATACAGGTTGCAAATACACATCTATTTGTTTTTGAATAGCCGCATGTTCTTTGGGAGCCAATTTTATGCAACAGTACAACATTTAAAATTTAATATGATTTAAATTTGTAAGGCCCCACGTTGGAAGCGACATTTTTATGCAATAATACAACTGTACATAAGTTGTATAATTTATGTTGTATGTGTATAAATTTACATGTAATTTAATTTGAATAGCCCCACGATCTTGGAGCGACAACTTATATAACAATACTTACTTGCATAAATACAATTTAATTTGGGTTTCAGGTGTATCTGTAATAAGAACTCGATGTAACTTGTAACGGTATTTCAAATTTATTTTGTACTAATAAAATTGTGCGCATGGCACTTGATTCGACTTAAAACATTCGTTATTACTTTGTTACTATCCCGTAAGGCTTACTCTATATACATCCTTACTGACTAAATATTCTATTCTACTAATTATTTTATTAAAAAATATCATTTCCTGACTACTCAGTCAATTAGTGTGCTTCGAAATATCAATGTTTAAATATCTTTTTAGATATTGTAATGGAAACTCAAAAATATTAATAGTTTCTGAATTTATCTTTCTTTTATCAGTACTGATTTATACAACGCTAATTTTTATTTAAATGCTTTGCATTCTTTTCATTTCAATACTAATTTGAGCTCTTGTTTACGCTAATCTTACTTCAATAACATCTATGATTTTAACTCTCTATATCTACAATAAACATTGGCTCTTACTTTTAAATAGAACAAGAATGTCTTTAATTGTCTTTGAGTTAATTGTTCGATTAAGAGATAAATAAGTTGTTTATCACCTTATTGTCGTCAATCATACTCAATCAATTGATCCATCTGTAATCGTCCTCGTCTCGAACTCCAGCATCACTTCCTCTTGTCCAGCGTCACTCCTCTTGTCCAGCGTCGCTCCTCTTGTCCAGCGTCGTTTCCAGACTTCAGTAGTGTTCCTCTTGTCCAGCGCAGTCACCTCTAGAGTCCAGCATCGTCTCTCTCTTGTCCAGTGTCGGCTCGCTCTCTGGAACTAAGTCGTCAGCTCTCTCTCTCTCTCTCTCTCTCTCTCTCTCTCTCTCTCTCTCTCTCTCTCTCTCTCTCTCTCTGGAACTTCTTCTCGTGCTGTTTCGGACGTCTCTTCTTATATGGATTTTCTTCTCGTGTAATTCTGTTACTAATTAAAATTGCTTGTTTTTACAATCCAGTTACATAACTGTATGTAACTGGAAGGATGAAACTATTTACAAAAAATTAAATACTCTGTGCGGACGGGCAAAAGCTCCCGCTGCACTGTGGGTGATTGAAAAAAAAGAGAACAACTGTAGCGTGTGTGTCCTATTTATACCCACGTCTTGGTCCACACCTGCAGTTGTACGAAATCGACATGTCTGAAATTGTCTCTGGGTTCAGTCCCCCCCACTCCTTGTCAATTTCGCTATTTCTTATATTTCTGCGAATTGCAGAGTCCTGTAAGTATACTCTTATACTCATCTTATAACTATTTTCACTACACATGTTCACTGTATTTTTGGACATTGCAACTTAACCCTTTCGCTCTGTACACAGTTATTTAGTTAATTTTATTACATTTTATTGTGTTTTTGGATTTTACTCCTTATTTATAGTTTATGAATAATTACGGAAAAACAGTAATAATGCAATTATTCATCTTGGGGTGGTAAACTCGCCTGCATAGACCTGTGTCACACACACTTGCAAAATACTGGTGTACACACTTTCAGTTACATTTCTGTGTGTGTGTGTACGGCGATTCAGGTCGAAACACCTGTTCATATTTTTGTCTGAGCCAAGCTTGCAATCCCTGACATGCTTATTTCTAATACATTATTAATTATTTACAGTTTATTAGGTATATTTAAATTTTTATATTCAATGCTCAGTACATCACTTATTTGTATTGTCGCAATATATATATATATATATATATATATATATATATATTGCAACAGATCAAACTTTATTATTCTAATAAGGATATTGTGAGTGTGTAAAGATCGATACAAGTCTATTATGGAAGAGTTGAAAAATTATTTATTATATACAAATATTGTTTATAAAGATGTATAATGTATTTTAAATTGTCATGTATTGATAGTATATTAAATTGTTTGTATTGTTCGATTAATATGAATCGATTTTACTTGTTTGCTGCAATGTCCTCCTCTCGTCTCGTCAGTCCCGTCTTGGCATCCTCTTCTTCCTGTCCCTCCTCTCGTCTCGTCGGTCCTCTTCTACAGCTTCACTCGTTCGTGGTGTCCTGGCGTCTCGTCGTTAACTTGTACAGCAAGCGGCTCCAGCGGTGATATTTCATAGAGTCTCGTAGTTATGTTTGACTGCTAGAATTTGAATTTCATTCATTCAGTTTATTATTAATTTATATTTTATAATTTCTTAATCTCAGGCTTTATCTGGGTATTTACTACTGCGGTGCGTTTAATGTACACCTTCCACGATATCTTGTAGTATCTTCAAGTTCCCTATGCGGATATCTTAACTTACACAACACAGCACTGTATTTTATTTTAAATTTTATTTAATTATTTACCCTCTCGGTTCTTATCGCAAAACTTCGTTAAGAATTTCAAGGTTTATAGTTTACTTTATATAAAATGTTCCTCTATTCCTTCTTGGTTCTTACCGCAAAACTACGTTAAGAATTTTTAGGTTTATGGTTTATTTTATATAAGATATTTTTACATTTATAAGAGAAAAACTCTCTTACCCGGGGCACAACTTCCCCTAGCAACGTCGACAGACAGACTGTGTCCATCCTAGCTCTGCAACGTATGAATCTCACTGAATTTGGTGTAATTTGATAGGCCAAGCCCAAGTCACATGATTGATGGAACGACCAGATACACACATTTCATGAAAAACTTTGTATAATTTTGCATAGTCCTGCATGGAAATTATCTACAATTATTATTATCCTATCATTGATAAAAGTTACACTTGAGTTTTGCTTTACTTAAAAAACCATATTTCTAAAATAGTTACAAACCTCAGAGTAGACACAAATCGAAGCTATTTACTTAAATAATTCCTTGTCAAATTTTCATGTAAATCGGTTAACTACCACTGCCGCTATAGCGATCGCAGATTATCACACCCGCACACGCGCACCAATTCATACAAAAATACATGACAATATAGTACATCTTTTTATGAAGAGTGTGGTGTAACCTAAATGCTTATCAATTTTTAAATACAAAACTTATGACTAAAAAACAAAATATTACACAAAACAAATTTAAACGAGAAAATGCTTGTCTTTCATGTACTCTGGTATAAACATCATATCTTATCATCCTGTGTTCTGTTGCAGGATTAACCCTTCCACGTGTAAAAAAAAAATTTTTTATATGGAATACAAATTTTTTTTTTTTTTCAAACCTAAATTGACATAATTTCTTCCCAATAATCATAATCATCTAAATAATAACATAATAACTTTAAAAATCAAAATAACTGAGTAGCTGCTATCAAACAACATTTCCCCAACTGTCACTTTGACAGCTCTAATTGTATACAAACAAAAGCACATGGCTGCTTATCACCAAACATTCCTGAACACTGATAAGGATGTCAATGTCTGACGTCATTTGGCTATATCTACAGTTAAACCATACAATTTTCAACATGATTACAATTATTCTTATTTTACAAATGTTTTTATACAATTTCCTACCAGTCATTCTACTTATATTCTGGCATTCTAGTTTAATTATTTGTATTATCCTTCTTTTAATTTTTAATTTATCGCACAGACTCATGCCGCACAACCTTTCTCGTTTTTTGATTGCTCTACACTTGCATTTGTTTCGGTAATTGCCGATACATTGCTTTGATTTAATTTTTAAAGGTTTATATGTAATGCCAGTTGTATTACCCAGGCTACACATAATATAATCTCCTTTGTACAATATGAAGTCATTGTTTGATTGAATTTTTTCTGGTATCATCTCAAACATTATTTTCATCAAGTTTTTACAGGGATCAATATCTAAGTGCATTTAAAAATTTTTTAATGTCTCGGATTTGTCTGCATACACATTCATAAAAGACGAACACATATTGCTGTACAGTGAATCTCTGACTGTATAAATAACACCAGCATTACGTTTCATATGTGGCTGAAAACACTCAGACAGTTCTGATCTTCTGTCAGAATTCACCTTACCTGTGTGCTTTTCCTCAATTGCACCAGCTTCAGGAACAAAACTACTTTGTTTACCCAAGTATTCATCAAATATCTTATTTAAATATTCATTTTTACAATAGTATGGACTTCTCAAGTGTTTATACATTTCATTACTGATAAAACATTACCAGAATGGATCTGTATCTTACAGACACGGAACAGCAAATAACATTTATTGTTTTTAAATATTCCACCATTTACCCGTTGATAATACCAATCTGGATAGATGTGAACCAACACTTTGATAAGGTTTTCTCTATTTCTCATTTCATATTTATTTAAAATATTATTTGAATGCTTTTGTTGACCATCAGTTATCTCCTTATCAGGCGCACCACCCTTAGCTGCTATCTTATCTAAGCGATTTACAGCTGGCTTCTGTAAGTCGACAGGACTATACTGGTCAACCGCATTGTTACATTCACTTTCCTGCCTAAGAGAATAATTCAACTTAATTTTGACTTCACATTCCCTGCTGTGAGATTTATTCCTTTCTAAGGCGGTCTCACTACTACTACAAATTAATTCTAATTTATCAGCTATACGTTTTTCGGTTAACTCTAAAAGTTGTTTATTTTGTTTAGTCTGGTCATACGGCTGTATAAATTTTTTTATTCTCATCATGAAGTGATTGTAGCGACTTATTTTGTTTTACTGCTTCTTCTTTACTAGATTTAATTTCTTCCGACATTTTCTGCAGATAAGATTTACTTTCTTCTGACAGCTTTTGTACATTAGATTTACTTTCTTCGGACAGCTTTTGTATATTAGCCAATAATGCCGCCAATGTATTTTGTAATTCTAGTGATTTGGCCATATTGATTATTTATTTTTATAAATTTAATAAAATATTATAGTTTTATTTATAGTAACGGCAATATTTTTTTATACGTATTATTTCTAATAACGTCCGTTTATGTTATTTATTATTATAATCCAGTCTCTCAATCAAATGTAAACACTTAATCTAACACAGATAACAATAATAATTCAACCTCCATACAGCTAATAACTCTATTGTTCAAATATCTGATAAGAGAGAGTATTCAAACTTTTATCTACACTCCCTGATAACATAGAACAGCACATATAAATAGTTCAATGAATTTAGTCTCTACACACTCAAATAAATATTTCTTCTTTTTTAAAATTAATTCATTAATCGAGCCTAACGTTGGCAAGCGCCAAATATCCTTATGCAACAGATCAAACTTTATTATTCTAATAAGGATATTGTGAGTGTGTAAAGATTATTATGGAGGAGTTCAAAAATTATTTATTATATACAAATATTGTTTATAAAGATGTATAATGTATTTTAAATTGTCATGTATTGATAGTATATTAAATTGTTTGTATTGTTCGATTAATATGAATCGATTTTACTTGTTTGCTGCAATGTCCTCCTCTCGTCTCGTCGGTCCCGTCTTGGCGTCCTCTTCTTCCTGTCCCTCCTCTCGTCTCGTCGGTCCTCTTCTACAGCTTCACTCGTTCGTGGTGTCCTGGCGTCTCGTCGTTAACTTGTACAGCAAGCGGCTCCAGCGGCGATATTTCATAGAGTCTTGTAGTTATGTTTGACTGCTAGAATTTGAATTTCATTCATGCAGTTTGTTATTAATTTATATTTTATAATTTCTTAATCTCAGGCTTTATCTGGGTATTTACTACTGCGGTGCGTTTAATGTACACCTTCCATGATATCTTGTAGTGTCTTTAAGTTCCCTATGCATATATTTTATCTTACATGACACAGCACTGTATTTTATTTTAAATTTTATTTAATTATTTACCCTCTCGGTTCTTATCGCAAAACTTCGTTAAGAATTTCAAGGTTTATAGTTTACTTTATATAAAATGTTCCTCTATTCCTTCTTGGTTCTTACCGCAAAACTTCGTTAAGAATTTTTAGGTTTATGGTTTATTTTATATAAGATATTTTTACATTTATAAGAGAAAAACTCTCTTACCCGGGGCACAACTTCCCCTAGCAACGTCGACAGACAGACTGTGTCCATCCTAGCTCTGCAACGTATGAATCTCACTGAATTTGGTGTAATTTGATAGGCCAAGCCCAAGTCACATGATTGATGGAACGACCAGATACACACATTTCATGAAAAACTTTGTATAATTTTGCATAGTCCTGCATGGAAATTATCTACAATTATTATTATCCTATCATTGATAAAAGTTACACTTGAGTTTTGCTTTACTTAAAAAACCATATTTCTAAAATAGTTACAAACCTCAGAGTAGACACAAATCGAAGCTATTTACTTAAATAATTCCTTGTCAAATTTTCATGTAAATCGGTTAACTACCACTGCCGCTATAGCGATCGCAGATTATCACACCCGCACACGCGCACCAATTCATACAAAAATACATGACAATATAGTACATCTTTTTATGAAGAGTGTGGTGTAACCTAAATGCTTATCAATTTTTAAATACAAAACTTATGACTAAAAAACAAAATATTACACAAAACAAATTTAAACGAGAAAATGCTTGTCTTTCATGTACTCTGGTATAAACATCATATCTTATCATCCTGTGTTCTGTTGCAGGATTAACCCTTCCACGTGTAAAAAAAAAATTTTTTATATGGAATACAAATTTTTTTTTTTTTTTCAAACCTAAATTGACATAATTTCTTCCCAATAATCATAATCATCTAAATAATAACATAATAACTTTAAAAATCAAAATAACTGAGTAGCTGCTATCAAACAACATTTCCCCAACTGTCACTTTGACAGCTCTAATTGTATACAAACAAAAGCACATGGCTGCTTATCACCAAACATTCCTGAACACTGATAAGGATGTCAATGTCTGACGTCATTTGGCTATATCTACAGTTAAACCATACAATTTTCAACATGATTACAATTATTCTTATTTTACAAATGTTTTTATACAATTTCCTACCAGTCATTCTACTTATATTCTGGCATTCTAGTTTAATTATTTGTATTATCCTTCTTTTAATTTTTAATTTATCGCACAGACTCATGCCGCACAACCTTTCTCGTTTTTTGATTGCTCTACACTTGCATTTGTTTCGGTAATTGCCGATACATTGCTTTGATTTAATTTTTAAAGGTTTATATGTAATGCCAGTTGTATTACCCAGGCTACACATAATATAATCTCCTTTGTACAATATGAAGTCATTGTTTGATTGAATTTTTTCTGGTATCATCTCAAACATTATTTTCATCAAGTTTTTACAGGGATCAATATCTAAGTGCATTTTAAAATTGTTTAATGTCTCGGATTTGTCTGCATACACATTCATAAAAGACGAACACATATTGCTGTACAGTGAATCTCTGACTGTATAAATAACACCAGCATTACGTTTCATATGTGGCTGAAAACACTCAGACAGTTCTGATCTTCTGTCAGAATTCACCTTACCTGTGTGCTTTTCCTCAATTGCACCAGCTTCAGGAACAAAACTACTTTGTTTACCCAAGTATTCATCAAATATCTTATTTAAATATTCATTTTTACAATAGTATGGACTTCTCAAGTGTTTATACATTTCATTACTGATAAAACATTACCAGAATGGATCTGTATCTTACAGACACGGAACAGCAAATAACATTTATTGTTTTTAAATATTCCACCATTTACCCGTTGATAATACCAATCTGGATAGATGTGAACCAACACTTTGATAAGGTTTTCTCTATTTCTCATTTCATATTTATTTAAAATATTATTTGAATGCTTTTGTTGACCATCAGTTATCTCCTTATCAGGCGCACCACCCTTAGCTGCTATCTTATCTAAGCGATTTACAGCTGGCTTCTGTAAGTCGACAGGACTATACTGGTCAACCGCATTGTTACATTCACTTTCCTGCCTAAGAGAATAATTCAACTTAATTTTGACTTCACATTCCCTGCTGTGAGATTTATTCCTTTCTAAGGCGGTCTCACTACTACTACAAATTAATTCTAATTTATCAGCTATACGTTTTTCGGTTAACTCTAAAAGTTGTTTATTTTGTTTAGTCTGGTCATACGGCTGTATAAATTTTTTTATTCTCATCATGAAGTGATTGTAGCGACTTATTTTGTTTTACTGCTTCTTCTTTACTAGATTTAATTTCTTCCGACATTTTCTGCAGATAAGATTTACTTTCTTCTGACAGCTTTTGTACATTAGATTTACTTTCTTCGGACAGCTTTTGTATATTAGCCAATAATGCCGCCAATGTATTTTGTAATTCTAGTGATTTGGCCATATTGATTATTTATTTTTATAAATTTAATAAAATATTATAGTTTTATTTATAGTAACGGCAATATTTTTTTATACGTATTATTTCTAATAACGTCCGTTTATGTTATTTATTATTATAATCCAGTCTCTCAATCAAATGTAAACACTTAATCTAACACAGATAACAATAATAATTCAACCTCCATACAGCTAATAACTCTATTGTTCAAATATCTGATAAGAGAGAGTATTCAAACTTTTATCTACACTCCCTGATAACATAGAACAGCACATATAAATAGTTCAATGAATTTAGTCTCTACACACTCAAATAAATATTTCTTCTTTTTTAAAATTAATTCATTAATCGAGCCTAACGTTGGCAAGCGCCAAATATCCTTATGCAACAGATCAAACTTTATTATTCTAATAAGGATATTGTGAGTGTGTAAAGATTATTATGGAGGAGTTCAAAAATTATTTATTATATACAAATATTGTTTATAAAGATGTATAATGTATTTTAAATTGTCATGTATTGATAGTATATTAAATTGTTTGTATTGTTCGATTAATATGAATCGATTTTACTTGTTTGCTGCAATGTCCTCCTCTCGTCTCGTCGGTCCCGTCTTGGCGTCCTCTTCTTCCTGTCCCTCCTCTCGTCTCGTCGGTCCTCTTCTACAGCTTCACTCGTTCGTGGTGTCCTGGCGTCTCGTCGTTAACTTGTACAGCAAGCGGCTCCAGCGGCGATATTTCATAGAGTCTTGTAGTTATGTTTGACTGCTAGAATTTGAATTTCATTCATGCAGTTTGTTATTAATTTATATTTTATAATTTCTTAATCTCAGGCTTTATCTGGGTATTTACTACTGCGGTGCGTTTAATGTACACCTTCCATGATATCTTGTAGTGTCTTTAAGTTCCCTATGCATATATTTTATCTTACATGACACAGCACTGTATTTTATTTTAAATTTTATTTAATTATTTACCCTCTCGGTTCTTATCGCAAAACTTCGTTAAGAATTTCAAGGTTTATAGTTTACTTTATATAAAATGTTCCTCTATTCCTTCTTGGTTCTTACCGCAAAACTTCGTTAAGAATTTTTAGGTTTATGGTTTATTTTATATAAGATATTTTTACATTTATAAGAGAAAAACTCTCTTACCCGGGGTACAACTTCCCCTAGCAACGTCGACAGACAGACTGTGTCCATCCTAGCTCTGCAACGTATGAATCTCACTGAATTTGGTGTAATTTGATAGTCCAAGCCCAAGTCACATGATTGATGGAACGACCAGATACACACATTTCATGAAAAACTTTGTATAATTTTGCATAGTCCTGCATGGAAATTATCTACAATTATTATTATCCTATCATTGATAAAAGTTACACTTGAGTTTTGCTTTACTTAAAAAACCATATTTCTAAAATAGTTACAAACCTCAGAGTAGACACAAATCGAAGCTATTTACTTAAATAATTCCTTGTCAAATTTTCATGTAAATCGGTTAACTACCACTGCCGCTATAGCGATCGCAGATTATCACACCCGCACACGCGCACCAATTCATACAAAAATACATGACAATACAGTACATCTTTTTATGAAGAGTGTGGTGTAACCTAAATGCTTATCAATTTTTAAATACAAAACTTATGACTAAAAAACAAAATATTACACAAAACAAATTTAAACGAGAAAATGCTTGTCTTTCATGTACTCTGGTATAAACATCATATCTTATCATCCTGTGTTCTGTTGCAGGATTAACCCTTCCACGTGTAAAAAAAAAATTTTTTATATGGAATACAAATTTTTTTTTTTTTTTCAAACCTAAATTGACATAATTTCTTCCCAATAATCATAATCATCTAAATAATAACATAATAACTTTAAAACAAAATATTACACAAAACAAATTTAAACAAGAAAATGCTTGTCATTCATGTACTCTGATATAAACAGCATATCTTATCATCCTGTGTTCTGTTGCAATATATATATATTCTTATGTTACTGCTCTTCCGTCGTATTCTGTTATATCTGTAAAATGTAGAGTGCAATTTGTGTAATGTGTACTCTCGTGTCTTACCAATCCATCGTCACTCTGTAACGTAACGCAGATTGTGTCTGTCGCGAACGTACGAATAACCAGTATCGAAGTCTTTACCTGTTCTATGTTGTATTTTTTAACTCCCGAAAGGCACCAAATTTTTTTTATAAAACAATTAAAATTTCCTCAGTTAGATTGTCTCCTGGATACTGTAAAGAACAATTCGAATTGCTTCGCTGACTGGCGGGAATTCGACTTTCACTCGTTGTTGGGACGTGTTGCCAACATAAAATTTGTGTAAAGAAATCTACTCTCCGCTAAAGCACATAACATACATAATACTATTCAAATAAATACAAGACAGTTAGTAAAGGTTCATACTGATTTAATTTGTTCAATAATTCATTAATTTTTGATTACTAATCGTATCACCACAAATGTTATTATAACAAAGTTTATGCCTCGGCCGCAAATTAGTTCACTCAGCAGATATCAAAAGGTGGCAGCGCTTCAGGCGTATGAAGCTATAATGTTTATCGTTTCATTAATTTTTGATTACTAATCGTATCACAAATGTTATTATAACAAAGTTTATGCCTCGGCCGCAAATTAGTTCACTCAGCGGATAGCAAAAGGTGGCAGCGCTTCAGGCGTATGAAGATATAATGTTTATCGTTTCTTATTTATACAATTTATTCTGCCAGTGAATTCTTTTGAGTACGAAAAAGGTTTATAACAAGATGTTTAAATAAAGTACACAATTGTGGTACTTAAATACTAATAAGGTTTATAGGAAAACTCAACTTTATTGTGTTAAAGGTGTGTGTCGGTTTTATCAGTTTGACATAGGTTATATTTCTTTTACATACAGTGTTATTAAAAATGAATCATAAATCCTTGAAAGAAATTAGTGTTTAAATTTTAGAGTGAGAGTTATTTATTCAGAAAATGGTTAATCAATTTGGTTTGTAATTAGTTATAATTTATTTCATACTTAACAACATCACGTTGTTCGTGTTATGGATCGTCAAGTGTCTTCACCAATGAATTATTTCCTTCGATTAGTTCCAAAGATATGGATGCCGTCTACTTCTGGCATCTGTTTCTTAAATCATCCAGTTTTTATTTAATTGTAGTTTTAATATTCGGTTATTGTCCCTTCATGTGTTGCTGGAACTATGGTTGACATCAGTTAATCAATTGGGTTTCATTACAGTTTGATTTTCTTCGTTATTCTTCCTTCAAATGGTCAGCATCAATATAGCGTCTGTTCCTCTGGGTAGTTAATAATGGAACTCCCCTTTCATAATGGTCAAAATTATAACAACGTGCTGTAGTCATGGTAACTGACTTAACTCTGATTGGCTAAGTACATTTGAAACTATTGTTATCAATCCTGGTTTTTTGTTCAGAATGAATAAATATTTTATAATGACTATATTTACTTGGGTATAATTTCAATGGTTGAAATATTAACATAGATGTTCCTATTTTCTTTCAAAGATTAGTTTGATATCTCACAAGACTGGTCTAAGCCATGTATTAATATTTTTGTACAAAATTTATAATACTATGTTAATACATAATTTACGTATTTCTATGGTTTAATATAATTCTGACATGTTATTTTTGTTAGTTGATGGTAATTACATAATTTACCTTGTTTTGTTATTTAAATATAGTTTTCAGTTGTTTACAATTGGTTTTCTGTATTTATACAGCTATGTCATTTATAGGCCTAAACTGTTACATCTTATAATTTCTTATTTTGTTCTATTTAAACATTATTTATTGAGCATATCTTGTCTGCTTAACTTCTTTTCATGTTTCTTGTCTTTTGAATTATTTTGGAACTGTTTTACAATCTATTGATGTTATTATACTTTTACAAAATTATTTCTTATCTGATACTTTGCCTTAAATGTACATTATAGTTATTATTTTGCTGCTTTGTTAAATTTATGTCATTACTATTTTTTATACCAATTCCCATTTCTCACACACTTCTTTAGCACTTAAATCTATTAATAAAACATAACATATAAATAACTTAATGGTCTGTATATGGTGCAGCCATGTTTCTTTTCATTTAAAATTATAATTATTATATTGCCTGTTATTACTTATAAAGATACTGCTACTACTCTCTTTATAACTTCCTTACTTATATAAAACATACTAACATATTACTGTAAAATTATTTCTTCTTGGATATACTCCCTTAAACACTAAGCCAATAACTTAACTTTCTTTAAATTAAAAATTAACAATTTTGGTGAGTGTTATACCTACAACATTTCTTCTATAAAAATAATCACCCTGGTGATTCTTATACTATGTAACATAACAAAATGTTACCTAACCTAAATGTATGTTATCAGATTTTATAAGGACAAAACAACAATGTAAATAGGAATATAGTAGTAAAAATAACCAAGAAAGGAGAAATCAAGAAAGAAGAATGAAGCAGAAGTGCCACATGAAACAGTAACCCAAAGACTGTTTGACACTACAACTAGACTAAGACTAAGACAAACTGATGGACAGAGTAAATTTACATTCAGCTGTCAATCAAGTCAGTAATTGATATAAACCGAATGTTATATGTAAATAAAAAATGAATTAATAAGCAGTTAAATACTGTGAAATCAGAATTAGTATTCTGCTGATAATAAATTTGACAATGACCAGTAAATTATGAATGCCAAAACTAAAATTAGCAATGGCTACATAGTGAGAACAAAGATGTATTTCAACATCAAATATACTTGTGAGAAAGAAAAACTATTTATAAGAGGGAATCTTATACAAATAAGATATCTCCACAAATTACCGAATTGAGAACCAATAAACGTTGTTAAGGCAAAATTCCAATATAGGCGATATGTCTGAACAACGCCTAGACCAAGCATTAGCCAGTAAATGGACTATTGGGAATTAACATAAGTGTAAATTAAAATACACGCAACAATTGTTATGCCCTGACATAACGAAAAACATTATTAAAACAACATATTTAATCATAATTTTAATTGTTAAATAGTAGATTAAAACGAGTTAGCATAAAACGAAATGTCATAGTAAGTAGGATCATTCATTACAATGTATAGAGTTTAGGTGTACACATAATGTTCAGTAAAAATGTCAGTACAGAGTTAATGGTGTTCCCACATAAACGTTTGAATAATAAAATGATATGTGAACACAAACAATATTAACCAAAAGTGTAAAATCGGCGATTCAGAAAAAGCAATGTCGGTCAAAGTGAAAGTAATTCGATATTGAGTGATATCAAATTAAAGAAGAAAAAAACGATCTTTAATTTGATAATGATATCAACCCAATCGCAACTGTATTTAGTGTGGGAGAGATGTTAGCATCATTTTCAAATTATGCATCAGAAATTTGTTTATGAATAACAACAACAATAAAAGCTATCTGTCACATCAGCGTGCGACGGTTAAAAAACCGTTATCAACTGCCAAAATAATAATACGTCATACCTGTCACACCTACAAGGACCAATCAGAAAATTAGTTAGTAATTAACATTTTTACCTAACGCCGATCAAAGAACGGGGTATATAAGGAGGAAGCAGCCAATTTCAGACAGACTCTTACCAAACTTCATATAGCACAGACGTGCGCTCGCCATCTCTACATTCTTATTAACTGGTAGCGTCATCTACATAATACATCGAAACAGATAGTTCAACACCAAGAAACAACTACTTCAAGTTAATTTACAGAAAACAACAGTGATTATGTGCAGTATTATTTCAATTTTGTGCGGGAAATAATGAACAGAAATATTTAATTGTTATCATACACGATCCATTTAGGCAGAAGAGGATCGCATTATTCTGTTCTTGTGCGAGTGTTGTGAAAAAACCCAGTAATCATTATAATCCGATTACTGAAGTGATTAATGAGTTTTAATTGAATAATTAAAACCAGAAGGTAACAGTGCAATTATTATTAATTTTTATCTGAGCGCCATAACCTGTACATTTTTCAACACTGGTCTGTACTGACGCAAAACACAGAAACATTTCAAGATTACACCAAGTCTCAATTTATTATATGAATTTGTTATCATTAATTAAGCTATATGTTAGTTGTAAGGGTTCTCACTTGATAAATTTTGTCAATCAAAAAGCAAGCGTTGATGAACGCGCGACCTTTCAACAGGTCATTTTTATTTTGTTTACTTTATGAAAGTAACCTCAAAAAACGTTGTTGATCCATTTTATATCAAAAAGATTATTGGATATTGTGTAGGCATAATTGTTTTTTTTCGTGTTTCAAAGCATTCACATCTGAGATTTTCATAATTTTAATGTTAAAAATAAATAATATCTGGACTTAGCCAGATTTATAATTCATGTTCTGAGCAAGCCGTATAAGGCATATAATAACTGATTTATAATTGTACAACTTTGTATGTTTGCATTATATTTGTTTTTGAATTCTCTATGAGGGTGTAAATAAACCCATTATTAACAGCATCACTTGATTTGATTTATTTCTATAGGATAATTAAATATTTTATTTAGAAACTTAAACAACCTTCCGTTGTGTTTAATATTTTGGAATAACATTGCCAAAAGGTGATACACAATTATTTTAAATTTTCTAATCATTCAGTAATTCTATGTGTGGGTTTCACACGGGATTTTCCCTGAATAAATCCGTGTGGCGCCCACTAATTAAGAAACAAGGTAATCTAACCTTGCTACTAAAGTGAATTGATGTTTGTAAACTGAGTTGACAGCTTAGTGAACTTCCAGTAAACACAACCAGGTACGTAAAAGTATATTTTTGTTTATGATATTGTCCAGACATTACGAGACGGAACATACTAAGACTATCAGCAACCTGGAGAAGAAGTTTTACAGCCAATATCAACCAGACTTCATCAATATCAAGCAACCAACTATTGTATTTCATATTTCAAATTAAGCAAATTAGCACTTAATTATTATCAACTTAACTCTTTTATTTGTTTAATATAAGGGAATTCGTTTCAAACAAGTATAATTAAACCATTGTAAACACACTGAGAGTAACCTTGAATGTTACATTTTAAATTACTTTATCACGTTAGTAACCTTCAATTAGAAACAACTATTCCAAACTTTGATTTATTTAAAAAGAATATTTCACACATCTTTGAACTTTGGATAAACAAAATCTTTAATATTTTAAACACAACCATAATTTTAAATAACCGCAGCAACACTTTTATTTTATTACAAGTTAACGTAAACGTAATTAAAACTTTATCTTAAAAATAATTTAAACACACCACATCTTTATTAGGTTATAAATTGGCGCACCAACTAGTGTGGCTTAAAAAATATTAAATAAATATATTTTTTATATTTTATATCAGCCCGGTAGACACGAAAAAATTAACATGCCGCACACCCACCAATATGATACGAGATATAAGGACAGTAGGGTAGAAGAAATACAACGGGATATAGAGACTTCTGAAGCACAACCCATACACGAAATGGAAGTTATTACAATCAATAATATCGAAACTAGTACCGACGAGATACCTCATGTGGAACCAGAGATGGAAATAGTAGTCAGCGACCGACCAGACAGGCCGTCCGAAGAAGCAAGATGGGATCACATGATGAGGATGATGATGGAACAATTCGGACAGGTTAATAATAATTTCACGAAAATTAATGAAAATTCCAAAAGAGACATCAATCGAATCAATAAATAAAAATATGGAAACCTCCCGGGAAGAAAATCAAAGGAATATCGAGGTGTTAAATAGAAATATGCAATCACTTAGTAAAAATATGGAATCGCTGAAAGAGGACCTAAATAAAAGGATCGACAATACTCATAAGTCCATGGACGCGCTGAACAGTAAAATCGACGATAACAGTCAAGCCATCAGAGAAGAATTGAACACCACCTTAATGAAAATTAGCCAAAAAATGGATGAAATGAATAACCGGAAGTGGAGAGAAGAACGGAAAGTATCCGAAGACAAAAACATGGAACAAATGAGTCCAGAGTCTGAGAATAGTGAAGAAGGAAAGAACGACAACGACTCCGAGATAGAAGAAGTACCAAATGATGAAACCATGGAAGGATTAAGTCTACAATCCGAAGACACTAGTAAACAAACTGAGAATAAAGAAAACTCGAAAGCATTGGTGCCTGAGGATACACACCACAGGAATGAAGAGAATATTCAGCATAAAGAAGCCACCATTAAAAATGTAAAGAACAAGATAATTAAGAAAACAGGAGAGAAAGAGACAAAGATAAAAGGAATAATACGCTCTAAAAAGACAAGGATTACAAAGGAAATATTAGAGATGACTAGGAGTGGATTAATTAACTTCGTGGACAACCCAATTATTTGTCATAGAGCAAGGACCAACGGTAAGAAGTATAAACAAGACTTCATAAAAATATTAAAAATAAATCACCATAAAACCATGGGTAAAAAATTAAATAAGAATCCAATTAAATTAAATATACCAATAAATGAAATACACCAAATAAGGTCAATTGATTCCTTAATAAATAACCAACCATTAAACTATTTAATTGATAACCCGGATGACGGAACGATTAAGACAATGTTACATGCCAGTGACTATGTTATGAAGGAGAAGATTATAAACAATGAGGTATTTAAATTGAATATTCCTAAAAGAAGAATGCCTCACAAGGAGAAGGAAAATGATCAAGAACAACTGGACCAGCTTATTGAAGGGTACGCCCAAAGAATAAGGGAAATGCGGAAGAAGAGGGACCAAGCGATGGAAGAATCCAACCAGGAAATGAACAAAGGTCAACCCGGATTAGAAGAAGGGCCAGACATCAATAATAGCCAAGGCCCAGAGTACAATGGACACAGGGATACCAGAGATGATGAGAGGAAAAAGGCAAGGAAACGGGGAGCCAATGACTATCTGGTAGCCGCAAAGTGGAAGGTGAAAAAGAATACATATAATGATGTAATCATCCCCAATCATAGACCCAATAGAGTGGAAGAGCACAAATAACCCCATGAATATCAACTATTAAAAAATGATTAATATTAAGGACGGATAATATGTAGTAGTAGGCAACAATCATCACCCGAACGTTTAGGGTATAAATAGAAAAAATATGTTTAAAAACCATTACTGTAAACAAACTCATTTCATGTTAAGCTACAAATTGTTGAAGGTAACTAATTGACTATAACTAATCAATTTGCCCTATCGAGTTACAAAAGTGTGTAGAATTAAGATATAAGCCAAACTATTTGTTACTGATGAAAAAGAACCAGATCTATCACACCAAGGGATAGAAAGTTATGTAATGTCAACTAAATGATTTAATAAGAAAAGGGACATCTATTATGTCACAAAGAGCCAGTAGTGGCATATAACTACAATTACTATACTATACCTAGAGAAAAAATGTGTATCCAAATGAATATTCTATGTAACTTAATGTTTATAAAATGATTATTATGTACCTCTCATAAAACTCAATTATATAAAATCGTCCAGAATAAAGGTTCACCCAACTAACCTTTGAAGGAGTAGAGAGGCAGTATAACAAAGTGTGTAAAATAAAAGAAGGACATTATTATGGAATGAAAGGAAAGAAAAATGTTTGTCAATTATCAAATATTGTACATCACCAGCATATGTCAGAGAACATCAAACAAAAAACCATTTAGTATACAAACAATGTAAGCCCTGATAATTCAGGATGAATATAACTTGTTAAGAAAGATTTAAGGAACTATTGTGAAAACAAAATATTGTAGACTCTAGATAGAACAAACCAAATGCATAAGTACTATAAGCATCAAAATAAGTGTATAATCTTAAGAATATTCAAGCAAACCAAAGCGAATTGTTAACTAGTACAAAAGTAACTATATAGCTGATAAAAACACAGCTAAGAATATCAAGTCAAAAAAGAAATAATTACCTGTAAGAAAGAAAGTATGTTAGCTAGTCTAAAGATGGAAATGTGATCTAAATGAAAACCTTTAATACCTTGAATATTACAGTGAATATATTATATTATTGAAAATGAATGATATGTGTTATATTTTTTTGAGTTGTGATAGTGCAACTATTGCCAGGTGCAATGTTTATTTTTTTCTCAGACAGAGAAGAGTAATGCCTCTGAATCTGAGAATGTGTATTGGGGAACGGCAGAGGATGTTAGCCATAGTGAGCCACCCTGACTCCGAAACCTCTACAACAGTTAGGGAATTATATTGTATTAATGTATCAAGGAGTATAATAAGAGAATCTGTGAGGTATGAATTATAATAACCATTAAGATAATCACGAATGCAAAGATATGTGATGAGAAAGTAGAATGTGAATGAGACAGGAAATTGTTAACTTAAGGAATGAGATCTATTGTAGTTAAATGACTTAGAAGGTAAGCAACTTGAAAATACTAGTAAGTTAAGAAAAAAAAAAAAGCTAGAGTAATACACCAATAGTATGTTTAAAAAATCAAAGAGTACAAGAAAAAAAAACTATAGAAGTATACCAAAAAACTGACATGAATTGATAATTTTATGAAAAATAAATTTTTCTCAAATGATCAATTTTAAAGAGGGTGTATATGTAACATAACAAAATGTTACCTAACCTAAATGTATGTTATCAGATTTTATAAGGACAAAACAACAATGTAAATAGGAATATAGTAGTAAAAATAACCAAGAAAGGAGAAATCAAGAAAGAAGAATGAAGCAGAAGTGCCACATGAAACAGTAACCCAAAGACTGTTTGACACTACAACTAGACTAAGACTAAGACAAACTGATGGACAGAGTAAATTTACATTCAGCTGTCAATCAAGTCAGTAATTGATATAAACCGAATGTTATATGTAAATAAAAAATGAATTAATAAGCAGTTAAATACTGTGAAATCAGAATTAGTATTCTGCTGATAATAAATTTGACAATGACCAGTAAATTATGAATGCCAAAACTAAAATTAGCAATGGCTACACAGTGAGAACAAAGATGTATTTCAACATCAAATATACTTGTGAGAAAGAAAAACTATTTATAAGAGGGAATCTTATACAAATAAGATACCTCCACAAATTACCGAATTGAGAACCAATAAACGTTGTTAAGGCAAAATTCCAATATAGGCGATATGTCTGAACAACGCCTAGACCAACATTAGCCAGTAAATGGACTATTGGGAATTAACATAAGTGTAAATTAAAATACACGCAACAATTGTTATGCCCTGACATAACGAAAAACATTATTAAAACAACATATTTAATCATAATTTTAATTGTTAAATAGTAGATTAAAACGAGTTAGCATAAAACGAAATGTCATAGTAAGTAGGATCATTCATTACAATGTATAGAGTTTAGGTGTACACATAATGTTCAGTAAAAATGTCAGTACAGAGTTAATGGTGTTCCCACATAAACGTTTGAATAATAAAATGATATGTGAACACAAACAATATTAACCAAAAGTGTAAAATCGGCGATTCAGAAAAAGCAGACGACAGTGAAAATGGTGTACCCGAACATTGATTTTATAACAATGTCGGTCAAAGTGAAAGTAATTCGATATTGAGTGATATCAAATTAAAGAAGAAAAAAACGATCTTTAATTTGATAATGATATCAACCCAATCGCAACTGTATTTAGTGCGGGAGAGATGTTAGCATCATTTTCAAAATATGCATCAGAAATTTGTTTATGAATAACAACAACAATAAAAGCTATCTGTCACATCAGCGTGCGACGGTTAAAAAACCGTTATCAACTGCCAAAATAATAATACGTCATACCTGTCACACCTACAAGGACCAATCAGAAAATTAGTTAGTAATTAACATTTTTACCTAACGCCGATCAAAGAACGGGGTATATAAGGAGGAAGCAGCCAATTTCAGACAGACTCTTACCAAACTTCATATAGCACAGACGTGCGCTCGCCATCTCTACATTCTTATTAACTGGTAGCGTCATCTACATAATACATCGAAACAGATAGTTCAACACCAAGAAACAACTACTTCAAGTTAATCTACAGAAAACAACAGTGATTATGTGCAGTATTATTTCAATTTTGTGCGGGAAATAATGAACAGAAATATTTAATTGTTATCATACACGATCCATTTAGGCAGAAGAGGATCGCATTATTCTGTTCTTGTGCGAGTGTTGTGAAAAAACCCAGTAATCATTATAATCCGATTACTGAAGTGATTAATGAGTTTTAATTGAATAATTAAAACCAGAAGGTAACAGTGCAATTATTATTAATTTTTATCTGAGCGCCATAACCTGTACATTTTTCAACACTGGTCTGTACTGACGCAAAACACAGAAACATTTCAAGATTACACCAAGTCTCAATTTATTATATGAATTTGTTATCATTAATTAAGCTATATGTTAGTTGTAAGGGTTCTCACTTGATAAATTTTGTCAATCAAAAAGCAAGCGTTGATGAACGCGCGACCTTTCAACAGGTCATTTTTATTTTGTTTACTTTATGAAAGTAACCTCAAAAAACGTTGTTGATCCATTTTATATCAAAAAGATTATTGGATATTGTGTAGGCATAATTGTTTTTTTTCGTGTTTCAAAGAATTCACATCTGAGATTTTCATAATTTTAATGTTAAAAATAAATAATATCTGGACTTAGCCAGATTTATAATTCATGTTCTGAGCAAGCCGTATAAGGCATATAATAACTGATTTATAATTGTACAACTTTGTATGTTTGCATTATATTTGTTTTTGAATTCTCTATGAGGGTGTAAATAAACCCATTATTAACAGCATCACTTGATTTGATTTATTTCTATAGGATAATTAAATATTTTATTTAGAAACTTAAACAACCTTCCGTTGTGTTTAATATTTTGGAATAACATTGCCAAAAGGTGATACACAATTATTTTAAATTTTCTAATCATTCAGTAATTCTATGTGTGGGTTTTACACGGGATTTTCCCTGAATAAATCCGTGTGGCGCCCACTAATTAAGAAACAAGGTAATCTAACCTTGCTACTAAAGTGAATTGATGTTTGTAAACTGAGTTGACAGCTTAGTGAACTTCCAGTAAACACAACCAGGTACGTAAAAGTATATTTTTGTTTATGATATTGTCCAGACATTACGAGACGGAACATACTAAGACTATCAGCAACCTGGAGAAGAAGTTTTACAGCCAATATCAACCAGACTTCATCAATATCAAGCAACCAACTATTGTATTTCATATTTCAAATTAAGCAAATTAGCACTTAATTATTATCAACTTAACTCTTTTATTTGTTTAATATAAGGGAATTCGTTTCAAACAAGTATAATTAAACCATTGTAAACACACTGAGAGTAACCTTGAATGTTACATTTTAAATTACTTTATCACGTTAGTAACCTTCAATTAGAAACAACTATTCCAAACTTTGATTTATTTAAAAAGAATATTTCACACATCTTTGAACTTTGGATAAACAAGATCTTTAATATTTTAAACACAACCATAATTTTAAATAACCGCAGCAACACTTTTATTTTATTACAAGTTAACGTAAACGTAATTAAAACTTTATCTTAAAAATAATTTAAACACACCACATCTTTATTTGGTTATAACTGACATCATATTTTTTCTATTTTTTACACTCACAATTATTGTGTGTCTTACAGTCTAATACACTTAACTTAATTGCTCATTCATCATGTGATTATGTTTTGGGTTTGTCACACTTGTTTACTATTCCTTTTTCTTAATATTATATGTTGTTTATTTTAATACACTTATCACTTCACTGTTTATCTTTATCACTCCCTACCTGTCTCTCACTCTTGGTTTCAAGGTTATTTTTTAGATGTACATTTACAACTATTCTTTAAAATTATATGCCTTATTTTCTTATTATTATAAGGTCCTTAACAATATACTTTATTTAACAATAATTGTCTTATTTATTTTTTATGGTTAGTGTACTTTATTTACTACCGTTTTATTCATTATTAGTTACATATTTTCTTTACTTATTTGTGTCTCTTTTCATGGATTTGTCTTCTTAATCTCTGTGAATCTTTACTCATATTTTTTGGTCTTTATCTGGCCAATCTATGGGGTTGGGTCAAAGTCATTTGTTTGTCAGTCTAGTCTATTCTTTTAATGATTACTTTTGTTTACAATTCTTGCTTCTTCTTTCTTAACTACATTTTATATTTTTCTTCATTATTTATCCATCAAATTATATTACTTTTTTAGCATTTCTATAATACTTATGGATACTTCATATGATCAGATTTCTGCAACGTTATAATATATATGTATGTATATATATAACTTTTATTTTATACAAAAAAAACAAAATTAAAGTTCTGTTTAATGCATGCGTTTAAATTTTATATGTTCAAGTACATAAGCTTTATTCAGTTTTTGTATGAAACAGTTTCAGTTTAGTGCTAATTTGTAATTGTCTCTGTAATTTATATTATAATTAATTTAGTTTGCATGAAGTGTTGACACTAAACGTTATCCTTTCACATAATAATAACTTGTCAAACAAGTCAACTTTTTATGTTGTAACATGTAATGATTGTACCTAGGCAGTTTAGATTTGTACCTAACACGTCGACAAAACTTGCATTTAGTCACTGTATATTACTTAATTATTCAGAAGCATATTAAAAACTACAAAAACTTATCTAAAAGTTATAAAAACTAATAATAAGAAAAAATTGTAATAATCTCTAATCAAATAATCACATACCATAAAGTCATAGCATTTAAAAATTGTAATATTTGTGTAATAACAATTTTAAATATTAGGATAAATTAAATGCACTATAAAAGGTTAAAAATGTAATACAACAATACAATAAACGAGTAAAGTGCAAGTTTAAACAACTTAATGTAAAATAAACAAAGTAAAAGATTCCACTGAGAATGCATGGCTAACCTCAAGTCAAGTTAGAGATTACTTACAAATTTTGCAACTTGTACACAGTGTATAATTACATAGATTTCATTTTATTTTATTACAGTTTGATACATTACAATTACTAATTTTCAATGAATTCATTTATGAGTTATATAGTTCTTTATGATGCATATTTTCGTAGTAATGTGGAATAAAAATAAAGGCTAGCGTATTTTATTAATATTTTGAACTGGCAATACTTTCAAGTTATGTGAGTAATGTTATAAAATTATGAGTGAGTTTAAATGTTCTTGTACTGTTTGTGTAACGAATATGATTACACAAAAGTGTTATATATGCTGCATACATTCATAACGGGAAGTGTATTATGTGCAATTGATTACTTTGTTTACAAAGATTACACAGTCAAAGACTAGATTATTTCTGTTTCAGTTACAGAAAAGAAGAAGATGACTGCTACAGATTGCAGACATTAAGATATGAAAGTCTGGACATTAGTCAATTCGGCCAAAAAGCTGTTGATCTGAAAACAAAATTCATAGTCACTCCACAGGTAATTGTGTGTATGTGTGTGTGTATTTTATGTACTTGAATATGAAGGCCGGTTTCATTGTCCCAGATAGAATATTGGTTGGGCAACCCCAATGAATGTTGTGCAGCAAGAATCAGGAAACTTGCATAGGTTCTTCCTGTTTGGGAAGGCACTTATGCAGTTTGTCACTATGAAATGAAAAAAATATGGTGCACACCACTATAGAAAAATTATTCCAATTAGCGCTTTCAAGCTTCACAGCTCATCGTCAGATCCGAAAAATCATTAACGAATTTGAGATGAGCTGTGAAGCTTGAATAATTTTTCTATAGTGGTGTGCAACAGTGATTATTGTTTGTGATTATAACCACTAACACAACTTTCTTAATTAAATTTTTGAAAAAATATGATAGAGGCTATAATGATTTAAATGATAATTGAAATAAGTAATTTTTTTACAGTTTAGTTCATTAAATTCAAAGCAACTACAAAAATCACACTTGTTAAACAGCCTACACTGATTATAAAACTGCCTTTTTAATTCAGAAAGTGCATTTTATGTAAAATCAGGAACCACTGGCACAAATATTGAGACTCTCACTTTCATAATACTGTAAATACATACATACTGTAATGTAACAGAATGAGGAGACCAAATAAACATAAAAAATCAATATAAAAAAACCCATAAAATAAATTAAACTAAAACCATAATAATAAACCCTGAAGTACAATACAGTAGGTAAAGAAAGATTAATGTACCATAATTTATGAGAGAATACTATAAATAATATTTCATGGATTTCGTTGTCCATGACGTGTCCGTTACTTAACTAAATATCACTATAATATTGACGACTCGGAACACAAAGTTTTTTATAAGTAAAAACGTAAAGTTTTACCTTACAGCCTAAACCGGCTTTCACCTATAGAAGGCTTCATCAGAGGCTGTCGTTAGTAGCGCTGCTCGTCTTGTTGTTGGCGACGAGAAAGTGTTTCGAAAGATTGAAGCTGTGTGTGTGTGGTGAGATGTGTTCGAATAATGCGTGCGATTTGAATTGTGTCTGTTCGTTTAGGATGTCGTTTTTATTTGTTTTTGTGTGTTTGTATATTTCTAGTTGTTCTAGAGTGTCTAGTTTTCAGCCTTTTGTGTGTACGTGTAGTATGTTCATGTTATTGTCGATGTTTTTATATGTGTGGTTTGCTTCAATGAGGTGGTTTGCGAAGGTAGATTCTGTAGTGGTGTGGAGTGCTTTTGTGTGTTCATTGCAGTAAATTCTACATAGGCCAGACAGGACGTAGCTTCAAACAGAGATACATTGAACACACAAAAGCACTCCACACCACTACAGAATCTACCTTCGCAAACCACCTCATTGAAGCAAACCACACATATAAAAACATCGACAATAACATGAACATACTACACGTACACACAAAAGGCCGAAAACTAGACACTCTAGAACAATTAGAAATATACAAACACACAAAAACAAATAAAAACGACATCCTAAACGAACAGACACAATTCAAATCGCACGCATTATTCGAACACATCTCACCACACACACACAGCTTCAATCTTTCGAAACACTTTCTCGTCGCCAACAACAAGACGAGCAGCGCTACTAACGACAGCCTCTGATGAAGCCTTCTATAGGTGAAAGCCGGTTTAGGCTGTAAGGTAAAACTTTACGTTTTTACTTATAAAAAACTTTGTGTTCCGAGTCGTCAATATTATAGTGATATTTAATATTTCATGAGAAGAGTGAAGTGATGAGGGAAACTTAGCAATAATTAATCAAAACAGAACAGACTGTATAGATAATATAGTTCCTTTTGTGAGAACAAAAATGTAAACCAAATACAAAAACGATAAATGTGACAAGTAGAAATACAGTACAATGTATTATAGTACTTAATGTATGAATAAGGAAGTAGCTGCATATTATGCATCAGTGAAACCAAAACAATCAGTCACGAAGTGTATAAACAAGGGACTTATAATAAGTGTTAATCACCCAGACAGGTGGGAAGATTAATTCCAATGTGAAGGTGACTTGGAATAATTAGTTAAGTTAACAAGGCAAAATGGATTGAAAGGAGATGTTATTACTATGTGTTAAACAGTTGTTTAGGTTTAATGAAAATTAGTTTATTTGTTCAATGTTCATTAAAGTCATAACCATGTGGGCATGACATTAAGCTGATATGATAGTATATCTTTTTGTTTTGTAACATAGTGATGTTGTTAAAATGTAATGAAAAGGTTAAAACTATATAATTAACCAGAAGGTATTAAAACAATAAAACAAATACTATTTGTAAAATTGAGACAGTATAACAAGTAATAAACCAATACTGATATTTTATGGTTGGTCAACTAACTAATAATGATAACTGAGAAAAGAATTAATGTTACTAGATGTTAAACAGTTTACAGTTTTTATATTTTTTAGAAGTTAATTTATCTGCTGAATGTTTATTAGAAGCTCAGTCATGAAAACATGACATCAAGGTAAAATGTTTGTAAATTTTGTTGATGAAGTAATAAAATAAGAATATAATAAGTATATTAATCCAATGTAACAAGATAACAGAGAAAATTTGTAATTAAAAAGAAGGGTTCAAACTAACAGGCAAAATAATAAATAACAAAAAATGTAACATGGTGATGAAAGAAACACCATGACTTAGGCCACTATTAAAATAAATAACTATTGTCAGAATAGCCAGTAAGGTAACAAAAAATGTAAATTAATAAGAAATGATAAATTTAACAAGATGAACAGTATTTTTATAATGGTAATCACAATTTTAATACTTAAATGAACTAGAAAATGTGTTTGGGAATATCAAACTATATAAAGACATGTAGAACCAAATTTTGTAAAGATGATAAACCATCTATTAAGAAACACACATATCAAATGAGATACCAAAATGCTTGTATTTTAATAAGGAAGATAACTGTGTAAATCGATTTAAGTAAAATTAAGTAATAGTCAAAGAGTAATTATTAGTGGAAAATGTAAAAACCATATATTTTCAATAATAAGAGTTATGTGACACCTAAGTTCATCGGTATTGACCAATGGGAATGTAGCTAATTTTGGTCAAGCCGGGTGAAAGCAAAAGAAATAACGATTATTCTATTGTTAGACATAAAAGTGTGCAGGTCAGCTCTGTGTAGCTAAGAACCAAAGTATAACAGAGAATCAAATCTGAGTTGGAGAAAAGGAGCAAAAATTAAATAAAACCAAAGAAAAAATTAAAATGAAGAGAATATAAATTAATAAATATAAATCAAGAAAAGAATAATTAAAAGGTAAAACCAAACGAAATAAAAAGTGAAAAAGTATTTGTACTAGACATGGTGAGATTATAACCTTATTCTAAAAATCACAGTTTACAACTACACAACACCAGGATTAAATTTATTAATATATATAAACTTTCACGTATGAACTTACTATTCATTGTCACTTCCCCAAACGTTTCGAGGTGATGTTCCATGTTCCTCTTCCTCGCTGGGATGAGTATTACTCCCACTGAGGAAGAGGAACATCACCTCGAAACATTTGGGGAAGTGACAATGAATAGTAAGTTCATACGTGAAAGTTTATATATCTTAATAAATTTAATAAAGTGAACGAAGAGGATGAATCAACAAGATAATTACCAGGATTAACTTCACCAACACTTTTTAACAGCACAATAGTAAGAAGAAAAGAGAATTAACTATAATCACAGTGAACCTTACAAGTAAATTCATTTATTTAAAAGAAATCAGTGACAAATAATTTTGCATTAGTTGAGGTGGGCCACAAGCGGCCATCTTTAAACTTTTGTCATCTCATACTCTAAGCGACGCCATTGTGAAGTTAATATACTTTGTAAATATATAAAATACAAGAATACAATTTATTTCCACCTACCTGCAAAGGTTCTTTCTGGGTCCAGGATTCGATCGCACGTACGTAAGATACAGACACGTGTTACGGGTTTGTGTAATAATTAACTATACTCATTCTTGGAAGAGAATTAATATTTTTATTTTCAAAAATGCTTTTAGATTCCAATAAATTTTCTCATATTACTTTTAAATTTTATACCTCTTGTTCGTACAGCTTATATTGGCATACTTTACTTACTTAAATTAAATTACTTACTCCTATGAAGGTTGCCCAGCCTGCATTACACACACACTCACATACATTATTTTAAAAAAAACTTCATTTTTGAAATATAAAATCCCCTTAACATTTTGTAATAAAACCCCTCTCCCTGCCGGCACGCGGTTTTAGTTCGAACTATGAATTTCGCATTTTGTATTTAATTACATCCGAACTCGACTTTGGTATTTTCCGGTCTATTACTCACTCCACTGTCACTGTTTTAAAAGCTGTTAGTTCACTTTTACTGATATATTTTTAAAATTTTGAACAGAGTTAACCCCGTAGGGTGTACCGGCCGGTACTACTGGTGAACTGCGCAGAACGGCAAGGCGTTCGCCGCTACCTCGATTTCGTCGTTGTTCTGGAAGTCAAAGCCTCATGGTTGTTCGCCGTCCTTGCTTCCTATGTAATCCATGTAAAAGTTTGCCAGTGCATGATAGCATATATTAGTGTGGCACTGGCTGACGTCACGAGATGGGCGGACCTTACGTTTCATATCCTCCAGCAAGTCAGACTAGTTGAATAAAAATCGTCTCCTGACCATCTTGGTTTTTTGGCCGGTAGCGTCACTTGCGCGTTTACCCATGTCATGCGTACAGGCGCATGGTCACATTCAAACAAAGTTCTTGTAAATGAGGCTTGCTGCATACCTCTGTACTGATTGCACAACGGAATATTGCGTTGCTGCTTCGTTACAACACTGTTCTATTCACCACGTGTTCTGGTCACCGTTGAAATACAATTTCCACATATTTTTTATAAAACCCTGGAAATGAAATAAAATAAAAATACCCACATTTTTGGACCGTTACACCATGATAGTATAGTTTTGGATCATTTAAATTAAATTATTATTGTGTTATACTTAAACAAAATTAACTCTATCTGTATTAGTAATTAATATTTTTAAATATTGTAACATGACATAAAGTAGTAAAGAT
The DNA here is from genome assembly GCA_034769895.1 of Magicicada septendecula. Lineage (NCBI taxonomy): Eukaryota > Metazoa > Arthropoda > Insecta > Hemiptera > Cicadidae > Magicicada > Magicicada septendecula. The sequence goes on from CM068375.1 coordinate 305,144,648, forward strand.
CCACAATAATTAACTATGAATTAAAGAAGCTGAAGACAAGAATAAGAGACAAAAACTTATAAACTCAGAGATCAATAACCCAATAAACCCAAATGACAAATGACTGATAAACTGACAATGACCTGACACAATAGATCGGACAAATACAAAAGGAACCACGGAACAATGAAGAAGAAGCTAAGAACCAAATGTAATCAAGACCTTAAGAATGAACATTGTAAATCCCGAATAATGACCATTATTCTGTATGTTAATGAATGAACTAATGTAATATGAGAGTAGATGAGATTTACCTAGGTTAATAATGTTAATGAAAGATAATAATGTTATGTATATTTTATTGATAAAGGAATGTGTTTATAAATATAAGTTAGGGAATTAATAATACACACACCCTAATAAATAGTGATGAATATAATCAAAACTAGTGAACATACCCTAAGGCAAATCAAGGCCACAGTTAATTACCAAAAGTGATCATTTGTGAAGGGAAAATAAAATAAACAATTGTAATCAGTAACCCCATGATGATACTAACATCAATAAACAACCCAGTGAATAATTAAGTGAGTGGACGAAGGAGTATATTAATATAAAGAGGTGACATGTAGTAATAGCATGTTGCACATAGTGAGTGAAAGTGTATAAGTCAAAAACCTTCTATAAAGGAAAAAGTATAGTTGGTGAACTTCAAAAAGTATTCTAATTAGTAAACTGTGTTAGAATAACAGGAAGACCAGTGATAAACTTTGTACTAGTAAGTAAGAGGAACTTATTATAATGTAAGTAAAGTAACCCATAGGTAATAAGGATTAGAGGATAAGATAGAAATTAAGGCATTGGAATGAAGGGCCAACAAGAACGATAGACACTTTTTTCTAGTGAAGGAATGGAGGAATAGTATATATTGTGTAAAGTATAAATTAATGTTAGTATAATAAGGATGTTGTTACTGTTTTAAAAGAACCAATATAATGTAATGAATTGTTAATTGAACCAGATAGTAGAAGGGAGCAGAAAGGTAGTTAGAAGTTATTTCCGGCTTGAACCTGTAAAGAAAATGTTTATTACTATAATAAGAGGTGGAGTTAGGAACACCAATGTTTATTGCTTGTTTTGTTAAAAAATTGTGTTAAAAATACCAAATGTAAAGGTAAGAAGCTACTAAGAATTGTTAGATAGTAGTATAGTAAAATCTAGGCTCTAGGCCTAACTGTTAAATAAGAATTTAGTAAATTTGAGAACAAATAATAGTCCAATATCGAAGCAGAGTATACCAAATGTTTAAACAAATTAAGTGAGTATTCCTAATACCAAAAGGTATGAATAACAGCCTATTTTGAATAAAATATATGTAAAATATAAATATGAAAAATAACAAAAATGTAATTAGCTACTCAAAAGTGACCATGAGGGATATCAAAATGACCCTTATAAAAAATTATGAACAATGGTATTCATGTAATAAACCTAGCTATTAATATAAGATAGAAATCTTCATTGAAGATATTTTGTAAAATTAAACTAAAATAAGACATTAAAACATAACAATGACTTAAATTAACGACCAATGAGAATTAGCATAATTTATTAGGTAACCATAGCAACCGAAATTTATTGCCAAAAAACCATTTGATTTTCGATAGTCCATTATTGACCGACGCCGAGGGCGGATTGAGTAGCTCTCACCCCAAAATTTAATTCCAAATAAGTGAATTTTAACTAGAATCAAAGGAAAGGAAGATTGTGATAGCAGCCCAGGGAATCCTGGATAATATATTATTTATTAAATTTGTTCACAACCCATAATTACCCAAGGAAATCAAGAAGACGTCTGTTAGAATAGAAGACGGACGATCGCAGAATGAGTACGAGGCCGAAGTTTACCGGAAAAACCGTCTGGACGAGATTAATGAGATTCCAAAGAATAGAAGACGACTGAATCCATCCGGAAGAAGAAGACGGCATCGCAGAAGCTCCATCGAAAATTGATGAGTATAAACAATAATCCCATTAAACGAATTCCAAATTTTTCTATCAACAATAATAAACCACAATTTTCACTTCACTGATCACTATTCTGATTTAGAACTGAAGGTATTGGTAATATCACTATTTGAACTTTAATCAATCGATAATTATTTAAATTGAGATATGATAAATAGTTAACAAACATTTTTAATTGACAAATCCTAACCAAAAATTTTACTAAATCTCATTGGTGATTACCCACTCGAGTGTATTAAAATATTGATTTTTTTGTGTACCTAGTATTAAGGATTATTATAAGTTTGTGTATTTTAGCCGTAGTCAAATATTTCTGTAGCCAAAAGGACTTATTAACACCCCTGAGTAAAACCATTTTAATTGTAAACCTACGATAACCGTCAAGACGGTGTGTATCAAAACATTGGAACTGAGCATGCCAACTGAGCAACTGTAATAGCCGGTGCTAAAAATAAAATAATGTACTACTAAATAATTGAAACCTATCAAAGTGTTAATAAATATTCTTATTCTGCAACACTGTATGTTTGATTCGAGTAAATTAAGATAATAAATAAAAATTTATTGAAGTGAAAACCTCAAAACAAGACGTTAGCCAAGTCGACACTGTAGAAAGGCGTGCGCCAATCAGGTGGCGAGGCGGCAATATTCAAACCAAACGGTGAGAGATACGGTTTACCCGTAAATGGTAAGAGAAGGTACAATTCGACTTGCTACACGCAAATAACAGTGACAGAATTTATTGAAATTATTAATAACTTCAATCATACACACATATACTATAGGAAGAAAGAACGACTTACAGAATAACACTAACTAAAAATTTTAAACACCCAGTACAGATAGTTACAAAGTGACGCATCCAAAGTGGGGCAGAATAACACGGATTCTACTAAACAAATAAACAAACGTCTACACCACCGAAGAAAGGCGTTATTACAAAGTGGCGCGCCAACTAGTAGGGCTAGGATAGTTAAGGAAACATACCTTTAAACTTTACAAATTGTAGCGGCGACTACAGAAATGGAACCGGCAAAGCACGATACGGGATACCAGACTAAGATACACGAGAAGGGGGCGGAAAAGGGAACAGGGAGATCGGAAAAGGAGGTAGAAGAAAAACGAGTCAGCTATGCAGAATGGATGACAGCACTATTTAAAAAGTTTAGCAGAGAGATGGAGTACATCGAAAGGAACACCACTGACCATGAACGAGCACAAATGAGTCGCGCAAATTCAAGGGGAACGCCAAACGACAAAATGTCATTGGAAGAAATTTATGATGAAGTGTGGAAGCTGGACACCAAATGCAATACAGAAGAAACTATCGGGACAGCCCACGGAAAAAGCGATAAAAAAGTGGAGAAAATGACTGAGGATGACTGGGAGAGATGGTACAGTAATGAAGAACAAATGAAAAACAAAAGAACGGGAGTATACGCACATTTATTTACACAGGAGGAGTATGAACAATGGAGACAGTTAATAAAACTACCAGAAAAACCGATACAAACAGAAAACACAGAGCTAAGAGAATGGATAAGGGTTATGTTCGAGCTATCCAGAGAAGATATGTGTAATTGGAGGAAGAAACATAATCAAATAAAAGGGTTCAGCGAACCACCAAATAATAAAAACCTGTAACAACCCAATGTTCAATTAGAAAAAGAAATAGTCAAGGACGGGGAAGTGGAGCAAAAAAAGAAAATGCCAGAACCCACACAACAGGAGAAAACAACATGGTTAACCGAAGAAAGATATAATATCATAATGGAACTCATGAAAAGAATGTGTCAGAAAATGGATGATCGGAACGAAAAATTGGACAGATTTAACGAGAAATTGAGTGAAACACTAGACAGGGATTCCAAAAGTGTTGAGGAACCGGTAATTACGAAAACAGAAGATGATTAAAAGAAGACAAAAGCATACTATTATCTGAGAATAAAAATAACCGTACTAAGGAGAAGAATGAATACTTGGAAATGAAGACCAAGGAAATAAGAAAAGTATATAGAAAGAAAATAATAAATACCAGAGAAGAATGGGAGATGATGAAGAACGGACTACTTGAGATGTTTAATGTACTAACTAATGACCAGAATGAAATAATGAATTTTAAAAATAACAGAAGGAACTTACTAGAAACCTTAGAAGAGAATTACTACAAAACAGTGTGTAACAGAATAAGAAGGAGAAGACGCTTAATAGACATGCATAATCCAATATCAACGATAGCATCTACAATGGAAATAGCATTGACCTATTCGTTGTATAAACAAAATAATGAAATGATTGAAATAGCAATGGAAACAAGTGAAAATGTTATGATAGAAACATTTAAATACAAGATAGTAGCAAGAAAATGGACAAGAAAGGAAGTCATTCTGAAGACGACAGCAATCCGAACAGGAGCAATTCATATAATCATGGACCATGGCTAAACAAAGTGTGGCGGAACACTGAGAAATGGGAATGATATTAAAGATAACCGACACAGAATTGATAAAAGAGGAAAGAAAAGGAGAAGATTAACTTACAAGAAAAAAGGAGTATATATAACAGGGTCCATTGTACAGTACCATAAAGACCCTATCTCATTGTAAAGGACAACCAAAACAATACCTATGTCATAAATGAGATAACAACCAAGAAAATAAAAGGGACTTAGAACCAGTCTTCTTTGAAAAAATATTATGAAACAGTGTCAGAAAGTTAAAGAGAATTTGGAGCAGAACAATTATCAAAATTCAAAAAATTAAAGTAAGCACAACTTAAAATAAGTATTTGATTGATATTATTATATGAATGAAAGGGAATTTAGAAGAAAGATAAGCTAAATTCACAACAGAGTAAGTACAACTTACAACCAAGAGTGAAACAAAATGTGTAAACCCATGTAATTTTGAAAATATGTATAATGAAATCATAAAAATTGATATAAAATAATTAAATGTTACACAAATAATGATGACGCTACATAACATCATTAACTAACCCTATCACAAAAGGGAATAATAAAAAATTAACGTTTCACAAAAGAAAAGACAAGACAATCAAATAAAAAATGACACTGACAGATTAACTGAACAATCAATGAAAAAAAATGTAAGTGAGCCAGAAACCAGCTACAATGTTAAGTTTAAATATAAATGAAAAATAAAGTGATAACAAATAAAATCACTACCATATAAAATAAGCTAATGAAACAATACAAAATGCCTATTAAATATCGCCATAAGCTTAAACGAAGGAATTCAAATAAGTCACTGAGATGAAAAGGTCATGAGATGTATAAAAGAGAGAATAATTAATCCCAAAAGTGTTTTATTGTATTAATATTATGTGAGTCGGAAATGAACGACTATTATTATAATTATTATGAATATTATTATGTGATGATTTTATGTTGAGATACGTCCAACAATTATTTATATTATTGAGCAGATAGGCAAGGCCTCTGAACTCAAAATGTGTATAAATGGATAGCAGAGTAATAGAGCCACACGTGCCCTCTGGCTAGTGCTAATTTATATGAAGCAAAGAGAAGAAAAATTTTAGGGAAATAGAACATAAAAGGGAATAATAAAGAAAGAAAATAATACCAAATACCATATTATGAACCATGACTTAATAAAAATGAATAAAAAAGAAAGTAGCGATGAATGAATTCCTGAATAATGACAACTTGATTAAATGAACTATATTGATGATTTCAGAAAAAATATAATAACCTTTGTTTCGAAATAATCAATTTTGGTGGCGATGCATTATGTAACATGACATAAGGTAGTAAAGATCCACAATAATTAACTATGAATTAAAGAAGCTGAAGACAAGAATAAGAGGCAAAAACTTATAAACTCAGAGGTCAATAACCCAATAAACCCAAATGACAAATGACTGATAAACTGACAATGACCTGACACAATAGATCGGATAAATACAAAAGGAACCATGGAACAATGAAGAAGAAGCTAAGAACCAAATGTAATCAAGACCTTAAGAATGAACATTGTAAATCCCGAATAATGACCATTATTCTGTATGTTAATGAATGAACTAATGTAATATGAGAGTAGATGAGATTTACCTAGGTTAATAATGTTAATGAAAGATAATAATGTTATGTATATTTTATTGATAAAGGACTGTATTTATAAATATAAGTTAGGGAATTAATAATACACACACCCTAATAAATAGTGATGAATATAATCAAAACTAGTGAACATACCCTAAGGCAAATCAAGGCCACAGTTAATTACCAAAAGTGATCATTTGTGAAGGGAAAATAAAATAAACAATTGTAATCAGTAACCCCATGATGATACTAACATCAATAAACAACCCAGTGAATAATTAAGTGAGTGGACGAAGGAGTATATTAATATAAAGTGGTGACATGTAGTAATAGCATGTTGCACATAGTGAGTGAAAGTGTATAAGTCAAAAACCTTCTATAAAGGAAAAAGTGTAGTTGGTGAACTTCAAAAAGTATTCTAATTAGTAAACTGTGTTAGAATAACAGGAAGACCATTGATAAACTTTGTACTAGTAAGTAAGAGGAACTTATTATAATGTAAGTAAAGTAAGCCGTAGGTAATAAGGATTAGAGGATAAGATAGAAATTAAGGCATTGGAATGAAGGACCAACAAGAACGATAGACACTTTTTTCTAGTGAAGGAATGGAGGAATAGTATATATTGTGTAAAGTATAAATTAATGTTAGTATAATAAGGATGTTGTTACTGTTTTAAAAGAACCAATATAATGTAATGAATTGTTAATTGAACCAGATAGTAGAAGGGAGCAGAAAGGTAGTTAGAAGTTATTTCCGGCTTGAACCTGTAAAGAAAATGTTTATTACTATAATAAGAGGTGGAGTTAGGAACACCAATGTTTATTGCTTGTTTTGTTAAAAAATTGTGTTAAAAATACCAAATGTAAAGGTAAGAAGCTACTAAGAATTGTTAGATAGTAGTATAGTAAAATCTAGGCTCTAGGCCTAACTGTTAAATAAGAATTTAGTAAATTTGAGAACAAATAATAGTCCAATATCGAAGCAGAGTATACCAAATGTTTAAACAAATTAAGTGAGTATTCCTAATACCAAAAGGTATGAATAACAGCCTATTTTGAATAAAATATATGTAAAATATAAATATGAAAAATAACAAAAATGTAATTAGCTACTCAAAAGTGACCATGAGGGATATCAAAATGACCCTTATAAAAAATTATGAACAATGGTATTCATGTAATAAACCTAGCTATTAATATAAGATAGAAATCTTCATTGAAGATATTTTGTAAAATTAAACTAAAATAAGACATTAAAACATAACAATGACTTAAATTAACGACCAATGAGAATTAGCATAATTTATTAGGTAACCATAGCAACCGAAATTTATTGCCAAAAAACCGTTAGATTTTCGATAGTCCATTATTGACCGACGCCGAGGGCGGATTGAGTAGCTCTCACCCCAAAATTTAATTCCAAATAAGTGAATTTTAACTAGAATCAAAGGAAAAGAAGATTATGATAGCAGCCCAGGGAATCCTGGATAATATATTATTTATTAAATTTGTTCACAACCCATAATTACCCAAGGAAATCAAGAAGACGTCTGGAAGAATAGAAGACGGACGATCGCAGAATGAGTACGAGGCCGAAGTTTACCGGAAAAACCGTCTGGATGAGATTAATGAGATTCCGAAGAATAGAAGACGACTGAATCCATCCGGAAGAAGAAGACGGCATCGCAGAAGCTCCATCGAAAATTGATGAGTATAAACAATAATCCCATTAAACGAATTCCAAATTTTTCTATCAACAATAATAAACCACAATTTTCACTTCACTGATCACTATTCTGATTTAGAACTGAAGGTATTGGTAATATCACTATTTGAACTTTAATCAATCGATAATTATTTAAATTGAGATATGATAAATAGTTAACAAACATTTTTAATTGACAAATCCTAACCAAAATTTTTTACTAAATCTCATTGATGATTACCCACTCGAATTTATTAAAATATTGATTTTTTTGTGTACCTAGTATTAAGGATTATTATAAGTTTGTGTATTTTAGCCGTAGTCAAATATTTCTGTAGCCAAAAGGACTTATTAACACCCCTGAGTAAAACCATTTTAATTGTAAACCTACGATAACCGTCAAGACGGTGTGTATACAAAACATTGGAACTGAGCATGCCAACTGAGCAACTGTAATAGCCGGTGCTAAAAATAAATTAATGTACTACTAAATAATTGAAACCTATCAAAGTGTTAATAAATATTCTTATTCTGCAACACTGTATGTTTGATTCGAGTAAATTAAGATAATAAATACAAATTTATTGAAGTGAAAACCTCAAAACAAGACGTTAACCAAGTCGACACTGCAGAAAGGCGTGCGCCAATCAGGTGGCGAGGCGGCAATATTCAAACCAAACGGTGAGAGATACGGTTTACCCGTAAATGGTAAGAGAAGGTACAATTCGACTTGCTACACGCAAATAACAGTGACAGAATTTATTGAAATTATTAATAACTTCAATCATACACACATATACTATAGGAAGAGAGAACGACTTACAGAATAACACTAACTAAAAATTTTAAACACCCAGTACAGATAGTTACAAAGTGATGCATCCAAAGTGGGGCAGAATAACACGAATTCTACAATTAAATACACCCCACACAAAGGTTCTCTGACAATATTTGTGAGGTATTGTACTTCAAGTATGCATTTCTAACTTTTTAATAGCAGTTAACAAAGAACCCTAGAATTAATATTATAAAATAAAGAATAATTTTTGTTACAATCGAACTGAGAGAAGGCGTCGATCCGCGAAATAAACAATTTCGACTTAAGAGTCGTCAGACTGATTTTAAGAATAATAAAAGTTAATGAATATAATTAATTGGTTTTAAAATGGGAGGCAAATGTAAATTTGCGCTTGTGTGTGTGGTTCTTACGTCATCCAGCTTTGTCTTTCTGGACAACGCCTCGTTGCACATATTGTATTCAGTGCGTCATTGTTTTTAGTTATGATGGAACCGTGCTATGATCCAATCACAATTCATATTGTAGTCCTTCGTCACAAACACCGCCATGGCCTTTCCCGATTCCAGCACGTCCTATGGTGACCTTGGTGTCTTACTCTTGCTGAATTTGCGTTGTTCCTTTTTCCAGAGGGACAATGGACCTAACCATTCCTTGTTTTAATAATTAAATAATACAAAACATTGAAAATACCTTTATAACCCATAATTATGGTACTGGGTCATTATGTACTGTTACAAACCCCCTCAATGAAAATTTTTGTGTTGAAACACAAAAACTTTCATTGACTCATTCACACTTTCCTAAAAGGATCAGTCTAGATATGTCACCACAACCCCCTGTAATGTTACTATAAAAAAAAATTTATCATCACTTACCCTTGGTCCCATGATGTTGGTCGCACCCTCTGACCTTACTGGACTTCTCCTGAGAGATCCCTACACTATAAGGCCATAAGGCACTCTACACTCCTGTTCTGACGCTCCAGCCAGCCCAGGATTGCGGTCACAACACCACAAAACTCTGTAACATTGCATACAAAATTTTAAAATAGTGGTCTAATACACTTCCATATCTACAGCTGATATGTTCCCTTTTAAACGCATTGGTTTGTGTTTTGGGGCATTGGTTTGTTTTTTAATTCAAAAGTTTCAACCTCACAACTACAAGACTTCAAAATATATTGATTTTTACCACCACCAAACTCAAATTCTTCCTTGTAAGAAAATAAACTACATATATATAACTACAACTAACACAATACATCCACAATTCTTTAATATACCCCCAAAATACCTTCACCTAATTATTTCTATAAATTCAGCTTACAACTATTATGGCAGACACTTTTATTATTTAAATTTTGTTACTCAACTTAGATTCACTTCTTCTATTTTGTAAATGGCATCTTACTATAATATTTTTTTGCACAACTTCATCTGTAACTTTAGACTTTCAACTTTAAAATCTACTATATTTTGACACTTGTTAACGTCATTACCCCTGTAACGACCTCCTAACCACACACTCTATTGCCCCCCAACCGAACTGTAGTGCTCGGGTGCCTCTGCAAGGACTGTAATTGTGGAGGAATTGTCATCTCCTTTGTCCTTGTGTTGGCTTTACATTTAAACAACAAGATATGATAATATCTAAACCTATATAATTACGCGCCCTTAAACGGTTCTACCACCTGGCTCTGCTGTTCCTCCTCGAACAGAGTGGCAGCCGCTGTTCCATAGTTCTGGGGAATTTCCCCCTAGGTATACCCCCCTGTTAATTTCTACTCTACACCAATTTCAAGACAGCTATGGTCAAGGGACTTAAATTATGGCCATAGCTGACCACTCGCCAAAACCACGATTAGTGCTGGTAAGGCAGTAATCGCCCGAAAAGTTGGGGAAATTAATTTCATTTTCATGTTTTACATTCTAACAATACTGATACACTGCACAATTAAAATCACATATAATATGAATTACCTTCAAGGTGTACCGTGTATTTACGCCCACATGAGGCCTCCGATGATGGCAGCATTCTATGTGTTGCTCATCAACCCATTTCGCTAGCCACAGTAGTACATGTCACTACTGTCCTAGCCTATTACTTATACCTTAACTTCTCCTACATTAACTGTTCTCACAGTCCAATTTTGACTTATAATTCACTAACACCACCTAACTACAAAATACTCTTCACTCTTGCTCAAAAACAAGTTCGTTAATTATTTAAAATTTTTACATAGACACTTTACAAGTTCGAGCTTTACCTTTTTTCACAACTAATTTCACTGCTATAACAAGATAGGAATGACAACAACGGATCACCTGCTCTGCTTACCTTACATACATATATTTCCTCGTTTTCAGATGGAAAACCAACAACACTCATTGCTATAATTATAACAATTTTAACATATTTTACTTCACATTTTCAAAGAAACTATTTGTTACTGGAATACATATATATATATATATATATATATATATATATTTTTTTTTCAATACACAATTAATTCTCAGACGTTTAATGAAGAAATTTGTGTTAGTGGTTGAAATCACAATCAGAATGATCACAGTTGCACACCACTATATAAAAATTATCCCGATTAGCGCTTTCAAGCCTCACAGCCCATCGTCAGATCGGAATAGGCAGAAATTATTTTAAAAACAAACCCTTCACCCCTCTCCCCCACACTGCTCACACACAACAAGCTATAATATAAATGACCCTTCCCCACCCCCTAAACCCTGTCCACACCATCTGTACAGTTACATATTTTTCTAGCAAATTCCTTGTGTTAGTGTGTGTGTGTGTGTGTGTGTGTGTGTGTGTGTGTGTGTGTGTGTGTGTGTGTGTGTGTGTGTGTGTGTGTGTGTGTGTGTGTGTGTGCATCCTTTTAAACTTACCCTACTTCCTCTCCACACACATGGGTCAGTCACACACCCTTATTTTAACCATCCAATTAGTACTATGCAAATAATTCTTAATCTTATCTATCTGTCCTCTATCATTTACTTCTTAATCATGTTATAAAATATTTCTTCATTATCAAATTTAATTTTAATATTAATTAAATTGTCTAACCCTTTTTCTCTTTCTTTTAATATTTCTAACTCCTCTCTAAGCTTCCTTTCAACTGTGTTATTTACTACTTTTACAATTTCGTATTCTTCCAAAGGATTAACAAACTTATGGTTGTCTTCTATGAAATGTCTTGCATATAACGAATTGGTTGTTCTATTACCTTCTCCACGTTTGTGGTCAGACAACCTGCATACGAATTTTCGTCCTGTCTCACCTAGGTACACTTTGTTGCAGTCTTTACATTTTAATTTATAAATTCCGCTTTTCTGTAATACTGGAATTTTTTCTATATTCTTATTCCTTATCTTATCAAATACCGTTTCACATTTTTTAATAGCTATATCTACTCCATATTTATTAAAACATTTTATAATTTTTCTAGTATGTGAACCTATGTATGTCAATGACCCTGCATAATTCTTTTGTTCTGGTTCTATTTTAGCTTTTTGTATGTTAACCCTTTTCATAACTTTATCCACTATGTTGGTGTTATAATTATTATTCCTTACAATTCCCTTTATCGTTTTTAACTCCCTAACTTTTGATTCGGTCTCTTTTAAACACTTCTGAGCTCTGTAACAAAATGTATTGATTGCCGCCATTTTATATCTATATGGGTGGTAAGACTCTCTTGGTATAATTATATCAGAATACGACTCTTTCGTAAATATCCCAAACTGTAGTTTCTCATTATCCTTAATTTCTATGTTCAAATCTAAGTAATTTATTTTCTTACCTCCTATCTCTTCTTTAAATTGTAAGTTTTTATCCTTATATTTACCTCATTTATAAACTCATGCACTTCTTCCATGCTTCCTTCCCAAATTACTAATACATCATCAACGTATCTAGACCATAATTTTATATTGTCTTTATACTTAGTGGAAGTTATTAATTGCTTTTCAAAATCATTCATGTATATTTCAGCAAGAATAGGGGATAATGAAGACCCCATAGGTAAACCTTTTTTCTGTATATAAAACTTGTTATTAAACCTAAAATAGTTCTGATTTACACATTCTTTAATTACTTTCATCAACTGCTTTTTATACCTGTATTCTCCCATATTATTATCGTTTATTAACTTAATAACTTTATTTACTGTGATATTGGTAAACATGTCCTTAACATCCAGTGATATCAATTTTGTATTCACATTAATCCTAATATTTTCTAATTTTTCTATCAATTTTACATTATTCTCTATGTTGTATTTTGTCCCAAATTCATATTTCTCTCTCAGTACTCTGCTAACTTCCTTTGATAATTTGTAAATAGGTGCATTAACAAAAGAAACAATCGGTCTAATTGGTTTTCCTTCTTTATGTATCTTAACCTGACTTTTACAAGTTGGTGCTGTTGGATTACTTTCCAATAAATACTTTTTCTTATTTTCTTCTATAAATGTTATCTGTTTCATCATTTGTTTTATCCTTGACTGGTACTTACTTGTATAATCATACTTTATTTCCTCGTATGGTCCTTCCCTTATAAATTCTTCCGTTTTCTTTATGTATTCGTCCTTTCTCAGTAGTACCATTGTATTTCCTTTGTCCGCCTTCGTAACTATAATATCATTTTTCTTTATTGTATTCTTTAGTTTAGTTACAGTTGATTTGATTTTTTGTTCATTTTTTGAATTATACAAACTTTTCTTAAATATTTTATCTACTACATTCCCTACTTCCCACCTTATTCTTTTTTTATCATTTTCATTTCCTAGTTTTTGTATTATGCTTTCACATTCAATAATCGTTTTTTCTTGATTTAATTCTAATAATAAGGATAAAAACTTACAATTTAAAGAAGAGATAGGAGGTAAGAAAATAAATTACTTAGATTTGAACATAGAAATTAAGGATAATGAGAAACTACAGTTTGGGATATTTAGGAAAGAGTCGTATTCTGATATAATTATACCAAGAGAGTCTTACCACCCATATAGATATAAAATGGCGGCAATCAATACATTTTGTTACAGAGCTCAGAAGTGTTTAAAAGAGACCGAATCAAAAGTTAGGGAGTTAAAAACGATAAAGGGAATTGTAAGGAATAATAATTATAACACCAACATAGTGGATAAAGTTATGAAAAGGGTTAACATACAAAAAGCTAAAATAGAACCAGAACAAAAGAATTATGCAGGGTCATTGACATACATAGGTTCACATACTAGAAAAATTATAAAATGTTTTAATAAATATGGAGTAGATATAGCTATTAAAAAATGTGAAATGTTATTTGATAAGATAAGGAATAAGAATATAGAAAAAATTCCAGTATTACAGAAAAGCGGAATTTATAAATTAAAATGTAAAGACTGCAACAAAGTGTACCTAGGTGAGACAGGACGAAAATTCGTATGCAGGTTGTCTGACCACAAACGTGGAGAAGGTAATAGAACAACCAATTCGTTATATGCAAGACATTTCATAGAAGACAACCATAAGTTTGTTAATCCTTTGGAAGAATACGAAATTGTAAAAGTAGTAAATAACACAGTTGAAAGGAAGCTTAGAGAGGAGTTAGAAATATTAAAAGAAAGAGAAAAAGGGTTAGACAATTTAATTAATATTAAAATTAAATTTGATAATGAAGAAATATTTTATAACATGATTAAGAAGTAAATGATAGAGGACAGATAGATAAGATTAAGAATTATTTGCATAGTACTAATTGGATGGTTAAAATAAGGGTGTGTGACTGACCCATGTGTGTGGAGAGGAAGTAGGGTAAGTTTAAAAGGATGCACACACACACACACACACACACACACACACACTAACACAAGGAATTTGCTAGAAAAATATGTAACTGTACAGATGGTGTGGACAGGGTTTAGGGGGTGGGGAAGGGTCATTTATATTATAGCTTGTTGTGTGTGAGCAGTATGGGGGAGAGGGGTGAAGGGTTTGTTTTTAAAATAATTTCTGCCTATTCCGATCTGACGATGGGCTGTAAGGCTTGAAAGCGCTAATCGGGATAATTTTTATATAGTGGTGTGCAACTGTGATCATTCTGATTGAAATTAATTCTCATTCACACATCTAATCAAGTACCCATTGTTACTTTCTATGCTGTCCAGTACAACTTCAAATTGCTAGCATTCTGTGTACCCACTATTTCTTTAGTCTCCCTATCCTGTAGTACATAGGCATTCTGCATTTTAACTTCAATTACCTCATAAGGTCCTTTGTAGAGCAGGAAGAACTTCTTAATTTCCTTCTCCTGTGCATTTGATAAATCGTGCCGCTTCACCAATACCAACTGTCCTATTTCATATTTCATCCACTTACCTCTTGTGTCGTGCCTACTCTTCCGTCTTTCTCCTTTGCTCAAAAGGTTCTCATTTGCCAAACGAATTTTGAGGCTCACGTCCACAGGTGTACTCTCAGGTGGGTAATCAAATAACTGTTCCAATATTCTCGGAGGGCGTGTCCCTTTGATCAGCTCGTGAGGTGTATAGCCGGTGGACTCGTGGGTGGTACTGTTCAGCCAACTTTCTACCTTCTTGACATACAACGGCCACTCGCTGTGTTTAGCGTGACAATAGGCTCTAAAGATCCTGCCTATCTCTCTCATTACACGCTCAGCCTGGTTGGACTGGGGATGGTACACAGCCGTATGCTTCGTGATGATTCCTTCCCATCCTAACGTCTGACGCCATCTACCACTGATGAATTGCGGTCCGTGATCCGATAAAATTACTTTCGGCTTACCCACTTGTATCATGTA
Source organism: Magicicada septendecula (assembly GCA_034769895.1). NCBI lineage: Eukaryota > Metazoa > Arthropoda > Insecta > Hemiptera > Cicadidae > Magicicada > Magicicada septendecula. The sequence goes on from CM068375.1 coordinate 305,160,062, forward strand.
GTCTTTAGTTACTTTCTCACTGAATATCCGACTGGTAGCTCTTTTAATACTATACAACCTCACATACTTAGAAAAGGTATCTAACATTACAAACACATACTGCACTCCGCCTCTACCCTTTGGTAACGGTCCGAACAAATCCACTGCAACCAAATCAAATGGTCTCTCCACTTTTATAAAATTCATCTCCCCTTCGACTCTATAGTTTACTTTTGATTTCTGCCATAAGTCATAACTCTTTTAACAACCTTCTAACCCTTCTCTCCATATTTCTAAAAACACAAGACTCTTTCAATACACTCACACACTTCTTCGCTCCAAAATGACCATACCTTAAATGACAATCCCAAATAACCTTCTCAACTAACCCTTCTGGAACTACTAATTTCCAAAGACGCTCACCCCCTACTATCCTCTTAAACAACAACCCATTATGAACTTGAAAATACTGACTATACTCTGATCCACTTACCTCCTTTTCTAAACTCTCTATAACCTTACCTGACTTGTCCTCTGCTCGCTGCATGGCCTGGATGTCTCTCATCTCCGCTCCAAAAATTTTATCCTCTCGGTTGATCTTAAAAATCTCGATTTCCTTTAAATCTCTACCTGTTTCGTTGTGCAGCATGTCTATCCTTGACAGAGTGTCCGGTACCTTGTTCTCCGATCCCTTGATATATTCCCACTCAAAATTATATTCCTGTAATATCAGTACCCACCTGGTTAGACGGCTATGAGCAAGTTTACACGTGTTTAAAAATGATAAAGCTTTGTGGTCCGTCCTAATTACCATGCGATTTCCTAGAATGTATGTTCGAAACTTTCCAGCGGCGAATACTATACTCAATAACTCCTTCTCCGTCGTCGTATAGTTCTTCTCTGCCTGGATCAATGATCTACTTGCAAATGCTATTACCTTATGCTCCTTGTCCTCGCCTTCTTGGTATAATTCAGCACCGATGGCCACATTGCTCGCATCCGTTTGTAAATAAAATACTCTCTCGAAGTCTGGGTGGTTCATCATTACCATTTGACTGAATTTCTTTTTAATCTCTTCAAATGCTGTGTGCTCCTTCTCTCCCCATTTCCATTGTTTGGTTTTCTGGAGTACTGAGCTCAATCTTGTGGTTAGATCTGCATAGTTCTGCTGAAATTTTCGGTAGAAATTACATAACCCAAGGAAACTTTGTAATTGTTTCACATTCCTCGGTTCAGGGAAACGCCTGATTGATTCGACTTTGTCGGGGTTCGCTGAGATTCCTTCAGGCATGATAATAAATCCTAAAAACTTTACCTGTGTCTGCAGAAACGTTGATTTATCCCAATTCACTGTGAGTCCTCCTGCCTCTAGTTTAGCCAATACATATTCCAAGTGCCCTAAATGGTCCTCGAAGGTCCTGGATGCAATCAAAATATCGTCCACGTAGACCGTCAAAAAGTCTAAGTCCTTGGGCCGCAAAATTTTATCTAAACACTTTATAAAGCTGACGACGCTGGTGTTCAATCCGAAAGGTAGACGTCGAAACTGGTAGTTCTTACCAGTAAACAAAAATGCTGTGTACTTTCTACTAACCTCTGCTAGTGGAACCTGCTAATATCCAGATGTCAAATCCAACGATGTCATATACTTTACTCCACTGAACTTTTGGAAGATCTCATTGATAGGCTCTGGTGACTCTCGGTCGGGAATTATGATTTGGTTTATTCTTCTGGCATCTAGACATAAACGTACTCGTCCGTCCTTCTTGATTACTACTACTAGTGGATTAGAATAATGCGATACTGACCGTTCGATTATACCTGTTTCTACCATCCTGTCGAGTTCTCTCTGCACCGCTCTTCTTTTTGAGTAAGGGATGGGGTAGCTCCTTTGCATGAACGGTGTGTGTTCCCTTATTTGTAATACACAGTCATACTCTCTTGCCCTTCCTGGAACCTCGGCAAACACTCCTCTATACCGCACTATCACCTGCCATAACGCTGCACGCTGGCCACTCCTTACCACCTCACCTTCACTACAAAATTCATCCGCCCTTAACTCCCATACAGCATCATTAATATTACTCTTTTCACTCTCCGACTCACTCATATATTCTGCCTCTATACATGCACTTACCTTGGTATCTAAATTATTCTCACTTATACCCTTCTGTAGTATTTTAACTCCGCACGTTCTAACTCTACCTATTATGTGCTCAAATTTTACTCTTACCGACCGGTCACCCCCATCTAACTCTATCATCTTCTCTCTAAAATTTATAACAGCTTTCGTCCTTTGCAAAAAATCGTTACCCAGTATGACATCTAAACTTAACCCTCTTACTACCAAAAATGTGTTTACAAATTCTACATTATCTATTAGAAAACTCAAATGTATCTGTTTAGTGACTCTCTTACTGCGTACACCCGTGACTCCTATTACCGTGACCCCTGCTACTGGTAAAATTGGAATATCTTTGTTAAACTCTCTTAATTCTGCTAAAATGTTCTCTGCTATCACGGAAATTTCGCTACCCGTATCTATCAATGTTTTAAAATTCTTATTTCCTACAATTACCTGAATCTCTGTCAGTCCTGCTCTCACCTCGTTGTTGGCATTGTTTTCTTCTTCCATCAGGTCAGCTACAATATCTGCTTTGATTACATGGCTGTGTATTTCCTCGACTGGTTGGACCTCCTGCGTTTCCCTGAACAGTGGTCGGGTCCTGGCTACCACTGTCGTTTCTAGTTTTCCTGGTGTCTGCTGGTGGAGGGGCCTCGGTGTCCCTTATCTGGCCTCTGGTTGTTGTTCACCGCTCCTCTTGTGTCGGGTGTCTCTCTGCCTTGTGGTTTGTCTCGTCTCGCCTCCTCTCTCCTCTGTTGTCCTTCTCTAGGCGTTCTACACTTGAAACACTGTCGCCGGAATGCGAAATTCTCCTGCTGACACCTATAACATCTCCAATCACCTGGTTTATAATGTTTATCTCTACTCACCACATTATGTTCATAGTAATTGTTTCTTTGTGAATTATACTCTACCTGGTTTGATTTATAGTTACCCGGTGTTGATCGCCTATTCACTTCCCTATCTCTAATACTCTGCAAAATATCAAGGACTTTCTCAAGTTCGCTTAAATTCGATATCTCTTTAGTCATTAATGTTATTTGTACTTCTCGGGGTAGGTGTTTACTAACGTACCTTACAAAATATTGAAAAGGAATTTGAGGTTCTAAATATTTAACTTCATTGTACAACTGTGTTACATATATTGTTATGTTATTGTTCGAGTGGCTACCGAAATTACCCGTTCCCATTATTTTACTCCTCAACGCTTCCTGTTCCTCCTCTGGCCAATACTTTCCCTTAAAAGCTTCTTCAAACATCTCATAATTACCCCACTCTATTCTGTGTGCTTCTGCCCATACCGCGGCACTACCCTTGAAACACCTGATTATTTTGGTTAACTGTATCTCCCAATTACTATTACTAAAATGGTGGTACTCCCTGGTTTGGTTAATAAATCGCATGGGGTGTATTGAGTGGTTTTCGTAACTGAATAATTCTAACTCTATTTCATTGTACAGATCTCTCGTAATAACAACTCTTTCCATATTTCCTGTTGAATTTCTGCTAATCTCCCCCCGCAACTCATTTTTCATTTTTGTTAAATCACTCTCAACTAGGTTATATCTATCATGCACATCGTTATAATTTTGCACACATAAACTATCGATTTCTTTAACTCTATTCTGCAACATACTTATTTTATTTGTTGTATCATTTTCATGTTTTGATATAGTGCTATCTGTTGTCTGAATACTTTTGGGTTAGGTCTACTACATTTTATTCACATTGTTCTACTTTATTTTGTAAAATATGAGTTCTCAATTCTAACTGCTTATTTACTTCATTCTTAGTTTTAATTTCTAACTGTTCTACTGTCTCTACATATTTATTTTCTATTTCTCTACTTTGGGTTTCTATCTGATTTTGAACGGTTTCATTGATTTGTTTGATTTTGTCATCTAAATTACTTATCTTAGTTTGAACTTGCTCATTTACAATTTCTGTTTGTCTTTTAACATTATCATACTGTGTCTCTATTTTACTAATTTTCTTGTTAACCTCAACATTTTGTTTATACATTTCATTTTCAAATTCTTCAAATTTCTCTTCTACTTGATCTAATTTGACATTTTGTAAAGTATTTTGCTTCTTGAGCTCACTCTCAAAACTATCTAATTTAACATTAAATGTACTATTCATTTGATTGAATTTGTCTTCAAACTTATTATTTTGTTGTTCGAATTTGTCACTGATTAACGTGAATAAATCTTCTAATGATATTTTATTTTCAGCTACTCTAGGTGTCGAGCTAACATGTTTTCCTAATAAAATGGATTCCGTGTCTGTATTGTCCTTTCTATACTATTATTATTTTCTGCCATCATTACTTCAATATTTAAATGGTTGTTTATCTTTTATTTATACTTAACTACGCAATTAACTCAATTTGTAATTAACTATGCAACTTCGTCAACATAACCTCTCATTCATTATATATCGTCTTATATCATCCTCTGTGTTTCTCAATCTGGCTGTTTTATATAAATTAATTTTATATAATGTCCCTGTTCGGGCGCCATTTGTAATACTCTCTATTATTACTTATTTATTACTACACATACTCTGGTAAAATATGTATAACAAATACCATAATTTGGTACCTCTAAGTACTTACCAGTTTCATCGGTTGCTGGGCTCATATTCTTCTTTTATAAACGTGTTTTTACCTAAGGGGTGCCAGGGTTCATTTACAGCGAGATTTTGAGACACAGATGACGACACAAATGATAACAAGGTATTGTTGAAAATAATCATCAAAATTTAATTCACTATATGGTATTACAGATACAACCATGCGGTCAAAACAATGACGTCATATAAGATGACCCAAAACAAAATGGCTGTTATTTTTTATATCTCATTTTACTCTCTATACTTCTTTTGTCTGCTAAATTAATATCAGTGTAAACTTTATTGCTGCAGCTTAAAACCATTTATTAATTGTTAGTTCGTTAATACACAAACCAATGCCCTCAGCATCTGTGGTTATGGCCATACGTTCACTCGTTCACTCACACACATTCACCTTTAGACCAGTACATTCTTTTGATTAGTGATTCTGTATTAATGAGCTCATTAAACTATAAAAAATGATAAAATGGGACTTCTCTGCTTATCGTTTGGTGTTGTCCATCCATTGCTGGTGGGTGACGCCCAAGGTGATGGCCGGTGTTCGCCTCTAATTCTGCTGAGTTTAACTGGAGAGATATGTGCACTGATTTTACATTTTAATATTCATACTGTTAAACAAGATGAGCCTTCATTGCTCCACTATTACTGATAACATTTTTAGCTAGTTATTGTAAACTATTGTTAGAAAATTGTACACACAACGATACATCACTGTGTCTCCTCTGAAGAACGGCGTTGAAATGAGAACGAGGCAAATGTAAATTTGCGCTTGTGTGTGTGGTTCTTACGTCATCCAGCTTTGTCTTTCTGGACAACGCCTCGTTGCACATATTGTATTCAGTGCGTCATTGTTTTTAGTTATGACGGAACTGTGCTATGATCCAATCACAATTCATATTGTAGTCCTTCGTCACAAACACCGCCATGGCCTTTTCCGATTCCAGCACGTCCTATGGTGACCTTGGTGTCTTACTCTTGCTGAATTTGCGTTGTTCCTTTTTCCAGAGGGACAATGGACCTAACCATTCCTTGTTTTAATAATTAAATAATACAAAACATTGAAAATACCTTTATAACCCATAATTATGGTACTGGGTCATTATGTACTGTTACATAATTTTCATTAAACAAAATAAAATAAATTAAAGAAAAAAATAAATACTTTTTTTTTATAAATATTTCACCAAACAAACCAAGATAATTGTTCAAAGAGAAAAACGCAGTCGAAAAATTAGTTATATTACATATGGCGCTCCAACGCGGGGCTTAACCAAGTAAAAGTATATCAGAAGGAGATCAACACAAGTTGTCGCAAGACAGTATAAAAAATTTAGTTATATTACAATACATACATCCTCGGCACTACAGCTCAGTCCGAGCCCTGGCCTCCAAAAGAAATCGTCCCCACTGGTCTCTACTCCCAGCCAATGTCCACCAGTTTGCTGCACCCAACCTCACTGCCTCCTTACCAAACTGGTCCACCCATCTTGTACGCAGTCTTCCCCTCCTTCTCCTTTCCGTTGGCAAATAATTCATGATTTTTTTTGGGATTCTATCCTCCGCCATTCTCTGTACATGTCCGGACCAACGCAATCTGTTAATTTGTATGAATTGCACGATCGGAATGTTCGCCGTCCTTGCTTCCTATGTAATCCATGTAAAAGTTTGCCAGTGCATGATAGCATATATTAGTGTGGCACTGGCTGACGTCACGAGATGGGCGGACCTTACATTTCATATCCTCCAGCAATTCAGACTAGTTGAATAAAAATCGTCTCCTGACCATCTTGGTTTTTTGGCCGGTAGCGTCACTCGCGCGTTTACCCATGTCATGCGTACGGGCGCATGGTCACATTCAAACAAAGTTCTTGGAAATGAGGCTTGCTGCATACCTCTGTACTGATTGCACAACGGAATATTGCGTTGCTGCTTCGTTACAACACTGTTCTATTCACCACGTGTTCTGGTCACCGTTGAAATACAATTTACACATATTTTTTATAAAACCCCGGAAATGAAATAAAATAAAAATACCCACATTTTTGGACCATTACAATACCCCCTCAATGAGAAATCTTCTGTCCAAACAGAAGAAATCTCATTGATAAAACCCCTAAGAGGACCGGTGAGGAACTGGTGCCAACAACCCCCTTTTGTTCTTACACTTCATGGGTAAACGACCCCCCTGGCTTGGCGACTATGGACGCATCTGAACGAGATCACTGGACTTCTCTGTAAGAGATCCCAACACCGAAAAATCGAACAGATACGCACCACAGCGCACCTCACCTTCTAACATGCTACCCCAAAAATCCTCAATCCCTGGCTTAGATCATGCCAGATCCTCAACTGATATGTTCCCCCTTATATGCAAGCTGGGCTGCCTTTAGCAGATACTGGGCTCACACACACACTACATACTTAAAAACTATATATTACACATATTACAAAATGAAAATATCCTTAAAAATTTTACTAAACGAAAAATCATTAGCAGTTTTGTTTGAAAATTAAAACACAAATTTTGCATTTATACCAAATAATTCTCTTCATTAATTTTTTTCTGTTATTTAAAATAAATCAATTGAACATTTCTTAAAAATAAAAGAACATGTGATTACCTAGAGTCTAACAATACAATTCAATAAAATAATTCAATAAAATAACCACGGTTAGTACACAAACAATAAAATAATCAAAGTTTACAAACATCAATTCGATGGCAGGCGCAAAATCAAGAAACTCTTTTTTTTTTCAAAAAAAATTTTAAATTCAAAAAATTTAAATTTATTAAAATATTTTCTTTTTTCCATATAGAAATTATTTGCAGTTTGTTCAAATGGATTAAAAACAAAAGTTGGATTAGCTTCCATGCTAAACATGCCTAGTATATGACTTCACCTATCAGCTGATCGAAACTAGGTCAAGTCAAAACCTTGACCTACATACGTTATGTACAAATTACATCTGTGAACACATTAAACATCGGTAAAATTCTGTCTTGAAACACAAAATATAATAAAATAAAACTTTTAAAAGAACAAAATATTATTATACATAAAGAACAACATTACATTTATTCAAATAAATGCTTTATAACCTTACATTTCCAAATTCTATCAAAAATTTGTCACTGGTTTCAATTAAAATTTTATATTCTTGTTATAAATCTCTTTCTTTATTATGCTCCCTCTACATTACTTTGGGTGATTTAAATTTATTTTAGCTTGATATGCCACTTGGCATGTATTCATATCATATCTTTCTCACTTTGACTCTAACCACTAACAACTATAACTCATATGACACCCATCTCTATCAAAATATCTCTCAAACACTCTCTAACCCCAACTTATCATTAAACTCAAATCGCCACTTTCTCTCAATATATAAAAAAAAATACTCTCCAACCCTTTGTACTTAGGATAAGTGTTTCCCCCCCCAAAAAACTCATTTCCGTAATCTGGTCCCTGGATTCTACCTAAGGCGACCCCTTCCCACCAAATCTGTCCCTTCCCGTCCCAACCCTTTTGTTGCGGACTCCCACATTACACTACCCCCTATTACAAAATTGCCATCCCCAAAATCTCACTCTTATTACCCCACTTCAACTACAACAAAATAACATCATCAATTATAAACATCAATATATCCCTCAATACTCTACATATATTACCTACAACTACTGTGTCAACATCAATACTTCTCAATTCTACAACATTAACTCACAACAACATTACATTAACTCAAAACAATATTTTTCTTCTTGGATTTCGTTGTCCATGACGTGTCCGTTACTTAACTAAATATCACTATAATATTGACGACTCGGAACACAAAGTTTTTTATAAGTAAAAACGTAAAGTTTTTACCTTTACGTAATGGTTTCAAACCATTACCTTACAGCCTAAACCGGCTTTCACCTATAGAAGGCTTCATCAGAGGCTGTCGTTAGTAGCGCTGCTCGTCTTGTTGTTGGCGACGAACACATCTCACCACACACACACAGCTTCAATCTTTCGAAACACTTTCTCGTCGCCAACAACAAGACGAGCAGCGCTACTAACGACAGCCTCTGATGAAGCCTTCTATAGGTGAAAGCCGGTTTAGGCTGTAAGGTAAAACTTTACGTTTTTACTTATAAAAAACTTTGTGTTCCGAGTCGTCAATATTATAGTGATATTTAATATTTTTCTTTCTACTACCCCTTTAACTTTGACTTGGATTGATCTACATGTCCCACAAAATATTCATCACCCAAAAACTATCTCTTATTAACTTTCACAAATTATTTACTCTGAACTTTTGCAATAGCATCTTTAACACATTAAAACCTTACATATGACATTAATTACCTTGAACGTCTATAAACAATTTTACAGTGACCCTTTACTACCGATCAGCTGATATTCTTAATAAAGTGAAGATACCTTTCAAAAAATTGTGCAGATTACATTAAATATATATGCTTATCAATACTTACATCTACCATCAATGTTTCCCCTTTCTCTGATTCTGGTAATTTATGTTAACCGCCTGCCAGTCGGTTTAATTATTTACTTAGTTTCAAAATACACACATTATATAAACACATATTTTTTATCCATTCTTACATCTAACCTACTACAATAAAATGTTACATTTAAAACATAGAATGAACACCTTATACTGAATGTATGAGCACATATTTATTTGATCGGAATACAAGCGTTTTTATTAGAGCCAAATGGATTTATCAGTTTTTAAATTTACAAAATTTTAGTACGTTGCTCATCTGAGCAACCCCCTGGTCCACACACACTATTGTAGTTTATGTTAGGCTGTAGCGCCTATTTGCTTCCACAAAGACTGCATATTTGGAGGGATTGGACCCCTCCGTGTCTTTGCTTCGGCTTGACATTTGAACATCTTGGATATCGACATATCCTTGTTTATATTGAAACACCCTTAAAACGGGTCTACCACCTGGCTATGCTGTCCCTACACAGACAGAATGGTAGCCGCTGTTCCATAGTTTGGTGATTCCCCTTAATTGCCCCCCTGTAAATTTCAAAATTCACCTTGACAACGATAACAGCTATGGCCAGTTAAGGCAGAACGTGATGCAATGAGCCCCAACCATAGCTGTTAAAGCTAACCCAATTCCACGGTCAGGGTTCGGTGAGGCCGTGACCGCCCGAAAAGTTGGGGAATCACAAGTAAAATATCTTTTGTAACATTAAAATTAACAATTTACATTAAATGACATTATTAGTCTGGGTGGTGTTTTAACCCCCTATATCCCTAGCTTAACCTTCATTAACATAAAATAATAAGTACAAAAATTAAAACCTCCTACCATTGCAGTTCCACACTCCACTGTTATGTCACTTCTTTGCACACCACAGTAACCCCCAAAATTATCCCCACACCTTGTATTGACAACAAGTTTTTATTTTTATTTCACATTCTTCAAAACGTTCCATACTCACTGATACTAAAACTTGACAATTATATTTGGTCACTTACTTCTAAAATTTATTTAAATTTAAAATTATAAACATCCAAACTATTTTTTTTTTTTTTTTTTTCAAAAATCTTATTTACATTGGAGGCTGACTAACATTCTTATGATAAATGGTAGTAAGGCAGTAATCGCTCTGAAAAGCCGGGGTTTTTTGCTGCAAAGAGGATAGGGACTCGGCAGATCTACTTCGTGAATTTATTTCCACAACAATTATTACCTACCATCCCCCCTTTCTTCTACCCTGCCGTCTACCTATTCCCCACCCCCTGTGCCCCAAAATTCGTCTTTTCAGACTAAACAGAACCTATTGTCAATGGCTCAATTTTAATTTTGCCATTGACACTGAAATTTTTAAAATTTGTACGCACTGCCTTTTATTTAAATGCAGCCTCCATTATATACAAACACTCTAAGGCAGTGCAGGCACGTGACAGGTACACCAAGACCGCTGCACCTTGAGTGTATTAAAAATAATAATGCGTGTCACGTACCTTTGAGGTCCCCCTCCCCGTTCAAATATGTTGCAAGTTTTCTAATTTCAACCAATTTTGGTGGAGCCGGACCATCGTTGTTTTCACCACCCGAAGGAAGATCCGCCAACCATGGCCCGTCTCCAAGTTCCGAATACCACGGCCAGGACTGGTAAGATTGTGGCCGCCCGAAAATGGGGGAGGATCCCTTCTGTAAACATAAAACAATATTTTAAACATTATTCATAAACATACCATAATTAAAGTGACCGATATAATTTTAAATTCGTCGCATTTTGAGTACCTATTATTTCCTGCGTTGCTGGGTCCCTTAACACATACGCATTCTGCATTTTTATTTCTATAATTTCATACGGCCCCTCATACAACAGAAAAACTTCTTTATTTCTCTATCTTGAGCACTGGACAAATCATGCCTTTTTACTAACACTAATTGACCTACCTCGTATTTGGTCCACTTACCCTTAGCATCATGTTTCTGTTTCCTTCGCTCCCCTTTCGTAAGTAAGTTCTCATTCGCCAATCTAATTTTCATGTTTCTGTACAAAACTTGACCTTCTGGTGGGTATTCGAAGAGTTGTTCCAATACCCTGGGCGGCCTTGTTCCCCTGATCAACTCATACGGCGTAAATCCTGTGGACTCATGGGTGGTACAATTCAGCCACTCCTCTAGTTTCTTCATGTAGGATGGCCATTCTGTGTGTTTTGGCGTGACAGTACGCCCGAAATATCCTGCCAATCTCTCTCATCACCCGTTCTGCTTGGTTCGACTGAGGATGATACACTGCTGTATGCTTGGGTATGATGCCTTCCCATCCAAACGTCTGTCGCCACTTGCCGCTTATAAACTGTGGTCCATGGTCAGATAATATAATTTTCGGTTTTCCAACAGTAATTATGTAGTCTCTTACTATTTTTTCACTGAGTACTTTACTCGTCGCTCTCTTAATGCTATACAATTTCACAAATTTTGAAAAAGTGTCTAGAACTACAATTACATACAATACACCCCCTCTACCTCTGGGTAATGGCCCATATAAATCTACTGCAACTAAATCAAATGGTTTCTCAACTTTTATGTAATTCATCTCCCCTTCTACTTTATAATTCACTACTTTCGATTTCTGACATAAATCACACACTCTTAACACTCTTCTAACTCTCCTCTCCATGTTCTTAAATATACACGACTCTTTCAAAACATTAGCACACTTTCTCGCCCCAAAATGACCATACCTTATATGACAATCCCAAACAATTTGATCTATTAACCCCTCGGGTATAACTAACCTCCAATCACGCTCCCCACTCTCTACTTTTTTAAACAAAATACCTTGATATACTTGAAATCGTTCATTATATTCAGATCCCTCTACCTCCGTTTCTAAACTAACAATTATTTTACCCAATTTACTATCAGATCTTTACATATTTTTAATATCACTTAATTCTTCACCAAAAATTCTATCTTCTCTAGTTAATCTAAAAATTTCTATCTCCTTAAGATCCCTACCAGTTTTGTTGTCTATAAAATCTACTCTAGAAAGTGTGTCTGGTACCTTATTATCTGACCCCTTTATATACTCCCAGGAAAAGTTATATTCTTGTAAAGCTAATACCCACCTGGTCAGACGACTGTGTGTTAGTTTACATGAATTGAGAAATGATAATGCCTTGTGGTCCGTCCGGATTATTGTTGCATTGCCTAGGATGTATGTCCGGAATTTACCCACGGCGAACACAATACTTAAAAGTTCCTTTTCTGTCGTCGTGTAATTTTTCTCGGCAGACAGCAGCGATCTACTGGCGAAGGCGATCGTTAGATGTTCATTATCGCAGCCCTCCTGGTAGAGCTCCGCCCCTAGCGCTACATTGCTGGCGTCGGTCTGTAAATAAAAAGTTTTATTAAAATCGGGATGATTCATCATAATCATGTGGCTAAATTTTCTCTTAATTTCATTGAATGCATTTCGTTCCGTATCTCCCCATCTCCACTGTTTATTCTTCTGCAGTACAACACTTAGTTTGGATGTTGTGTGTGCGTAGTTCTCCTGGAATTTTCTGTAGAAATTGCATAAGCCTAAGAAACTTTGTAATTGTTTAATGTCCTTTGGTTCGGGGAATCGCATTATAGCTTCTACTTTGTCAGGGTTAGCCAATATCCCCTCCTGTGTAATAATAAATCCTAAGAAATGTATTTCTGTTTGCAAAAACTTAGATTTGTCCCAATTAACGGTTAAACCCCCTTTTTGTAGCTTATCTAATACATACTCTATGTGTTCTAAATGTTCAGTGAATGTTCTAGAAGCTATCAAGATGTCATCTACATATACTGTTAAAAAATCTAGATCCTTAGGTTGTAATATATTATCCAAGCATTTAATAAAGCTAGCAACACTGGTGTTTAATCCAAAAGGTAAGCGTTTGAATTAGTAATTCTTACCGTTAAAAAGAAATGCTGTATATTTTCTGCTCTCCACTGCTAATGGCACCTGCCAGTATCCTATATATATATATATTATAACACTATCTTAATGGAATAATAACTCATGGATATGATTTAACAACATAATGATTTAATCTGTGTAACATAAATTCAAATTATTGGAAAATTCCATTCGATACATAAGGTTGTCACAGGGTCGATATTTATCTCAGGATTTATAATTAAATAATTTTAATATATTTCGTGGGAATTCTTGTGGCTGCTACGAAAAGTTCCTTTGCATGTTGATTAATAATAGAGAGTACCTTTACAAACAATATATTACTTATAATCTAAAAATTTACACAAATTATATATTAAGTTACATACAAGTTTGACGATATTCAATTTGTCCGTCTCAGAAAATAATGTAGTTTATTAATGTGTACAATAAATGTTTTCCTTGTAATCACTGTTAGCTTATATATTGAATTTGGTTGCACTTTAAAATGTTGACTAGTGATTAGTGTTAGTGTAAATTGTTATATTGTCTAGTGGTTGTTCCTTGTTGAAAAAAAAAATATTGTCAAATTATACTTTACACATCTAGACGATATTGCTGAAGGGTTCCTGGTCTATTCTGAATATTTTTCTTGATTGTGTGTATTATTTGTTCATGAAAATTGTAGTGGAAGGATTATTATCTTCGATGATGGTCCTTCAGATCTTCTTTTACAAACGGGTTATCTATTTTTATATACTTTTAATTACCTCTAGACACGCACTATCCAACTGCTTTCCATCACAATTAACAATTAAGTGTTATTTCTTCTTTCTTTTAGTTACCTAACTCATACAAATTTCTTAAATTTTGATTGGTCATTTATGTACAGTTTAAATGTTATAGGATCAACACCCATTACCTACATTATATTTTATAAATTACCTTTAATAGATAATTTTATTATTATACTCTAATTATATATGCAATGTTTATACAATTATTAATTAGATAATTATAAACAATTTGATACTAAACATGCCTCAGTTTATAACTGTAAAACCTTATTAATTTGAATTTCTATGATATGTGGTGGAACAATTTGTTATGATTAATTGTAATTTCTACTTTGACTACCTGAGATAAATATATTTACATAAATTAACTGGTGACATAAAATCTTATAACATACAACAAAACTTTTAATAATAATAATTGTTTTTGACAGTTTTAGTTTATTTATACTGCTAAACTATTGTCTGTATGATAAACTAAAATTCTGTCTAATAATAACAAAACACTTTCATCAAAAATAATTACACTGTTTAACGGTAGTCTGTGTCGCTATTTCTTATGATCACACTCATTACTTTAAAGGTTTGTGTCCCTTTTCCTTTCCTTGATTATAGGCCTATATGATTATAATTAATACAATTTTTATTATATGGATTAGGTACTCTTTATTGGGTTTGGATTATTATTCAGGGTAAGTTGATTAGGCCTACTAGGTTTATTTATGTAACTTTTCTCTGTTTACTGCCCTATTCTACTGGGTTATTTCTGGGTGTCTTGATAATATTATATAAGTCAAACCAAATAGTTTTCCTTTAATTTGCTTTCAATTATTATTTCTTGTTTCTTCTCTGGATCGGATTTCACTATTATTTACTATTCTTTTGTAACATTTTGTTTCGTTACAATATATATATATAAATAATATATTAATATACATTTATATATAAATATTTATAATAATAATAGTATGTTTTTCTTTTTTTTATAACTATAAAAAAGAAAAAGAAAAACATACTATTATATATATATATATATATATATATATATATATATATTATAACGTGACAATTTGGCAAATTTAATTTAATTTAAATTTGTGGAGTCCCTCGATCTTGGAGCACCAAATTTAAACAACGTTACATATACATAAATAGGCGTGAACGGTCTCACGTTCAAGATTGACAAATTCTTTAAACATACAACATTTAAATAGGGGGTCAGGTGTATCTGCAATAAGAACTCTACGGAACTTGAAACAGTAATTAAAATTTATTTGATACTATAAAAAAATATGTGCACATGGCACTGACTTCGATTTAAAAAACATTAGTTATTATTTGTTATAATGCCGTAAGGCTTAAGATATATACATCCTTACTAACTAAACATTCTATGCTACTAAATAGTATATAAAAGAAAAATCTAATTTTTAGACTACTCAGTCTATTAATATGTTTCAAAATCAATTTTTAAATCTTTTTTCTATATATATGGTACGTACTCAAAAGATTAATAGTTATTACTTCTCAGTACTGTTTTCTCAAATACTAATTGTTTTTATTTATATTCTTTGTAATCATTTTATATCATATTAATTTGAGCTCTTGTTACGTTAATCGTATTTCTAAAACATTTATGATTTTTAACTCTACTATACAAGAAATATTACTCTTATTTTTAAATAAAATATTAATGTCTTTAACTGTCTTTGTATACTGTGTATGATTAAGATATGAATAAGTTGTCTATCACCTTATAGTCGTCAATCATACTTGATCATTTTTGTTCCATCGGTGTTCATCTTCGTCTCGCCTCCAGCGTCGGCTGTCTCTCTTCTCCTCTTGTCCAGCGTCGGCTGTCTCTCACTCTCTCGTCCTCTCCTCTTGTCCAGCGTCGTATCGCTATGGAACTTCTTCTCTTGTCCAGCGTCGTATCGCTATAGAACTGCTTCTCTTGTCCAGCGTCGTATCGCTATGGAACTTCTTCTCTTGTCCAGCGTCGTATCGCTATAGAACTTCTTCTCTTGTCCAGCGTCGTATCGCTATGGAACTTCTTCTCTTGTCCAGCGTAGTATCGCTATAGAACTTCTTCTCTTGTCCAGCGTCGTATCGCTATGGAACTTCTTCAGTAATGCTGTTATTAATTACAATGTTTGTCTTATAGCTTGGTTACGTATTTGTACATAACTGGCAATTTAAACTGTTTATAAAAATATTAATAAATATGCCGTGCTGACGGGCATAAGCTCCCGCTGCATCGTGGATGATTCAAGAAAGAGAACCACTGAAGCTTGCGTGTCCTATTTATACCCATGTCTTGGTCGACACCCTTCAGTGATACAAAATCGACATGTTAGAAACTGTCTTTGGCGTCAGTTCCCCCACTCTTTGTCAAATTCACTATTTTTTATATTTCTGCGAATTGCAGAGTCCTGTAAGTATTTTTTTTATACTTATCTTATAACTAATTTTACAACACATGTTCATTGTAATTTTGGACATTGCAACTTAACCCTTTTGATTTGTACACAGTTATTTCACTATTGCACTTGTACGGTGTGTCACTTTCGCGTGGTTTTCGCACACAGTATTTATTAAATTTATTTACATTTTATGGTGCTTTTGGATTTTAATTCTTAATTCTAGTTTATGAATAATTACGGAAAAACAGTCATTGTGCAATTATTCATACTGGGGTGGCAAACTTGCCTGCAGAGACCTGCGTTCACACACACTAGCAAAATACTGGTGTACACACTTTCAGTTACATTTGTGTGTGTGTGTGCACGTTGATTCAGGTCGAAACACCTGTTCATATTTTTGTCTGAGTCAAGCTTGCAATCCATAACATGCTTATTTCTAATATATTATTAATTATTTACAGTTTATTAAGTAAATTTAAATTTTTATATTTCATGCTCAGTACATCACTTATTTGTACTGTCGCATTATTCCTCTGCTTGGTAACAAAAAAAATTTTAATAAATTTATTTATTATAAATTTTTTTTTATCTATTTATTTATTATTATTATTTGCAAAAAAATGTAACAAATAATAAAGAATAATATTCGTCATTTCACCCTTAATAGGAGTGTATACAAATGTCTTACCTCCCCTCTTTCGTACGCTCACTGCTCACGACCTTGAATTAGGGTGGCTTTACAAACAGCTGATTTGACTGGTTTCAATGACCTCTGATTTATGTGTAGAACTTCTTAAATGACGTTGCGTGGAATTTACCAATTTCTTTCTTCTGTATCTCATCATATACACTGAAAGTGTTCTGTCCTACTCGCTGTCTTAACGTATACGGTCCATTATAAAGTCTGAAGAATTTCTTCGCCGTATTATCACTCCTTTTTCCCACTGGATTTGCTTTGAGTAGTATACTTTCTCCCACGTTGAATTGTTGTAACTTGTGAGTTAGATTAAATCTCTCTATTCTCTTGTTACCTCTCTCTCTTATTCGTTGCTTTGCGTATTCAATTTTCACATTTATTGGTACAGGTACATTTTGGTTATTAGGTTTGTTTAGATATTTAGTCCAAAATCTGGTTGGCTTCTTATCTTCTTCTAATTCCATTAGAGTGTATCCTGTTGCTTCACTATAATTTTCGTTAATGGCTTTTTCAATAAATGGTAAATATTCTGTCCTTTTATTGTGTTGATTATGGCAATATATTCGTAAATATTTACCTAATTCTTTGTTAACTCTCTCAGCAAGGTTTCCTTGAGGATGTCTTATGGATGTGAGTACTGGTTGTATTCCATTTTCCCTTAACGTCCTCTCCCATTTTTCACTTTGGAATTGCACACCTTGATCACTGAGTATCTTCTTCATTTTTCCATATAACGGAATATATTTTTGCAGTAGTATCTTTAGAACAACTTTGGTTGTGGGTCGCATAATTGGGTACAGTCGGACTGCCTTGGAAAACACATCGATACATACCAATATGTGCTTCACACCTCGACTTGATCGTGGTAATGGTCCCAGAAAATCCACTGCAATTAGCTCTCCTTTGTTTTCCTTCTGTATACTCTGCATTCCTACATATGTGTGTAAATTCGGCCCTTAATTTTACATTAACTTACTCATACATTCTTACCTTCGCTTCTAAACTTCCTTAGCTCTTTTCTTAACATGACATTACTTATACAATACATTACATTCATTACCTTTTATTACATTCTTTAACATTACCTTTCTGATCGCTACTACTTTCTTGAAATACACTTCCGTAACAGAATACTCTTTTTAGCTCGTAGTGTGTCGCATGGTCGGTTACAGAGGAACTGTCTTGGAAAACAACGATATTTTTCTCGAAGTCCTTAATCCTAAGTAGTCTCTGCCCTTATGACTTTTCACTCTCGCTTTCTTCTGTGTCCTTGTATCTTCGATAAGTGTTCGCTTGATCAGCCGTTCTAATAATTATGGCAATTATTGCTCATCTTAATCATTTCTACATATTTATAACATATCAATAACAACATTCCTTACCATTTCTTCATATTAATAACAACAATAACAACATTTACCATTACTTTCTTAAATATTTCTCTACAATAGCATTCCTTACCTTCAATAATACATTTCTTAATTGACCCTTTCAAATAATATTCCTTATAACATTTCTTAATTATATTCTCTTATATCATTACACATATTATTTCACATTTAAAAATAATTAATAGTTATAATATTTTTCTCATTTAAAAATAATTATTTATTCCATTTGCCTTGAGTTCAGTGTGTAGTTAGAACTTACACCCTTCATTATACACTTGCATTGTTGTACACAGGAAATTCATTGTGTTCACCCTCGTATAAACAACATCCGTGTTCCATTGTATTAATCCCTTGTTTGTGTGCGTACTCACCTTGTGAACGTTTGTGTTTATCGTATAAGTCACCTGTTCATAGTGCAACGTTTTTATCTTGCCTCTCTTTCTCTCGTAACGGTCACATTCCATAATTCTCTCGTCCCTAGTTTGGTTGAGTGAACTTACCTGACCAGTTGTCGACGGTTTTTTCATACGTCGTTTACGATAACCTCTGTAGTTTTCATACTTACAGTTATAATTATCATTATTATAATTATCGTGCGTATCTCTAACATCATATTTACCACAATTTTGCGTAGTGTTTCGTCTAGATAACTTACTACGTTTCTTGTTAGGCCTACAGTGATATTTATCTCCGTAAGTGTGGTGTTTTATGTGTTTCAAATGTGTCATCTTGTGTGATTTACTATTGTGTGTGTGCCTCACACTTGGAATATCGCTATTAATAAGCTATGTTTTATTAACCTTTATTTGCTTCTCCTCCTTAATGTTAATTACTTTTTTATAATTATCATTAGTAATTACACATGTATTTTTAACTACTATGGTTTGTTCACCTTCTACTGACGCTATGTGCATATTTGTGTCTCTAATTTTCTCTTTTGCTATCCTTTCTTCTCTTAATTCTTCGGTCAGTTTTGTAAAAAATTCTGTTAACTCTTCTATTTGAGTTCTAATATTATTTTCTTTTACTTTTTCTGTTTGTTTGTTCTCTACTTCACCAAATACAGCTTGCATCATGGCTTCAAGTGCTTCTCCCATCCTCAAACTTCCCGATATTGCCATGTTGAATAATTATTAAAATTAAAATATTTATTTAATAGTAATTCTTTAAAAATTATTATTGATAACCATTCCCTACTTATTTATTTATTTCTGGAGTTTTATTAATAGTTATTATTAATACTCATTACAGTTACACCTGTTACATAGACAACAATATTATTTGTGTGGGCGCCAGCTGTGTGATTACACAACAATTAACATTACAGTCAGTTACTGTTTACTACAAATAATAATTACATATTATACATTTTTCATTTAACACTCTTTATATATTTTAGAGCAACCATTTAGCTACATAAAAAAATTTTAATAGTCAAATGATGGGTATCGGGTCATACATTCATGATCTACAATTTATGTCACAAATTTTTTTTGTACATAAATTTAGGCATGTTGGGCCCCACGTGCAGGGCGACATTTTTATGCAACATTACATATACTTGAATTGAAACAAATTTAAATGTATTTTAATTTGTATAGCCCCACGTTCTTTGGGAACCAAATTATGCAACGTTACAACATTGGCAAATTTAATTTAATTTAAATTTGTGGAGTCCCTCGATCTTGGAGCACCAAATTTAAACAACGTTACATATACATAAATAGGCGTGAACGGTCTCACGTTCAAGATTGACAAATTCTTTAAACATACAACATTTAAATAGGGGGTCAGGTGTATCTGCAATAAGAACTCTACGGAACTTGAAACAGTAATTAAAATTTATTTGATACTATAAAAAAATATGTGCACATGGCACTGACTTCGATTTAAAAAACATTAGTTATTATTTGTTATAATGCCGTAAGGCTTAAGATATATACATCCTTACTAACTAAACATTCTATGTTACTAAATAGTATATAAAACAAAAATCTCATTTTTAGACTACTCAGTCTATTAATATGTTTCAAAATCAATTTCTAAATCTTTTTTCTATATATATGGTACGTACTCAAAAGATTAATAGTTATTACTTCTCAGTACTGTTTTCTCAAATACTAATTGTTTTTATTTATATTCTTTGTAATCATTTTATATCATATTAATTTGAGCTCTTGTTACGTTAATCGTATTTCTAAAACATTTATGATTTTTAACTCTACTATACAAGAAATATTACTCTTATTTTTAAATAAAATATTAATGTCTTTAACTGTCTTTGTATACTGTGTATGATTAAGATATGAATAAGTTGTCTATCACCTTATTGTCGTCAATCATACTCGATCATTTTTGTTCCATCGGTGTTCATCTTCGTCTCGCCTCCAGCGTCGGCTGTCTCTCTTCTCCTCTTGTCCAGCGTCGGCTGTCTCTCACTCTCTCGTCCTCTCCTCTTGTCCAGCGTCGTATCGCTATGGAACTTCTTCTCTTGTCCAGCGTCATATCGCTATAGAACTGCTTCTCTTGTCCAGCGTCGTATCGCTATTGAACTTCTTCTCTTGTCCAGCGTCGTATCGCTATAGAACTTCTTCTCTTGTCCAGCGTCGTATCGCTATGGAACTTCTTCTCTTGTCCAGCGTCGTATCGCTATAGAACTTCTTCTCTTGTCCAGCGTCGTATCGCTATGGAACTTCTTCAGTAATGCTGTTATTAATTACAATGTTTGTCTTATAGCTTGGTTAAATATTTGTACATAACTGGCAATTTAAACTGTTTATAAAAATATTAATAAATATGCCGTGCTGACGGGCATAAGCTCCCGCTGCATCGTGGATGATTCAAGAAAGAGAACCACTGAAGCTTGTGTGTCCTATTTATACCCATGTCTTGGTCGACACCCTTCAGTGATACAAAATCGACATGTTAGAAACTGTCTTTGGCGTCAGTTCCCCCACTCTTTGTCAAATTCACTATTTTTTATATTTCTGCGAATTGCAGAGTCCTGTAAGTATTTTTTGTATACTTATCTTATAACTAATTTTACAACACATGTTCATTGTAATTTTGGACATTGCAACTTAACCCTTTTGATTTGTACACAGTTATTTCACTATTGCACTTGTACGGCGTGTCACGTTCGCGTGGTTTTCGCACACAGTATTTATTAAATTTATTTACATTTTATGGTGCTTTTGGATTTTAATTCTTAATTCTAGTTTATGAATAATTACGGAAAAACAGTCATTGTGCAATTATTCATACTGGGGTGGCAAACTTGCCTGCAGAGACCTGCGTTCACACATACTAGCAAAATACTGGTGTACACACTTCCAGTTACATTTGTGTGTGTGTGCACGTTGATTCAGGTCGAAACACCTGTTCATATTTTTGTCTGAGTCAAGCTTGCAATCCATAACATGCTTATTTCTAATATATTATTAATTATTTACAGTTTATTAAGTAAATTTAAATTTTTATATTTCATGCTCAGTACATCACTTATTTGTACTGTCGCAATATATTATATTTGAATATATAAATGTGGTAATATAGTAGTATTAACATTAATATTTTTAATTTAACTATAATCATACTGTAATTATATATTTTATGGTCCAGATTTGCAAAATGTGATTGTACAATAATTGATGTAATTATTGTATTTTAGCTGAATATTCGATTGTCACTTGTTATTCAATTCCGTAAATTTATTTTAATCAATAAATAAAAATGTAAAAAGATGGGGGAAAGAGTTTACAAGGTTGCGAATTTAAGTATTAGCTGAAAGTCTATTGTATGATAAAAGGTATACCAGATATTATAAGTTATACATAAAATAAAATGTAGAAAATAAAAAAATAAGGTGCCTGAGCAAAAAGGATTATTTTGATAGAATAAATTATGTAATATTATACTCTTATTATGTTGACAGAATTAAACTGTCTTTTAATATCAAAAATTAATGTTCTTCATAAACTACAACATATAAAAGATAAGCTAAAATTAAGCTAATGGGTTCATACCTCATTTATGGAAAATTATCCTCATTTTAATTAAAAAAAATTCCTCTTATATAGTATTTGTGGTATTCTTCTTTTTTGGTATTATATTGTCGATTTGTTCAAACAATTGGCTGGTTTGTTGAATGGGAGTCGAAATAAATATGGTATCATTTTTGCCTTTTATAATGAATAAAATGAGAGTTTACTCATCTGAGTCAATAATTAAATATTTTATTATTCAAAGAATGGGTTCAAGATTGTTATTCCTGTTTGTTGTTATTTTAGGAATATTATTTCAGGTAAAATATTTTATTATAGTTAGTTTAATAATTAAAATTGGATCTCCCCCATTCCATTATTGATATGTTTCAGTAATTGATGGGTTATCTTGATTAGTGTCTTTTTTAATTATAACCGTTCAGAGGATTATTCCCATTATTTTATTGAGTTATCTAGATATAAGATTGATTTTATTTATTGTTTTATCATGTATTTGGGGCTCATTGGGAGGGCTGTGTTATTCATCAATTCGAAAAATTTTAGCATATTCATCAATTTACAATTTAAGTTGAATTTTTAGAGGGGTTATATTAATAAATTATATATGGCTGGTATATTTTTTAATTTATTCCCTCTCTTTATTTTTGACTTGCTATCTGTTTTGAATAAATAATATGAATTATTTAAATCAAATTTTTATTTTGTTTAACAATAGGGTTAAATCGTTAATGTTAATGATTGTTTTTATGTCAATAGGTGGATTACCACCATTTTTAGGATTTTTCCCAAAATTTATAATTTATTGTCTTTTAGCTAATAAAATGTATTTTTTATGTTTAATTTTAGTAATAACTGCTTTATTAGTGTTATTTTATTATTTACGAATTGTAATGACAGGGCTGATGATAAACAATGTATCTTTAAAGTTGTCAACTTTTAGGTTAAATAATACATTATTTATAGTGAATTCTTTATTGATTGGATTTATAGCTGTAACCTTATTTAATATTATGAATTAATAAGGTTTTAAGTTAATAAAACTATTATCCTTCAAAGTTAAAAATATAATTTCTTGTAAGCCTTAGATTTATTTTAATCAGCTTTAAATTTGCAATTTAATATTATTATTAAATATAAGACTGAAGAAAGAATAAAAAATAAGGAAGAAGAAAGATTAGATTATTGAGAGGAAAAATATCCATAAATAAATTTACAGTTTATTACCTAATTCAGTCATCTCAATTGGGAATAAATCAATGTTTAGTTATGAATAAGTGATTTTTCTCAACTAATCATAAAGACATTGGAACATTATATTTCATTTTTGGGATTTGATCGGGGATAGTGGGTACAACTTTAAGAGTTCTTATTCGTGTTGAATTAGGCATTCCTGGATCTTTTATTGGAGATGATCAAATTTATAATGTGATTGTTACTGCTTATGCTTTCGTTATAATTTTTTTATAGTAATGCCAGTTATGATTGGAGGATTTGGGAATTGATTGGTTCCTTTAATAATTGGTGCTCCTGACATGGCTTTTCCTCGAATAAATAATATAAGTTTTTGATTATTACCACCTTCATTAACATTATTATTAATTGGTAGAATAGTTGATAGAGGTGCAGGTACTGGTTGGACAGTCTATCCCCCATTGTCAAGAGGCATTGCATACTCAGGATCTTGTGTTGATTTAACTATTTTTTCTTTACATCTGGCCGGAGCTAGTTCAATCTTAGGTGCAGTTAATTTTATTAGAACAATTTTTAATATACGATCGGCGGGAATATATATGGATCGGTTACCTTTATTTGTATGAGCAGTATTAATTACTGCCTTTTTATTATTGCTTTCATTACCAGTTTTGGCTGGTGCAATTACAATGTTATTAACTGATCGGAATTTAAATACTTCTTTTTTTGATCCTTCAGGTGGAGGAGATCCAATTTTATATCAACATTTATTTTGATTTTTTGGGCACCCCGAAGTATATATTTTAATTTTGCCTGGATTTGGACTAATTTCTCACATTATTACTCAGGAGAGAGGAAAAATTGAATCTTTTGGGTCACTAGGAATAATTTATGCTATAATATCAATTGGTATTTTAGGATTTGTTGTTTGAGCACATCATATATTTACAGTTGGTATGGATGTTGATACACGAGCTTATTTTACTTCTGCTACAATAATTATTGCTGTTCCAACTGGAATTAAAGTTTTTAGATGATTAGCAACTTTGAGAGGAGTTAAAATCAAGATAAGACCTTCAATTTTATGAGCAGTAGGGTTTGTTTTTCTTTTTACTATTGGTGGATTGACTGGAGTGATTTTAGCTAATTCATCAATTGATATTGTATTACATGATACATATTATGTTGTGGCTCATTTTCATTACGTGTTATCAATAGGTGCAGTGTTTGCAATTTTAGGAAGATTTATTCATTGATATCCTTTATTTACTGGATTATCTTTAAATTCTAATTGATTAAAAATTCATTTTTTGATTATATTTATTGGGGTAAATTTAACTTTTTTTCCCCAACATTTTTTAGGATTGAGAGGTATGCCACGTCGGTATTCAGATTATCCTGATGCATTTATATCATGAAATATTATATCTTCTATTGGAAGAAGAATTTCATTTATTGGAATTTTATTTTTATTATTTATTATTTGAGAAAGATTTATTTCACATCGATTGATTTTATATTCAACTAATATAAATTCCTCCATTGAATGGTTACATAAACTTCCTCCGTCTGAGCACTCATATAGTGAGATTCCATTATTAGTTCAATTCTAATATGGCAGATGAAGTGCGATGAATTTAAGATTCATATATAAAATAATTTTTGTTAGAAATTTCTAATTGATCTTTTATTAATATGCAAGATGCTACATCACCATTAATGGAACAATTAATATTTTTTCATGATCATACTTTAACTATTTTAATTATTATTACTTCATTTGTTACATATAATAACAGTTATTATATTTAATAATATTGTTAATCGACTTTTATTAGAGGGGCAATTAATTGAATTTTTTTGAACACTTCTTCCAGCTTTAACTTTGATTTTTATTGCATTCCCATCCTTACGATTATTATACTTATTGGATGAAATTAATAAACCTTTAATAACTTTAAAAATTATTGGTCATCAATGATATTGATCATACGAATATTCAGATTTTTTAAATATTGAGTTTGATTCTTATATAAAATCTCAGAATGAAATATCAATTAGAGAGTTCCGTTTATTAGAAGTAGATAATCGAACGATTTTACCTTTTAGTACTCAAATTCGATTATTGATTTCATCATTTGATGTTATTCATTCATGACCTATGCCATCTATGAGAATTAAAGTAGATGCCGTGCCTGGTCGATTAAATCAAGCAAGAATATTCATTAATCGACCTGGTATGTCATTTGGTCAATGTTCTGAAATTTGTGGAGCAAATCATAGATTTATGCCTATTGTTATTGAAAGAGTTGGTATAAATTGTTTTATTAATTGATTAATGAACTATTCATTAAGTGACTGAAAGTAAGTGATGGTCTCTTAAACCAATTTATAGTAACTAACGATTACTTTTAATGACGAAAAGTTAGTTTATTATAAAACATCAATCTGTCAGATTCAAAAAACTAAGAATAGTATTTTTCTATTCCACAAATATCTCCAATAAATTGATGTTTTCTGTTTTTCTTTTTTTTGTTAATTGTTATTTTAATTATAACTTTTATTTATTTTTCTTTTATGAAAATTCCAAGGATAAATTTAACTGATAATTTTAATAATTTATATAACTGATCATGATAACAAATTTATTTTCAACTTTTGATCCATCAACAGGATTATTTTCATTAAATTGATTAAGCTCATTAATTTTATTATTATTTATACCTATAGGGTTTTGATATATCCCTAGTCGTTATATAATTTCTATTAATAAAGTTTTAAATACAATAAGTTTTTAATTAAATTTACTAATAAGTTCAGGATCTTTTGGTAGAGCGTTATTATTTTGTTCTTTATTTATTTTCATTCTATTCAATAATTTTCTCGGATTGTTTCCATATATTTTCACTAGATCAAGACATTTAGTATTTTCCCTTAGTTTAGCTCTTCCTCTTTGGTTGACTTTTATTTTATTTGGATTTTTGAACTATACAAATCATATGTTTTGTCATTTAGTTCCAATAGGAACTCCAATAATTTTAATACCTTTTATAGTATGTATTGAAACTGTCAGAAATTTAATTCGACCAGGGTCTTTGGCTGTCCGTTTAACAGCAAATATAATTGCTGGCCATTTATTAATAACATTATTAGGAAACAGATCAACTAATTTAGAAATTTATATAAATCTAATTATTTTAATTCAGATACTATTAATATTATTTGAATCAGCAGTTTGTGTGATTCAATCTTATGTTTTTACAGTTCTAAGAACTCTGTATTATAGAGAAGTATCTTAATCAATAATCATCCATATCACTTAGTTGATTGTAGACCATGACCCTTAACGGGTTCAATTGGGGCTCTAACTTTTGTTTCTGGTATAGTAATAATATTTCATATATAAAATTTTATTTTATTATTTTTTGGATTTTTAATTTTGATTTTAACTATAATTCAATGATGACGTGATATTTCGCGCGAAGGAACGTTTATAGGACTTCACACAATAGTTGTAGTGAGAGGTTTAAAATTAGGAATGATTTTATTTATCGTGTCAGAGATTTTCTTTTTTATTTCTTTCTTTTGGGGATTTTTTCACAGAAGATTAAGACCTGTTATAGAAATTGGAATAAATTGACCTCCTACTGGGATTATGCCCTTTAATCCAATACAAATCCCTTTATAAAATACCATAATTTTATTGTGTTCTGGGGTAACAATTACGTGAGCTCATCATTCCATAATAGAAAGTAAACATGATGAATCTGTTTATGGTATTCTGTTAACTCTAATATTGGGAATATATTTTACTATTCTTCAAGTATATGAATATTTTGAATCATCGTTTTGTATTTCAGATTCTGTGTATGGATCAACATTTTTTGTATCAACAGGATTTCATGGAATCCATGTTATTATTGGAAAAACGTTCATTATAATCTGTTTATTGCATCAATTGAAATTTCATTTTTCTAGAACCCATCATTTTGGTTTTGAAGCAGCTGCTTGGTATTGACATTTTGTCGATATTGTTTGACTATTTTTATATGTATCAGTTTACTGATGAGGTAGATAAATATTCTGTTAGTATATAAGTATATTTAACTTCCAATTAAAAGGATTAATTTTTAAATAGAATAATTTTTAATGTTATAGTTTACTGTATTATGATATTATTAATTTTATTTACTTTAATAACTTTTTTATATTTCGTGTCAACTAAATCAATTATTGATCGTGAAAAGTCATCCCCATTTGAGTGTGGATTTGATCCTTTTGAGTCATCTCGAATTCCTTTTTCAAGACATTTTTTTATAATTGCAGTTATTTTCCTTATTTTTGATGTTGAATTAGTAATTATTATGCCCATGGTTATTGTAATAACAACTATTAATATTATTGAAATTTACTTAGTGATATTGTTATTTTTATTATTTTTAATACTGGGTTTATATCATGAATGAAAAAATAGTATGTTAAATTGAATTTAATAGGGATGTATTTAAACATAATTATTGAATTGCAATCAATAGGTGCTCATATTAGCCATTCTTAAAAACAATGAAGTAATAAATACATTTAGTTTCGACCTAAAAAAAGAATCTTTATTCCTTTGTTTATTAATTGAAGCCAAAAATAAGGCACTTTATTGTTAATAAAGTTATTGAACATATAATTTCCAATTAAAAGGAAATAGGAATAAAAGCAGCTGCTAACTAGCTTTTAAAGCGGTTAAACTCCGTTTTTTTCTTATTTATAAAGTTTATAAAACATTTCATTTTCATTGAAAAGAGAGGGAAAACCTTATAAATATTTAAAAATATTTATTACCTTAATATCTTCAATATTATGCTCTAATGCTTAAGCTATTTAAATATATAATAATTAAAAATCAAGCAATAAATGTTATTATTTGAATTTTGAAATTATTTTTTCTTATATTAATATTAAATATTATGATTAATTTTATTAATTCAATCATACCTTGAGGTCCAATTTTTTCTCCCCATCCTAAATCAATTGATTTTTGAAATATAAATGAATTTTTTAAAATAAGAAATTGAGTATGAAAGGTTGATAGTTGTTTTAAAAATCATATGGAACTTATAAACTCTCTTGCAAATTTCTTTACTGTAGATGAAAACATAGATATTTCATATCCAATTAATAATCCTAGAAAAGATAGAGCCATTGCTATTATCTTTCCTTCAATGGGAAGGATAATTCTTGTAGGATTATTAAACATGATTCATCTAAATATAGACCCTGATAAAATTGAATAAATAGATAAAATCATAATTCTCTTTAATATATTATTAAATAATTCGTTTTGTGAACTAAAATTATAATAACTAAAATTTATATTTATTGAAAAATATGTTAATCGGGCAGAATAAAAAGATGTTATTCCAATTCCAATATACATTAATAATAAAATTAATAAGTTAATATTTCTGGAGCATATTATTTCTATAATCAAATCTTTTGAATAAAACCCTCTCATAAAGGGTATTCCACATAATGATAAGTTAGCAATATTTATGAATGTTCTAGTTATTGGTATGTTATAACTTATACAGCCCATTATACGAATATCTTGATTATTTATTAATCTATGAATCAATAGCCCAGCACATAAAAAAAGTGATGCCTTAAATAGAGCATGAATAATAAGATGAAAAAAAGATAATATTGGATAACCAAATATTAAAATTGATATTATAATTCCTAATTGTCTTAAAGTTGATAATGCAATAATTTTTTTTAAGTCAAATTCAAAATTTGCAGCTAGCCCTGATATAATTATTGTTAGTACTGGTAGCATTAAAAATATTTGAATTAAATTAAATGATATAATTAAATTTCTGAATCGAATAATTAGATATACTCCTGCAGTAACTAATGTTGATGAGTGAACAAGGGCCGATACTGGAGTTGGAGCAGCCATAGCTGCTGGAAGTCATGAAGAAAATGGAATTTGAGCTCTTTTTGTGAATCCTGCAATAATAATTAGTATAATTATTGGACTTATTATTATTTTATTAATAAAAGATATAAAATTTCAAGATCCAAAATTTATTATTCATGCGATTAATAAAAGGATTATAACATCTCCAATACGATTTATTAATGCCGTTAATATTCCAGCATTTCTAGAATTTAAATTTTGTTAATAAACAACTAAACAATATGACACTAACCCTAATCCATCTCATCCAATGAGAATACTTACCATATTAGGTCTAATAATTAACAATATTATTGACATCACAAATATTATAATAATATAAATAAATCGATTAATATATTTATCACTTATTATATATACACCTCTATATAATATAACTATTGATGAAATAAATATAACGGTTGAAAGAAATAAAGTTGATATAAAATCAAAAATTAATGTTATATAAATATTACATGAATTGACTGTAATAATTATTCATTCTATTATAATTGCATAATCAAAAATAATTATATTTATTGATAAAATTAGTATTATTAATCTTATAATTAATAAAATTAAGAAAATATATGTATTAAGTTTATTTTTAGTAATGATCCAATATAAATTTATATTTTTAAATCCACAATTTAATGTTTTATTTTAAACTAATTGAATTATATTAACAATGTTAATTTCAAAATAATTAAATTTAAGGGAATCCAATGCATTATAATTAAAAAAAATTCACGTACGTTTCCAGAATTGAAGGAGTAGCAGCCCGAGAAAATTATTCCATGTTGAGTATGAGAATATAAATATAAACTATAACAAGCTGATAAAAATGAAGAAAAAGACAAGAAAACTATACATAATGAATTTCAAGACATTAATCTATTTAAAATTATAATTTCTCCTGCTAGACTAATTGTTGGAGGACATGAAATATTTCTAGAAGATATTAGAAATCATATGAGAGTTATTGAAGGCATAAATCTTAATATTCCTTTATTGATTAGGATTCTACGTCTCCCCGAACGTTCATAAGAAATATTTGCTAAGCAAAACAAAGCAGATGAACATAAACCATGTCCAATTATTATAAAATATGCTCCGGTTATACCTCACATATTTATTGTCATAATTCCTCCAATAACTAATCTTATGTGAGCTACAGAAGAATATGCAATTATAGATTTTATATCAATTTGCATTATACAAGATAATCTAATTATAATTCCCCCTATTAATGAAATACAAATCCAAATAAATCTATAATTAGTAAATATTATTGGCATAATATATATAACACGAATTAAACCATAAGTTCCCAATTTTAAAAGAATTCCAGCCAAAATTATAGAACCAGAAACAGGTGCTTCAACATGAGCTTTTGGTAATCAAAAATGAAACATAAATAATGGAACTTTGATTATAAATGCTAACGTTATCCCTAAATAGATAAACTTATTATTTGATCTCATTAACATTATAATGTTAGTTATATTATTTATATATATATATATATAATTGAAACTAATATGGGAAGAGATGCAAATAAAGTATAAAACAACAAGTAATATCTAGCATTCACTCATTCAGGTTGATACCCCCATCCTATGATAATAATTATAGTAGGGATTAAACTAGTCTCAAAAAAGATATAAAATATCATAATGTTGTATGAACAAAATGATAAAACTAATAATGTTATTAATAATAACACTATAAATAAAAATAAATTCATATTATTATATTTATATAAAGGACTAGAATTAATTATTAAGAAAGTAATTCAAATTGTAAGAATAATTAACCCGTATGAAATATTATCTATATATATGTTATATCTTAGTATAATTAAATCTTTTCTGAAGAATAAGATGATAAATAGTATTAAAAGAATTAACATATTTCTTAATAATCATATGTTAAATAATAAAGGGGTTAAAAATAATGAAAATAAAATTAATTTTAACATGTTTTTAAAGATATTGATAATAGTTGATCATTACCATGTGATCGAATCAGATTGATCAATCTTGACAATCTTACAACTCCTTCACAAACACTAAATGTTAACAAACCTATTAATATATATATATATATATATATCATTTAATTCAATTGATAGAAATGGAGAAAATATACAAAATAATCTTAAAATTATTAACTCTAATCTTAATAAACTCATTATGATATGTTTTCGATTTAAGCATAATGAGATAATGCCCGATATAAATATAATTAAATATAATAAAGGTAGTGATAGATTCATTTGTTTTAATAGTTTTAAAAAAATTTAGATCTTGTAAATCTAAGATAAATTAATAATTTTAAAACTTCAGAAGAGAGTAAAAAATCATTTTAAGCACCCAAAGCTTACATTTTTATTAAATTATCTTCTGTATGAAGATTATAATATCAATTACAATTCTATTATCAATAAATTTTATTTTTATGAAACATCCATTATCAATGGGATCTATTTTATTAATACAAACAATGCTTGCTAGAATTATTTGTATATTTTACATAAATTCCTATTTTTTTTCTTATATCTTATTTCTTGTT
Organism: Magicicada septendecula; assembly: GCA_034769895.1. Classification (NCBI taxonomy): domain Eukaryota; kingdom Metazoa; phylum Arthropoda; class Insecta; order Hemiptera; family Cicadidae; genus Magicicada; species Magicicada septendecula. The sequence goes on from CM068375.1 coordinate 305,192,247, forward strand.
TTTATTGGAGGAATACTAATTTTATTTATGTATATATCAAGAATTGCCTCAAATGAAAAATTTTACGTTTCAATAAAATTATTAATATCAAACACGATTATTTGAATTTTGATTATAACTATAAATATTATTAGACTTAAGATAGATAGCGTTAATAAATTATTGGAAATAAATAATTTATTTGATAGATTTATAATTAAAAAATTATACATATTTCCGTCAGGAATAATAACTATCATGTTAGTTATCTATCTTCTATTTACATTGATTGTTGTTGTGAATATTGTCAGAATTAAATTGTCTCCTTTACGAAGAAAATTTTAACAAATGTTAAGCATCACTCGACGTACACACCCATTAATTAAAATAATAAATAATTCACTAATTGATTTACCGGCGGCTACGAATTTATCATATTGATGAAATTATGGATCGTTATTGGGAATATGTTTAGTTATTCAAATTTTAACTGGATTATTTTTGTCAATACACTATAATGCAGATGTAGCAAGTGCATTTAACAGATTAAGACACATTTGTCGTGATATTAATCATGGATGGATGTTACGAATTTCACACGCAAATGGAGCTTCATTATTTTTTATCTGTGTTTATTTACATGTTGGACGAGGATTATATTATGGTTCATATAAAAATTTTGAAACTTGAGCTGTAGGAGTGGTCATTTTATTAATTTTAATGGCTACTGCTTTCCTGGGTTACGTTCTTCCATGGGGTCAAATATCATTTTGAGGAGCAACAGTTATCACAAATTTATTGCAGCAGTTCCATATCTTGGAACGGCCTTAGTGAATTGAATTTGGGGAGGGTTTGCTGTTGATAATGCAACATTAACTCGATTTTATTCTTTTCATTTTATTATACCATTTGTTGTTTTAGCATTAACAATTGTGCACCTTATTTTCTTGCATGTCATAGGGTCAAATAATCCACTTGGGATTAATTCAAATAATGATAAAATTCCATTCCATCCTTATTTTTCCATTAAAGATATACTAGGATTTTTATTAATTTTAGTTATTTTTTTTTGTTATATTATACTTGAACCATATAAATTAAGCGACCCTGATAATTTTACTCCAGCAAACCCCAAAGCATATTCAACCAGAATGATACTTTTTATTTGCATATGCAATTCTACGATCTATTCCTAATAAATTAGGAGGAGTAATTGCATTATTTATATCAATTTTTATTTTTATTTTTGTTCCCTTCATAAACAATTCAAAATTTATAGGACTATTAAATTATCCCATTAATCAAATCTTATTTTGATACTTGTTCATTATTCTAATTTTATTAACTTGGATTGGGGCTTGTCCTGTTGAATACCCATATATTAAGATCGGAATATTTTTAACAATGATTTATTTTATATATTTTGTTTTAGACCCAGTAATTAAATCTTTTTGAGATAAATTAATTAACTAGTTAATTAGCTTATAAATAAAGCATTTATTTTGAAAGTAGAGAAAAGAAAAAATTAATTCTATTAACTTGATAATAAGACAATTTTTAATGAATTAAATAATAGATTAAATCATGAAAAAAAAATCAATAAATTTAAACTTACTGGTAAATATGATTTTCATGCTAAATATATTAACCTGTCATAACGATAACGAGGCAGAGTACCTCGAACTCAAATAAATAAAAATGAAATTAATGTTAATTGAATAGGAAAAACTAAAGAATTAATTTTTCTACCTAGAAATATTAAACAAAATATCATACTCATAAAGATAATTCTAACATACTCAGCTAAAAAAATAAATGCAAATCCTGCACCTCTATATTCAACATTAAACCCAGAAACTAATTCTGATTCCCCCTCAGAAAAATCAAATGGTGATCGGTTGGTTTCAGCTATCGCTGATGAAATTCAACAAATTCTCAAAGGAAAAAACAGAAATATTAATCATATAAATTGTTGAAAAAAATAAAATTCAATTAAATTAAAGCTCTCAATTATTACAACAGGGCACAAAATAATTAGTACAAGACTGACTTCATATGAAATAGTTTGGGCAATTGATCGAATACAAGCCAATATAGCGTAATTAGAATTTGATGACCAGCCTGTAATTATTAGACTATAGACTCCTATTCTTGTGCAACAAAAGAAAAATATTATACCCATATTGAATGAAACACAATTGATTAAATATGGGTAAATAGCTCATAATAGTAAGGAATTGAATAAACCTAACACAGGTCTAATTATATAAATTAAATAATTAGATAGCATTGGCATATTTCTTTCTTTTAAAAACAATTTAATAGCATCTGAAAATGGTTGTAAAATACCAATAAATCCTACTTTATTTGGACCCTTACGAATTTGAATATATCTTAAAATCTTACGCTCCATCAAAGTTAAAAATGCAACACCAATTAAAATAAACAAGGCAGTAATTAAAATAGTAATTATAAACATTTTCTACATGTAATATTATTACATAATTAAATTCTAAATTTAATGCACTTTTTGCTAAAATAGAATAAATTAAATTATTTGACACGGTCCTTTCGTACTAATATCAAAAATATATTAGTAGATAGAAACCAACCTGGCTCACACCGATTTGAACTCAAATCATGTAAGAAATTAAAGGTCGAACAGACCTAGAATATTTAGATTTTGCTCTAAACTCTTTTCTTAATCCAACATCGAGGTCGCAATCTAATTTATCGATATGAACTCTCCAAATTAATAACGCTGTTATCCCTAAGGTAATTTAATCTTATAATCAAAAAAATTGGATCAATTAAACATTAATTTATGAAAAATTCATTTAAAGTTTTATTTATTATAATGTCACCCCAACAAAAAATAAAATAATTTTTCCAGTTGTTAATTCTAATTTCTAGTAAAATAAATTTATTTAAAATTCTATAGGGTCTTCTCGTCCCACTTATTTATTTAAGATTTTTTACTTAAACTCTAAATTCAATCTATTTTAATTAAAAAAGAAAATTTTTCATCCATTCATTCATGCAAGCCTTCAATTAAAAGACTAATTATTATGCTACCTTTGCACGGTCAATTTACCGCGGCCATTAAAATATCATTGGGCAGAATAGACCTTTAATATTTTTCTAAAGGACATGTTTTTGGTAAACAGGCGAAAATTATATTTGCCTAGTTCTTAAATACAACTTATTATAATTTACTAATTTAATCATTTTAATAAAAATATTTTAATTAATTTAATTTTCTTAATATATACCTAAAATATATTAAATGTATTAAAATAAAAAATAAAATTTAACTTACTCATATAAAAAAGCTAATTGCAAGCCTATTTAATTAATTAAAATCTAAAATATTATAGAAATTATATTTAGCTTATCCTTAATATAATTAAATAAATATAAAACTTTATATTGAAATATAAGTTATAATATTTATTTTAAATTAAATTTAATTCTTAAGAAACCAGAAATATTATAGTTCGAAAAAAGTTTCATCACTAAAATTATTTTATTAATATTTATATTACAATAATTAACAAATAATCTTAAGTCACCATAATTCGGTAAAAATAAATTTTTATATATAATTAATTAACCCTGATACAAAAGGTACAAATTATAATTTTACTTTTTTATATTTATTGTTTAGTCTTCCCAGTTCAATACAAAATTTTTTTCCATAAACAGTACTAAAACTAAATAATTATTTTTATTTAAAATAATTTCAACAAATTCATCATAAATTTAAATTATTATTCAAATTATATTGATAAATCAATAATTTTTATTAGTGTAAATAATATGCCTTAAGCTCTAATTTGCACTCTAGCCACACTTTCCAGTACAGCTACTTTGTTACGACTTATCCCACTTTATAGTGGGAGTGACGGGCGATATGTGCATAATTTAGAACCTAAATTCAAAAAACTATATTTAATAAATTTACTTTCAAATCCAATTTCATGATTTTCATTATAGAAAACAATTCATTTTTATAATAATGTAACCCATTTTTTCTTTAAAATTAACTCCACCTTGACCTGACATTTTATTAATAAAATAAATGAAAATTATTCTGATAAAGCATTCTTGACAGAGGTATAAAAATTTATATAAAGTAAAACCTATCGTGGATTATCGATTACAAAACAGATTCCTCTGATTAGATAAATTACCGCCAAATTCTTTGAATTTAAAGATCATAACTATTAATAATCTAGTCATTTTATTTACACTTTCAATAATAGGGTATCTAATCCTAGTTTTACATAAAAGTTTCTCAGACATAGAAGTAAACACATATTTATACATTATTTCACCAAAATTTAAAAAACTTAATATTAATTTATTTTTAACTGAAACTAACATAATTAAATTTAGAGAATCGTGTAACCACAACTGCTGGCACGAATTTTGTTCTCTATAAATAAATTTATTATCTCTAAAATTAATAATTAATAATACTTAATACTGCGCTCTGGATAATTATCATTCAGATAATTTTCAATCAATTTAAAGTTATGCATGTAATATAATTAAATATTTAATTTACAAGCTAGAATAAAACTCCTCTCTTACCTATTTACGAATAACATAGTTTTCCAAAATGTCAAACAATCCCTTTAAAGTAATATTCACTCATAAATGTATTATTTTTAATTGATGTTTCCTCACAATAAAAATAGAATTCATAAATTTTCCCAAAACCCAATAAATTGGATTTATATATATATATATATATAGCCACACATGCAATAAACACAGGACATGAATTCCCAGACATAACCAATGTAACACTAATAAAACATATACCACACAAAGGCACCATAATGAACATTTGGGAAAATTTACAGATTTACAAACATAAAACACAAAACAAATTAATACCAGAACAAATACAAATCAATACAAAACATGACACAATATTCAAAGCACTCAACATCGAAAATACACAAAATACAAAAACAGATACCACAACCACACACTATAATGCAACATTGAAGGACCAAAGACCAACAAACCACCTTAATAACATCCAGAAGCCAACACACAAATACTGCACCAGAAGCAAGACGGCGAAGGCTGAAGATGGGAGAACAGGATCTCCCGAAACATGTTCCTAAAGGAAAAAAAATATATCTTGAGGTAAAATAGTTATAAGTATTACAGTAATATATATATATATATATATATATATATATATATATACATATGTATATATATATACATATTATATATGAATATATAAATGTGGTAATATAGTAGTATTAACATTAATATTTTTAATTTAACTATAATCATACTGTAATTATATATTTTATGGTCCAGATTTGCAAAATGTGATTGTACAATAATTGATGTAATTATTGTATTTTAGCTGAATATTCGATTGTCACTTGTTATTCAATTCCGTAAATTTATTTTAATCAATAAATAAAAATGTAAAAAGATGGGGGAAAGAGTTTACAAGGTTGCGAATTTAAGTATTAGCTGAAAGTCTATTGTATGATAAAAGGTATACCAGATATTATAAGTTATACATAAAATAAAATGTAGAAAATAAAAAAATAAGGTGCCTGAGCAAAAAGGATTATTTTGATAGAATAAATTATGTAATATTATACTCTTATTATGTTGACAGAATTAAACTGTCTTTTAATATCAAAAATTAATGTTCTTCATAAACTACAACATATAAAAGATAAGCTAAAATTAAGCTAATGGGTTCATACCTCATTTATAGAAAATTATCCTCATTTTAATTAAAAAAAATTCCTCTTATATAGTATTTGTGGTATTCTTGTTTTTTGGTATTATATTGTCGATTTGTTCAAACAATTGGCTGGTTTGTTGAATGGGAGTCGAAATAAATATGGTATCATTTTTGCCTTTTATAATGAATAAAATGAGAGTTTACTCATCTGAGTCAATAATTAAATATTTTATTATTCAAAGAATGGGTTCAAGATTGTTATTCCTGTTTGTTGTTATTTTAGGAATATTATTTCAGGTAAAATATTTTATTATAGTTAGTTTAATAATTAAAATTGGATCTCCCCCATTCCATTATTGATATGTTTCAGTAATTGATGGGTTATCTTGATTAGTGTCTTTTTTAATTATAACCGTTCAGAGGATTATTCCCATTATTTTATTGAGTTATCTAGATATAAGATTGATTTTATTTATTGTTTTATCATGTATTTGGGGCTCATTGGGAGGGCTGTGTTATTCATCAATTCGAAAAATTTTAGCATATTCATCAATTTACAATTTAAGTTGAATTTTTAGAGGGGTTATATTAATAAATTATATATGGCTGGTATATTTTTTAATTTATTCCCTCTCTTTATTTTTGACTTGCTATCTGTTTTGAATAAATAATATGAATTATTTAAATCAAATTTTTATTTTGTTTAACAATAGGGTTAAATCGTTAATGTTAATGATTGTTTTTATGTCAATAGGTGGATTACCACCATTTTTAGGATTTTTCCCAAAATTTATAATTTATTGTCTTTTAGCTAATAAAATGTATTTTTTATGTTTAATTTTAGTAATAACTGCTTTATTAGTGTTATTTTATTATTTACGAATTGTAATGACAGGGCTGATGATAAACAATGTATCTTTAAAGTTGTCAACTTTTAGGTTAAATAATACATTATTTATAGTGAATTCTTTATTGATTGGATTTATAGCTGTAACCTTATTTAATATTATGAATTAATAAGGTTTTAAGTTAATAAAACTATTATCCTTCAAAGTTAAAAATATAATTTCTTGTAAGCCTTAGATTTATTTTAATCACCTTTAAATTTGCAATTTAATATTATTATTAAATATAAGACTGAAGAAATAATAAAAAATAAGGAAGAAGAAAGATTAGATTATTGAGAGGAAAAATATCCATAAATAAATTTACAGTTTATTACCTAATTCAGTCATCTCAATTGGGAATAAATCAATGTTTAGTTATGAATAAGTGATTTTTCTCAACTAATCATAAAGACATTGGAACATTATATTTAATTTTTGGGATTTGATCGGGGATAGTGGGTACAACTTTAAGAGTTCTTATTCGTGTTGAATTAGGCATTCCTGGATCTTTTATTGGAGATGATCAAATTTATAATGTGATTGTTACTGCTCATGCTTTCGTTATAATTTTTTTTATAGTAATGCCAGTTATGATTGGAGGATTTGGGAATTGATTGGTTCCTTTAATAATTGGTGCTCCTGACATGGCTTTTCCTCGAATAAATAATATAAGTTTTTGATTATTACCACCTTCATTAACATTATTATTAATTGGTAGAATAGTTGATAGAGGTGCAGGTACTGGTTGGACAGTCTATCCCCCATTGTCAAGAGGCATTGCACACTCAGGATCTTGTGTTGATTTAACTATTTTTTCTTTACATCTGGCCGGAGCTAGTTCAATCTTAGGTGCAGTTAATTTTATTATCCAGCTGTCAGGTCTAATGAGGTCATGTATTTGACTCCGCTGAACTTCTGTAAAATCTCATTAATGGGTTCCGGAGATTCCCGGTCAGGTATAATAATTTGGTTAATCTTTCTGGCATCTAAACATAGCCTTACCTTTCCATCCTTTTTAATCACTACTACCAAAGGGTTTGAGTAAGGTGATACTGAGCGTTCCAATTATGTCTCCCTGCATCATCCGGTCTAGTTCCTCCTGTACAGCCCTCCTCTTCGAAAACGGCACCGGGTAACTCCTCTGCATGTATGGTGCGTGGTCCCGAACTTTCAGCTCACAGATGTAGTCCTTCGCTTTCCCTGGTGATTCATCAAACACCTCTCTGAAACGCTCCACAACGGCCCACAGCTCCTCTCGTTGAGTATTTCCTACAACTAAATCTCCATTAAAAAATTTGTTGGCTCTATCTACCCACACACTCTCCTCACTCTCATGCATCTCTCCCTCCTCATTTTCTATGCTACCACTCTCTCGGCACAAATTTATTTTAGTCTCTATTTCTCCCTCGCCTGTCTGCGTATGTAACATTTTTATTCCCGTTACTTTAACTTCATTTACTACTTTCTTAAACTCTATTCTGACTGGTTTATTCCCCTTTTCAAATTTTACTATTTGTTTATTGAAATCTATTACGGCTCCATTTCTCTCCAAAAAATCATTTCCCAATATTACATCTAAACTCAACCCTTTAACTACTAGGAAGGTGTTTTCAAATTCAACTTCATTTATTAAAATATTTAATTGTACTTGTCTGGTTATTCTCTTACTTCTCACCCCAGTTACCCCCACTACCGTAACCCCCGCAACTGGTAATGATGGTATATTCTTATTTATCTCTTTCAGTTCCCCTATGACATTTTCAGAATTACAGAGATCTCGCTACCTGTATCAATTAAAGTTTTATAATTCTTACCTTCGATGTTAATCGTCACCTCCGTCAATCCTGTTGTAGGTTCCATCACTTTGTTGTCCTCCTCTTCTAATAATTCTTTTACCATGTCTACCTTGGTAATGTTACTCGCATATTCGTCGGTTACTTGGACCTGGTTCTCTGTTGACAATGGTTGGGCCCGCTTCTCCATTGTCCTCCTTAGTTTCCCGTGGATGGACCTGCTACAGCTGGATGGTTTCCTCCTCTTCCTCTGTTGTAATGGACTCCTCCTCTTGGCGCTCCTCTATGAAATTCTCTTCCTCTCGACTGCTGATTTGGTGGTGGATGCATTCTCTCGTTCCTTGTGCACTCCCTGTTTCGATGACATCTAAAACAATTAGTTCTGTTAGCATAATTATCTGTGTCACATTCTCTACACCTCCAACTCTCGCCCCGATTATCAAAATTTCCTCCCCGCGCTCCTCTATGAAAATTCTGTGTACCCCTACTCTGATGGTAATTATTATTATAGTTTGGTACTACTGGTGGGTTTGGACGTCGCGCTATGTTGCGCTCCCCTATATTCTGTAACACATCTAACATGTTCTCTACCTCGTTTATATTGGTAATTTCTTTAGTCATTAACGTGATTTGCACCTCTCTGGGCAGGTGTTTACTAATGTGTCTTACAAATGACCGGAATGGTAACGGTGGTTCTAGGTACTTGGCCTCGTTATATATAGTCATCACGTATATGGTTAGGTGGTTATTCATTCTGCCAAAATTCCCACTACCCATTATTTTACTCCTTAGGATTTCTTGGTCCTCTTCTGACCAGTATTTGTTTCGAAAAGCTACTTCAAAATCCTCGTAACTACCCCATTCGACATTGTGTACTTCCGCCCATATCTCGGCACTACCCTTAAAACATTTTAAAATTTTCAATAATTTGACTTCCCAACTACTACTATTAAATCGATTAAATTCCCGTGTTCGGTTCAAAAATTGCATCGGATGTACTCTACGATTCTCACTACTAAAGGTTTCTAGTTCTATTTCATTATTTGTGTCTCGTGTCATGAATATGCGTTCAGTAACATTGTTTAAATTTTGGTTTCTTACTAAACTCAATTCGTCTCTCACACTACTAAGGTTCTGTTCAAGTGAATATAATTTTTTGTCATTACTACACTCAGACTGTATGCTATTTTTTGATATTACATCAATAGATTCATTCAATGCTTGTATCTGTCTTACAATTATTTTCTATTTCATTTATCTTAAAGTCTACGTTATTTTTGTGTTCATTGATATTCTGACTCATTTTTTCAATTGTCATTACTACGCTACTAAGCTTACATTCAGTTTCGGTATTACACTTATTTATTTTATATTCTATTTCATTGTTCTGCTCGTTCATTGACTTTATTAAATACTCATTATTCTCATTTATTTGTTTATCAACTCTGTCTATCTGACTGTCTATCTCATTAAATTTAACCTCTGTTTTCTGTATTGACTTATCTAACTTGGTATCTAATTGGTTAATTTTATCAGTAAATTCTTCATTGGTATTCTGACAACGTCTATTAATTTCTTGAATGTCATTTTTTAATTCATTAAATTTGTCATTAAAATTATGATTTTGCATTTCAAATTTAATACTTTGTTGCTCCAAAATTAATTGCAACATATTCATCACTTTCTCATCTCTATCTATCTCTTGTTTACTTTGGACAGGTGTTGATAGACTTTCTATTCTATCGTCAGTGAGGCTGACTTCGTCGTTATTATTTTTACTTTCTCTACTCAATTTTGGGGTTACTTGAACTCCCGAATCATCTGTACTATTTGATTTATTTGCACTACTTATTATTTTGTTTTCTCGACTCACGTTTGGAGTCGAGTGGATTTCAAACTCGCTCATGTTACTTGATTCGTTACAATTTTCTATATCAGTCAATTCATTAATTTCATTCTCCTTATTTACTGCCATTTTTTACTCTTTATAATTGATATTTGTGCGTAAATATAGTATAATCAATACATAATATACAGTATAACCAATTCTGCGTAAATGACGCACTTTTATTTTATTACGCTAACCTTAAACACATAATTGTATCTTTGTTGTAGGTGCGGTTTTTACTTAATTTTTTAAATTCATAAAAACGGTCCCTTTCGGCAGCGCCACTTGTGAAGTTAATATACTTTGTAAATATATAAAATACAAAAATACAATTTATTTCCACCTACCTGCAAAGGTTCTTTCTGGGTCCAGGATTCGATCGCACGTACGTAAGATACAGACACGTGTTACGGGTTTGTGTAATAATTAACTATACTCATTCTTGGAAGAGAATTAATATTTTTATTTTCAAAAATGCATTTAGATTCCAATAAATTTTCTCATATTACTTTTAAATTTTATACCTCTTGTTCGTACAGCTTATATTGGCATACTTTACTTACTTAAATTAAATTACTTACTCCTATGAAGGTTGCCCAGCCTGCATTACACACACACTCACATACATTATTTTAAAAAAAACTTCATTTTTGAAATATAAAATCCCCTTAACATTTTGTAATAAAACCCCTCTCCCTGCCGGCACGCGGTTTTAGTTCGAACTATGAATTTCGCATTTTGTATTTAATTACATCCGAACTCGACTTTGGTATTTTCCGGTCTATTACTCACTCCACTGTCACTGTTTTAAAAGCTGTTAGTTCACTTTTACTGATATATTTTTAAAATTTTGAACAGAGTTAACCCCGTAGGGTGTACCGGCCGGTACTACTGGTGAACTGCGCAGAACAGCAAGGCGTTCGCCGCTACCTCGATTTCGTCGTTGTTCTGGAAGTCAAAGCCTCATGGTTGTTCGCCGTCCTTGCTTCCTATGTAATCCATGTAAAAGTTTGCCAGTGCATGATAGCATATATTAGTGTGGCACTGGCTGACGTCACGAGATGGGCGGACCTTACGTTTCATATCCTCCAGCAAGTCAGACTAGTTGAATAAAAATCGTCTCCTGACCATCTTGGTTTTTTGGCCGGTAGCGTCACTCGCGCGTTTACCCATGTCATGCGTACAGGCGCATGGTCACATTCAAACAAAGTTCTTGGAAATGAGGCTTGCTGCATACCTCTGTACTGATTGCACAACGGAATATTGCGTTGCTGCTTCGTTACAACACTGTTCTATTCACCACGTGTTCTGGTCACCGTTGAAATACAATTTACACATATTTTTTATAAAACCCTGGAAATGAAATAAAATAAAAATACCCACATTTTTGGACCGTTACACCATGATAGTATAGTTTTGGATCATTTAAATTAAATTATTATTGTGTTATACTTAAACAAAATTAACTCTATCTGTATTAGTAATTAATATTTTTAAATATTGTAACATGACATAAAGTAGTAAAGATCCACAATAATTAACTATGAATTAAAGAAGCTGAAGACAAGAATAAGAGGCAAAAACTTATAAACTCAGAGATCAATAACCCAATAAACCCAAATGACAAATGACTGATAAACTGGCAATGACCTGACACAATAGATCGGACAAATACAAAAGGAACCACGGAACAATGAAGAAGAAGCTAAGAACCAAATGTAATCAAGACCTTAAGAATGAACATTGTAAATCCCGAATAATGACCATTATTCTCTATGTTAATGAATGAACTAATGTAATTAGAGAGTAAATGATTTACCTAGGTTAATAATGTTAATGAAAGATAATAATGTTATGTATATTTTATTGATAAAGGAATGTGTTTATAAATATAAGTTAGGGAATTAATAATACACACACCCTAATAAATAGTGATGAATATAATCAAAACTCGTGAACATACCCTAAGGCAAATCAAGGCCACAGTTAATTACCAAAAGTGATCATTTGTGAAGGGAAAATAAAATAAACAATTGTAATCAGTAACCCCATGATGATACTAACATCAATAAACAACCCAGTGAATAATTAAGTGAGTGGACGAAGGAGTATATTAATATAAAGAGGTGACATGTAGTAATAGCATGTTGCACATAGTGAGTGAAAGTGTATAAGTCAAAAACCTTCTATAAAGGAAAAATTATAGTTGGTGAACTTCAAAAAGTATTCTAATTAGTAAACTGTGTTAGAATAACAGGAAGACCAGTGATAAACTTTGTACTAGTAAGTAAGAGGAACTTATTATAATGTAAGTAAAGTAACCCATAGGTAATAAGGATTAGAGGATAAGATAGAAATTAAGGCATTGGAATGAAGGGCCAACAAGAACGATAGACACTTTTTTCTAGTGAAGGAATGGAGGAATAGTATATATTGTGTAAAGTATAAATTAATGTTAGTATAATAAGGATGTTGTTACTGTTTTAAAAGAACCAATATAATGTAATGAATTGTTAATTGAACCAGATAGTAGAAGGGAGCAGAAAGGTAGTTAGAAGTTATTTCCGGCTTGAACCTGTAAAGAAAATGTTTATTACTATAATAAGAGGTGGAGTTAGGAACACCAATGTTTATTGCTTGTTTTGTTAAAAAATTGTGTTAAAAATACCAAATGTAAAGGTAAGAAGCTACTAAGAATTGTTAGATAGTAGTATAGTAAAATCTAGGCTCTAGGCCTAACTGTTAAATAAGAATTTAGTAAATTTGAGAACAAATAATAGTCCAATATCGAAGCAGAGTATACCAAATGTTTAAACAAATTAAGTGAGTATTCCTAATACCAAAAGGTATGAATAACAGCCTATTTTGAATAAAATATATGTAAAATATAAATATGAAAAATAACAAAAATGTAATTAGCTACTCAAAAGTGACCATGAGGGATATCAAAATGACCCTTATAAAAAATTATGAACAATGGTATTCATGTAATAAACCTAGCTATTAATATAAGATAGAAATCTTCATTTGAAGATATTTTGTAAAATTAAACTAAAATAAGACATTAAAACATAACAATGACTTAAATTAACGACCAATGAGAATTAGCATAATTTATTAGGTAACCATAGCAACCGAAATTTATTGCCAAAAAACCGTTAGATTTTTGATAGTCCATCATTGACCGACGCCGAGGGCGGATTGAGTAGCTCTCACCCCAAAATTTAATTCCAAATAAGTGAATTTTAACTAGAATCAAAGGAAAGGAAGATTGTGATAGCAGCCCAGGGAATCCTGGATAATATATTATTTATTAAATTTGTTCACAACCCATAATTACCCAAGGAAATCAAGAAGACGTCTGGTAGAATAGAAGACGGACGATCGCAGAATGAGTACGAGGCCGAAGTTTACCGGAAAAACCGTCTGGACGAGATTAATGAGATTCCGAAGAATAGAAGACGACTGAATCCATCCGGAAGAAGAAGACAGCATCGCAGAAGCTCCATCGAAAATTGATGAGTATAAACAATAATCCCATTAAACGAATTCCAAATTTTTCTATCAACAATAATAAACCACAATTTTCACTTCACTGATCACTATTCTGATTTAGAACTGAAGGTATTGGTAATATCACTATTTGAACTTTAATCAATCGATAATTATTTAAATTGAGATATGATAAATAGTTAACAAACATTTTTAATTGACAAATCCTAACCAAAAATTTTACTAAATCTCATTGATGATTACCCACTCGAGTGTATTAAAATATTGATTTTTTTGTGTACCTAGTATTAAGGATTATTATAAGTTTGTGTATTTTAGCCGTAGTCAAATATTTCTGTAGCCAAAAGGACTTATTAACACCCCTGAGTAAAACCATTTTAATTGTAAACCTACGATAACCGTCAAGACGGTGTGTATCAAAACATTGGAACTGAGCATGCCAACTGAGCAACTGTAATAGCCGGTGCTAAAAATAAAATAATGTACTACTAAATAATTGAAACCTATCAAAGTGTTAATAAATATTCTTATTCTGCAACACTGTATGTTTGATTCGAGTAAATTAAGATAATAAATAAAAATTTATTGAAGTGAAAACCTCAAAACAAGACGTTAGCCAAGTCGACACTGCAGAAAGGCGTGCGCCAATCAGGTGGCGAGGCGGCAATATTCAAACCAAACGGTGAGAGATACGGTTTACCCGTAAATGGTAAGAGAAGGTACAATTCGACTTGCTACACGCAAATAACAGTGACAGAATTTATTGAAATTATTAATAACTTCAATCATACACACATATACTATAGGAAGAAAGAACGACTTACAGAATAACACTAACTAAAAATTTTAAACACCCAGTACAGATAGTTACAAAGTGACGCATCCAAAGTGGGGCAGAATAACACGCATTCTACTAAACAAATAAACAAACGTCTACACCACCGAAGAAAGGCGTTATTACAAAGTGGCGCGCCAACTAGTAGGGCTAGGATAGTTAAGGAAACATACCTTTAAACTTTACAAATTGTAGCGGCGACTACAGAAATGGAACCGGCAAAGCACGATACGGGATACCAGACTAAGATACACGAGAAGGGGGCGGAAAAGGGAACAGGGAGATCGGAAAAGGAGGTAGAAGAAAAACGAGTCAGCTATGCAGAATGGATGACAGCACTATTTAAAAAGTTTAGCAGAGAGATGGAGTACATCGAAAGGAACACCACTGACCATGAACGAGCACAAATGAGTCGCGCAAATTCAAGGGGAACGCCAAATGACAAAATGTCATTGGAAGAAATTTATGATGAAGTGTGGAAGCTGGACACCAAATGCAATACAGAAGAAACTATTGGGACAGCCCACGGAAAAAGCGATAAAAAAGTGGAGAAAATGACTGAGGATGACTGGGAGAGATGGTACAGTAATGAAGAACAAATGAAAAACAAAAGAACGGGAGTATACGCACATTTATTTACACAGGAGGAGTATGAACAATGGAGACAGTTAATAAAACTACCAGAAAAACCGATACAAACAGAAAACACAGAGCTAAGAGAATGGATAAGGGTTATGTTCGAGCTATCCAGAGAAGATATGTGTAATTGGAGGAAGAAACATAATCAAATAAAAGGGTTCAGCGAACCACCAAATAATAAAAACCTGT
This sequence comes from Magicicada septendecula, assembly GCA_034769895.1. Classification (NCBI taxonomy): domain Eukaryota; kingdom Metazoa; phylum Arthropoda; class Insecta; order Hemiptera; family Cicadidae; genus Magicicada; species Magicicada septendecula. The sequence continues at coordinate 305,207,701 of CM068375.1, forward strand.
AACAACCCAATGTTCAATTAGAAAAAGAAATAGTCAAGGACGGGGAAGTGGAGCAAAAAAAGAAAATGCCAGAACCCACACAACAGGAGAAAACAACATGGTTAACCGAAGAAAGATATAATATCATAATGGAATTCATGAAAAGAATGTGTCAGAAAATGGATGATCGGAACGAAAAATTGGACAGATTTAACGAGAAATTGAGTGAAACACTAGACAGGGATTCCAAAAGTGTTGAGGAACCGGTAATTACGAAAACAGAAGATGATTAAAAGAAGACAAAAGCATACTATTATCTGAGAATAAAAATAACCGTACTAAGGAGAAGAATGAATACTTGGAAATGAAGACCAAGGAAATAAGAAAAGTATATAGAAAGAAAATAATAAATACCAGAGAAGAATGGGAGATGATGAAGAACGGACTACTTGAGATGTTTAATGTACTAACTAATGACCAGAATGAAATAATGAATTTTAAAAATAACAGAAGGAACTTACTAGAAACCTTAGAAGAGAATTACTACAAAACAGTGTGTAACAGAATAAGAAGGAGAAGACGCTTAATAGACATGCATAATCCAATATCAACGATAGCATCTACAATGGAAATAGCATTGACCTATTCGTTGTATAAACAAAATAATGAAATGATTGAAATAGCAATGGAAACAAGTGAAAATGTTATGATAGAAACATTTAAATACAAGATAGTAGCAAGAAAATGGACAAGAAAGGAAGTCATTCTGAAGACGACAGCAATCCGAACAGGAGCAATTCATATAATCATGGACCATGGCTAAACCAAGTGTGGAGGAACACTGAGAAATGGGAATGGTATTAAAGATAACCGACACAGAATTGATAAAAGAGGAAAGAAAAGGAGAAGATTAACTTACAAGAAAAAAGGAGTATATATAACAGGGTCCATTGTACAGTACCATAAAGACCCTATCTCATTGTAAAGGACAACCAAAACAATACCTATGTCATAAATGAGATAACAACCAAGAAAATAAAAGGGACTTAGAACCAGTCTTCTTTGAAAAAATATTATGAAACAGTGTCAGAAAGTTAAAGAGAATTTGGAGCAGAACAATTATCAAAATTCAAAAAATTAAAGTAAGCACAACTTACAATAAGTATTTGATTGATATTATTATATGAATGAAAGGGAATTTAGAAGAAAGATAAGCTAAATTCACAACAGAGTAAGTACAACTTACAACCAAGAGTGAAACAAAATGTGTAAACCCATGTAATTTTGAAAATATGTATAATGAAATCATAAAAATTGATATAAAATAATTAAATGTTACACAAATAACGATGACACTACATAACATCATTAACTAACCCTATCACAAAAGGGAATAATAAAAAATTAACGTTTCACAAAAGAAAAGACAAGACAATCAAATAAAAAATGACACTGACAGATTAACTGAACAATCAATGAAAAAAAATATAAGTGAGCCAGAAACCAGCTACAATGTTAAGTTTAAATATAAATGAAAAATAAAGTGATAACAAATAAAATCACTACCATATAAAATAAGCTAATGAAACAATACAAAATGCCTATTAAATATCGCCATAAGCTTAAACGAAGGAATCCAAATAAGTCACTGAGATGAAAAGGTCATGAGATGTATAAAAGAGAGAATAATTAATCCCAAAAGTGTTTTATTGTATTAATATTATGTGAGTCGGAAATGAACGACTATTATTATAATTATTATAAATATTATTATGTGATGATTTTATGTTGAGATACGTCCAACAATTATTTATATTATTGAGCAGATAGGCAAGGCCTCTGAACTCAAAATGTGTATAAATGGATAGCAGAGTAATAGAGCCACACGTGCCCTCTGGCTAGTGCCAATTTATATGAAGCGAAGAGAAGAAAAATTTTAGGGAAATAGAACATAAAAGGGAATAATAAAGAAAGAAAATAATACCAAATACCATATTATGAACCATGACTTAATAAAAATGAATAAAAAAGAAAGTAGCGATGAATGAATTCCTGAATAATGACAACTTGATTAAATGAACTATATTGATGATTTCAGAAAAAATATAATAACCTTTGTTTCGAAATAATCAATTTTGGTAGCGATGCATTATGTAACATGACATAAGGTAGTAAAGATCCACAATAATTAACTATGAATTAAAGAAGCTGAAGACAAGAATAAGAGGCAAAAACTTATAAACACAGAGATCAATAACCCAATAAACCCAAATGACAAATGACTGATAAACTGACAATGACCTTACACAATAGATCGGATAAATACAAAAGGAACCACGGAACAATGAAGAAGAAGCTAAGAACCAAATGTAATCAAGACCTTAAGAATGAACATTGTAAATCCCGAATAATGACCATTATTCTGTATGTTAATGAATGAACTAATGTAATATGAGAGTAGATGAGATTTACCTAGGTTAATAATGTTAATGAAAGATAATAATGTTATGTATATTTTATTGATAAAGGACTGTATTTATAAATATAAGTTAGGGAATTAATAATACACACACCCTAATAAATAGTGATGAATATAATCAAAACTAGTGAACATACCCTAAGGCAAATCAAGGCCACAGTTAATTACCAAAAGTGATCATTTGTGAAGGGAAAATAAAATAAACAATTGTAATCAGTAACCCCATGATGATACTAACATCAATAAACAACCCAGTGAATAATTAAGTGAGTGGACGAAGGAGTATATTAATATAAAGTGGTGACATGTAGTAATAGCATGTTGCACATAGTGAGTGAAAGTGTATAAGTCAAAAACCTTCTATAAAGGAAAAAGTGTAGTTGGTGAACTTCAAAAAGTATTCTAATTAGTAAACTGTGTTAGAATAACAGGAAGACCAGTGATAAACTTTGTACTAGTAAGTAAGAGGAACTTATTATAATGTAAGTAAAGTAAGCCATAGGTAATAAGGATTAGAGGATAAGATAGAAATTAAGGCATTGGAATGAAGGACCAACAAGAACGATAGACACTTTTTTCTAGTGAAGGAATGGAGGAATAGTGTATATTGTGTAAAGTATAAATTAATGTTAGTATAATAAGGATGTTGTTACTGTTTTAAAAGAACCAATATAATGTAATGAATTGTTAATTGAACCAGATAGTAGAAGGGAGCAGAAAGGTAGTTAGAAGTTATTTCCGGCTTGAACCTGTAAAGAAAATGTTTATTACTATAATAAGAGGTGGAGTTAGGAACACCAATGTTTATTGCTTGTTTTGTTAAAAAATTGTGTTAAAAATACCAAATGTAAAGGTAAGAAGCTACTAAGAATTGTTAGATAGTAGTATAGTAAAATCTAGGCTCTAGGCCTAACTGTTAAATAAGAATTTAGTAAATTTGAGAACAAATAATAGTCCAATATCGAAGCAGAGTATACCAAATGTTTAAACAAATTAAGTGAGTATTCCTAATACCAAAAGGTATGAATAACAGCCTATTTTGAATAAAATATGTGTAAAATATAAATATGAAAAATAACAAAAATGTAATTAGCTACTCAAAAGTGACCATGAGGGATATCAAAATGACCCTTATAAAAAATTATGAACAATGGTATTCATGTAATAAACCTAGCTATTAATATAAGATAGAAATCTTCATTTGAAGATATTTTGTAAAATTAAACTAAAATAAGACATTAAAACATAACAATGACTTAAATTAACGACCAATGAGAATTAGCATAATTTATTAGGTAACCATAGCAACCGAAATTTATTGCCAAAAAACCGTTAGATTTTCGATAGTCCATTATTAACCGACGCCGAGGGCGGATTGAGTAGCTCTCACCCCAAAATTTAATTCCAAATAAGTGAATTTTAACTAGAATCAAAGGAAAAGAAGATTATGATAGCAGCCCAGGGAATCCTGGATAATATATTATTTATTAAATTTGTTCACAACCCATAATTACCCAAGGAAATCAAGAAGACGTCTGGAAGAATAGAAGACGGACGATCGCAGAATGAGTACGAGGCCGAAGTTTACCGGAAAAACCGTCTGGACGAGATTAATGAGATTCCGAAGAATAGAAGACGACTGAATCCATCCGGAAGAAGAAGACGGCATCGCAGAAGCTCCATCGAAAATTGATGAGTATAAACAATAATCCCATTAAACGAATTCCAAATTTTTCTATCAACAATAATAAACCACAATTTTCACTTCACTGATCACTATTCTGATTTAGAACTGAAGGTATTGGTAATATCACTATTTGAACTTTAATCAATCGATAATTATTTAAATTGAGATATGATAAATAGTTAACAAACATTTTTAATTGACAAATCCTAACCAAAATTTTTTACTAAATCTCATTGATGATTACCCACTCGAATTTATTAAAATATTGATTTTTTTGTGTACCTAGTATTAAGGATTATTATAAGTTTGTGTATTTTAGCCGTAGTCAAATATTTCTGTAGCCAAAAGGACTTATTAACACCCCTGAGTAAAACCATTTTAATTGTAAACCTACGATAACCGTCAAGACGGTGTGTATACAAAACATTGGAACTGAGCATGCCAACTGAGCAACTGTAATAGCCGGTGCTAAAAATAAATTAATGTACTACTAAATAATTGAAACCTATCAAAGTGTTAATAAATATTCTTATTCTGCAACACTGTATGTTTGATTCGAGTAAATTAAGATAATAAATACAAATTTATTGAAGTGAAAACCTCAAAACAAGACGTTAACCAAGTCGACACTGCAGAAAGGCGTGCGCCAATCAGGTGGCGAGGCGGCAATATTCAAACCAAACGGTGAGAGATACGGTTTACCCGTAAATGGTAAGAGAAGGTACAATTCGACTTGCTACACGCAAATAACAGTGACAGAATTTATTGAAATTATTAATAACTTCAATCATACACACATATACTATAGGAAGAGAGAACGACTTACAGAATAACACTAACTAAAAATTTTAAACACCCAGTACAGATAGTTACAAAGTGACGCATCCAAAGTGGGGCAGAATAACACGAATTCTACAATTAAATACACCCCACACAAAGGTTCTCTGACAATATTTGTGAGGTATTGTACTTCAAGTATGCATTTCTAACTTTTTAATAGCAGTTAACAAAGAACCCTAGAATTAATATTATAAAATAAAGAATAATTTTTGTTACAATCGAACTGAGAGAAGGCGTCGATCCGCGAAATAAACAATTTCGACTTAAGAGTCGTCAGACTGATTTTAAGAATAATAAAAGTTAATGAATATAATTAATTGGTTTTAAAATGAGTTTTATTTATGAAATAAATTTAGATTAAAGGATTTTTAGGTACTAAAGGAAGAGTGAACTCACATTGACAATTGGAACGTTATCGGAAATGAGAGAATAAGCAGATAACCTCTATTAGCCAATTCGATTTCACAATCGAACTGAACTTACACAAAACATTTCTTTTAATAATTTTTTACTAAATCAGTGAAAGTCAAATAAGTATTAATTAATAAAATTTAACCAAACAATTTTGAATAAAATGATTAAACGAAATAATTGTAATACTCTCTATTATTACTTATTTATTACTACACATACTCTGGTAAAATATGTATAACAAATACCATAATTTGGTACCTCTAAGTACTTACCAGTTTCATCGGTTGCCGGGCTCATATTCTTCTTTTATAAACGTGTTTTTACCTAAGGGGTGCCAGGGTTCATTTACAGCGAGATTTTGAGACACAGATGACGACACAAATGATAACAAGGTATTGTTGAAAATAATCATCAAAATTTAATTCACTATATGGTATTACAGATACAACCATGCGGTCAAAACAATGACGTCATATAAGATGACCCAAAACAAAATGGCTGTTATTTTTTATATCTCATTTTACTCTTGTAACAGTACAGAATTAACCGTACCAGAATAATGGTATGTAGGGATATATTTTATTGTAAATTTTATTGTAATCATCAAGTTAAATCAGACAAGGTTAGTTTTGACCCAAGTCCCACAACATATGTGAATTCACCGGTGGAGAGCCGATCCAAGGTCAGCGGCGTACGAGCAAATTGAAACAGCGAAAATGGCAGTGTTAGGCGCTAAAAACTGACAATACTGACTTTCGATTGGTCCATTGTAGTAAATCGTCATCAAAAACACAATGACGATATAAAACCATTACGTATTAACCAAAACAGTGGGTAGAGAACAGTAGACAATGACGTCAGATGCACGACCACTTACATAACAATTACGTCTAACCCGCTCTCAGTCGTCAAAAGTAAATCAGGGAGCATACACGCTCTAACAGTAGTGGGCAGTTTTCTGCCAGAAAAATGAAACATTTTATTGCTAAAAAATGATCTACATAATCCCACAGTAAACCTTAACAGTTATATAGCATCAGTGAACTTTCAAAAAATGTATTTAAAGTAGAGTCAGTGAAAATGGACAACAGCAAACTGGACAAACACCTGCCCACCGCATGGAGCCGCTAAGGAAGGAACTACGCCACTTCTATTCAGGAAAGCCCTGCATTACATTACTAAATTTCAAAAAGTAGATAAAGATGAGCTCAATTTCTATAAAATTTGTCTAAATTCAGGTGAGAGAGTGAGAGAGTGCAAGCGAGAGTGTAACCGGTGTTGATCAACCCAATATTAAAATAAGGCGTTGGTTTGTGATCAGGTTTAGTCAGTATTAAGAGTAAAGTATTAAAGAAATCAAAGCTATAATTCTGTTCAATGATGAGAATTACATACATAAAAGAAGTCAGTTATATAGCATCATAAAATGTGCACAATTAACCTTGAGTAAAGTCAAGGGCGGAATAGTCTAGCCGCCATTTTGGAATTTTGAATCATGAACCATTGTTATGCTTATATTAATTTACCAAGTATTTACTAAAAATAAAACAAAAATTCGTTATCGTTATTTAATGTGTCACGTTATTTCTATACCCAACGACTTCTGCCACTGTCTGCTTAACGCAATTCTGGACCAAAAGCCTAATGCAAGTAAATGAGCAAAACACGTGTTACTCCGGTGATAAGATTTATTATTCAAATTACACAAATATTAATTATCATACATTCAGTACTAATAATTGTATAATTAATATACAGAAAGGTGTAAGTTAACACTCTCTATACTTCTTTTGTCTGCTAAATTAATATCAGTGTAAACTTTATTGCTGCAGCTTAAAACCATTTATTAATTTTTAGTTTGTTAATACACAAACCAATGCCCTCAGCATCTGTGGTTATGGCCATACGTTCACTCGTTCACTCTCACACACATTCACCTTTAGACCAGTACATTCTTTTGATTAGTGATTCTGTATTAATGAGCTCATTAAAATATAAAAAATAATAAAATGGGACTTCTCTGCTTATCGTTTGGTGTTGTCCATCCGTTGCTGGTGGGTGACGCCCATGGTGATGGCCGGTGTTCGCCTCTAATTCTGCTGAGTTTAACTGGAGAGATATGTGCACTGATTTTACATTTTAATATTCATACTGTTAAACAAGATGAGCCTTCATTGCTCCACTATTACTGATAACATTTTTAGCTAGTTATTGTAAACTATTGTTAGAAAATTGTACACACAACGATACATCGCTGTGTCTCCTCTGAAGAACGGCGTTGAAATGAGAACGAGGCAAATGTAAATTTGCGCTTGTGTGTGTGGTTCTTACGTCATCCAGCTTTGTCTTTCTGGACAACGCCTCGTTGCACATATTGTATTCAGTGCGTCATTGTTTTTAGTTATGACGGAACCGTGCTATGATCCAATCACAATTCATATTGTAGTCCTTCGTCACAAACACCGCCATGGCCTTTTCCGATTCCAGCACGTCCTATGGTGACCTTGGTGTCTTACTCTTGCTGAATTTGCGTTGTTCCTTTTTCCAGAGGGACAATGGACCTAACCATTCCTTGTTTTAATAATTAAATAATACAAAACATTGAAAATACCTTTATAACCCATAATTATGGTACTGGGTCATTATGTACTGTTACAAACCCCCTCAATGAAAATTTTTGTGTTGAAACACAAAAACTTTCATTGACTCATTCACACTTTCCTAAAAGGATCAGTCTAGATATGTCACCACAACCCCCTGTAATGTTACTATAAAAAAAAATTTATCATCACTTACCCTTGGTCCCATGATGTTGGTCGCACCCTCTGACCTTACTGGACTTCTCCTGAGAGATCCCTACACCATAAGGCCATAAGGCACTCTACACTCCTGTTCTGACGCTCCAGCCAGCCCAGGATTGCGGTCACAACACCACAAAACTCTGAAACATTGCATACAAAATTTTAAAATAGTGGTCTAATACACTTCCATATCTACAGCTGATATGTTCCCTTTTAAACGCATTGGTTTGTGTTTTGGGGCATTGGTTTGTTTTTTAATTCAAAAGTTTCAACCTCACAACTACAAGACTTCAAAATATATTGATTTTTACCGCCACCAAACTCAAATTCTTCCTTGTAAGAAAATAAACTACATATATACAACTACAACTAACACAATACATCCACAATTCTTTAATATACCCCCAAAATACCTTCACCTAATTATTTCTATAAATTCAGCTTACAACTATTATGGCAGACACTTTTATTATTTAAATTTTGTTACTCAACTTAGATTCACTTCTTCTATTTTGTAAATGGCATCTTACTATAATATTTTTTTGCACAACTTCATCTGTAACTTTAGACTTTCAACTTTAAAATCTACTATATTTTGACACTTGTTAACGTCATTACCCCTGTAACGACCTCCTAACCACACACTCTATTGCCCCCCAACCGAACTGTAGTGCTCGGGTGCCTCTGCAAGGACTGTAATTGTGGAGGAATTGTCACCTCCTTTGTCCTTGTGTTGGCTTTACATTTAAACAACAAGATATGATAATATTCAAACCTATATAATTACGCGCCCTTAAACGGTTCTACCACCTGGCTCTGCTGTTCCTCCTCGAACAGAGTGGCAGCCGCTGTTCCATAGTTCTGGGGAATTTCCCCCTAGGTATACCCCCCTGTTAATTTCTACTCTACACCAATTTCAAGACAGCTATGGTCAAGGGACTTAAATTATGGCCATAGCTGACCACTCGCCAAAACCACGATTAGTGCTGGTAAGGCAGTAATCGCCCGAAAAGTCGGGGAAATTAATTTCATTTTCATGTTTTACATTCTAACAATACTGATACACTGCACAATTAAAATCACATATAATATGAATTACCTTCAAGGTGTACCGTGTATTTACGCCCACATGAGGCCTCCGATGATGGCAGCATTCTATGTGTTGCTCATCAACCCATTTCGCTAGCCACAGTAGTACATGTCACTACTGTCCTAGCCTATTACTTATACCTTAACTTCTCCTACATTAACTGTTCTCACAGTCCAATTTTGACTTATAATTCACTAACATCACCTAACTACAAAATACTCTTCACTCTTGCTCAAAAACAAGTTCGTTAATTATTTAAAATTTTTACATAGACACTTTACAAGTTCGAGCTTTACCTTTTTTCACAACTAATTTCACTGCTATAACAAGATAGGAACGACAACAACGGATCACCTGCTCTGCTTACCTTACATACATATATTTCCTCGTTTTCAGATGGAAAACCAACACACTCATTGCTATAATTATAACAATTTTAACATATTTTACTTCACATTTTCAAAGAAACTATTTGTTACTGGAATACATATATATATATATATATATATATTTTTTCAATACACAATTAATTCTCATTCACACATCTAATCAAGTACCCATTGTTACTTTCTATGCTGTCCAGTACAACTTCAAATTGCTAGCATTCTGTGTACCCACTATTTCTTTAGTCTCCCTATCCTGTAGTACATAGGCATTCTGCATTTTAACTTCAATTACCTCATAAGGTCCTTTGTAGAGCAGGAAGAACTTCTTAATTTCCTTCTCCTGTGCATTTGATAAATCGTGCCGCTTCACCAATACCAACTGTCCTATTTCATATTTCATCCACTTACCTCTTGTGTCGTGCCTACTCTTCCGTCTTTCTCCTTTGCTCAAAAGGTTCTCATTTGCCAAACGAATCTTGAGGCTCACGTCCACAGGTGTACTCTCAGGTGGGTAATCAAATAACTGTTCCAATATTCTCGGAGGGCGTGTCCCTTTGATCAGCTCGTGAGGTGTATAGCCGGTGGACTCGTGGGTGGTACTGTTCAGCCAACTTTCTACCTTATTGACATACAACGGCCACTCGCTGTGTTTAGCGTGACAATAGGCTCTAAAGATCCTGCCTATCTCTCTCATTACACGCTCAGCCTGGTTGGACTGGGGATGGTACACAGCTGTATGCTTCGTGATGATTCCTTCCCATCCTAACGTCTGACGCCATCTACCACTGATGAATTGCGGTCCGTGATCCGATAAAATTACTTTCGGCTTACCCACTTGTATCATGTAGTCTTTAGTTACTTTCTCACTCAATATCCGACTGGTAGCTCTTTTAATACTATACAACCTCACATACTTAGAAAAGGTATCTAACATTACAAACACATACTGCACTCCGCCTCTACCCTTTGGTAACGGTCCGAACAAATCCACTGCAACCAAATCAAATGGTCTCTCCACTTTTATAAAATTCATCTCCCCTTCGACTCTATAGTTGACTACTTTTGATTTCTGGCATAAGTCATAACTCTTTTAACAACCTTCTAACCCTTCTCTCCATATTTCTAAAAACACAAGACTCTTTCAATACACTCACACACTTCTTCGCTCCGAAATGACCATACCTTAAATGACAATCCCAAATAACCTTCTCAACTAACCCTTCTGGAACTACTAATTTCCAAAGACGCTCACCCCCTACTATCCTCTTAAACAACAACCCATTATGAACTTGAAAATACTGACTATACTCTGATCCACTTACCTCCTTTTCTAAACTCTCTATAACCTTACCTGACTTGTCCTCTGCTCGCTGCATGGCCTGGATGTCTCTCATCTCCGCTCCAAAAATTTTATCCTCTCGGCTGATCTTAAAAATCTCGATTTCCTTTAAATCTCTACCTGTTTCGTTGTGCAGCATGTCTATCCTTGACAGAGTGTCCGGTACCTTGTTCTCCGATCCCTTGATATATTCCCACTCAAAATTATATTCCTGTAATATCAGTACCCACCTGGTTAGACGGCTATGAGCAAGTTTACATGTGTTTAAAAATGATAAAGCTTTGTGGTCCGTCCTAATTACCATGCGATTTCCTAGAATGTATGTTCGAAACTTTCCAGCGGCGAATACTATACTCAATAACTCCTTCTCCGTCGTCGTATAGTTCTTCTCTGCCTGGATCAATGATCTACTTGCAAATGCTATTACCTTATGCTCCTTGTCCTCGCCTTCTTGGTATAATTCAGCACCGATGGCCACATTGCTCGCATCCGTTTGTAAATAAAATACTCTCTCGAAGTCTGGGTGGTTCATCATTACCATTTGACTGAATTTCTTTTTAATCTCTTCAAATGCTGTGCGCTCCTTCTCTCCCCATTTCCATTGTTTGGTTTTCTGGAGTACTGAGCTCAATCTTGTGGTTAGATCTGCATAGTTCTGCTGAAATTTTCGGTAGAAATTACATAACCCAAGGAAACTTTGTAATTGTTTCACATTCCTCGGTTCAGGGAAACGCCTGATTGATTCGACTTTGTCGGGGTTCGCTGAGATTCCTTCAGGCATGATAATAAATTCTAAAAACTTTACCTGTGTCTGCAGAAACGTTGATTTATCCCAATTCACTGTGAGTCCTCCTGCCTCTAGTTTAGCCAATACATATTCCAAGTGCCCTAAATGGTCCTCGAAGGTCCTGGATGCAATCAAAATATCGTCCACGTAGACCGTCAAAAAGTCTAAGTCCTTGGGCCGCAAAATTTTATCTAAACACTTTATAAAGCTGGCGACGCTGGTGTTCAATCCGAAAGGTAGACGTCGAAACTGGTAGTTCTTACCAGTAAACAAAAATGCTGTGTACTTTCTACTAACCTCTGCTAGTGGAACCTGCTAATATCCAGATGTCAAATCCAACGATGTCATATACTTTACTCCACTGAACTTTTGGAAGATCTCATTGATAGGCTCTGGTGACTCTCGGTCGGGAATTATGATTTGGTTTATTCTTCTGGCATCTAGACATAAACGTACTCGTCCGTCCTTCTTGATTACTACTACTAGTGGATTAGAATAATGCGATACTGACCGTTCGATTATACCTGTTTCTACCATCCTGTCGAGTTCTCTCTGCACCGCTCTTCTTTTTGAGTAAGGGACGGGGTAGCTCCTTTGCATGAACGGTGTGTGTTCCCTTATTTGTAATACACATTCATACTCTCTTGCCCTTCCTGGAACCTCGGCAAACACTCCTCTATACCGCACTATCACCTGCCATAACGCTGCACGCTGGCCACTCCTTACCACCTCACCTTCACTACAAAATTCATCCGCCCTTAACTCCCATACAGCATCATTAATATTACTCTTTTCACTCTCCGACTCACTCATATATTCTGCCTCTATACATGCACTTACCTTGGTATCTAAATTATTCTCACTTATACCCTTCTATAGTATTTTAACTCCGCACGTTCTAACTCTACCTATTATGTGCTCAAATTTTACTCTTACCGACCGGTCACCCCCATCTAACTCTATCATCTTCTCTCTAAAATTTATAACAGCTTTCGTCCTTTGCAAAAAATCGTTACCCAGTATGACATCTAAACTTAACCCTCTTACTACCAAAAATGTGTTTACAAATTCTACATTATCTATTAGAAAACTCAAATGTATCTGTTTAGTGACTCTCTTACTGCGTACACCCGTGACTCCTATTACCGTGACCCCTGCTACTGGTAAAATTGGAATATCTTTGTTAAACTCTCTTAATTCTGCTAAAATGTTCTCTGCTATCACGGAAATTTTGCTACCCGTATCTATCAATGTTTTACAATTCTTATTTCCTACAATTACCTGAATCTCTGTCAGTCCTGCTCTCACCTCGTTGTTGGCATTGTTTTCTTCTTCCATCAGGTCAGCTACAATATCTGCTTTGATTACATGGCTGTGTATTTCCTCGACTGGTTGGACCTCCTGCGTTTCCCTGAACAGTGGTCGGGTCCTGGCTACCACTGTCGTTTCTAGTTTTCCTGGTGTCTGCTGGTGGAGGGGCCTCGGTGTCCCTTATCTGGCCTCTGGTTGTTGTTCACCGCTCCTCTTGTGTCGGGTGTCTCTCTGCCTTGTGGTTTGTCTCGTCTCGCCTCCTCTCTCCTCTGTTGTCCTTCTCTAGGCGTTCTACACTTGAAACACTGTCGCCGGAATGCGAAATTCTCCTGCTGACACCTATAACATCTCCACTCACCTGGTTTATAATGTTTATCTCTACTCACCACATTATGTTCATAGTAATTGTTTCTTTGTGAATTATACTCTACCTGGTTTGATTTATAGTTACCCGGTGTTTATCACCTATTCACTTCCCTATCTCTAATACTCTGCAAAATATCAAGGACTTTCTCAAGTTCGCTTAAATTCGATATCTCTTTAGTCATTAATGTTATTTGTACTTCTTGGGGTAGGTGTTTACTAACGTACCTTACAAAATATTGAAAAGGAATTTGAGATTCTAAATATTTAACTTCATTGTACAACTGTGTTACATATATTGTTATGTTATTGTTCGAGTGGCTACCGAAATTACCCGTTCCCATTATTTTACTCCTCAACGCTTCCTGTTCCTCCTCTGGCCAATACTTTCCCTTAAAAGCTTGTTCAAACATCTCATAATTACCCCTCTCTATTCTGTGTGCTTCTGCCCATACCGCGGCACTACCCTTGAAACACCTGATTATTTTGGTTAACTGTATCTCCCAATTACTATTACTAAAATGGTGGTACTCCCTGGTTTGGTTAATAAATCGCATGGGGTGTATTGAGTGGTTTTCGTAACTGAATAATTCTAACTCTATTTCATTGTACAGATCTCTCGTAATAACAACTCTTTCCATATTTCCTGTTGAATTTCTGCTAATCTCCCCCCGCAACTCATTTTTCATTTTTGTTAAATCACTCTCAACTAGGTTATATCTATCATGCACATCGTTATAATTTTGCACACATAAACTATCTATTTCTTTAACTCTATTCTGCAACATACTTATTTTATTTGTTGTATCATTTTCATGTTTTGATATAGTGCTATCTGTTGTCTGAATACTTTTGGTTAGGTCTACTACATTTTATTCACATTGTTCTACTTTATTTTGTAAAATGTGAGTTCTCAATTCTAACTGCTTATTTACTTCATTCTTAGTTTTAATTTCTAACTGTTCTACTGTCTCTACATATTTATTTTCTATTTCTCTACTTTGGGTTTCTATCTGATTTTGAACGGTTTCATTGATTTGTTTGATTTTGTCATCTAAATTACTTATCTTAGTTTGAACTTGCTCATTTACAATTTCTGTTTGTCTTTTAACATTATCATACTGTGTCTCTATTTTACTAATTTTCTTGTTAACCTCAACATTTTGTTTATACATTTCATTTTCAAATTCTTCAAATTTCTCTTCTACTTGATCTAATTTGACATTTTGTAAAGTATTTTGCTTCTTGAGCTCACTCTCAAAACTATCTAATTTTACATTAAATGTACTATTCATTTGATTGAATTTGTCTTCAAACTTATTATTTTGTTGTTCGAATTTGTCACTGATTAACGTGAATAAATCTTCTAATGATATTTTATTTTCAGCTACTCTAGGTGTCGAGCTAACATGTTTTCCTAATAAAATGGATTCCGTGTCTGTATTGTCCATTTCTATACTATTATTATTTTCTGCCATCATTACTTCAATATTTAAATGGTTGTTTATCTTTTATTTATACTTAACTACGCAATTAACTCAATTTGTAATTAACTATGCAACTTCGTCAACATAACCTCTCATTCATTATATATCGTCTTATATCATCCTCTGTGTTTCTCAATCTGGCTGTTTTATATAAATTAATTTTATATAATGTCCCTGTTCGGGCGCCATTTGTAATACTCTCTATTATTACTTATTTATTACTACACATACTCTGGTAAAATATGTATAACAAATACCATAATTTGGTACCTCTAAGTACTTACCAGTTTCATCGGTTGCCGGGCTCATATTCTTCTTTTATAAACGTGTTTTTACCTAAGGGGTGCCAGGGTTCATTTACAGCGAGATTTTGAGACACAGATGACGACACAAATGATAACAAGGTATTGTTGAAAATAATCATCAAAATTTAATTCACTATATGGTATTACAGATACAACCATGCGGTCAAAACAATGACGTCATATAAGATGACCCAAAACAAAATGGCTGTTATTTTTTATATCTCATTTTACTCTCTATACTTCTTTTGTCTGCTAAATTAATATCAGTGTAAACTTTATTGCTGCAGCTTAAAACCATTTATTAATTGTTAGTTCGTTAATACACAAACCAATGCCCTCAGCATCTGTGGTTATGGCCATACGTTCACTCGTTCACTCACACACATTCACCTTTAGACCAGTACATTCTTTTGATTAGTGATTCTGTATTAATGAGCTCATTAAACTATAAAAAATGATAAAATGGGACTTCTCTGCTTATCGTTTGGTGTTGTCCATCCATTGCTGGTGGGTGACGCCCAAGGTGATGGCCGGTGTTCGCCTCTAATTCTGCTGAGTTTAACTGGAGAGATATGTGCACTGATTTTACATTTTAATATTCATACTGTTAAACAAGATGAGCCTTCATTGCTCCACTATTACTGATAACATTTTTAGCTAGTTATTGTAAACTATTGTTAGAAAATTGTACACACAACGATACATCGCTGTGTCTCCTCTGAAGAACGGCGTTGAAATGAGAACGAGGCAAATGTAAATTTGCGCTTGTGTGTGTGGTTCTTACGTCATCCAGCTTTGTCTTTCTGGACAACGCCTCGTTGCACATATTGTATTCAGTGCGTCATTGTTTTTAGTTATGACGGAACCGTGCTATGATCCAATCACAATTCATATTGTAGTCCTTCGTCACAAACACCGCCATGGCCTTTTCCGATTCCAGCACGTCCTATGGTGAGCTTGGTGTCTTACTCTTGCTGAATTTGCGTTGTTCCTTTTTCCAGAGGGACAATGGACCTAACCATTCCTTGTTTTAATAATTAAATAATACAAAACATTGAAAATACCTTTATAACCCATAATTATGGTACTGGGTCATTATGTACTGTTACATAATTTTCATTAAACAAAATAAAATAAATTAAAGAAAAAAATAAATACTTTTTTTTTTATAAATATTTCACCAAACAAACCAAGATAATTGTTCAAAGAGAAAAACGCAGTCGAAAAATTAGTTATATTACATATGGCGCTCCAACGCGGGGCTTAACCAAGTAAAAGTATATCAGAAGGAGATCAACACAAGTTGTCGCAAGACAGTATAAAAAATTTAGTTATATTACAATACATACATCCTCGGCACTACAGCTCAGTCCGAGCCCTGGCCTCCAAAAGAAATCGTCCCCACTGGTCTCTACTCCCAGCCAATGTCCACCAGTTTGCTGCACCCAACCTCACTGCCTCCTTACCAAACTGGTCCACCCATCTTGTACGCAGTCTTCCCCTCCTTCTCCTTTCCGTTGGCAAATAATTCATGATTTTTTTTGGGATTCTATCCTCCGCCATTCTCTGTACATGTCCGGACCAACGCAATCTGTTAATTTGTATGAATTGCACGATCGGAAGATCTTTAAACCTTTCGTACAACTCTCGATTATGCAGTCGCCTCCAAATCTCATTTTCCTTCACAGGGCCATAGATTCTCCTCAGTACCTTCCTCTCAAACCACGGCTAGTTTCTGCTCATCTAGTTTTTTTAGCACCCAGCATTCCGAGCCATACATCAGAACTGGTCTGATCAGGTCTTGTAGAGCGTGGCTTTTGTCTCATTACTTATTAATTTTGATTTAAAATGTTTCAATAGTCCGTAGTAACACCTATTAGCAGATAATATTCGTTTTTCAGTGTCTCTAGAGGAGTCATTTCCAGAATCCACATATGACCCGAGATATGGAAAACTTTGAACTTTTTCAAATTCGTAATTCATAATACTGTAGGACATAAAAAATCTGAACTTCTCAACAGACATGGGGGGAAAGCACAAAATTAATTATTGTTTGATGTTTACTTAAAATAAGAACTGTACTGGTATTGTCATAGAATACAATATAGTGAGTGATAACAATTATATTGTGTAGTTTTGTTTTACAATAGGCTAATAGTACTCTGTTTTACATTTTTGATACCAGACAAGAAAGTATGTGAGTAACATTCATTTACGTATACCATACACACTTATTGCGTGAACACAATACAATTTGCTTTTATTTTTTGTACTGTTATTATTGTATATACGTTATGTTCGAAAGTCAAAACAAATCGATAATTCAAATTCTCTCTAGTCTTGATTATTTTGGACTTTTGACTCATTACTGTAAAATCTTATCAAAATACAGACACTACCTTCCAATTATACTAATTTTTTAATTTAAATTCTATGAATGTTCAAAATGTTAGAATAAAAGTCAGTGAATGTTTGTCAGTCAGTGAGTTTTTGGAAAATTATTATTACACAAACATTATTACACAATTATTATTATTATTATAATATAGTTTATGCTGACGATGCAGAAATGCTTTATAGCTTCGCACATGAATGCCCGTGCGTGCGTGCGTGCGTGCATGTGTGTGTGTGTGTGTGTGTGTTGTTACTTTCTATTACTTTACCTTACCAATTTCCACCACGTGACTTCTACTTACTGCGTGTGATCTTTTTACGCGCCTGCCCTTGTACTATAATTTACCATTTTTTTTTAATTGTCACTGTTCGGGTCATCAGTGGTAGGCTACTATAATTTTTTTATCAAACTTTTATAGAATATTAGACTTTAATTGATTTCACTTTTATTCATTACTTTCTAGTTTTTTCGGGCGCCATCTTGTATTACCAACTACAAGAAAAAAATAAGTACTTACCATTTGGGCCAGATTCTTTTCGGCAAACAGGAGAACAGATTATGGTTATTCGAAATAAAGAAAACTTTATTTGTTTCCCATGAATTAAGTTTTATTGATATTATTTCTTTTCTTAAGTTTTCATCATTAACCAACTATTTCTTCCCCTCCCTTATCTGTTATGAAATTCACAGTACATGATATATATTGATTATATTTTAAAGTCATTGTACTGGTATCCGCATCACAATTATTATAATTAAAATTTATTACCTTAATCCGTCACTGTGACCGCTTGGTTTTCGTCTTCTAACGCGTTTCGGATTAGATTTAATCCATCATCAGCACTCGCATCCGCGTACGTCGCTGTGTTTGTACAACATATACATAGATGTATTTTAGTGTCTTTTTAATGTTTTATTGTTTTAACGAAGTCAACTGACGAATTTTTACTCTGATGATGGATTAAATCTAATCCGAAACGCGTTAGAAGACGAAAACCAAGTGGTCACAGTGACGGATTAAGGTAATAAATTTTAATTATTGATTATATGGTTATTTCGATATAATGAAAATTAAAAGACGGTATATAAATTCAAAACAGCAAGAAATTAAATACAAACTAATCTTAAACACCACAAACCAGCCTTCTTTGTCTAACATGCTTTCACTTACGCACGCACACACAGTTACCCCATACCCTTAGAGATCTCATTTTTGTTAAAAAAAATTAATAACATTGTAATTTTGGTTTAGCCGTTGTTAAAATTTACTCTACCCCTTTGTTATTTAGCTGATGATTATTTGCAGAAGACGCTGCATTGTCCTACGCACACCACGTAGAGTTCTTCACTGAATGTACATGTTTTTATTAAGTTGACATTCGTTATTTTACGTTTAAAATTTTATACGTGCGGTATTCACATTTTAAGTACTGTATTCACATTTTTAGTTACGGCATTCACATTTTTAGTGCAGGCGCCCGCGATTCATGTTCTAGAACTTTTTGTTTGCAGCCGGCCGGCACGAGGAGCAAAGTTTAACTGGGGTGAGGCGAACTTGACTATTTTCTGAAGTGGTCGCGGTTACATGACCAAATCTTATTGTTCTAGTTTGTATTCCTCCGCCAGTATGTGAGGTTGGTCAGAACACTCCTAACATTCCCGCGTGATGTATGAACTGACGTAACATCGTATGTTGTTATGTTACATAATTTGCTTGTCACTGGAGCTGACCTTCGCACGTATATTGCATGTATATTGCTTGTCTATTGCATTGTATAATTCATGAAATAAAGTTTGTTTCCTTTTCCCCAAAATTAATATTACATAAGAAAATATTATTTTTATCAAAACATAATAATTTTTTATATTATCCCAGGTAGGCCTAAATGTCCCGTTACACCCTGATTACACTTTACACTGACTTACCAAAACAGAAGACTCCAAATTTCTCATAGGTCGCCACCAATATCTTTAAAGGACAGATATGGAGACCTTAAAACACTTTCACTTACTTACCAGGTTCGTTAGGCGAAATTTTCTATGCGGGATAGGTGATGTTAATTTGGCGTAATAATTGACTTAACGCATGGTTATGCTATTAATCCATTTTATTCATTTTAAAAGTTATTTATTCTCTGCATGTAATTCTTTTTTATAAAATACTAGTATGACTTCTCTTTTATATAGTCTTCCAAATTTAAACAGATTTGAACATTAAAAAAATGACTACTACCGACAAAATTTAGCACTCATTTTTCTTTGACCTTCATTAATTACCATTACATACAACTGGTTAATTAAACTACAAGTTATTAATTACTTAGATTATGTAAGGACAGCCCAGTACTTATGCATACGCTCATTCACACAATATTTAAAATTTCCCCCTAATATAGAGATCTCTTTATATTAAAATTTATATAACGTTAAAAGCCGTCGGTGTCTCCACCAATCACATGTCCCACTTCGGATGTTTTGTCTGTTCACCACATTTTGTCACAGTCGAATTATTCACATTTAACGGTTAACCCTCGTGTTGTAAGTTAGTTAGATCACTTCCAATTATACTTTTAACTCATTTTTACGAATTTTAAAAGGTTTTCGGCTCGCGAGCCTATATACAGAACCTCGCAATAGCTGCCGCTACGTACAATGAAAAAACTTCTATTTTCACATATTGATATGCGGGCGAGACGAAAACTGTGCCCAGCCAGTGGACGCAACTACTTACTAGTGTCCATCATATTGAGATGTTATTTGCCGACTGTCTTTATTCTCTCCACATCGGGCGAGAAAGAATGTATTCATACGTGACCAAAAGCCTGAGAACCTTGGCCGCCTGAGCACGCACTTGGAGGCGCATACGCACCCTCGTTGAAAGTCTGCATTCCAATGCCAATTCACACCAGTCTCGATGTTACACTTGGGCGAAATAAAATTGAGAATATTCAAATCACAAATACTCGTAGGTTTGTACCGTTACAATACCCCCCCCCAAGGAGAGGTTTTCTGCCGAAACAGAAAAACTCTCATTGCTAAACCCTAAGAGGATCAGTGAGGATATGGTGCCAACAACCCCCTTTTAATTTCTAAACACGTCATGGGTAAACTACCCCCCTAGCTCGGCGACTATGACTGCATCTGAACGACATTGCTGGACTTCTCTAGTTCGAGATCCCAACACCGTAAAGTCGGACAGTTACTCACCACAGTACCACCTAACCTTGCAACATTCTGAATAAAATTCCAAAACTGGCTTTATACCATACCAGATCCTCAACCGGTATATCTCCCCTTACATACATACTGGGTTGCCTTTAGCAAGTACTGTGTGCATACACATACTCATTATTATATTAAACACAACATCTACATCCTACTTCTCAATCTAAAATCCATAGAAATATTTTATATTTTAAATCCAATTCCATTTTTCAACTTATGGAAAATAACGTTTGACTTACGTTATTGTTTCAAATCAAATTAAAGTGTTTAAATTCCGTTCAAATAATGCAATAAACCCAAGTCCCTTATCAAAGATTCCCCTTTCAAGATAATTCATATTATTTACTTTAATTAATGAAGTTAATCATAATTTTTAAAATTCCAAAATTCTTCAAATGAATTTATTTTATATCTACTCTTACCTAGACATTAACAATCATAACAAACAAAACAAAACAAAACAAACAACTTCTTTCTATTATAAATGCCCTTATCACTACATCTGTTTACAAACATATAATATGAACAATATAAATTAGTTAATACAGTATCAACACACTCAATTAGCAATATATCTTGAACATGAAAACACAACAGACTGTATCTCAAAACCTCAAAACAAAATTTTTTTTTTCATAATTCAACAATAATGTAATTAAATGTAATAATGTTTTATTAAACATATACTCTGGCAATTAATAGAAAGAAAATTATAAAATAACATTACACTGATTGTTAAAAGAACGTTATACAGTTCACACCAATCATCAGCTGATGTCTTACTACCAGGTGAATGACCTTACCCTAGACACACTCCAAAAAAAATTATACAATGTAAAAGGCATAACACATGTTTATAATTCTTACAGTCTAACATAGTACAACATCATAAAACATAATAAACTCCTTCTCTCTTGGAATTAATCTTTTCAATCAGTAAAGTCATTTATAAAATATCATATAGAGCCACACATATTTAAATCAATTACTTTCGTACAAATTATCTACTGTAATCATCTGCCCTTTGGCATAATATCTCTTGATTCAAAATAAAATCGTTTAATTAGTTCATCAACTCATCAGCATAATTCATTTCAATAGTTACTAATGCGTTACTCCCCTGAGTAATCTCCTTACCACACACACTATGGCTCCACCTGGACTGTGGCACCCAGTTGCCTCCACAAGAACGGACGTTTTTTAGGGGGTAGACGCTGCCTACCCCGTTCTTGCTTCGGCCTTACAAAACATTCGGAATTACTGATGTCCAAGGACACCAGTAATCCTACTAAACTTAGGTATATGCCCTTAAACGGTCTACCATCCCATTCGATGGATAGCCGCTGTTCCATAGTTCTGGTGATTCCCCTGATTTACTGCCCGGTTAATTTCTAAATTCACCTCTTACAACGATAACAGCTATGGCCAATTCCACGATCAGGGTTTGGTGAGGCCGTGACCGCCCGAAAGTTGGGGAATCACTTTAAAAAACAACATAATTCATGTTTAAGATTCCTACACACTAACATAATACATAATAATATACAACATAATTGACACTCAAATTGACCATTAACATAATTACATTAATATAAACAATTGAACTTTAAATTTGCATGTACAATTACAAACATTACAACTTGAACCTTCTATTAACTCTTTTTATATCAACCTTTAATTATTTATCATTTTTTATGCCATTAAATTCTTCACTAATTCAAGTTTATTATCAACATTCATTTTACATCACCTTTCATTTATTATTACATTTACACTATGAATTTCTGTTTAACATTTTCATCCCTAATTAGTTTGGGTGACTCCCAGTCATTCACAAAGATTTGATTTATTATATGGGTATTTAAATATAACCTTACCCCCTTCTTCCTCCTAACAACCATGAACAGATTTACATAGGGTGACACCAATCTCTCAAAAATATTTACCTCCATTAAATTCTCTAAATCCACTTAAATCATTCTCCACTTATAATAAAATATCTGCTACCCTCTTTGTACCTAGGATGTGTGTTCCCTCCCTATACTCATTCCCGTATTAGTTCTTGGCCCTTTCCCAGGTAACTCCGCCAACGCTCATACGGTTCACCTCCCGCCACAACGCCTTGTGTTGAGGACTCCTTACCACACCACCCTCTATACAAAATTTCACCACCATCTACTTATTCTCCAATTACATCACTATCATTACTCTACATATATGCACTGTCGCTACTGTGTCCCTACTATTACCTCGTTTCTGTATTACTTATATTCCAAGAATCTTATTTTGTCTAACACCCATTTAAAGTTAACTTTGACGGACTTAAATGACTTATTGAAATAATTATTATCACCCAAACTCCAACTTTTACAACATTTTACACTAACTTAACCATTTAAAGTTACACTAGAAAATTCATAACTACCTCAAATTAGTTTCATCATTTAATTTAAACCTTTGAAACTTATTTAAAATTTATTATTCAAACATTAAACATTTTACTTTATTTAAACTGCATTATAAACTTCATACTTACATTACATCACTCAATTGAATAAACACATGATTCCTGTCATTAATTCCAAATATAAACAATTCATCCCCACAAATATCACGTACAACCATATGTACCTTCTGAAACATTTTAACAACCATATGACTCCACAACTTAACACATTTTACATTTATTCATTTACTATTTATTATCAAGTTCAAATCTTATAAAAATCATTTAAATTCATTAGCGAAATTCAATTATACAACATTTTAAATTAATCAATTAATTCAATCAATTATTTAAAACACCAGCTATTTTAATTACCTTACTCCAAAACAATTACAATTCATTTATTACAAACTCTCATTATTTATTTAGTCTGCTAAAATATCATTATTATTAAATCAATTCTACTACATACACACACTGTTTACCTAAAATACATTTTACAACACAAATACAATTAATTTCACTATAAATTTATTTACAATTCTTTGTAATTTATTTTCTGTTTACCACACCTCATTTCATAAGTTAGCTAGGTCATCACCATAAACTAAAATAAAAAAATGTTCATTCACTGTTTCTAACCCCCATCATCATAAACTAGTCTTACTTTTACATACCAATTATCATCTTTACTTACACTCATTTCATTATTATTATTTATATAATAATCCTTTAATATTTCAACTTGTTCCACAAAACCCACATAATAATCTACTGGACTATCCCAAATTATTATTAAATCATATAGTCTGTCTACATCATTAGTTTTGGTCTGGTCACCGTCTGTATTATTATCTATCACCCTTACGTATTTTAACCTCTCAATTTCAAAGTCATTTACTACTAATACTCCACGTCTAAGCACAGGTAAGCTTCCCATATAATTATCCACATTAGCATCATTTATTTCTGCACTATCTTCACAACAAGGTAAGTCAACAATATTACTAATTCTCTCTCTCTTTATTTTCTCTAGTAGCTCTTCGTAACTTCTAACAACATCAAATAATATTATCTCTCTCTCTCTCTCTCTCAATATGAATAATTCTACCACTCTCTCACAACACCTTCTCACTTTTTCTCTCTCAATCCACACAAAAGGCAACACAACGTTATCATAACACCTCCTGTTCTTCCAGGGAACTCATGATACACAAAAGGGGACCTACTTAGAGACACCTCGTCTCTATAACCACGGGAGAAAACTCTGTCCTCATAACTCACTATTCAAGTCTTTACTCCATTTAAATCATGGGGAAAATTTGCCCTTTGTAAACCTCTCTTCAACCACTATCTTATTACTACTCTCTATTTCCACTAAAACTTCATCTCCACTATAGTTATTCACTTTATTTTCTAACACATTTTTAATTATCTCGTTGTTATCACTCTTTATTTTGCTACTACTTGTTAACTCATTACTATAATTATCATGATTACTCACCTTGTCTACTGTCACCTGTTTTGCATTTAAACTAGCACCATATTCTTAACACTTATATCTCCATTATTTTCCTTTATTTTGCACTTACCTATCTCTGTTCTCCACTCTTTCATTCTCTCAAAATTTCATTCTAAGTCGTGTTTTAATTCGTTAAAATTACTCTCACATTTATTCTTTACCTCATTAATATCAATTTTAAGTTCGTTAAACTTTCTACTCTGTTCATCAAATTTTATATCATTATTATCAAAACGACAATTTATGTCGCTACTTATTTCCTTTAATTTAGTGTCAAAACGATTATTTAGTGCATCAAACTTCTTATTATTATCACTAGACATCAGTTTAATCTCATCTTTTAAACTAATATTTTGATTAGACATCAGTTTAATCTCCCCCATTATTTCACGAAACCAATTTCTCATTTCGTCATCAGTTTTATTACTTTCCCTAGTCGAGACGGGAGTTGAATGAACTCTCGCCTCATCCATAACAGCTGATTCTGTCCAGCTTTCTTGATTTACTATAGGAGTTTCTGACTGAATTTCTGATTCACTTATAACAGTTAAGTCAGACAAACTAACTTCGTTTTCTGTATTTTCCATTTTTATAAATTTAATTATTCTTTAATCAAATAATTAATTACTTAGTTATTATCTAAACAAAATCTCGTAATTTTTTCCATTACAAAAAACCGCCTATTTCGTACTTCAAATCGGGCCTAAACCCATATGAATAAATTCATCTGAGTTATACTGGCAGGGATCGGCATTTGTTACGTTCTATTACTTTACCTTACCAATTTCCACCACGTGACTTCTACTTACTGCGTGCGATCTTTTTACGCACCTGCCCTGATTAGACTTTACACTGACTTACCAAAACAGAAGACTCCAAATTACTCATAGGTCACCACCAATATCTTTAAAGGACAGATATGGAGACCTTAAAACACTTTCACTTACTTACCAGGTTCGTTAGGCGAAATTTTCTATACGGGATAGGTGATGTTAATTTGGCGTTATAATTGACTTAACGCATGGTTACGCTATTAATCCATTTTATTCATTTTAAAAGTTATTTATTCTCTGCATGTAATTCTTTTTTTATAAAAGACTAGTATGACTTCTCTTTTATATAGTCTTCCAAATTTAAACAGATTTGAACATTAAAAACATGACTACTACCGACAAAATTTAGCATTCATTTTCTTTGACCTTCATTAATTACCATTACATACAACTGGTTAATTAAACTACAAGTTATTAATTACTTAGATTATGTAAGGACAGCCCAGTACTTATGCATACGCTCATTCACACAATATTTAAATGTTCCCCCTAATATAGAGATCTCTTTATATTAAAATTTATATAACGTTACGTGGCCTTCGGTGTCTCCTCCAATCACATGTCCCAGTTCGGATGTTTTGTCTGTTCACCACATTTTGTCACAGTCGAATTATTCACATTTAACGGTTAACCCTCGTGTTGTAAGTTAGTTAGATAACTTCCAATTATACTTTTAACTAATTTTTACGAATTTTAAAAGGTTTTCGGCTCGCGAGCCTATATACAGAACCTCGCAACAGCCGCCGAGGTCGTGTGTGTGTGTGTGTGTGCGTGCATGCGTGTGTGTGTGTGTGTGTGTGTGTATGTGTGTGTGTGTGGAATAAAAGAAAAATATGTTTACGTAATAGATATGAGCAAACAGTATGATAACATATAAAATTCTAAATCTAACATTGTATTATTATATTCTACGTTTCTTTCACAAAAACTGTTCTGGGCAAGCTATGGTTAGCCCTTTGAGGAGCATGGTTTTCAACTAGTAGGTTGACCCTCTGGGAGCAAGGTGTTTTTGCAAGTGTGTCGACCTAAACAACTATTAAACAATTTTACCTCTGAAAGGAAATAAATAACATTTATTCATTTTTAACACTTACTTTATCATTAAATGTAACTTTACTATACCAAGTTAACTCTTATAACAACACTGAAACAAAAAAACAGAAAATGTTATGAACTTACTATGACTGTAAACATGTCGTTAATAAACTAATACAAATGATAAAAATAGCTGGGAACACTTCAGATTATTGCCAAGAGATTTCAGCA
This sequence comes from Magicicada septendecula, assembly GCA_034769895.1. Classification (NCBI taxonomy): domain Eukaryota; kingdom Metazoa; phylum Arthropoda; class Insecta; order Hemiptera; family Cicadidae; genus Magicicada; species Magicicada septendecula. The sequence goes on from CM068375.1 coordinate 305,234,656, forward strand.
TAGGAAATAAAAGATCATTTTAAAATGTGCATGCTAACTGAACTACTGCGTACCCATTCTGAAATGTTCATGTTCATCAAAAAGTTAACGAGGTTACTGGTATTGTCTCACATGTTATTTTGAAATGTGATGTCATCAACAAAGTCATTAAGAAGAGAAGACTTCCCTATTAATACACAGTGTTAATATTTTTAAACATCTGTGTAGTAATACAAGTGTATGCTTAAATAATTTAATTAAGAAATTTAAATAATTTTGTAAAAATCAAATCTCCAATTTGTAATTATTTGAATCGTATTAAATTTGTTTTTATTACACTTTTGTTAATAGAATTTTTTACAAGTGAGTTACATAATTAGAAATTCAAACACTTTTTGCTAAAGTCTATTTCTTGATGTATTTAATATATTTAAAATTTATATATACTTTACCTCAAGATGTTATTTTTCCCTTATTTGGAACTTGTTTTGGGACACTTAGTGTTGCCATCAAAGAATGTCAAAATTAGGAAGGCTGATGATGGGAACACTAAGTGTCCGAAACATGTTCCAAATAAGGGAAAAATAACATCTTGAGGTAAAGTCAATATAGATGCAGTTCCTTTTTTTTTTTTAAGAAAACAAATTTCGTCAATCTGTAATTTAGCTCCTCCACCCCTTCACCAACTTCTACACACACCCTTAACACATGTTTACCCTCTAATCCAGCGTTTCCCAAACTTTTTTAGCCCATATCACAATACAAATAATTAGAAGCCATGGCACACTGTCTCCATCTACATACCGACCCCCTCACTTAAATACCTTTCTACGATGTCTTTAAAATCATACTGCAGCATAATATACCATAATAATGAATGTTACTTACTTAACTCAGGACTGCTTGTGATTTTTTTATTTTATTTGATTAATGAAGAAAGTTGTGTTAGTGGTTGAAATCACAAGCAGAATGATCACTGTTGCACACCACTATATAAAAATTATCCCGATTAGCACTTTCAAGCTTCACAGCTCATCGTCAGATCGGAATTGAAAGAAATTATGTGAAAACAAACCCTTCACCCCCTCTCACCCCTCCCTGCTCACACACAACAAGCTATAATTCAAATGTCCCTCCCCACCCCCTGAGCCCTGTCCCACCATCTGTACAGTTACATATTTTTCTAGCAAATTCCTTGTGTTTCAGTGTTGTGTGTGTGTGTGTGTGTGTGTGTGTGTGTGTGTGTGTGTGTGTGTGTGTGTGTGTGTGTGTGTGTGTGTGTGTGTGTGTGTGTGCATTCCTTGTAAACCTACCCTCTTCCTCTCCACACACGTGGGTCAGTCACACACCCCTTATTTTAAAACAGCCAATTAGTACTATGCAATTTAATTCTTAATCTTATCTATCTGTCCTCTATCATTTACTTCTTAATTATGTTATAAAATATTTCTCCATTATCAAATTTAATTTTAATATTAATTAAATTGTCCAACCCTTTTTCTCTTTCTTTCAATATTCCTAACTCCTCTCTAAGCTTCCTTTCAACTGTGTTATTTACTACTTTTACAATTTCGTAGTCTTCCAAAGGATTAACAAACTTATGGCTGTCTTCTATGAAATGTCTTGCATATAACGAATTGGTTGTTCTATTACCTTCTCCACGTTTGTGGTCAGACAACCTGCATACGAATTTTCGTCCTGTCTCACCTAGGTATACTTTGTTGCAGTCTTTACATTTTAATTTATAAATTCCGCTTTTCTGTGATACTGGAATTTTTTTTCTATATTTTTATTCCTTATCTTATCAAATACCGTTTCACATTTTTTAATAGCTATATCTACTCCAGATTTATTAAAACATTTTATAATTTTTCTAGTATGTATTTTATTTTACATTTTTATTACTTTCCCAAAATTTTGTAGCACACAGTTTGGGAAACACTCCTCTAAACACATACTTTGTATTTAGTTGTTCTTACCAGTTCTTTGAGAATAGCCTAATCAGATGAAACATTTGTCAGAGTTTAAGAATAAATTGTGAAACTACCAAGCCTTTGTGTTTATTTAAATCTCTTTAAGATTACTGTTTACTATTAATTGTGTGGCTTTTAATCCAAATTGTTTTCAGTGAAATACATAAGAGTAGTATTTGTCGCCTTAAAAAATATAATGCCTTTTCCAGAAGCCAGACGGACATAACTACATTTCGTTATTTTATGCTAAAATAAGTATGTGATTGAGTATGTGTGGGGGGGAGGCCTTTTCACAAAATAGTTCATGGCAAAGATTAACATCCTGTTATTTGTTATGTACAGGAAGGCACAAATAGTACAGATCTAGTAGTGCAATATGGAGAGAATGAAGAGAACAGTGATTGTGAAGAAGTAATGATATCCATAAAAGATGAAAAAGGAAACGTGGTCAAGTGTTCAGCTGTAAAAATTGAAAGTCAAGAAATACCAGAAGGAGCAACAATAATCGCACAGGGAGAATAGACTTTAACAGTTTAAAATGTACGCTTATTTGAGTGTCATTTTGTACATCGCCTTAGTTTTTTGTGTTGTCTTACATACTTAATGTGGCGTCTTTAATGTTAACAGATGGACTGTGTAACGCTTCATGAAGAAAGTGTCCAAATTGAACCAGGAAATCATGACACCGTATTAATTATTATCCTCCATCTCACTCTACCCTTAGCGGAGGACTTCCATCATCCTGCTCCCAGCACATCTCTTACTTCTGCAACAACAACATCCTTCCATCTTTTACTTCAGCAGCCTTTTAGTCTTTTGCCCACCAAGTTTCCTATGAAGGCTGATTTTGGTATTCACCTGTTCTTTATTCTCATAAACAATCTGCCAGCCCATTGAAGTCTCCTCAGTTCCATGTAATTATACTGTTGGCTTGTAGAAACATCCTAATTGTATTATACAGTTTGCTAACATTGAAAATATTACTAGAGTAGAGCATCGATAATCTGAATATCCATTAACCGAACGATCAATTATCCGAACTCAATAAAAAGTACAATTATGTAATGTGCAGTAATGTATTGGACATGTGTAGGCGTATTGGATATTTATTGAACATCAAAAATTGTATACTATAAATTATTACAGTACTGTACAGTAATAAATAATCCCTGTAGCTATACAGCCTTATAATTGATAAACAAAGAATCAACACTGAGACTGTTCTAAAGTGGGCCGAAACAGAAGATGAGATAGATAGTGTTCAGCGTATGAATCTTAAACGACTTCAGTCTTTAGCAGCGAGAAAACAGGGTATCGGTTTGAAGCAGACAATGATAAAACAATTCTTCAAAAAGTGTAAATCTATGGTACTGTATGTTTTGTTTTTTAGTTTTTAATTAATTTTATAGTACTGTACAGTGTTTGTCATTAAACTCTAATTGTGTTTAAAATAACTTTTCGTTTTTATTCATTACACTCAGTTTTAATTAAATGATTTTTAGCCTCAGTAATATATTACAATACAGTGTACAGGTTGCTGTAATTATATAACGGTATGTTATAAATCATTTTGTAATAAAAACCTTTGTTTTTGTAAAGAGACATAATGTTTTCAATTTACGATCTGTTATCGGAAAAATCGATTATTCGAACGGGGCCCTTGTCCCGAGAGGTTCGGATAATCGATGCTCTACTGTATTAAAGTTTCTGAGTAGTGGACATAAGCATGTATGTGATCAACCTTGTTATACTAATTACAGTAATAGTAATGGGTGTAATATTATGGGAATAATTTTGCATGATAATTGATGTAAGTAGAAGTTTTATTATTACAAAGAGTGGTACAGAAATAGGAAGTTAAAAATTATTCCTAGCTCCAACTCATTATTGAAAGTATTAAATTCTGTATATGGAATTGTGACGTATCATATGTGGTGAATATAAACTTTTACTCATGTATTATAAATGTAAATATAAAATTTTTATAATAACTTTACCGTCAGCTTAATTCACCTTCAGCATCATTTCTTTTCTGTGTCACCTCTATTTTTTACTAGTTGTGTCCATAATTGACCTCTCTTTTTAGTTTCATAATGTTCTTTCAAGGTGTTTTCATTTTGTGTTGTAATGATAAAAAATATTGACAAATACGCAAAACAACTACTTACCCCGATTCTGACCAATTGCCTTACGACTTACCGTATTATCTCCAAAGATCCTAAATGCAAGGTCACCACAATGTTTTGAGGTTATACATCGAAACCATATCATTCCTCCCATTAAATATTTTAGTTGATTTTAATCCCCTTAATTCAAAAAACTCACGGGTTCGATTAGGCAAGATGTCGACACAGAAAATAGGTTAGGTTTTGGCGCAATAACTACGCTTAACACATGGTTATTGTCATACAGAAATCTGAATTTATTTTCATTGTAGCAATTCAAAAATTACTAACCATATTAATTTTTTATTAACAAATTACTCAATATTGAGTACTCATAAAAATTAGTTAAACAATACTATAAATGATTAATTATAATTTTGCAAACCAGTACTTCGCACTCGCACTCGCTCTCTCTCTCTCTCTCACTCTCTTTGTACCCCCCTAAATTTGAGATCTCAGTACTATTTATGAATTTTGCATTTTAGAAAAAGGTAAATTGATGTTAAAATTGTTTGTCAGTCGTTCTCGATACTTAGCTGCAGAGGATATCCAAGATGTTACACCATCACTTGTAAGTCACACATTTCCGCTGAAACACTCTACTTAAACTGTCCCAAACTGTTAAATAAAGTTCAATATTACATTTTTTTCCTTTAAAAAGAGTTCTTCCCTGTTGTATTAGATTAGATTTATATTCACAACTTTTGGTAGGCCTACCCTTATTTGCCAGCGTAGGCCTTCCGTCACTACTACAATGCAACTGTTCCATCTGAAGGTGTTCAGCAGACTGCCTCGAGCTGGGGCTCGCAGTTGTATACTATCCGAGCCTTTTGCGCGTCGGCCACGAGGCTCTACCGAACGTCCACCCGTCTCTCATCTTCACATATCGAAGCTTCCAGTAGTTTCTGGATGCCGGAAATGCGTTGTAACATTGAAAAACACGTGGCTCTCTCATGATCCAAGCGTGACGTGATGCTAATTAAGAAATACCTCACCTTATACGGTAATGTCTGTTCGACTCGGGACATGAGTCACATACTTCGTTCTAACTTCCAATGAGTCCCTATCACTGGCTTTCACAAAAGTATTACAAAGAATGGTTAATTACTGAAAATTATTAAAACAATGGTTCAGCCCCTTTTGTCCCGTTACAAGACCCCCCCCCCCCAATGAGAGGTTTATACATCCAAAAATACAATTCACAGAAGAAAATGAAAAACATAACAAAATCAACTATTTAGATATAACCATCACAAGAAACAACAACCACATACAATATGCAATATACAGAAAACCAACTTCTACCAACATCATTATACCTAACCATTCTGACCAACCACCACAACATAAAATGGCAGCATTCTATTCGTTATTTAACAGAATGTACAAAATTCCCCTAAACAAACAAGAAACTGACAAAGAAAGAAATATAATATACCAAATTAGTTATGAAAATGGATACAATAAAAATACTGTAAACAAAATGGAAAATAAAATAAAAACTGAACAATTAAGAATTAATCAAAATGAACAACACATAAATAACAACAACAACAACAAATGGGCCACATTCACATACATAAATAATAATAATAAAATGGCAAAGCTAACAAAACTATTTAAAATAACAGATATAAAAATAGCATACAAAACTAATAAAAATAATGTACAAAAACTAAATAGCCCACACAACAAAGATAATACAACAACTAACGGTATATACAAAATTGAATGCCAAGATTGCAATAAATGTTACATAGGACAAACAAAAACAGTTGAAAAAACATTATTTTGAACACCTAAATGCATACAAAAAACCAGAAATATATAAATCCAATTTAGCCACACATGCAATAAACACAGGACATGAATTCCCAGACATAACCAATGTGACACTAATAAAACATATACCACACGAAGGCACCATAATGAACATTTGGGAAAATTTACAAATATACAAACATAAAACACAAAATAAACTAATACGTGAACAAATACAAAACATGACATAATATTCAGAGCACTCAACATCGAAAATACACAAAAAACTAACACATACACCACAATCACACACAATAAAACCAGTTTGAAGTACCAGAAGCCAACAGGAAGCCACAATAATAATAGTCAACCAACACATATGTACTTCACCAGACACAAAAACTGGAAGGCTGAGGATGGGTACAAGATGGTACCCGAAACATGTTCCAAATAAGGAAAAATAACATCTTGAGGTAATATAAATATAAATTTTAAATACTTTATATATATATCAAGAAACGAACTGTAACAGAAAGTGATTGAATATACAGGGTGTCCCGGGAGGAGAGGGAAATAATTTGAGAAATGGTTCTATAGTGTAAAAGAAGAAAAAAAGTTCATATAAACATATATCTGGAAACGCTTTGTAAGCGAGTTACGGCTAGCGAAAGATTTCGCCCTGGTTTTGGTTCCCCCGGGTAAATGAAGACTTTCTGAAATTCTGGGAAGGGGCGAATTCTGTTGTTTCTTATGGTTTTTGACCAGAAAAATCGAATAAAACAGGTCGCAGAACTGTATCTCCCATAAGTTTCATGATACCTGACGTAAAACAGAAATATCTTTGCCTAAAAACAAAAATTTTTTTTTAACCAAAATTGGATTTTTTGTTGATTTTTATTGACTTTATTTACACCATTTTTCTCAGAATTAAATTCTTTACAAGTTTTGTTTTTAACTTTTATGCATTTATTAATCATTTAACAAAGTTAATGTACTTCTAACCTAAAAAAACGTTTTTTTAGGTTAGAAGTACAATAACTTTGTTAAATGATTAATAAATGAATAAAAGTTAAAAACAAAACTTGTAAAGAATTTAATTCTGAGAAAATGGTGTAAATAAAGTCAATAAAAATCAACAAAAAATTCCAATTTTGGTTAAAAAAAAATTTTGTTTTTAGGCAAAGATTTTTCTGTTTTATGTCAGACTAGCAAAATACCCGTGCTTCACTACGGAGTTTCACGTTGTACGTAATGAAAATCTTATTTAATTAATAAAGTTCAATTAAAGTAGGTTTCTTATAAATAAATAATTAAAACCTCTTATGTATTTTATTTAAAATAAACATTATACATTTTTGTTATATGAAGTTGTGTTGAGTATGAAAACATTTCAGATTTTTCTTCAATTTATGAACTTGTAATGAAGAACTAATCATCGGATCATTATAGAACTTCTTTTACACAAAGTTTTTAGTTTTTCCTTCTGACTGAAGAATAACCAGACTGTCAGGAGTGCTAACTCTTGAACAGGCAACGTACAACTGGCCATGAGAGAAACAGTCTTCCCTCAGATCTACGCCAGCCATTTTCAAAGACTGTCCTTGAGCTTTGTTGATTGTCATTGCAAAACAGACTTTGATGGGAAATTGTAGTCTTTTAAACTGAAAATGGTAGTCTGACGGGATCAAAGGAATGCGAGGTATGAAAACTGTTTCTCCAGAACCACAGCCAGTGAATATAGTTGCCTCAACAACGTTCTTATGTAAAGATTTTACCTGCAGTCTGGTACCATTGCAAAGTTTCGGTGGTATTAAGTTCCGCAGCAGCATAATGGGAGCCCCAACTTTTAGGTGAAGGTTATGTGGGGGTATTCCTGGAGGGTTGAGCGTGTGGAGGAACTCTGCCGGATAATGCACAGCGTCTTCTACCTCTACTACGGAATCTACCGACTGATATTTTACAACATCGGCTGGAAGTTTTTCTAACAATAAGTTGTTAATGTGGTTGCTGCTGTCTCATTTCTTGGGGTTAGAATAGCTCTTTCTTTGAGCCAAGATGAGTCACTTATATTCATTAAGTCTGGGTATATTTTATCTGTCAAAGTCTTAAGGTCTTTTACAACTTCACATAGGTTGTTTGGAATGTTAACTTTTCCTTCTTCCTCTTTTAACTTTCCATCGCCAATCTGTAACAGTAAGCTTGAAAACTCTTCCGCTTTAAAATCACCTTTAAGATGCACCCGCATGTTTACTCTTAAGGAACGAACTTGAACTTTGGGCCAGAGGTAAGACGACTTCAGGCAGGCTTTAACTTCATCTGCTCGTGTTCCCCGAGGCACAACAGGTAAAGTCTGTCTAAAGTCTCCGGCCAGTAGTACTGTTATTCCACCCATCAGGTTTTTACTGCTACGAATGTCCTGTAAAGTTCTGTCTAGGGCTTCTATCCCTTGTTTGTGAGCCATGGTGCATTCATCCCAAACTATCAACTTGCACTCTTTCAAGACCTTGGCTGTGTCACTTTGTTTTGAAATGTTGCAGAGTGGAGTCTGGGAGATGTTTAAATTCAGAGGCAGTTTAAAGGCAGAGTGAGCTGTTTTACCTCCATCCAGCAATGTAGCTGCTATACCTGAAGAAGCCACAGAGATGGCAATCTTTCTGTCTTTCCTAACGCTGGCAAGAAGTAGGTTTAGTAGGAACGTTTTTCCAGTGCCACCAGGTGCGTCGAGAAAAAACAGCTGACCGAGTCCATCATTAATGTTGGCAATGAGCTCATTGTAAGCGTTCTTCTGATCCGCATTAAGTTTAGGAAAGTTCTCAGCAACCATATCAGAAAGCTGAACTGTATTGTAGGAGAGCTGTTTCAGGTACTCGCGATTGACTGTAATAATGTTTGTGTCTTGAGTTGGTGGAGGTAAACCGAAGTATTGGAGAGATTGGTTTGACATAGAAAAGATCATATTTTCAAGACATAGTAAGCATTTATTATAAACTGTGTCCTTGCAAAGTTCAATCTCTAAACCATGACTTTCAATCTCAATCTGCCTTCTTATGTCCTCTGATAGACGTTCTTTGTGTTTTTCCCAAAGTCCAAAGGGATCTGCAACTTGGCAAAACAGCAATATTACAGCAAACAGCTCTCGGATTTTGTGAGGCGAATCTGAAATGGAAGATTCTTGCAGGGTTAGGTCCCATTGCATGTCGTCTTCCAACAACCCTAATGCTCTACAGGCAGACTGGTACATAGGATGAACTATACCAGATACCTTTTTAAGATCATTGAAACATGTTGGTCCTCGAATCTCGTGTAGCAGGAGACGCAGATAGAAACACTAGACATTGTTAGGATGTACAGTATATACCCTCCCAAGTACATGATCTTTTTTTACTCCTGGATGTCCTGGAACGCCTTTTCCTTGCTTTCTTCTGCAAAACTGGTTATTTTTCCAGACATAGTATGTTGGGACCTCACAGTAAAGAAGGCCTCTGGCAAAGGAATCAGTTTTGCAGAGTTCGAAAAATGCTGTTAATGTGGTTTTTGGTGGATGTTGGATTTTGTCCAGAAGATTGTCGGAAGTGAAAAATACCCTCTGGCCGTTCTCAAGGTGGACTGCTAACTGCACTACTGGTGGGAACCTTTCATGAATAGGTAAACAGAAAATATGCCAAGCCGCTTTGGAAGTGCTGATGTAGCGACCTGATTCGTACTTAGAAACTTCATCCCACTCATTCTCCAACCTAAACGCTGCCTGATCACTGCCTTTGTTCACATATTTACAAATATACTTTATCGACTTGACGGAGTTGCACAGTTCAACATTTATGTGGGCTAAGAAAGAGCGGGAAAGAACAGGATTGTACGGTACCACCCATTGGTTGTCTAGATCAACTACTTTAATGTTGACTGAGAAACCACCGTCGGCGATACTGGGGGTAACCGTCATCCGCAGTTTGAGTTTGTGTTGCTAAAGGCCGCGGATATCTCTTGGTGCATTGGCTGTTTACCATGCAGGGCGAGTTTCTGTTAACATTTCCACAAGGGCCATGAATCATTGTGGACTTAACAATGTCATGAAGGGCAGGATCGACTTCAGGATCAGGGATCTCTGCACTTATCACACTGTCGATTTGATGGGGCATGATCCTATCCTGCAGCCAGAGCAGTATGTGCACGTGCGGTAAACCTCTTTTTTGCCATTCCACAGTTAACATGTAACACCTTGTTGGACCGAAAACATTGCCTTTTGTCAAGACATTCATCATTTTCTTTACTTTGAGGTGAAATATTCTGGCAATAATATCGTGTCTGTCTTGAGGCCTTTGCCGTGCACTTAATGCTTCTTGTATTTCGGTCCATTTAGGGTTACATGTAAATGTGATGAACAGATCAGGACGGCCGTACTTGCGTACATATGTCATGGCGTCCTGAGTCCGCTCGTGCATGTAACGGAGTCCACCTGTAAAGCTGGAAGGTAAAACAACCATGTTGCCTATATTATTGGCTTGCCCATCATTTTTGCACATGGAGTCCCACAGATGCACATAGTTTTCGGTCCGCAACTTACTCTGATTGTTCCTTACGAAGTTGAGTCTTTCTGTCTCCATTTTGGCGTACATGTCAACCAAAAATTGATTCAGGAGACTGCGATAAAGTAACAAATAATTTTGCTGGCCATCTCTCTCCATTATGCGGAATGAGTAAAATTCTGAAGCTGAAACAGTTTTTTTTACAGGGGCTTTAGTGTTTGGGTTGCACTGTGGAATGGCAATGGAGTAACCATCTTCCCCATAACAGAACATAAGTGGATACTGCAAAGCGTCATAAGATCGATGAGTTTCACTTATGCGCTGTAACTTAGAGTCTCTGCTGTGGAGAATGATGTCCCTCTTTGCAAACTCCTGGCCTACGATCACTAAAGCCATCTCGTTTGTTGTGGGTGCATTGAACTGACCCCTATGTCTGTCTACGGGCTTTCTGTCTGCATGGATTACTACTTTGAACTCCTGGCCTTCTGGAACACTTTCCAATGCTGTTTTGAAATCGTTTATGTAAGAATTGTGATTGTGAAGCACTTTTTGAAGTTTGGCAACTAACCAAGGCTTTACGTTTGGAAAATTGTTACATCTAGTGTTTGTCTCCTTTTCGTTGTCTCCAAGGAAATATATTTGTAAAAATGAGGGATTGTTTGGAGGTGAAGACAACAAACTCCCTATCCTGTGGTAGACTTGACCTTGTACTTTAAAAGTTGGCGTGAAGTTCCCTTCTTTTATTTCTTTGGCTCCGAAAGATGTCATTTGGAAACAACCGTTATATTTTCTTATGTTTACCAAAAAGTGTTCAGACTCTGGATGTTCACTTGTGAGAAGGCTGTGGAGAGGTTCTGGTAGTTCTTTAATGAGAGAAAGGTGGACTTTTCCGTTGCTACAACATAACCCAGGACTTTCCTCTTTCCACTTTTTAGCATTACACCATTTACACTGTATAAAATCACCAATAGATAAAATCTTGTCATTGTTGTAGTCAGTATTACAGTCATATTTAAAGCCCGACAAAGATTTTATCTTCCAGGGAATAAGTGACATCTTTTCATTGTATTTTCTCACCGCTTCTCTGTTTACTTGTGGATGTTTTTCTGTGTATTTGGAAACAGATGCTCGGTGTACTTCAGGATTTATTTTATTATAGTTTTTAACTGCAGTGATATGAACTTCAGGGTTTTTTCGTTGTACTTTCTAACTGCCTTTCTATTTACTTCAGGATTATTCTCTGAATACTGTACTTTTTGACAGCTTCTCTGTGCCTTTTTCTTTTGCTGGAGTCACTGAACCTGGCATGACGTTTCCTTCCTCGTCGCTTCGTACAGGGAGGAGCTACTTCACTTTCATGAGAGTGGTCCTGGGTTTCTGGTTCTGTTACTTCGTCAGGCACTGAAGGAGGGCTGTGAGAAGCAGTTGTTGGTAACAGTACCTCTACCGGAAGTAATGTAGGCGACGTCTGCATTAGGGACGATTGTTGGTCATAAGGTGTTGGGATTTCATCTACTGGAATGATTGGCTCAAAGTGTGCCGACATCATGGGGCCTGAACACTTCATTCTTATAACTGGCTTCCCTTCGTCGGGCCCCCCAAATCTCATGATCAACGTGCCATCTCGATATGCTTGAATATCATATGGGTAAAGTTCACCAGCAGCCATGATTTCACTGCAAGTAGCATATGTGGTGCGAAGAGACATACGAGATTGGTATTGTGTCTTAGTTCTGTAATTTATGGTCCCATACGGCATCCTAGTAAAGGTCTTGAACCGTCGCCAGTTGTTGGAAATGTGTTGCACGGCAGTGGCCCGCAAATCATTAGCTTGTGAGTCAGTATCATACATGAGCCATGATAATGAGTAAAAGAAACATGATCCATCACCTGTCATGGGAACTATTCGATGAGGCACCACTACACCATCGATGGATATGTGTTCCATTGTACCTTAAGAAAAAGAATAACCGAATAATTGCATATTTATGCAAAGTTCATTGCATAATTAACAAGTAAAAATATTAACACTCACCTTGGTATGAATATAACTGCCTGTAGAAAATAAAATAGGCAGTCATTGAGGACTGCCGACAGAAGTGAAAACTTAAAACTATGAAATAACAGTGGTTTTTTTGGATATTCAAATTAATTGTAGTATCAAAAATTAAAATTTTGTGTAAATTAAAATCTTTAACATCAGTCTGGTTTTCACATCTATCGGCACTCCGAGCAACAATTATATACATTTTACGCTAGTAAGATAACTCCTAAGCCACTATGAAATACTCATTGCATGATGTATGGCAGAGGTCAAATATCAAAAATAAATAATATCAAATTTTTAAACGGAAATATTGATACGAATATTGGAAATATTTGAAAATACATGCTTTGTTTATGTTATTCATTTTTCTATATAAAAATATTAACATATTTAGTACTCACTTTTGTACTGCATAGCGATCCTACATTTGAACATTTAAAATAATGATCAAACTAAAACACAATTTAAACAATGCACAGTATACACACATTAAACTTTCCACGTAGTCAATTTAACTTTACTTATATACGTATACACAACACTAATGTTACAATAGATCATAAGTATTGAGTTAATTGTTAATACGGAAAGCCAAAACCGCGCTAGGGATCGAACACGCGATAGCAAATTCGGCAGTGTAAGAAACTCCAAAATAAAGTACGTAAACGATAAAAGTGTGTTAAATAGTATAAATAATAGTATTACACACAAGTATAATGTATACTTTCACTGCTGGCCACACGCAACACGTCATACTTATAGCTACAGAGTCATACTGTTAACATTAGCATGTCGGTGACGCGAACTCATAAGATTTTACCCATCCAAAAAATCGCCCAACGTGCCTATAGAAGTTTTCACTTCAAAAATACACTGGGAAGTATACTTCCCATAGCCCATTAAAGTATAACATCTTAACTTGTGTTATAACATAGGGAACCCGTATTAATTGGTTCTGCCAATTAAACAGGCTGCCTTCGTTGTGACGAGCTGAAAATTAATCACAACACCAAAACGATTAATATAAAAGGAAACTGGGAAGGGGAGACTGTTGATTTATGCACTCAGTTTAGTCTGTACTAAAGATGACATCTCTTTATTACATAATGAGATTAATTGCTCTACTTAAAGTTCTCAACATATATGGTTCAACAGCTTACAGTTTACAAGATGATTATATATTTTATTCTTTCACAAGGGCCCCTCAAAATAAAGGTGTACATCAATATAATTTATTCCACGGATCCGGGATTGAATATAGTATGTTAATAATGGTCACCTCCCCATATACAATCTTGAAAATTGTGCCATTTGAAGAATGGACTTTATTAACCTTTTTAAAACAATAATGCTTTCAGTTTAAACTTTTACTCTTTTACTACAAACAGTTTTATTAGATTACAGACTACATCTTACATATAATATCTGTTTTTTAAAACTCTTAAAGTGTTAGTTAAATTGTCTTTTGTTGGTTATAATTTTAGTATCTCATAACCATGGAAGACAAGCCTCCATGTCACCTGTGGTTTCCTGTAGTTGATGCAGATTTGGCTCTTCGGTCCTCGGTGTGTTTCCTGAAGGTCTGTCGTTACCTTAGTATCCGGTGACGGTGAAGTTCCTGACGTATGTTAAATCATTCTGGGTGTGGTACTCTCTTCTTAGATGATTGTAGTAATTCTTGTTGTTAGAAGAAATAAAGCAAAAGTTTGTTTCACTGGTATTCACTTCACATGATTATTTATTAGTTGAATTTCACCTCATGGTCCTAGTACTGTATTAATTACATAATTTCTTATTTAAGATTTGATAGAGATGTCATCGGCGCACAATTTAGTTATTAAGATATTCTTTAGCGAACTTTTACATATTTATCTCTGCGTCACGAACCAACGCTGTGCGCAGCTTACGGCGTGAGCGCTCCATTGCAAGTGGGTTAATAGTTAAGGGGTGAGAGTAGTAATCTCGCGTCATTTACTATTCAGCATAAAAGTAGTTCCATGTTCCTTCTTTATTTAAAGGATTAAAGTTTGACTATTTAATTAAGCAGAGATATTCTTAATTACAGACGTTATTAAAGTACATTACAGTGGTCTTGTTTAATAATTTAAATAATGTCAAATTTACAAGTATTATTAGTTTGTTTAGGGGTCGGAATTCATGTTAATTCCGGTTAGCGCATGTCTATGCAGGGTTAATTAACAAGGTTTACCCTATCTGTACACTAGTATTCCTTTTTATTTTATTATTACAACTCTTTATTAAATATTATTATTATTTAATGATAGCAATAAGATTTAGTTTAAATGTGCGATTTTATTAAAAATTTAAAATTTCTCAGCCTTCACATTACCTATTTATTAATTACCATATTTTTATTAATGAAATCGTCACAAAAGGGTTAAACGAATTTTGCGGAAAATGTGACCGAGTCCAATCGATTTCTGGTATCAAAATACCCTAAAAGTACCAACTTTCGAGAAAATCGTTCAATACAATTATTGCTCGCTTAATAGTATAGGATTAGATAGATTGTACAAATTCTCAACTCTTAGTTTGTTTATTTACATTCATAGCAACAGCTATTTATTATTTACTTCGAGAAAATCGTTAGAGCCGTTTCCAAGAAAAAAAGGACATACATTTATTAATTAATTGAACTTCGAAATTTTCTCGACTATAAGAACGTGCAAACAACGAAGTTTTTTTCAATTTAAAACAATGATTAAAAACTCAGGACTAAATGTATTCGGGGTTTCCAGTAAACTGAGACGTCAACCACTTCATTTACCCAAGTATGCAATTCCCCCGATAAATTTCAGTATTTGGTTTTTTGCCCCTTAGGAGTGAAAGTTTTTAAAACCGTTTCTTAGTGAGCACCTAAGACCTATGATGAAGCTATGTTAAAAGTTTCATTGATATCCATTCAGTGGTTTCAGAGATATCGTGATCAGTGAGTCAGTCAGTGGTATTTGGCTTATACGTTGTACGTAATGAAAATCTTATTTAATTAATAAAGTTCAATTAAAGTAGGTTTCTTATAAATAAATAATTAAAACCTTTTATATATTTTATTTAAAATAAACATTAAACATTTTTGTTATATGAAGTTGTGTTGAGTATGAAAACATTTCAGATTTTTCTTCAATTTATGAACTTGTAATGAAGAACTAATCATCGGATCATTAAAGAACTTCTTTGTACACAAAGTTTTTAGTTTTTCCTTCTGTGTGAAGAATAACCAGACTGTCAGGAGTGCTAACTCTTGAACAGGCAACGTTCAACTGGCCATGAGAGAAACAGTCTTCCCTCAGAAGGCTGTGGAGAGGTTCTGGTAGTTCTTTAATGAGAGGAAGGTGGACTTTTTCGTTGCTACAACATAACCCAGGACTTTCCTCTTTCCACTTTTTAGCATTACACCATTTACACTGTATAAAATCACCAATAGATAAAATCTTGTCATTGTTGTAGTCAGTATTACAGTCATATTTAAAGCCCGACAAAGATTTTATCTTCCAGGGAATAAGTGACTCGCTTACAAAGCGTTTCCGGACATATATTTATATGAACTTTTTTTCTTCTTTTACATTATAGAACCATTTCTCAAATTATTTCCCTCTCCTCCCGGGACACCCTGTGTGTATATATATATATATATATATATATATATATATATATATAATACTTATAACTATTTTACCTCAAGATGTATTTTTTCTTTAGGGACATGTTTCGGGAGATCCTGTTCTCCCATCTTCAACCTTCGCCATCTTGCTTCTTGCCACCAGAAGCAAGATGGCGAAGGTTGAAGATGGGAGAACAGGATCTCCCGAAACATGTCCCTAAAGAAAAAATACATCTTGAGGTAAAATAGTTATAAGTATTATAGTATTATATACATCAAGAAACGGACTGTAGCAGAAAGTGAATGAAATATATATATATATATATATATATATATATATATACAATATTCAAAGCACTCAACATCGAAAATACACAAAATACAAAAACAGATACCACAACCACACACAATAATGCAACTTTAAAAGACCAAAGACCAACAAACTACATTAATAACATCCGGAAGCCAACACACAAATACTTCACCAGAAACAAGATGGCGAAGGCTGAAGATGAGAGTACAGGAACTCTCGAAACATGTTCCTAATAGGAAAAAAGTATATCTTGAGGTAAATTTAGTTATAAATATTAAAGTAATATATATATATATATATATATATATATTGTAGCATGACAGATAATCCACTAAGTAATAATTCCATTCTGATCATAAATAAATTTAGATTACATTAACTCCAAAGAAAATTCAAAGGAAAATAATTAAATATCGAAGGAAAATACCACCGTAAAGGAAAAAGTAAAATTAAATCATAAAAATGCAACAAAAATGTATCAAGAAAATTAAATCTGAAGAAACTAAAATAAAATCAGGATAATACCCAGGTAGGATAGGAGCAGGTAATAAAGAAGATACCCCGAACCAACCAACGGACACATAATAAAACCAACTTACCTTGGAAAACCCAAGAAGGAAGAAGTGAAGAAAAGAAGAGGTAGGATGGGAGAACTACGAGGAATACCCATGAAAAACCTATTACTAACAATAACAAACCCTGAACCAAATTTTAATGTCACCCAAGAAAGTATAACACCCCAAAACCTCATAGAAATGTAAAATACTTATAAGCAAAAGTGTTTAGTAGTGTAAATAGAAGTGCACCAACTAAAGTTATTATATAATAAAATAAACAAATCTTCACAGTCCATTATAACTAAAAGTTTGGTCTTAGAATATTGTAAAACTCAATTATAAATCAGACCCAACAGTGTAATTGAACCAGTGCAAGTGATTTCAATATAATAAACTTCAAGTAAAGGTGTAACTGATGCTTTAACTATGTACAATTAAATAACTTTAATGTTTTATATAAATACAGAGATGACATATCATGAGGTATTATTATGAAAATATTTCTAATGTTTCATAGAAGAGGCCACCTGTTATCAAAAAACATTCTTTGAAATGTAAATGATAAAGAGAGCAGGTGGGGAATAATTACTTTGACAGGGATTAAAATGTAATACACCATATAAACAGAAAGGACTGCAATCAAATTAAGTTTAAGAAAAAATAAAAATTAAATGGCTAATTATGTTTGTGTTTAAAGCCTATGAACTCCACATTTCAAGGTGGTGTATAGAATAAGAATTATAATTAATATAAGAATATTTATTATGTATAACAGTGTTCATACAGACTAAAATGTCTCTGTATGTTGTAACTAGATGTGATTATTCCCCTCTGTTGTGAGCGCTAATCTATTACCCTTCAGGACTTGCAGGTTCTTTATGCCTCACCTTGGATGTGTCAAATTACCACAAGACGGGTTTTAAATTAATTTATCCCTCTCTTTGTGTACATCCATTAGTAAACCTTGTTAATTCTATATAAATAAAAACACATGGAATAGTATCTGGTAATAATAATAATATTGTATTTTTATTCAAAAAAATTTCTATAGTCTATTCAGTGTAACTATTAATATAATTTATAAATCTCAGGGTCGATTCTCTTCTCTTTGTTTATATTATTTTTAGGTTCTTTTGGCTGATATAAAGGTTCAGTAATTATAAAGGAAAAACAAGTATAGAAAGTACATTACTTTACAAACAATAAAAATGATGAATAATATAAATTGAGTATTAATTATAAGAATATATATACGTTACACAATGTATCAGTTCAGTTCAGTTCACACAGCCTTCTGGTATCCGTGATGGAAATTTCCAATATCAGTTTGTTTATGTTGTCCAGATGACGGAATCCACTTCTTTTGGTGTTCAATAAATGTTTATTTTCTCTCTTTTCGTTGTCCGAAGCCTTATGGTGGAATATTAGGATTGAAGTCCAGTGTCCTGTTATTAAGTTGATCCAAGTGTAGTTGTTCCTTCTGGTTGTTGTATCATTAATGTTTTAAAGGTGATTTGTTTATGATATTTCTTTATCTGCTCCAATTTTATATTCTGTTATAGTTTGATATAAGGTTTTTTTACTTTCTATTATATTATTTTTTAATAATATTCATAGGTTTTGTATAAATAATTACCTTGTTTTCAGAATTTACGCACAACTCTCCTTCTTGGCTTATTATTTTCTAATAATAATCAACAACATTCTTTTTCTCTCTTTTGGTTTCCTGGATACACATAAATACTCTGGTAATATCTGTTCAAATTGAGATTTAGTTGTCATAGGATATTATTTTTATATAATACATTATTTTACCTTCTACATACAAGTTGCTTTTTAGTTATTACATCATAATACTTAATACAATTTACATATTATTTTATCTGACAAAACTATGAACAATTTTAATATCAAATATTATAGTTATTTGTAATTTGACAAATATTTTTGAATAATTTATTATTTACTGAACATAATCATCTAGGCCTATGTTGACTGGTTATATTTTTATATTGGAAGACTCATAATCGATCCTGCTTACACTTGTTTTATATTAATTAATTTCTTTAAATATAAACAAACTATTAATTAACAATTATATTTTAATTACTATAATTCCCTTTAGGGCTTAACTGAATGCACACTTTTAAACCATTGTCTGTGTGATCAATATCTATTAAACTTTAATAACTCAAACACTAATAAAGAAAAAACTAAATGTTAATGCCAGTATCATCTGCTACTATGGATTAGTAATTCATTTCATTAAATAATTGTTTATAATTACTATCCACTCACAGTTATTCTTAATTGACTACCACTGTATTTCACATACTCTTACCAATTAATTACACTTGTTTATATTACATTTGTAGCACATCTTAATTACATTTTACATTTACTTCTAAATTTGTATTGCACTTTATATGACTTTCTATTTGATTCATTCATTATTCATTAAATTTATTATCATTATTTATTTATTTATGGACTACTCCAAATCTAACTAGGTACTGTTTATATAGTATAGTAATCTGTCACAGTAATGTCTGTTGTAGGACTTTTGGTTTTTAAATAGGTTCACACTTTTATTTATTATTGTTTCTTCTTTCAAATTATTTTGATTTCGATTTATTTAGATAACTTGTTGTTATTGCTTGCTGATGTCTTCAACAGTTGAAGTATATGATATTATGGTATTAATATTGCTTGGTGATAAGATTGACATTTATTAAACAAATTCTTCATTATTATAGGCAAATTGAAACCTACCTTTCTTATCGATACCAATTATTTTCTTCTTTATCTCTGGAGTTTATTTATTTGTATTGGTGGCTTTAACGAATTGTAATTCTTGAGTTTTCTCTTGGTTCATTGTATATTTTATTTATATATTACATTCTTTTATTCACATTGATTCCATACTAATGTTAAATGATTCCCCCTATATTAATATGGTATTATGAATGAATATCGGCGTTGAGTGGCCCTTTTACGTCCAATTGCTCATCCGAACATTCACATACCTGGTACAGTGCACATTGGCTGCTGCCCATAAAAATAATTCTAAAGTGGCGCCTTAGCTTTCTCACTTTATAAATAAAATAATTATAAATCTTATCATTATACACATCATTGGAATCTTTTATCTTCTGAATATATTTTTTCTTATTCTACATTGCCTTCCAATAACTCCATTTATTTATTATATTCAATATTACTGTTGGTATATTTCTTAAGTAGACTTCTTTCTCTTTTACACTTCAGAATTCAATGATTTATTAGCTTTAATGTCATTCACCTTTGTTATTCAATACCTCTTGTAATATAGTAGTTTTAATTATCCTTATTTCTATCTGTTTTTATACTGCAACTCTTCTTCAGCAAGTTCATTTTCTAATTAGTTTTAAATTTCTCTTAGGCTTTTGTCATTAATATTGTGCTCTATTATTATTATTATTATATTACTATATATATTATTTATGCTTGATTTAAATAGATGCGCTTATTTCTTTTAGAATTTTGGTGTCGTTACAATGTATACCATACTAGTTTATAAAATGTGTGTTATGTATTTCTAAAAATAGTTAAAACTAAAATGTCTAACTTTAAAGACTAGTAATTAATTTTCAATATTGTTTTTGTATTATGAGCATTAATACAATGCTACATGTTCCAATAGTTATATAAGGATATTTTATTTAATATTGTGTTAAATTTAGAAAGTCAGAAGGGGTATAGAAATAGTATTACTCAAAAAACAGTAAATGTAAAACCATAAAATCTAGGCCAAATAGGAAATTCCAATAACATAATAATTGAGTAAGGAAGTTAAATAAACCAAGTAAACTAATGAGATTTATATAAGGTGAATCAATCACCAACTATTATAACTAAAACTATACTTTAAAAGAATAATATAAAAAGAGGTATAAAATTATTAAAAAATTTGCAAATGTAAAATCTAACAATTTCAGAGGAGAAATAGTAAATTCGTGAATTATAACTAAAAGAATGATCAATTGATAAATTTGTAAAAAATTAAGGAAAGGTAAAGATTTATATCAATCTGAGATTTATTATAATCATATTTATAACACATAAGGTGGCTAAAATTTTGGACAAGAACAGAAAGCAAATATTGAGCCTATATTTCCAAAATGACAGAAATATAGCAATTTTGACAAAAAACTTTATAAAGATGGACTATTGTATGTCAAATTAAGCAGCAGGAGTTAAAGAAACCGATTATGTATTTACTAGTTCATGAAAGTAATCAATAACCAAAATATATTCTGAATATAATGTACTGTAATCACATGCATAGGAAGTGAATAATAATTGAAACAATACTTTTCTAATATTAACTTGGCAAGATATTTCAGAAGACGAAGGAAGTAAAACCGTTCTTAATTAACATTCGAAGCGAACGGTTGATTTAAGCTCGTGCTAAAAACCTATATAGCGAATATTTTAATGGCGTGTACAAGTTAAGCCTATCATGAAGTGAAAAACCGAGAGTTACCGAAATTAGTATATTAAACTTAAAATCAATGAATACAACCACCACAAACAGTGAAAACAATTAATACGGAACAGAATATGAGTGAAATAAACTAATAAAACTATAAAACACGAAATATAACATAACCAAACGAACTTCACATTTTTCGACAGACACGTAGACAAAGTGAACACACCTAATACAAAACATTTAAGGTCAGTGAACACAGAACACTTAACCAGGACACTTATAACAAGACAATAGACATTCTACAATATTGCGGACACAAGGAAGCAGTTGTAAAGGCATCTTTATTGTCGGTAGTACTCTTCGTTCTCGTAATTTTCGAGAAGTTCAGTCATGGCCTGAATGGTCTTGATTTCGCTGCCTCTCCTTGCTCGAATTACCTCTTCATCATAGTGATATGATAATTTGTTGATGAGGCATTCTTCTGGTATGGCTGATTCCAAATGCTTAGCCATACATACTTTGCCGAGGAAGTATGCCGTCATTGAGCTACCCACCTGTTGTTTGTAACGGCCGTGACAGATGTTGTCACGTATTAAATTTTGGGTAGTCTCAGACCAGTATTTCGCCTTAAATAAGCTCTTGAATTGCTGGTAATCCTCGATATCACTACTGTTGGCCATCCACCAATGATCTGTCATTTCCCGAAATGATTCGTCTAATAACTCCCGGTTGTTGACCCATCTGTTGCCCCTGTGTTTGGCGATATATTCTTCTATCCGGGCCAAGAACTCCATAGGTTTCCTTTTGTATTGGCGAAAGTTTAGCCATTCTCGGTTCTCGTCCATGGGGAAATGTGTGAAGTTTGTTGGTCGGTTTTGGATCACTTCCATCTCTTCCTGGCTCTGCCGCACTTGACCGGTAATATTCGTCATTGCTACCTCCATCCCATCGCACCTTTCCGTAACTTGGTTACACACCTTATTTAATTCCTCCTGTGTTTCCTTCCGGTTTTCTTCCAACCTTGTCTTATGGTGTTCTTTGATCTGGGTAATTTCGGTATTTATTACTTCCCTGACTTCCTGTACTTCACTCTCAGTTTGGCGACATCTTTCGTCAACTTCCCTGATTTGTTGGTTTATTATTATTGTCTCTTGTTCCAATTTTTTATGTATGGATCTCTTATTGTCGTTGATTTTCCTACTCAACTCTTCCTTTGCCAATTCTATTCTCTCGTCTACCTTTTTCATGTTTTCCTGGTTGACTTCTCTTAATTCTTCTCTCATTAGATGGTTATCCTCTCTCAATTCTTCCAACCTCTCCCCCATCTTCTCTTCCATCTTCTTATTATTTTCTTCAATCCTCTTATTTGTATCCTCAATTTTATTACCCAATTCCTCCTTGGTGGATTGGTTGTCCTCCTTCAAATCTTCCAATTTCTTACTATTCTCTTCCATCTTCTTACTGGTTTCCTCAATTCTCTTATTGGTGTTTTCAATGTTACTACCTATGTTCTTATTCATTTCACTTAAATCTTCCTTCAAGGATTGTTTGTCCTTCTTCGAATCTTCCTTTGTGGATTCTATGTTTTTATTTATTTCAATTATCATTTTCATTAGGGTTTCCTGGAACTTGACATCCCCGGTTGGCGTAGTGTTCTCGGGCTGTCCCTCCTATTGTATGGGTTGATTCTGTTCCTCTTGTGGTGTGGTCTGTTTAGGTTCCACTGGGGGTAATAACAATTCTACCTCTTCCACGGGTGTTGCCTCCTTGTCCCCCATATCGACTTCCTTTTCGGCCTCTGCCGCCCTTTTCTTAGAAGTCGCACGACGTTGCATGTTGCCTCTTTCGTTGACTGTATAACCGCTGCCAAGCTTAATTAGTAATTGGGCAAGTTACTGTAGTCTTCCAATCGCTAATTGAAGCCCTTCAGTTGGATGCCAATTTGTAACTAGCCGTGCGGTTACAAATAATTATTTTTGTTGTATACAAAAATAAAAAAAAATTTTAATTTTATTTTAAAAATTTTCAAAAAAAAATATGTTTAATGTTTCGTTTTAATGTTCAGTAATTTAAATAATATTTCTTGTAATGTGGTTTCGTCGGAAATTTAAAATTCTGTAAGTTATTTGAGTCAATAAATACGCTTCTGATTCACTGTAATTAAATCTGGAGTTAATAAGATTGTCTCACTTCACTAATCGATTGGCGATTTTCTTCTTTCTCAAGTATATTACTCCCCTTGAGTAATGGTCGCCTTTCTGTTAGTCCTGTGGTTAATTAAAACTCTTATATTAACTTGTGAAATAAATTTAAAACCAGATAGTTGAATTATTATTATTTATTGACAATTATTTGTTAATATATCAATGATTTTATAAAGCTCGACTCTTTCACAGGGGTAATCGATTATCAATACATGTTATATTATACAAATATTTTCGAATGGTTCTTTGAACGGTTATAATTATAATAGTCAGAGAAGGGGCTAGTATAGAAAGTATAACATTCACAAAATAAATCTTAATAATTAATAATTACAAAATTAGTTTATAATATATAATGTTTTTAAAATTGAAAAGTCAAACCAATGCCGTGACGACAGCTCTCATTCCTGGTGGATGCTTTGCATGATGGGATTTCTCAAAATGGCTGCTTATTCGCTGCTCGGTAAAACTGGAATCGACGTAGTGAAATTTTCTTACAATAAAGATGCCTTTACAACTGCTTCCTTGTGTCCGCAATATTGTAGAATGTCTATTGTGTTGTTATAAGTGTCCTGGTTAAGTGTTCTGTGTTCACTGACCTTAAATGTTTTGTATTAGGTGTGTTCACTTTGTCTACGTGTCTGTCGAAAAATGTGAAGTTCGTTTGGTTATGTTATATTTCGTGTTTTATAGTTTTATTAGTTTATTTCACTCATATTCTGTTCCGTATTAATTGTTTTCACTGTTTGTGGTGGTTGTATTCATTGATTTTAAGTTTAATATACTAATTTCGGTAACTCTCGGTTTTTCACTTCATGATAGGCTTAACTTGTACACGCCATTAAAATATTCGCTATATAGGTTTTTAGCACGAGCTTAAATCAACCGTTCGCTTCGAATGTTAATTAAGAACGGTTTTACTTCCTTCGTCTTCTGAAATATCTTGCCAAGTTAATATTAGAAAAGTATTGTTTCAATTATTATTCACTTCCTATGCATGTGATTACAGTACATTATATTCAGAATATATTTTGGTTATTGATTACTTTCATGAACTAGTAAATACATAATCGGTTTCTTTAACTCCTGCTGCTTAATTTGACATACAATAGTCCATCTTTATAAAGTTTTTTGTCAAAATTGCTATATTTCTGTCATTTTGGAAATATAGGCTCAATATTTGCTTTCTGTTCTTGTCCAAAATTTTAGCCACCTTATGTGTTATAAATATGATTATAATAAATCTCAGATTGATATAAATCTTTACCTTTCCTTAATTTTTTACAAATTTATCAATTGATCATTCTTTTAGTTATAATTCATGAATTTACTATTTCTCCTCTGAAATTGTTAGATTTTACATTTGCAAATTTTTTAATAATTTTATACCTCTTTTTATATTATTCTTTTAAAGTATAGTTTTAGTTACAATAGTTGGTGATTGATTCACCTTATATAAATCTCATTAGTTTACTTGGTTTATTTAACTTCCTTACTCAATTATTATGTTATTGGAATTTCCTATTTGGCCTAGATTTTATGGTTTTATATTTACTGTTTTTTGAGTAATACTATTTCTATACCCCTTCTGACTTTCTAAAGTTTACACAATATTAAATAAAATATCCTTATATAACTTCTTGGAACATGTAGCATTGTATTAATGCTCATAATACAAAAACAATATTGAAAATTAATTACTAGTCTTTAAAGTTAGACATTTTAGTTTTAACTATTTTTAGAAATACATAACACATTTTATAAACTAGTATGGTATACATTATTACCATTCTACTAATGGTGGTTGTTTTGTGTTTAGTTTAAATAAAAGTTTATAATTGTTTAATAGTTGTTTAAAGGTATTCGCTGATGTCGTTCCCTTCACTTACCATGAAGAATGCTATTTGTACCATGTATTTTACTATTTGTAGAATGCAGTCTTCTAAAGTAGTCCCTGTAATATAATTTCACAACACAAGACAAGTAATATAATATTTCACTGATGAAAATTAAATATAGGTTGTAATCAAAAGTCCTGTAAGTGATACCGATTCAAAATTCAAAACTCTGGCGCTGTACACTGTACTGCCACCTTCAGATAAAATGACTGCTCTTGATCTACTTGTTTTTTAAAATAGAGACTGATTGTAGATAAGTAAATTGTAGGTTTATTAACATCAAATTAATGGAATACAATCAAAAAATTCCTTCAAACAATTGATAATCACAATTAAAAATAACTGATTCTAATACAGAGATTCTTGCTTCTCAAGGTCGGTAACACTGTTTGTTTTGAAGTTACAAATTATTAACCAAATAGGGTTAACTTTATTTTTATATTGTTACCAAAATCGTGTGTTCTTTTAGACTACAAGATACGAATTGGAAAATGCTTAAGTCTTTTTGTTATGCATTAACAGAAAAGTGTTTATAAAATAAAATAGTGAATGAGATCATATAAAGGTAAAATATCGTATATGGTACCCCTGTTGTATGGAGTACAGGTTAAAATGTCGTATGTACGATAATTAACTCAACAGTTGTTGTTTTAAATTATTCTCTCTATCTCTTTTAGAATTATTAATAAGTAATTATCATTAAGGATCCATCAATTTAAAATTTATTCAAGTACTGGTTCTTGTTATCTTGTTAATCAAAATAATTTAAAATAGTTACTCATTTGGTAAGATATGGAGGTTAGTTTGTACCTCTTCAAGTCACTTATTGACAGTAATTATTGATATTATATATTAAAAAACTTGCAATAACATTTAAACATTCATTAATAACATATTTTTTTATCATTAATTAACTTTAATAACGTTCTTGAACATAATTACTATAATCATTAACCTTCGTTACAGGTTAGTCAAATCAGCATCTAACCTTGAAAATCATCAGAAGTTAGTTAACTATTAAAATTTGTTTAATAGTTTTTTAATTGTGATTAATCATTTATTCAATTAAAATAAATACAAGGAAGGTTAATTAATAAAATAGCATCTTTGAGTCAGGTAGTTCCATACTTGACTCAAGTATGACAACAACAAATATTTTTGGTTATTAGAAATGCATAAAAATTGTTAAAATCGTTTAATTAGTTTTGTACTCCCTTTCTATTTCACATATCATGCCGATATTATACACTGGCATGAGTATCATTGTTCACCACACTGTGTTCACTCACTCGAAGGATCATAACCTTGATTCAGTTTTATGGTTATGTTTACTTCCGATGCTTAACTAGGAGGGTCGTGCACAAATTATAACAATACTCTGCTGCGACGGTCCGTAACCTTTCACTCTGAATGACAAAAACTAAGTGTTGCCGCTCCGGACAAATTCTACTTCGAATCTGTCGGGATTAGCTCTTCTGATTGGCTGATAATTCTATACTCTCGTCCCCCAAAACCTTTTCAGAAATTAATTTTCTAAAATTTTACAATTCGACTTTGGGTCGGAGAGTATTTATGACGTCAGCAATTTGTTTGCAATTGATGCATATAATTTATTTTGCTGATAACTTTTTTAATACTGTTTTAGTTGGAAAACTAACAATTTTATTAACTCTCAGATGCTCAGCTCTACAATTAAAGTTCAAACAAGCCATAAATCCATCCATTGATAAATAAGTTAGCTCCTCCACTATGCACTTATTGTGGATCTTATTTATAATATAAGTCCTTCCACTTTTTTTTCAATAAATAATTATTACTAACACTGTTTTATAGCAATTAGAGTCATTTCCTCTTATTATCTAACCACAGATTATTGTTTGTTAGCAAATTTATATTCATGCACTGTTCCAAACGATTCGGCATGGTATGCCGGTGCATTATTTCTTATTATTATACAAAATGATTTATCCTAATACAATTATTCCTATGGTACATTGTTCCTTAATAATTAATACACATTTAGTCAAAGTTTTACTTCTCAAACTGGTTTTGTTCATGTGTACTGTTTGTTTATAATATTACATGTTTGGGCTTTTGATATTTTGATACTTATTTTATATGATTATTGATTAATTAACAATGTATTCATTTCTGGTAATTTGACTGTTGGTGAGTGTCTAGTATCCGGTCCGCGTGGACCAGAAAATGTTTAGTAGAAGAATGTTAAGTGTGAAGTGTTCCATATACTTTAAGTTGATTCGCCGGACTTGTGTCCGCAATATTGTAGAATGTCTATTGTGTTGTTATAAGTGTCCTGGTTAAGTGTTCTGTGTTCACTGACCTTAAATGTTTTGTATTAGGTGTGTTCACTTTGTCTACGTGTCTGTCGAAAAATGTGAAGTTCGTTTGGTTATGTTATATTTCGTGTTTTATAGTTTTATTAGTTTATTTCACTCATATTCTGTTCCGTATTAATTGTTTTCACTGTTTGTGGTGGTTGTATTCATTGATTTTAAGTTTAATATACTAATTTCGGTAACTCTCGGTTTTTCACTTCATGATAGGCTTAACTTGTACACGCCATTAAAATATTCGCTATATAGGTTTTTAGCACGAGCTTAAATCAACCGTTCGCTTCGAATGTTAATTAAGAACGGTTTTACTTCCTTCGTCTTCTGAAATATCTTGCCAAGTTAATATTAGAAAAGTATTGTTTCAATTATTATTCACTTCCTATGCATGTGATTACAGTACATTATATTCAGAATATATTTTGGTTATTGATTACTTTCATGAACTAGTAAATACATAATCGGTTTCTTTAACTCCTGCTGCTTAATTTGACATACAATAGTCCATCTTTATAAAGTTTTTTGTCAAAATTGCTATATTTCTGTCATTTTGGAAATATAGGCTCAATATTTGCTTTCTGTTCTTGTCCAAAATTTTAGCCACCTTATGTGTTATAAATATGATTATAATAAATCTCAGATTGATATAAATCTTTACCTTTCCTTAATTTTTTACAAATTTATCAATTGATCATTCTTTTAGTTATAATTCATGAATTTACTATTTCTCCTCTGAAATTGTTAGATTTTACATTTGCAAATTTTTTAATAATTTTATACCTCTTTTTATATTATTCTTTTAAAGTATAGTTTTAGTTACAATAGTTGGTGATTGATTCACCTTATATAAATCTCATTAGTTTACTTGGTTTATTTAACTTCCTTACTCAATTATTATGTTATTGGAATTTCCTATTTGGCCTAGATTTTATGGTTTTATATTTACTGTTTTTTGAGTAATACTATTTCTATACCCCTTCTGACTTTCTAAAGTTTACACAATATTAAATAAAATATCCTTATATAACTTCTTGGAACATGTAGCATTGTATTAATGCTCATAATACAAAAACAATATTGAAAATTAATTACTAGTCTTTAAAGTTAGACATTTTAGTTTTAACTATTTTTAGAAATACATAACACATTTTATAAACTAGTATGGTATACATTATTACCATTCTACTAATGGTGGTTGTTTTGTGTTTAGTTTAAATAAAAGTTTATAATTGTTTAATAGTTGTTTAAAGGTATTCGCTGATGTCGTTCCCTTCACTTACCATGAAGAATGCTATTTGTACCATGTATTTTACTATTTGTAGAATGCAGTCTTCTAAAGTAGTCCCTGTAATATAATTTCACAACACAAGACAAGTAATATAATATTTCACTGATGAAAATTAAATATAGGTTGTAATCAAAAGTCCTGTAAGTGATACCGATTCAAAATTCAAAACTCTGGCGCTGTACACTGTACTGCCACCTTCAGATAAAATGACTGCTCTTGATCTACTTGTTTTTTAAAATAGAGACTGATTGTAGATAAGTAAATTGTAGGTTTATTAACATCAAATTAATGGAATACAATCAAAAAATTCCTTCAAACAATTGATAATCACAATTAAAAATAACTGATTCTAATACAGAGGTTCTTGCTTCTCAAGGTCGGTAACACTGTTTGTTTTGAAGTTACAAATTATTAACCAAATAGGGTTAACTTTATTTTTATATTGTTACCAAAATCGTGTGTTCTTTTAGACTACAAGATACGAATTGGAAAATGCTTAAGTCTTTTTGTTATGCATTAACAGAAAAGTGTTTATAAAATAAAATAGTGAATGAGATCATATAAAGGTAAAATATCGTATATGGTACCCCTGTTGTATGGAGTACAGGTTAAAATGTCGTATGTACGATAATTAACTCAACAGTTGTTGTTTTAAATTATTCTCTCTATCTCTTTTAGAATTATTAATAAGTAATTATCATTAGGGATCCATCAATTTAAAATTTATTCAAGTACTGGTTCTTGTTATCTTGTTAATCAAAATAATTTAAAATAGTTACTCATTTGGTAAGATATGGAGGTTAGTTTGTACCTCTTCAAGTCACTTATTGACAGTAATTATTGATATTATATATTAAAAAACTTGCAATAACATTTAAACATTCATTAATAACATATTTTTTTATCATTAATTAACTTTAATAACGTTCTTGAACATAATTACTATAATCATTAACCTTCGTTACAGGTTAGTCAAATCAGCATCTAACCTTGAAAATCATCAGAAGTTAGTTAACTATTAAAATTTGTTTAATAGTTTTTTAATTGTGATTAATCATTTATTCAATTAAAATAAATACAAGGAAGGTTAATTAATAAAATAGCATCTTTGAGTCAGGTAGTTCCATACTTGACTCAAGTATGACAACAACAAATATTTTTGGTTATTAGAAATGCATAAAAATTGTTAAAATCGTTTAATTAGTTTTGTACTCCCTTTCTATTTCACATATCATGCCGATATTATACACTGGCATGAGTATCATTGTTCACCACACTGTGTTCACTCACTCGAAGGATCATAACCTTGATTCAGTTTTATGGTTATGTTTACTTCCGATGCTTAACTAGGAGGGTCGTGCACAAATTATAACAATACTCTGCTGCGACGGTCCGTAACCTTTCACTCTGAATGACAAAAACTAAGTGTTGCCGCTCCGGACAAATTCTACTTCGAATCTGTCGGGATTAGCTCTTCTGATTGGCTGATAATTCTATACTCTCGTCCCCCAAAACCTTTTCAGAAATTAATTTTCTAAAATTTTACAATTCGACTTTGGGTCGGAGAGTATTTATGACGTCAGCAATTTGTTTGCAATTGATGCATATAATTTATTTTGCTGATAACTTTTTTAATACTGTTTTAGTTGGAAAACTAACAATTTTATTAACTCTCAGATGCTCAGCTCTACAATTAAAGTTCAAACAAGCCATAAATCCATCCATTGATAAATAAGTTAGCTCCTCCACTATGCACTTATTGTGGATCTTATTTATAATATAAGTCCTTCCACTTTTTTTTCAATAAATAATTATTACTAACACTGTTTTATAGCAATTAGAGTCATTTCCTCTTATTATCTAACCACAGATTATTGTTTGTTAGCAAATTTATATTCATGCACTGTTCCAAACGATTCGGCATGGTATGCCGGTGCATTATTTCTTATTATTATACAAAATGATTTATCCTAATACAATTATTCCTATGGTACATTGTTCCTTAATAATTAATACACATTTAGTCAAAGTTTTACTTCTCAAACTGGTTTTGTTCATGTGTACTGTTTGTTTATAATATTACATGTTTGGGCTTTTGATATTTTGATACTTATTTTATATGATTATTGATTAATTAACAATGTATTCATTTCTGGTAATTTGACTGTTGGTGAGTGTCTAGTATCCGGTCCGCGTGGACCAGAAAATGTTTAGTAGAAGAATGTTAAGTGTGAAGTGTTCCATATACTTTAAGTTGATTCGCCAGGATGCAGAAATGATGAAGCGAGTGGACTGTAATTAATTCATTTATTTAATGTTTTCATTTACACTAGAAATTGTTAGGTACCATTTTGAGTAATAGATTGGCTAATAAGCATATCGTGGATACAATTCGTATCACATTTAAATTAATTTAATGAACGGGCCTAAAGGGCCATATATGAAGTGTTGGCCTAAGGCCTACATTAATTGTCGCGACAAGAAGAAAATGTGACAGAGAGGCTGCGGGCGCGAGCCGACCGCCGCTTACGAGCATCTGTGATGAACTGTGCGGAGCACGGACATGAATTGATCAGATTACAGTAAAAATTAAAGCGCAGATTAGAAGTAAAAATTACCGCGCTACTGTACATAAACTGCCCATCAAAAATCAGTAGATTTTTTACTACATTTTAGTAACTTATTATATACCGGTAACATACAGTGTTCTTATTAATGAAAGTTAATCTCTAGGCTGCATTGAACCTTGAGTTGTAATCTTAGATAACAGCTGTACGTTAATGGTTTAGCGATAAGCATGAATAAAGATAAGCTTTAAAGATAAGCGTTTGGTAGGCCAAGGTTGGCGAGCAAACTGATTTCATGCATGAATAAAAATGTAGCGTTGGCAATGTATTGCCGACATATATTGTATGTATACAATATTGAACGTTATGAAACATGAAAAATACATAATTTGACAATGTTTAATAATGTATGATCGGAAGCTCATCACATGATAGCCCGATAAATTGTAACCCTATGCAAGTCATAGATGGTTACCGTGAAATAGTTGAGGCCAGTAGACCTGTACAGAGTATTGCTTACATGAACAAAATTGTCACAAATTATACATGTTTAAACGTAAATCTAGCATGGCGTCATATATTTGAACGAGTCATGCTATACCTGAAGTTTCAGGAACTTACAATATGTTGTTGTGTGAGAACAAGCTATAGATAGCTGGCTGATTGCAAGCACATATGTGATGACATGTATGTCATAATTTAAGCAGAAATAATAATTGTGGAATGCATAATCACAAAATACAAATACAATATAAAAATACAATATAAAATAAATCTAGGCGTGGCATGGTTACATACAGTAGACGCAAAAACAATATGTTTTACATAAATGCAAGTTATATAATAAATATAATAAACACCAATTTAGTTAATTGCAAATATGAATAAGCGCAATGGCATAAGTAACAAATACGACACTGTGATTACAAATGTAATACATGAGTTGAACAATTGAGAAAGACATTCATAGAACAATAAATCACACATATTAACAACTGTGCAAGAAATGCATGCATGGTTGCATAACTGCAAAACATGCGAATATTATGTAACAAATTTTTATAAAACAATACCACCGAAAACATGACACATACCCAATACATCAAAATGTAAATGTGTAGGACATAGTATGCCACACAAAATATTAACATATAAATACAAAATAGCAAATATACCACCATAAAACTATGATGAGTATAGAAACATGCAATGGCGCAAATTGTCATGAAAATGTTGTGATAATACATCACAATTAAGTTGACCAAATGGTCATAATAAAGTAATAAGCCAATGGCTGAGTAAAATAGCATTGTGCTAAATGATCATAATAATCTTGTGTCAAATCTCGTCCCACGCTGGCAACAGACATAACTTATGTACTGGTCTCTGCAAAACACCAGTAGGTGTGCGAACGTCTATGACTCTAATTAAGTTATCTGGGCTGGGAAATGTGGCGGTAATTACACCAAATTTCCAGGCTAATGGAGGTAGGTTATCCTCAATAAGTAAAACTAGGTCCCCAATGGAAACATTATCCTTAGCGAATTTCCATTTGTGACGCTGTTGTAACTGGTGTAAATAGTCGCGAGACCACGCCTTCCAAATGACTTGGACAAACTTCTGGACAAGTTGCCAACACCCAAGACGAGAGATAGGAATATGAGATAAGTCTGGGTCCGGTATCGCCGTTAATGGTGCGCAAATCAAAAAATGGCCAGGTGTATGTGGCACCGGATCATTTACATCCGAAGAGATGGCAAATAAAGGGCGAGAGTTTAGACATGCCTCTATCTGAGACAAAACTGTCGTAAACTCCTCGAAGGTGAGTATAGACTTGCCTACCACGCGGCGCAGATGAAACTTCAAGCTCTTTATGCCGCTCTCCCAAAGGCCACCAAAATGA
This sequence comes from Magicicada septendecula, assembly GCA_034769895.1. Taxonomy (NCBI): domain Eukaryota; kingdom Metazoa; phylum Arthropoda; class Insecta; order Hemiptera; family Cicadidae; genus Magicicada; species Magicicada septendecula. The sequence goes on from CM068375.1 coordinate 305,268,281, forward strand.
GGTGACGAGGGCGGAATAAATGACCATGAGATACCCTGAGAGGACGTGAATGATTTGGGTGATGAGGTGTCAAAGATTGTAGAGATCATGTAACATATTGCGGGCCTTCCTAAAGTTTGTGTCATTATCAGAGTATAACTGACTGGGTATGCCCCTGCGGGACATAAAACGACGTAAGGCAGCTATAAACGCACTGGCTGTAAGGTCGGAAACCAATTCCAAGTGAATGGCCCTGGTTGCTAAGCAAATGAACAAAGACACGTATGCCTTAGAGAGAGTTCTGGATTTCTGCCCGCCATGACGAATCATGAAGGGACCACCATAATCAACCACGCAGAATAGAAACGGCCGTGATGGAGTGACTCTAGGAGATGGTAAAATACCAAGCCTCTGAACCTGCTGTTTGGCACTAAACCTGAGACACTTGACACATTTACGAATGATGGAGCGAATGACTAACCTAGCATTAACAATCCACCAACGTTGACGAAGTGAGTGATGCACGAGTTGAGCACCAGCGTGAAGTAGACGAATGTGTTCGCGTTCAATTATGAGGCGAGTAATATGAGCCGATGGATGCAAGACAATAGGATGTTTAGTGTTGTAAGGTAATTGCGACTGCTGTAATCGCCCACCTATGCGTATCACTCCAGAATCATCAAGAAATGGGTCGAGAGAAGCCAACTTACTCCTAATAGAGACAGAAGACCCATTACGAAGACAATTAATTTCGGCTGCAAAGTGGATCGACTGAGATTGTTTTATGAAGAAATTAAGAGCATGATGAATTTCGACAGGGGTAAGATCGCCCGTAAATTTGTCAGCACTGGAGAGTCTAATATTTTTGATGAACCGAAAACAGTAAGCGTATACGCGTCTCAGACGATGCAACGAAGAAAAGTCCTTAGAAAGTTCGATAGCCAGGGTAGACATTAGAGAAAGGTTATGGGTTTGTTTCTCTTCCGCAGTGACTTCAGAAGACGATGGATTAGAAGGTAAAAAGGGTGGAAAAGGATTGGACTCGGAAGATTGAGACAAACAAGTGGGACCATGCCACCAAAGCGAACAATCGCGCAAAACGTCAGGGAGACATCCCCTAGAGATAATATCAGCAGGAATGTGTCTAGAATTGATGTGATGCCATGTATAGGCTTGCGTAAGACGCTGAATTTCAGCAACACGATTAGCGACGTAGGTTTTCCACCTCGTGGACTGGGCATGAATCCAGTAAAGAGACACCATAGAGTCAGAATATAAATGAACACTATTAATAAACGAATAAAGCGCAGGAACGACCTTAAATACGAGTCGCGATAACAACAAGCAAGCACAGAGTTCGATGCGAGGTAATGACACCTGTCGTAGGGGAGCCACGCGAGATTTAGAACACAGGAGATGATAAGAGGCCGATGAATCTTGATAAATGACTCTAATATAAATACAGCACCCAAACCCCTTTTCAGAGGCATCCGAAAAACCATGTAATTCAACTGTACTTGCCTCAAACTTGCAACGAATAGAATGTGGGACCACAATTTTGCTAATCAGACACAAGTTGTCGCACAATGAATGCCAATCTAAACGTGATTGCCCGGAGATCGGTTCATCCCAACCAAGATTGCAAAGCCAGAGTTGCTGCATAAACTGTTTGTACAAGAAAACTACGGGACCGATCAGTCCAAGAGGATCGTATATGCCTGCGATAATCGAAAGAATTCTCCTCTTGGAGATGCTTGATTCAACGGGGAATGATTTAATGTCAAACAGAAATGAATCGGCAGTGTTATTCCAGAGAATGCACAGGGTACGCACATTGTCCTGTTTGTTTAAGGGGAGTGATAAATTGTCATGACTTGCGACCACTCTGGGTTCATTAGATGCCCATTTATGCAACGTGAGACCGTATTGACTCAATAATGCACCTAAGTCAGATTTCAACTTGGTCAGATCAGAGATGGTGTCAGCACCGGTAACCAGATCGTCGACATAGAAATCATTTGTTATAGCTAACGCCGCATCAGGAAAGGAAGCTTGATGGTCCCTACCAATTTGAATAAGACAGCGAGTGGCCAAAAACGAAGCACTAGCCGTGCCGTAGGTTACCGTTCGCAATGCAAAGTGTTTAAATTGTTCGAGAGGAGAGTCACGCCACAGAATACGTTGATAGTGACAATCCCTTTCAGCTACACGAATTTGTCGATACATCTTCTCGATGTCGGCGATGAGAACATATTTATGCATGCGGAAACGTAAAAGAATAGAAAAAAGGTCTTGTTGAACATTCGGGCCTACCAACAATATGTCATTGAGAGAAAGGCCATTGGTAGTTTTGGACGAACCATCAAAAACGACACGCAGTTTTGTGGTCAAGCTAGACTGCTTAAACACGGCATGGTGAGGCAGATAGTAAGTATTTGACACTCCTGAATTGATAGAGCAATTATCGATAAGCGTCATGTGGCCAAGATCCTTATATTCATTAATAAAGTCTGCGTAATCGCGCGCGAGCTTAGCATCACGCCTGAATCGACGTTCTAAATTCAAAAATCTTGCTTCAGCATTGGTGTAAGATTCCCCCAACTGGAGATGATCGGACTTAAATGGCAGTGAAACCACGAACCTACCCTCATGGTTGCGATGAGTAGAACGCACGAAATGCTCCTCACAAGCTGACTCGTTATCAGGTGTGTTGTCAGGGATAGTTTCTGCTTCCCAAAATTTTTTGAGAGACTGTAAAATTTGACTGTCGTTGTTCTAGCTAGGAACGAAACAGCAGGACCCTTGTAGCGGCAGTGTTTGGGCAGATTGCCAGCCAAAATGTAGCCTAACTTTGTTTCCTGAATGATGGGAAAATGACGGCCGCGTACGTATTTGTTGGCTAAAATTAAATCCAGGTAAAATTGCGCCCCTAAGAGTATGTCAATTTCGGATGATATGTTGAAATTTGGGTCAGCAAGAAAAATGTTGTCTGGAATGTTGAATTGATTTATGTCAAACGATTGTGCCGGCAGATTGTGGGTTAATGCAGATAAGATAGCACATTTTGCCTCGAAGCTAAATCTCTGATAACGAGAAATAATGCATATAGACGCGAGATTAGTGGCATAACACGCTGTATTATTTATACCCGTAATTGATATATTGGATTTAGTCAAATTAAGCCGTAATTTCCTTGCAAATGATTTGGTACAAAAGTTTATTTGTGAACCGGCGTCCAAAAGAACTCTTGCCTTTTGTCTGTTGCCAGCTTGGTCAATGACAAATACAATTGCTGTTGATAAAAGAATATTGTTCGTGGATTGTAATTTAAATGAACAATAGTTACTACTACTGGCAGAGATTGAGTTCGGCACATTGTTCGTGTGCAACAATGTGTGGTGTCGTTTTGAACAGATCTTACATGCCTGCTTATTCTTACAATTAGATACAAAATGATCTGATCTAAGACAATTGGTACAACATTTGTGATTTGATACAAATTGTCCCCGCTCAGCGGTGCTTAATGCACAAAATTTATCACATATGTAAAGCGGATGATTAGATTTACAACACAAACATGAATAATTGCTTGACACTGAGTGATAACTCTTAAATGTAGTACTGCCAGCAGCGTTTCTTGATTTATATTTATCAGATTTATTGTTGAGTCTTAAACTCGGCTTGTTGAGTTGCTGTCCGGCATCGATAGGCAGTGTATTTTCTAACAGCTGTCTACGTGCGTTTAAAAAATGAGTGAAATCTTGAAAGTTAGGAAGATTATCAGGGTCTATAGACTCCTTCCATAATTTAAAAGTAGTAGGGTCGAGTTTAGTTGATAATAATTGTATAGTAATAAGTTCAAATGGATTCACTGACAGTTGAATTGCCGCCAGTGAACTAACGGAAGACGTTATCGTATTTGTGAATTCTGCCAAACTTTGGACAGAGTCTTTAATTGTCGACTTAACTTGAAGTAAATTTTGAATGTAGTATTTTGCTAGTATGAACTCGTTGTCATACCTTGCGGACAGCAAACTCAACGCTATCGAGTAATTTTCATTACAAATATGTAGTGATTTAATTAAGTCTAACGGTTCATTTTTTAAAGAAGAATGTAAATACTGTAGTTTCTGCACTGGCGTTAGATCGGATCTTGTATGCACCAAGTCCGTAAAAATTGAATGAAAATGCTGCCATTCCAAGATATTGCCTGTGAAGCAGGGCAAACTTATTGGTTTTAATTGCATATGGGTCGATAATACGGGAGGTACAGTCTGAACATTAAAGGTATCAATCAATTGCAAAATATTTGCTTCCGTAGAATATAGCATTTCTTCGACCTCAACTCGGTCTTCTTGAGCAGCGTTTATGTCTTTACAAATAAGTTCGATTTCAGATTGCACCTCGTCGTACTTCGATGCCAAGCCTTTCAAGTCTTACTGTTAAAAAGTGTTTTGTATTGGAATTTGTATCAAAGTTACTGACAGCTGATTGTATGCGCACTATTGCGGACTTTAAGCCGCCTCTCTTTCTGACTAACACTTTGAGGCCTTCTTCAGACATTGTACTCACCTTGATATGATGTTAGTGAGGTGATACCTTGTAGGCGATGTCCTGAAGCGTTGACGCCATGGAGAAGATGGCAAACACAGCTCGGAGAGATGACAGCCTTGTCTGACGTACTGAAGCTAGCAGGCTCCTGCGATGATGTCGTCAGGAGGCTCAAAGGCGACGAGCGAAATGCTGATCGAATCACGCCACGCTCGTATCAGCGGATATGCTGATTCGCCCGTGATGGCCAGAAATAGGGGCAGAAAAGTAATAAGTGTGAATAATATATCCGGAAATCCAGGTCCGGAGCGACCAAAAAATGTCTAGTATCCGGTCCGCGTGGACCAGAAAATGTTTAGTAGAAGAATGTTAAGCATTCAGTGTTCTATATACTTTAAGTTGATTCGCCAGGATGCAGAAATGATGAAGCGAGTGGACTGTAATTAATTCATTTCTTTAATGTTCACATTTACACTAGAAATTGTTAGAGAGCTGTCGTCACGGCAGTGGTTTGACTTTTCAATTTTATAAACATTATATATTATAAACTAATTTTGTAATTATTAATTATTAAGATTTATTTTGTGAATGTTATACTTTCTATACTAGCCCCTTCTCTGACTATTATAATTATAACCGTTCAAAGAACCATTCGAAAATATTTGTATAATATAACATGTATTGATAATTGATTACCCCTGTGAAAGAGTTGAGCTTTATAATATCATTGATATATTAACAAATAATTGTCAATAAATAATAATAATTCAACTATCTGGTTTTAAATTTATTTCACAAGTTAATATAAGAGTTTTAATTAACCACAGGACTAACAGAAAGTCGACCATTACTCAAGGGGAGTAATATACTTGAGAAAGAAGAAAATCGCCAATCGATTAGTGAAGTGAGACAATCTTATTAACTCCAGATTTAATTACAGTGAATCAGAAGCGAATTTATTGACTCAAATAACTTACAGAATTTTAAATTTCCGATGAAACCACATTACAAGAAATATTATTTAAATTATTGAACATTAAAACGAAACATTAAAAATTTTTTTTTTTTGAAAATTTTTAAAATAAAATTAAAATTTTTTTTTAATTTTTGTATAGAACAAAAATAATTATTTGTAACCGCACGGCTAGTTACAAATTGGCGTCCAACTGAAGGGCTTCAATTAGCAATTGGAAGACTACAGTAACTTGCCCAATTACTAATTAAGCTTGGCAGCGGTTATACAGTCAAAGAAAGAGGCAACCTGCAACGTCGTGCGACTTCTAAGAAAAGGGCGGCAGAGGCCGAAAAGGAAGTCGATATGGGGGACAAGGAGGCAACACCCGTGGAAGAGGTAGAATTGTTATTACCCCCAGTGGAACCTAAACAGACCACACCACAAGAGGAACAGAATCAACCTATACAACAGGAGGGACAGCCCGAGAACACTACGCCAACCGGGGATGTCAAGTTCCAGGAAACCCTAATGAAAATGATAATTGAAATAAATAAAAACATAGAATCCACAAAGGAAGATTTGAAGAAGGACAAACAATCCTTGAAGGAAGATTTAAGTGAAATGAATAAGAACATAGGTAGTAACATTGAAAACAACAATAAGAGAATTGAGGAAACCAGTAAGAAGATGGAAGAGAATAGTAAGAAATTGGAAGATTTGAAGGAGGACAACCAATCCACCAAGGAGGATTGGGTAATAAAATTGAGGATACAAATAAGAGGATTGAAGAAAATAATAAGAAGATGGAAGAGAAGATAGAGGAAACCAGCAAGAAGATGGAGGAAAATAGTAAAAAGATGGAAGAGAAGATGGAGGAAAATAGTAAGAAGACAGAAAGGAAGATGGAGGAAAATAGTAAGAAGATGGAAGAGAAGATTGGGGAGAGGTTGGAAGAATTGAGAGAGGATAACCATCTAATGAGAGAAGAATTAAGAGAAGTCAACCAGGAAAACATGAAAAAGGTAGACGAGAGAATAGAATTGGCAAAGGAAGAGTTGAGTAGGAAAATCAACGACAATAAGAGATCCATACATAAAAAATTGGAACAAGAGACAATAATAATAAACCAACAAATCAGGGAAGTTGACGAAAGATGTCGCCAAACTGAGAGTGAAGTACAGGAAGTCAGGGAAGTAATAAATACCGAAATTACCCAGATCAAAGAACACCATAAGACAAGGTTGGAAGGAAACACAGGAGGAATTAAATAAGGTGCGTAACCAAGTTACGGAAAGGTGCGATGGGATGGAGGTAGCAATGACGAATATTACTGGTCAAGTGCGGCAGAGCCAGGAAGAGATAGAAGTGATCCGAAACCGACCAACAAACTTCACACATTTCCCCATGAACGAGAACCGAGAATGGCTAAACTTTCGCCAACACAAAAGGAAACCTATGGAGTTCTTGGCCCGGATAGAAGAATATATTGCCAAACACAGGGGCAACAGATGGGTCAACAACCGGGAGTTATTAGACGAATCATTTCGGGAAATGACAGATCATTGGTGGATGGCCAACCATAGTGATATCGATGATTACCAGCAATTCAAGAGCTTATTTAAGGCGAAATACTGGTCTGAGACTACCCAAAATTTAATACGTGACAACATCTGTCACGGCCGTTACAAACAACAGGTGGGTAGCTCAATGACGGCATACTTCCTCGGCAAAGTATGTATGGCTAAGCATTTGGAACCAGCCATACCAGAAGAATGCCTCATCAACAAATTATCATATCACTATGATGAAGAGGTAATTCGAGCAAGGAGAGGCAGCGAAATCAAGACCATTCAGGCCATGACTGAACTTCTTGAAAATTACGAGAACGAAGAGTACTACCGACAAAGCCGGAGGAGGAATGATCGGCCAGAACCCAGGAACCAACAACGGTACCAACAACAACAACAATGGCTACCAGGGAAACCGCGCCAATCCACCAAATAATAACAACAATAACAATAATAATAATAATAACAATAACCACATTCAAGGTAATCAAGATAATAATAGAACGAATAATGGTTTTCAGGGTAATAGAAACCAATATTACCCAAACCCCAACATTAATAGTCAGAGAAACCCCAACTATAATAACACTGAACGTTATTATAATAATAATCGTGGGTATCAACCAAATAATAACAATAGTAATAATAGGTTTTCCAGACCGAGTGTGAACTTCATACGAGCTGAAGACGGTCGCCAACGAAGGTACTACCATCAGCGACGCAACAGCTACCATGAATATGAGGATAGGCGGAGGAGCCGAGAACGTGACGATCCAAGGTATAGTCAGACTAGGCGGAGTACCAGTCTAGACAATGCAGAACGGCAAACAAACTGCGAACAACCACTGGATCATCGCACAGAGCGGCAAGGACCCACTCAAGGTCTCCCGACTGATGCCTCAATCAGTGCGACCCATACTAATAATGATGTCGAACATTTAAATGGGAGGAGGCAGTAATAAATCACCTAGACCCTTTACTGCTCCTATCTCCTGGGTATATAAACGAGTTGCCAAGAGCAACTGATACAAATAGTATTACCATAATAGGTTGAAATTATTTAAAAAACCTTCGACACGAGCTATTGGAGGAGGACGATACTAGCCCCAACAATAATATAAATAATGAAATAATACATATCAATGTGGAGGTAGAAGGAGTCCCCGCAAAATTAATGATCAATACTGGTAAAAATGTCTCTATAATTAGTACAACAGAGTTGGAGAGAATCCAAAGGGAATGTGGAAGAGTATTACCGACATTGGCGCTGAATAATATTATTTTACTAGGTGCCACCGGCTGCCAAAACAAAACGATAAGAAGACAAGTTTCAGCCAACGTGATTAGCTGTGGTATAGCGATCGACATGGAATTCTTAGTGGCAACCGGGCTGCCATTTAACATATTAGTGGGGTGCGATGTGCTCAGATGGAACTCCGCCATAATCGATTTACACACAGAGAAATTATCACTTTTTACAAACGGACATACTTGGACGGCTGACTTGGTCGGTAGCGATACAGTAATTCCCAGCAATATCCACCAACAAATCCGTAAAATAAATTATATAAACAATACTCCTATGATTGAGCGGATAATAGACGATAACTCTAATGAGGATTTATGGTCCCAAAAGATCCAGGAAATCAGGAATTTCCGGGGCGGTATTACAAAGGAAAGGTTGCCAATACACCAAGCAGATAAATTAATACAAATATATGAACGATACCGTTCAGTATTTTCTGACGAACCCGGTAAAGTCAAAAACTACCAGTGTACTCTACAATTTTGAGACACAGTGGACTTTAACCGGAAGTCATACCCCATCGCGCAATCACGAAAGGAAGCTGTAAGAGCTGAAATAAGTAAAATGATTAACCGTGACATACTAGAGAGTAGCCAATCCCCATACACCAGTCCTATCGTGGCTATTCCTAAGAAGAACGAGACATTACAACTGATTAAAGAAAAATTTCTTGAACCCATAATACTTCGCCATCCAGATTTCAAAAAACCTTTCTTCCTAAATTGTGATGCCAGCGACATTAGCCTCGGCACAACGCTATATCAAGAGGATGAGGGGGGCGAACATCTCGTGATTTGCTTCGCAAGTAGAGCTTTAAACCAGTGTGAAAAGAACTACCATGTCACTGAGAAAGAACTGTTAAGTGTAGTGTTCGCGTGTGGCAAATTCCGCACCTAGGTTACCCCGTTCCCGTCCGGACAGACCATAAATCCATATCGTTCCTGAGGAGGTGCAAACTGAGTCACGGAAGGTTGACCCGGTGGATACTTGTACTGCAAGAATACAATCTTAAGTGGGAGTACATCCCAGGAAAGAAGAATGTCGTTGCAGACGTATTATCAGGTATTGACGTAGAAAAGCAAACATTCGAGGGAGAGAAAGAAAGTGTACTCAAGATATACCACATTCTTAGCACCAGAGCCGATCTAGCCACATTATTAACAAACCTGAGCACCCACCAACAAGCAGACCCGAAATTAAGAAATATTAAGAATCGATTAGAAGCAGGAGATGAAACTATCGCCCGATATTACCAACTAAATAACAATATTTTATTCATTAGACCATCTTTAAGGAAGGAGACATGGAAGGTAATCATTCCAACCCATATTGAAAAGGAGATAATAATTAATTATCATATTCGATATGGGCATATGGGCGCCTTAAAGGTGATAAAGGCCCTGGAGGAGAGCTGCCACAAGAAAAATGTCAACCGGAAGGTCCGGAAGTATATAAAACGCCACATTTGCCAACTTGTTAAATCAAATAATGAGAAAAAGCAAGGCCAAATGATTCCTATAACATCACAGGCAAAGTTGGAAAAGGTATTCTTGGACATCTGCGGGCCATTTCCCGGTAGTAGCGGTCGTCACAGATATAAGTATTGCGACAGTACAAATAAGTGATGTACTGAGCATGAAATATAAAAATTTTAATTTACTTAATAAACTGTAAATAATTAATAATATATTAGAAATAAGCATGTTATGGATTGCAAGCTTGACTCAGACAAAAATATGAACAGGTGTTTCGACCTGAATCAACGTGCACACACACACACAAATGTAACTGAAAGTGTGTACACCAGTATTTTGCTAGTGTGTGTGAACGCAGGTCTCTGCAGGCAAGTTTGCCACCCCAGTATGAATAATTGTGCAATGACTGTTTTTCCGTAATTATTCATAAACTAGAATTAAGAATTAAAATCCAAAAGCACCATAAAATGTAAATAAATTTAATAAATACTGTGTGCGAAAACCACGCGAAAGTGACATGCCGTACAAGTGCAATAGTGAAATAACTGTGTACAAATCAAAAGGGTTAAGTTGCAATGTCCAAAATTACAATGAACATGTGTTGTAAAATTAGTTATAAGATAAGTATAAAAAAATACTTACAGGACTCTGCAATTCGCAGAAATATAAAAAATAGTGAATTTGACAAAGAGTGGGGGAACTGACGCCAAAGACAGTTTCTAACATGTCGATTTTGTATCACTGAAGGGTGTCGACCAAGACATGGGTATAAATTGGACACGCAAGCTTCAGTGGTTCTCTTTCTTGAATCATCCACAATGCAGCGGGAGCTTATGCCCGTCAGCACGGCATATTTATTAATATTTTTATAAACAGTTTAAATTGCCAGTTATGTACAAATACGTAACCAAGCTATAAGACAAACATTGTAATTAATAACAGCACTACTGAAGAAGTTCCATAGCGATACGACGCTGGACAAGAGGAGAGGACGAGAGAGTGAGAGACAGCCTACGCTGGACAAGAGGAGAAGAGAGACAGCCGACGCTGGAGGCGAGACGAAGATGAACACCGATGGAACAAAAAATGATCGAGTATGATTGAAGACAATAAGGTGATAGACAACTTATTCATATCTTAATCATACACAGTATACAAAGACAGTTAAAGACATTAATATTTTTTTTGAAAATAAGAGTAATATTTCTTGTATAGTAGAGTTAAAAATCATAGATGTTTTAGAAATACGATTAACGTAACAAGAGCTCAAATTAATATGATATAAAATGATTACAAAGAATATAAATAAAAACAATTAGTATTTGAGAAAACAGTACTGAGAAGTAATAACTATTAATCTTTTGAGTACGTACCATATATAGAAAAAAGATTTAAAAATTGATTTTGAAACATATTAATAGACTGAGTAGTCTAAAAATGAGATTTTTCTTTTATATACTATTTAGTAGCATAGAATGTTTAGTTAGTAAGGATGTATATATCTTAAGCCTTACGGCATTATAACAAATAATAACTAATGTTTTTTAAATCGAAGTCAGTGCCATGTGCACATATTTTTTTATAGTATCAAATAAAATTTAATTACTGTTTCAAGTCCGTAGAGTTCTTATTGCAGATACACCTGACACCCAATTTAAATGTTATATGTTTAAAGAATTTGTCAATCTTGAACGTGAGACCGTTCACGCCTATTTATGTATATGTAACGTTGTTTAAATTTGGTGCTCCAAGATCGAGGGACTCCACAAATTTAAATTAAATTAAATTTGCCAAATTGTCACGTTGCATTAATGGCACCCCACGTTGGGCGCCATTTTATGCAACATTACAACATTTCAAAAGTTGCATAATATTATATTGTATGTATATAAATTTGTCACCCTGGACGTGAGGCATGAGATGCCTAAATTTACGTACAAAAATTTGTATACATACAATATAATATTATGCAACTTTTGCAATGTTGTAATGTTGCAGTATCTTATAACAGTGGTGGACCATTTCACTAAGTTCGTTAACCTATACCCAGCAAATCGGGCAACTACTAATAAAATTCTCGGAATATTAACCGACCAGTACTTCCCAAACGTCGGAAAACCAGTTTCGATCATTACAGATCACGGAACCCAATTCAAGGGGAAAAAATGGCGGGATACTCTGCTATCTATGGGTATTCGTACTTACAAAACCTCGGTCTACCACCTGAGCAGTAATCCGGCAGAGAGAGTATTACGAGAAGTGGGGCGGATATTAAGAACATATTGCCACAATCAACAGAGGAGGTGGCAAGACTATCTAGAGGCCACAGAAGAATTCCTCAACTTGGCATACCACCCAGCCATAGGAATCACCCCATACTCCGCCATGTATGAGAAACAACCCCCACGAGAGATCGAAGAAATACTAGAGTTCCCAAGAGATAATATTTATGCTTTTAACAAAATAAAATTTTACAACAAGGTGGCTGAAGACCAGGAGAAACGGCGAAACAAATATCAAAAGAGTAAGGGTAAAATAATAACCTATACAAGTGGAGAAAAGATATTATTGAAAAATCGGGAATTACCCAGCTCACTGGAAGGAATAACAAAGAAGTTGTTACTACTATACACTGGACCCTATATAGTCTCCACGGACAAAAACAATAATACTTATGAGATAAAGGAGATGGGTTCTGGTAGAATCAAAGGTGTATATAATCAGGCTTCCATGAAAAAATATCATGAGGAGGAATAAATAATTTAAAAACAACTAAATTCTAAAATATTAGTAAGATCAACTTACGCAAACAATTTTAAGAAAAACATTTGGAATAATTAAAGAAAAAGAATTTGGAATTTACATAAAATCAACAAAATTCAAAAATTAAATAAGAACACCTTACTGATAAACTATTTATGAAAAAACTATTGTGGAATAAAAAGAAAGAATGTTGTTAAGGTCAACAAAATTCAAATATATTGTAATATCAAATTACAAACAAAGTATTCATGGAAAATATTTATGATAAATAAAAGAAAAGGAATTTAGAATAAAACAAATCAATTCTAAAATATATGGTAATGTCATATTACAACCAATGATTTATAAAAACATTCTATGAAATTAAAGAAAAGGAAATAAGAACCAGTGATACAATTAAATGAATAAACTTGTATTGAAATAAAAATAATAACACTTTGAAGTAATACAAAGAGAAACAATGACCACATTAATATGATAATTAAAGAATTCATTTGAATAAAAAATCAGAGAGAAGTAATTTGTGAAAAAGAACAAAATATATAAATGTAATTAAATAAATCAATAATGAGTATGATCATGAAATAAATGTCGAGTGTAATAAAGACAATTAGAAGAAAGTGCTAGAACATGGAACTAGTGGAATTAATAAAAACTAAGAAACAAACAAAACAAAAAAATATCATAAAATATATGCTACCAATAAACAGAAGCAGATTGCAATAAAAACCAGAGAAGAATAAAGAATTAATAACAAAAACTTTATATTTGATAAACGATGATAATTATATTAATAAAAGAGCTTCCCACCATAATAAGAATTGAGATAACAATAAAGCTAACAAGTCAGAAGAATAACTGAGATAGGAATATTAAAATCTCTGAGCAATATACGAAGTGAAGTATCCAAAGATATTTTTTAAATAGTCATAAAGTGGACTATTCTTAAATAATTTTTTTATAACTGTCTGTAGATAAATCCAGCAGTATTAATATGTTTTGAGCAGAGATGATTTGCCTCTGTACTCAAATAGAAGTGAAGTATTGGCCAGCAGAGTATGTAGCCTAAGTGCCTCTCTGAACTGCCCCAGCTCACGTGTTAGGGAATGATAGGGAATAAATATCCCAGGGATAAAACACCAAGTTAAGAAAAATGAAAATAAAATGATAAATATGAAACTCAGATGACTATTACTATCAAGGAAGATCAATTAAGAATGAAATATATGTAAGCTCGAATATGAAGAAGAAAAATTAGAAATGGAAGGAAGTCAAGAATAATAAAAATATAATAATTATCATAAGCAATTATTTCAGACAAACCAAGTATAGTCTGAACTAATCACTTCTGGAGGAGGGCAATCTGTAGCATGACAGATCCACTAAGTAATAATTCCATTCTGATCATAAATAAATTTAGATTACATTAACTCCAAAGAAAATTCAAAGGAAAATAATTAAATATCGAAGGAAAATACCACCATAAAGGAAAAAGTAAAATTAAATCATAAAAATGCAACAAAAATGTATCAAGAAAATTAAATCCAAAGAAACTAAAATAAAATCAGGATAATACCCAGGTAGGATAGGAGCAGGTAATAAAGAAGATACTCCGAACCAACCAACGGACACATAATAAAACCAACTTACCTTGGAAAACCCAAGAAGGAAGAAGTGAAGAAAAGAAGAGGTAGGATGGGAGAACTACAAGGAATACCCATGAAAAACCTATTACTAACAATAACAAACCCTGAACCAAATTTTAATGTCACCCAAGAAAGTATAACACCCCAAAACCTCATAGAAATGTAAAATACTTATAAGCATAAGTGTTTAGTAGTGTAAATAGAAGTGCACCAACTAAAGTTATTATATAATAAAATAAACAAATCTTCACAGTCCATTATAACTAAAAGTTTGGTCTTAGAATATTGTAAAACTCAATTATAAATCAGACCCAACAGTGTAAGTGAACCAGTGCAAGTGATTTCAATATAATAAACTTCAAGTAAAGGTGTAACTGATGCTTTAACTATGTACAATTAAATAACTATAATGTTTTATATAAACACAGAGATGACATATTATGAGGTATTATTATGAAAATATTTCTAATGTTTCATAGAAGAGGCCACCTGTTATCAAAAAACATTCTTTGAAATGTAAATGATAAAGAGAGAAGGTGGGGAATAATTACTGTGACAGGGATTAAAATGTAATACACCGTATAAACAGAAAGGACTGCAATCAAATTAAGTTTAAGAAAAAATAAAAATTAAATGGCTAATTATGTTTGTGTTTAAAGCCTATGAACTCCACATTTCAAGGTGGTGTATAAAATAAGAATTATAATTAATATAAGAATATTAATTATGTATAACAGTGTTCATACAGACTAAAATGTCTCTGTATGTTGTAACGTAACAAAATCATCGTTACATAGAAAATATAACTAACACCCCAAAAGCTAAGAATATAACATATGCATGTCTTGACTAATATAATTAAGACCTAATAAGAGAAAGGGTAATGCTCAATTAAAAAAAAAGGGGGGAAGCACCAGAAAAAAAAGAAGTTAAGACTAAATGGATCATCAGATATAATGAAAAAGAAGAAAAATGAATTAAAATACTAAGTCAGAAAACAAGACCCAATAGGACCTATGAGTGAGGGAAACGTAGCTAAAAGAAGAGGAAAACATATCTATGAGTGAGGAAATTATGGTAGTTTATTCCTTAATGGGAATGGGGTGTTATACTTTCTTGGGTGACATTAAAATTTGGTTCAGGGTTTGTTATTGTTATTAATAGGTTTTTCATGGGTATTCCTTGTAGTTCTCCCATCCTACCTCTTCTTTTCTTCACTTCTTCCTTCTTGGGTTTTCCAAGGTAAGTTGGTTTTATTATGTGTCCGTTGGTTGGTTCGGAGTATCTTCTTTATTACCTGCTCCTATCCTACCTGGTGTAACGGACCAAATTTATGGGTTACTTATTTTATTTCATTTTGGGGATTTATAAAAATATGTGTAAATTTTATTTCAACAAAGACAGACCACGTGGTGAATAGAACAGTGTTGTAACGAAGCAGCAACGCAATATCACGTTGCGAAATCGGTAAAGGAATCCGCACCACCCTAGATTTCCAAGAACTTGGCTTGTGTGTGACCATGCGCCCGTATGTATGATACGGGTATACGCGCGGGGTGACGCTACTTCCAAAACCAAGATGGTCAGGAAACCAATTTTATGCAGTTTCATTTACCATGAGGCCGGATATAAAACTCTAAGTCACGCCCATATTGTGATGTCAGCCAGTGCCGTACCAATGTTCTAGACGATCGGCACACCAACAACTACATGGGTTTAAATGGGAAGAAAAGACGACGAACAACCGTGAGGCTTTGACTTCCAGAACAACGACAAAATCGAGTTAGCGGCGAACGCCTTGCCGTTCTGCGCAGTTTTGGCCTAGCTACCGTACCTGCATGTACCAAGCCCAGTGAGCTCTTCTAAAATTTGTTATAATTATCCGTCAAAAGTGAGTTTCGGTCCACAATGAACACGTAGTAGTGGAGCGAAAACTACAATCAATCAGAAACATCAATAAATTAATTTCGGACACATCAATTAAAAATCACAAAATGAAACGTAGTGCTCGAGCGATCGCCACGTGCCGGCAGGGATGGGTTTTCTTTTAAAAATGTTAAGGGCTTTATAATTTTCTGTGTGTCTGTGAGTGTGTAAATTGCAGGCTGGGCTGTTTGTGTTTGTGTTTATGTGATCTAATTAAGGTAAGACAGTAGAATAAGTAATTACAAGTAGTACTCATGTAGCGAAGCAAACAAAAGAAGAAACCATTAAGAAGTTATGTTGGATGCAAAAGCATGGTAGAAATTTGTTGAAATTTAATTGATTTTACAAAATTAAAATATTAATTCTCTTCATTCAAAATGTGTATTAATACTTATTTCGTAACCTCACACTGTTTCTGACCTCGCTTATAAAAGAACTCTGGGGACCCTTAGGAATATCGGTAAGTAACGAAGAAGTAAAATAAAAGTATAAAAAAGTGTGTTTTTATACAAATGGCTGCCCAAAGTAGGGACATTATATAAAATATTTATATAAATAAGCCAGAATTCAGAAACAGAGTGGGTATCGAAAGAGTAGATAATGCGTAAAAGTAAGGTTATATTGTGACTAAATGTGGTAGAAGATAGTACAATAATTTTATATATAATAAGATTGTATAATATTTATTACACGGAATAATTTTTTTTGAAAGAAATATTTAAACAAATTTTTAAAATGGCAGATAACGAGAACGTCAGCCTAACTGACAGTACAAATGAAAGCCAGACAAGCGCAACCGAATCACAAATTATGAGTGGAGAAATTATTCACTCAACGCCAGTCCTGACTATCAGGGCTGAAGAAAATCAAATGATGAAAATGATGCAAACACTTTTTAGCGAACAGAAAAATGAAATTAGAAAAATCCAAAATAATCTTAACGTACAATTTGATGAAGTGAAGAAAGAAATTAAAGAACAAGGCTGTATTTACGATAAGAAATTGAGTGAAATAGAGACGCGGTTAGGCGAAATAGAATTAGAAAATGAGAAAGTAATAAACAAATTAAAATCGAACAAAGATGACAGGGTAAGTAGTAGTGGAAATGATTATTTAAATAATGGGGTTACAAGTAATAAAAATGACAATACAAATAAAAATATGGTGTTAGAAAATGATTGTATAGATGTTGATAGTGATAACGAAATTGTAGAAGTTGATAATAAGATGTTTGTGTGTGATGAATCAGAGAGAGAGAGTAGAAAGAATTTACAGGTAGAGTGGATGCAGGGGGTTGATTTTTCCCGTAATGTTGTAGTGGGGGGTGAAGAAATGACTTCACATAAGTATTTGGAAGGCGATAGGTCTGCAGATAAATTTCCCTTGGTTTTTTGTGCACTTCATAGGTGGTGCCGTAATGATAAGTTAGTGTACCCTGCATTTTTTGAGAGAGAGTGTGTAGCTTGGCGTGATGGTGAGAAATGTTTAGAGAGAAAGAGACAGAGAGAAATAGAGATATTTAAAGTAAAGAAAAATTATGAAGAATTCGTAGAAAGGTTAGGCGTAGAGAGAAGTAATGATAATAATGAGTACTTACCATACAGTGAAACTGAGATAGCAGTAGATGAGGTTAACTATGATAATATAACTCACCTGATTTTAACAGAATATAATAACGGCGACAGGACTATACTCGAGCGTGACCAGGTACATGAGAGAATAATATGGAATAATCATATTAATTCAAATGACATTGTAGAAGTATATGACAAGACAGATAATCATTATATTGATAATCATGAGATTATGTATGTAATTGTAAATGACTGGTATAATCATAAGATTAGACTACTATTCGACGATATGGGGTAATTGTTTATTGTTTATTGTTCATGAACATTTAATTATATGAATAATATGGTTTTGAAGTGCATTATCTTATGGAACGATCTGTGGTTAATGATAAGAAATAATAAGCTGGACTGTATATTCTTTTATGTGTTGATGTCATTATGTTAAATGTATTTGTGTACTACATTATAGGGTACTATGTGTTATGTAAACAATGTGTATGTATAGTAGAAAGTGATAACATTAATTACCAATTAAATTAAATTTGCAATTAACCAGTATCAATTAATAATAATTATAAAATTTGACAGACTAATTAAGCGATGAAAATAATTGTGAACTGGTAAATAATTGAATTAAATAATTGAAAATTAATTACTTAACTAAGGTTGTATAAAAGAAAGTTTGATAATGAAGTTAAATGATTTTATGAAATTAAGATTCTATAAAGATTAGTAGATGATTAAACAGATAATACGTTCAAATTGAGGTATGTCATTATAAGGGGAGAAGTGATGGATTTTCTAGTGTTATATCAAGGTGAAATGTTGTAAAAAGATAGATTTTGGGTGATAATGGAATAAGGCAGGTGAGTTAAGTAGAGTTAATTGTAATAGTAGTCAGAGAGAACAAGAATTTTGAAATACCAATGAAAAACAAAGAGGGTATTAGATATTTTAGGGACACAGTAGTAGGGAGTATATGTAGAGATGCGTAAGGTGAATGGTATATAAATATATTTGTTGATGATATTTTGTAGTAAGGGTGAGGTGGTAAGGTGTGAGCAGCGTGCGGCGTGGCGAGAGACCAGCGTTCGGCGTTGTGGCGGGGATAGAGTAGTTTAAGGGAGTGTTTGCCGATATTTTGGAGGGGCATTGGTTCGTATGTATATAGCCAGGTTGGGAACACACATCCTAGTACAAAGATGAGCGGTGCCAGAGGTAAGTGGAATTAGTGAAGGTATTTATAGTTGAAAGATTGGTGTCATAGTTTGTTAATAGCGGTTGTTAGTAGTAAGAAAGGGAGTAAGATTAAAATGTCTATTGGATTGAAAGCATAGAGAATACAGGTGTCACTCAGATTAAGCAATAATTGAAATGTGAAGAGTTAGATAGAAAATTCATAGTAGAAAGGTAATCAGAGATGAAATATAATGTAACAGGAAGGTTAATAATAAATTTGAATTGCATAGAATTAAATGATAAATAATGGATGGTTAATTAATAACAGTTCAATTGAAATTAAAATGTAATGTTTATAATTTTATAAAGATGTAGGGTGTGTAGAGTTTGACCAAAGTTAAATGTGATTTGGTTATTTTGAGGTAATAATCGCAATGTTAATTATAAAGGTATACAGGCCAAGTGGCAAGTTAAGTTATGGTGGGTAATTGAATCACCCAGAGTAAGGGAGAATAAGATGTTTAAATAAAGAGATTTATAGTAAAAAGATAAAATTTTATTGCAACCAGTGACAATTTTAATAGAATTTGAAATGTAAAGCTATAAAGTGTTTGTTTTGAATAAATTAAATATCAATTTTGTTGTTAATTATGATAATATTTTGTTATTTTAAATGTTTTATTTTATTGTGTTTTTGTGTTTCGAGATAGAATTTTACAGATGTTAAGTGTATTTTCAGATAGAACTTGTATATAACGTATGTAGGTCAAGGTTCGGGACTTGACCCAGTTTTGATCAGCTGATGGGTGAGGTCATATACTAGGTATGTTTAGTATGGAAGTTAATCCAACTTTTGTTTTTTGACCAATATAAACAAACTTTAAATAATTTCAATATGGAAAGAAAATATTTTAGGAAATTTAAATTTTTTGAATTTAAGATTTTTTTGGAAAATGTTTTTTGAAAAAAAAAAAAAAAATTCTTCCTTTTGCGCCTGCCATTTAATTGATAGTTTGGAACTCTGATTATTTTATTGTTTGTGTACTAACCATGTTTATTATTATTGAATTCTTGTATTGAAATGTATTGTTAGAATATAGGTGTAATCACATGTTAGGTTAAGGATGTTCTTATTTTAAGAAATGTTCAATTGATTTATTTTAAATAACAGAAAAATGAATGAAGGGAGTATTCAATTTAGGTAACGGATTTGTAGTTTGATTTTAAAGGAGGCAATTGTTGATTTTAACTTAGAGAAATTTTGCAGAAATGTTTCAATGTTCATAATATGCAGTATAAGTGTGTGTGTGAGCCCAGTATCTGCTATAGGCAGCCCAGCTTGCATATAAGGGGGAACATATCGGTTGAGGATCTGGCATGATCTACGCCAGGGATTGAGGATTCTTGAGGTAGCATGTTAGAAGGTGAGGTGCGCTGTGGTGCATGTCTGTTCAATTTTTCGGTGTTGGGATCTCGCACAGAGAAGTCCAGTGATCTCGTTCAGATGCGTCCATAGTCGCCGAGCCAGGGGGGTCGTTTACCCATGAAGTGTAAGAACAAAAGGGGGTTGTTGGCACCAGTTCCTCACCGGTCCTCTTAGGGGTTTTATCAATGAGACTTCTTCTGTTTCGACAGAAGACCTCTCATTGAGGGGGTATTGTAACGGACCAAATTTATGGGTTACTTATTTTATTTCATTTTGGGGATTTATAAAAATATGTGTAAATTTTATTTCAACAAAGACAGACCACGTGGTGAATAGAACAGTGTTGTAACGAAGCAGCAACGCAACATCACGTTGCAAAATCGGTAAAGGAATCCGCACCACCCTAGATTTCCAAGAACTTGGCTTATGTGTGACCATGTGCCCGTATGTATGATACGGGTGTACGCGCGGGGTGACGCTACTTCCAAAACCAAGATGGTCAGGAAACCAATTTTATGCAGTTTCATTTACCATGAGGCCGGTTATAAAACTCTAAGTCACGCCCATATTGTAATGTCAGCCAGTGCCGTACCAATGTTCTAGACGATCGGCACACCAATAACTACATGGGTTTAAATGGGAAGAAAAGACGACGAACAACCATGAGGCTTTGACTTCCAGAACAACGACAAAATCGAGTTAGCGGCGAACGCCTTGCCGTTCTGCGCAGTTTTGGCCTAGCTACCGTACCTGCATGTACCAAGCCCAGTGGGCTCTTCTAAAATTTGTTATAATTATCCATCAAAAGTGAGTTTCGGTCCACAATGAACACGTAGTAGTGCAGCGAAAACTACAATCAATCAGAAACATCAATAAATTAATTTCGGACACATCAATTAAAAATCACAAAATGAAACGTAGTGCTCGAGCGATCGCCACGTGCCGGCAGGGATGGGTTTTCTTTTAAAAATGTTAAGGGCTTTATAATTTTCTGTGTGTCTGTGAGTGTGTAAATTGCAGGCTGGGCTGTTTGTGTTTGTGTTTATGTGATCTAATTAAGGTAAGACAGTAGAATAAGTAATTACAAGTAGTACTCATGTAGCGAAGCAAACAAAAGAAGAAACCATTAAGAAGTTATGTTGGATGCAAAAGCATGGTAGAAATTTGTTGAAATTTAATTGATTTTACAAAATTAAAATATTAATTCTCTTCATTCAAAATGTGTATTAATACTTATTTCGTAACCTCACACTGTTTCTGACCTCGCTTATAAAAGAACTCTGGGGACCCTTAGGAATATCGGTAAGTAACGAAGAAGTAAAATAAAAGTATAAAAAAGTGTGTTTTTATACAAATGGCTGCCCAAAGTAGGGACATTATATAAAATATTTATATAAATAAGCCAGAATTCAGAAACAGAGTGGGTATCGAAAGAGTAGATAATGCGTAAAAGTATGGTTATATTGTGACTAAATGTGGTAGAAGATAGTACAATAATTTTATATATAATAAGATTGTGTAATATTTATTACACGGAATAATTTTTTTTGAAAGAAATATTTAAACAAATTTTTAAAATGGCAGATAACGAGAACGTCAGCCTAACTGACAGTACAAATGAAAGCCAGACAAGCACAACCGAATCACAAATTATGAGTGGAGAAATTATTCACTCAACGCCAGTCCTGACTATCAGGGCTGAAGAAAATCAAGTGATGAAAATGATGCAAACACTTTTTAGCGAACAGAAAAATGAAATTAGAAAAATCCAAAATAATCTTAACGTACAATTTGATGAAGAGAAGAAAGAAATTAAAGAACAAGGCTGTATTTACGATAAGAAATTGAGTGAAATAGAGACGCGGTTAGGCGAAATAGAATTAGAAAATGAGAAAGTAATAAACAAATTAAAATCGAACAAAGATGACAGGGTAAGTAGTAGTGGAAATGATTATTTAAATAATGGGGTTACAAGTAATAAAAATGACAATACAAATAAAAATATGGTGTTAGAAAATGATTGTATAGATGTTGATAGTGATAACGAAATTGTAGAAGTTGATAATAAGATGTTTGTGTGTGATGAATCAGAGAGAGAGAGTAGAAAGAATTTACAGGTAGAGTGGATGCAGGGGGTTGATTTTTCCCGTAATGTTGTAGTGGGGGGTGAAGAAATGGCTTCACATAAGTATTTGGAAGACGATAGGTCTGCAGATAAATTTCCCTTGGTTTTTTGTGCACTTCATAGGTGGTGCCGTAATGATAAGTTAGTGTACCCTGCATGTTTTGAGAGAGAGTGTGTAGCTTGGCGTGATGGTGAGAAATGTTTTGAGAGAAAGAGAAAGAGAGAAATAGAGATATTTAAAGTAAAGAAAAATTATGAAGAATTCGTAGAAAGGTTAGGCGTAGAGAGAAGTAATGATAATAATGAGTACTTACAGTGAAACTGAGATAGCAGTAGATGAGGTTAACTATGATAATATAACTCACCTGATTTTAACAGAATATAATAACGGCGACAGGACTATATTCGAGCATGACCAGGTACATGAGAGAATAATATGGAATAATCATATTAATTCAAATGACATTGTAGAAGTATATGACAAGACAGATAATCATTATATTGATAATCATGAGATTATGTATGTAATTGTAAATGACTGGTATAATCATAAGATTAGACTACTATTCGACGATATGGGGTAATTGTTTATTGTTTATTGTTCATGAACATTTAATTATATGAATAATATGGTTTTGAAGTGCATTATCTTATGGAACGATCTGTGGTTAATGATAAGAAATAATAAGCTGGACTGTATATTCTTTTATGTATTGATGTCATTATGTTAAATGTATTTGTGTACTACATTATAGGGTACTATGTGTTATGTAAACAATGTGTATGTATAGTAGAAAGTGATAACATTAATTACCAATTAAATTAAATTTGCAATTAACCAGTATCAATTAATAATAATTATAAAATTTGACAGACTAATTAAGCGATGAAAATAATTGTGAACTGGTAAATAATTGAATTAAATAATTGAAAATTAATTACTTAACTAAGGTTGTATAAAAGAAAGTTTGATAATGAAGTTAAATGATTTTATGAAATTAAGATTCTATAAAGATTAGTAGATGATTAAACAGATAATACGTTCAAATTGAGGTATGTCATTATAAGGGGAGAAGTGATGGATTTTCTAGTGTTATATCAAGGTGAAATGTTGTAAAAAGATAGATTTTGGGTGATAATGGAATAAGGCAGGTGAGTTAAGTAGAGTTAATTGTAATAGTAGTCAGAGAGAACAAGAATTTTGAAATACCTATGAAAAACAATGAGGGTATTGTAGCGGGGCATTTTTGGGCATACCTGGGGTAATAACAGAATTTGTATTTTTTTTTATAAATAATAAATAACTTGTTGAGTGATAGGAAAATTTTGTGACCGAGAGGTAAATTTGTTATTGTGGAAGTGATCGCAACGTGGCAGCATTGACTGTGACAATTATTTAATGATATTCATATAAACAGTTTAATAACAGCCAACAACTGTACCAAAATCAGTTCAAGGACAATGACGAACCCGGAAAACGTAAACACGTTATGTAACAACAAATGACATAATCGTGTCAGGCGATGTGTTGCGTCAGCAAAATATATAACGATGTGTGTCACCAGTTTTGTCAACAGGCCAAAAACAGTCCACTGGCGCAAGGATACAAACTGAAAACCAATAAGAATTAGCGAACAACAGCCGCTTCACAAAGTAGCGCTGTTTTCTCTTCCCAGTATAAAATTAGTCAGTGAACCGGCCGGTCACAGATATAAGTTCCGGAACGCAAATCGGGCGCCCGTATACAACAATTGGTTTCAAAATGTGAACTTTCAACAAAAAACAAACAGTTTTATAGAGTTATAGTTCCGGAGAATGAATAAATAAGAAAATGTGCGGAATCGGAATGAAATACGTGTTAGAGACGGACTCATCCAGATCTTTGGCAGATAAGTAACCAACATTGGTTAAATCTAAAACCTTTTAAAAAAAAAAAGCAAATTTTGAGAATGGTTAACAAAGAACTGGCAGCCTACAAAATAAACTTAAATTAATTAAAATTAAAATTAATTAAAATCAATTAAAAAATGGAAGGGGAATAGAAATGTAGAGAGAGAGAGAGAGAGAGAGAGAGAGAGTGAATATAGAAATTAAACGAAGTGCTGGTTTGTGTAGGTATATAATTATTAAATGTAATTATGGGGGAAACATAATCAAAGAAATATAATTAATAAATAAGACCAAATCAATAATAAAAACAAAAAAGGATGTACGGAAATTAATTTTAATGGCATTTATTTCATGAGCTCATAGTTAAGTTGGCAATAGTATGTAAGTGTAGTAAAAGAAATTTTATTTTTTTTGTTGTGTGCATTTTAGAGTAAATAAACCTTTTGTTCATTGCCAATGTGAATTAAATTAATCATTACAAATAAACCATTCTGATCTCCTGTTCGTCGAAAAGAACCCGTGTACTAATTTTGTTTGGTTTTGTATTATGTTTCTTGTATTTAATAAAACAAGATGGCGCCCGAAGAATTCAGTAAATACAGTGGACAGTATCTTTAATATTTTAAAATTTATATTTCAATATAATATCAATAAAACGAAATATCACATTTGGCTTCTGGAACAGGGACAATTTTATATCAATAAATTTATATAAAATACGGCCTACGGGGAGAACAGAATGATTGTTTGAGGTAGAAAATAAAATTTTTTGTGCATACGTAAAATAAACGCAAATCTGGGGTTATGTTGTGCTAAGTGTGAAATGTTGATGTTGATATTTTGTAGCGAGTATGTGAAGCAATATGCATAATAATTAATATGTATGATAATTATTAAGTAGTATGAATAAAGGGTATTATATAAATAGATTTTGGAAATGAATGGAGTATAAATAAGATGTATAGAAAGTTACGTAAAGTAACGCAAAGTGTTGTGTAAGTAGATACATTGTGGTGTGAAAGTAGATATGATATATTAGTATTTTATTTACAGTCGGAATTGTAATATTATAAAATGGAGAATCCAGATTTAAATTTGGAAAACACTCTTACCGAGTCGATGGTGATTGACAATGTATCGGCTCAATCTACCCCGTCGACAACACGAGTTGCAGAGTTGTCGATGGCAGATATATTCAATGTAATGAAGACAATGTCTGAAAGCTTGAGTAGTTTTAACGGGAAGTTTGACGTTCAGAACAATAAATTAGATGAACAGAAAAATGAGATGCAAGAATTTAAAAGTAGTATAAATAAGAAATTAGATATACAGAATGAGAAATTTAAAGAGTTGAAACATGAAATACAAGAAATGAATAAACATTTAGAAAGCACTAACGAAACAATAAGAAACAGTTTAAATAAGTTAGAACAGAAGTTCGAGAAATTAGGTAACAATGTTTTAAGTAAGACAAAATGTAAAAATGACGAAATAGTAGACAATTTTGAGAGTATAGTGGGGGTGAAGAATAATGTAGAAGCAAATGAT
This sequence comes from Magicicada septendecula, assembly GCA_034769895.1. Classification (NCBI taxonomy): domain Eukaryota; kingdom Metazoa; phylum Arthropoda; class Insecta; order Hemiptera; family Cicadidae; genus Magicicada; species Magicicada septendecula. Next base: position 305,294,192 of record CM068375.1, read on the forward strand.
GAAAATATAATAACAAAGAGTACTGATGAAGTTTTAGAATGCGATAATGAAATGTTAATGAGTGTTTATGAAATAGAAAGAGGGTGGAAGAATAATGTAGTAATTGAATGGGGACAGAGGGCAAATTTTCCCCTTATTGTTTATAATGATGATGATGATTTAATGTTGTTTTTTCAGGGCAAGAGACCCTTATTGTTAAATGAAGTAATGTTGTATAATGTTGTACCCTCTGTCCGTAATAATTGTGAGAGTGTGATGTGGTGCTATGAAGAAAGAGAGTTATATGTTGAGAATGAAATAGAAATATATAAGTTAGAAAGAAAGTATGATGAATTGAGAAAATTACTAGAAGGGGTGACGATGAATCATGTGAAATACGTACCTGTTGAAAGAGAGACAGAGAATAATTTTGATAATATCTTACCTGACTATAATGATTTACCTGACGTAGTAGTTGAGGAATACAAAACCGAGAAAACGATTTACCTGACATTAACAAATAACACTGATATAGACTGGACAATCCTAACTTATGGTAACAAGATTTATAATGGTACAATGGATGAAATAGAGTTGATAGATTATTATGATAGTAATGATTATCATAATTTGTGTGTTGATAAAAATGATGAATGTTACAAATACACTAGATATATATATGACGATGGAGGATGAGCTAAAAGATCAGTGTTGGGACATTTTTAAATATTGTAAATTTTTGGTAATGACCTTGCTGATTTGGACATCTGAAGTGAGATACACTTGAACAGTTTTGACGCATATTTTGTAAATAATATTGAATTCATTTGTGTGTATTGTGAAATGTTAGAAAAGTAATGTGTATATGTTTTAGAAAATGTTGTATTAATAATAATAATATTATTAATATTTTTGCACTCTAATTAAATAACAAAATAATTATGAAGACAATAGTTAATGATTTGTAGAATGTTGATAATAATTGAAATATGTTTTAATAATCAAATGAATATTTAATTTTAATAATAAATTTAATTAAATAAGTGGAGATGTTTAGATAGTGTGATTGAATATTATGTGTTTGAATTTTATAAGGTAATTAAATTGTTTGGTGAGATTTTGATTTAATAATAATTAATAAGTAAATAAATGTTAAATGGTCTATTTTGTGGAATAACTTAATGGTTAAAAATATGTGTTAATAATAAATTTAGAATTTTTGGAAATTTGATTGCAACACAGGACAAATTCATCATGATGATAAATAAAAAGAGTTAATGAAAAATTTTAAATAATGTTTATAAATTTTTAGATAAATTAGTTAAAAGAGAATTGTTGGTTCAATGTATATTTGTGTATTATGTTATGTGATGCCTTATACAAGATGTGTGTGGCTGGGAGGTTATCCAAGGGGATAACGTATTAAAAATTTGATATATTTTAATTAATAATGATGATTTGCTACTCAATAATTTTGTTTGGATTTAAAAAATAGATGCACTAAATACTTCTTATATTGTGTTATTATGTCTTATTGTGTTGATTGCATTAGTATGTTAGGAATAAGTATTATAAAAATATAATAATATGTTTTCAATGTGTTTATAGATTTAAAAAATAAAATGAAAAATAGTTGTGATAGGTAAAATTTTCAATGGGTTGTAAAAGATAGAAATGGGTGATAGTAATTAGTTGAATAAAATGTTTGAGTCAATTCAAGTTGAATTTTGTGGGACATATAGATTTGTCCAAATCGAAGTAAGAGTTAAAGTAATAGTGGAAATGAAAATAATGCAATATTGTTTTGAGTTAATGTATGTTATAGAATTTTGAGAAGTATAAGTGGAGACACAGTAGTTATGGAGAATTTATGTAGAGTCTTGAGTGATATATTGTTGTTTATTTGTTGATGTTAATTTGTTGTAGTTGTAGTGAAGTTATGAGAGTGAGATTTTTTGGGGATGGCAATTTTGTAGTAGTGGTAGTGTAATGTGGGAGTCCGCAACATAAGGGTTGGGACGGGATAGGGACCGATTGGCGCCGGAAAGGGTTACCTAGGGGGAGTCCAGGGACCAACATAAGGGAATGAGTTTTGGGAAGGAAACACGTATCCTATGTACAAAGGGTTAGAGAGTATTTTTTTTTTATAAGAGTAGAAGGTGGCGATTGGAGTTAAAATAGTAAGTAGTTAGAGGTAGAGAAGGGTTAGTAAAATTTTGATAGTGGGGTGTCATACTAGTTAGAGATTTTGTAAGGGAACGTTAGAGTAATAAAAGGGGTAAGTTTGTGAGTAAATGCCAAGTTGATAATGTAAATTATAAGGAATAACGTAGAATCACCCAAAGTAATGAAATGGAATAATGATGGCCAGAATTGAAAAAAAAAAAAAATATATATAAAATAATTTTTGTAATTTTGAGAAACGAATTAATAAGAGTAAATCAAGTTTAAAAGTAATTTTCTGATTTTATATGCCAACTTAATGTGTGTAACATTTTAAATACCAATTGTTTATTTTAATGTGAATTAGAAGTGTATTATATTTTCTTATGTTATATTGTGTTTGTTAGTTTAAGAGAATTTTATGAAGTTAACTATTTTAAATGCATTTTTAAATTGGGGATGAGAGAAATGTAATATGGTAATGGGAAATGTTAATAAGTCAGTCGTCTGTTTGCTTAAATTCTGATGGGAATCAGGGCAATGATTTTGAATTTTGGGTTGATAAGGGTAAGTAGATGGAATTTTAAGAGGGGTATATATATATTGTTGGTAAATATGTTATGATATATACATGTTAGCGATAAATGAAAAACAAAACCAGTGCTTCTTAGCGCAAACCAGCACCGCTAGGGGGAAACAGATCAGTTGGGGATATGGTGTTGTATAAGGCCACTATTTAATATTTTGATTTGTTGTTTCAGTGTTTGGTGGTGCTGTGGCGGCGGACCTGAGCTGGCCTGCGCGTCAGAGCAGGGGCGTGGAGTATCTGTCTGACTCTACGGTGTTGGGATCTCGAGAGAGAAGTCCAGTATTGTCATGCAGATGCGGTCACAGTCACCGGACCAAGGGTGAGTTGATTATTCTTTTGTGTAAACCATACAGGGGGTTGTGGCGACATATCCTGGCTGATCCCTCTAGCAAGTATGAATGTGTCAATGAGATTTTTTATGCTTCGGCATAAAATATCTCATTGAGGGGGTATTGTAGCGGGGCATTTTTGGGCATACCTGGGGTAATAACAGAATTTGTATTTTTTTTTATAAATAATAAATAACTTGTTGAGTGATAGGAAAATTTTGTGACCGAGAGGTAAATTTGTTATTGTGGAAGTGATCGCAACGTGGCAGCATTGACTGTGACAATTATTTAATGATATTCATATAAACAGTTTAATAACAGCCAACAACTGTACCAAAATCAGTTCAAGGACAATGACGAACCCGGAAAACGTAAACACGTTATGTAACAACAAATGACATAATCGTGTCAGGCGATGTGTTGCGTCAGCAAAATATATAACGATGTGTGTCACCAGTTTTGTCAACAGGCCAAAAACAGTCCACTGGCGCAAGGATACAAACTGAAAACCAATAAGAATTAGCGAACAACAGCCGCTTCACAAAGTAGCGCTGTTTTCTCTTCCCAGTATAAAATTAGTCAGTGAACCGGCCGGTCACAGATATAAGTTCCGGAACGCAAATCGGGCGCCCGTATACAACAATTGGTTTCAAAATGTGAACTTTCAACAAAAAACAAACAGTTTTATAGAGTTATAGTTCCGGAGAATGAATAAATAAGAAAATGTGCGGAATCGGAATGAAATACGTGTTAGAGACGGACTCATCCAGATCTTTGGCAGATAAGTAACCAACATTGGTTAAATCTAAAACCTTTTAAAAAAAAAAGCAAATTTTGAGAATGGTTAACAAAGAACTGGCAGCCTACAAAATAAACTTAAATTAATTAAAATTAAAATTAATTAAAATCAATTAAAAAATGGAAGGGGAATAGAAATGTAGAGAGAGAGAGAGAGAGAGAGAGAGAGAGTGAATATAGAAATTAAACGAAGTGCTGGTTTGTGTAGGTATATAATTATTAAATGTAATTATGGGGGAAACATAATCAAAGAAATATAATTAATAAATAAGACCAAATCAATAATAAAAACAAAAAAGGATGTACGGAAATTAATTTTAATGGCATTTATTTCATGAGCTCATAGTTAAGTTGGCAATAGTATGTAAGTGTAGTAAAAGAAATTTTATTTTTTTTGTTGTGTGCATTTTAGAGTAAATAAACCTTTTGTTCATTGCCAATGTGAATTAAATTAATCATTACAAATAAACCATTCTGATCTCCTGTTCGTCGAAAAGAACCCGTGTACTAATTTTGTTTGGTTTTGTATTATGTTTCTTGTATTTAATAAAACAAGATGGCGCCCGAAGAATTCAGTAAATACAGTGGACAGTATCTTTAATATTTTAAAATTTATATTTCAATATAATATCAATAAAACGAAATATCACAGTATTAGATATTTTAGGGACACAGTAGTAGGGAGTATATGTAGAGATGCGTAAGGTGAATGGTATATAAATATATTTGTTGATGATATTTTGTAGTAAGGGTGAGGTGGTAAGGTGTGAGCAGCGTGCGGCGTGGCGAGAGACCAGCGTTCAGCGTTGTGGCGGGGATAGAGTAGTTTAAGGGAGTGTTTGCCGATATTTTGTAGGGGCATTGGTTCGTATGTATATAGCCAGGTTGGGAACACACATCCTAGTACAAAGATGAGCGGTGCCAGAGGTAAGTGGAATTAGTGAAGGTATTTATAATTGAAAGATTGGTGTCATAGTTTGTTAATAGCGGTTGTTAGTAGTAAGAAAGGGAGTAAGATTAAAATGTCTATTGGATTGAAAGCATAGAGATTACAGGTGTCACTCAGATTAAGCAATGATTGAAATGTGAAGAGTTAGATAGAAAATTCATAGTAGAAAGGTAATCAGAGATGAAATATAATGTAACAGGAAGGTTAATAATAAATTTGAATTGCATAGAATTAAATGATAAATAATGGATGGTTAATTAATAACAGTTCAATTGAAATTAAAATGTAATGTTTATAATTTTATAAAGATGTAGGGTGTGTAGAGTTTGACCAAAGTTAAATGTGATTTGGTTATTTTGAGGTAATAATCGCAATGTTAATTATAAAGGTATACAGGCCAAGTGGCAAGTTAAGTTATGGTGGGTAATTGAATCACCCAGAGTAAGGGAGAATAAGATGTTTAAATAAAGAGATTTATAGTAAAAAGATAAAATTTTATTGCAACCAGTGACAATTTTAATAGAATTTGAAATGTAAAGCTATAAAGTGTTTGTTTTGAATAAATAAAATATCAATTTTGTTGTTAATTATGATAATATTTTGTTATTTTAAATGTTTTATTTTATTGTGTTTTTGTGTTTCGAGATAGAATTTTACAGATGTTAAGTGTATTTTCAGATAGAACTTGTATATAACGTATGTAGGTCAAGGTTCGGGACTTGACCCAGTTTTGATCAGCTGATGGGTGAGGTCATATACTAGGTATGTTTAGTATGGAAGTTAATCCAACTTTTGTTTTTTGACCAATATAAACAAACTTTAAATAATTTCAATATGGAAAGAAAATATTTTAGGAAATTTAAATTTTTTGAATTTAAGATTTTTTTGGAAAATGTTTTTTGAAAAAAAAAAAAAAAATTTCTTGCTTTTGCGCCTGCCATTTAATTGATAGTTTGGAACTCTGATTATTTTATTGTTTGTGTACTAACCATGTTTATTATTATTGAATTCTTGTATTGAAATGTATTGTTAGAATATAGGTGTAATCACATGTTAGGTTAAGGATGTTCTTATTTTAAGAAATGTTCAATTGATTTATTTTAAATAACAGAAAAATGAATGAAGGGAGTATTCAATTTAGGTAACGGATTTGTAGTTTGATTTTAAAGGAGGCAATTGTTGATTTTTACTTAGAGAAATTTTGCAGAAATGTTTCAATGTTCATAATATGCAGTATAAGTGTGTGTGTGTGTGTGTGAGCCCAGTATCTGCTAAAGGCAGCCCAGCTTGCATATAAGGGGGAACATATCGATTGAGGATCTGGCATGATCTACGCCAGGGATTGAGGATTCTTGAGGTAGCATGTTAGAAGGTGAGGTGCGCTGTGGTGCGTGTCTGTTCAATTTTTCGGTGTTGGGATCTCGCACAGAGAAGTCCAGTGATCTCGTTCAGATGCGTCCATAGTCGCCGAGCCAGGGGGGTCGTTTACCCATGAAGTGTAAGAACAAAAGGGGGTTGTTGGCACCAGTTCCTCACCGGTCCTCTTAGGGGTTTTATCAATGAGACTTCTTCTGTTTCGACAGAAGACCTCTCATTGAGGGGGTATTGTAACGGACCAAATTTATGGGTTACTTATTTTATTTCATTTTGGGGATTTATAAAAATATGTGTAAATTTTATTTCAACAAAGACAGACCAAGTGGTGAATAGAACAGTGTTGTAACGAAGCAGCAACGCAATATCACGTTGCGAAATCGGTAAAGGAATCCGCACCACCCTAGATTTCCAAGAACTTGGCTAATGTGTGACCATGTGCCCGTATGTATGATACGGGTGTACGCGCGGGGTGACGCTACTTCCAAAACCAAGATGGTCAGGAAACCAATTTTATGCAGTTTCATTTACCATGAGGCCGGTTATAAAACTCTAAGTCACGCCCATATTGTAATGTCAGCCAGTGCCGTACCAATGTTCTAGACGATCGGCACACCAATAACTACATGGGTTTAAATGGGAAGAAAAGACGACGAACAACCATGAGGCTTTGACTTCCAGAACAACGATGAAATCGAGTTAGCGGCGAACGCCTTGCCGTTCTGCGCAGTTTTGGCCTAGCTACCGTACCTGCATGTACCAAGCCCAGTGGGCTCTTCTAAAATTTGTTATAATTATCCATCAAAAGTGAGTTTCGGTCCACAATGAACACGTAGTAGTGGAGCGAAAACTACAATCAATCAGAAACATCAATAAATTAATTTCGGACACATCAATTAAAAATCACAAAATGAAACGTAGTGCTCGAGCGATCGCCACGTGCCGGCAGGGATGGGTTTTCTTTTAAAAATGTTAAGGGCTTTATAATTTTCTGTGTGTCTGTGAGTGTGTAAATTGCAGGCTGCGCTGTTTGTGTTTGTGTTTATGTGATCTAATTAAGGTAAGACAGTAGAATAAGTAATTACAAGTAGTACTCATGTAGCGAAGCAAACAAAAGAAGAAACCATTAAGAAGTTATGTTGGATGCAAAAGCATGGTAGAAATTTGTTGAAATTTAATTGATTTTACAAAATTAAAATATTAATTCTCTTCATTCAAAATGTGTATTAATACTTATTTCGTAACCTCACACTGTTTCTGACCTCGCTTATAAAAGAACTCTGGGGACCCTTAGGAATATCGGTAAGTAACGAACAAGTAAAATAAAAGTATAAAAAAGTGTGTTTTTATACAAATGGCTGCCCGAAGTAGGGACATTATATAAAATATTTATATAAATAAGCCAGAATTCAGAAACAGAGTGGGTATCGAAAGAGTAGATAATGCGTAAAAGTAAGGTTATATTGTGACTAAATGTGGTAGAAGATAGTACAATAATTTTATATATAATAAGATTGTATAATATTTATTACACGGAATAATTTTTTTTGAAAGAAATATTTAAACAAATTTTTAAAATGGCAGATAACGAGAACGTCAGCCTAACTGACAGTACAAATGAAAGCCAGACAAGCGCAACCGAATCACAAATTATGAGTGGAGAAATTATTCACTCAACGCCAGTCCTGACTATCAGGGCTGAAGAAAATCAAATGATGAAAATGATGCAAACACTTTTTAGCGAACAGAAAAATGAAATTAGAAAAATCCAAAATAATCTTAACGTACAATTTGATGAAGTGAAGAAAGAAATTAAAGAACAAGGCTGTATTTACGATAAGAAATTGAGTGAAATAGAGACGCGGTTAGGCGAAATAGAATTAGAAAATGAGAAAGTAATAAACAAATTAAAATCGAACAAAGATGACAGGGTAAGTAGTAGTGGAAATGATTATTTAAATAATGGGGTTACAAGTAATAAAAATGACAATACAAATAAAAATATGGTGTTAGAAAATGATTGTATAGATGTTGATAGTGATAACGAAATTGTAGAAGTTGATAATAAGATGTTTGTGTGTGATGAATCAGAGAGAGAGAGTAGAAAGAATTTACAGGTAGAGTGGATGCAGGGGGTTGATTTTTCCCGTAATGTTGTAGTGGGGGGTGAAGAAATGGCTTCACATAAGTATTTGGAAGACGATAGGTCTGCAGATAAATTTCCCTTGGTTTTTTGTGCACTTCATAGGTGGTGCCGTAATGATAAGTTAGTGTACCCTGCATGTTTTGAGAGAGAGTGTGTAGCTTGGCGTGATGGTGAGAAATGTTTTGAGAGAAAGAGAAAGAGAGAAATAGAGATATTTAAAGTAAAGAAAAATTATGAAGAATTCGTAGAAAGGTTAGGCGTAGAGAGAAGTAATGATAATAATGAGTACTTACAGTGAAACTGAGATAGCAGTAGATGAGGTTAACTATGATAATATAACTCACCTGATTTTAACAGAATATAATAACGGCGACAGGACTATATTCGATCATGACCAGGTACATGAGAGAATAATATGGAATAATCATATTAATTCAAATGACATTGTAGAAGTATATGACAAGACAGATAATCATTATATTGATAATCATGAGATTATGTATGTAATTGTAAATGACTGGTATAATCATAAGATTAGACTACTATTCGACGATATGGGGTAATTGTTTATTGTTTATTGTTCATGAACATTTAATTATATGAATAATATGGTTTTGAAGTGCATTATCTTATGGAACGATCTGTGGTTAATGATAAGAAATAATAAGCTGGACTGTATATTCTTTTATGTATTGATGTCATTATGTTAAATGTATTTGTGTACTACATTATAGGGTACTATGTGTTATGTAAACAATGTGTATGTATAGTAGAAAGTGATAACATTAATTACCAATTAAATTAAATTTGCAATTAACCAGTATCAATTAATAATAATTATAAAATTTGACAGACTAATTAAACGATGAAAATAATTGTGAACTGGTAAATAATTGAATTAAATAATTGAAAATTAATTACTTAACTAAGGTTGTATAAAAGAAAGTTTGATAATGAAGTTAAATGATTTTATGAAATTAAGATTCTATAAAGATTAGTAGATGATTAAACAGATAATACGTTCAAATTGAGGTATGTCATTATAAGGGGAGAAGTGATGGATTTTCTAGTGTTATATCAAGGTGAAATGTTGTAAAAAGATAGATTTTGGGTGATAATGGAATAAGGCAGGTGAGTTAAGTAGAGTTAATTGTAATAGTAGTCAGAGAGAACAAGAATTTTGAAATACCAATGAAAAACAATGAGGGTATTGTAGCGGGGCATTTTTGGGCATACCTGGGGTAATAACAGAATTTGTATTTTTTTTTATAAATAATAAATAACTTGTTGAGTGATAGGAAAATTTTGTGACCGAGAGGTAAATTTGTTATTGTGGAAGTGATCGCAACGTGGCAGCATTGACTGTGACAATTATTTAATGATATTCATATAAACAGTTTAATAACAGCCAACAACTGTACCAAAATCAGTTCAAGGACAATGACGAACCCGGAAAACGTAAACACGTTATGTAACAACAAATGACATAATCGTGTCAGGCGATGTGTTGCGTCAGCAAAATATATAACGATGTGTGTCACCAGTTTTGTCAACAGGCCAAAAACAGTCCACTGGCGCAAGGATACAAACTGAAAACCAATAAGAATTAGCGAACAACAGCCGCTTCACAAAGTAGCGCTGTTTTCTCTTCCCAGTATAAAATTAGTCAGTGAACCGGCCGGTCACAGATATAAGTTCCGGAACGCAAATCGGGCGCCCGTATACAACAATTGGTTTCAAAATGTGAACTTTCAACAAAAAACAAACAGTTTTATAGAGTTATAGTTCCGGAGAATGAATAAATAAGAAAATGTGCGGAATCGGAATGAAATACGTGTTAGAGACGGACTCATCCAGATCTTTGGCAGATAAGTAACCAACATTGGTTAAATCTAAAACCTTTTAAAAAAAAAAAGCAAATTTTGAGAATGGTTAACAAAGAACTGGCAGCCTACAAAATAAACTTAAATTAATTAAAATTAAAATTAATTAAAATCAATTAAAAAATGGAAGGGGAATAGAAATGTAGAGAGAGAGAGAGAGAGAGAGAGAGAGAGAGAGAGAGAGTGAATATAGAAATTAAACGAAGTGCTGGTTTGTGTAGGTATATAATTATTAAATGTAATTATGGGGGAAACATAATCAAAGAAATATAATTAATAAATAAGACCAAATCAATAATAAAAACAAAAAAGGATGTACGGAAATTAATTTTAATGGCATTTATTTCATGAGCTCATAGTTAAGTTGGCAATAGTATGTAAGTGTAGTAAAAGAAATTTTATTTTTGTTGTTGTGTGCATTTTAGAGTAAATAAACCTTTTGTTCATTGCCAATGTGAATTAAATTAATCATTACAAATAAACCATTCTGATCTCCTGTTCGTCGAAAAGAACCCGTGTACTAATTTTGTTTGGTTTTGTATTATGTTTCTTGTATTTAATAAAACAAGATGGCGCCTGAAGAATTCAGTAAATACAGTGGACAGTATCTTTAATATTTTAAAATTTATATTTCAATATAATATCAATAAAACGAAATATCACATTTGGCTTCTGGAACAGGGACAATTTTATATCAATAAATTTATATAAAATACGGCCTACGGGGAGAACAGAATGATTGTTTGAGGTAGAAAATAAAATTTTTTGTGCATACGTAAAATAAACGCAAATCTGGGGTTATGTTGTGCTAAGTGTGAAATGTTGATGTTGATATTTTGTAGCGAGTATGTGAAGCAATATGCATAATAATTAATATGTATGATAATTATTAAGTAGTATGAATAAAGGGTATTATATAAATAGATTTTGGAAATGAATGGAGTATAAATAAGATGTATAGAAAGTTACGTAAAGTAACGCAAAGTGTTGTGTAAGTAGATACATTGTGGTGTGAAAGTAGATATGATATATTAGTATTTTATTTACAGTCGGAATTGTAATATTATAAAATGGAGAATCCAGATTTAAATTTGGAAAACACTCTTACCGAGTCGATGGTGATTGACAATGTATCGGCTCAATCTACCCCGTCGACAACACGAGTTGCAGAGTTGTCGATGGCAGATATATTCAATGTAATGAAGACAATGTCTGAAAGCTTGAGTAGTTTTAACGGGAAGTTTGACGTTCAGAACAATAAATTAGATGAACAGAAAAATGAGATGCAAGAATTTAAAAGTAGTATAAATAAGAAATTAGATATACAGAATGAGAAATTTAAAGAGTTGAAACATGAAATACAAGAAATGAATAAACATTTAGAAAGCACTAACGAAACAATAAGAAACAGTTTAAATAAGTTAGAACAGAAGTTCGAGAAATTAGGTAACAATGTTTTAAGTAAGACAAAATGTAAAAATGACGAAATAGTAGACAATTTTGAGAGTATAGTGGGGGTGAAGAATAATGTAGAAGCAAATGATGAAAATATAATAACAAAGAGTACTGATGAAGTTTTAGAATGCGATAATGAAATGTTAATGAGTGTTTATGAAATAGAAAGAGGGTGGAAGAATAATGTAGTAATTGAATGGGGACAGAGGGCAAATTTTCCCCTTATTGTTTATAATGATGATGATGATTTAATGTTGTTTTTTCAGGGCAAGAGACCCTTATTGTTAAATGAAGTAATGTTGTATAATGTTGTACCCTCTGTCCGTAATAATTGTGAGAGTGTGATGTGGTGCTATGAAGAAAGAGAGTTATATGTTGAGAATGAAATAGAAATATATAAGTTAGAAAGAAAGTATGATGAATTGAGAAAATTACTAGAAGGGGTGACGATGAATCATGTGAAATACGTACCTGTTGAAAGAGAGACAGAGAATAATTTTGATAATATCTTACCTGACTATAATGATTTACCTGACGTAGTAGTTGAGGAATACAAAACCGAGAAAACGATTTACCTGACATTAACAAATAACACTGATATAGACTGGACAATCCTAACTTATGGTAACAAGATTTATAATGGTACAATGGATGAAATAGAGTTGATAGATTATTATGATAGTAATGATTATCATAATTTGTGTGTTGATAAAAATGATGAATGTTACAAATACACTAGATATATATATGACGATGGAGGATGAGCTAAAAGATCAGTGTTGGGACATTTTTAAATATTGTAAATTTTTGGTAATGACCTTGCTGATTTGGACATCTGAAGTGAGATACACTTGAACAGTTTTGACGCATATTTTGTAAATAATATTGAATTCATTTGTGTGTATTGTGAAATGTTAGAAAAGTAATGTGTATATGTTTTAGAAAATGTTGTATTAATAATAATAATATTATTAATATTTTTGCACTCTAATTAAATAACAAAATAATTATGAAGACAATAGTTAATGATTTGTAGAATGTTGATAATAATTGAAATATGTTTTAATAATCAAATGAATATTTAATTTTAATAATAAATTTAATTAAATAAGTGGAGATGTTTAGATAGTGTGATTGAATATTATGTGTTTGAATTTTATAAGGTAATTAAATTGTTTGGTGAGATTTTGATTTAATAATAATTAATAAGTAAATAAATGTTAAATGGTCTATTTTGTGGAATAACTTAATGGTTAAAAATATGTGTTAATAATAAATTTAGAATTTTTGGAAATTTGATTGCAACACAGGACAAATTCATCATGATGATAAATAAAAAGAGTTAATGAAAAATTTTAAATAATGTTTATAAATTTTTAGATAAATTAGTTAAAAGAGAATTGTTGGTTCAATGTATATTTGTGTATTATGTTATGTGATGCCTTATACAAGATGTGTGTGGCTGGGAGGTTATCCAAGGGGATAACGTATTAAAAATTTGATATATTTTAATTAATAATGATGATTTGCTACTCAATAATTTTGTTTGGATTTAAAAAATAGATGCACTAAATACTTCTTATATTGTGTTATTATGTCTTATTGTGTTGATTGCATTAGTATGTTAGGAATAAGTATTATAAAAATATAATAATATGTTTTCAATGTGTTTATAGATTTAAAAAATAAAATGAAAAATAGTTGTGATAGGTAAAATTTTCAATGGGTTGTAAAAGATAGAAATGGGTGATAGTAATTAGTTGAATAAAATGTTTGAGTCAATTCAAGTTGAATTTTGTGGGACATATAGATTTGTCCAAATCGAAGTAAGAGTTAAAGTAATAGTGGAAATGAAAATAATGCAATATTGTTTTGAGTTAATGTATGTTATAGAATTTTGAGAAGTATAAGTGGAGACACAGTAGTTATGGAGAATTTATGTAGAGTCTTGAGTGATATATTGTTGTTTATTTGTTGATGTTAATTTGTTGTAGTTGTAGTGAAGTTATGAGAGTGAGATTTTTTGGGGATGGCAATTTTGTAGTAGTGGTAGTGTAATGTGGGAGTCCGCAACATAAGGGTTGGGACGGGATAGGGACCGATTGGCGCCGGAAAGGGTTACCTAGGGGGAGTCCAGGGACCAACATAATTATTCCATGGTGGTTCATTTTCGTCATTTTCATGAAGTTTCTTCTATATTCCATACCCTTACATAACTCCCTTCGTTCATTAATTGGGATGTTAAACGCTCTAATTAATCCACCTTTCCTCATTTCCATTTCTTCCTTTGTATTGACTATTTTCTTTCTCCATATTTTCCTTATTTTCTGGATATTCTCTTCTATGGTTTGGATCTTCTCCTTGTCCCTTCTATTCTGATTTTCAGATGGCTCTGCATTTTGGTCTTCTCTAATTTCTGTTTCTTTTCTACCTTCAGAAGTGGTTTCTAGTGTTTTATTCATATTCTTTACACACCTATCCATTGTTTCCGCTACCTTTTTGAAACCTTCTTCCATGGTTTTCCTGAAACTCTTTAAGTTTTCCTCCTGTTTCCTAAATTGTTCCCTTAAGTTTTCCTTGATTTCCTCTTTCATTTGTCTATTGCTTTCCATTATAATCCTCAACAGCTCCCGCATACTCATGTCTTCCTTTTTGTTAGATTTATCTGGTTGGTCCCCTTGGGCAACTTCTTCAATTACTTCCTTTTCCTTGTCCATAATTATTTCAGTTTCCGTTATTTCGTCTGTCTGTTGTTCCATTCCACTATCTGTTATTATTTCTATTTCCTGTTCTTGTTCACCTACTTCCTTCTCCGTTTCTTCTGCCCTCACCTTTGATCTACCTCTGGTATGCATGTTTATTTTCCTACAGTTGCCTGCTCTGGTTAAGTAATATGAATACAATTATAGTTACTTGACTTAAGCCCTACACAAGTTGAGCGCCAATTTGTTACTAAACGCTCGGCTCTTACGGTTGCGGGATTCTCGTTCTTTCCGCCCAACGTTGCCGGCGTCTATTTGTTACTAATCGGGTACGTGTCTCTCGTTCGAGCCACGCGATGGAAGCCAATTTGTTACTAAACCTATGCCAGTGTGTTTTGATTTATTTTAATTATTTAAATATCTGGGATATTTAAAGTTGTGGGATATAGTGATTTAATTAACTAATATTAACTTATCTCTCTAAAAAATATCAGTGTTAGTGTACTTGAAACTTAAATAATTAATGTGTTATTCTGTAATTTCGTTCAACCCTATTATACCTTGAAGAGAATTATGTATAATTTTGTATTTTAACGCTCTCTCTTTGGTGTCGGAGAATTCCGCTATAAGCGCTGTAGTACCGGGGCAACGAAACTTAGAGGTTAATTCACTGTTTATGTTAACCAATTATTCTATACTTAGTCAGTTACTTTTTTATTCCCAACTCATTAAATAATACTCCAAATGACAAGATTTTGCAACTATACAAAGGTTCTTTATTTGTTTACTTCTTCAACATTGAATAAAATATGGTCCAACTGGCATACACAAAGGCTATAGATTGCGTGAATCGATTATTGATCAGTCCGATACTTTATTTAGATTCGGTTATATAATGTGTTTTAGTTTGTAATTAACTTAATTCAGGGTGTGAAGGTTCTTGTAACTGTGGGGAAGATTAAAAATACATAGATAAGAATGCTAGATTTACAAATTTGAAGTGTTGTGTAGTTAATATGATTTATACAATAATAATTTACCAGACTAGAACGAAGCGAATCGTGTGGGCTGTTGGTTGATAACTTCACTGTTCTGTATGACTATGTTGTACGATTTTCTTTCTTCAGATGTTAATAAAATGGAATTCTTGTCCTGTTCACCTCGGAAATACAGCTCCTCAGGTTGATTTACTGCCAGACTGGTTCCTTCTGTAATTTCTGGATCCAAATACGTTCTTCTATCGTCTGAAGTAATTGGTGATGTTCCGTGTATTTATAAGGTTATGAGTTCCAGTGTAGTGTATATTATTGATTGTGATACAGTTAACTCTTTATATTGGGTTTAATATATCGTCAACTCCTTTCGGATATGGGACAATTCAAGTCCTTCCTTGTAGAACCCAGTTATTTATTTTTTATTGTGATATCATACTATAGCCTCGTTTGGTTAAACTGTACTGGCAAGAGTCAAGAATATTATCATTAAAATTTTGTCTTTTATAAGAGGATCAAATAATTTAGAATATTCCGATTATATTAGACATTTCTTAGATTTTTTAATCTCATCACATTCAGATCATAAAAGGCAATAATTGAAAATCAACAACTTCTTCATTTCCTGTAGACCATAGCAACCCATTATTTTTCTTCCTTCTCCATGTTTTGTATATAGTGTTTATTTCATATATTTTTTGTCTATTCCTTATTAATTTGCTATCATATCGGAATATAACTTTACCGATAGTTGGTTTATTATTTTCTACATATATTCTGCTGGTTTTTTTATATGAGCCTGGTTCTTTTACATTTATTACTTTTTTCGATATCAAACGTTATTAATCGATATCATGGCATTGTGGCATTATCATAATTTGTATAAATTGAGATGGTTTATTATAAATCATTACTTATTTAATGTTTTTTCCTAGCTCTTCGAACCGTATTCATTAATTATTATTAACTTACGTACCTAACCTTTATGTTATGAGTGGTTATATAGTGTTATTGGCTGTTAGGCCTTTTATTGTATACGGACCTACCTTTGTTTATAACTGGTGAACAACTATAGCCCTTTTACATAAATTCATACATATAATCAAATCTTAACTATTAACATTTACATAAACAATTATTCTTTTCATATCTAATGACAATTTTATCTTGATCTGTGGATCACATATAAGAAAATTGAAATCTATTAACGCTAACTAGCTGCTTCCCACATCATTCTATAACAGTAATTGCATAATACCTCTTGTTTCATTACCTTTCATTAACTCAACAAGTAATTGGTATAACATAACATAAACTTTATCACAACATTCGTTGTCACAAAATAATATCATTTAATTCAAAATCCTTACTTGCTATTGCTATAAGGTAAATTATTGTTTCATTTTTGTTTACTTTCATGGTCATTTACTTTGACGATTTCTGTACTATTCTACTTCTTACACTTCTCATCAGTATCATATTGATTTACTTTTCACTGAACATAGATCATTAACTATTGTCTAATTTACAGGTTTGTTCATTCTCGTTATTTCTACCTTGCATCCTTATTTATCTTTATCTATAATCATAAATGTAATTATTAGACTTTTGTTTTATCATGGGGTTAGATATTGACTTGCTTATTATTTTGTTAATATAATATTTATGTAACATGGATGACAGCATTTCTGTTGCGTTACATATGCTCCCCCTCCTAAAAAAGTTTAGTTTACCTGAATGAAGTTTAGGTCAAATAAACTTGTCTTTTTCACATGCCTTTTCTTCATATCAATATTAATGGTTGACGATGGGATTCTCAATGTAACTTCATTAGACTAGTATTAATAATTCTTTATTTAATAACATTTCATTATTTCAATTAACATTCTTGATCATTTTAAATTTCTGTAAACAGTATTTGTTGGTAGTTGGCTACAATATTCAATAATACTTTAGGTTCACATCTCTTCTACTTATAATTACTGTAATCACTGTATTTCTCAATTATTCTTCTGTCATCTAATTTCTTTCTGTTTTCTTCGTCCTACTCTTCTGGAAACTGAGGTCATTCTTGCAACTATTCTAATATTCCTTAAATATTTAATTTCCCTAACAATCCCTAATATGTGCGTTGGTACAGTTCAGAGAGGCACTGTTTGGCTTCATACTCTGCTGCCCACACTACACCTTAATATAGTACTGCTGGAATTCATCTACAGTCAGCTGTAAAATATAATAATCTCCTAATAATCTCCTTAATTACTTAATAATAAATATTTGGGAAAAATTTTTTTTTCTTTTGTTGTTTTTATATTTCTTTATTACTATCCTTCATACTTTGTGATTCCATTTTAGTTTCCTTAAACATTCTTTGATGATAATTCTGACAGTTATCATTTGTAATTATTTTTGTTTTTTTCTTTCTTATTGTGATAATAACGCTAAGTATCTTCTTCATTTGTTTTTCTGATCTCAATATTTTCTAAATAGTTATTGTTTGATTATCATTATAATTGTGTTTCTGACTAGATAGAGTCCTTAGCTCAACTATTATTTTTCTTATCGTATTCATTATTTTGGCTGTTTATATTTCAATGAATTATGTTCATAAATATTCTTTTTTTTTCTCGTTTTCTTTAATATTACATTGGTTACAATCAATCATTTACTGAAGTTGTTTCTTTCACTTGGCAATGCGGTATGTATTTTAGGTCATATGATTTTTCTTTTATTATTTTGTATAGGTAGATTTGAGGTAAAAACTTTTATCTTGGGGTTTCATTATTCATTATTCACACTATTTCTTTGTAAACGTTTAGTAATAATTCTATTTTTCTTCTGTAATCTTGGGGTTTGTTATTAACTCTTCTTAATACCTTCTTCATAACTATATTTTAATTCAGACTTACTTCATTTTGAATGACATTTTTTCTATTTATTTCATTGTTCAAAAAATTCTCTTTTATTTACAAGTGTTTTCTCTTCAAAATCGATAATAAGTTGTTCTTATTGTATTTTAGAATTTATTCATAATATTTCCGTTATCTTTCCAACTGGTTGCCTGGTCAGTTTCCATAACATCAGTCCCATTTTTCTGGTTGACTGCTTCTTTTTCTAACCATGGTCCATTAATTCGACTGTACCCGTTGTCCGGATTACTGCAGTGTTCATACCAATTTTGACACTTGATAAATATCCTTTGCGTTCCTGGTACCGTAACTCGGCTGATGCAAAGTTTTCATTTAAGTCATGGTATTCAGTCATATTTAGCTCCTTTCTAATTTTTGGGTATCGTATCTCCTCTACTCTAACGTAATCACTGGTATATTCTACCCTTCCATTCCCTTCGATATCTGGACTATTTACCAAATGTTTTAAGGGTATCTTTCGTATTAACGATATAATTGGTGTGGTCATATACTTTTTGATTGTTGATTTATTTAAATGACATTTAAATTTATTTAAGGTTTTTGTAATTATTCCATGGTGGTTCATTTTCGTCATTTTCATGAAGTTTCTTCTATATTCCATACCCTTACATAACTCCCTTCGTTCATTAATTGGGATGTTAAACGCTCTAATTAATCCACCTTTCCTCATTTCCATTTCTTCCTTTGTATTGACTATTTTCTTTCTCCATATTTTCCTTATTTTCTGGATATTCTCTTCTATGGTTTGGATCTTCTCCTTGTCCCTTCTATTCTGATTTTCAGATGGCTCTGCATTTTGGTCTTCTCTAATTTCTGTTTCTTTTCTACCTTCAGAAGTGGTTTCTAGTGTTTTATTCATATATTCTTTACACACCTATCCATTGTTTCCGCTACCTTTTTGAAACCTTCTTCCATGGTTTTCCTGAAACTCTTTAAGTTTTCCTCCTGTTTCCTAAATTGTTCCCTTAAGTTTTCCTTGATTTCCTCTTTCATTTGTCTATTGCTTTCCATTATAATCCTCAACAGCTCCCGCATACTCATGTCTTCCTTTTTGTTAGATTTATCTGGTTGGTCCCCTTGGGCAACTTCTTCAATTACTTCCTTTTCCTTGTCCGTAATTATTTCAGTTTCCGTTATTTCGTCTGTCTGTTGTTCCATTCCACTATCTGTTATTATTTCTATTTCCTGTTCTTGTTCACCTACTTCCTTCTCCGTTTCTTCTGCCCTCACCTTTGATCTACCTCTGGTATGCATGTTTATTTTCCTACAGTTGCCTGCTCTGGTTAAGTAATATGAATACAATTATAGTTACTTGACTTAAGCCCTACACAAGTTGAGTGCCAATTTGTTACTAAACGCTCGGCTCTTACGGTTGCGGGATTCTCGTTCTTTCCGCCCAACGTTGTCGGCGTCAATTTGTTACTAATCGGGTACGTGTCTCTCGTTCGAGCCACGCGATGGAAGCCAATTTGTTACTAAACCTATGCTAGTGTGTTTTGATTTATTTTAATTATTTAAATATCTGGGATATTTAAAGTTGTGGGATATAGTGATTTAATTAACTAATATTAACTTATCTCTCTAAAAAATATCAGTGTTAGTGTACTTGAAACTTAAATAATTAATGTGTTATTCTGTAATTTCGTTCAACCCTATTATACCTTGAAGAGAATTATGTATAATTTTGTATTTTAACGCTCTCTCTTTGGTGTCGGAGAATTCCGCTATAAGCGCTGTAGTACCGGGGCAACGAAACTTAGAGGTTAATTCACTGTTTATGTTAACCAATTATTCTATACTTAGTCAGTTACTTTTTTATTCCCAACTCATTAAATAATACTCCAAATGACAAGATTTTGCAACTATACAAAGGTTCTTTATTTGTTTACTTCTTCAACATTGAATAAAATATGGTCCAACTGGCATACACAAAGGCTATAGATTGCGTGAATCGATTATTGATCAGTCCGATACTTTATTTAGATTCGGTTATATATTGTGTTTTAGTTTGTAATTAACTTAATTCAGGGTGTGAAGGTTCTTGTAACTGTGGGGAAGATTAAAAATACATAGATAAGAATGCTAGATTTACAAATTTGAAGTGTTGTGTAGTTAATATGATTTATACAATAATAATTTACCAGACTAGAACGAAGCGAATCGTGTGGGCTGTTGGTTGATAACTTCACTGTTCTGTATGACTATGTTGTACGATTTTCTTTCTTCAGATGTTAATAAAATGGAATTCTTGAACTGTTCACCTCGGAAATACAGCTCCTCAGGTTGATTTACTGCCAGACTGGTTCCTTCTGTAATTTCTGGATCCAAATACGTTCTTCTATCGTCTGAAGTAATTGGTGATGTTCCGTGTATTTATAAGGTTATGAGTTCCAGTGTAGTGTATATTATTGATTGTGATACAGTTAACTCTTTATATTGGGTTTAATATATCGTCAACTCCTTTTGGATATGGGACAATTCAAGTCCTTCCTTGTAGAACCCAGTTATTTATTTTTTATTGTGATATCATACTATAGCCTCGTTTGGTTAAACTGTACTGGCAAGAGTCAAGAATATTATCATTAAAATTTTGTGTTTTATAAGAGGATCAAATAATTTAGAATATTCCGATTATATTAGACATTTCTTAGATTTTTTAATCTCATCACATTCAGATCATAAAAGGCAATAATTGAAAATCAACAACTTCTTCATTTCCTATAGTCCATAGCAACCCATTATTTTTCTTCCTTCTCCATGTTTTGTATATAGTGTTTATTTCATATATTTTTTGTCTATTCCTTATTAATTTGCTATCATATCGGAATATAACTTTACCGATAGTTGGTTTATTACTTTCTACATATATTCTGCTGGTTTTTTGATATGAGCCTGGTTCTTTTACATTTATTACTTTTTTCGATATCAAACGTTATCAATCGATATCATGGCATTGTGGCATTATCATAATTTGTATAAATTGAGATGGTTTATTATAAATCATTACTTATTTAATGTTTTTTCCTAGCTCTTCGAACCGTATTCATTAATTATTATTAACTTACGTACCTAACCTTTATGTTATGAGTGGTTATATAGTGTTATTGGCTGTTAGGCCTTTTATTGTATACGGACCTACCTTTGTTTATAACTGGTGAACAACTATAGCCCTTTTACATAAATTCATACATATAATCAAATCTTAACTATTAACATTTACATAAACAATTATTCTTTTCATATCTAATGACAATTTTATCTTGATCTGTGGATCACATATAAGAAAATTGAAATCTATTAACGCTAACTAGCTGCTTCCCACATCATTCTATAACAGTAATTGCATAATACCTCTTGTTTCATTACCTTTCATTAACTCAACAAGTAATTGGTATAACATAACATAAACTTTATCACAACATTCGTTGTCACAAAATAATATCATTTAATTCAAAATCCTTACTTGCTATTGCTATAAGGTAAATTATTGTTTCATTTTTGTTTACTTTCATGGTCATTTACTTTGACGATTTCTGTACTATTCTACTTCTTACACTTCTCATCAGTATCATATTGATTTACTTTTCACTGAACATAGATCATTAACTATTGTCTAATTTACAGGTTTGTTCATTCTCGTTATTTCTACCTTGCATCCTTATTTATCTTTATCTATAATCATAAATGTAATTATTAGACTTTTGTTTTATCATGGGGTTAGATATTGACTTGCTTATTATTTTGTTAATATAATATTTATGTAACATGGATGACAGCATTTCTGTTGCGTTACATATGCTCCCCCTCCTAAAAAAGTTTAGTTTACCTGAATGAAGTTTAGGTCAAATAAACTTGTCTTTTTCACATGCCTTTTCTTCATATCAATATTAATGGTTGACGATGGGATTCTCAATGTAACTTCATTAGACTAGTATTAATAATTCTTTATTTAATAACATTTCATTATTTCAATTAACATTCTTGATCATTTTTAATTTCTGTAAACAGTATTTGTTGGTAGTTGGCTACAATATTCAATAATACTTTAGGTTCACATCTCTTCTACTTATAATTACTGTAATCACTGTATTTCTCAATTATTCTTCTGTCATCTAATTTCTTTCTGTTTTCTTCGTCCTACTCTTCTGGAAACTGAGGTCATTCTTGCAACTATTCTAATATTCCTTAAATATTTAATTTCCCTAACAATCCCTAATATGTGCGTTGGTACAGTTCAGAGAGGCACTGTTTGGCTTCATACTCTGCTGCCCACACTACACCTTAATATAGTACTGCTGGAATTCATCTACAGTCAGCTGTAAAATATAATAATCTCCTAATAATCTCCTTAATTACTTAATAATAAATATTTGGGAAAAATTTTTTTTTTCTTTTGTTGTTTTTATATTTCTTTATTACTATCCTTCATACTTTGTGATTCCATTTTAGTTTCCTTAAACATTCTTTGATGATAATTCTGACAGTTATCATTTGTAATTATTTTTGTTTTTTTCTTTCTTATTGTGATAATAACGCTAAGTATCTTCTTCATTTGTTTTTCTGATCTCAATATTTTCTAAATAGTTATTGTTTGATTATCATTATAATTGTGTTTCTGACTAGATAGAGTCCTTAGCTCAACTATTATTTTTCTTATCGTATTCATTATTTTGGCTGTTTATATTTCAATGAATTATGTTCATAAATATTCTTTTTTTTTCTCGTTTTCTTTAATATTACATTGGTTACAATCAATCATTTACTGAAGTTGTTTCTTTCACTTGGCAATGCGGTATGTATTTTAGGTCATATGATTTTTCTTTTATTATTTTGTATAGGTAGATTTGAGGTAAAACTTTTATCTTGGGGTTTCATTATTCATTATTCACACTATTTCTTTGTAAACGTTTAGTAATAATTCTATTTTTCTTCTGTAATCTTGGGGTTTGTTATTAACTCTTCTTAATACCTTCTTCATAACTGTATTTTAATTCAGACTTACTTCATTTTGAATGACATTTTTTCTATTTATTTCATTGTTCAAAAAATTCTCTTTTATTTACAAGTGTTTTCTCTTCAAAATCGATAATAAGTTGTTCTTATTGTATTTTAGAATTTATTCATAATATTTCCGTTATCTTTCCAACTGGTTGCCTGGTCAGTTTCCATAACATCAGTCCCATTTTTCTGGTTGACTGCTTCTTTTTCTAACCATGGTCCATTAATTCGACTGCACCCGTTGTCCGGATTACTGCAGTGTTCATACCAATTTTGACACTTGATAAATATCCTTTGCGTTCCTGGTACCGTAACTCGGCTGATGCAAAGTTTTCATTTAAGTCATGGTATTCAGTCATATTTAGCTCCTTTCTAATTTTTGGGTATCGTATCTCCTCTACTCTAACGTAATCACTGGTATATTCTACCCTTCCATTCCCTTCGATATCTGGACTATTTACCAAATGTTTTAAGGGTATCTTTCGTATTAACGATATAATTGGTGTGGTCATATACTTTTTGATTGTTGATTTATTTAAATGACATTTAAATTTATTTAAGGTTTTTGTAATTATTCCATGGTGGTTCATTTTCGTCATTTTCATGAAGTTTCTTCTATATTCCATACCCTTACATAACTCCCTTCGTTCATTAATTGGGATGTTAAACGCTCTAATTAATCCACCTTTCCTCATTTCCATTTCTTCCTTTGTATTGACTATTTTCTTTCTCCATATTTTCCTTATTTTCTGGATATTCTCTTCTATGGTTTGGATCTTCTCCTTGTCCCTTCTATTCTGATTTTCAGATGGCTCTGCATTTTGGTCTTCTCTAATTTCTGTTTCTTTTCTACCTTCAGAAGTGGTTTCTAGTGTTTTATTCATATTCTTTACACACCTATCCATTGTTTCCGCTACCTTTTTGAAACCTTCTTCCATGGTTTTCCTGAAACTCTTTAAGTTTTCCTCCTGTTTCCTAAATTGTTCCCTTAAGTTTTCCTTGATTTCCTCTTTCATTTGTCTATTGCTTTCCATTATAATCCTCAACAGCTCCCGCATACTCATGTCTTCCTTTTTGTTAGATTTATCTGGTTGGTCCCCTTGGGCAACTTCTTCAATTACTTCCTTTTCCTTGTCCGTAATTATTTCAGTTTCCGTTATTTCGTCTGTCTGTTGTTCCATTCCACTATCTGTTATTATTTCTATTTCCTGTTCTTGTTCACCTACTTCCTTCTCCGTTTCTTCTGCCCTCACCTTTGATCTACCTCTGGTATGCATGTTTATTTTCCTACAGTTGCCTGCTCTGGTTAAGTAATATGAATACAATTATAGTTACTTGACTTAAGCCCTACACAAGTTGAGCGCCAATTTGTTACTAAACGCTCGGCTCTTACGGTTGCGGGATTCTCGTTCTTTCCGCCCAACGTTGCCGGCGTCAATTTGTTACTAATCGGGTACGTGTCTCTCGTTCGAGCCACGCGATGGAAGCCAATTTGTTACTAAACCTATGCCAGTGTGTTTTGATTTATTTTAATTATTTAAATATCTGGGATATTTAAAGTTGTGGGATATAGTGATTTAATTAACTAATATTAACTTATCTCTCTAAAAAATATCAGTGTTAGTGTACTTGAAACTTAAATAATTAATGTGTTATTCTGTAATTTCGTTCAACCCTATTATACCTTGAAGAGAATTATGTATAATTTTGTATTTTAACGCTCTCTCTTTGGTGTCGGAGAATTCCGCTATAAGCGCTGTAGTACCGGGGCAACGAAACTTAGAGGTTAATTCACTGTTTATGTTAACCAATTATTCTATACTTAGTCAGTTACTTTTTTATTCCCAACTCATTAAATAATACTCCAAATGACAAGATTTTGCAACTATACAAAGGTTCTTTATTTGTTTACTTCTTCAACATTGAATAAAATATGGTCCAACTGGCATACACAAAGGCTATAGATTGCGTGAATCGATTATTGATCAGTCCGATACTTTATTTTGATTCGGTTATATAATGTGTTTTAGTTTGTAATTAACTTAATTCAGGGTGTGAAGGTTCTTGTAACTGTGGGGAAGATTAAAAATACATAGATAAGAATGCTAGATTTACAAATTTGAAGTGTTGTGTAGTTAATATGATTTATACAATAATAATTTACCAGACTAGAACGAAGCGAATCGTGTGGGCTGTTGGTTGATAACTTCACTGTTCTGTATGACTATGTTGTACGATTTTCTTTCTTCAGATGCTAATAAAATGGAATTCTTGTCCTGTTCACCTCGGAAATACAGCTCCTCAGGTTGATTTACTGCCAGACTGGTTCCTTCTGTAATTTCTGGATCCAAATACGTTCTTCTATCGTCTGAAGTAATTGGTGATGTTCCGTGTATTTATAAGGTTATGAGTTCCAGTGTAGTGTATATTATTGATTGTGATACAGTTAACTCTTTATATTGGGTTTAATATATCGTCAACTCCTTTCGGATATGGGACAATTCAAGTCCTTCCTTGTAGAACCCAGTTATTTATTTTTTATTGTGATATCATACTATAGCCTCGTTTGGTTAAACTGTACTGGCAAGAGTCAAGAATATTATCATTAAAATTTTGTCTTTTATAAGAGGATCAAATAATTTAGAATATTCCGATTATATTAGACATTTCTTAGATTTTTTAATCTCATCACATTCAGATCATAAAAGGCAATAATTGAAAATCAACAACTTCTTCATTTCCTGTAGACCATAGCAACCCATTATTTTTCTTCCTTCTCCATGTTTTGTATATAGTGTTTATTTCATATATTTTTTGTCTATTCCTTATTAATTTGCTATCATATCGGAATATAACTTTACCGATAGTTGGTTTATTATTTTCTACATATATTCTGCTGGTTTTTTGATATGAGCCTGGTTCTTTTACATTTATTACTTTTTTCGATATCAAACGTTATCAATTGATATCATGGCATTGTGGCATTATCATAATTTGTATAAATTGAGATGGTTTATTATAAATCATTACTTATTTAATGTTTTTTCCTAGCTCTTCGAACCGTATTCATTAATTATTATTAACTTACGTACCTAACCTTTATGTTATGAGTGGTTATATAGTGTTATTGGCTGTTAGGCCTTTTATTGTATACGGACCTACCTTTGTTTATAACTGGTGAACAACTATAGCCCTTTTACATAAATTCATACATATAATCAAATCTTAACTATTAACATTTACATAAACAATTATTCTTTTCATATCTAATGACAATTTTATCTTGATCTGTGGATCACATATAAGAAAATTGAAATCTATTAACGCTAACTAGCTGCTTCCCACATCATTCTATAACAGTAATTGCATAATACCTCTTGTTTCATTACCTTTCATTAACTCAACAAGTAATTGGTATAACATAACATAAACTTTATCACAACATTCGTTGTCACAAAATAATATCATTTAATTCAAAATCCTTACTTGCTATTGCTATAAGGTAAATTATTGTTTCATTTTTGTTTACTTTCATGGTCATTTACTTTGACGATTTCTGTACTATTCTACTTCTTACACTTCTCATCAGTATCATATTGATTTACTTTTCACTGAACATAGATCATTAACTATTGTCTAATTTACAGGTTTGTTCATTCTCGTTATTTCTACCTTGCATCCTTATTTATCTTTATCTATAATCATAAATGTAATTATTAGACTTTTGTTTTATCATGGGGTTAGATATTGACTTGCTTATTATTTTGTTAATATAATATTTATGTAACATGGATGACAGCATTTCTGTTGCGTTACATATGCTCCCCCTCCTAAAAAAGTTTAGTTTACCTGAATGAAGTTTAGGTCAAATAAACTTGTCTTTTTCACATGCCTTTTCTTCATATCGATATTAATGGTTGACGATGGGATTCTCAATGTAACTTCATTAGACTAGTATTAATAATTCTTTATTTAATAACATTTCATTATTTCAATTAACATTCTTGATCATTTTAAATTTCTGTAAACAGTATTTGTTGGTAGTTGGCTACAATATTCAATAATACTTTAGGTTCACATCTCTTCTACTTATAATTACTGTAATCACTGTATTTCTCAATTATTCTTCTGTCATCTAATTTCTTTCTGTTTTCTTCGTCCTACTCTTCTGGAAACTGAGGTCATTCTTGCAACTATTCTAATATTCCTTAAATATTTAATTTCCCTAAGAATCCCTAATATGTGCGTTGGTACAGTTCAGAGAGGCACTGTTTGGCTTCATACTCTGCTGCCCACACTACACCTTAATATAGTACTGCTGGAATTCATCTACAGTCAGCTGTAAAATATAATAATCTCCTAATAATCTCCTTAATTACTTAATAATAAATATTTGGGAAAAATTTTTTTTTCTTTTGTTGTTTTTATATTTCTTTATTACTATCCTTCATACTTTGTGATTCCATTTTAGTTTCCTTAAACATTCTTTGATGATAATTCTGACAGTTATCATTTGTAATTATTTTTGTTTTTTTCTTTCTTATTGTGATAATAACGCTAAGTATCTTCTTCATTTGTTTTTCTGATCTCAATATTTTCTAAATAGTTATTGTTTGATTATCATTATAATTGTGTTTCTGACTAGATAGAGTCCTTAGCTCAACTATTATTTTTCTTATCGTATTCATTATTTTGGCTGTTTATATTTCAATGAATTATGTTCATAAATATTCTTTTTTTTTCTCGTTTTCTTTAATATTACATTGGTTACAATCAATCATTTACTGAAGTTGTTTCTTTCACTTGGCAATGCGGTATGTATTTTAGGTCATATGATTTTTCTTTTATTATTTTGTATAGGTAGATTTGAGGTAAAAACTTTTATCTTGGGGTTTCATTATTCATTATTCACACTATTTCTTTGTAAACGTTTAGTAATAATTCTATTTTTCTTCTGTAATCTTGGGGTTTGTTATTAACTCTTCTTAATACCTTCTTCATAACTATATTTTAATTCAGACTTACTTCATTTTGAATGACATTTTTTCTATTTATTTCATTGTTCAAAAAATTCTCTTTTATTTACAAGTGTTTTCTCTTCAAAATCGATAATAAGTTGTTCTTATTGTATTTTAGAATTTATTCATAATATTTCCGTTATCTTTCCAACTGGTTGCCTGGTCAGTTTCCATAACATCAGTCCCATTTTTCTCGTTGACTGCTTCTTTTTCTAACCATGGTCCATTAATTCGACTGCACCCGTTGTCCGGATTACTGCAGTGTTCATACCAATTTTGACACTTGATAAATATCCTTTGCGTTCCTGGTACCGTAACTCGGCTGATGCAAAGTTTTCATTTAAGTCATGGTATTCAGTCATATTTAGCTCCTTTCTAATTTTTGGGTATCGTATCTCCTCTACTCTAACGTAATCACTGGTATATTCTACCCTTCCATTCCCTTCGATATCTGGACTATTTACCAAATGTTTTAAGGGTATCTTTCGTATTAACGATATAATTGGTGTGGTCATATACTTTTTGATTGTTGATTTATTTAAATGACATTTAAATTTATTTAAGGTTTTTGTAATTATTCCATGGTGGTTCATTTTCGTCATTTTCATGAAGTTTCTTCTATATTCCATACCCTTACATAACTCCCTTCGTTCATTAATTGGGATGTTAAACGCTCTAATTAATCCACCTTTCCTCATTTCCATTTCTTCCTTTGTATTGACTATTTTCTTTCTCCATATTTTCCTTATTTTCTGGATATTCTCTTCTATGGTTTGGATCTTCTCCATGTCCCTTCTATTCTGATTTTCAGATGGCTCTGCATTTTGGTGTTCTCTAATTTCTGTTTCTTTTCTACCTTCAGAAGTGGTTTCTAGTGTTTTATTCATATTCTTTACACACCTATCCATTGTTTCCGCTACCTTTTTGAAACCTTCTTCCATGGTTTTCCTGAAACTCTTTAAGTTTTCCTCCTGTTTCCTAAATTGTTCCCTTAAGTTTTCCTTGATTTCCTCTTTCATTTGTCTATTGCTTTCCATTATAATCCTCAACAGCTCCCGCATACTCATGTCTTCCTTTTTGTTAGATTTATCTGGTTGGTCCCCTTGGGCAACTTCTTCAATTACTTCCTTTTCCTTGTCCGTAATTATTTCAGTTTCCGTTATTTCGTCTGTCTGTTGTTCCATTCCACTATCTGTTATTATTTCTATTTCCTGTTCTTGTTCACGTACTTCCTTCTCCGTTTCTTCTGCCCTCACCTTTGATCTACCTCTGGTATGCATGTTTATTTTCCTACAGTTGCCTGCTCTGGTTAAGTAATATGAATACAATTATAGTTACTTGACTTAAGCCCTACACAAGTTGAGCGCCAATTTGTTACTAAACGCTCGGCTCTTACGGTTGCGGGATTCTCGTTCTTTCCGCCCAACGTTGCCGGCGTCAATTTGTTACTAATCGGGTACGTGTCTCTCGTTCGAGCCACGCGATGGAAGCCAATTTGTTACTAAACCTATGCCAGTGTGTTTTGATTTATTTTAATTATTTAAATATCTGGGATATTTAAAGTTGTGGGATATAGTGATTTAATTAACTAATATTAACTTATCTCTCTAAAAAATATCAGTGTTAGTGTACTTGAAACTTAAATAATTAATGTGTTATTCTGTAATTTCGTTCAACCCTATTATACCTTGAAGAGAATTATGTATAATTTTGTATTTTAACGCTCTCTCTTTGGTGTCGGAGAATTCCGCTATAAGCGCTGTAGTTCCGGGGCAACGAAACTTAGAGGTTAATTCACTGTTTATGTTAACCAATTATTCTATACTTAGTCAGTTACTTTTTTATTCCCAACTCATTAAATAATACTCCAAATGACAAGATTTTGCAACTATACAAAGGTTCTTTATTTGTTTACTTCTTCAACATTGAATAAAATATGGTCCAACTGGCATACACAGAGGCTATAGATTGCGTGAATCGATTATTGATCAGTCCGATACTTTATTTAGATTCGGTTATATAATGTGTTTTAGTTTGTAATTAACTTAATTCAGGGTGTGAAGGTTCTTGTAACTGTGGGGAAGATTAAAAATACATAGATAAGAATGCTAGATTTACAAATTTGAAGTGTTGTGTAGTTAATATGATTTATACAATAATAATTTACCAGACTAGAACGAAGCGAATCGTGTGGGCTGTTGGTTGATAACTTCACTGTTCTGTATGACTATGTTTTACGATTTTCTTTCTTCAGATGTTAATAAAATGGAATTCTTGTCCTGTTCACCTCGGAAATACAGCTCCTCAGGTTGATTTACTGCCAGACTGGTTCCTTCTGTAATTTCTGGATCCAAATACGTTCTTCTATCGTCTGAAGTAATTGGTGATGTTCCGTGTATTTATAAGGTTATGAGTTCCAGTGTAGTGTATATTATTGATTGTGATACAGTTAACTCTTTATATTGGGTTTAATATATCGTCAACTCCTTTCGGATATGGGACAATTCAAGTCCTTCCTTGTAGAACCCAGTTATTTATTTTTTATTGTGATATCATACTATAGCCTCATTTGGTTAAACTGTACTGGCAAGAGTTAAGAATATTATCATTAAAATTTTGTGTTTTATAAGAGGATCAAATAATTTAGAATATTCCGATTATATTAGACATTTCTTAGATTTTTTAATCTCATCACATTCAGATCATAAAAGGCAATAATTGAAAATCAACAACTTCTTCATTTCCTGTAGTCCATAGCAACCCATTATTTTTCTTCCTTCTCCATGTTTTGTATATAGTGTTTATTTCATATATTTTTTGTCTATTCCTTATTAATTTGCTGTCATATCGGAATATAACTTTACCGATAGTTGGTTTATTATTTTCTATATATATTCTGCTGGTTTTTTGATATGAGCCTGGTTCTTTTACATTTATTACTTTTTTCGATATCAAACGTTATCAATTGATATCATGGCATTGTGGCATTATCATAATTTGTATAAATTGAGATGGTTTATTATAAATCATTACTTATTTAATGTTTTTTCCTAGCTCTTCGAACCGTATTCATTAATTATTATTAACTTACGTACCTAACCTTTATGTTATGAGTGGTTATATAGTGTTATTGGCTGTTAGGCCTTTTATTGTATACGGACCTACCTTTGTTTATAACTGGTGAACAACTATAGCCCTTTTACATAAATTCATACATATAATCAAATCTTAACTATTAACATTTACATAAACAATTATTCTTTTCATATCTAATGACAATTTTATCTTGATCTATGGATCACATATAAGAAAATTGAAATCTATTAACGCTAACTAGCTGCTTCCCACATCATTCTATAACAGTAATTGCATAATACCTCTTGTTTCATTACCTTTCATTAACTCAACAAGTAATTGGTATAACATAACATAAACTTTATCACAACATTCGTTGTCACAAAATAATATCATTTAATTCAAAATCCTTACTTTCTATTGCTATAAGGTAAATTATTGTTTCATTTTTGTTTACTTTCATGGTCATTTACTTTGACAATTTCTGTACTATTCTACTTCTTACACTTCTCATCAGTATCATATTGATTTACTTTTCACTGAACATAGATCATTAACTATTATCTATTTTACAGGTTTGTTCATTCTCGTTATTTCTACCTTGCATCCTTATTTATCTTTATCTATAATCATAAATGTAATTATTAGACTTTTGTTTTATCATGGGGTTAGATATTGACTTGCTTATTATTTTGTTAATATAATATTTATGTAACATGGATGACAGCATTTCTGTTGCGTTACAATATATCAGTTATTACAAGTACAATTCAGGTTCTACTATTAGCATTGTAAAGCTTGTTTACTTCTCTTTATTTTGACATGTCTTGGTGACAGTTTGGTCATATTTTTCATTAACAATTCTTTATTCTAAACTATTTAAGGCGTCGTCTGCTAAATGTTGCAGATCCGACTATTAACTTTTTCTTATTATTCGCTTAATTATCCTTAACTTCTAATTTGAACATGATTATTTGATTGAAAAGGACACATTATTATACTTAAATGCTTTATCCAGCTGAACAATATTAATTATTAGTACACATTTGTTGATTTTCTATCACAAACTTCCATATTTAACTATTCTTACTTCAATAGGTCTTTCTTATTTCTTATTCTTATAACATCACTCAAGTAGTGGTGCTTTACATTCTTTTTGTCATCATTATTATTTTACCATGCTTAGTAGGGTCTCTACCTGATTCTTACTTTTATGACTTAAGTGTGTCATTCTTGGTTTGTTATCATTCCGTTACAATGTTTTGTTCCTTGACTATTATGACATTTCTTTACATATTTTAACTTCTTATGACGTTACTTAGATACATTCAGTGGTTACATTGATTGTATCTTTAATTTATTATAACATATATTATTGGTTTTCTTGTTATATTTTATAGTTTATGATTAATCATAGTATCGTTCTTTATATTTGTCCTTTTAAATCAGTACTTTGACATGGATCAGCTAATGTGCTGTTTCTATTTACAATACATGATACAAATATCATTCATGTCATCTCTTATTTTATTTGACTTTATTCATCAAAGGTTTTATTAAGCTCACTTAACAGTTTATGTGGGAAACTTGTCTTGTCAATTCGTCTTTGTCATTCTGTTTGT
Source organism: Magicicada septendecula (assembly GCA_034769895.1). Classification (NCBI taxonomy): domain Eukaryota; kingdom Metazoa; phylum Arthropoda; class Insecta; order Hemiptera; family Cicadidae; genus Magicicada; species Magicicada septendecula. Next base: position 305,327,194 of record CM068375.1, read on the forward strand.
TTATGTTGTAGTGTCATATTATGCAGATAGTGGATTTACCACTGTTCACTTGAATTTCTTCTCTCCTTTCATTCTTTATTGGTTTATTATATTTACTGTTACATTCTTCCTGGTTACTTATTTATAGTTATTTTAGTATCATTCACCCTTCTGGTGTTCATTGTTATTATGGAACGTTTTGTGACGTTACAACATAAAAAGCTTGGTTGCTTGAAGGCAGCAGTTAGCTGCGTGGGTCTCTACCAGATTTAAGGAGTGGGCCGAACAAGAAATTAATTCTGCCAGAGGATTGTGACTCTTAATTTGGGATTGAAGTCCTTCATATTGCCCCGACATATTCGATGTATTATCATATGACTGACCTCTCATATCGTTTATTGAAATATCTGTTAATGAAAGTGTGTTCAAAATTAATTCTTCCATTTGAGTACCCGTGTGGTTTTCCATTCTGATAAATTTAATAAATCTTTCCGTTGGGCAGCTATTATTTAAAATAGAGTGAACAATCAAAGTCAATTGGTCATGATGAGAAATATCAGGTGTTGAATCTACAGTAATGGAATAGTATTTGCTTGATTTTAATTCCTCAACAATTGTTAAAACTATTTTATTGTACATTATTTCTATAAACTCATTACAGATAGTCTTTGAGAGATAACCTACCTTTCCTTGACCAGGATTGCCATAATTTTGAATGTGAACTTTTAAAAAATCATCTTATTCGGCTAGCAATTCTATAATTCCTAGAAAATTGCCATTTGTCCGAAATCCAAAAACTTCATGCTTTTCTGAGCCTCGAAAGGCTAGCCCGTGAGCACCAAGAAACATGTAATACATGAATCAAAACTTTCTGCCAATAGTCTACTCTTTTAAGTACTGTTGATGATGAGCAGAGTCAATCTTACCAAGTAAATTCCCTCTGATGACGTAGGATTGTTTGTTAATTCTATGCTCAGAACACCTCTCATGCTGTGACAATCTGGAAATATGTTTCCAGTCGTTAAGGCCATGCATGAAAGAATTTTCAGTCTCGTCTGAATAGAAAAGTTTGCACGGAACACAATAAAAAGATCCCTTTGATTTAGAATACATCAGCCATTCTCTTTTCTTCAACTGTCCATTTTGCAAACGAGTAAACAACATACTCTTGTAAGCATACCTTGTCTTATCAGGATAAATACACCTAGATTTTGAAAAATCACAATCACAATCAGTTATTTTTGACAAGTGTTCTGGAAGACTTTTTAATTATATGATCTTTAAGCTCGTTTGTCAATGGTTCCCAAAAATTAGGGTCCATTAAATCAAATGTAACAATTTCTTTTTGCACGTTACTGTTAACTTTTGAATCATCTGAATCTAAGCATTGAATGTCAAGAACAGTATCTGCTACTTCCGGATCATTAACTTCACCACTTTCATATAAAACAGTATTTACACTATTAAAGTCAATATTTACTTTGCTACAACATGGGCGTTGTTGCAGACCTATGTTAAAATCTGCTGCATTTACAAGTTCATTATTTACTTCACAATAATTTTTATTTTGTTTTTGATCAGAATTGGAATCTATTGTTAAATTAGTTGGGGCAGGATCCGTAAACTTATCAGAATCGGTAGAATTTGAACCAGTACTTTGTGAAACTGTTGAAGCTTTCAAAAACTTGTCCAACTTAGCAGTTTTGTGTAATAATTTTGAGTGAGCGTCATCTTTAGCTTTTTTGAACTTGCGTTTATAAGGTCCACTTGCAGTGTGCAAATTCTGACTCATTTTCAATGAAGACATGAAGATGTTCAGACAAAAGAACACACACACACTGACACACAGAAAACAAACCAGGCTAAACAATACAAATATCTGAACATAAATAAATGGCTTTCAAATGACTCCACTAAATAATAAAAACAGTTAACACAAAGTGTATCATCTACAGAGCTTTTACGACGTATTCAGACCTTTCCAACTTAAAATAACCTCAAAACTGAAGGTGCATTGTTGTTTACTGCTCCACCGCTGATCTACTGGCTGTAAGTTAGAAGGGGATGGGGAGAGTGTGACTCGTCACCGATGCGACAACGCGCCATTGTCAACTGTCGACTGACTTATATGATGGGCTGTCTACCCAGGAACATATCCTGATCTAGTAACCTCTAGGACTATCAACCTGATATTAGTCAATATAATACATTTTAGGTTAGTTGTCTCCAAGTCGCTTATATTAATATAATAGATATTTACCATATATCCGTCGTGCGACTTCGTTTTTCTCGTCTTATTTTGACGCGTTTCGGCAACTAATTGCCATCTTCAGAATCTTAATCACTCATATGAGATCGTTAAAAAATTAAAAACATTAAAATCATTACGGTAAAAGTGCACTTTTACGATATTGGAAACTCACAGACGCGAACATGAAAGTTTATGTTTCTCGAGTGGACTATATCGATCGACTGCTTTCGCGTGGACAATATCGATCAACTGATTCACTGTTTATATAGCCACTGATAAACCTGTTTTGCTTAATATAGCCCATATGTACTGTGACATTTCATTTACTGGCGCCCGTGTGCAAGTATTGCCGTGTCGTACAACATGTTATGTGAAAATGTAAGTTTATCATTCAAGACATAATCACTGTTGATTTTGACGGCTTTATATATTTCGTATTCCTCAAGCGCGTCCATGTATTTTCCTTTCCTGCAGCAATGCAAAGGCTGGAAATTTGTCTCAAAATCACTGTAGTTATGATTACATAGTATCAGGTGCCTGGCAAAATTAGATGTTGTTTTATGTAATTCCCTTCTGGGAAGATGTTCGTTATATCTTTCTTCAAATGGTCTGCCTGTTTGGCCTATGTAGAACATGTCACATGAGCTGCAATTCATCTTGTATACGCCGGTTCTTTTTCTTTCTGGTATACTGTTTTTTCGGCTAAGAAGTCTCTGAATGTTGTTATTTGTACGAAAGGTTACAATTACATGGTGTTTCTTGAGTTCGTTAACTAGAATATTTGGTAAAATGTTTGTGTAATCTGCAGATATGTATTTATTAACCGGAAGTGTGTTATCATTGTTCGACTTTTTTAATTTCTTCTCTTTGTGTTTACTTATTAATTTATCCACTAATGAACTTTTATATCCGTTAGCCGCTGCTATGTGCTTGATGGTATTAACCTCTTCAATGTAGTCTTTTTCACTTAACGGTATAGTTAGCAATCTATGCACAAAACTATTGTAAGCTGCCATTTTATGCGAGGTGGGATGATATGAATCGGCATGAATTGTGACGTCCGTTGTTGTGGCCTTTCTATAGATTTTAAATTGAAGTTTTCCTTCGTTTTTTAAAATGGTTAAATCTAAGAAATTTAATTGATTTTCTTCTTCTATTTCAGATGTGAATTTAATCTTATGGTGTATGCTGTTTATGTGACTACTTAAGTTTTGTATTTGCCTTTTTGTTCCATTAAATATCATAAACGTATCGTCGACGTATCTACAATAAAAAATGATTTTATTCTTGTATAATTTATTCGATATTATGTTCATATTCTCATAATAATTTAAATATATATCAGCTAATAGTCCTGACAATGGCGAACCCATAGCCAGACCGTCATCTTGTGTAAAAAACCCGTTGTCAAATGTAAAGTAATTTTGTTCCAAGACGACTGTAAGTAGTTTTATAAGTTCATTGATTTTTTGCATGCTAAGTTGAGCTACTTCCTTTAAATTGTTATTTACAATTTCTATAGTTTCCCTCACGGGGATATTAGTGTACAAATTAGTTACGTCTAACGATACTAATTTATATTGTGGTAGTATTTCTATCTTTTTAAGTTTTTCAACAAACTCATAACTGTTCTTTATACTGTAATTATTTGCTATCCTGATATTATTCTTAATTAAAGTCACTAACAATTTAGCAGCTTTGTATCCGGGAGCTGTGGTGTAGTTTATTACTGGTCTGATTGGTGTACTTTCCTTGTGGATTTTAGGTAGTCCTGTGAATTTTGGTGCCGTGGCATTAATTGGTTTTAAATATCTGCGTGTTTTCTCATCTAACAAAAAATTACATTGATTAATGGTGTTATTCAAAGTTTTTACATAAGCCTTTGTGGGATCCCGGTCTATTTTCTTAATATTATTATTATTTATGAAATCAAATACCTTTTGAGTATACTCTCTTTTCTGCATGACCACCAATGTGTCACCCTTATCTGCCTTACTTATAATTGCATCATTTTTCTCAAGTTTACTTTTTATGGTTTTAAGATTCATGATATCCTGCTTATATTTACTTTTTAAAAAATTGTTTTGACTTTTACATTTATTACTATTAATTGCGTTATTGAGTTTGTTGTTGATAAAAACCCTTGCTTCATTCTGTGCAACGGAACCATTTAATCTTTTAATAGCAGCTTCAGCATTAACTACCTCATGGACAATTTCGTTTGTCGTATTAAATCTTGGTACATTATATTTCAGACCTTTATTAAGCACGTTTATTTCTTGGTTAGTGAACTCTATGTTGGTTGTATTCGTTACACGTTCATAGAACACATGTTTACAATCTATTGGTCTATTTTCTTTTTTATGCTGAGTAAGATATAGATTTCGTATTTTCTTATTATGGGTTAATACTTTATGATAAAAATAATTGGATATTAAAGCATTAATTTTGGTCATGATAACATCTATAACTGCAGGGTGAATTTCCTTTAACATTTCTAAATGCGCTTTATAAAGATCCGTATTTAACCTGTTTTTCTTTTTGTATAATTGTCTAATTTCTTGCGTTAACCACATTTTTTCTGCTATTTGTTTCGTCTTGAGTGCCGCCGGTGTTCTTGAATTAATATTTATGCGTGCAAATTTTGGTATGATATTCATTTTTATACACATTTTATTAAATTTAATGTTTTGTGCAACTTTTAGCATTTTGATTTTAACATTTTTGTATTTGTAGACAACACTTGCCTGACGGGCTTCAATATAATACATTTTAGGTTAGTTGTCTCCAAGTCGCTTATATTAATATAATAGATATTTACCATATATCCGTCGTGCGACTTCGTTTTTCTCGTCTTATTTTGACGCGTTTCGGCAACTAATTGCCATCTTCAGAATCTTAATCACTCATATGAGATCGTTAAAAAATTAAAAACATTAAAATCATTACGGTAAAAGTGCACTTTTACGATATTGGAAACTCACAGACGCGAACATGAAAGTTTATGTTTCTCGAGTGGACTATATCGATCGACTGCTTTCGCGTGGACAATATCGATCAACTGATTCACTGTTTATATAGCCACTGATAAACCTGTTTTGCTTAATATAGCCCATATGTACTGTGACATTTCATTTACTGGCGCCCGTGTGCAAGTATTGCCGTGTCGTACAACATGTTATGTGAAAATGTAAGTTTATCATTCAAGACATAATCACTGTTGATTTTGACGGCTTTATATATTTCGTATTCCTCAAGCGCGTCCATGTATTTTCCTTTCCTGCAGCAATGCAAAGGCTGGAAATTTGTCTCAAAATCACTGTAGTTATGATTACATAGTATCAGGTGCCTGGCAAAATTAGATGTTGTTTTATGTAATTCCCTTCTGGGAAGATGTTCGTTATATCTTTCTTCAAATGGTCTGCCTGTTTGGCCTATGTAGAACATGTCACATGAGCTGCAATTCATCTTGTATACGCCGGTTCTTTTTCTTTCTGGTATACTGTTTTTTCGGCTAAGAAGTCTCTGAATGTTGTTATTTGTACGAAAGGTTACAATTACATGGTGTTTCTTGAGTTCGTTAACTAGAATATTTGGTAAAATGTTTGTGTAATCTGCAGATATGTATTTATTAACCGGAAGTGTGTTATCATTGTTCGACTTTTTTAATTTCTTCTCTTTGTGTTTACTTATTAATTTATCCACTAATGAACTTTTATATCCGTTAGCCGCTGCTATGTGCTTGATGGTATTAACCTCTTCAATGTAGTCTTTTTCACTTAACGGTATAGTTAGCAATCTATGCACAAAACTATTGTAAGCTGCCATTTTATGCGAGGTGGGATGATATGAATCGGCATGAATTGTGACGTCCGTTGTTGTGGCCTTTCTATAGATTTTAAATTGAAGTTTTCCTTCGTTTTTTAAAATGGTTAAATCTAAGAAATTTAATTGATTTTCTTCTTCTATTTCAGATGTGAATTTAATCTTATGGTGTATGCTGTTTATGTGACTACTTAAGTTTTGTATTTGCCTTTTTGTTCCATTAAATATCATAAACGTATCGTCGACGTATCTACAATAAAAAATGATTTTATTCTTGTATAATTTATTCGATATTATGTTCATATTCTCATAATAATTTAAATATATATCAGCTAATAGTCCTGACAATGGCGAACCCATAGCCAGACCGTCATCTTGTGTAAAAAACCCGTTGTCAAATGTAAAGTAATTTTGTTCCAAGACGACTGTAAGTAGTTTTATAAGTTCATTGATTTTTTGCATGCTAAGTTGAGCTACTTCCTTTAAATTGTTATTTACAATTTCTATAGTTTCCCTCACGGGGATATTAGTGTACAAATTAGTTACGTCTAACGATACTAATTTATATTGTGGTAGTATTTCTATCTTTTTAAGTTTTTCAACAAACTCATAACTGTTCTTTATACTGTAATTATTTGCTATCCTGATATTATTCTTAATTAAAGTCACTAACAATTTAGCAGCTTTGTATCCGGGAGCTGTGGTGTAGTTTATTACTGGTCTGATTGGTGTACTTTCCTTGTGGATTTTAGGTAGTCCTGTGAATTTTGGTGCCGTGGCATTAATTGGTTTTAAATATCTGCGTGTTTTCTCATCTAACAAAAAATTACATTGATTAATGGTGTTATTCAAAGTTTTTACATAAGCCTTTGTGGGATCCCGGTCTATTTTCTTAATATTATTATTATTTATGAAATCAAATACCTTTTGAGTATACTCTCTTTTCTGCATGACCACCAATGTGTCACCCTTATCTGCCTTACTTATAATTGCATCATTTTTCTCAAGTTTACTTTTTATGGTTTTAAGATTCATGATATCCTGCTTATATTTACTTTTTAAAAAATTGTTTTGACTTTTACATTTATTACTATTAATTGCGTTATTGAGTTTGTTGTTGATAAAAACCCTTGCTTCATTCTGTGCAACGGAACCATTTAATCTTTTAATAGCAGCTTCAGCATTAACTACCTCATGGACAATTTCGTTTGTCGTATTAAATCTTGGTACATTATATTTCAGACCTTTATTAAGCACGTTTATTTCTTGGTTAGTGAACTCTATGTTGGTTGTATTCGTTACACGTTCATAGAACACATGTTTACAATCTATTGGTCTATTTTCTTTTTTATGCTGAGTAAGATATAGATTTCGTATTTTCTTATTATGGGTTAATACTTTATGATAAAAATAATTGGATATTAAAGCATTAATTTTGGTCATGATAACATCTATAACTGCAGGGTGAATTTCCTTTAACATTTCTAAATGCGCTTTATAAAGATCCGTATTTAACCTGTTTTTCTTTTTGTATAATTGTCTAATTTCTTGCGTTAACCACATTTTTTCTGCTATTTGTTTCGTCTTGAGTGCCGCCGGTGTTCTTGAATTAATATTTATGCGTGCAAATTTTGGTATGATATTCATTTTTATACACATTTTATTAAATTTAATGTTTTGTGCAACTTTTAGCATTTTGATTTTAACATTTTTGTATTTGTAGACAACACTTGCCTGACGGGCTTCAATATAATACATTTTAGGTTAGTTGTCTCCAAGTCGCTTATATTAATATAATAGATATTTACCATATATCCGTCGTGCGACTTCGTTTTTCTCGTCTTATTTTGACGCGTTTCGGCAACTAATTGCCATCTTCAGAATCTTAATCACTCATATGAGATCGTTAAAAAATTAAAAACATTAAAATCATTACGGTAAAAGTGCACTTTTACGATATTGGAAACTCACAGACGCGAACATGAAAGTTTATGTTTCTCGAGTGGACTATATCGATCGACTGCTTTCGCGTGGACAATATCGATCAACTGATTCACTGTTTATATAGCCACTGATAAACCTGTTTTGCTTAATATAGCCCATATGTACTGTGACATTTCATTTACTGGCGCCCGTGTGCAAGTATTGCCGTGTCGTACAACATGTTATGTGAAAATGTAAGTTTATCATTCAAGACATAATCACTGTTGATTTTGACGGCTTTATATATTTCGTATTCCTCAAGCGCGTCCATGTATTTTCCTTTCCTGCAGCAATGCAAAGGCTGGAAATTTGTCTCAAAATCACTGTAGTTATGATTACATAGTATCAGGTGCCTGGCAAAATTAGATGTTGTTTTATGTAATTCCCTTCTGGGAAGATGTTCGTTATATCTTTCTTCAAATGGTCTGCCTGTTTGGCCTATGTAGAACATGTCACATGAGCTGCAATTCATCTTGTATACGCCGGTTCTTTTTCTTTCTGGTATACTGTTTTTTCGGCTAAGAAGTCTCTGAATGTTGTTATTTGTACGAAAGGTTACAATTACATGGTGTTTCTTGAGTTCGTTAACTAGAATATTTGGTAAAATGTTTGTGTAATCTGCAGATATGTATTTATTAACCGGAAGTGTGTTATCATTGTTCGACTTTTTTAATTTCTTCTCTTTGTGTTTACTTATTAATTTATCCACTAATGAACTTTTATATCCGTTAGCCGCTGCTATGTGCTTGATGGTATTAACCTCTTCAATGTAGTCTTTTTCACTTAACGGTATAGTTAGCAATCTATGCACAAAACTATTGTAAGCTGCCATTTTATGCGAGGTGGGATGATATGAATCGGCATGAATTGTGACGTCCGTTGTTGTGGCCTTTCTATAGATTTTAAATTGAAGTTTTCCTTCGTTTTTTAAAATGGTTAAATCTAAGAAATTTAATTGATTTTCTTCTTCTATTTCAGATGTGAATTTAATCTTATGGTGTATGCTGTTTATGTGACTACTTAAGTTTTGTATTTGCCTTTTTGTTCCATTAAATATCATAAACGTATCGTCGACGTATCTACAATAAAAAATGATTTTATTCTTGTATAATTTATTCGATATTATGTTCATATTCTCATAATAATTTAAATATATATCAGCTAATAGTCCTGACAATGGCGAACCCATAGCCAGACCGTCATCTTGTGTAAAAAACCCGTTGTCAAATGTAAAGTAATTTTGTTCCAAGACGACTGTAAGTAGTTTATAAGTTCATTGATTTTTTGCATGCTAAGTTGAGCTACTTCCTTTAAATTGTTATTTACAATTTCTATAGTTTCCCTCACGGGGATATTAGTGTACAAATTAGTTACGTCTAACGATACTAATTTATATTGTGGTAGTATTTCTATCTTTTTAAGTTTTTCAACAAACTCATAACTGTTCTTTATACTGTAATTATTTGCTATCCTGATATTATTCTTAATTAAAGTCACTAACAATTTAGCAGCTTTGTATCCGGGAGCTGTGGTGTAGTTTATTACTGGTCTGATTGGTGTACTTTCCTTGTGGATTTTAGGTAGTCCTGTGAATTTTGGTGCCGTGGCATTAATTGGTTTTAAATATCTGCGTGTTTTCTCATCTAACAAAAAATTACATTGATTAATGGTGTTATTCAAAGTTTTTACATAAGCCTTTGTGGGATCCCGGTCTATTTTCTTAATATTATTATTATTTATGAAATCAAATACCTTTTGAGTATACTCTCTTTTCTGCATGACCACCAATGTGTCACCCTTATCTGCCTTACTTATAATTGCATCATTTTTCTCAAGTTTACTTTTTATGGTTTTAAGATTCATGATATCCTGCTTATATTTACTTTTTAAAAAATTGTTTTGACTTTTACATTTATTACTATTAATTGCGTTATTGAGTTTGTTGTTGATAAAAACCCTTGCTTCATTCTGTGCAACGGAACCATTTAATCTTTTAATAGCAGCTTCAGCATTAACTACCTCATGGACAATTTCGTTTGTCGTATTAAATCTTGGTACATTATATTTCAGACCTTTATTAAGCACGTTTATTTCTTGGTTAGTGAACTCTATGTTGGTTGTATTCGTTACACGTTCATAGAACACATGTTTACAATCTATTGGTCTATTTTCTTTTTTATGCTGAGTAAGATATAGATTTCGTATTTTCTTATTATGGGTTAATACTTTATGATAAAAATAATTGGATATTAAAGCATTAATTTTGGTCATGATAACATCTATAACTGCAGGGTGAATTTCCTTTAACATTTCTAAATGCGCTTTATAAAGATCCGTATTTAACCTGTTTTTCTTTTTGTATAATTGTCTAATTTCTTGCGTTAACCACATTTTTTCTGCTATTTGTTTCGTCTTGAGTGCCGCCGGTGTTCTTGAATTAATATTTATGCGTGCAAATTTTGGTATGATATTCATTTTTATACACATTTTATTAAATTTAATGTTTTGTGCAACTTTTAGCATTTTGATTTTAACATTTTTGTATTTGTAGACAACACTTGCCTGACGGGCTTCAATATAATACATTTTAGGTTAGTTGTCTCCAAGTCGCTTATATTAATATAATAGATATTTACCATATATCCGTCGTGCGACTTCGTTTTTCTCGTCTTATTTTGACGCGTTTCGGCAACTAATTGCCATCTTCAGAATCTTAATCACTCATATGAGATCGTTAAAAAATTAAAAACATTAAAATCATTACGGTAAAAGTGCACTTTTACGATATTGGAAACTCACAGACGCGAACATGAAAGTTTATGTTTCTCGAGTGGACTATATCGATCTACTGCTTTCGCGTGGACAATATCGATCAACTGATTCACTGTTTATATAGCCACTGATAAACCTGTTTTGCTTAATATAGCCCATATGTACTGTGACATTTCATTTATGGACGCGCTTGAGGAATACGAAATATATAAAGCCGTCAAAATCAACAGTGATTATGTCTTGAATGATAAACTTACATTTTCACATAACATGTTGTACGACACGGCAATACTTGCACACGGGCGCCAGTAAATGAAATGTCACAGTACATATGGGCTATATTAAGCAAAATATATATTAAGCAGTTGATCGATATTGTCCACGCGAAAGCAGTCGATCGATATAGTCCACTCGAGAAACATAAACTTTCATGTTCGCGTCTGTGAGTTTCCAATATCGTAAAAGTGCACTTTTACCGTAATGATTTTAATGTTTTTAATTTTTTAACGATCTCATATGAGTGATTAAGATTCTGAAGATGGCAATTAGTTGCCGAAACGCGTCAAAATAAGACGAGAAAAACGAAGTCGCACGACGGATATATGGTAAATATCTATTATATTAATATAAGCGACTTGGAGACAACTAACCTAAAATGTATTATATTGAAGCCCGTCAGGCAAGTGTTGTCTACAAATACAAAAATGTTAAAATCAAAATGCTAAAAGTTGCACAAAACATTAAATTTAATAAAATGTGTATAAAAATGAATATCATACCAAAATTTGCACGCATAAATATTAATTCAAGAACACCGGCGGCACTCAAGACGAAACAAATAGCAGAAAAAATGTGGTTAACGCAAGAAATTAGACAATTATACAAAAAGAAAAACAGGTTAAATACGGATCTTTATAAAGCGCATTTAGAAATGTTAAAGGAAATTCACCCTGCAGTTATAGATGTTATCATGACCAAAATTAATGCTTTAATATCCAATTATTTTTATCATAAAGTATTAACCCATAATAAGAAAATACGAAATCTATATCTTACTCAGCATAAAAAAGAAAATAGACCAATAGATTGTAAACATGTGTTCTATGAACGTGTAACGAATACAACCAACATAGAGTTCACTAACCAAGAAATAAACGTGCTTAATAAAGGTCTGAAATATAATGTACCAAGATTTAATACGACAAACGAAATTGTCCATGAGGTAGTTAATGCTGAAGCTGCTATTAAAAGATTAAATGGTTCCGTTGCACAGAATGAAGCAAGGGTTTTTATCAACAACAAACTCAATAACGCAATTAATAGTAATAAATGTAAAAGTCAAAACAATTTTTTAAAAAGTAAATATAAGCAGGATATCATGAATCTTAAAACCATAAAAAGTAAACTTGAGAAAAATGATGCAATTATAAGTAAGGCAGATAAGGGTGACACATTGGTGGTCATGCAGAAAAGAGAGTATACTCAAAAGGTATTTGATTTCATAAATAATAATAATATTAAGAAAATAGACCGGGATCCCACAAAGGCTTATGTAAAAACTTTGAATAACACCATTAATCAATGTAATTTTTTGTTAGATGAGAAAACACGCAGATATTTAAAACCAATTAATGCCACGGCACCAAAATTCACAGGACTACCTAAAATCCACAAGGAAAGTACACCAATCAGACCAGTAATAAACTACACCACAGCTCCCGGATACAAAGCTGCTAAATTGTTAGTGACTTTAATTAAGAATAATATCAGGATAGCAAATAATTACAGTATAAAGAACAGTTATGAGTTTGTTGAAAAACTTAAAAAGATAGAAATACTACCACAATATAAATTAGTATCGTTAGACGTAACTAATTTGTACACTAATATCCCCGTGAGGGAAACTATAGAAATTGTAAATAACAATTTAAAGGAAGTAGCTCAACTTAGCATGCAAAAAATCAATGAACTTATAAAACTACTTACAGTCGTCTTGGAACAAAATTACTTTACATTTGACAACGGGTTTTTTACACAAGATGACGGTCTGGCTATGGGTTCGCCATTGTCAGGACTATTAGCTGATATATATTTAAATTATTATGAGAATATGAACATAATATCGAATAAATTATACAAGAATAAAATCATTTTTTATTGTAGATACGTCGACGATACGTTTATGATATTTAATGGAACAAAAAGGCAAATACAAAACTTAAGTAGTCACATAAACAGCATACACCATAAGATTAAATTCACATCTGAAATAGAAGAAGAAAATCAATTAAATTTCTTAGATTTAACCATTTTAAAAAACGAAGGAAAACTTCAATTTAAAATCTATAGAAAGGCCACAACAACGGACGTCACAATTCATGCCGATTCATATCATCCCACCTCGCATAAAATGGCAGCTTACAATAGTTTTGTGCATAGATTGCTAACTATACCGTTAAGTGAAAAAGACTACATTGAAGAGGTTAATACCATCAAGCACATAGCAGCGGCTAACGGATATAAAAGTTCATTAGTGGATAAATTAATAAGTAAACACAAAGAGAAGAAATTAAAAAAGTCGAACAATGATAACACACTTCCGGTTAATAAATACATATCTGCAGATTACACAAACATTTTACCAAATATTCTAGTTAACGAACTCAAGAAACACCATGTAATTGTAACCTTTCGTACAAATAACAACATTCAGAGACTTCTTAGCCGAAAAAACAGTATACCAGAAAGAAAAAGAACCGGCGTATACAAGATGAATTGCAGCTCATGTGACATGTTCTACATAGGCCAAACAGGCAGACCATTTGAAGAAAGATATAACGAACATCTTCCCAGAAGGGAATTACATAAAACAACATCTAATTTTGCCAGGCACCTGATACTATGTAATCATAACTACAGTGATTTTGAGACAAATTTCCAGCCTTTGCATTGCTGCAGGAAAGGAAAATACATGGACGCGCTTGAGGAATACGAAATATATAAAGCCGTCAAAATCAACAGTGATTATGTCTTGAATGATAAACTTACATTTTCACATAACATGTTGTACGACACGGCAATACTTGCACACGGGCGCCAGTAAATGAAATGTCACAGTACATATGGGCTATATTAAGCAAAACAGGTTTATCAGTGGCTATATAAACAGTGAATCAGTTGATCGATATTGTCCACGCGAAAGCAGTCGATCGATATAGTCCACTCGAGAAACATAAACTTTCATGTTCGCGTCTGTGAGTTTCCAATATCGTAAAAGTGCACTTTTACCGTAATGATTTTAATGTTTTTAATTTTTTAACGATCTCATATGAGTGATTAAGATTCTGAAGATGGCAATTAGTTGCCGAAACGCGTCAAAATAAGACGAGAAAAACGAAGTCGCACGACGGATATATGGTAAATATCTATTATATTAATATAAGCGACTTGGAGACAACTAACCTAAAATGTATTATATTGAAGCCCGTCAGGCAAGTGTTGTCTACAAATACAAAAATGTTAAAATCAAAATGCTAAAAGTTGCACAAAACATTAAATTTAATAAAATGTGTATAAAAATGAATATCATACCAAAATTTGCACGCATAAATATTAATTCAAGAACACCGGCGGCACTCAAGACGAAACAAATAGCAGAAAAAATGTGGTTAACGCAAGAAATTAGACAATTATACAAAAAGAAAAACAGGTTAAATACGGATCTTTATAAAGCGCATTTAGAAATGTTAAAGGAAATTCACCCTGCAGTTATAGATGTTATCATGACCAAAATTAATGCTTTAATATCCAATTATTTTTATCATAAAGTATTAACCCATAATAAGAAAATACGAAATCTATATCTTACTCAGCATAAAAAAGAAAATAGACCAATAGATTGTAAACATGTGTTCTATGAACGTGTAACGAATACAACCAACATAGAGTTCACTAACCAAGAAATAAACGTGCTTAATAAAGGTCTGAAATATAATGTACCAAGATTTAATACGACAAACGAAATTGTCCATGAGGTAGTTAATGCTGAAGCTGCTATTAAAAGATTAAATGGTTCCGTTGCACAGAATGAAGCAAGGGTTTTTATCAACAACAAACTCAATAACGCAATTAATAGTAATAAATGTAAAAGTCAAAACAATTTTTTAAAAAGTAAATATAAGCAGGATATCATGAATCTTAAAACCATAAAAAGTAAACTTGAGAAAAATGATGCAATTATAAGTAAGGCAGATAAGGGTGACACATTGGTGGTCATGCAGAAAAGAGAGTATACTCAAAAGGTATTTGATTTCATAAATAATAATAATATTAAGAAAATAGACCGGGATCCCACAAAGGCTTATGTAAAAACTTTGAATAACACCATTAATCAATGTAATTTTTTGTTAGATGAGAAAACACGCAGATATTTAAAACCAATTAATGCCACGGCACCAAAATTCACAGGACTACCTAAAATCCACAAGGAAAGTACACCAATCAGACCAGTAATAAACTACACCACAGCTCCCGGATACAAAGCTGCTAAATTGTTAGTGACTTTAATTAAGAATAATATCAGGATAGCAAATAATTACAGTATAAAGAACAGTTATGAGTTTGTTGAAAAACTTAAAAAGATAGAAATACTACCACAATATAAATTAGTATCGTTAGACGTAACTAATTTGTACACTAATATCCCCGTGAGGGAAACTATAGAAATTGTAAATAACAATTTAAAGGAAGTAGCTCAACTTAGCATGCAAAAAATCAATGAACTTATAAAACTACTTACAGTCGTCTTGGAACAAAATTACTTTACATTTGACAACGGGTTTTTTACACAAGATGACGGTCTGGCTATGGGTTCGCCATTGTCAGGACTATTAGCTGATATATATTTAAATTATTATGAGAATATGAACATAATATCGAATAAATTATACAAGAATAAAATCATTTTTTATTGTAGATACGTCGACGATACGTTTATGATATTTAATGGAACAAAAAGGCAAATACAAAACTTAAGTAGTCACATAAACAGCATACACCATAAGATTAAATTCACATCTGAAATAGAAGAAGAAAATCAATTAAATTTCTTAGATTTAACCATTTTAAAAAACGAAGGAAAACTTCAATTTAAAATCTATAGAAAGGCCACAACAACGGACGTCACAATTCATGCCGATTCATATCATCCCACCTCGCATAAAATGGCAGCTTACAATAGTTTTGTGCATAGATTGCTAACTATACCGTTAAGTGAAAAAGACTACATTGAAGAGGTTAATACCATCAAGCACATAGCAGCGGCTAACGGATATAAAAGTTCATTAGTGGATAAATTAATAAGTAAACACAAAGAGAAGAAATTAAAAAAGTCGAACAATGATAACACACTTCCGGTTAATAAATACATATCTGCAGATTACACAAACATTTTACCAAATATTCTAGTTAACGAACTCAAGAAACACCATGTAATTGTAACCTTTCGTACAAATAACAACATTCAGAGACTTCTTAGCCGAAAAAACAGTATACCAGAAAGAAAAAGAACCGGCGTATACAAGATGAATTGCAGCTCATGTGACATGTTCTACATAGGCCAAACAGGCAGACCATTTGAAGAAAGATATAACGAACATCTTCCCAGAAGGGAATTACATAAAACAACATCTAATTTTGCCAGGCACCTGATACTATGTAATCATAACTACAGTGATTTTGAGACAAATTTCCAGCCTTTGCATTGCTGCAGGAAAGGAAAATACATGGACGCGCTTGAGGAATACGAAATATATAAAGCCGTCAAAATCAACAGTGATTATGTCTTGAATGATAAACTTACATTTTCACATAACATGTTGTACGACACGGCAATACTTGCACACGGGCGCCAGTAAATGAAATGTCACAGTACATATGGGCTATATTAAGCAAAACAGGTTTATCAGTGGCTATATAAACAGTGAATCAGTTGATCGATATTGTCCACGCGAAAGCAGTCGATCGATATAGTCCACTCGAGAAACATAAACTTTCATGTTCGCGTCTGTGAGTTTCCAATATCGTAAAAGTGCACTTTTACCGTAATGATTTTAATGTTTTTAATTTTTTAACGATCTCATATGAGTGATTAAGATTCTGAAGATGGCAATTAGTTGCCGAAACGCGTCAAAATAAGACGAGAAAAACGAAGTCGCACGACGGATATATGGTAAATATCTATTATACTGATATTAGTCACTGCCTTGCACTGTTAATTAATTATTGGTGGTAGTAAACTGCGTGTTTGATTTAGTTTTTCTCATTAGAAAAAAAATTGGTCCTGTGGCCCCCTTAAGCCTGCGGCCCCTGGGCTCAATTGGTAATCCGCCACTGCTCAGATACCTTACCATAACAACAACATAACCTATTACCCAATACATATAACACCAGTACAAATTTATATACAATCTGCGTCATATCAAATGTCATTGTTCACCAAAATCATTACATTATTCAGCCAATTTTTTAAAACCATTACACTCACATAATTAAATGTCCATCAACACTATGTGTCTAACCTCCATCATCAAAAATTAGTCTGCTATTACTCATACACGTATCATTTTTAATTAAACTCATTATATTGTTTCTATCAATATAATGCCCATTTATACTTGTTTTATTCATTATACCATAATAATAATCTACAGGATTGTTCAACATTATTATATCATACGTCACGTCTACATTGGGTATGGTCAAGTCGCCCTTCGTATTATTTGTCATCACCAGGTAGGTTATAATTTCACCATTATTATCATCGGCTACTATTACACCAATTTTATCACCAGGTAAGTGCTTATTATCATCAATATAATCATCATTTGCTACTGTACTAATTACGTCACCAGGTAAGTACTCATTATTAACAATTCTCTCCATATCTAATCTCTCTACTAATTCTTTATAACCTCTATTAATCTTACAAATCTCTCTCTCTCTCTCTCTCTCTCTCTCTCTCTCTCTCTCTCTCTCTCTCATCATAATACCTCTCACAACCCCCCTGAACTCTCTCACTCCACACAAAGGGCAACACAACATTATCTAAATACATCCTGGCTTTACCAGGTACACCATAAGACATAAAGGGACCATTTGGAAACACCGTGTCTCCCCCGGAGGAATCTTCGTCCTCGTTAAACACTTGTGAAGTCTTTACTTCACTTACACCATAGGGAAAATTTGCCCTCTGCCCCCCATACTCACTTAAACTCCCTTCCACTCTCTCTCAAGCTCATTAACACTTATTACCTTACCACTAACCTCTACTCCCATTATATTCTCATTATCACTATTATTATTCGATGTATCACTTTCTGATATCCCATTTTTATTTATATCACCACTATTATAGTTATCACTATTTTCACTATCACTTACCTTGTCGTCTATCACCTGATTATTATTCGTCATCATCTCACCATTATAATTATCACTTGTATTAACACCATCACTTACCTGGTTTAGTTCACTTTCTTTATTCTCCCTTAATTTCTCTACCTCTCGTTTCCGCTCCCCCTTTCTTTTTCTAATGTCATTTACATTATCTTGGATTTGTTTCTCCCAAGCACTAAGACGACTATCTAGTTGCTGATTGATGGCATTCAAATGCTCATTGAACTGCTGTATCAAATTGGTATTCATTTCATCATCATCTCACCATTATAATTATCACTTGTATTAACACCATCACTTACCTGGTTTAGTTCACTTTCTTTATTCTCCCTTAATTTCTCTACCTCTCGTTTCCGCTCCCCCTTTCTTTTTCTAATGTCATTTACATTATCTTGGATTTGTTTCTCCCAAGCACTAAGACGACTATCTAGTTGCTGATTGATGGCATTCAAATGCTCATTGAACTGCTGTATCAAATTGGTATTCATTTCATTAAATTTTATATTTTGTTGTTCTTTTATTTCATTAATATCATGCTTCATATTCTCCCTTAAATCAACATTTCGTTGTTTTACTTCACCAATATTACTAGACATTGTATGCAAACAATCATCATTATTATCAAAACGTCTTCCGAACTTAACATTTTGCTCTTTCAATTTGTTAAACTGCTTTAGCAAAAAAACTCATCATGTTATCATCAGATTTACAACTTTCTTTAGTTGAGACTGGAGTTGAATGAACTCTAGAATCACTCATCATAGCTGAGTCACTTAGACTCCCTTCATTTTCATTATCCTCCATTTAAATTATTGATAATTAAATATTTATATAACTGAAAGTTTATTAAACAAAAAACTTTTTAAATACCACGTGCTACTCTAAACATCTTATAACCTACAAATTATTCAAAAATGCTGCCTTCACCAACCCTATTTTCGGTGTTTAAGTCAGGCCTAACTTATATAAAAATTATATAAATATCCTAGCAGGGTCACCAATTTTAACGATAAAAAATATTGACAAATACGCAAAACGACTACTTACCCCGACTCTGACCAACTGCCTTAGTATTATCTCCGAAGATGCAAATGCAAGGTCGCCACGATGTTTTGAGGTTATACATCGAAACCATATCATTCCTCCCATTAAATATTTTAGTTGATTTTAATTCCCTTAATTCAAAAAACTCACAGGTTCGATTAGGCAAGATGTTGACATTGAAAATAGGTTAGGTTTTGGTGCAATAACTACACTTAACACATGGTTATTGTCATACACAAATCTGAATTTATTTTCATTGTAGCAATTCAAAAATTACTAACCATATTCATTTTTTATTAACAAATTACTCAATATTGAGCACTCATAAAAATTAGTTAAACAATACTATAAATGATTAATTATAATTTTGCAAACCAGTACTTCGCACTCGCTCATGCTCTCTCTCTCTCTCTCTCTCTCTCTCTCTCTCTCTCTCTCTCTCTCTCTCTCTCTCTCTCCCTCTCTCTCTCTCTCTCTCTCTTTGTACCCCCCTAAATTTGAGATCTCAGTACTATTTATGAATTTTGCATTTTAGAAAAAGGTAAATTGATGTTAAAATTGTTTGTCAATCGTTCTCGATTGTTTGCCGAGTCGGCTTGTGCCGTTGCAAATTTAGATAGTAAATTTTCCTGGCCATATTTCGCGCCAACAATGCCGATAGAATATCAGTAACAAAGGTTACGCGCGGGCTAGGCAAGAGCACGGCTATATAGCTCGGCCTTGACCGTTATATCGCGATAGCTTGGGGCAACGTAATCAAGTCTGCAGCGACACGTCAGCTGTTTTGTACAAGTTTTTCGATACTCGTGGTCGGCCAGCAGGCTCATACTCCTCCTTCTCATTTTAATTTTTGCTCTCTGACGGGACGCTTAGTCGGGTGGCATGGTACATTGTGGTCCATCTTTACAAAATGAGTTCATAATATTTTTTAAGTGCTTCAGGTGAGTCAAAAGTATTAATGTTAATTTATTAAGGGCTTGTGTGGGTATTACGTTTATATGTATATATATGTGTGTGTGTGCGACTCAAATGTTACGTCTGGGGTAGCTGAGAGCATGTGGCCGACTTGCCTTTGCTTGCTTGAAAATTAAAAAAATAAGATGTCGGAAATTATATTCACATGTAAAGTAATAATTTGATGTAACAAATATTTAAAGGTAAATGTAATTTGAAATCTGAAATTTAATAATTTGAAATTGTGAGGATTACTATTTCTATTAACACTTAGTTGTCGGTACAGAATTGTGACAGTATGTCTGTGATCTGGGTTTATGGGGGCGAGAAAGAATTATGCTAAGGTATTTTCTTGACAGCTATCTACAAATAAAATTTTTCCAGGGTTCCTGCATAGTCGGGAGGAGAAAGGGTTGCGAGGATGGAGACAGGCCATCAGTTTTCATCTGCAGAGCATTGCAATAAGCTCCCCAATGCCGTCAGACCCGGAGAAATCCTAACTACACCAGCCTGAACAACTGCCCAGAAAATGAAGCATACTATTCGGAGCTCAAACTCACCAGTTGTCTCAACATAGTCATCATCATCTCTAATTCCGGATAACTTAATAAGGGAGTATTCCTTATATTAAACCACAAACACAGCATTTCATTTGATTTAACGTATAAAACGAAAGATACCTTCATAAACAGTAAATGCAGATATTCAATGATTAAAGTTCTGTTATAGCATGCCCTGGAGACATGTTGTGAATTGTGTGATTAACTGTATAAAAGAAGCTTCCTGTTAATATATGTCCATTGCCATACTGTATTATATAAAACACTAATTGTCTTTTTGCTGTGTGTAATTGGCAAAGAAAAATTTAAAACTGTTAGTTGAGTCAGTTTTTATTATACAGTTTCTGGTGAATGTAAAATGTCAGTAACAACGTTATGCATAAACTAATGGTAAATTATTATTGGCTAGCTTTTCTAAATCTTCTTTGTGAGAAACAGTACATTATCATGATCTATTATAAAACTTGGGTAAGAATAAGTTTCGAAGTATCAGAACTTTATGGGACAATTTTTTCTGAGCAACTGGTGCATATAAGAATATTATGGTAGTTTCAGAATATATACATATGTATATTTTTCTAACACAGTTTGGTAATTCTCAAACGAGAAATTTTACCTTCTCCACATCTGTCCTAAGGTAGTGGTCGGCAGTGAAAACTGCTATCACAACTTCCTTAGCTGAAGAGGCAAATTGAAGCCGAAACAGAGACAAGCAAAAGTAACCAGAGCGCAATGCTCAAAGAATATGTTTGTGTTTGTCAATGCAATCTTGTCAAAAGGTAACCCTTTTTGCAAAGTTTGGAGTCCGAAAGACTAATTTGTTAAAACGGTTGTCCTTCAAAGCATTTGGGATCCAAAAGACTTGTTCCAAGACACACAAAATGGGATAAGATTTTGACCCAGTTTGCTATGATCTGTTTTCGAACTATTCGGTTCTCATCAGCAAGGCGAAGAAGCCTTGGAACATAATTTATTGAAAGTTTTGCCAATTGTAAATGGTACTACTTCAAAGTTGTTGAACATTTTGAGCATTGTGCTCTGGTTACTTTTGCTTGTCTCTGTTTCGGCTTCAATTCGCCTCTTCAGCTAAGGAAGTTGTGATAGTAGTTTTCACTGCTGACCACTACCTTAGGACAGATGTGGAGAAGGTAAAATTTCTCGTTTGAGAATTACCAAACTGTGTTTGATACAAAACTCCTCATGCCAAACTTTGTTCGTCTTTTGTCTTTCGACTTTGACTTACATTTGTTCAACATATATTTTTCTTTTAATGCGAAATTTTTTAAATTTCATTTATCAGATATAAACCGACATACTACATGTTTCTTGTCAGTGATGATGTATTATTGTGTGAGCACAAATTGAATTAATAAGGTACCTATAGAATTGTTATTTAGCAACAATAGTTAAACTGTGATTTAGAAAATGCCATTTGAATAAATGTTAATGTATAGAAATGTCAGCTTATGTTGGAACAGTGTATTTAAATGTGTTGAATAATTTGTTGTTTGTTAATAATATTGCCAATTGTGATTAATACTACTTGATAGACACATGTCTATGAAATGAACATTGAGAATTCAATTCTGTACACTGGATTAAAAATGTTATCATGATAATTTGAACACTAATAAAACGCTGTTATAGTTATGCAAGTGTTTTATTGGAAGTCCTGTCATGATGGGCTCACCACATTTTTTCTTCCATCTAGACCACGAGTCTAGTTTTAAGAATTAAGTAACGACCCCTGATTAAAAAAAAAAAATATATATATATAAAAATTCAGGGGGACGTTTCAAGCTGCAGAGGATATCCAAGATGTTACACCATCACTTTTGTAAGCCACACAGTTCCATTGAAACACTCTACTTAAACTGTCCCAATATTACATTTTTTTCTTTAAAAAGAGTTCTTCCCTGTTGTATTAGATTTATATTCACAATTTTTGGTAGGCTTACCCTTATTTGTCAGCGTAGGCCTCCCGTCACTATTACAATGCAACTGTTCTATCTGAAGGTGTTTAGCAGACTGCCTCGAGCTGGGGCTCGCAGTTGTATACTATCCGAGCCTTTTTCATGTCGGCCACAAGGCTCTACCGGATGTCCACCCATCTCCCATCAACACATATCGAAGCTTCGAGTAGTTTCTGGATGCCGGATATGCGTTGTAACATTGAAAAACACGTGGCTCTCTCATGATCCAAGCGTGACATGATGCTAATTAAGAAATACCTCACCTTATACGGTAAAGCCTGTTCGACTCGGGACATGAGTCACATACTTCATTCTAACTTCCAATAATGAGTCCCTAACACTGGCTTTCACAAAAGTATTACATAGAATGGTTAATTACTGAAAATTATTAAAACAATGGTTCAGCCCCTTTTCTCCCGTTACAGTGTATACAGACTTTTCTTCTTCTTCAGTATGACATCAGTTTTATACTTAAGACTTGGTACATGTAGCATTATGTGCATCAGAAAAATTCGTCATTCCATTTTGATGATCAAGATAAGTTAGAGGGAGAAGATAATGAATGAGGAAGTCTTTAAAAGAGCTCAGGAGGAGAGGAAGTTTCTATGAAATTTAAACGGCAGAAGATCTAAGTTTATAGGGCATATTCTATGACATAATGGGTTGGTTAAGAGAATAATAGAAGGAACAATTGAAGGGAAGAATGACAGAGGACGGCCCCATTTAGACTACATGAAACAGCTTATGGTCGATATAACTACATATTATATTGTGAGTTGAAAAGAAAAGCAGAGCAGCATGAAGAATGGCGAGCTGCTGCCAACCAGCCTATGGGCTGCTAACCTAGAAGAGAGATGATGATATGACAAAATATCTTGTTTGCTTGATTAAAGACTAAATTTATTTCTGATGACATATTTGTTAGTAGTAGAGAGTACAAAGAGCTATCGTATAGTATAACAGCACCTGAGAGGTAAACAATTTCTAACTCTAATTTGTATTAAAACTGAGATAATGACATATAATTTCTTGCTCTGTACATTTTTATGTGGTAAAAGATGGTATCTCCAACATGAATAGTTAACCAGCAGTACAGTATGAAAAAGAAGTAAATGTATTTTTGTAAATGGTAAACACTTTTAAAAGTAGCAAGTGCCAGAAATAATTGTAAAAAAAATAATGTTTTCCTATAAAACGAATAAATTACTCTTGTAATTATCTTTACTTTTCATTTGCTCTGAACTTGTTGAAGTGGAATTATAATCATTTACCTCTCAGGGGGTGATATTATTCTTGCTGTAAGGTTGTTCACACATAATGAATGTAATATCTTTGGCATAAAAGAAGAAAGACAGGTTGTAACTATTATATTTTACTTATTTATTTATTTATATACTCTATTATTTACCTTGAAAAATTCAGCTTCGTCTATTTACGACGCCATCTTTATCATTGCCAACTTTGACAAAATACTTACCCATACCCAGAGTTCGTTTGGACGTATTCAGAGAACAAGTAATGGTTGTTTGAAATAAATAATTCGTTTATTTGTTTCCACTGAATTATGTTTTGTTAACTACTTTCTTCAAATGTAAATTTTTAAATCATTTACCTTCCATCACAAAAGATTTTTCTTTCCCTTTATGCATATTGTAACGGTACATAACCCGGTCCCAATAAATGATAACTCTTATACTACCATAAAGGTCAGAAATGGGTAAACTATAACGAGCTAAAAATTAAGTTGTATCACTAAACATTATAAACAACATTGAAGTGATATATAGTGATAAGTGAGTTATAGTGCACCCAATGAGGTAATAAGTGAAGGTGAAGGGAACTTTTTACAGAATTGTGCTGTAGATGTGAGCATTATAGACTATAATAGTAGACTATAATGTTACCAACTAATTATGTATTTTGTTTAGTTATTGTAGGATTTATATTGTGTAGTACCTATGTTAATTTTATATTTTATAAAATAATTGTTTTATTGTATAAGATAACCCAGGGTTTTTTAACAAATAAAAGATTTAAATATCAGATGATAATAAAAATTAAAATAATTCTGTATGAGGGAAATGGCAGAAGAAAATAGTTCAGTGTAAGAATACTATAAGAGATTAATAAATAATATATAAATTCATTTAAAGTTAATAAAAATATTAAATACTTATATCCAAAGTTATAAGAAAATAAACAGAAAACTATTATGTAAATCAAATTGGGAAAGAAACCAAAATTAAAAAGAATTATTTTTCTGTAAATCAAAAATAAATTTATAATAATTACAAACTGCCTATATACTAAAAAGTAAATAGCAGCACCAATAAAAAATGACATAAAAATTATGGGTTACTAAGAGTAACAAAATAACAAGTATTGTTTAATCGAATTTGAAATTGAAACCTGTCCGGTTGACAAAATGATGAGACAAAAATTGTATTAAAATATCCTTTAGAAATCTTTGAACAGCACCAAATTGTTACCAAATTTAAATAACAGTATGAACATTATGTACTACTACCTTAGTTATCAAAGTTAACTTGCTATACTCCATAATAAAAGTGAAAAAAAAAAACATTTTTGGACGATCAGGCCTAGCTTCGCTGTGTTTCGAGTTTTGACGAGATAGTATTTGACGGACGGGTATGAAATTACAAACAACTACGAACACCACCTGAGAAACAGCTTCACCCAAGTAAGAACTTCGAGAAGAGAGGTAATATAAACATTTCTTTTAATATTTAACGAAGAAAACTCAAACTGAATGGTCGTGCAGTACAGAAACGATTAATGTGTAATCACATGTTTTAATAAAAACAAACGCAATCTGCTCTCTTACGGACAAATCCGGAACTATGTACTAAGCGAAATAAACAAATTTTTGAAGTTTTTTTTCTATATTTGTAAAGCGTAGTATAATTATCCATTTCTGACCATCTCATAACAAAAAGGACTTACCCTTAACCCTGGGGAAATAACTAAAAGAATTATATGTTGATTGATGTTTAAATAAAAGTAAAATTGTAAAATCGCTCAAAACTGTATATTTTTTATGACAATTCCATGTTACTCAATGAAGTCGATATCATGTACTAGTTAATGAAAATATCGATTGTAATATTTGTATTTTGGCGGAAGGGAAAAAACCAATAATATAAACAATAAATATTATTGAGAAAATGATATTGAATAATAAAATGTGTTTCCTTTATTGTAGTGGGTAGTTGTAGTAGGTTTCAGAAAGATTAAGAAGAGGACGATCAACCAGGTCGTATTCAGCAACAGTGTAGTTTGGTTAACCCATATTTGGAGACTAATGTCAAAATCAGCTGATTTAATTTACGGCAGATATTTGAAAATTTAGAAATCGTCTAATCCGAGGGTAAACCAACGGTACTTGCTCTCTCTTCAAAAGAAGGCTAAACAACTTCCCTACTTGACCCAAATCACACACACTCGATTTCGGCTTTGTTTGGGTAACATTACCACCAACTTTATTTAAACTTTAGTCTTTATAGTTCATAAGTGGCGATTGCTAAGAGGTGTTCTGACCGATCCAAGACTGTAAAAAAAAAACGGACGTCACACTCACACCTAAAATAGGTGGTACGTTACAGAATTGGCGCTTACAACAGTGCGTCTTAATTAAATAAGACGAGCACTCAATAGGCCGCATACAAAAACATCTCGGAAGGTACATACTCTAAAACCCGCTACGTTACAATATTGGTAATTAACTGTAACCAACTCAACACTTATTTTCTTATATATATAAGTTTACTTCTTTCCAACAAAAACAGAACAAGATATTAATTATACAAATTAACTTTATCCTTACATCAAACCAGCGCTTAAGTCACACACGCATATATATAATCCCCATACCCTTCTGAGATCTCAAAATTTAATTTGAATACATGATTTCTTAATTTTGTTTAACCCTTTTTGGAAATTTTCTGTTTTATCCCTCCCCAGTGTTACTTATCTTGACATTTTAGTCCGAAACAGTACAGGCTCCACCCGTATTCTCGTTCACTACGAACATTTCATTTTTTAACATTTTTCACTGCCACTTCGTTTTATATTGATAAAATAAAACTGCTTTCCTTTTAAAATGTTACATTGTAACTGCTTATTCGGGTGCTCGATGATTTGGTTCTGCAGAACTTTTTACGGCTGTACAG
The DNA here is from genome assembly GCA_034769895.1 of Magicicada septendecula. NCBI lineage: Eukaryota > Metazoa > Arthropoda > Insecta > Hemiptera > Cicadidae > Magicicada > Magicicada septendecula. Next base: position 305,354,180 of record CM068375.1, read on the forward strand.
CACTGGGTATATTAAAACTGGGGCGAAAGCTGCCCGCGTCCATCGCCGTGAGATGTTGTATGATAACTGACTTTTGCATAGACGATCACGTGGTCTAGTTTTATTGTTCTATCCATGTTATGTAGCCAGATTTGAAAGCGTTGTTAAATTAGCTCGACATTCCAAAGTGACGTAAACAGAGGTTTGGTCCTGACGTCATATGGCACTTTGTCTAACATACAAAGTTCAAATGTCAGATGGCTAAAAATAACTGCTTCTCGCCGTGAACTAGTCAACCTTGACTCCAATTTGCGTACATTGTTTTACCCCAATAATATTTTTCAAATACAAAAATATGTTAAAATTCCCAATGTTTCGGGATGGTCATATCTGTACCACTACAATACCACCTCAATGAGAGGTTTTATGCCGAAGCATAAAAACTCTCATTGACACTCACATACTTCCTAAAGGGATCAGTCAGGATATGTTGCCACAACCCGCTTATGTTTTATTAAAAATCATGGGTAACTTACCCCCCTTGGTCCAGTGACAGTGGCTGCACCTGAATGACCTTACTGGACTTCCCTTTCGAGATCCCAACACTGCAAGGCCAGATAGGCACTTGACGCCCCTGATCTGACGCGCAGGCCAGCACAGGACCACCACCACAGCATAACCAGACACTGAAACATTAAATCAAAAATATCAAATAGTGGCCTTGTATAATACCATATCCCTAACTGATCTGGTTCCCCTTAGCTGTACTGGTTTGCGTTAAGAAGCACTGGTTTTTCTTAACTTCTAACATATTTCCCCTGTATAGTCACATGTGACAAACAAAAGACAATGTGAACAGTTACTAACGCACATAAACAAAATACATAAAAAAATAACCTTTACTGCCGAATACAAACACAACAATACCATAAACTTCTTAGACCTCTCCATCACAAAACTTGAACACAGGCACATATTCAGTATATACAGAAAACCAACTACAACTGACACACTAATACACAACTCCTCCAATTACCCAATACAACACAAACTAGCTGCCTTCAGAACCATGATACATAGACTTAACAACATCCCCTTAGATGAAAAAGACTACAAAGACGAACTAAACACGACAAAATATCTAGCAGAATCTAACGGATATGACAGAACAATAGTCAGTAAACTCCTACACAAAACACAAAACAAACAACAGACAAAGACAGAAAACAACAAATTCATAACACTAACATACATCAACAAACAAACTGATAAAAATAGCCCACAAATTCAAAATATCGGTATGGAGAACCATACATGACTTCCATATTCTAAGATTTATATTTAAAATCATTTTCAGCCAAACAGCCAGGCTGTGTCTTACCTGCCTTTTTATTGCTGTATTAAATGAAAAATATTATATTACATTAAAATGAAAAAATTATAATTTTATTGCCTGGCAACAAAATTATTTTATTTTTAACAATTACCATTGTTTCAACAAGTTTAAATAAATTTTCAAGTACTTTACTCTTGTTAAAACGTATAAGGTTGCCGGTAAACTACCCCTTCCCCTTAACCGATCTTCACCAAAATCGAAAGTCATTGAGACCTCTACAATTCAGGGACGTATGCAAAAAATTATTTGATTCTGTTTGAATTTGCGGCTGTTATCGTTTGCCATAGAAAATACGCTTGATAAAAAAACGTTGCAGGTAAACTACCCCTTCCCCTTAACCGATCTTCACCAAAAACAATAGGTCTTGAGTACTCTACAAATCAGGACTGTATGCAAAACATTATTTGATTCTGTTTGAATTTGCGGCTGTTATCGTTTGCCATAGAAAATACCCTTGTTAAAAAAACGTTGCAGGTAAACTACCCCTTTCCCTCAACCGATCTTCACCAAAAACAATAGGTCTTGAGAAATCTACAATTCAGGGCTGTATGCAGAAAATTATTTGATTCTGTTTGAATTTGCGGCTGTTATCGTTTGCCATAGAAAATACCCTTGTTAAAAAAACGTTGTAGGTAAACTACCCCTTTCCCTTAACCGATCTTCACCAAAAACACAAGGTATTGAGAACTCTACAATTTAGGGCTGTATGCAAATAATCTTTTCATTCTGTTTGAATTTGCGGCTGTTATCGTTTGCCATAGGAAATACCCTTGTTAAAACATAAAACGTTACAGGTAAACTACCCCTTTCCCTTAACCGATCTTCACCAAAAACAATAGGTCTTGAGAACTCTACAATTCAGGGCTGTATGCGAAACATTATTTGATTCTGTTTGAATTTGCGGCTGTTATCGTTTGCCAAACAAACAAAATTACCCTTGCTAAAAAAAAACCGTTGCAGGTAAACTACCCCTTTCCCTCAACCGATCTTCACCAAAAACAATAGGTCGCGAGAACTCTGCAAAACCGGGCTGTATGCAAAAAATTATTTGATTCTGTTTGAATTTGCGGCAGTTATCGTTTGCCATAGAAAAAAAATCTACAGACAGACACACAGACAGACAGACACACAGACACACAGACAGACAGACAGACACACAGACACTTTTCGGAAAACGACTTTTTTTCATGTTTTGAGTGTAGTAGAATCAGAATCTGCAATAATCTCGAACACGATTTTTTTTGCCATCACCATACTTCCATTCCTTAAGGAATATGGAAGTAAAAAGCAGGATACAGAATCGCTTACAAAACTACTAACAAAACAGAACACACACTATCAAAACACACACACAAAGCACAAAACAAATTCGATCTACCCGGTGTTTACAAGCTAAATTGCTCAAATTGCAACAAATTCTACATAGGCCAGACAGGACGTAGCTTCAAACAGAGATACATTGAACACACAAAGACACTCCACTCCACTACAGAATCCACCTTTGCAAACCACCTCATTGAAGCAAACCACACATATAAAAACATCGACAATAAAATGAACATTCTACACGTACACACAAAAGGCCGAAAACTAGACACTCTAGAACAATTGGAAATATACAAACACACGAAAACAAATAAAAACGACATCCTAACGAACAGACACAATTCAAATCGTACGCATTATTCAAACACATCTCACCCCACACACACAACATCGATCTTTCGAAATTCCATTCTGTCGCCCACAACAGGACGGACAGCGCTACCAGCGGCAACCTCTGAAGAAGCCTTTTAAAGGTGAAAACCGGTTCAGGTTGTAAGGTAAAACTTTATGTTTTTACTTATAAAAAACTTTGTGTTCCATATTGTGAATATAATAGTTGTATTTAGTTAAGTAACGGACACGTCATGGACAACAAAATCCAAAAATTATTATATAAAAAAAGCACATTTAAATCAACTACATCATAACAAATTATTTAGTTAAAAAATCGTTAATCATCTTCATAATACCCCTCAAATCAACATAAAAATCATTTAATTATATCATAAAATCACTTACACATTCTATATTATCAACATAATTCCCTTTAACCGGTTCATTTTATCCCATTGACAGTAATCATCAATTTCCTCCTTCCACACACACTATTGCCCCCCTTGGACTGGAGCGCCCAGTTGCCTCCACAAGGACTGAGGCGGAAGGGGTGAACACATTTTTCTTTTCTTTCACCCCCATCCTTGCTTTGGCATTACATAAACTTTAGGGTACTAGTACCCCTACTAATAAACTTATTGATATGCCCCTAATCGGTCTACCACCCATGCTTAGGTTTGTAGCTGTGTTCCAAAAACAAAATTCTTAGATTCCCCTTTGTTTCCTGTTAAATTTCTATGTTAAACCAATTTTATAAACAACCAACCATGGTCAGGTTACAATAAGTCTGCCCATAGCTGGTTATAAACCAACACCATGGTCTGGGCTGGTAAGGCCGGGACCGCCCGAAATGTGGGGAATCGCCTTTAAAACATATTATACATTGTTTAGATCCCTACACAATTATATAATCAACATAATACAACATAATAAACACTCATAATGAACATTGCTATTATTATATCAAGACAAACATTTCAAATTTACGTTTGACCAAAAATTACACACCTTACAGCTTTAGTTTAAAAACTATTAAATCATTCACTTGTTACATTATAATTTCAACTATGAATTTCTATTAAGCATTTTCATCATTAATTGGTTCGGGTGATTCCCAGTCATTAATAATGATTTGATTTATTGAACGGGCATTTAGATATAATCTTACTCATCTTCTTCCTTCTAACAACCACTAATGGATTTGCATAGGGTGACACCGATCTCTCAATAATATACCCCTTCCACCATTTATCTAACTCTACTTTAATCATTCTCCTCTTATTACAAAGCACCTGATACCCTCTTTGTACATAGGATGTGTGTTCCCGCACCACCAGCTCATTCCCTTATCAGTTCCTGGCCCTTCCAGGTAACTCCGCAACCCTTTTTAAAACTTTTCACCTCCCGCCACAACGTCTTGCGTTGAGGACTCCTTATACCTCCACCCTCACTAAAAAATTTATGTACCCTGCTCTCACCTATTTACTCTCCATTTTCATCACTCCCTTTCTCTCTACACACATTCACCCTCGCTACTGTGTCCCTAATACTACTCCGTTTCTGTATTACTTTTATTCCATAAATTCTTATTTTGTCCAATGCCCGTTTAAAATTAACTCTGACTGTCTTAATGCCTTATTGAAATAATCATCATCCAAATTCCATCTTTTACAACATTTTACATTAAGTTAATCATTGAAAATTACATTAGAAAATTCATAACTACCTCAAATTAATTTAATCACCTTAATTGTAACCTTTATTTATTCAAACTCATTTAATTTCATTATTAAAACATTTTACTTTACTTCTATTTCATTATAAAATTCACAATTACTCTCATTATTTATTTAGTCTGGTAAATTAACTCCTACCAGTCTGTTGTTATTATTTTAAAATCACTTCCTATTACCTACATACATTGTTTACATAAAATACAGAGTACACCATAACCTATTACACAAACACATTTGATATCAACACAAAATATATACAATCCACACTATTATCTGTTATAGTTTACCACAAATCATTTCATAATTCAGTCCATTTCAAAACCCACTACACTCATAGTTAAATGTTCATGAACAATAAATATTTACCCTCCATCATCAAACAATAATCTTGTCTTATGTCTACACAATTCATTTTTAATTAAATACATTTTGTTATTATTATTATAATAACCATCATCATCAATTTTATCCATTGTATCAAGATAGTATTTAACATTATTGCATACTATTAATTCATAAAACCTGTCGACAATCGGTATGGTCAATTCTCCTTTAGTATTATCTGTTATGATTAAATCCTTTATTATTTCCTCATTATAGTAATCATCTACTACCAGTAACCCCACTTTGTACACAGGTAAGTTATCAACATTATTATCACCTCTTGCTGCACTAACCACATCGCAAGGTAAGAATTCAATATAATCATCAACTCTCTCACTATTCATCCTCTCTATTAATTCTTTATAACTTCTATTAACCTCAAACAACTCTATCTCCCTCTTTCTCTCAAAATACCTCTCATCATAACACCATTTCACTTTCTCTCTACCATTCCATGCAGAGGGTACTACTACATTAAAACACCTCCTGGCTTTTCCAGGAACATCACCAAAACTCCAGGGACAATTTGAAGACACATCGTCTTCCACTAAGGGACACTCGCCCTTCAAAAACACCAGTGAACACCTTGGTTCACAATAAACCCGGGGAAAATTTACCCTCTGCAACCCCTCTACCTGTAAACTCCCTTTCCATTCTTTCTCTAACTCATCAACACTCACTAACACTCCATTATTAAATTCTACTTCCACTAAAACTTCATCACCACTATCATTATTCACAACCTTACTCTCTAACACCACATTTTTAATTATATCACCATTATTCTCACCCCTACTTACCTTATTATATGTTACATGATCGTCTTTATTCTCGTTTAATTGATCGGTCTCTTCACCATTTTCTACCCCCTTTTTTCTCCTTCTACTTTTGTTTACTTCGTCTTGTAACTGTTTTACAATAGCACTAAAATGTTCATCAACTTCTTCTAAACTTTTATTAATATAGACATTTTGATGTTTTATTTCATCTCTAATCTCATTGACATTACTATTTATTTCATTGAATCTACTATTCTGTACATCAAATTTACCATTTACTTCATCAAATTTGGTATTGTTTGCGTCAAAACAACTCTTTACTTCGTTAAATTTAACATTTTGTTGCTCTAAAATTAATTGCAACATATTCATTACCTTCTTATTACTATCTATAGATTGTTTATTTTGGATAGGTGTTGATTGATGTTCAACGTTTTCCATTATTCTCGACTCTGTTAACTGACTTTCTGTATTACTGTCAGTGAAGTAGACTTCCTCATTATTATTTTCACTTGTACTCATTTTGACTATTTAATTCTTACAGTACACATAAACAGATTATATCATATTATATCATAACCTTAATACATACACTTATATTTCCTTTATCTACCTCAAACAACCATTTTGTTCTCTAAAACAGGTCCACATTTCCATAAATAATATTTATGCAAACGTCCCTGTTCGGGCGCCATTGTAACTATTATTTTTTACTTATTTATTTATTTATACTCTATTATTTACCTTGAAAAATTCAGCTTCGTCTATTTACGACGCCATCTTTATCGTTGCCAACTTCGACGAAATACTTACCCATACCCAGAGTTCGTTTGGACATATTCAAAGAACAAGTAATGGTTATTTGAAATAAATAATTCGTTTATTTGTTTCCACTGAATTATGTTTTATTAATTACTTTCTTCAAATGTAAATTTTTAAATCATTTACCTTCCATCACAAAAGATTTTTCTTTCCCGTTATACATAATGGTAATAAGTTTACTTCTTTCCAACAAAAACAGAACAAGATATTAATTATACAAATTAACTTTATCCTTACATCAAACCAGCGCTTAAGTCACACACGCATATATACACCCCATATGCTTCTGAGATCTCAAAATTTAATTGGAATACATGATTTCTTAATTTTGTTTAACCCTTTTTGGAAATTTTCTGTTTTATCCCTCCCCAGTGTTATTTATCTTGACATTTTAGTCCGAAACAGTACAGGCTCCACCCGTATTCTCGTTCACTACGAACATTTCCTTTTTTAACATTTTCCACTGTCACTTCATTTTATATTGATAAAATAAAACTGCTTTCCTTTTAAAATGTTACATTTTAACTGCTTATTCGGGTGCCCGACGATTTGGTTCCGCGGAACTTTTTACGGCTGTACAGCACTGGGTATATTAAAACTGGGGCGAAAGCTGCCTGCATCTGTCGCCGTGAGATGTATGACGACTGACTTTTTGCACAGACGATCACATGGTCTAGTTTTATTGTTCTATCCGTGTTATGTAGCCAGATTTGAAAGTGTTGTTAAATTAGCTCGACATTCCAAAGTGACGTAAACAAAGTTTTGGCCCTGACATCATATGGCGCTTTGTCTAACATACAAAGTTCAAATGTCAGATGGCTAAAAATAACTGCTTCTCGCCGTGAACTAGTCAACCTTGACTCCAATTTGCGTACATTGTTTTACCCCAATAATATTTTTCAAATACAAAAATATGTTAAAATTCCCAATGTTTCGGGATGGTCATATCTGTACCGTTACAAGGTAAGACTAAAAATAGCAGGCATAGAAACATTTTCCATTAGCTTTCTGCATTCCTGTAGTTAAGTAAATACCTGTGCTAATTAATTGTTTATAAAGTAAGAGATATGCCTTGGAGGGGACACACTTATATCCATAGCAGTGGCGGCTGGTGGTTCCAAATTTTGGTTGTTGCAGTAGCTGTTGAGTTGGTTGTGGTGAGGATGGAGAGAGGGGGTAAAAGGACACATTAAACAGGGCGCAGACCAACATATCTGCATCATACATAGTGCTGTCGTATGTTTTGTCTATATTCATTGTCCAGCTTCTGTGCTATATTAACTGTGCCAAAAAGAGCAAACTGTAAAGCATTCTTTATATGTACACTTGATGTCTGATGTTTTCTTATTCTTTCGACAATATGATTAATATCTTTCATTCCGAATTTTGTCCATGGGTCCTCCCCTCCAAACAATAAACACAGGAAACAAAATAAAGAATTTTTTCGTCACAACCACATAGCCAGTCAGTATTTTCATAATATTCTATTTTAAATGTTCAATTAAATTGTCGACCATCTGACTTTACAATTTGATTTATTGTTAAGGGAGGCATTGGTCGTCCAAGTCTTTTAATTTCAATTTTTTCCTCCACTGGTCACTGCAGAAAGGGAATTTCTAAAAGGTACTTAATGTTATTCATTTTAAACTAAAAAAACACGTTTAAAAGCACACATGAGCACTTAACAAATAAAAAAAATACTCAGCACACAGTTAATTAATAACAGTTGATTGACACATGATTTATCACAATCACAGTTTGTATAAATTTGTAATATAATTTTGTATAAATTATAACTATAATTTTATAACCTATTTTATAATTTGTATAAATTTGTATTTTAATTTTGTATAAATTATAACTATAATTTTATAACCTCAAAAACGAGTACACGTTTACATTGAACCAACGTAAATAAACCTGATACAACTTACAAAACAAGAAGGCTGTGCTCACTTCATGACAAAATTAAAGATGCACTACAGCGCTGTTAGTGAAACACTGCAGAAACTTTGCAACCACCTAGCTAACATAGGGAATATAGGACAACTGTGAAGAGTAATGCACGTCCTCCCACATGCTTGCGTAGAAAGCTCTTCCATTTACTCTTCAAGTTGCAAGCGGCCTACAACCACCAGCCTGCGCACCACATTTGAATTGTACATGAACATTGCCGCATAGAATCTAATACGTTTTCCATTAAAATTTATGACACTTTTAACTGCTTAATGATTTCGTATTATTTTATAGTTTAGTTATTCTATATTGGTAGTTGTGCAATGCTGCAACCATAACACCAACCACTGATCTATAGTATCTCTCAAGCACCACGAGTGGTGTTAAATGTGTAAAAGTGTGACAGTGGCATGTCCCAGAAGACACCACTTTCAGATTAGCAGCCAGTCCGGACCACCTCGCAGCACATCTTCCACGATTGAAGACCTTCCAGACAAGCGAAAGCACCATTTGCCATGCCCCAAATTCTACCATGGATGCTGACCAGCTTCTACACTGCACTGGACTCAACCATGCCTATCAACAAAAGGGCTATCTAGGGAATGCCAGGAGCAAGATGGATTAACTTTCCACATGGCGATAGGAACAACATATATTTCTTGCACTGCATATAAAGTATTCACCACCATAATCCAAAAATTACTAGTGCCATTGGCAGAAACAATTATTGGAGAATGTAGATCAGGTTTTAGTACTGGTTGGTCCACACCAGACCAGTTATTCATGATTAAACAAATCCTGACCGAGTGCTGGGATATACAAGGTTTGATCAAAACGTTTGTAAAGGTCTTGTTTATTTTAAAAATTATGCCTTCATTCATCAACACTTAGACCGCCCCCTTCAAAGTAGTCTCAGTCAAATGTAACATGATTAAGTTTTGCAGTCTTCAAAATACTTCAAGCATGTATTTTTTGGTACAGCCTTGAGCTTGCTTAGCGATTTTCATTTTATGACCATTTCGGTTCAATGGTCGCAAAATATCCTTTTGCAGAAATTATCACTACAGTACTGGAATGAGGAAAGATTGCATTGGGACACATCTGTGAATACAGCAGTTGCTGTGTCATCATTATGACGTTTTCTTTTGCCTAACCTGGCAAAATTCTTAACAAGCAATGACGAGCATCCAGGCGATTATCAGGCTTCAATTTTTATAAATTATTCTTCCATAAATCTGGCCATTTTGTATGAATATCTTCATACAAAAGCTTAAAATGTCTGAATAGTACTCTTTATTTACCACTGCGCCTAGCGATGAAATTTCGTGGAACATAAAAACATAATCTTCATCTGACAACCCTAATCTTCAACTCATTTATAGCAGTCGTTGAAGCTTGTAAACAGCTTGTTGATGCACAGCAGTCTCGCCAGAAGTCTTCTGAAGACATTTACCAGGATAGAGTAGTTTATCTCACAATTTACACAAAATTTAATCCACGTTCTTCAATCTTGCACTGTAGAATTACAAAAAATCGTGTAATATATCTAAGGACGACTTTCTCAATTATCTGTGAAAAATAAACTGTGCTTCAAGTAGCGCTAAGATTTTAGACAATGGTCACTAACATGTGTAACAACATCATATAAAAACAGTTTTTTAATCGGACACCAAGGGCGGATTTAACATTTTGCTGCCCATAGGCAGTATAAATTTGCCCCTCCCACAAATCTCTGTTGGAGGGGGCATCATTATATTCCCTCTTTGGTTTTACAGTCCGCACTAGTGTTCTGTTTAAATCCAAACTTTGCTACATAATCGCGTGTGCTCTTGTTCATTTGCCAATTAATAGGATCAGAATCTAAGACCTTCCCTACCTGATTTGATGACATTTCATCATGATTTTTGACGTGAACTGGCTCTTCGTTCTTCAAAAATGAAGGTTCCTCCACAACGGACCTCTCTGGCTGAACTGTGTGAACAGTATCTTCACCTTCACTGCTATCACAGTTATTGTCGGTATCACTAGAATGTCTCGATTCCTTAAATATTAGCTTAAACATAAGTTTACATGAAAAATGAAATTGCCTCAGTAATACAAAACTGATATAAAAAGAAGTTGCTCTGCCATATTAAATGCAAGTACAGATGCTCGCTGCCTTATATAACCTATGCAATTTACGACTGAATTATTTAAGTATGGAATGCAAACTGAATGACTTGAACACAAAAATTATTTTCACTAAGACAGTCTTTTGTATTTCTTCATTTTGTATTTTTTTACATTTTGTTTCTATTTTATTTTTGCTTTTTCATGATAAATTAATTGTTCCATATAATGTTAAATTAAAAAATATCCCTTGTTATAGAATGCATTTTATAACAATGTTAGTAAACTTAACAAGAAATGTAATCTTAGAGGTAATACATTAATCATTATAAAACAGCTTCTCAAAGTAAGGGAATCTTATTTTGAAATTCATGTACATAGATACCCCACCACAGTGTATATGTGTATTGTACGTGCCAATTTGAGTTATGACCTGTTGTTCAGAACAAAATGTGGCCATAAGCCATCAAGCAACTGTACACTTTCAAAATGAGTACATGTTTGTGGTAATACAACAGAATAGTTGTGTCTAAATTATGTTTTGAAGTTTGTACGTGATCAAAAAGCTGTCTACCATAATCATTGAATTCATTTTCCTTGTTTTGATGCTTGTTTAATTTTAACAGAAAAAGCCTTACCGTTTCATGTGGCTATAAAATGGAGTATTTTTTTGTTTACAGAATCTACACTCCATTTGGTCTTGCGTCTGCATGGTGGCATGTAGAGATTTGTATCTTGATCAAGAAATGCAGCAGAAACGCATCTGTGAAGAATGTGAATGTTTTGGCTGTTATGAAACAAAGACTGTTTACTTTTTACACTTGTGCACAACCTTTACAAATTTTTGATAGTCTCATTGCTTGTATATGTATTCAATACATTTCCAGTGTATGTAATTGTTTAGTGTGAAGTTAAAATGTTTTTTTATACGTCTTATGATAACGTTATATTAATGTATTTTTTCACTTGCATAGCTTGATTAAATAATTTATCTTCATAAACAAAATAAAGTGTACATTTCTTTATTCCTTGATTTTTTGTTTCACACTTTTAGCAAGAGGTAGATTTACATCTCTGGCATACTATGGAACACAAATTTAGCAATTGTAGTATTTTAAAATTAAATATTTAATTATAGTTATAAATAAACATGTTACAGCAAGTGGTAATGTCTGATCCATTTCAACCAAATCTTGCTGTTGGATTTTGAGGATACGCTTATCTAAAATTTAATTTTTCAGATGTTTAATCAGAAAAAATTGACTCACATTTCACAGAAAACGTATTATAAATACATTTAATTTTCTATAAAGAATTTTATAACTCAAAGATCTTTTAAACCCAAAAAATCGTTTCCTTGACCTCTTTATTTGTAGAATGATTAAAAATCTGTTTTATCTGTAAATTGTATTTTGTGACTAAACAGCAAAATTCGGAAGATGGACCAAGTAAAATTTTGAGGTTTTCCATTCTTAATGGGAGTGTACAATAAAATAATTGTGTATTATTTGGAGTTGTAAGGTCTACACAAAAAAATTCAAATTTGAATTTAAGCAATTTATGTAAGAGGAATGCTTAGAAATTCATTGATTCGTTGTTCCTCATTTCCACTTCATTAACAATTCTGTCTTGTACATAACATTCAGTTTGTATATACGTATTGAACCAAGTGTTTTATAATATTGAAGTGAAAAGTAAGTTAAAATTGCTTTTATTATTGGTGTGGTGCCACCAGTCATCACAAAATGTGCAAAAGATATAAACTGTGGAATATTTATTGTAATAAACTGAAGTTGAAGTAAATGCAAACTACACTGGTAAACATAATTTAACAAATAAGTATAATACTACTAACTCGGAACACTAAGTTTTTTAATTATAATTATCTTGTTGATTCATAATTCACTTGTTCACTTATTAATTTAATAATATACATAAAACTTTCACTAAATATCACTATAATATTGACGACTCGGAACACAAAGTTTTTATACGTAAAAACGTAAAGTTTTACCTTACAGCCTAAACCGGCTTTCACCTATAGAAGGCTTCATCAGAGGCTGTCGTTAGTAGCGCTGCTCGTCTTGTTGTTGGTGACGAGAAAGTGTTTCGAAAGATTGAAGCTGTGTGTGTGTGGTGAGATGTGTTCGAATAATGCGTGCGATTTGAATTGTGTCTGTTCGTTTAGGATGTCGTTTTTATTTGTTTTTGTGTGTTTGTATATTTCTAATTGTTCTAGAGTGTCTAGTTTTCGGCCTTTTGTGTGTACGTGTAGTATGTTCATGTTATTGTCGATGTTTTTATATGTGTGGTTTGCTTCAATGAGGTGGTTTGCGAAGGTAGATTCTGTAGTGGTGTGGAGTGCTTTTGTGTGTTCAATGTATCTCTGTTTGAAGCTACGTCCTGTCTGGCCTATGTAGAATTTACTGCAATTTGAACAATTTAGTTTATATACACCGGGTAGATCGAATTTGTTTTGTGCTTTGGGCATGCATTTTGATAGTGTGTGTTCTGTTTTGTTAGTAGTTTTGTAAGCGATTCTGTATCCTGCTTTTTTGAATTTGTGGGCAATTTTTTCTGTTTGTTTGTTGATGTATGTTAGTGTTATGAATTTGTTGTTTTCTGTCTCTAAGCGCTTCCCAAAATCCATAAAGAAGACATTCCGATCCGCCCCATTATCAACTACCGTAATGCCCCTGCACACAAGCTAGCAAAATATCTAGACAAAATTATTAGACAACACACACAAATAGACAACAACATTGCAGTAAAAAACAACACTGACCTAGTAACAAAAATAAAAGACATACACATCCCCCATAACGCCACATTAGCCTCCTTTGACATTAAAAACCTGTACACAAACATCCCCATCTCTGAAACAATCACCATCCTACAAAACAAACTCAAACAGAACAACACACCAGACGAACTTATCAATGAAATAACAGAAACTCTGAACATTATCACAAAACAAAACTACTTTACTTATAACAATAAATACTATACACAGAACGATGGCCTACCCATGGGCTCCCCCATATCCAGCATTCTAGCAGAAGTCTTCCTCCAACACTTAGAAAAAACAAAAATACTCACAAACAATGACAGACACTCACATAAAATACTATATTGGCACAGATACGTTGATGACATTCTAATACTATACAGGGGAAACAAAAGACAATGTGAACAGTTACTAACGCACATAAACAAAATACATAAAAACATAACCTTCACTGCCGAATACAAACACAACAATACCATAAACTTCTTAGACCTCTCCATCACAAAACTAGAACACAGGCACAAATTCAGTATATACAGAAAACCAACTACAACTGACACACTAATACACAACACCTCCAATCACCCAATACAACACAAACTAGCTGCTTTTAGAACCATGATACATAGACTTAACAACATCCCCTTAGATGAAATAGACTACAAAGACGAACTAAACACGATAAAATATCTAGCAGAATCTAACGGTTATGACAGAACAATAGTCAGTAAACTCCTACACAAAACACAAAACAAACAACATGTGACGATTTAAATTGTGACAATTATAAAAATAAAGAAATAAAAAAAAAAAAATTTTAAGTTGCGAACAACTAACCATTTAAATCTCACAATGATAATAAAAAACATGTAGGTACTAAGTGTGAATGGAAGTAGTAGTTAATAAGGGCAAAGAAACGGTAAAGAAAAGACATATTGTAAATAATTATTATTGTCGCATTTAACCCTTTGCTTGTTATCAGGCGCCTACCTGTTGATACCGGACTCGACATGTTTACCGAGTCTTCTGTAATTAAAATAATATAGAAAAATAATGTTAATAATTAAAGAATCTGAAGACACAGATAGTCACGAAAACAACTAATTTAAATGATGTATTTTTATCTAGCGATAGTTTGTATAAATAAAAAGTTTTATTTAGAGAGAGACCGGGACTATATTCTCGCGGAATAAACACCCCACTATCTATTGTCCTGTACCAGTGGTAGCTGACGAAAAATCTCTCTCTCGCAATGACGACTCCAAGCAGTGCACACGCACGAGCAAAATGCTCTGTTGAAATGTTATGTGATTGGTTATTAGTTTGGATTAATTCTTATGTATTTTACTAACTGCTACAAAAGAGTGTAATATGTAACGTTAAGAAAAAGAAAAATTAAAAAACGTTGTAACAAGAAGAAATATGTGACAACCAATAGTACGAGTGTTAGTAACTATAACAGCTATCTTCTTCGATTGACGACTCTTCACAACCTCCTACCTGGAGACATGAATCATCAGAATTACAACTCTAGTAGACCCGACCGATAATGCAGTTCGAGACATCTGAGAATCAACGAGTACCTGTGTAGAAGGCCCACTCTATCCTGCAGACGTTTAAGCTGTGAACAACTGAGACCAGAGCTAGACGAGGACGACGCTCTTCGGATTCCCAAGATGTAACCATATGGAGGAGATTTCTACATCACAAATTAAAGGTGACTCGATAGCACGTCTATCGAGGAATAATAATAATAGTAATTGTAACACAATACTCTCTTAAAGAGACTTTCAGAGACGATTGACTTTATAAGAATATAAAAATTTAAATCTAAGAATTTAATTGTAACTATTCAGGCTTCTTACAATTGTAACAGTTTAGATTTTAACGTAACGTAGTATAATTAATACCATTCTTCAAATGGAATAATAATGAAACTTAAAAGTAAAAGTAAAAGTAAAAGTAACAGTCTTGCAAGCTATTATCTTGAATTGAATATAATTAAAAGTTTAAAGACTAAAGACCAATGGTTACCCGGATCCGGGGAAAAGCTAAATATAATTTGTTGTGATCCCGCAGTCTATATAATGCAATTTAAATAATTTAATAATTTAATTAATAATGTAATGGGATCTGTCTTTTGAGTAAATGTCATTTGTTTTTTTTAATGTTTAATAAAGGGAAATCTTCTTGTTGCACACATATACTGAGTACGTAAATCAACAGTTTTCCCTTCCCTGATTCCTTTTATATTTACTGTGTGTTGTTCTGTTTTAATTTCAGCTCGTCCCGAATAAGGCAGCCTGAAGTAATTGGCAGAACCAATTACTTTGGGTTCCCTCTGTTATAACTCAAGAGAAGAGGTTATAAATTGCGCAACTCTGCTAATTAGTTAAAATTTTGCGGCTAATTAAAAAAAAAAAAGAAATTTTGTGACTTGTGTTATTAAGCAGTAATTGTGCCTATTAACCCAGACCATAGTCTGTTGATTTATTTACTCATGTACTTTAAATGTGTCTAAAATCTTAAATAAAATTAAACGATAATAGTTATTATAATAGTTTTGTAAATAGGTAATTTTAATTATTATTTAGATATAGCAATGAACATAATATTAGCTAAAGACGCCCTGTGTATTCGATATAACATCAGGTATGTGCTTGTCAAAAGCTCATTCAACAACACGTCTGTTTGTAAACAAAATCAGACCGGTTGATTTCTTGTCCGCTCCTGTAAGTGTGTATATTGTCATTGTGAGACTCCCCCATCGCGGAATTAAACTATCACTTCACCCTCTGTGTTAGCTCTATTGTTATTAGTAGCGTGTCCTTTCCTGTGTGTCGTTGCCGCGGATTCCCCCTTTTGCCGTACGCATCTGTAAGCATGTGTGAGATTTCTCTCTCTCTACCTATGTAAAATGACAACCTTTGTCATCTCATTTTAATTGTTTATTAATAAATGTGTAATTCGTGTTTCTATTGACACGATGAATTATATAAACTACTGACTAAACAAAACGAGTGTACTAATTAATTTTATGAAAAGATGATTCCCGAAGTAAACAACCGAGCTAAACAAATAAAAAACGAAGTTTCTTAAATCTGAGTAAAGTAAATAATAAGAAATAAATGATTAGTCATTTAAAATAAAAGGTTTAATAATATCGTAAATTATTATAACACGTTAGTATAATTATAATTATAAAAGTGTAACTAAACTCAGCTTGGTAACGGGCCGTAACATTGAGTACGCATCGCACACGCCACCCCTTTTGAAGCAAGCCAGTGCAAGTTAATAAGGTGTCCGTTAGCTATTGTTAAATGGAACAATAGAGAAATATTCTCCCTCGAGTTGACTTATCCCCTTAGTAAGCAAAACTATGCCATTGTTTAAAACTAGTCTAACCTACTTTCCAGCGAAACAGCTGATCGCTTAAATAAAAAAAAAACTAATGCTATGTTTAATTACCTCTGTTAATAAACGTTTACCATGTACTAAAGTGTGTAGGAAATAATTGTGTAGTATAGTAAAGCGAATAATATTGTGACTTAAATTTCAAATGAATAAATGACTTAGTTAACCCTCCCTTGTTAGATAAAGTATTATACCCCAAGTCCCAAAACAAAGTAAATAAAGAGTATTCTAAATAATATGGTAGTAGATAGTAAATAATTCTAGGTGCGTTTCGTAAATGCTCCAAAGTAATTAATAAATTATAAAGAAAGTAAATCAGAATAAAGAGAATAATAATTGTTTAAATAATAAGGCTAATTAATTCTTGATTTAAACTAATTGTGTGAAGTGTAGCGTAGAAGTAAGAGAAAGGAATAATAATAATACAAGTAACGTAGATTAGTAAGCACCCCAGTTGTGGTGGCCAGTTAGAAGAAATAATGCGTGTTCAGGATTGTACTAAGCAGCCACCCTCTCTATTGTATAAACGGTAGCACTCCCTAAACAATGAATGCCACCGCGTGTGAAATACTATGCAGTGTGTAAAGTGTCCCCCTTCCGCATAGTTTGTCTGGTTATTGTTAAAGAGTTAAAAGAGAAGTATCCTCGTGAAATTCCGCTTCTCTCCAAGTAACTATAATCAAGAGTGTAGTATGAGACCCTCTTTGGATTATTTAAAAGTAAGTCTATGGTATATAATCAAGATAGAATTATATACCGGTGTATAATCAAGATAGAATTATATACATGTTAAGTAACGAGTCACAACGGCGCCGGCTGAAAAGGATAATGATGAGCCAAGAGAGCCAAGAGATCATTTATGAATGCTGAAAGCTAACGTGTAGAGTTAGAGTAAGCTGATGTCAGTCGGGCCACGATATTGTGAGTTGCTGAAATTAGGGAAATTAGTATTATAAGTTAGTACTGTAAGAAGTGAGAAAAAGGGAATTTCACGGAGGAGGAACATTTAAATGAGAACTAGATTATTTAAAGAGAATTTAAAACAACAAACTGTGCACTAATAATAATAAAAGAGAATAATAATAAATAATGATAATAATAAGAAATTTCACACTGTACTCCCCAAGCATACTCTCGGTACGTACCTAACCAAATTTTCCGGAGTCGGTGTTGGTTAAGAGGCGGAGTATGTGACGATTTAAATTGTGACAATTATAAAAATAAAGAAATAAAAAAAAAAATTTTAAGTTGCGAACAACTAACCATTTAAATCTCACAATGATAATAAAAAACATGTAGGTACTAAGTGTGAATGGAAGTAGTAATTAATAAGGGCAAAGAAACGGTAAAGAAAAGACATATTGTAAATAATTATTATTGTCGCATTTAACCCTTTGCTTGTTATCAGGCGCCTACCTGTTGATACCGGACTCGACATGTTTACCGAGTCTTCTGTAATTAAAATAATATAGAAAAATAATGTTAATAATTAAAGAATCTGAAGACACAGATAGTCACGAAAACAACTAATTTAAATGATGTATTTTTATCTAGCGATAGTTTGTATAAATAAAAAGTTTTATTTAGAGAGAGACCGGGACTATATTCTCACGGAATAAACACCCCACTATCTATTGTCCTGTACCAGTGGTAGCTGACAAAAAATCTCTCTCGCAATGACGACTCCAAGCAGTGCACACGCACGAGCAAAATGCTCTGTTGAAATGTTATGTGATTGGTTATTAGTTTGGATTAATTCTTATGTATTTTACTAACTGCTACAAAAGAGTGTAATATGTAACGTTAAGAAAAAGAAAAATTAAAAAACGTTGTAACAAGAAGAAATATGTGACAACCAATAGTACGAGTGTTAGTAACTATAACAGCTATCTTCTTCGATTGACGACTCTTCACAACCTCCTACCTGGAGACATGAATCATCAGAATTACAACTCTAGTAGACCCGACCGATAATGCAGTTCGAGACATCTGAGAATCAACGAGTACCTGTGTAGAAGGCCCACTCTATCCTGCAGACGTTTAAGCTGTGAACAACTGAGACCAGAGCTAGACGAGGACGACGCTCTTCGGATTCCCAAGATGTAACCATATGGAGGAGATTTCTACATCACAAATTAAAGGTGACTCGATAGCACGTCTATCGAGGAATAATAATAATAGTAATTGTAACACAATACTCTCTTAAAGAGACTTTCAGAGACGATTGACTTTATAAGAATATAAAAATTTAAATCTAAGAATTTAATTGTAACTATTCAGGCTTCTTACAATTGTAACAGTTTAGATTTTAACGTAACGTAGTATAATTAATACCATTCTTCAAATGGAATAATAATGAAACTTAAAAGTAAAAGTAAAAGTAAAAGTAACAGTCTTGCAAGCTATTATCTTGAATTGAATATAATTAAAAGTTTAAAGACTAAAGACCAATGGTTACCCGGATCCGGGGAAAAGCTAAATATAATTTGTTGTGATCCCGCAGTCTATATAATGCAATTTAAATAATTTAATAATTTAATTAATAATGTAATGGGATCTGTCTTTTGAGTAAATGTCATTTGTTTTTTTTAATGTTTAATAAAGGGAAATCTTCTTGTTGCACACATATACTGAGTACGTAAATCAACAGTTTTCCCTTCCCTGATTCCTTTTATATTTACTGTGTGTTGTTCTGTTTTAATTTCAGCTCGTCCCGAATAAGGCAGCCTGAAGTAATTGGCAGAACCAATTACTTTGGGTTCCCTCTGTTATAACTCAAGAGAAGAGGTTATAAATTGCGCAACTCTGCTAATTAGTTAAAATTTTGCGGCTAATTAAAAAAAAAAAAGAAATTTTGTGACTTGTGTTATTAAGCAGTAATTGTGCCTATTAACCCAGACCATAGTCTGTTGATTTATTTACTCATGTACTTTAAATGTGTCTAAAATCTTAAATAAAATTAAACGATAATAGTTATTATAATAGTTTTGTAAATAGGTAATTTTAATTATTATTTAGATATAGCAATGAACATAATATTAGCTAAAGACGCCCTGTGTATTCGATATAACATCAGGTATGTGCTTGTCAAAAGCTCATTCAACAACACGTCTGTTTGTAAACAAAATCAGACTGGTTGATTTCTTGTCCGCTCCTGTAAGTGTGTATATTGTCATTGTGAGACTCCCCCATCGCGGAATTAAACTATCACTTCACCCTCTGTGTTAGCTCTATTGTTATTAGTAGCGTGTCCTTTCCTGTGTGTCGTTGCCGCGGATTCCCCCTTTTGCCGTACGCATCTGTAAGCATGTGTGAGATTTCTCTCTCTCTACCTATGTAAAATGACAACCTTTGTCATCTCATTTTAATTGTTTATTAATAAATGTGTAATTCGTGTTTCTATTGACACGATGAGTTATATAAACTACTGACTAAACAAAACGAGTGTACTAATTAATTTTATGAAAAGATGATTCCCGAAGTAAACAACCGAGCTAAACAAATAAAAAACGAAGTTTCTTAAATCTGAGTAAAGTAAATAATAAGAAATAAATGATTAGTCATTTAAAATAAAAGGTTTAATAATATCGTAAATTATTATAACACGTTAGTATAATTATAATTATAAAAGTGTAACTAAACTCAGCTTGGTAACGGGCCGTAACATTGAGTACGCATCGCACACGCCACCCCTTTTGAAGCAAGCCAGTGCAAGTTAATAAGGTGTCCGTTAGCTATTGTTAAATGGAACAATAGAGAAATATTCTCCCTCGAGTTGACTTATCCCCTTAGTAAGCAAAACTATGCCATTGTTTAAAACTAGTCTAACCTACTTTCCAGCGAAACAGCTGATCGCTTAAATAAAAAAAACTAATGCTATGTTTAATTACCTCTGTTAATAAACGTTTACCATGTACTAAAGTGTGTAGGAAATAATTGTGTAGTATAGTAAAGCGAATAATATTGTGACTTAAATTTCAAATGAATAAATGACTTAGTTAACCCTCCCTTGTTAGATAAAGTATTATACCCCAAGTCCCAAAACAAAGTAAATAAAGAGTATTCTAAATAATATGGTAGTAGATAGTAAATAATTCTAGGTGCGTTTCGTAAATGCTCCAAAGTAATTAATAAATTATAAAGAAAGTAAATCAGAATAAAGAGAATAATAATTGTTTAAATAATAAGGCTAATTAATTCTTGATTTAAACTAATTGTGTGAAGTGTAGCGTAGAAGTAAGAGAAAGGAATAATAATAATACAAGTAACGTAGATTAGTAAGCACCCCAGTTGTGGTGGCCAGTTAGAAGAAATAATGCGTGTTCAGGATTGTACTAAGCAGCCACCCTCTCTATTGTATAAACGGTAGCACTCCCTAAACAATGAATGCCACCGCGTGTGAAATACTATGCAGTGTGTAAAGTGTCCCCCTTCCGCATAGTTTGTCTGGTTATTGTTAAAGAGTTAAAAGAGAAGTATCCTCGTGAAATTCCGCTTCTCTCCAAGTAACTATAATCAAGAGTGTAGTATGAGACCCTCTTTGGATTATTTAAAAGTAAGTCTATGGTATATAATCAAGATAGAATTATATACCGGTGTATAATCAAGATAGAATTATATACATGTTAAGTAACGAGTCACAACGGCGCCGGCTGAAAAGGATAATGATGAGCCAAGAGAGCCAAGAGATCATTTATGAATGCTGAAAGCTAACGTGTAGAGTTAGAGTAAGCTGATGTCAGTCGGGCCACGATATTGTGAGTTGCTGAAATTAGGGAAATTAGTATTATAAGTTAGTACTGTAAGAAGTGAGAAAAAGGGAATTTCACGGAGGAGGAACATTTAAATGAGAACTAGATTATTTAAAGAGAATTTAAAACAACAAACTGTGCACTAATAATAATAAAAGAGAATAATAATAAATAATGATAATAATAAGAAATTTCACACTGTACTCCCCAAGCATACTCTCGGTACGTACCTAACCAAATTTTCCGGAGTCGGTGTTGGTTAAGAGGCGGAGTATGTGACGATTTAAATTGTGACAATTATAAAAATAAAGAAATAAAAAAAAAAATTTTAAGTTGCGAACAACTAACCATTTAAATCTCACAATGATAATAAAAAACATGTAGGTACTAAGTGTGAATGGAAGTAGTAATTAATAAGGGCAAAGAAACGGTAAAGAAAAGACATATTGTAAATAATTATTATTGTCGCATTTAACCCTTTGCTTGTTATCAGGCGCCTACCTGTTGATACCGGACTCGACATGTTTACCGAGTCTTCTGTAATTAAAATAATATAGAAAAATAATGTTAATAATTAAAGAATCTGAAGACACAGATAGTCACGAAAACAACTAATTTAAATGATGTATTTTTATCTAGCGATAGTTTGTATAAATAAAAAGTTTTATTTAGAGAGAGACCGGGACTATATTCTCACGGAATAAACACCCCACTATCTATTGTCCTGTACCAGTGGTAGCTGACGAAAAATCTCTCTCTCGCAATGACGACTCCAAGCAGTGCACACGCACGAGCAAAATGCTCTGTTGAAATGTTATGTGATTGGTTATTAGTTTGGATTAATTCTTATGTATTTTACTAACTGCTACAAAAGAGTGTAATATGTAACGTTAAGAAAAAGAAAAATTAAAAAACGTTGTAACAAGAAGAAATATGTGACAACCAATAGTACGAGTGTTAGTAACTATAACAGCTATCTTCTTCGATTGACGACTCTTCACAACCTCCTACCTGGAGACATGAATCATCAGAATTACAACTCTAGTAGACCCGACCGATAATGCAGTTCGAGACATCTGAGAATCAACGAGTACCTGTGTAGAAGGCCCACTCTATCCTGCAGACGTTTAAGCTGTGAACAACTGAGACCAGAGCTAGACGAGGACGACGCTCTTCGGATTCCCAAGATGTAACCATATGGAGGAGATTTCTACATCACAAATTAAAGGTGACTCGATAGCACGTCTATCGAGGAATAATAATAATAGTAATTGTAACACAATACTCTCTTAAAGAGACTTTCAGAGACGATTGACTTTATAAGAATATAAAAATTTAAATCTAAGAATTTAATTGTAACTATTCAGGCTTCTTACAATTGTAACAGTTTAGATTTTAACGTAACGTAGTATAATTAATACCATTCTTCAAATGGAATAATAATGAAACTTAAAAGTAAAAGTAAAAGTAAAAGTAACAGTCTTGCAAGCTATTATCTTGAATTGAATATAATTAAAAGTTTAAAGACTAAAGACCAATGGTTACCCGGATCCGGGGAAAAGCTAAATATAATTTGTTGTGATCCCGCAGTCTATATAATGCAATTTAAATAATTTAATAATTTAATTAATAATGTAATGGGATCTGTCTTTTGAGTAAATGTCATTTGTTTTTTTTAATGTTTAATAAAGGGAAATCTTCTTGTTGCACACATATACTGAGTACGTAAATCAACAGTTTTCCCTTCCCTGATTCCTTTTATATTTACTGTGTGTTGTTCTGTTTTAATTTCAGCTCGTCCCGAATAAGGCAGCCTGAAGTAATTGGCAGAACCAATTACTTTGGGTTCCCTCTGTTATAACTCAAGAGAAGAGGTTATAAATTGCGCAACTCTGCTAATTAGTTAAAATTTTGCGGCTAATTAAAAAAAAAAAAGAAATTTTGTGACTTGTGTTATTAAGCAGTAATTGTGCCTATTAACCCAGACCATAGTCTGTTGATTTATTTACTCATGTACTTTAAATGTGTCTAAAATCTTAAATAAAATTAAACGATAATAGTTATTATAATAGTTTTGTAAATAGGTAATTTTAATTATTATTTAGATATAGCAATGAACATAATATTAGCTAAAGACGCCCTGTGTATTCGATATAACATCAGGTATGTGCTTGTCAAAAGCTCATTCAACAACACGTCTGTTTGTAAACAAAATCAGACCGGTTGATTTCTTGTCCGCTCCTGTAAGTGTGTATATTGTCATTGTGAGACTCCCCCATCGCGGAATTAAACTATCACTTCACCCTCTGTGTTAGCTCTATTGTTATTAGTAGCGTGTCCTTTCCTGTGTGTCGTTGCCGCGGATTCCCCCTTTTGCCGTACGCATCTGTAAGCATGTGTGAGATTTCTCTCTCTCTACCTATGTAAAATGACAACCTTTGTCATCTCATTTTAATTGTTTATTAATAAATGTGTAATTCGTGTTTCTATTGACACGATGAGTTATATAAACTACTGACTAAACAAAACGAGTGTACTAATTAATTTTATGAAAAGATGATTCCCGAAGTAAACAACCGAGCTAAACAAATAAAAAACGAAGTTTCTTAAATCTGAGTAAAGTAAATAATAAGAAATAAATGATTAGTCATTTAAAATAAAAGGTTTAATAATATCGTAAATTATTATAACACGTTAGTATAATTATAATTATAAAAGTGTAACTAAACTCAGCTTGGTAACGGGCCGTAACATTGAGTACGCATCGCACACGCCACCCCTTTTGAAGCAAGCCAGTGCAAGTTAATAAGGTGTCCGTTAGCTATTGTTAAATGGAACAATAGAGAAATATTCTCCCTCGAGTTGACTTATCCCCTTAGTAAGCAAAACTATGCCATTGTTTAAAACTAGTCTAACCTACTTTCCAGCGAAACAGCTGATCGCTTAAATAAAAAAAACTAATGCTATGTTTAATTACCTCTGTTAATAAACGTTTACCATGTACTAAAGTGTGTAGGAAATAATTGTGTAGTATAGTAAAGCGAATAATATTGTGACTTAAATTTCAAATGAATAAATGACTTAGTTAACCCTCCCTTGTTAGATAAAGTATTATACCCCAAGTCCCAAAACAAAGTAAATAAAGAGTATTCTAAATAATATGGTAGTAGATAGTAAATAATTCTAGGTGCGTTTCGTAAATGCTCCAAAGTAATTAATAAATTATAAAGAAAGTAAATCAGAATAAAGAGAATAATAATTGTTTAAATAATAAGGCTAATTAATTCTTGATTTAAACTAATTGTGTGAAGTGTAGCGTAGAAGTAAGAGAAAGGAATAATAATAATACAAGTAACGTAGATTAGTAAGCACCCCAGTTGTGGTGGCCAGTTAGAAGAAATAATGCGTGTTCAGGATTGTACTAAGCAGCCACCCTCTCTATTGTATAAACGGTAGCACTCCCTAAACAATGAATGCCACCGCGTGTGAAATACTATGCAGTGTGTAAAGTGTCCCCCTTCCGCATAGTTTGTCTGGTTATTGTTAAAGAGTTAAAAGAGAAGTATCCTCGTGAAATTCCGCTTCTCTCCAAGTAACTATAATCAAGAGTGTAGTATGAGACCCTCTTTGGATTATTTAAAAGTAAGTCTATGGTATATAATCAAGATAGAATTATATACCGGTGTATAATCAAGATAGAATTATATACATGTTAAGTAACGAGTCACAACGGCGCCGGCTGAAAAGGATAATGATGAGCCAAGAGAGCCAAGAGATCATTTATGAATGCTGAAAGCTAACGTGTAGAGTTAGAGTAAGCTGATGTCAGTCGGGCCACGATATTGTGAGTTGCTGAAATTAGGGAAATTAGTATTATAAGTTAGTACTGTAAGAAGTGAGAAAAAGGGAATTTCACGGAGGAGGAACATTTAAATGAGAACTAGATTATTTAAAGAGAATTTAAAACAACAAACTGTGCACTAATAATAATAAAAGAGAATAATAATAAATAATGATAATAATAAGAAATTTCACACTGTACTCCCCAAGCATACTCTCGGTACGTACCTAACCAAATTTTCCGGAGTCGGTGTTGGTTAAGAGGCGGAGTATGTGACGATTTAAATTGTGACAATTATAAAAATAAAGAAATAAAAAAAAAAAAATTTTAAGTTGCGAACAACTAACCATTTAAATCTCACAATGATAATAAAAAACATGTAGGTACTAAGTGTGAATGGAAGTAGTAATTAATAAGGGCAAAGAAACGGTAAAGAAAAGACATATTGTAAATAATTATTATTGTCGCATTTAACCCTTTGCTTGTTATCAGGCGCCTACCTGTTGATACCGGACTCGACATGTTTACCGAGTCTTCTGTAATTAAAATAATATAGAAAAATAATGTTAATAATTAAAGAATCTGAAGACACAGATAGTCACGAAAACAACTAATTTAAATGATGTATTTTTATCTAGCGATAGTTTGTATAAATAAAAAGTTTTATTTAGAGAGAGACCGGGACTATATTCTCACGGAATAAACACCCCACTATCTATTGTCCTGTACCAGTGGTAGCTGACGAAAAATCTCTCTCTCGCAATGACGACTCCAAGCAGTGCACACGCACGAGCAAAATGCTCTGTTGAAATGTTATGTGATTGGTTATTAGTTTGGATTAATTCTTATGTATTTTACTAACTGCTACAAAAGAGTGTAATATGTAACGTTAAGAAAAAGAAAAATTAAAAAACGTTGTAACAAGAAGAAATATGTGACAACCAATAGTACGAGTGTTAGTAACTATAACAGCTATCTTCTTCGATTGACGACTCTTCACAACCTCCTACCTGGAGACATGAATCATCAGAATTACAACTCTAGTAGACCCGACCGATAATGCAGTTCGAGACATCTGAGAATCAACGAGTACCTGTGTAGAAGGCCCACTCTATCCTGCAGACGTTTAAGCTGTGAACAACTGAGACCAGAGCTAGACGAGGACGACGCTCTTCGGATTCCCAAGATGTAACCATATGGAGGAGATTTCTACATCACAAATTAAAGGTGACTCGATAGCACGTCTATCGAGGAATAATAATAATAGTAATTGT
The DNA here is from genome assembly GCA_034769895.1 of Magicicada septendecula. Classification (NCBI taxonomy): domain Eukaryota; kingdom Metazoa; phylum Arthropoda; class Insecta; order Hemiptera; family Cicadidae; genus Magicicada; species Magicicada septendecula. The sequence goes on from CM068375.1 coordinate 305,381,068, forward strand.
AACACAATACTCTCTTAAAGAGACTTTCAGAGATGATTGACTTTATAAGAATATAAAAATTTAAATCTAAGAATTTAATTGTAACTATTCAGGCTTCTTACAATTGTAACAGTTTAGATTTTAACGTAACGTAGTATAATTAATACCATTCTTCAAATGGAATAATAATGAAACTTAAAAGTAAAAGTAAAAGTAAAAGAAACAGTCTTGCAAGCTATTATCTTGAATTGAATATAATTAAAAGTTTAAAGACTAAAGACCAATGGTTACCCGGATCCGGGGAAAAGCTAAATATAATTTGTTGTGATCCCGCAGTCTATATAATGCAATTTAAATAATTTAATAATTTAATTAATAATGTAATGGGATCTGTCTTTTGAGTAAATGTCATTTGTTTTTTTTAATGTTTAATAAAGGGAAATCTTCTTGTTGCACACATATACTGAGTACGTAAATCAACAGTTTTCCCTTCCCTGATTCCTTTTATATTTACTGTGTGTTGTTCTGTTTTAATTTCAGCTCGTCCCGAATAAGGCAGCCTGAAGTAATTGGCAGAACCAATTACTTTGGGTTCCCTCTGTTATAACTCAAGAGAAGAGGTTATAAACAGACAAAGACAGAAAACAACAAATTCATAACACTAACATACATCAACAAACAAACAGAAAAAATTGCCCACAAATTCAAAAAAGCAGGATACAGAATCGCTTACAAAACTACTAACAAAACAGAACACACACTATCAAAACGCATGCCCAAAGCACAAAACAAATTCGATCTACCCGGTGTATATAAACTAAATTGTTCAAATTGCAGTAAATTCTACATAGGCCAGACAGGACGTAGCTTCAAACAGAGATACATTGAACACACAAAAGCACTCCACACCACTACAGAATCTACCTTCGCAAACCACCTCATTGAAGCAAACCACACATATAAAAACATCGACAATAACATGAACATACTACACGTACACACAAAAGGCCGAAAACTAGACACTCTAGAACAATTAGAAATATACAAACACACAAAAACAAATAAAAACGACATCCTAAACGAACAGACACAATTCAAATCGCACGCATTATTCGAACACATCTCACCACACACACACAGCTTCAATCTTTCGAAACACTTTCTCGTCACCAACAACAAGACGAGCAGCGCTACAAACGACAGCCTCTGATGAAGCCTTCTATAGGTGAAAGCCAGTTTAGGCTGTAAGGTAAAACTTTACGTTTTTACTTATAAAAAACTTTGTGTTCCGAGTCTTCAATATTATAGTGATATTTAGTTAAGTAACGGATACGTCATGGACAACGAAATGCAAGAAAACTTTCACATATGAACTTACTATTCGTTCACTTTCCCAAACGTTTCAAGGTGATGTACCTCTTCTTCAGTGGGAGTATACTGAATGTCGATTACAGAATAACCGTTACGGAATTAGGTGTGTGTGGTGGGGGTTGATGGTCGGAAGGGATTGGCGCTGAGGTTCGAATTGTGTGTATGGATCAGTGTATCGAATAGTGTATGTGATTTATAATGTAATTGTTCATTTTATATGTTGTTTGGTTGTAGTGTGTTATGTCACCATCAACCCCCACCACACACACCTAATTCCGTAACGGTTATTCTGTAATCGACATTCAGTATACTCCCACTGAAGAAGAGGTACATCACCTTGAAACGTTTGGGAAAGTGACAACGAATAGTAAGTTCATATGTGAAAGTTTTATATATATTACTAAGTTTTTGTTGGTAAAATTTTTATATTTGTACCAATAAAAACTTAGTGTTCTGAGTCAGTAGTATTATAATTAGTTAATCAATGGACATTTCATGGACAACAAAATCCAAGTATAATTTGACAGTTTAAAAAATATATGAAGTCTGTCCAGAAAGTATATCCAGCCATACAATATTTAAAAAAATGGTTTTACCAGCACAATTGGGCCTTAGTGCCTTTCAAAACCCGCGAGGACTTCACACATACATTGCAGCAACTCAACAACTTTGCAAAATAGTCTGCAATGACCTTGCGTGCAATTGCCATCAGCAGCTTCATCGTATCTTCCGTCTAAAAATGTATCAGTGGTGACTTTTTTAACTTTGAAAAAGAGCCAGAAGTTATAGGTACCAAATTAGGCTGTTTCACTAAGAGTTCACTACAACCAAGTTCGAAGAATATCACGGATTTATGATAATATGATGGTTATTAATTTTAACCATGTTTTATTTACAATAAATTTCCTTAGTTAACACATTTTATTAAGAGCCAAAGTGGAATAAATACAATTTTTAGATTTTTTATTTCTATAATTAATATCATCAGTGTGAAAATTTTTGGTTTGTGAGACAATTTTTTTATTTCTTGAGATAGACATATAGTGTAAGCATGAAAGTTATAGTTAATAGTCTTAAATTTCATTTTAATTCAAATCCTAATATTCAACTTAAGGTGGTTTGACCGTGTGTGTGTGTGTGTGTGTGCGCGCGCACGCAGGCAGTTATTTGTAATCATTATAGAGGGTGCTTTGGGAGACATTGCGCCAAGTCTTGTCGCCACGTTATTTCATGTTAACTCATCTTGCTTATGGACTGTTTGGGTTAGTAATAAAAATGTTTATACAAATTTCATATCCAGCTTTCATATAGAAACTTCGTATCCATGGGACACATGTATTTCTCGGTAAATATTTACCTGTGCTACACCATACAATCTTGAAGTGACATTTTTTTTTTTTTATTCTTCTATGTTATATAAACACGCGACAATTAATTTTAAACGGGGGTCGAAGCTATTTACGAAGAAAAAAAATAAAATAAATACTCCCATAAGGATGCATGCAAAAGTGAATGATCGCCATATTGACTGTGTAGACGGTGAGCCGAATTTGACTGGAAATCATGTTGATGCGTTTCCAAAACAAAATTTACATGATTCTTACATGTTCAAAATTGCGTTGAGCCCAAACGGCGGTTTAAAGCTTTGCGTTGAGCCCACCGCGAGTTTATTATTAGTAACCTCGGCGCCGTAGACTAAAGCATGTGCGGTGAGCCGGCTACCCAAAATCACTCTCAGCGGTGGATACTGTAGGAAACTGATGAGTCGGCCACCCACGAGTCTGAAATGTAATGCTTTGCGTTGTAGGCAATTGAATTACGTTAAGGCAAAATGTAGTGGTGATCCCACTAACTACTCAGTTAATATGGCGTCTGGTGTAGCACAGGTAAATATTTACCTATTTCTCTTCTCAAAACGTTGACTAAAACGTAAGTTTCACAATTCACTATACAATTCATCTGTGTGGTGGAACATACTTTTAAACGAGCTTAATCACAAGCAAACAATACCTAATGCAAATGTTTACATTTCTGTTTTATCACTAGAATCTTCTTTTTATAGATAAATATACTATAAGAAAATTTTGTGCCTTACAGATTGTTGTTTATTAGTATTACAGTAACATGTGGATGTTGCGATATTATTTGTACTAAAGATTTTAATTTGGTTTTAAATGGCGATTCCTAATATTACTTTTATATTTCATATTTTACATTGTGTGTGTGTGTGTGTGTGTGTGTGTGTGTGTGTGTGTGTGTGTGTGTGTGTGTGTGTGTGTGTGTGTGTGTGTGTGTGTGTGTGTGTGTGTGTGTGTGTGTGTGTGTGTGTGTGTGTGTGTGTGTGTGTGTGTGTGTGTGTGTGTGCTCACTGTACATACTCGAATTTTATGCATCAGTATAAAAAAATTCCTATTAACCCTAGGCTGACAATGTCTGATTGTTGTGTTTTTAAAGAAACTATCTAAAGAGGAGATAGAGATATCGTAATGAAATTTGGTACACGTGTTAACATTAATGTTCTTTAATAAAAAAGAAATCACGGTTATTTTATGATCCCAAATTTCGAAATGAAATTTTTTTAAATTTCTTAATCACCAATAGCTCTGAAAATTTTAATTTTGTCAAACTACCGCTTATTAATAAAAATGGTAAGCATTTTATTGAATACAGTGACATCTTGTTTGTCCAAATCTGATAACAAATAACCAAGTCATGACAGAAAACAGTTTACTGAAATTCTGAGTACTTGATTTTGTTATTTCAGATTAACTCAGTAATCATAATTTATAACAAAGTAAAGGATATATTTCCAATAATTAAATTAAAATTTGTAAGACATTCAATTACAGGTATTTAAACATCTTAATTTGAATCATAAAATTATTTAGAATTAACAGAAAATAATAGCATGTTCAATTTTTACATCATCTGTTTGCTTTAGTGAGTTCAGTGATAACTCATGTAGTTTAACTAAATAATGCTGTCAATCAATTTTCTCAAAGACAATTCATAAATTCATTTGTTCATGTTACTTTACTCATTGTTTATCATGTAATTGTCGAGAATAGCTAATTCATACAGCTGAAATGTCAGTCGTCTCATGTATAAACTTTCAAACCACAATTGGTTGTTGTAAGACTTTTACAAGAAGAAGGATAGAGTACTTAATAAAAATTGGGAGAATCCTGAAGTTAGTAGAAGAAGAATTACTATGTTTGAGTGTGTGTATCACACAACTGTATTCACGATTTTACAAAGCCAAAGATTAAAGGCGTACCATATACAAAGTGTACAAGCCTGACTATGAACAGAGACAGGCATTTTGTTTACTTTTTACACAGAATTGCAATTGATCCCGCACTTATTTACACCCTGATACATTCACTGATGAAGCAAGTCTTACATGAAATGGAATTATTAATGTCAATTATGAAATTAGGGATGTTTCTTAATTCATTAAATTCCATTAATGTAAACATATGTGCCAAATTTCATTAAGATATCCCTGTTGCTCCTTGAGATATATAGTCTTCTTTAAAAAGTGCAAATTACTGGCCAGGCAGAAAATAAAACCTTTCCGGACCTGCATGTGTATACAAAATTTTTTTTCTTCTACTGAGTCAAAAAATTCGAATCTATAGTGAGGACACGTTTACATAACACCCTGGTGTGCATGTGTGTAATCGTATAGTATATAGTATAAATTTTACATTACTTTAAATGTCACGTATTTTTTAAGAGTACAATGTTTAGCACATTACAATTCACAATTATTATTTTAGATAATTGCTTTTCCTGTAGTACAAATATTTCGTCCTTGCTTGTTACCTGATATTTTATGTTGATTGTCTACACCACTTATTCATTAAATATTATAAACACACTATAGGTAAAGTAAACCTCTTTTTGGTAATTAATGTCATGTTACTTTCATACACAGAATTGAGTGATACTTCTTCACGGAACTGTTAACACGTATTTACATTATAAGTAAAAACTAATAACTTTACAATAATTTGTAGTCCTTCACTGAAAATGTTCACTCTTGACGTAAATCAACGTTGTTCAGGAGAAATAACTTCAAAAGCCTTCAGTATGCCAAATGTGCATTGCCACATACAAAACCTGGCAGCAGTGTACCCCATATATAACCAATGCTACAAATTAAATCTGGGACGGCCATTAAATCACTTCCCACAGATTCATGGCTATATTGAAATGTCAATACCGCACTTTTATTTTAGCATCACTCATGTATGTAATCCACCCTAAAGTCTGTGTTAATCATTCAAATAGTTTCTGAAGAAAGATGGCCCACATTTAAAGCAAATTTTGACACAAATTCACACTAGTCTCCTTGCTCAGTCATTGTGAATGTGACAGTAGAAACACATTCCATGTGTCTTACTGCTGAATGATGGGGGCAATGGGAGCATGTAGAATAAGGTTTCCTACATTATGCGTTATCAAGATATTCGAAATAGTTGAATGCTATCTGGACAGACCTCGTAAATATGTGGGAGAGTTACTTTAGAAATTTATGTTCAGATGTAGTTTTTTAAGTACGAGAAAGTTTAGGGGGGGACAGAATTTCTATTTACCGAGGTTAAGTGTGTTAAAGTAAGGCTTGTTGCTTTTTAATTAAGTTGATTAATGAATGCCAAGTTCTTTACAATTATTTGAAATAGAAACATGACAGCTTTTCTTGAGGGGAGAGCTGTGCCAACCCAGCAAATGAATTACCTCCACTTAGCGTTATATAGTTATTGTTATCTTGTCTTGTTAAACAGTTATAAGCATTAAACAGTTATAGTTTAGTGTCACGTCTTGAGGGGAGAAGGATATAAATGATTCATCATCTCACATACTAGCTCTGTCACATACTGTCGCTTCACGACACAAACATGCTTTTAATGTTCTCACCAGCCCTGTTGCAACCAATGTTCACACTATTAAACACTGTACAAGACTTGTGCACATATTATGTGAAATGAATGAAAATTTTGTTCAAGTTGTTTATCCACTCCACATCTCTCAGTGAGGTTCAAAATCTATCATCAGGTCTATGAAATAAATAGTTGGATATAGTGTCTCGCATACTTCTAGAAGTGCGTGTGAAGCATTGGTTACCTGTCAGTTTGTAAAATTGGCATGCAGTTTATACAATACTCGTATAGTTCTATGCATGCAATTTTGTAATGGAAATAGATTGATTTTACTTCCATGTTCCATAAGGAAATGGAAGTATGGTGATCACAAAAAAAAAATCGTGTTCGAGATAAGGGCTGATTCTGATTGTCAAAACATGAAGAAAAGTCATTTTCCTAAAAGTGTCTGTGTGTCTATATGTAGAATTTTTTCTACGGGCGAACGATAACTGCTGCAAATTCAAATAGAATCAAATAATTTTTTGCATATGTGCCGAATTGTAGAGGATTCAAGGCCTATTGATTTTGGTGAAGATTGGTTAAGGGGGATGGGTAATCTACCTGCAACGTTTTACGTTTTAACAAGAGTAAAGTACTTAATTTTGATAAATAAAGTATCCTGAAAAGAAGGTCATAATAACCCACTGTAGAAAGGTAGATGAAATATCTATGAATGAAAATGGTATAGTTGAAGTGGGCAATTTTTCGAAAACTACCTTTTTGATGTCGAATAAACTACTTTAGTTTGAAGGATAAGATACCTTAGTAATTACATATAATGAAACTATTACTCAATAAAAGAGAAAATATAAAAAATGGGTGGGGTTGTTCAGTACAGGAGGAGAGATAGTTTACCTGCATTGTTTTGTGTTTTAACAAGAGTAAAGTACTTAATGGAGAGGGTAGTTGAAAGGGAAGGGGAAGGGGTAATTTTTTGAAAATTACTTTGCTGATATCAAGTAAAGTAAGAGAATTTAATTTTGAAGGATAAGATACCTCAGCAATTACGTATGATAAAACTATTACTCTATGAAAATATAAATATCAGTAATGGTGGGGATCAGTTGAGGAGGAGGGATGATTATCTGGGTAGTTCAGTTTCTTTATAAGAATAAACTACCTAATTTTTTAGATAAAGTGACTCAAAAATAACATTATATTAAATGACTACCCCATAATAACAAAAATATCTATAAACAGTGAAAGTGATTTGAGGGTGGGGGATATTTTTTTAAATTATCAAACCGAATTCAAGTAAATTATTTTAAATATAAATCTTAGAATATGGAAGTCATGTATGGTTCTTCATACTGATTTTTTTGTTTTAATTATTCAAAGAATGAATCTTCAAAGAAAATGTGAATATCAGTCTATAGTTTCTCAACAGGTTCAAGGTGGTGAAACTTGTATATTAAACATCCTTCATAAAAGCATGATGCATTAAGTCTGGTCACTGGGTTAAGATCATCCTTTAATGATGATGATAATAATAATATTTGTCAATCCTGTTTTAAGAAGTAAGTAATACTTGTAACAATTACTTTCCTTTTTATAAAACACTTTATTATTTTTAACTTTGTTTACACAATTCACTTTTGACTATTTTTAGCCGCCATTTTTAATTACTACCAACATCGGAAATTTCACTTACCAGGTCCAGGATTCGGTTGGACGAGCTGAAAAGCAAAAATGGTTGTTTGAAATAAATAAAAATTCATTTACTTCAAATTTATCTTATATTATTAGATCAGAAATCAATTTTTTCCGTAAAAGAAAACACTGTGCATACCATCATAAAATACAAACGGAACCATTACTCCGTCCTCCTTTACACATTTAGTTTTAGTAATATTCTCATACATTGTTTAACAAAATAAAGAAAGTAGCTACAAACTTAAATTTATTTTTTCTTCGCAAACCAGCTCTTCCAGAATATTAATTATAAACATTCATACACACACTCTCTCTCTCTCTCTCTCTCTCTCTCTCTCTCTCTCTCTCTCTCTCTCTCTCTCTCTCTCTCTCTACACTTATGTACAACCCCCGTTTACTGAGCTCATTATATTTTTAATTTATGTATACAGTAAAGCCCCGATTATCCGCGGAATTGGTTGGCAAGGGCACCGCGGATAACCCGAAAAAAGACTAAAAATGAGGTGTAAACACGAATGCAAAGGCCAACAGTTTGTCTTTTTGCTTTAAAACGTCTCGCACTGTTGTTTCCCCAATCCCGTAATTCAAACACATCTGCTTCTAAATATCACTATAATATTGACGACTCGGAACACAAAGTTTTTTATAAGTAAAAACGTAAAGTTTTACCTTACAGCCTAAACTGGCTTTCACCTATAGAAGGCTTCATCAGAGGCTGTCGTTTGTAGCGCTGCTCGTCATGTTGGCGACGAGAAAGTGTTTCGAAAGATTGAAGCTGTGTGTGTGTGGTGAGATGTGTTCGAATAATGCGTGCGATTTGAATTGTGTCTGTTCGTTTAGGATGTCGTTTTTATTTGTTTTTGTGTGTTTGTATATTTCTAATTGTTCTAGAGTGTCTAGTTTTCGGCCTTTTGTGTGTATGTGTAGTATGTTCATGTTATTGTCGATGTTTTTATATGTGTGGTTTGCTTCAATGAGGTGGTTTGCGAAGGTAGATTCTGTAGTGGTGTGGAGTGCTTTTGTGTGTTCAATGTACCTCTGTTTGAAGCTACGTCCTGTCTGGCCTATGTAGAATTTACTGCAATTTGAACAATTTAGTTTATATACACCGGGTAGATCGAATTTGTTTTGTGCTTTGGGCATGCGTTTTGATAGTGTGTGTTCTGTTTTGTTAGTAGTTTTGTAAGCGATTCTGTATCCTGCTTTTTTGAATTTGTGGGCAATTTTTTCTGTTTGTTTGTTGATGTATGTTAGTGTTATGAATTTGTTGTTTTCTGTCTTTGTCTGTTGTTTGTTTTGTGTAGGAGTTTACTGACTATTGTTCTGTCATAACCGTTAGATTCTGCTAGATATTTTATCGTGTTTAGTTCGTCTTTGTAGTCTATTTCATCTAAGGGGATGTTGTTAAGTCTATGTATCATGGTTCTAAAAGCAGCTAGTTTGTGTTGTATTGGGTGATTGGAGGTGATGTGTATTAGTGTGTCAGTTGTAGTTGGTTTTCTGTATATACTGAATTTGTGCCTGTGTTCTAGTTTTGTGATGGAGAGGTCTAAGAAGTTTATGGTATTGTTGTGTTCGTATTCGGCAGTGAAGGTTATGTTTTTATGTATTTTGTTTATGTGCGTTAGTAACTGTTCACATTGTCTTTTGTTTCCCCTGTATAGTATTAGAATGTCATCAACGTATCTGTGCCAATATAGTATTTTATGTGAGTGTCTGTCATTGTTTGTGAGTATTTTTGTTTTTTCTAAGTGTTGGAGGAAGACTTCTGCTAGAATGCTGGATATGGGGGAGCCCATGGGTAGGCCATCGTTCTGTGTGTAGTATTTATTGTTATAAGTAAAGTAGTTTTGTTTTGTGATAATGTTCAGAGTTTCTGTTATTTCATTGATAAGTTCGTCTGGTGTGTTGTTCTGTTTGAGTTTGTTTTGTAGGATGGTGATTGTTTCAGAGATGGGGATGTTTGTGTACAGGTTTTTAATGTCAAAGGAGGCTAATGTGGCGTTATGGAGGATGTGTATGTCTTTTATTTTTGTTACTAGGTCAGTGTTGTTTTTTACTGCAATGTTGTTGTCTATTTGTGTGTGTTGTCTAATAATTTTGTCTAGATATTTTGCCAGTTTGTGTGCAGGGGCATTACGGTAGTTGATGATGGGGCGGATCGGAATGTCTTCTTTATGGATTTTGGGAAGCGCTTGGAGTGTAGGTGCTGATGGTCGGATTTGTTTCATGTAGGGCTTTTGTTTATGTGTCATAATGTGTTTGGCTTTGTTGACTATTTGTTTTACTGAGTTTTGGTATCTGTCGGTGGGGTCGTGTTTTAGTTCTGTGATGTTGTTCTGTTCTATGAAGTCTTGTACTTTTTTGTGTAGGTTGTCTGTGGGGATAATTACAGTCGTGTTGCCTTTGTCAGCTTTTACAAATGTGATGTTGTGTTTGTGTGCCTTTTCCCTCAGTTTGATGGCTGTGTGTATTTCTGAGTTGTGGTTGTTGTTGTCTGGTGTCTTATGTACTCCTATTGTGTTGTTTATATTATGTCTTAATGTGTCTTGATGTTCTGGTGCTGTGTTTTGTATATTTGTTTCTGTGTCAATTATGAGCTTTGTTAGTGTTTGGTTGTTATGTTTGTAATGTATGTTATGTTTTAGGCCTTTATCAAGGAGGCCAATCTACCTTCGCAAACCACCTCATTGAAGCAAACCACACATATAAAAACATCGACAATAACATGAACATACTACACATACACACAAAAGGCCGAAAACTAGACACTCTAGAACAATTAGAAATATACAAACACACAAAAACAAATAAAAACGACATCCTAAACGAACAGACACAATTCAAATCGCACGCATTATTCGAACACATCTCACCACACACACACAGCTCCAATCTTTCGAAACACTTTCTCGTCGCCAACAACAAGACGAGCAGCGCTACTAACGACAGCCTCTGATGAAGCCTTCTATAGGTGAAAGCCGGTTTAGGCTGTAAGGTAAAACTTTACGTTTTTACTTATAAAAAACTTTGTGCTCCGAGTCATCAATATTATAGTGATATTTAGTTAAGTAACGGACACGTCATGGACAACGAAATCCAAACATCTGCTTCCTTGAAGCGCCATTTTTTATTTTAGAAATCATTCAAGTTTTTGTGCAATCGTTAACTCAACCTTCTTTCGTTTTTCAGCCGTTATTAATTTCAGGAACTAACAAACTGATCACGACCGATCACTAAGCACGCTTACTGACAACTGACACCACTGGCAGACCAAGAGAATATGTACGTAGAGGGGGAAGGTTAGTGAACTTGACCAAAACAAAATTCCGAGAAGGCCTATAGGATTACGATGCGCAATAATCCTGTCAGAAATTTTCGACCTTCGCACTGTAGGGCCTATTGTATTTTCCCTGTTGTTGGCTTGGGTTAAAATTGGTTTTTTTGAGGTTCGTAATTAAAAACTTTTTTCGCGGCACTTGCGGATCATCCGCTCGCAGATAATCGGGACTTTACTGTAGTTATTTTAGGCTACCATTTTTTTTTATAAAAGGTTTTACAATTTTGAAAATCTCTTTAGGTTTACCCCTTGTTGGTTACTTATCTTGCCATTCTTTAGCGGTTCAACACAGTCCAGCCTCCTTACGTAATTCTGTCCACTCCGCACAAGTCTTTTGGTTATAATTTTTTACCTATCGCCGAAACTGTCACTTCATTTTATTTCATGTCACTTCATGACTATTAAAATTATTAATTTGAATTAAAATCACATTTTTATACTTTTGGTGTTGGGCGTGCGCCCGTAATTTGTTACGGAACTTTTTACGGCTGTACAGCATGACAGTGTAAATTGCACTGGGGCGAATTGTACTGCGTTGATTTTTGAGATGGTGGGGGGTCACGTGGTCACATTGCATTGTTTTAATCGTGTTATGTAGCCAGATTTGAAAGCGTTGTTTAATTCGCTCGACATTCCAAAGTGACATAAACAAAGGTTTGGCCCTGATGTCATCTGGCGGGACTTTTAATGTGCATAGTTCAGAGTTCATGTAACTAAAAATAGCTATCTCCTGCGCTCGGCTGACGACCTTGACATTGATCCGTGCTTGACGTTTATAATCCCAAATCATATTTTCAAATACAATTTATTTATGTTTATATTTTCACAAAATATCCCTGGGTGGGTCTAACTGTACTGTTACATACTTACTGTGATAGTAAATTTATTATGGTTTCTCCCTTTTCACACAATGTATGCTATGTGAAAGTAGTGTAGGCACTCCAAAGTTGCAGTACATTTTTTAACATCATTCAAATGGACTCCATTAAAAGTTCAAAAACTTATTTGTTTCAACCGACACTTTTTCATAATTTTGTAACTAAGAACTCCAGAATTCAGAAAGTTTAAATTTTGTTCATCATGTTGCAGTATTTGTACTGGCTGTCTTGTCTTCAGTTTTGTACATGTTAAATAACTATGCATATATGCATTATCCAAACATTAATAGACAGAAGACAAAATATAGTCACTTGTAAGAATTTTTTATAGCTTTGCCTTTGGAGTACGTGTCTGTAAATTATTTGTCAAATGAATTTAAATCAGTCTATTTGTTTTGCCACAGAAATTAATAAAAGTTTTAAAAGGAACTGTCAAAGCTCCAACCTTTGACAGAAGCAGTCACTGGGCAACGTACCTCCGCCAATTTGAAGCTGCTGCATGCGCAAATAATTGGACAGAGAAAGACAAGACAGTCTCACTCATTCTCGCATTAAAAGGACCTGCGGTAGAATTACTACAGAAAGTGCCACCTGACAGCCAGAACATCTATGCCAAGTTGATAAAAGCTCTAGAATTACGCAATGGTGATAAACATTTACAAGATGTGTACTACGCTCAGTTGAGAACAAGAAGGCAACATTCTGGGGAGAGCCTTCAAGAGTTTGAAGCATGTATCGACAGATTAATTAGACTGGCATATCCTGAAGCACCAGAAGAGTTTTGAATAAGGTTTGTGGTGCAGACATTTATTGATGGTATTGGAGATTGTGAACTTCAGCAAGTGTTACGAATGGCAAGACACCAAAATAGCTCAGAAGCTCTTGTTCACGCACTAGAGTTTGAAGCTGCCAAGTCAGCATCCCACTACATTAATGGGTTTGTGCAATCACATTGCAGTCAGAAGATCCCTGTATCACATTGCCGTTACGATGGGTGCAGAAAAACAATGTTTTCGGACAAACAATTCAGAAGTTAAAGAGCGCTGCAATGATTTGAACGATGGGAAAAAGACAGAAGACCAGAGTGTTACAACTGTGGAAAACGTGGTCATCTACAGGTAGGCTGCTGAGAGAAGAGAGTGATCACACCAATTGGAGAAGTAAAGCCCCAGAACAGCACACAGTTTCCATGCTACATAAGACCAGTGGAAACTTGATTGTTAATGGATTTGCGGAAGGCAAACCAACATCATTTACAGTTGACACGGGCGCAACAGTGTCTATTGTGTGCCCTGACTTAATCAGCAACCGACAGCCTCAAATTAGCTCTTGTACAATAGAGACCGTGACTGGAAGCCCCGTCAATGTGTTAGGAAAGATAGACGTATGTGTACACCTGGGTCTTCTCGAGTTTAGCCACCAAATCCTCGTTGCAGACATTCTTGATGAAGTGATTCTTGGCACAGACATTATGAATGCCTACGGATTCGTTGTGGACTTAAGAGAGAATGTCCTGAGGGTTGGCCAAGAGAAGATAAAGCTTTGCATGGCTAAAATGACAGGATCTACAAACCATTCGATTAAGCAAGTGGCATTAGTCGAAGAAAAAGTCAACAGGTCTGGTCAAGAGGAACCCTTCCAATTGCAAGCGGAAATGGAGGAAGATCTAGCAGTGGAAGTACAAATAAGTGTAACGACAAAAGAAGTGTTTGGAAAGCCAACTATGGGTGTCAAGACAAGACTCTTGCTTGTTCCTGAGCTATTAGAAGTGCCCGGGGGAAAAGTTGCTGAAGATGAAGTTATGCAAGAGGTTGTTGACAAGAACCAAACAGACTTGGGTCAGCCAGTGGTGTTTAGGTCATCAGTACATGACGCAACGGGAGTGATTCCAACAAAACCAGTGGTTGAGCGGAAGACTCGCATTCCTGGGAACTTGATGTTCGGATCACACGAGACTGACTTTGAAGATCCGGAGAATTATTTTTCGCAAGGACATCCACCTAGATCGCCTGGTCGAGTATTACTTCAGAGACGGTTTGCCAGTTCAGGATAAACAGGCTTAAGGAGGGGGCAGTGTTACGACATCACAGAACAATCTACGTGTTTATCGAATGTTCCAGATGAATCCAGTTGAATGTGTGTGTGGTGTACGTGATTCTCGACGCATTTGCTTGACTGTGCCAGAATTTGCACGGCCGTTCACTGACTTGTGTCAAGGCCGCAATTAATTTCGTCGTAGTTAGAGATAACGCGTAGTTATGGAATGTTCTGGTCTGTGAATGGGGTATAAACACTAGGCAGTAGCAGCCTTAGTTCAGTGATTATCGGGCGATATTACTGTGTGCGTTCAAGTGGTTATTAGTGGTTACTGTGTGCGTTCATGTTGTGTTTAATCGGGCGGGACAATTTTAATAGAATTGTGTGTCATATTAGTTGACATTTTATTGCGTGTGAACAATTTTTATTTGATTTGTTGTAAGATACTGTTGTTAATTACGAACTGTTTAACAGTGAAAATTAAAGCTGGTGATTAATGACTTAATTGGTGTCTTGTATTTTGTTTTCCGCTGTACCTACTACGATCAAGTAGACTGTCGTAACAATATTATCATATACAGATGTGTCTAATGTTGTACATGGTGGTTTACAATCTGTATTTAATAACTTTTTCAGTTTACTGCTTTATTACCATTTCAAAAACAGATCAACAATTAAAAAATTTCAACACATGTCCATTATTCTGTACATATGTAGACCAAGGACTGAACACTGTCTTTTGAACGCCATCCACAAGCACTCCTTAGCTTCTTCTTCAGGTGAACTGAATTGTATAACTTCAAAAAAAACTTTGTGGTCAGCCACATATTTTCACACCCAATAGCACAATTTTGAAATGTTTGTTTTTTTATAATTTGTAATGCCCCTTTTAAGAAAATCTTTTATTAATTTCTGTGGCAAAACAAATAGACTGATTTAAATTCATTTGACAAATAATTTACAGACACGTACTCCAAAGGCAAAGCTATAAAAAATTCTTACAAGTGACTATATTTTGTCTTCTGTCTATTAATGTTTGGATAATGCATATATGCATAGTTATTTAACATGTACAAAACTGAAGACAAGACAGCCAGTACAAATACTGCAACATGATGAACAAAATTTAAACTTTCTGAATTCTGGAGTTCTTAGTTACAAAATTATGAAAAAGTGTCGGTTGAAACAAATAAGTTTTTGAACTTTTAATGGAGTCCATTTGAATGATGTTAAAAAATGTACTGCAACTTTGGAGTGCCTACACTACTTTCACATAGCATACATTGTGTGAAAAGGAAAAAATTGATTTCTGATCTAATAATATAAGATAAATTTGATTGAAGTAAATGAATTTTTATTTATTTCAAACAACCATTTTTGCTTTTCAGCTCGTCCAACCGAATCCTGGACCTGGTAAGTGAAATTTCCGATGTTGGTAGTAATTAAAAATGGCGGCTAAAAATAGTCAAAAGTGAATTGTGTAAACAAAGTTAAAAATAATAAAGTGTTTTATAAAAAGGAAAGTAATTGTTACAAGTATTACTTACTTCTTAAAACAGGATTGACAAATATTATTATTATCATCATCATTAAAGGATGATCTTAACCCAGTGACCAGACTTAATGCATCATGCTTTTATGAAGGATGTTTAATATACAAGTTTCACCACCTTGAACCTGTTGAGAAACTATAGACTGATATTCACATTTTCTTTGAAGATTCATTCTTTGAATAATTAAAACAAAAAAATCAGTATGAAGAACCATACATGACTTCCATATTCTAAGATTTATATTTAAAATAATTTACTTGAATTCGGTTTGATAATTTAAAAAAATATCCCCCACCCTCAAATCACTTTCACTGTTTATAGATATTTTTGTTATTATGGGGTAGTCATTTAATATAATGTTATTTTTGAGTCACTTTATCTAAAAAATTAGGTAGTTTATTCTTATAAAGAAACTGAACTACCCAGATAATCATCCCTCCTCCTCAACTGATCCCCACCATTACTGATATTTATATTTTCATAGAGTAATAGTTTTATCATACGTAATTGCTGAGGTATCTTATCCTTCAAAATTAAATTCTCTTACTTTACTTGATATCAGCAAAGTAATTTTCAAAAAATTACCCCTTCCCCTTCCCTTTCAACTACCCTCTCCATTAAGTACTTTACTCTTGTTAAAACACAAAACAATGCAGGTAAACTATCTCTCCTCCTGTACTGAACAACCCCACCCATTTTTTATATTTTCTCTTTTATTGAGTAATAGTTTCATTATATGTAATTACTAAGGTATCTTATCCTTCAAACTAAAGTAGTTTATTCGACATCAAAAAGGTAGTTTTCGAAAAATTGCCCACTTCAACTATACCATTTTCATTCATAGATATTTCATCTACCTTTCTACAGTGGGTTATTATGACCTTCTTTTCAGGATACTTTATTTATCAAAATTAAGTACTTTACTCTTGTTAAAACGTAAAACGTTGCAGGTAGATTACCCATCCCCCTTAACCAATCTTCACCAAAATCAATAGGCCTTGAATCCTCTACAATTCGGCACATATGCAAAAAATTATTTGATTCTATTTGAATTTGCAGCAGTTATCGTTCGCCCGTAGAAAAAATTCTACATATAGACACACAGACACTTTTAGGAAAATGACTTTTCTTCATGTTTTGACAATCAGAATCAGCCCTTATCTCGAACACGATTTTTTTTTGTGATCACCATACTTCCATTTCCTTATGGAACATGGAAGTAAAATCAATCTATTTCCATTACAAAATTGCATGCATAGAACTATACGAGTATTGTATAAACTGCATGCCAATTTTACAAACTGACAGGTAACCAATGCTTCACACGCACTTCTAGAAGTATGCGAGACACTATATCCAACTATTTATTTCATAGACCTGATGATAGATTTTGAACCTCACTGAGAGATGTGGAGTGGATAAACAACTTGAACAAAATTTTCATTCATTTCACATAATATGTGCACAAGTCTTGTACAGTGTTTAATAGTGTGAACATTGGTTGCAACAGGGCTGGTGAGAACATTAAAAGCATGTTTGTGTCGTGAAGCGACAGTATGTGACAGAGCTAGTATGTGAGATGATGAATCATTTATATCCTTCTCCCCTCAAGACGTAACACTAAACTATAACTGTTTAATGCTTATAACTGTTTAACAAGACAAGATAACAATAACTATATAACGCTAAGTGGAGGTAATTCATTTGCTGGGTTGGCACAGCTCTCCCCTCAAGAAAAGCTGTCATGTTTCTATTTCAAATAATTGTAAAGAACTTGGCATTCATTAATCAACTTAATTAAAAAGCAACAAGCCTTACTTTAACACACTTAACCTCGGTAAATAGAAATTCTGTCCCCCCCTAAACTTTCTCGTACTTAAAAAACTACATCTGAACATAAATTTCTAAAGTAACTCTCCCACATATTTACGAGGTCTGTCCAGATAGCATTCAACTATTTCGAATATCTTGATAACGCATAATGTAGGAAACCTTATTCTACATGCTCCCATTGCCCCCATCATTCAGCAGTAAGACACATGGAATGTGTTTCTACTGTCACATTCACAATGACTGAGCAAGGAGACTAGTGTGAATTTGTGTCAAAATTTGCTTTAAATGTGGGCATCTTTCTTCAGAAACTATTTGAATGATTAACACAGACTTTAGGGTGGATTACATACATGAGTGATGCTAAAATAAAAGTGCGGTATTGACATTTCAATATAGCCATGAATCTGTGGGAAGTGATTTAATGGCCGTCCCAGATTTAATTTGTAGCATTGGTTATATATGGGGTACACTGCTGCCAGGTTTTGTATGTGGCAATGCACATTTGGCATACTGAAGGCTTTTGAAGTGTATTTCTCCTGAACAACGTTGATTTACGTCAAGAGTGAACATTTTCAGTGAAGGACTACAAATTATTGTAAAGTTATTAGTTTTTACTTATAATGTAAATACGTGTTAACAGTTCCGTGAAGAAGTATCACTCAATTCTGTGTATGAAAGTAACATGACATTAATTACCAAAAAGAGGTTTACTTTACCTATAGTGTGTTTATAATATTTAATGAATAAGTGGTGTAGACAATCAACATAAAATATCAGGTAACAAGCAAGGACGAAATATTTGTACTACAGGAAAAGCAATTATCTAAAATAATAATTGTGAATTGTAATGTGCTAAACATTGTACTCTTAAAAAATACGTGACATTTAAAGTAATGTAAAATTTATACTATATACTATACGATTACACACATGCACACCAGGGTGTTATGTAAACGTGTCCTCACTATAGATTCGAATTTTTTGACTCAGTAGAAGAAAAAAAATTTTGTATACACATGCAGGTCCGGAAAGGTTTTATTTTCTGCCTGGCCAGTAATTTGCACTTTTTAAAGACTATATATCTCAAGGAGCAACAGGGATATCTTAATGAAATTTGGCACATATGTTTACATTAATGGAATTTAATGAATTAAGAAACATCCCTAATTTCATAATTGACATTAATAATTCCATTTCATGTAAGACTTGCTTCATCAGTGAATGTATCAGGGTGTAAATAAGTGTGGGATCAATTGCAATTCTGTGTAAAAAGTAAACAAAATGCCTGTCTCTGTTCATAGTCAGGCTTGTACACTTTGTATATGGTACGCCTTTAATCTTTGGCTTTGTAAAATCGTGAATACAGTTGCGTGATACACACACTCAAACATAGTAATTCTTCTTCTACTAACTTCAGGATTCTCCCAATTTTTATTAAGTACTCTATCCTTCTTCTTGTAAAAGTCTTACAACAACCAATTGTGGTTTGAAAGTTTATACATGAGACGACTGACATTTCAGCTGTATGAATTAGCTATTCTCGACAATTACATGATAAACAATGAGTAAAGTAACATGAACAAATGAATTTATGAATTGTCTTTGAGAAAATTGATTGACAGCATTATTTAGTTAAACTACATGAGTTATCACTGAACTCACTAAAGCAAACAGATGATGTAAAAATTGAACATGCTATTATTTTCTGTTAATTCTAAATAATTTTATGATTCAAATTAAGATGTTTAAATACCTGTAATTGAATGTCTTACAAATTTTTAATTTAATTATTGGAAATATATCCTTTACTTTGTTATAAATTATGATTACTGAGTTAATCTGAAATAACAAAATCAAGTACTCAGAATTTCAGTAAACTGTTTTCTGTCATGACTTGGTTATTTATCAGATTTGGACAAACAAGATGTCACTGTATTCAATAAAATGCTTACCATTTTTATTAATAAGCGGTAGTTTGACAAAATTAAAATTTTCAGAGCTATTGGTGATTAAGAAATTTAAAAAAATTTCATTTCGAAATTTGGGATCATAAAATAACCGTGATTTCTTTTTTATTAAAGAACATTAATGTTAACACGTGTACCAAATTTCATTACGATATCTCTATCTCCTCTTTAGATAGTTTCTTTAAAAACACAACAATCAGACATTGTCAGCCTAGGGTTAATAGGAATTTTTTTATACTGATGCATAAAATTCGAGTATGTACAGTGAGCACACACACACACACACACACACACACACACACACACACACACACACAATGTAAAATATGAAATATAAAAGTAATGTTAGGAATCGCCATTTAAAACCAAATTAAAATCTTTAGTACAAATAATATCGCAACATCCACATGTTACTGTAATACTAATAAACAACAATCTGTAAGACACAAAATTTTCTTATAGTATATTTATCTATAAAAAGAAGATTCTAGTGATAAAACAGAAATGTAAACATTTGCATTAGGTATTGTTTGCTTATGATTAAGCTCGTTTAAAAGTATGTTCCACCACACAGATGAATTGTATAGTGAATTGTGAAACTTGCGTTTTAGTCAACGTTTTGAGAAGAGAAATACATGTGTCCCATGGATACGAAGTTGCTATATGAAAACTGGATATGAAATTTGTATAAACATTTTTATTACTAACCCAAACAGTCCATAAGCAACATGAGTTAACATGAAATAACATGGCGACAAGACTTGGCGCAATGTCTCCCAAAGCATCCTCTATAATGATTACAAATAACTGCCTACGTGCGCGCGCACACGCACACGCACACACACACACGGTCAAACCACCTTAAGTTGAATATTAAAATTTGAATTAAAATTAAATTTAAGACTATTAACTATAACTTTCATGCTTACACTATATATCTATCTCACAAATCAAAAATTTTCACACTGATGATATTAATTATAGAAATAAAAAAATCTAAAAATTGTATTTATTCCACTTTGGCTATTAATAAAATGTGTTAACTAAGGAAATTTATTGTAAATAAAACATGGTTAAAATTAACTCCATAAATCCATGATATTCTTCGAACTTGGTTGTAGTGAACTCTTAGTGAAACAGCCTAATTTGGTACCTATAACTTCTGGCTCTTTTTCAAAGTTAACACATGGTTTTTTTAAAGTTAGTAGTAAAGTGGTCGTTTTTAGTGGTGACTAAAAAGTCACCACTGATACATTTTTAGACGGAAGATACGATGAAGCTGCTGATGGCAATTGCACACAAGGTCATTGCAGACTATTTGAGTTGCTGCAATGTATGTGTGAAGTCCTCCTAAGGGGCGGGTTTTGAAAGGCACTAAGGCCCAATTGTGCTGGTAAAACCATTTTTTTAAATATTGTATGGCTGGATATACTTTCTGGACAGACTTCATACATTTTTTAAACTGTCAAATTATACTTGGATTTTGTTGTCCATGACGTGTCCATTGATTAATTATAATACTACTGACTCAGAACACTTAAGTTTTTATTGGTACAAATGTAAAATATTTACCAACAAAACTTAGTGTTCCGAGTTAGTAGTATTATACTTATTTGTTAAATTATGTTTACCAGTGTAGTTTGCATTTACTTCAACTTCAGTTTATTACAATAAATATTCCACAGTTTATATCTATTGCACATTTTGTGATGACTGGTGGCACCACACCAATAATAAAAGCAATTTTAACTTATTTTTCACTTCAATATTATAAAACACTTGGTTCAATATGTATATACAAACTGAATGTTATGTACAAGACAGAATTGTTAATGAAGTGGAAAAGAGGAACAACGAATCGATGAATTTCTAAGCATTCCTCTTGCATAAATTGCTTAAATTCAAATTTGAATTTTTTTGTGTAGACCTTACAACTCCAAATAATACACAATTATTTTATTGTACACTCCATTAAGAATGGAAAACCTCAAAATTTTACTTGGTCCATCTTCCGAATTTTGCTGTTTAGTCACAAAATACAATTTACAGATAAAACAGATTTTTAATCATTCTACAAATAAAGAGGTCAAGGAAACGATTTTTTGGGTTTAAAAGATCTTTGAGTTATAAAATTCTTTATAGAAAATTAAATGTATTTATAATAAGTTTTCTGTGAAATGTGAGTCAATTTTTTCTGATTAAACATCTGAAAAATTAAATTTTAGATAAGCGTATCCTCAAAATCCAACAGCAAGATTTGGTTGAAATGGATCAGACATTACCACTTGCTGTAACATGTTTATTTATAACTATAATTAAATATTTAATTTTAAAATACTACAATTGCTAAATTTGTGTTCCCAAAAAATCAAGGAATAAAGAAATGTACACTTTATTTTGTTTATGAAGATAAATTATTTAATCAAGCTATGCAAGTGAAAAAATACATTAACATAACGTTATCATAAGATGTATAAAAAAACATTTTAACTTCACACTAAACAATTACATACACTGGAAATGTATTGAATACATATACAAGCAATGAGACTATCAAAAATTTGTAAAGGTTGTGCACAAGTGTGAAAAGTAAACAGTCTTTGTTTCATAACA
This sequence comes from Magicicada septendecula, assembly GCA_034769895.1. Lineage (NCBI taxonomy): Eukaryota > Metazoa > Arthropoda > Insecta > Hemiptera > Cicadidae > Magicicada > Magicicada septendecula. The sequence goes on from CM068375.1 coordinate 305,403,220, forward strand.
GCCAAAACATTCACATTCTTCACAGATGCGTTTCTGCTGCATTTCTTGATCAAGATACAAATCTCTACATGCCACCACGCAGACGCAAGACCAAATGGAGTGTAGATTCTGTAAACAAAAAAATACTCCATTTTATAGCCACATGAAACGGTAAGGCTTTTTCTGTTAAAATTAAACAAGCATCAAAACAAGGAAAATGAATTCAATGATTATGGTAGACAGCTTTTTGATCACGTACAAACTTTAAAACATAATTTAGACACAACTATTCAGTTGTATTACCACAAACATGTACTCATTTTGAAAGTGTACAGTTGCTTGATGGCTTATGGCCACATTTTGTTCTGAACAACAGGTCATAACTCAAATGGGCGCGTACAATACACATATACACTGTGGTGGGGTATTTATCTACATGACTTGACCAGATTTTGTTCTGAACAACAGGTCATAACTCAAATGGGCACGTACAATACACATATACACTGTGGTGTGGTATCTATGTACATGAATTTCAAAATAAGATTCCCTTACTTTGAGAAGCTGTTTTATAATGATTAATGTATTACCTCTACGATTACATTTCTTGTTAAGTTTACTAACATTGTTATAAAATGCATTCTATAACAAGGGATATTTTTTAATTTAACATTATATGGAACAATTAATTTATCATGAAAAAGCAAAAATAAAATGGAAACAAAATGTAAAAAAATACAAAATGAAGAAATACAAAAGACTGTCTTAGTGAAAATAATTTTTGTATTCAAGTCATTATAATTTTTGTGTTCAAGTCATTCAGTTTGAATTCCATACTTAAATAATTCAGTCGTAAATTGCATAGGTTATATAAGGAAACGAGCATCTGTACTTGCATTTAATATGGCAGAGCAACTTCTTTTTATATCAGTTTTGTATTACTGAGGCAATTTATTTTTCATGTAAACTTATGTTTATATATTCAAAGTGTATTCAACAACATTTTTACCTTTCTGAATGTTGTAATCAGATAAGGTTCGGCCATCTTCTAATTGTTTTCCAGCAAAAATCAGTCGCTGTTGATCTGGAGGAATGCCTTCTTTATCCTGAATTTTAGCTTTTACATTTTCAATTGTATCTGAAGGCTCAACCTCTAATGTGATGGTTTTTCCTGTCAAGGTTTTCACAAAAATCTGCATACCACCACGAAGTCGCAGTACCAAGTGAAGAGTTGATTCTACACAACAAAAAACAATCACATTCAATAAATAACAAATACCAGACTTAACAGCAATTTGTACATTCAGAAACAGTATTTTGAACACTAAAAATTGTCTAGTTTTAGAAATCCAAATGCATTCATTACATAATACATTAAATAAACAAAAATTTGCAATGTAAAAGACTGCATTTATACAAGAGAACAAGACTACATTTATTTTTACATTATCCAATTGTACGTTTACAAACTGCAATTTTTGAACAAATGTCTTTTATAGGGCATTAGAAATATTTACCTTTCTGAATATTGTAGTCTGATAATGTACGACCATCCTCCAACTGTTTTCCAGCAAAAATTAGTCGCTGCTGATCTGGAGGTATTCCTTCTTTATCTTGGATTTTTGCCTTAACATTTTCAATTGTGTCAGAGGGTTCCACTTCAAGTGTAATTGTTTTACCAGTCAGGGTTTTTACAAAGATCTGCATACCACCTCGAAGCCTTAGAACCAAGTGAAGAGTAGACTCTATAACAAAAATTTATTTTTTCATCAATAAACACACACGCCCGCCATTATGCTCAATGACACTATAACAAAATGCACTTCGCATTCAACAATAAACACCACGTTATGATTTTTAACAAATTAACATGAAATATACCTTTCTGAATATTATAGTCTGATAAAGTCCGCCCATCTTCCAACTGTTTTCCAGCGAAGATCAATCTCTGCTGATCTGGAGGAATTCCCTCCTTATCTTGAATTTTTGCCTTTACGTTCTCTATTGTGTCTGATGGTTCAACTTCTAAAGTGATGGTCTTTCCAGTAAGAGTTTTCACAAAAATCTGCATTCCTCCTCTTAGTCGAAGCACTAAGTGAAGAGTAGATTCTGTGAAACATAAGAGCTTCTAAAATTAATGCCAATGTTTTTAATATACATAATAAATAAATGTATTATCACTGCTGATCATCATATTGTTAAAATATATGCATCAGTACTACTGCAATAAAAGTATGTTATCCAACATAAGCCAAATAATCTTCAAATTAACAAGATGAAATTAAAAATTTAGTCCTAAAAAACTGAAAAAAAATGGAATATCATTTACCTTTCTGGATATTGTAGTCCGACAACGTACGACCATCTTCCAACTGTTTGCCAGCAAAGATCAACCTCTGTTGATCTGGGGGAATTCCTTCCTTATCTTGAATTTTTGCTTTTACATTTTCAATTGTATCTGAAGGTTCTACTTCCAGTGTAATGGTTTTTCCTGTTAAGGTCTTCACAAAAATTTGCATTCCTCCTCGCAGCCTAAGTACGAGATGAAGGGTAGATTCCTTCTGAATATTGTAGTCTGATAAGGTGCGCCCATCTTCAAGCTGTTTTCCAGCAAAGATCAGTCTCTGCTGATCTGGTGGAATTCCTTCCTTATCTTGGATTTTTGCTTTTACATTCTCAATTGTATCAGACGGTTCTACTTCTAACGTAATAGTTTTTCCAGTTAAAGTTTTAACAAAAATTTGCATTCCACCTCTCAATCTCAGTACCAGATGAAGTGTTGATTCTGGAAAAATTCATGATCATTAACATTAATAATCTTACACAATACTGAATATTTATTACTGCTACTAACTCTACAATTTCAAACACAATTATACATAGTTTGAAAAAGCTTGTGTTAACAAAAGCTCGTTCAAGTTTAACAAAAACCTTTACATTTATATAAAATGCCGAGCAATAAATACAAATTAATTTCAACTTACTGAATTTTCTTTCCTACAATAGAGATCTTTAATAAAAGCATGTAACAAAAATTCTATAATACATAAAAATCTGACACTTTTAAAATTATTACCTTTCTGAATATTGTAATCAGACAATGTTCGGCCATCCTCCAACTGTTTTCCTGCAAAGATCAACCTCTGCTGATCTGGAGGAATACCTTCTTTATCTTGAATTTTTGCTTTTACATTTTCAATTGTATCTGATGGTTCAACTTCCAAAGTAATAGTCTTGCCAGTTAAAGTCTTGACAAAAATTTGCATTCCACCTCTCAATCTCAGTACCAGATGCAGTGTTGATTCTGAAAAATTCATAATCATTAATATCAATAATCTATGACACAATACTGAATATTTATTATCGTTATTGGCTGTTCAATTTCAAACCTCATTATACCTAGTTTGAAAGTGTCTAAAAAAGCTTGTTTAAGTTTAAGCAAAACTTAAATGAATGTGTAAAAGACTGAACAATAAATAAAGTTATATTTCAAAACTTACTGAATTTTCTTTCCTACAATAGAGATCTTTAATAAAAGCATGTAACAAAAATTCGATATTAATACATAAAAATCGACACACTTTTAAAATTATTACCTTTCTGAATATTGTAATCAGACAATGTACGACCATCCTCCAACTGTTTTCCTGCAAAGATCAACCTCTGCTGATCTGGAGGAATACCTTCTTTATCTTGGATTTTTGCCTTTACATTTTCAATTGTATCTGATGGTTCAACTTCTAAAGTAATAGTCTTGCCTGTTAAAGTCTTAACAAAAATTTGCATTCCTCCCCTAAGCCTGAGCACAAGATGCAAAGTAGACTCCTTCTGTATATTGTAGTCCGACAGAGTACGGCCGTCTTCCAACTGTTTTCCAGCAAAAATAAGTCTCTGCTGATCAGGAGGAATTCCTTCTTTGTCTTGAATTTTAGCTTTTACATTCTCAATTGTGTCAGAAGGCTCCACCTCTAGAGTAATAGTCTTGCCTGTTAATGTCTTGACAAAAATCTGCATGCCTCCTCTCAGTCTAAGCACCAAGTGTAAAGTTGATTCTTTCTGAATATTGTAGTCAGACAAGGTACGACCATCTTCCAACTGTTTGCCAGCAAAGATCAATCTCTGTTGATCTGGGGGTATTCCTTCCTTATCTTGAATTTTAGCTTTCACGTTTTCAATAGTATCTGAAGGCTCAACTTCAAGTGTAATCGTTTTTCCTGTTAAGGTCTTCACAAAAATTTGCATTCCTCCTCTCAGCCTAAGCACAAGATGCAGTGTTGACTCCTTCTGAATATTGTAATCAGACAGAGTACGGCCATCTTCCAACTGTTTTCCAGCAAAAATAAGTCTCTGCTGATCAGGAGGAATTCCTTCTTTGTCTTGAATTTTAGCTTTTACATTCTCAATTGTGTCAGAAGGCTCCACCTCTAGAGTAATAGTCTTGCCTGTTAATGTCTTGACAAAAATCTGCATACCTCCTCTCAGTCTAAGCACCAAGTGTAAAGTTGATTCTTTCTGAATATTGTAGTCAGACAAGGTACGACCATCTTCCAACTGTTTTCCAGCAAAGATCAATCTCTGTTGATCTGGGGGTATTCCTTCCTTATCTTGAATTTTAGCTTTCACGTTTTCAATAGTATCTGAAGGCTCAACTTCAAGTGTAATCGTTTTTCCTGTTAAGGTCTTCACAAAAATTTGCATTCCTCCTCTCAGCCTAAGCACGAGATGCAATGTTGACTCCTTCTGAATATTGTAATCAGACAGAGTACGCCCGTCTTCCAACTGTTTTCCAGCAAAAATTAATCTCTGTTGGTCTGGTGGAATACCCTCTTTGTCCTGAATTTTAGCCTTCACGTTCTCAATGGTATCTGAAGGTTCAACTTCTAAAGTGATGGTCTTTCCCGTCAATGTCTTCACAAAAATCTGCATTTTCCTGTAAATAAAAATATTTATATTAGCGAAATTGTTAAAATCAGACAATCAAAAATGTTACAGACCGAAACAACGTACTGTATTTTTCCAAAATCTACATTTTCAAATAATATTATAAATACATTATTTATAATTTATAAATCTACACCTGATGCTGTTTTAATTTTAATTAAAAACTACATCAATTAAAAAATGAGCCATTCACCATTGGGCCATTCCATGCCAAATCATCCAGCCAAAGTTCAATTTGACACCCAAGGTTCTCATATTGTAATGCAAATTTGTATATATCAAGTGAATACAAAAATAAGAAAAAATCCAAAATTTCGTCCAATTCTAACAAGTAGTTTCAGAATTATGGTCGTTTAAAGTTTTAAGAGATTTGAACTTTGGAGGACAATTTGAGCGGGAAACCAGCTTGTATGTATTTGGGCTTTTCTGTGTAAAATCAATATTTATTGAGCTAGAGGCTTCAAAATTTATTCATTTGCCCTAAATTTTATGGAGAATCAGATGATACTATAAGTATTGGCATTATGATTTTTCATCATGGATAAAATTATTCTTAAATATAAAAATAAATATTCTTTCAAAGTTGTGACGCATATATAGAAAAATATCTGTGGCTAAAATCTCTCTCCAGATATCCTAATACAACCATATATTACTGAAAAGAGCATGAAATTCCCTTTCAAATGGTGAAATAATATTGGTGGGTTTTTGAGTTTTATTACAATGTAAATCTAATACATTATTTTTACATAAACAAAAGATGTTATGTTCAATGGCCTGGGCCATGTGCTACTTTTTGACCTCAAAGTTGATAGAGTATTGAGTTAACTTACATATAAACCTGGATATACCTTATATATACCTGGATGTAAAATATAGTGAAAATATAATATTTACAAGTCACACTTACGGTTAATTTTTACTTACTACATATTCATATTTAGGTGCCGTAAACTCTTCTTTTTATATAACATGATATATCTTGGAGATGTTAAGTGTTCCAAGTCTTTATCTTTTAAAACAAATCAAGTCACTTAAGTTCAAAAGTAGCCGAGGATATAAATGAATAAATTGATTTTCTACAGTTACTGCACAGCAGCTTTCCAGGTACCAAGATAATGTTTTTATTTTCCTTAACATCCTTTGCTTTTTGTAATGTAATTACCCTAAGATTATTTTTCTTTGTCAAGGGAACAGAATGTCTTTGAAATGGATCACAACAGGCTTTTTGTTTTTTTTTTAAATATTTTAAAAATAGCACAAATGGTGAGAACAAATTGTCTTTTTCACAGTACTGATTGTTTGTACGCCAACTCAAAAGTTCTACATCTTCTTTAGACAATTCATCAGAAATCACATAAATATCCTGTTCTTTGTTAATGATGCATTTTCACAGGAAGAGTTTAATAAAATACCCACAAGTACATATAAAACTCGGTCTATACTCACTACTACACGCCATAACTTCCATGGTTAAGAAAAAACAATAAACTGTTAGGGTATGTACTAAAATCACTCCACAAGACATCACATATCACACATGATGTCATTACAATGATATGATTTTTACTGATTTAAAGTAAATAAAACTGAGAAATAAATTAGACACTTAAAACATTATGCAACCTATAACATTAAGAAACCTATATTATTGTGAATAAAGCAAATGATATTAACTAGACCAGAGCAAGCTGTATACTGAAATAAGGCCCCAAGGTAGAGGTGGGCTGATATACCTGTAACAGGTATTTTTGAACGATATTTTTGTGGAACAGATGTAACAGTGGCTGAAAAGTTGAAATACCTGTTATTCGCGGTGACGCTGTTCCGAGTCGAGGCACGCCCCCTACGCTCCCCCCCCCCACACACACACACAAAGTACGCAAGTATCACGTAAACGAATACGCCAAGGCCAAATACTAGGCATACAAAAATACTACCTGTTCCTAAAATACTAGTGGTATCACCGATACACAAAATACTAAGCGTATCAGAGGAACAGTAGTATTTTTGGAACACCTAGTATTTTAAGAACAAGTAGTATTTTTATATCAAGCGTATTTCGAGTAGAAAGTAGTACGAAGCCACTTTTTCGTCCTGAATACTTCATTCTGCACAGAGACGAAGCTGTTTTTAATAAAGGAAATAATTCATCCTGCTGTTACATTTAGTCTCGTGTGATGTGCAGATATATAATACAGATTATATGCTAATAAATTATATATTATACTAGTCACCAACTTGTAACTAAAATTGGTTGGTAAAACTTTGTTTTTACTCAAAAAAGCTTTGTGTTCCGAGTCGTTAGTGAAATAGTTGTATTTAATTATATCGAGTTATAACCTATAGAGTGGCTGCTGTTGATAAGCTATATTATACTTTTTATTAATGTGATTTTAACTTCACTATACACATCTCGCGTAAATGATGAGATTGTTGTAATGGACATTTATGCACTTTATCTAGTCCTGTTCCTAAAATATCTGTAATGCATTTAATTTAATTTTGTTGTTGCTTATTATTTATACGTTTTTATTTGTGTATTTATATTTATTTTATTACAATTTGTTTTTTTAATTTTTATTTGCAAAATTTTGTTTATTCTCATTCACTCTTGTGGTTTTCTGTTATGTTTTTATTATACGGTTCTGATGTTTTTTCACATTATTTTTTGTGGTATTACGTGTTGGCCTACTCTAAATTATTTAATTGCCCAGAGTTTCACAACTGATTTGTCTAACCAATGTTAGTTTGTTTACTACTAGTGAAAACTTAAATTTGTATTCCCAAAGGGAGATAGGCCTATAAATTCTCTTGTTTCTTATTTTCATTTAAACAGTAATAGTTTAATAAAGTCAGTGTAAAGTAACACTGTTAATACTTTAGTTTCAATTTATTTCTTATAACAAATTATATAGTATAGGTTATATAATACCTTCAAATAAATACACAGCAAGTGGGTTTATTAATATATTAATAGGTTTATCTAGGTGAAAATAGGTATTTATTTGAAGATATTACATAGGAGACCTGCAGGAAACTCAAAACGAGTTACTTACAAAGGATAATATAGGTTATGCAATATTAAAAGAAATAAAAGAATATACAATATTATCTACTTGCAGAAGAAACAAATTGAAAACATCACAAAATATATATATATATATATAGTATATAATAACAGGTGTTTGTACCTGTTATTTTTTTGGAACAGTATTTTCATACCTAGTATTTTAAAATAACAGTTTAGCCCACCTCTACTGCAAGGGATTTTGGAGATGGAGGAGGATTCATGTTCAGACTTGGTCATAACAGGCGTAAGACACACCAGTGTGCACATGACCAGTGTGTCCCTACAAACTGAGTTTTGTTTTTCTTAACTGTAATAAACTTCAGATTATGTCTTTAGAATACTTAATAATTACAGAACTTATAGTGCCTCCTTATAGATAAAAAATATATTTTAATACTTTGATTTATTTGATACAGTTAAAATAAAAATTACTAAAGTTGCATGAAAAATAAAAAAATGTTTAAAATACTGCATCATTATAGTTTATTTATTGCAATATTTCAAATGTTTTAATTTTATAAACATTATTTTATAACAATATATTCATTCATCTTCACTGTTAAGACAGATTGTAGCAAATTATTTCAATATTAAACAAACATAAAAACTCACCAGCAAGTTTTGTTTAAACATTTCAAAAATAATGTTGTCCTCTTTTCAAATAAGTGGGAATGTTTACTTGTATATGTTTAACTGATCTCTTGTTTAAGGCAATCCAAAAAGTTCTTCCTCATTACAAAGAGACATCATACCATAAAAAATTATTCATATGAAGTATACCGCAACTAGTATATATGTACAAAGTAAATGCAAATGGACCTTGTAAGTTGTATTTTCAATATATTTTAGCTATATAGTGCTATATTTAAGAACTTTTTCACTCTCTAATTTTTTTTAATACAAACTTTGTCTTTGTTGAACGTACCATTTCCGCAACACGCAAAAAAAAATTATTAGATTTACATTGTAATAAAACTCTTTAAACTCAAGAAACCACCAATATTATTTCACCATTTGAAAGGGAATTTCATGCTCTTTTCAGTAATATATGGTTGTATTAGGATATCTGGAGAGAGATTTTAGCCACAGATACTTTTCTATATATGCGTCACAACTTTGAAAGATTATTTATTTTTATATTTAAGAATAATTTTATCCATGATGAAAAATCATAATGCCAATACTTATAGTATCATCTGATTCTCCATAAAATTTAGGGCAAATGAATAAATTTTGAAGCCTCTAGCTCAATAAATATTGATTTTACATAGAAAAGCCCAAATACATACAAGCTGGTTTCCCGCTCAAATTGTCCTCCGAAGTTCAAATCTCTTAAAACTTTAAACGACCATAATTCTGAAACTACTTGTTAGAATTGGACGAAATTTTTGATTTTTTCTTATTTTTGTATTCACATAATGTGAACAAATTTTCATTAAAATCTGTGACAGTGGGTGTCGGCCCCTGGATGATTTGGCATGGAATGGCCCCATTGCAAAAATTAGTGTTATCTATATAATAAAATATCTGAACATACATTTTGTTGAAGATATGTTTATCACTTAAATACCATTTCTTTTCATGTCCTTAGTCTATAAGTTAATTCTGGGTTTTCTCAATTTCTCTGATATTGTTGATATACCTGTCGCAAATTTCTATGTCACACGGTAGATGAAATTAATGTAAAATTTGTTCACAATAAAGAACGAAAACAATTGAAAAAATTACAGGTTCCTCTCTGTGACGTCATCTTCCAGGATTCAAGTAACATATGTAAGCAAAATAAATAAGGTAAGCAGAAAGCACAACCTGTCAATTACCTTAGTTACCCAGATGGCGTATATAATACTGATTGCATGCACACTTGTGGGACGGTCAATTTTTATATTTCCTCCGTAGCACTGAAGAATTAGGCTATACAAAGAAAATGTTCACAATACGAGAGAGGTTAACAAAATTCACGCGTTAACCTGTTTCCCAAAATTTATAATTTTTTCACAGCACCTAAAAAAAAATTAACTTGCTACAAACGCTCTTTTGTTCAAAAGCTGATAGGCCCAGTTAGTTAATGCACTGTAGGATTTCGCTGCTACTACGAGACGAGCTATAATTTCAAATAAACTAATCTCTACCTTTCATATTACATCTCGCAACTTGTATTCCAAAATGCTAAGAATAGGACTCTTGTGTTACAATATACACTTTTGTGTTCCGAGTCGTAGTGAAATAATTATAATTATATTTAATATAAACTTATTTCTACAATTTCGGTATACCACAATATCTTACGTAATATACACTATCACCTACTTCACGTTAACAAGTCCATTCTAGAATTGATACTTGTTTAATCTTGAAAACTGGCACGGAAAATGTGCAGTCTCGTGTTAGAACTACAGCTCTTTGTTCAAATAGCAATTGAATTGGTGGGGTCCGCTTTCTAATATTCGTTATGCTCTGGTGTTGGGAAAACAACTTATTGCTGCTTTCTGCTTGAATGGCAGCCGAATTTTTATTACAATACTATTACAATCTAAAGTAACTTGTCACTACTCATTATGGTAGAAGTAAAATACTTTATTTCCTCAAACGTATGTATAGACTTGCCATATTAATTTCACAATACGCGTTAATTTCAACACCGATGTTACTAAAATGAATCTAAACTTAGTTAAAGTATGCTGAGAACAAAATTCACGCACACATACGTTATTACAATTTCCTCATAATTTGTTTTGTACAGCTTACGCTTCACTGAAACGAGCACTTCGTTAATACAATATGGCGGAACATTTTCTTAAAATATTTGTAATACTCTACTCGAATAATTTTATATCAAAGAAAGTTTAAAGCTAATTGTTCTCAACTTGGATTAATAAATGCTTACCTAGATTATATTATCTTTCAACTATAATTTGCTTAACTTGCACTGGAAATCACGTACAATTAAAGAGCTGCGTACACGTAGCACTTCTACAAAGAACTAAATTCGGTTGGGCAAGGCTTGGTTTTCTATACCCGAGACAAATCAAATGGCGCATGCGTTAGGATTGGCTCAAAGGTAGTGCTGCATTATTGACGTCACTATTCACGCAGTGCTGTAACATATTGAACGTCAAATAACACTACTATTGCATTGTACTCAGACCACGTTGATTAAGTAAAATGAACAGTCGAAGTTGGCACTAACAACTAAATGTGCTACGTAACGATTAATTTAAATTTTTTGTTCCACAGTGTTTTAGAATACTCTGGTAAAGCCATGACTTGCAAATACAGTATTACCCATTATGAAACTGAACAGTAACATATTCAAATATTTTGTACACCGATAAACATAGTTTCCGGATAGTTTAAAATAAGTGTAAAATATGTAGTCTATCTACATTTTATTGTACAAATGTAATAAACACGACATGGTAAATCGTGCAGTTCACGATTCTATAATCGACAGAAGGTTTTTTCGAATGAATTTTACCAAAAATTTCGTCTGCAAATGCGCGAAGATATTTTTGACGGACTGTGCGTCACCTTGCGACTTCTAATGAACCGATTTCGTTTGAAATCTATTTAACAACCTGAATACTTATATTTACTGCACTCCCGGTGGATTAATTGTGAATGGTAGCCTATATACCGCGCCCAGTTCCATTGTGCTCTGCGTAAATCCCGTATATCAAATCCTTAATAAACCATTCGTTTTTTGATGATGATATTTAACTTATGTCGTTATGAAATTAACTGTTTCTAATATATTATTGTATACATTAATAACAAAAATATAAAAAGGTACATAATAATTACATTTTTTCAACTCTTCGTTTAGATGTCAAATTTTTATTTACATCTGGAGTAAATATTAAATAAATTAAAAATAAATTTAGTTATACCTGTGGAACAATAAGACGACTGTTGAAGAATAAAACGCAGAGGGAGACACAGCTAAAGTTCTATAAGGTCGTGGCTGTGCCGACTTTAATGTATGGATGTGAAACATGGACTGTCCTGCAAAAAGATATTTCAAAAATACAGGCCTCGGAAATGAAATTTTTAAGAGCAGTTAAGGGATGTAGTTTGAGAGATCATCTACGAATCGACGACATAAGGAAAGACATGAAGTTACAGTCTGTTGTGGAGAGAATAAAGGAATACAGGCAGAATTGGAAGTCCAATGTGGAACGCATGGTAGATACGCGTACAGTATTCCTAAACAAGCTTTTGAATGTAAGCCAGTGGGGACGAAAGATCATGGAAGACCCTGGAAAAATGGTCAGAGACTTCGTCGTGAAGTCGGAACGGGGTATAGCCCAAGCCATGTAGTGAAGAAGAAGTAAATATTAAATACCATAGAGCGATCCTGTCAATTTACAGGGGACATATTTTTATGCTCAACAGTACAGTGCGCTAACTTCCAAGTTCAGTTCCCAACGCAATATTGAATAATGGGAAATGTAACGAAAATTATGAGTCACACTGCCTTGTTGCATCGCTAGCTGATGAATATAGAACATTCAGATATGTACATTAAACAACCATGCGTTTATGTGATAACGTAGTTTCCAAACGGTGTACTGAAGAAAACTAACAGCTATTATTCTAGCGTTATAATCCGTTGTACAGTTTAGACCCAAGTTTTTTATAGATTGTAACAGAAGCTGAAGTTGACATACGAAAATCTACAAAAGCAATGTAGAAAACAAGTTTGTAACGCAATAAGTCAATGACGGCAGGAATCAAATTACAGTAAGTATGAATTCAGTTCAAACACGTGATGTAACTGAACAACCACCTTTTTAATTGCAACTAGATTTAACATAATCTTCGGGTAAATGCCTAAAATGTAACTTCATGTCGTTATCAACAACACGGAAGATAAACGTAACCATTCCGAAGAAGTCGTGAGGAAAAGTGTCTGTATTAAACAGACAATAATTGCAGTGATGACTTATTGCGCGTATTATGAAAATAATTTATTTATACCTAACATAAAGTACAAACAATAGAGTGATAATACTGAAGTCGCAAGTAAACAAATGTATATTTGTAACGAGAAAATATTGTTAAGCTATAAATCGCGGCCCCGATTCCATACTATACCTAATATTACTTTATTTTTTATTTGAATTTCTATAACCTAATCACAGAAAAGGTTCTAGCAACAAGTATACGTTTCTTCTCACGAGATGAAAACTGTACTACGATAGTTCATTTCTTGTTTAAACAGTTCCCAGATCCTGTTTTTTTTTTATGCAGATGGGTTGATTTGGCAAGCCTCAAAGTACATATTGTTACGGCCTGTTGTTTTGGCTTTGCGTTTTACGTGGTTTGATAATGTCATTGATGCAAACTTCAACTTCAAGATGGCTATGAAGCAATCATCATGACCATGGCCAGATTAAGGCTATGGGGGGCCCGGGGCTATTTAAGAGCAGGGGCCCATGTATATTTTCGCGTTTTGCACAATTCTTTACTTTATTCAGACGATCATTTAATAAATATAATAAACAAAATATTGTTCTTAAGCCGTATTTTTACTCACATATTTTTTTATTTTATACTGATTAAATAGATGTTGAAACTATTATTTTATTTCGCAGATCTTTTTACAATAATCAACAGTACAAATAAATTAGAGAATACAAAATAATTTAATTGAAATATTTTTTGAAGTGAAAACTTCTATAGGCACGTTGGGCGATTTTTGGATGGGTAAAATCTTATGAGTTCGCGTCACCGACATGCAAATGCTAACAGTATTCTTGGATTTCGTTGTCCATGACGTGTCCGTTACTTAACTAAATATCTGAGCCTCTGATGAAGCCTTCTATAGGTGCAAGCCGGTTTAGGCTGTAAGGTAAAACTTTACGTTTTTACTTATAAAAAACTTTGTGTTCCGAGTCGTCGATATTTAGCTAACAGTATATCTGTAGCTATAAGTATGACGTGTTGCGCGTGGCCAGCAGTGAAAGTATAGATTATACTTGTGTGTAATACTATTACACTACAATTATATTATACAATTGTAATACTATTTATACTATTTAACACACTTTTATCGTTTACGTACTTTATTTTGGAGTTTCTTACGCTGCCGAATTTGCTATCGCGTGTTCGATCCCTAGCGCGATTTCGGCTTTCCGTATTAACAATTAACGCAATACTTATGATCTATTTTACATTATTTTTATTCTTATTAATTACTTATACTATATTATATGATATTTACATAATTGTTATTTGTCCGTCTGGCTGTTAACTTAGGGTTTTTCGTCATGTCTAATGTCGAAGTATGTATTTTTAATAGTTTTTTTATTATTGTAAGATTGTAACATTAGTGCTGTGTATATGTATATAAGTAAAGTTAAATTGACTACGTGGAAAGTTTAATGTGTGTATACTGTGCATTGTTTAAATTGTGTTTTAGTTTGATCATTATTTTAAATGTTCAAATGTAGGATCACTGTGCAGTACAAAAGTGAGTACTAAATATGTTAATATTTTTATATAGAATATCGGTATGGAGAACCATACATGACTTCCATATTCTAAGATTTATATTTAAATCTTAATATCGCCTGCCAAGCGCAATATATTTTCTCTTATACATGATTTACATTAAAATGAAAAAATTATAATTTTATTGCCTGGCAACAAAATTATTTTATTTTCAACAATTACCATTGTTTCAAAACGTTTAAATAAATTTTCAAGTACTTTACTCTTGTTAAAACGTAAAAGGTTGCAGGTAAACTACCCCTTCTCCTTAACCGATCTTCACCAAAATCGAAAGTCCTTGAGACCTCTACAATTCAGGGACGTATGCAAAACATTATTTGATTCTGTTTGGATTTGCGGCTGTTATCGTTTGCCATAGAAAATACCCTTGTTAAAGAAACGTTGCAGGTAAACTACCCCTTTCCCTCAACCGATCTTCACCAAAAACAATAGGCCTTGAGAACTCTACAATTTATGGCTGTATGCAAATAATCGTTTGATTCTGTTTGAATTTGCGGCTGTTATCGTTTGCCATAGGAAATACCCTTGTTAAAACATAAAACGTTGCAGGCAAACTACCCCTTTCCCTTAACCGATCTTCACCAAAAACAATAGATCTTGAGAACTCTACAATTCAGGGTTGTATGCGAAACATTATTTGATTCTGTTTGAATTTGCGGCTGTTATCGTTTGCCAAAAAAAAAATTTCCCTTGATAAAAAAAAACCGTTGCTGGTAAACTACCCCTTTCCCTCAACCGATCTTCACCAAAAACAATAGGTCGTGAGTACTCTACAAATCAGGACTGTATGCAAAAAATTATTTGATTCTGTTTGAATTTGCGGCAGTTATCGTTTGCCATAGAAAAATATCGGTATGGAGAACCATACATGACTTCCATATTCTAAGACTTATAATCTGAAATATGCTTGCCTGCCAAGCACGATATATTTTCTAATATATACATAATTTACATTAAAATGAAAAAATTATAATTTTATTGCCTGGAAACAAAATTATTTTATTTTTAACAATTACCATTGTTTGAAAAAGTTTAAATGAATTTTCAAGTACTTTACTCTTGTTAAAACGTAAAAGGTTGCTGGTAAACTACCCCTTCCCCTTAACCGATCTTCACCAAAATCTAATGGCCTTGAGTCCTCTACAATTCACTTATGTATGCAAAAAATTATTTGATTCTGTTTGAATTTGCGGCAGTTATCGTTTGCCATAGAAAATACGCTTTATAACAAACGTTGCAGGTAAACTACCCCTTCCCCTCAACCGATCTTCACCAAAAACAAAGGGTCTTGAGCACTCTACAAACCAGGGCTGTATGGAGAAAATTATTTGATTATGTTTGAATTTGCGGCTGTTATCGTTTGCCATAGAAAATAACCTTGTTAAAAAAACGTTGTAGGTAAACTACCCCTTTCCCTTAACCGATCTTCACCAAAAACAACAGGTCTTGAGAACTCTACAATTTAGGGCTGTATGCAAATAATCTTTTGATTCTGTTTGAATTTACGGCTGTTATCGTTTGCCATAGGAAATACCCTTGTTAAAACATAAAATGTTACAGGTAAACTACCCCTTTCCCTTAACCGATCTTCACCAAAATCAACAGATCTTGAGAACTCTACAATTCAGGGCTGTATGCGAAACATTATTTGATTCTGTTTGAATTTGCGGCTGTTATCGTTTGGCAAAAAAAAAATTACCCTTGATAAAAAAAAACCGTTGCAGGTAAACTACCCCTTTCCCTCAACCGATCTTCACCAAAAACAATAGGTCGTGAGTACTCTACAAATCAGGGCTGTATGCAAAAAGTTATTTGATTCTGTTTGAATTAGCGGCAGTTATCGTTTGCCATAGAAAAAAATACCCTTGTTAAAAAAACGTTGCAGGTAAACTACCCCTTTCCCTCAACCGATTTTCACCAAAAACAATATGTCTTGAGAACTCTACAATTTAGGGCTGTATGCAAATAATCTTTTGATTCTGTTCGAATTTGCGGCTGTTATCGTTTGCCATAGGAAATACCCTTGTTAAAACATAAAACGTTACAGGTAAACTACCCCTTTCCCTTAACCGATCTTCACCAAAATCAACAGATCTTGAGAACTCTACAATTCAGGGCTGTATGCGAAACATTATTTGATTCTGTTTGAATTTGCGGCTGTTATCGTTTGCCAAACAAACAAAATTACCCTTGCTAAAAAAAAACCGTTGCAGGTAAACTACCCCTTTCCCTCAACCGATCTTCACCAAAAACAATAGGTCGCGAGTACTCTGCAAATCAGGGCTGTATGCAAAAAATTATTTGATTCTGTTTGAATTTGCGGCAGTTATCGTTTGGCATAGGAAAAAATCTACAGACACACAGACACACAGACACACAGACAGACACACAGACAGACAGACACACACACAGACACTTTTCGGAAAACGACTTTTTTTCATGTTTTGAGTGTAGTAGAATCAGAATCTGCAATAATCTCGAACACGATTTTTTTTGCCATCACCATACTTCCATTCCTTAAGGAATATGGAAGTAAAAATCTACAGACACACACACACACAGACACACAGACACACACACAGACACTTTTCGGAAAACGACTTTTTTCATGTTTTGACCGTAGTAGAATCAGAATCTGCAATAATCTCGAACACGATTTTTTTTGCCATCACCATACTTCCATTCCTTAAGGAATATGGAAGTAAAAATGAATAACATAAACAAAGCATGTATTTTCAAATATTTCCAATATTCGTATCAATATTTCCGTTTAAAAATTTGATATTATTTATTTTTTATTTTTGATATTTGACCTCTGCCATACATCATGCAATTAGTATGTCATAGTGGCTTAGGAGTTATCTTACTAGCGTGGTAAAACAAATTTCTAGTTGTTCGATAGTATTTTTGCCGCGGATTTTAAAATTAAAAATTCTATAAAATTTTATAATAATTTTAGATTTGTGTGTCGATAGTATTTTTGCCGCGGATTTTAAAATTAAAAATTCTATAAAATTTTATAATAATTTTAGATTTGTGTGTTGAATTTTGAAAATATGGTTACTAATTCAAAATTATTTTTTATTAGCTTATATTATTGAAATTTTGGATTATGTCAATTAAGTTGTATTTATATTTTGTACTGGGCTTGCGCAGCCCATCATATGTTTTGATTAATAAGTAAACCATATAAAAATGTATATAATTGTTGCCCGGAGTGCCGATAGATGTGAAAACCAGACTGATGTTAAAGATTTTAATTTACAAAAAATTTTAATTTTTGATACTACAATTAATTTGAATATCCAAAAAAACCACTGTTATTTCATAGTTTTAAGTTTTCACTTCTGTCGGCAGTCCTCAATGACTGCCTATTTTTAAATTTTTTTTCTGCTCTTCTTTTCGGTAAACTCTGCTATCAAATCATCCAAATCCAAGTGCAATGTGCTATCAAATCACCCAAATGGCGGGCATGGGGCCCCCCGACAAGCGGGGCCCGGGGCTTTAGCCCACCTTAATCTGGCACCAATCATGACACGAAAAGTTTTCGATAATATGTTTGCAGTAATTTTCGTGTGGTATTAGTGTAACTAGGTCCTACGGTTCGACTGATTTCTTTGTTAATAATGCAGTGTATTTTCAGCGTTTTCTTTCTATCAGATTTTTAACACAATACTAGTCATTTCCATGAGTACATGGTAAAAAGATAGTAGGGGGAAATACTGGTCCTGACTCACAAAGGAATGCC
Source organism: Magicicada septendecula (assembly GCA_034769895.1). Lineage (NCBI taxonomy): Eukaryota > Metazoa > Arthropoda > Insecta > Hemiptera > Cicadidae > Magicicada > Magicicada septendecula. Next base: position 305,421,477 of record CM068375.1, read on the forward strand.
GCCTTTCCCACGGTCTAGATCAAAGAGATGCCGCCGTTCCACGGCCCAAGATTTTTTCCCACGCTCCCCCCACCCCCGCTGGACCCGCAGCATCCCAAAGGAGCACAGCATCCGCAAATAAAATTTTTTAATTTTTTTAATTTGATTTTTTATTTTTTTAATTAAATTGATTTGCATATCCGCGAATATATGCCGCCTTTCGCACGCCTAGATCAAAGAGATGCCGCCGTTCCCGCGGTCCAAGATTTTTTCCCACGCTCTCCCCACCACCAATGGACCCGCAGCATCCGCGAATAAATTTTTTTATTTTTTTAATTAAATTGATTTGCATATCAAGGGGGAGGGCGGGAGTGGGGTGGGGGTGGGGTGGGGTTCAATGGACCACCCGCATCCGCGAATTTCCGCGAATATAATTTTTTATTTTTTAATAAAGCTGATTTGCATATCAGGGGTGGGTGGTGGGTGGGGGGTTCCAACTTGATGCATTATAGTGTATATATTAAAATATATGATCAGGGTTACCAACCTTTGCATGAGTTCAAATTTGTTGCGTGTTATAATGTATATTAAATCTATATGATCAGGTTTACCAACCTATGCATAGGCTCAAACTTGATATGTGTGTTATATTGTATATTAAAATATATGATCAGGGTTACCAATCTTGCATTATAGTGTATAGAACAGATCTGCCAACATTTTTCTGTGGTGGGAAATTCAAACTATATGAGCAAACGCATTATTAAATTCTCTCTCTCTCTCACTCTCTCTCTCTCTCTCTCTCTCTCTCTCTCTCTCTCTCTCTCTCTCTCTCTCTCTCTCTCTCTCTCTCTCTCTCTCACACACACACACATTTGAATGTAAGTAACTATCTGTCAATTAACTGTAAGTAACTTCTGCAGTGTCCAGATTAACAACCGCGCTCTCGTTCTTCCAAGGCGGTCTGTGTGGTAAAGTGTTACGCATAAAAACTGCGCGCACTGGAGCTGATACTAACCGAATGAAATATTTACAGACGGACAATGGGAAGGCATACAATTTACCCTTGAGGTTGAATTAGAAAATAAACTTAATTTTCTCGATCTAACAAAACAAGGTTGGACAATAGTTTTCAATACCTCATAAGAAAGATCTAATATAAAAAGGTGACAGCACGTAGCAGTCATTGACCTGATTTTGTGTGTGTGTGTGTGTGTGTGTGTGTGTGTGTGTGTGTGTGTGTGTGTGTGTGTGTGTGTGTGTGTGTGTGTGAAGTTAACATGGTTTAGACAAAATACAAACGTAAAGAAACAATTTGATACGTGAAGAGATAGAAATTAAGCGTTGCGGTAAGTCGCAGGTCATCATTCCCATACAGCTTGATGCTTTATGATTTTTGTGTAAATTATGAGCTATGTAAAAAATGTCTATATATACAAATAATAATATTATGGTAATAAAATTGTCTATGAACATGAATTTACAGGCTTCTCACGTACAAGATTCATAATTTTAGCTATGTACGAAATACTTTCGTATCACTAATTTCTTAAGATATAATCGTTGAGAAAGCTTTCTAGCACAGACAATGACCCCTTGAGTTAAGCTGTTGTTGTAATCATATGGAATTCATAATGTTTACTGGTTCGTTTGTTTTCCTAATTTGACTAATGTATGAAAATAAAAACTTTCCAACACAGACAATGACCCCCTCGGGTCTTACATCAACTTTCAAACGTGTACGCAAGCTACCCTCCTACCCTACCCTTCCATCGTATGATATATATACACAAGAAGACTTGTCACTATTTCTCATTTGCATGATACACTGCACTCATCGTGAAATCGACTATTGTGTGTATATAACAACATTTAAGAGGTAAGTAAAAAGATTTGAATATGTTAATAAGTGAACATAATTTTATTGAATATACAGATTTTATTTAAATTGAGCTTATAGTCGTCTATTTTGATTTTGGTCTGTTGCCTAATGAAGCACCTGTGCTTAGGTCGGTTACTGATGTCTCTCGATAAGAACAGGGTTTTTGTTGGGTACGATGTTTGATAGGGTTTGACGGATATTTTTTGATGTGTTTGCGGATTTCCAATTCTAAGTGTTCTAAATACGCTGTCCTGTTTTTTTTAAATTTATTCAGGTAATAATCTGTTTTGTTTAAACGTTTGATCTATGTACGTGTCCATACGTACATGTTTTCGTAATGTTTGTTATAATACCTTTTCTTGTTCTAGATTTATGGTATGTGCTGTGTGTGTGTGTGTGTGTGTGTGTGTGTGTGTGTTGAAAGCCTTATGTGTATATATAGCACATAATGTATATGATAATGAAGCAGGTACTGTTATTATTATAGGAACAAGAAGATGATGAATTCTTATCAGAACATTGAATGGTTAACTGTATCCAAACATACTGTCAGTAAACGAGAGGGAGACGAGCAGATGAATATGTGTACTTCTCAGAACATTGAATTTAAATCGTTAATTGTACCCAAACACACTGCTAGTACATGTGAGGGTGATGAGGTGAAGACTAACTACAAAAATTTCAAGAAATTCCGTAAAGTATGTCTTTTCTCTTATTTGTCAATCGTAGACAATTATACAGTATTTTAAATTAGAATATTTTAAAATTATGTATAGGCCTATGTCAACAATCACACCCATTCTCCCTCTACCTCGTATTGTTTCAACTAATTCACATATACAATGATACACACGCGCTCACATACACAAAAACGTTCACTCAAATAATTGATCTGTTGTGTTTGATATTTCTTTGTATTCATACACAGTCTTGATGATGACAATAAATATTGTATAGTATAATTTAATACTCATGTTACTTTAATTATTATACGAGGTTAATCTGTATTATTACATGAGTCACCAATCGTTTAACACGAACATCAATCGCGTAACACAAGTAGTTATGTCGAGTTTAATAATGACTACGACTCAAGAAGCGATTAAAGGTTTTATCAGGTACGTTTATTTACCAGACATTTGAGTTGACGTTTAGACAAAATTTACTGTCATCATGAGTAGGCCTACTTAAATACGTTCAATACAAAAGGGATTAATTGCTCTACACCTGAGTGCTGTATTTTATGAATGTGTGCGTATTTGCTACATAAAGATTAATATAATTACTCACACGTCTGATCAATAAGATCTTTTGTAAAACTTAATGATTCCGACTGGGTGATTGTAGATTTATTCTGTACTCAGTTTCCGAAATGTATCAATGAAAATACTGTGAGAGTAGAATATATCGAGTACCAAATCACTCAATTTTTTCAAATGTTACCGAAACTGAACGATTGCAGCTGTAGTTAGAGAACAATTCTGTAATTTACAAATGTAAAAAAATTTAGAAATGCATTTTCTCATAACAAAATACAACGTGCCATTTCATTTTATATTCAAACTATTATTATTATCTGAAACAGAAACAGAACGTTATATAGATTCGAGCGGTAAGTAAGACGCTGTTGCGAAGTTCACAGGTTATATATAGTGCAAGCGTCGATGTGTGTGCAACTGTACTAAAAAGGCTGTTATGCGCATGCGCAAATAATTCAAATGCACATACGTAGATGACTGAAAAAGAGATGATTTACATAATAAATGTACGCTTAGACCAACGAAATGATCTTTTGGCGGATTGGGTAGACAGACATGCGACTCAAGTGAAGCACAACAGGGAACTATTATTACAACGTCGCTCCGATTGCCAGTCTCAAGGCGAGACACAAATTAAAAAAGACTTATCGAATATTTACACCCAGTTCATTACCGACCATGCTGGCGGAGTAAATTATGGCAGATTTGTGGGAGATTGGGTGGGTGAAAATTACGTACCACTCGTTCCTGAGTTGTAATATACTTATTTTGTAAATATACATTTGTTAATATACATTTCATATAATCTGTATTTTTGTTTTACATATTTTGGATGAAAATTACATACCACTCTTTCATACAGTATTTTTAAATTAATAAAACAGTGATTTTGTATTATTAATACTGATTGCATGTTTTATTTAATGCTTTTTGTCTTAGGTTTTACCATTGAATAGAAGTATTGTACCACAAGTTATTGGCGGTAGTGATCTTTATGTTTATGAAGCACCCAGAAAAGTAAAGTCCAAGAACCAACTTAATGAAGTACCAAGCGGTGACAGTAAGTCGAGTTACTTACGGATTAGAAAGTAGGACGCACCGATTTAGACGATATAATCACAATCAATGACCCTTGGCTTAAGTTAGTGAATAATTCTGTATCGTTGTGTGTGTGTGTGTGTGTGCGCGCGCGCGCGTGCATAGTTAATATTTCTATATTAGATCTCAGTACAAAAATTGGTAAATGACATTTAGTATCGCTAATTACATCGTTGAATATAAATTTCTAAAACCAGTTAAAGTGTACAGTGGTGTAAATATATATATTTAATCATTAAAACAAATTATGGTTTATTTTAATTTATTTCATTATAAACCTCCGAACATGTAAGCAAATATTTGTAAAGTACATTAAATTATGTGAAATGCTACACCGAAAGATTCAAATCATACCTTATTGGTGCTGTCAACTATTTGAATGTGTGAATTTCCTCCGACGTTTGCAATAGCAGCAGCAATACACAATACGCATTACATTAAAACTAGCATGATTATATTATTCATTGATGTACAAACAATTTACATAGCACACACACACAATAGGCTAACATTTATTGTGAATTCGTTAACGTATGGATTTGTCATCTGTAACAGCATACACACAGGTAATTACATTATAAACTAGGAATTTCTTCCGACATCTGCGAGCGAGAGAGAGAGAGAGATGTTGTACAACAGATTTTTGAGGAATAATATTGTGATCGGTAACTGTGTCTAGAGATGTGAGACAGAGACGTTACATAAACACATAGAGACAGCAATACATTATTTCTGTTACATGTATACGACGCATAAACATATGTCACGTGTGTGTGCGTGTGTGTGTGTGTGTGTGTGTGTGTGTGTGTGTGTGTGATCGTAGTATGATTTTATTTCTTGACACAACCCTTTATCTTGAAATATGATTTTTAGTCAGACGTTGTAAATAATTTTTTAAAATATCACTTACTTGCAAAGGATATACCCTTGCGTACGAGCAGATAACAATATGTAATTTCGTGTATAGTAATCAGAAATGTGTGAGAGAGAGAGCGAGAGAGAGAGAGAAGCGTACGAGCAGATAACAATATGTAATTTCATGTATAGTAATCAGAAATGTGTGAGAGAGAGAGAGAGAGAGCGAGCGAGAGAGAGAGAGAGAGAGAGAGAGAGAGAGAGAGAGAGAGAGAGAGAGAGAGAGAGAGAGAGAGAGAGAGAGAATTTAAACTGATAATTGTTTTTATTAAAATCTTACAATGACGAAATATTTTTATTTCATATTGTATTTATTTTATATCATTGTTTACGATATATATTTAATTAATGCAAAAATGAATTTTTAAAATTACAATGGTCTGTAAACCATATTTAAGTTTGTGTACAGTGACACCGTAATCGATTTGAATAAGGGAATTCTTGTCAACGTCTGCAGCTAGAGAGCGAGAGACATACACAACAGTAATATAGTAAATGTGTGTGTGAGCAGTGCGTACATTGTCCGACAGCGATTTGTATGTGTACACAAAACTTTTGAAAATACCTTATTTCAAAGGAGTTTTTATGCGTAACACTTTACCACACAGACCGCCTTGGAAGAACGAGAGCGCGGTTGTTAATCTGGACACTGCAGAAGTTACTTACAGTTAATTGACAGATAGTTACTTACATTCAAATGTGTGTGTGAGAGAGAGAGAGAGAGAGAGAGAGAGAGAGAGAGAGAGAGAGAGAGAGAGAGAATTTAATAATGCGTTTGCTCATATAGTTTGAATTTCCCACCACAGAAAAATGTTGGCAGATCTGTTCTATACACTATAATGCAAGATTGGTAACCCTGATCATATATTTTAATATACAATATAACACACATATCAAGTTTGAGCCCATGCATAGGTTGGTAAACCTGATCATATAGATTTAATATACATTATAACACGCAACAAATTTGAACTCATGCAAAGGTTGGTAACCCTGATCATATATTTTAATATATGCACTATAATGCATCAAGTTGGAACCCCCCACCCACCACCCACCCCTGATATGCAAATCAGCTTTATTAAAAAATAAAAAATAAAATAAAAAAAATAAAAAAATTTTATTCGCGGAAATTCGGGGTACGAAATTATGCTACGCTCACAGTCTACGACTTTTATAGTCATGAAATTATGCCTCTTTTATAGTGGCATCTATCGACATTCACTCACGTCAAATTACAGAGTCGGCAAAGGATGTTCGAAATTTGAATGTAAACGAATTAATATTTATTGTAAATAATTAATTAATACAATGGAAGTGTCACATAGATAATGCATGTAAATATGTTCTTTTTATGTAATAAGCCTAGTTACTAAAAATATATATATTTTTAAAAGTTTCTTATCATATTGGGAAGAAATGGAGAGCCATTTGCAACATCTCTTAGGTATAAAACGAACGTAACGGCTGTCAAATTTCACCTTTTCCAAAATTTGCCGACCCTCAAATTTTACCGCCCGTAGACAATTGCCTACTTTGCTTATGCATAAATCCGCCACTGCCTAATGTAGGGACCACAATAGGTAATAATTATTACCTACCTAATAGGTAATAATTCTCTGATTATTGATTTTACTTTGCCTTGTTCTGTTTACGTCTGTAAAAATAAATTACTAAAAACGCAAACTAGTACATCTGTAAATAACGCACTGCTGTAGCAACTATATTTTGATTCTTGTGTCAAGTTATGGGCGTATTTACCCCGAGTTTTATGTAATCGAAAATTGTATCTTAGAAAAGTGATAAATTGGGAAGTTCTGTTAATCACATAGTGTTATTCCATTCATTGTAATCGTGACAAGTTCCCTTGAGCGATGTAGCTTCGTTCTACGAAAACCCGTATCGGTACAATTTATCGTATCGTCCAGGAAAAGTGCATTTAAGAAACCTGATCGGTATGCCTAGACTTTTAGTTTTAATTTTTAAGGCATTCGCTATAGCACACTTTCACAGATCGACGACCTATTTAGTTCTAAAAGTATCAATACTTTCATGAGTAAACAGTGATAGTTTAGCCTGGCTCTTTAAGTTTAATTGTCCGAAAACTTAGGAAAACAGCGGACAAGCAAAATATAAGCTATAACTTGCTCGAATATGGACAAGAGAGGGAAACGTTATTCGAAATAAAAAATAAGCGCTCACTTCTCCTATAATACACTAAACAGTGTACTAATTTCATTATACAGACCATAGTTAGGCCTATATAATGAAGCCAGATGTCTGAGGAACAGTACTTTATGTAAGTTATCGGTACAACTGCAGTGGCTTCAAGCCTTGGTTAAAGAAGTATTTTCAATTCAGAGTGCACGCTCTGAAAATGGCCAGTGCGTGTTATTTATTTTTAGTAAGCTAAAATTGGCAACTACAGGTAATTAGTGCCCTTTATTGTTCGTGTACGCGCACGTGAGTTGCGTGCTTGTCTCGCATTATCCGCACACCTGTGCGTCTACGAGATCGGTTTTCTACAAACCTTTTGTCTTCTGCGACCGTATTTTCACGCTAAGGTTTACGAGATTCGGTATTCCCTCACGGTAAAAAGTTACAGGCTGTATTAACAGGTATAAAACTTACATAATTGCAGCATAAACTGAGTGTTATGGGTCGACAGTTGAGTCCAACAGTGCAAGTTATGTAACTCTGCGAATTAGACACAGCGTCAGCATAACAATGTGTGCGGTATCAGTTCCAAGGTTCATGTTACTTTTTCACCGTCCGCGACGTTCCACTGCCTTATCTATTAACAAGACTAAACGGATTTCTCTAAACGTTGAACATCGAATCTTTAATTTAAACTTTTCATTTTTACATTCTGTGTCGAATCCAAGCTGTATTTTGAAAAGATTTATAAGGACAAAAACGTTCATTAATACAGCAATAAAGCGTATGACTTTATGAATACGTTTTCAGTTAATGAGATAATATCGTATACCCTACTTTAACATACTTAGCTTGTAATTTCCAGCCGTCATATTGTAACTCTCTAATAAACCTAAAGCATAAATTATGCACAGCATATAATTTATCAAATTCTAAGAACAATAATATAATTTCTAATTCGTAGAGCATTCATTATCTTACTTATTCTATTTTTACTGTTTAATACGTTTTATTTTATCTAACATTTTAATTTATGTAATTAATTTCTTCCAGACTGTTTACTTTTTAAATTATCAAATTTAAATTGTTAGTTAACAACACAATTATGTTCGTAAACGTTACATTACATGCATAAATTTGTTTGCATGATAACGGTGGCAGTGAACAGGTCGAAAGGGGTTTCCTTGAATGGATACGGGGGAATCTATTACAATATATTCCAGGTAATACGAACACCTGTTTTAATATATTTGCGAATATAAAGTCAAAGTGGGATATTAATCACAAGACGTGGCCTTTCCCACAATGCATTTGCAGTATGCAAGAGTCTCAAGGGATTGATTAGATGGCCTTGCAGTGTCGATAAAAGCGATAATTGGAATCAGATCCCGCAGATCCCTAGGTAGCTTATATCAGCAAATTACTAGCAGTAATAATGTGGCAATAATACGTACTAGCGTCTATCAACAGTAATGTGTCCTAAATCATTAACACGGATTAAAATACTTCGATCACGCTTTAAAGAAAATTTTGACGAGCAATTGATACACCACGTTTAGTTATACACAATTATAGTTTTATATTATTATTAATAATAACAAAACTTTTTACAAGAATATATTTTTTCTTTGAATACTATTGAAACATTGCAATTCACAAAATAATAAAAATATATTCTTGTAAAAAGTTTTATTATTATTAGCTAATAATATAAAATATAAATACAGGAAAAATATGAGCATTTATGAATACACTTATAGAACAAACTAATTTGAAATAAATTCGTGGCTCACTGGAAAACAAAGTGATTATTAAACAAGACTTAACTTCATTTTGAAGTGTTTAGATTTGTGCATAAACATCATTATAATTTTGTACTTTCATTCATTCGCTTTTGTAGGTTTCTCTTATACAAAAACCATTTCAGTTTTTTATTAAACGAACCTTTCACTCATTTCTGTCTTGTGTACTAACTACCTTCGATGTAAAGTGTGAAAGAAATGTTTTATGTAAGCCTACATTCGGAAACTATAAGTAATGAATATAATTTCGTAAAAACGAACTCCTTAAACGTGAAAGATAAACAGAGGGGGACAGAGAAGAGAGAGGATGAGAGAGAGAGAGAGAGAGAGAGAGAGAGAGAGAGAGAGAGAGAGAGAGAGAGAGAGAGAACATGTAAATACGTTCGTTTATAAAAAATGCACTTAAAACAAAAAAAATCTTTCCAGCGAAAAGGATTATGTCTGTAAAAATTAGAACCATCCATATGTGTAAACGTTAAGGTCCGTAGAGTCGAGACAACAGACTGGAACTTGAGAGTTGTGAATGCACAGTTTGAAATCATACCCAACGCCCATGAACATTGTACAAAGCCGAATAGAATCGTGTTTTCCGTTTTAAAAATAAGTTTGCTGCCTCAACTGTTCAGAGGTTGCTTACCAAATACTATACTCTAGCCCTCTTTTAATATTTCCGTTTAGTGCATTAAAATTATTCGACCTTGTTGGCACAAGCACAACACAGTATATATTAATTTGTCCCGTTTATTTATTTTTATTTTTTTAATTTGCAATAAACAATCTTATGATACAAGTAGTTTGTAAAAAATGTAGGAAAAATTGGGTACCTACAAATGTATTTTACAATTAAATTCTCTTTTAGTAAACAGAATCTTTTTCTTTCATAAGTAATAAGCGTAAAATCACGCCAAATTTAACTGAATAAATCGTAATCACAAAGAATTTTAAAACGTATTTTAAAAATCTAAAGTACTAAGGAATTCTTTTAAAACGTATTTTTTGCGGATTTCAGTTGGCACTGAAAAAACTGGACAGTCATTTCAGATTTTTAAATATATTTCTTTTTTTCTTAAATTTTGCAGTGGAAAGTATTATAGTCTTTTCGTATGTGTTTCTTTTACTAAGTATTTATATCTCGTCGCCTTCTACTTCACTTTTCGTTTCTGTACAGTCAACGCGATATATGGTTTCTGTCGCAAAATGAGAATTAAAACGATGTGGTGACCAGAAAGAATTCATTAACACGTACATTTAAATATTTTCAGTTAGTTCCAGAGAATCTGAAACTTTTATCGATAACTTTAACACGAACAAACACTAAACCACACACTCTCATCGTCTACAGTGTCAGGGCCGTGTTCAAGCCCCATCAACGTTGAAATTTTAATCATCCCCCCTAGAAAAAAGATTTTATTTTACGTTCATAATTTTAATAATGCCAAATCAACATATGTACTACTGTAAATTCAGTCTCAGAATGTTTAGTGTGACAAATATTTTTTGTATTTTACAATACTTGTATTTAATTTTAATATTCTATTCATATCATCTCTATGCTCCAACAACGAAAAAATTTAAGATCCCTGTACAGAATGTATTTGTATTAAGATTCTAAGACAACACAATAAGAGTAATATTTTGAAAGTAGTATGTCATATCCAATTAATACACTGGAACACTTTACATACAGCACGATAATTAAAAAGTAAATTTAAATGAATTTCTTTCACCATTTTGTGTATAAAATCACATTTCTAAGGTCGGTTACACATTTTGTAAGGTTCTGGTCACATTTTGTGGTCAGTTACGTTTCTAAGGTTTATAAGGTTAACGACGTTGTGAATAAGTTGCATAAGTTCAACCTTATGTGCAAGAGCATTAGGCGAACCCTTAAGTCGGCAAGTAAAGGAACTCGCCTAAAATTCTACACGGTGATGGCTCTTCCCACGCTTCTTTATGGGTCTGAGAATTGGACTTTGACGAAAGGCCAGGCCAGTCGCATCCAGGCGGCTGAAATGAGATTTCTCAGGCACGTGGCAGGGTATACTCTCCATGATCATAGAAGAAACACAGATATACGGCAGGAACTGAATATTATGAGTATACTCGACAGGATCGCCCAGTATCGGCTGAATTGGTGGGCACATCTTTGCCGAATGGATGACTGCCGCATCCCCAAACAACTCTGGAACTATAAGCCGACGGGACGGAGAGGTGTAGGACGTCCGAGGAAGCGCTGGAATGACCAGCTCTAATCTTTGCCTATTTGAGACCAGAACAAACCATTCTTGGTTTAATCCTTGAAGACGATGATGATAATGATGACATTTCCAAGGTGTAATTCCCTTAATACTTCGTTTATAATAGGATACTTAATGACAGAACGTACAGGTAGTCGTTCTACCGGAAGAACTTTTGTACAGAGCCTTGGTTTTTCCCAGCGTTAACTCCTTTATGACAAATTCAGAAAGTGCCTTTCCGGGAGGACGTATCCTTCTGGCAGTATTTAATGAGTTGGCCTTAACATTTTCAGTGTTAGAAATGACGGAATTAGGCCTACTTTTAAAACACGTTATTATACAAGATAAATAAAATCTTAGTTATGTCACAACCACTACGATAACGCGTACGACTCCACTCCACGTTTTGTCAGTGTTAGGAGTTAGGAGCATCAAAGTATAACTTATAGCGAAAACAAAGACGCCATTTACCCTTCCTTATCACCGACGTCAGTACTGGAACCAACTTCAAAATTATATGCGCTAATTCAGTATCTTTCCAATGCAAATATTTATGGTTCTGCTAGCAGGACGTAAAGGACTCTCATAACCCGTCAAACGTCATCTTTAAATGAGAACATTACGTCATGTCGGCAGTGCCTTGCACTTTCTACCATTAAAAGGTTTTAACTATTCTGGTCTGGTTTCACAACATTTCTCAATACACTTGATATAATTTGAAGTTTTGATAAGGCATTTCAGCCAATGAATCTGATACGTCATTCACCAAAAACAATAGGTCTTGAGAACTCTACAATTTAGGGCTGTATGCAAATAATCTTTTGATTCTGTTCGAATTTGCGGCTGTTATCGTTTGCCATAGGAAATACCCTTGTTAAAACATAAAACGTTACAGGTAAACTACCCCTTTCCCTTAACCGATCTTCACCAAAATCAACAGATCTTGAGAACTCTACAATTCAGGGCTGTATGCGAAACATTATTTGATTCTGTTTGAATTTGCGGCTGTTATCGTTTGCCAAACAAACAAAATTACCCTTGCTAAAAAAAAACCGTTGCAGGTAAACTACCCCTTTCCCTCAACCGATCTTCACCAAAAACAATAGGTCGCGAGTACTCTGCAAATCAGGACTGTATGCAAAACATTATTTGATTCTGTTTGAATTTGCGGCAGTTATCGTTTGCCATAGGAAAAAATCTACAGACACACAGACACACAGACAGACACACAGACAGACAGACACACACACGGACACTTTTCGGAAAACGACTTTTTTTCATGTTTTGAGTGTAGTAGAATCAGAATCTGCAATAATCTCGAACACGATTTTTTTTGCCATCACCATACTTCCATTCCTTAAGGAATATGGAAGTAAAAATCTACAGACACACACACACACAGACACTTTTCGGAAAACGACTTTTTTCATGTTTTGACCGTAGTAGAATCAGAATCTGCAATAATCTCGAACACGATTTTTTTTGCCATCACCATACTTCCATTCCTTAAGGAATATGGAAGTAAAAATGAATAACATAAACAAAGCATGTATTTTCAAATATTTCCAATATTCGTATCAATATTTCCGTTTAAAAATTTGATATTATTTATTTTTTATTTTTGATATTTGACCTCTGCCATACATCATGCAATTAGTATGTCATAGTGGCTTAGGAGTTATCTTACTAGCGTGGTAAAACAAATTTCTAGTTGTTCGATAGTATTTTTGCCGCGGATTTTAAAATTAAAAATTCTATAAAATTTTATAATAATTTTAGATTTGTGTGTTGAATTTTGAAAATATGGTTACTAATTCAAAATTATTTTTTATTAGCTTATATTATTGAAATTTTGGATTATGTCAATTAAGTTGTATTTATATTTTGTACTGGGCTTGCGCAGCCCATCATATGTTTTGATTAATAAGTAAACCATATAAAAATGTATATAATTGTTGCCCGGAGTGCCGATAGATGTGAAAACCAGACTGATGTTAAAGATTTTAATTTACAAAAAATTTTAATTTTTGATACTACAATTAATTTGAATATCCAAAAAAACCACTGTTATTTCATAGTTTTAAGTTTTCACTTCTGTCGGCAGTCCTCAATGACTGCCTATTTTTAAATTTTTTTTCTGCTCTTCTTTTCGGTAAACTCTGCTATCAAATCATCCAAATCCAAGTGCAATGTGCTATCAAATCACCCAAATGGCGGGCATGGGGCCCCCCGACAAGCGGGGCCCGGGGCTTTAGCCCACCTTAATCTGGCACCAATCATGACACGAAAAGTTTTCGATAATATGTTTGCAGTAATTTTCGTGTGGTATTAGTGTAACTAGGTCCTACGGTTCGACTGATTTCTTTGTTAATAATGCAGTGTATTTTCAGCGTTTTCTTTCTATCAGATTTTTAACACAATACTAGTCATTTCCATGAGTACATGGTAAAAAGATAGTAGGGGGAAATACTGGTCCTGACTCACAAAGGAATGCCGCCTTTCCCACGGTCTAGATCAAAGAGATGCCGCCGTTCCACGGCCCAAGATTTTTTCCCACGCTCCCCCCACCCCCGCTGGACCCGCAGCATCCCAAAGGAGCACAGCATCCGCAAATAAAATTTTTTAATTTTTTTAATTTGATTTTTTATTTTTTTAATTAAATTGATTTGCATATCCGCGAATATATGCCGCCTTTCGCACGCCTAGATCAAAGAGATGCCGCCGTTCCCGCGGTCCAAGATTTTTTCCCACGCTCTCCCCACCACCAATGGACCCGCAGCATCCGCGAATAAATTTTTTTATTTTTTTAATTAAATTGATTTGCATATCAAGGGGGAGGGCGGGAGTGGGGTGGGGGTGGGGTGGGGTTCAATGGACCACCCGCATCCGCGAATTTCCGCGAATATAATTTTTTATTTTTTAATAAAGCTGATTTGCATATCAGGGGTGGGTGGTGGGTGGGGGGTTCCAACTTGATGCATTATAGTGTATATATTAAAATATATGATCAGGGTTACCAACCTTTGCATGAGTTCAAATTTGTTGCGTGTTATAATGTATATTAAATCTATATGATCAGGTTTACCAACCTATGCATAGGCTCAAACTTGATATGTGTGTTATATTGTATATTAAAATATATGATCAGGGTTACCAATCTTGCATTATAGTGTATAGAACAGATCTGCCAACATTTTTCTGTGGTGGGAAATTCAAACTATATGAGCAAACGCATTATTAAATTCTCTCTCTCTCTCACTCTCTCTCTCTCTCTCTCTCTCTCTCTCTCTCTCTCTCTCTCTCTCTCTCTCTCTCTCTCTCTCTCTCTCTCTCTCACACACACACACATTTGAATGTAAGTAACTATCTGTCAATTAACTGTAAGTAACTTCTGCAGTGTCCAGATTAACAACCGCGCTCTCGTTCTTCCAAGGCGGTCTGTGTGGTAAAGTGTTACGCATAAAAACTGCGCGCACTGGAGCTGATACTAACCGAATGAAATATTTACAGACGGACAATGGGAAGGCATACAATTTACCCTTGAGGTTGAATTAGAAAATAAACTTAATTTTCTCGATCTAACAAAACAAGGTTGGACAATAGTTTTCAATACCTCATAAGAAAGATCTAATATAAAAAGGTGACAGCACGTAGCAGTCATTGACCTGATTTTGTGTGTGTGTGTGTGTGTGTGTGTGTGTGTGTGTGTGTGTGTGTGAAGTTAACATGGTTTAGACAAAATACAAACGTAAAGAAACAATTTGATACGTGAAGAGATAGAAATTAAGCGTTGCGGTAAGTCGCAGGTCATCATTCCCATACAGCTTGATGCTTTATGATTTTTGTGTAAATTATGAGCTATGTAAAAAATGTCTATATATACAAATAATAATATTATGGTAATAAAATTGTCTATGAACATGAATTTACAGGCTTCTCACGTACAAGATTCATAATTTTAGCTATGTACGAAATACTTTCGTATCACTAATTTCTTAAGATATAATCGTTGAGAAAGCTTTCTAGCACAGACAATGACCCCTTGAGTTAAGCTGTTGTTGTAATCATATGGAATTCATAATGTTTACTGGTTCGTTTGTTTTCCTAATTTGACTAATGTATGAAAATAAAAACTTTCCAACACAGACAATGACCCCCTCGGGTCTTACATCAACTTTCAAACGTGTACGCAAGCTACCCTCCTACCCTACCCTTCCATCGTATGATATATATACACAAGAAGACTTGTCACTATTTCTCATTTGCATGATACACTGCACTCATCGTGAAATCGACTATTGTGTGTATATAACAACATTTAAGAGGTAAGTAAAAAGATTTGAATATGTTAATAAGTGAACATAATTTTATTGAATATACAGATTTTATTTAAATTGAGCTTATAGTCGTCTATTTTGATTTTGGTCTGTTGCCTAATGAAGCACCTGTGCTTAGGTCGGTTACTGATGTCTCTCGATAAGAACAGGGTTTTTGTTGGGTACGATGTTTGATAGGGTTTGACGGATATTTTTTGATGTGTTTGCGGATTTCCAATTCTAAGTGTTCTAAATACGCTGTCCTGTTTTTTTTAAATTTATTCAGGTAATAATCTGTTTTGTTTAAACGTTTGATCTATGTACGTGTCCATACGTACATGTTTTCGTAATGTTTGTTATAATACCTTTTCTTGTTCTAGATTTATGGTATGTGCTGTGTGTGTGTGTGTGTGTGTGTGTGTGTGTGTGTTGAAAGCCTTATGTGTATATATAGCACATAATGTATATGATAATGAAGCAGGTACTGTTATTATTATAGGAACAAGAAGATGATGAATTCTTATCAGAACATTGAATGGTTAACTGTATCCAAACATACTGTCAGTAAACGAGAGGGAGACGAGCAGATGAATATGTGTACTTCTCAGAACATTGAATTTAAATCGTTAATTGTACCCAAACACACTGCTAGTACATGTGAGGGTGATGAGGTGAAGACTAACTACAAAAATTTCAAGAAATTCCGTAAAGTATGTCTTTTCTCTTATTTGTCAATCGTAGACAATTATACAGTATTTTAAATTAGAATATTTTAAAATTATGTATAGGCCTATGTCAACAATCACACCCATTCTCCCTCTACCTCGTATTGTTTCAACTAATTCACATATACAATGATACACACGCGCTCACATACACAAAAACGTTCACTCAAATAATTGATCTGTTGTGTTTGATATTTCTTTGTATTCATACACAGTCTTGATGATGACAATAAATATTGTATAGTATAATTTAATACTCATGTTACTTTAATTATTATACGAGGTTAATCTGTATTATTACATGAGTCACCAATCGTTTAACACGAACATCAATCGCGTAACACAAGTAGTTATGTCGAGTTTAATAATGACTACGACTCAAGAAGCGATTAAAGGTTTTATCAGGTACGTTTATTTACCAGACATTTGAGTTGACGTTTAGACAAAATTTACTGTCATCATGAGTAGGCCTACTTAAATACGTTCAATACAAAAGGGATTAATTGCTCTACACCTGAGTGCTGTATTTTATGAATGTGTGCGTATTTGCTACATAAAGATTAATATAATTACTCACACGTCTGATCAATAAGATCTTTTGTAAAACTTAATGATTCCGACTGGGTGATTGTAGATTTATTCTGTACTCAGTTTCCGAAATGTATCAATGAAAATACTGTGAGAGTAGAATATATCGAGTACCAAATCACTCAATTTTTTCAAATGTTACCGAAACTGAACGATTGCAGCTGTAGTTAGAGAACAATTCTGTAATTTACAAATGTAAAAAAATTTAGAAATGCATTTTCTCATAACAAAATACAACGTGCCATTTCATTTTATATTCAAACTATTATTATTATCTGAAACAGAAACAGAACGTTATATAGATTCGAGCGGTAAGTAAGACGCTGTTGCGAAGTTCACAGGTTATATATAGTGCAAGCGTCGATGTGTGTGCAACTGTACTAAAAAGGCTGTTATGCGCATGCGCAAATAATTCAAATGCACATACGTAGATGACTGAAAAAGAGATGATTTACATAATAAATGTACGCTTAGACCAACGAAATGATCTTTTGGCGGATTGGGTAGACAGACATGCGACTCAAGTGAAGCACAACAGGGAACTATTATTACAACGTCGCTCCGATTGCCAGTCTCAAGGCGAGACACAAATTAAAAAAGACTTATCGAATATTTACACCCAGTTCATTACCGACCATGCTGGCGGAGTAAATTATGGCAGATTTGTGGGAGATTGGGTGGGTGAAAATTACGTACCACTCGTTCCTGAGTTGTAATATACTTATTTTGTAAATATACATTTGTTAATATACATTTCATATAATCTGTATTTTTGTTTTACATATTTTGGATGAAAATTACATACCACTCTTTCATACAGTATTTTTAAATTAATAAAACAGTGATTTTGTATTATTAATACTGATTGCATGTTTTATTTAATGCTTTTTGTCTTAGGTTTTACCATTGAATAGAAGTATTGTACCACAAGTTATTGGCGGTAGTGATCTTTATGTTTATGAAGCACCCAGAAAAGTAAAGTCCAAGAACCAACTTAATGAAGTACCAAGCGGTGACAGTAAGTCGAGTTACTTACGGATTAGAAAGTAGGACGCACCGATTTAGACGATATAATCACAATCAATGACCCTTGGCTTAAGTTAGTGAATAATTCTGTATCGTTGTGTGTGTGTGTGTGTGTGCGCGCGCGCGCGTGCATAGTTAATATTTCTATATTAGATCTCAGTACAAAAATTGGTAAATGACATTTAGTATCGCTAATTACATCGTTGAATATAAATTTCTAAAACCAGTTAAAGTGTACAGTGGTGTAAATATATATATTTAATCATTAAAACAAATTATGGTTTATTTTAATTTATTTCATTATAAACCTCCGAACATGTAAGCAAATATTTGTAAAGTACATTAAATTATGTGAAATGCTACACCGAAAGATTCAAATCATACCTTATTGGTGCTGTCAACTATTTGAATGTGTGAATTTCCTCCGACGTTTGCAATAGCAGCAGCAATACACAATACGCATTACATTAAAACTAGCATGATTATATTATTCATTGATGTACAAACAATTTACATAGCACACACACACAATAGGCTAACATTTATTGTGAATTCGTTAACGTATGGATTTGTCATCTGTAACAGCATACACACAGGTAATTACATTATAAACTAGGAATTTCTTCCGACATCTGCGAGCGAGAGAGAGAGAGAGATGTTGTACAACAGATTTTTGAGGAATAATATTGTGATCGGTAACTGTGTCTAGAGATGTGAGACAGAGACGTTACATAAACACATAGAGACAGCAATACATTATTTCTGTTACATGTATACGACGCATAAACATATGTCACGTGTGTGTGCGTGTGTGTGTGTGTGTGTGTGTGTGTGTGTGTGTGTGTGATCGTAGTATGATTTTATTTCTTGACACAACCCTTTATCTTGAAATATGATTTTTAGTCAGACGTTGTAAATAATTTTTTAAAATATCACTTACTTGCAAAGGATATACCCTTGCGTACGAGCAGATAACAATATGTAATTTCGTGTATAGTAATCAGAAATGTGTGAGAGAGAGAGCGAGAGAGAGAGAGAAGCGTACGAGCAGATAACAATATGTAATTTCATGTATAGTAATCAGAAATGTGTGAGAGAGAGAGAGAGAGAGCGAGCGAGAGAGAGAGAGAGAGAGAGAGAGAGAGAGAGAGAGAGAGAGAGAGAGAGAGAGAGAGAGAGAGAATTTAAACTGATAATTGTTTTTATTAAAATCTTACAATGACGAAATATTTTTATTTCATATTGTATTTATTTTATATCATTGTTTACGATATATATTTAATTAATGCAAAAATGAATTTTTAAAATTACAATGGTCTGTAAACCATATTTAAGTTTGTGTACAGTGACACCGTAATCGATTTGAATAAGGGAATTCTTGTCAACGTCTGCAGCTAGAGAGCGAGAGACATACACAACAGTAATATAGTAAATGTGTGTGTGAGCAGTGCGTACATTGTCCGACAGCGATTTGTATGTGTACACAAAACTTTTGAAAATACCTTATTTCAAAGGAGTTTTTATGCGTAACACTTTACCACACAGACCGCCTTGGAAGAACGAGAGCGCGGTTGTTAATCTGGACACTGCAGAAGTTACTTACAGTTAATTGACAGATAGTTACTTACATTCAAATGTGTGTGTGAGAGAGAGAGAGAGAGAGAGAGAGAGAGAGAGAGAGAGAGAGAGAGAGAGAGAATTTAATAATGCGTTTGCTCATATAGTTTGAATTTCCCACCACAGAAAAATGTTGGCAGATCTGTTCTATACACTATAATGCAAGATTGGTAACCCTGATCATATATTTTAATATACAATATAACACACATATCAAGTTTGAGCCCATGCATAGGTTGGTAAACCTGATCATATAGATTTAATATACATTATAACACGCAACAAATTTGAACTCATGCAAAGGTTGGTAACCCTGATCATATATTTTAATATATGCACTATAATGCATCAAGTTGGAACCCCCCACCCACCACCCACCCCTGATATGCAAATCAGCTTTATTAAAAAATAAAAAATAAAATAAAAAAAATAAAAAAATTTTATTCGCGGAAATTCGGGGTACGAAATTATGCTACGCTCACAGTCTACGACTTTTATAGTCATGAAATTATGCCTCTTTTATAGTGGCATCTATCGACATTCACTCACGTCAAATTACAGAGTCGGCAAAGGATGTTCGAAATTTGAATGTAAACGAATTAATATTTATTGTAAATAATTAATTAATACAATGGAAGTGTCACATAGATAATGCATGTAAATATGTTCTTTTTATGTAATAAGCCTAGTTACTAAAAATATATATATTTTTAAAAGTTTCTTATCATATTGGGAAGAAATGGAGAGCCATTTGCAACATCTCTTAGGTATAAAACGAACGTAACGGCTGTCAAATTTCACCTTTTCCAAAATTTGCCGACCCTCAAATTTTACCGCCCGTAGACAATTGCCTACTTTGCTTATGCATAAATCCGCCACTGCCTAATGTAGGGACCACAATAGGTAATAATTATTACCTACCTAATAGGTAATAATTCTCTGATTATTGATTTTACTTTGCCTTGTTCTGTTTACGTCTGTAAAAATAAATTACTAAAAACGCAAACTAGTACATCTGTAAATAACGCACTGCTGTAGCAACTATATTTTGATTCTTGTGTCAAGTTATGGGCGTATTTACCCCGAGTTTTATGTAATCGAAAATTGTATCTTAGAAAAGTGATAAATTGGGAAGTTCTGTTAATCACATAGTGTTATTCCATTCATTGTAATCGTGACAAGTTCCCTTGAGCGATGTAGCTTCGTTCTACGAAAACCCGTATCGGTACAATTTATCGTATCGTCCAGGAAAAGTGCATTTAAGAAACCTGATCGGTATGCCTAGACTTTTAGTTTTAATTTTTAAGGCATTCGCTATAGCACACTTTCACAGATCGACGACCTATTTAGTTCTAAAAGTATCAATACTTTCATGAGTAAACAGTGATAGTTTAGCCTGGCTCTTTAAGTTTAATTGTCCGAAAACTTAGGAAAACAGCGGACAAGCAAAATATAAGCTATAACTTGCTCGAATATGGACAAGAGAGGGAAACGTTATTCGAAATAAAAAATAAGCGCTCACTTCTCCTATAATACACTAAACAGTGTACTAATTTCATTATACAGACCATAGTTAGGCCTATATAATGAAGCCAGATGTCTGAGGAACAGTACTTTATGTAAGTTATCGGTACAACTGCAGTGGCTTCAAGCCTTGGTTAAAGAAGTATTTTCAATTCAGAGTGCACGCTCTGAAAATGGCCAGTGCGTGTTATTTATTTTTAGTAAGCTAAAATTGGCAACTACAGGTAATTAGTGCCCTTTATTGTTCGTGTACGCGCACGTGAGTTGCGTGCTTGTCTCGCATTATCCGCACACCTGTGCGTCTACGAGATCGGTTTTCTACAAACCTTTTGTCTTCTGCGACCGTATTTTCACGCTAAGGTTTACGAGATTCGGTATTCCCTCACGGTAAAAAGTTACAGGCTGTATTAACAGGTATAAAACTTACATAATTGCAGCATAAACTGAGTGTTATGGGTCGACAGTTGAGTCCAACAGTGCAAGTTATGTAACTCTGCGAATTAGACACAGCGTCAGCATAACAATGTGTGCGGTATCAGTTCCAAGGTTCATGTTACTTTTTCACCGTCCGCGACGTTCCACTGCCTTATCTATTAACAAGACTAAACGGATTTCTCTAAACGTTGAACATCGAATCTTTAATTTAAACTTTTCATTTTTACATTCTGTGTCGAATCCAAGCTGTATTTTGAAAAGATTTATAAGGACAAAAACGTTCATTAATACAGCAATAAAGCGTATGACTTTATGAATACGTTTTCAGTTAATGAGATAATATCGTATACCCTACTTTAACATACTTAGCTTGTAATTTCCAGCCGTCATATTGTAACTCTCTAATAAACCTAAAGCATAAATTATGCACAGCATATAATTTATCAAATTCTAAGAACAATAATATAATTTCTAATTCGTAGAGCATTCATTATCTTACTTATTCTATTTTTACTGTTTAATACGTTTTATTTTATCTAACATTTTAATTTATGTAATTAATTTCTTCCAGACTGTTTACTTTTTAAATTATCAAATTTAAATTGTTAGTTAACAACACAATTATGTTCGTAAACGTTACATTACATGCATAAATTTGTTTGCATGATAACGGTGGCAGTGAACAGGTCGAAAGGGGTTTCCTTGAATGGATACGGGGGAATCTATTACAATATATTCCAGGTAATACGAACACCTGTTTTAATATATTTGCGAATATAAAGTCAAAGTGGGATATTAATCACAAGACGTGGCCTTTCCCACAATGCATTTGCAGTATGCAAGAGTCTCAAGGGATTGATTAGATGGCCTTGCAGTGTCGATAAAAGCGATAATTGGAATCAGATCCCGCAGATCCCTAGGTAGCTTATATCAGCAAATTACTAGCAGTAATAATGTGGCAATAATACGTACTAGCGTCTATCAACAGTAATGTGTCCTAAATCATTAACACGGATTAAAATACTTCGATCACGCTTTAAAGAAAATTTTGACGAGCAATTGATACACCACGTTTAGTTATACACAATTATAGTTTTATATTATTATTAATAATAACAAAACTTTTTACAAGAATATATTTTTTCTTTGAATACTATTGAAACATTGCAATTCACAAAATAATAAAAATATATTCTTGTAAAAAGTTTTATTATTATTAGCTAATAATATAAAATATAAATACAGGAAAAATATGAGCATTTATGAATACACTTATAGAACAAACTAATTTGAAATAAATTCGTGGCTCACTGGAAAACAAAGTGATTATTAAACAAGACTTAACTTCATTTTGAAGTGTTTAGATTTGTGCATAAACATCATTATAATTTTGTACTTTCATTCATTCGCTTTTGTAGGTTTCTCTTATACAAAAACCATTTCAGTTTTTTATTAAACGAACCTTTCACTCATTTCTGTCTTGTGTACTAACTACCTTCGATGTAAAGTGTGAAAGAAATGTTTTATGTAAGCCTACATTCGGAAACTATAAGTAATGAATATAATTTCGTAAAAACGAACTCCTTAAACGTGAAAGATAAACAGAGGGGGACAGAGAAGAGAGAGGATGAGAGAGAGAGAGAGAGAGAGATAGAGAGAGAGAGAGAGAGAGAGAGAGAGAGAGAGAGAACATGTAAATACGTTCGTTTATAAAAAATGCACTTAAAACAAAAAAAATCTTTCCAGCGAAAAGGATTATGTCTGTAAAAATTAGAACCATCCATATGTGTAAACGTTAAGGTCCGTAGAGTCGAGACAACAGACTGGAACTTGAGAGTTGTGAATGCACAGTTTGAAATCATACCCAACGCCCATGAACATTGTACAAAGCCGAATAGAATCGTGTTTTCCGTTTTAAAAATAAGTTTGCTGCCTCAACTGTTCAGAGGTTGCTTACCAAATACTATACTCTAGCCCTCTTTTAATATTTCCGTTTAGTGCATTAAAATTATTCGACCTTGTTGGCACAAGCACAACACAGTATATATTAATTTGTCCCGTTTATTTATTTTTATTTTTTTAATTTGCAATAAACAATCTTATGATACAAGTAGTTTGTAAAAAATGTAGGAAAAATTGGGTACCTACAAATGTATTTTACAATTAAATTCTCTTTTAGTAAACAGAATCTTTTTCTTTCATAAGTAATAAGCGTAAAATCACGCCAAATTTAACTGAATAAATCGTAATCACAAAGAATTTTAAAACGTATTTTAAAAATCTAAAGTACTAAGGAATTCTTTTAAAACGTATTTTTTGCGGATTTCAGTTGGCACTGAAAAAACTGGACAGTCATTTCAGATTTTTAAATATATTTCTTTTTTTCTTAAATTTTGCAGTGGAAAGTATTATAGTCTTTTCGTATGTGTTTCTTTTACTAAGTATTTATATCTCGTCGCCTTCTACTTCACTTTTCGTTTCTGTACAGTCAACGCGATATATGGTTTCTGTCGCAAAATGAGAATTAAAACGATGTGGTGACCAGAAAGAATTCATTAACACGTACATTTAAATATTTTCAGTTAGTTCCAGAGAATCTGAAACTTTTATCGATAACTTTAACACGAACAAACACTAAACCACACACTCTCATCGTCTACAGTGTCAGGGCCGTGTTCAAGCCCCATCAACGTTGAAATTTTAATCATCCCCCCTAGAAAAAAGATTTTATTTTACGTTCATAATTTTAATAATGCCAAATCAACATATGTACTACTGTAAATTCAGTCTCAGAATGTTTAGTGTGACAAATATTTTTTGTATTTTACAATACTTGTATTTAATTTTAATATTCTATTCATATCATCTCTATGCTCCAACAACGAAAAAATTTAAGATCCCTGTACAGAATGTATTTGTATTAAGATTCTAAGACAACACAATAAGAGTAATATTTTGAAAGTAGTATGTCATATCCAATTAATACACTGGAACACTTTACATACAGCACGATAATTAAAAAGTAAATTTAAATGAATTTCTTTCACCATTTTGTGTATAAAATCACATTTCTAAGGTCGGTTACACATTTTGTAAGGTTCTGGTCACATTTTGTGGTCAGTTACGTTTCTAAGGTTTATAAGGTTAACGACGTTGTGAATAAGTTGCATAAGTTCAACCTTATGTGCAAGAGCATTAGGCGAACCCTTAAGTCGGCAAGTAAAGGAACTCGCCTAAAATTCTACACGGTGATGGCTCTTCCCACGCTTCTTTATGGGTCTGAGAATTGGACTTTGACGAAAGGCCAGGCCAGTCGCATCCAGGCGGCTGAAATGAGATTTCTCAGGCACGTGGCAGGGTATACTCTCCATGATCATAGAAGAAACACAGATATACGGCAGGAACTGAATATTATGAGTATACTCGACAGGATCGCCCAGTATCGGCTGAATTGGTGGGCACATCTTTGCCGAATGGATGACTGCCGCATCCCCAAACAACTCTGGAACTATAAGCCGACGGGACGGAGAGGTGTAGGACGTCCGAGGAAGCGCTGGAATGACCAGCTCTAATCTTTGCCTATTTGAGACCAGAACAAACCATTCTTGGTTTAATCCTTGAAGACGATGATGATAATGATGACATTTCCAAGGTGTAATTCCCTTAATACTTCGTTTATAATAGGATACTTAATGACAGAACGTACAGGTAGTCGTTCTACCGGAAGAACTTTTGTACAGAGCCTTGGTTTTTCCCAGCGTTAACTCCTTTATGACAAATTCAGAAAGTGCCTTTCCGGGAGGACGTATCCTTCTGGCAGTATTTAATGAGTTGGCCTTAACATTTTCAGTGTTAGAAATGACGGAATTAGGCCTACTTTTAAAACACGTTATTATACAAGATAAATAAAATCTTAGTTATGTCACAACCACTACGATAACGCGTACGACTCCACTCCACGTTTTGTCAGTGTTAGGAGTTAGGAGCATCAAAGTATAACTTATAGCGAAAACAAAGACGCCATTTACCCTTCCTTATCACCGACGTCAGTACTGGAACCAACTTCAAAATTATATGCGCTAATTCAGTATCTTTCCAATGCAAATATTTATGGTTCTGCTAGCAGGACGTAAAGGACTCTCATAACCCGTCAAACGTCATCTTTAAATGAGAACATTACGTCATGTCGGCAGTGCCTTGCACTTTCTACCATTAAAAGGTTTTAACTATTCTGGTCTGGTTTCACAACATTTCTCAATACACTTGATATAATTTGAAGTTTTGATAAGGCATTTCAGCCAATGAATCTGATACGTCATTCACAAAAATTCTTAACTGACTGTATGTAAATTTCTATGTTCAGCAAAGGCTGTGTACATGTACAGGTCCCCGACGATGGCCGGCGTGTCCACCTATGGGAGAATACCACACTGTACAGGTTAATTCCAAAGTACTGTATTTTGGACAGTCGATTCTAGTGTTCGTTATACTAACCAATTGGGGATATGTTACTGCATGATTGTCAAATTTTTAAATATTTTCCGTGTAAAACACGCTTTAGCCATGAGTAATACACAAATTCGTACATTTAATTAGCTCATAGTTACGAGTACATACAAGTATTTAATATTCTGCAAGCTTGGAGAGAGTCTTCTGTTTTTCCTCGCAGATTTTTTTAACTCACTTTCTTTCTTGAATTCTTTTTGTATCCTTGATGTACAGTTTTATATATTTTTAACAACCTGTATCGGTTGTTGTAATTTCATTATACTTTTTCAGTCAGAAAGGAACAGGCACCTCTAGTACGGGACACGTTAACAACGATTTTATAAGACTGCAAATTTCATATAGTATGGTAGACTCAATACGCTTTTATAACTGTTTTAATTGTTAAAAGAGTAAAATACACGATGATTTTAATTTTCATATTAGACTAGTGTGTGTCTATGTTTTTTAAAATAAGTATTTATTCACTTTTTTCTTCTTCTGATGGCGCTACAGCCCCAGCCCATATCAAGCAATGCCCACCTCAATCGACTTCTTACAGGCATCCCCCCCCCCCCAACTATAGCAGTTATCATTTTTTTTAGGCATCCACTGCTACAATTACAATCTACAATCCAGAAACTTCTCTCCACCGCATTCTCGATTTTCTTCTTCTTCTTCTTCTTCTTCTTCTTCTTCTTCTTCTTCTTATTCCAATCCTCTTCTATCGCAAGGTGTAGAACAAAGGTCTCGCCACCGTGGTCTCTGCATGGCCAGGACCTTGGCTTCATTCCACTGCACTCCCAGCCAAGAGCACCTCACATTGTCCTCCCAAGTCACTCTTCTCCGGCCCCTGGATCTTCTCCTAGCAATGCATGCCTCATACAGTTGTTCTGGTAGTATATCCCCTTTCATGCTCTGAACGTGTCAAAACCAGCTCAATTGTGCTTTCTTAATTTGATCTTTCAAACGTGCTGTATAAGACTCACTCTTATAGTAGTGTTTCTGACTCTATTTCTTGTCTCTGGTAGTAGTTATCTCTTCTTGTCTTTCCTTCAACCTTCCTTAGGTATCTCATCTCCATAGCTTCGAGAGAGTTTAGATGCTTCTCCGTTAGAGCCCAGGTTTCACTCCCATAAGTAAGAACTGGCACACATGTGTTTTTGAAAATAGTGATCTTAACTTTCTTCAAAATTTCTACCTTACCAATAAACTTTAGTGCATGGAAAAGACTAGAGCCACAGCTTATTCTTGAATTACGTAATTTCCGCACTGATTTTACCATCTGAGCTTATTATAAAGCCTAATCTCGAGTTTCTTATTGGCCTTTTCCTTCTGGTTAGTCCTTATACACTTTTTTGGAATTCTATCTTCCCATTCACAGTACATATTTATTCATGTGGACCTATGTAGTTACGTTCTTGTACCAGGCAGGTAAAACCTGCTTTTCTGACATTTGAAACCCAACTGCCTTACGGAATTCTTGGATTTTGTTGTTCATGACGTGTCCAAATATTATGTGTAGGTACACTCTTTTCTCAGTTTAAAAATATTACTCGTATAATTTACTTATGAGAAAAAAACAGGGATTGATATTTACAAATCGATCCCGGATCAAAGATACACCATTTCTGAAATTGTAAATCACCCGTTGTTTCGAACTCTAAACAAGTCAGATTTCTGAACTAAACAGCTGTATTTGAGTTTTGTAGTTACTTAATAGTACCCTAACTCGTTGTAGGCTACTACTAGGTTATATTACTTCTCTGAAAAGAAATTAAATTTTAGAAAATAAACCCAATTAAACAAAACATTTAAACGTAAATTGTAGTTCTTAAGACAACAATTAAAAAAAAATTACTTTCTCTATTAGTTAATAATACATACGTGATAACGTTACTTTTAATCGTTGTTGTTTGTTGTATAAATAACTGATATCACGAATATTTATAACGTGAATGATTTTTTGTTTGCTTCGTAGTTTTTGTCTTGTTTACTTGTAAAAATCTAAAAATACGGAGTTTCGTAAATAAATCACTGACTGTGTAATGTGTAGGTAACTGTGAAGAATATAGTCTACACGAAATAGTACAAAATAATATTACCTTTAAACAGAAGAAAAGAATTACAATAAAAAGTCGTTTTCTGTAATATTAATACTTATAAATCTAGCGTCTGAGGTTTGAGAATGCATAATAGACCTACAAAAAACATAATCCCCAATTATCAACGGGAAATGCTGCAGTTTTGTGCTCAAGTTGTAATGCAGTAATTTTACAGACTTTTGATATTACGTATATCTAATTCTGAGTCGCTGACTTCACGGTTAAATCTGCTGAAATTTTATTATAAGCCCATTAAAGCGTCTGTAAAATGTTTACACCTTGACACAAAGAGATCTGGCTTTTCTCCATCTTTGTTCCTACGCAAGGTCGCGGGTTCGTTCTCTGCTAAAAATTGTCCGTTACAGCATGTCACAACAAATTAATAACGTTGTTTTCGTCAACACTGAGTTAAAAACTTCGGTCAGCTGATTCAACGGTTATCTTATCGTAAACTGTATTACGCGTAGTTTCTTGAAGTTTGTATGACAATAGAACAGATACCGTAATACAATAATGCAGTTGCGTCATGACAAACAATGACTCATTCTGATTATTACACTTACCGCGCACTGATTTTGATGTAGCATTGTACTCCACCAGACAAATAGTACAGTACGTACGCACACGTAAGATAGAGTAACGGTGTAACGGTTACTTAAACGTTACTTACTTCAAATTATAAAGTATCAAGCTTGTCTGTCCCTCCATAATACTACAGGTAGAGTTGAAAATAAGAAAAATTATTTAATTTGATTTCATAAAATCATAAGAAGTATCAAAATAATAACACGTTGGAAGCTCAGTATATACAACTCAGTTTTATACAAAAATATACAGTAACTGAATAATACCCTGTAATATGTGGAAAATTAGGTATAATCTGATCCATTCGCTATAAAAGCAAAAGTCAAATAATCTGACGAATTGCCATACATGTGCCTGTCGAGAATTTTTATTATGACAAACATTTAATTAAATAATTGCAAAAACCAAATGAATTTTTTAAAATCGTAAAACCTTGAATTACTGAGGTAAGAGATTTGTAGTAGGAAATATAAAATATGTTTTGATACAGACAATAGACGGATACAGAACAACAAAGAACACGCTCCTACGCAAACACACACATGAACAGGTGGTTGTTCCTATTGGCTGCCAGCCAAAAGGAGTCTACAACCTGCAGAAATTAGTTAGGTGGGAAATCGAAATTTCATTGCACTTCTTTAACGTTTCTGTAAACGACCTCAGTAGAGACATTTTGGATTGTTTCATTTAAGATTACCCGTTCAATCAGGGGCGGATTTACGCACAGGCAGACTAGGCACTTGCCTGGGGCGGCAAATTTTGGGGAGCGGCAAAATTTGAGTTAAGAAATGATATTTTTAGATTCAAACAAATTTATAAGTATAAAAGCCAGTTCAATTAAGCACACACAAATATAAAAATTATCTCCACTTAATTTTTAACTATAACGCAGTTATCGTTTTTCACCCAAAAGTAATACGGGCGAATGTTTATGTTTTCAGCCGTTGAAATATTTGGCGCTGACTATACTTCTGCGGAACGCGTGAGTCATCCGTCTGTCAACAAACCTTCTGTACTGTGCCTACTTTTATCTCAAGGGGGCCCTACACGTACGTACTTGTGCGTTTGACTTGTTTGCACAAACATACTGTTCATACATAAAAAGTAAAAAGCCACTACACCTTGCAGCATTATCAGACTTGTATGAACGGACAAGTTTGTACAAACATTAGCCTACTGAGTGTGTGGGGCTGCAACATGTTTTTGAAATACTCAACCAAGACAGTCATACATGTGGAATGCCCCCAAACGTTCGAACAAAATTACTCTTATTTGTTGTTAACAATGTCTGTATAAACACATCTGTAGGCTAAACATATGTTTGTCATACAAGTGAGTGCGTTGAATGTTGGTGCATACAAGTCAAAACTCTACATTGTCATACCCAGGTCCCAGTTTTGTGCTACCTGTTAACCATGTCACACAGACAAGCTGCTGCTGCAGCAATAATAATATACCATTTTAACAAACAAAAAATAAACGTCGTTTGTGGTGTAGAGTGGTTTAAAAACGGTACAGTCAGTCGCATATTAATTTATCGAATGAATTAAGAACGTCTTCACAAAACGATCTAAAAAAATTTTGCGCATGGACGAAATACATTTTAAAATTTTATTAGAAAAAATTAAACCAATTAAGCTTCGTTTCTCAGATTTCTGTTGCTATATTCTTTAGCTTTTATCTTCCATAAACAAGGATAGCTTCTGTAGAGTTCGATAAATTCTTGTATGAACGTTTTCGAATAAGTTCGCATGCCACACATGATATCTGATTTAAAACAATAGTGTGGTACCCAGAGGCGTAGCCAGGATTTTCTCTAGGGGGGGGGGCTAAGTAGGGGCGGCCGTACACGACAAGATGAATAATCGCGCAGTGGGGGGGGGGCACCCCAAAGGGATTCGTTCTGGCGGACTCTCAGTGACAGACCCATTTGTTATCTATGTACAGAAGATTCTATTATTATTAAATTATATATATAACAAATAGTGGAGGAAGGATAACCACTTAAAAACTTTTCCCTTGGCTAGTGTGCAAGGTAAGGCTCCAGATGCTCCCTGGATTAGAGACAAATGCAACTAGTTTGGGTCTTGGTGGAGGTCCGTATTGGTCTCTGCACCATATCGGCAATTAACACACCTATAACATTATGAATGGGTTATAAATCTATTAATGCCACGCGTTGGGCAACCATTTATAACAATAATTTTATATGCGTATTGATAGCACAATACATTAATTATTAAATATATAAAATTATCAATCTCTGACATGTATGTGTATAATTTAATCTTAATGATGATTCTAACTATCTATGCTCATCAACACATACGTGATATCATTTATTTAATTGAACATAAGAAACTCTTAAAATCTATTTGCATTATTTCAAACTTTAGGTTAATATTTGGGTTGCATTAGTAATAATGAACGCATGTTTCTGATTAACTAAAATACTAGTTTAATTATCATTTATGACATATTATAAGAGTACATAGGTTACGTCGCTGTACCTGAAATACATACATATTCATAATAAACAAAAATATATCTTAATATATGCTGAAACAAAGGAAAACATACATACATATATAAATCAAATGATGTTACAATTCAATATTCTACTTATTTAATGCGTTCATTAAATCCCAAATAAGCTTTTGTTTATACGTTCATTAAATACTTTATCAGATTTACTCATTACTTTTCTTAATAAATTTCTCAGGTGTGAATTCTTTGAAAGAAACCAGGTCAGTAGAAGTTACAAATTAGAAGTGATTATAATAATGGTTACTTGGTTATTGAATATCCATTAGTTGTTGATGAAGTCTCGTTCTGGTGATTGGAGATGGCTCGTAGATACATTCCGTAGTAAGTTGTTTTATCACTGCCACTTATCACTTTATTCTTCCGACCACTCGTGTAGGTGTTTGCATATGTGTGGGTAATTGAAGTTCAGTGTTCAATCAA
Organism: Magicicada septendecula; assembly: GCA_034769895.1. Classification (NCBI taxonomy): domain Eukaryota; kingdom Metazoa; phylum Arthropoda; class Insecta; order Hemiptera; family Cicadidae; genus Magicicada; species Magicicada septendecula. The sequence goes on from CM068375.1 coordinate 305,453,179, forward strand.
TGTTCTATCTTACTGTGTTTGCTGTGTGTTCGTTTTAAAGTCAATATACATGTCTAGTTTCATTTGTCGCTGTTTCCACAAACGATCCTATAATTGATTAGTTTGTTTAATGTTTCGTGTTCATTATGTTGTTGATACACAATACTAAGTTCCAATAATTTGTATATCGTTTAGTGATGCTGTCTGTTAGTGTAACGGTCTGATTGTTCACTTGGTGTAAATTTCACTAAGTCCGTTACTGCGCACTCCGGTAAAATTCACTACCGCGATATGAATGTATTATTAAGTTTTAAGTTCCTTGTTATTTATCTAACTTCCGAATGATTTGAATAAACAATGGAAAGTTTATGATGTACCGTCTCTCGCACTTGAAGTTAAACTACTTGATAATTGGAATGCAAACTGTCTGAAAATTCTAACTGTAAAAACTTTAGTATAACTATTCAAAATTTAAGTGTAAACTGTCTAAAAATTGAGTATGACTGACTAAAAAATTGAGTATGACTGCCTAAAAATTGAGTATAACTGCCTAAAATTTGAGTATAACTGCCTAAAATTTGAGTATAACTGACGCTCCGTCTTCCTGGACAGCTAGTTTTATTAATTCGTCCCTACTCAAAATTTTGTCTCTGGCGCGCTTCACGCCCACATCTTTTCGAGATTGGTCAGTTTTTGATTTTCTCGGAAAATACTGTCCCACTCTGTCAAAATCCTACGTCATAGTTCTTCCGATAGGTTCTTCGTCTCAGTTGCTATGGAAACATCCCTCACCATCAAATTTCTCGCTGGCTGAAGGTCTCTGATAGGTCCTTAGGTCTCCCTGCTCTCTGGCTTGACGATCGTTGACCCGCTTCGAAGAAACTACGGCTATAAACATCTTGTCTATCAGCCTATTGTCTGAGTAAACTCTGCGTTTCTATAGATTCCCATTATCTGTACTTACAGTCTTCCTGGCGTATTGTTCTATGCTCTTACCCCTTTTTTCTGGCTATTACTAATTTCGAACATCTGCTGGTCGTTGAAGTCACCCCAACTTTCCCTTCGTAAATTCTTGTCTGTCAATTAGACGATACCTCCAGCTGTGTAACATGACTTTAGTTTTTGTCAGCCTATCTTCCAGTATTATTACTTAAGGTGCAGCGTATCCGTTTCATTGTAGTATGGAGCATCACTTGTTTTTGTCGCTTATCGTCTACTGACGTAACACGGCCACATCTGCTACAATTCTTGGTACGGGTGTGAATGTCCTCACTTACGTTGTTACAGCTGCGGAGAGCAATAATTCTGGACGAAACTTTCCTGTCATCTTACGCCACCAAATTCTATAGTTGGATTGAACTTAATGCGTTTCTATTGTCAAGTCAGCAACGCTTCACTGACACCTTCTCATTACTCCTTATTTATTGCTCCACCATAAGTCGTTGACACTTGCCTCGTGTGAACGTACTCTGCCGAGGTGAAATTTAAAAAATTTTAAAATTTTCTGCTCGTTACAGTGTCCTCAATTTCGATTTGACGATGTGACCTCTGGGAACAACTCAAATCTAAATTCTGCGCCCTGTACGTCGCCTCGTGTCCATCTTCTTCAGGGGAAGGTATACACAATAACCTACTTTCAAAAGCTTATATGACCAGTGGTACACCCCCTTTTGGTTTTAATTGGTTCTCTGAATTTATTGCCAGCTATTTGGGATAGCTGAACGCATTTCACATTGTCGAATTGACATATAAATACCTTATCTTTATAATTATAAGATAAATCATAAATTCCATAAGCAATTAAATAATTTCATCAATTGAATAAAATTTTACCTTCTAAAATATCATATTCACAAGATATTATCAAACAGTTAAGCGGTTCAATGTAACCTTTACATGATATCAAAGAAAATCTCCTATACATATACACCTTTGTGCATTACTAATGATCTTACCAATAAAATCTTTTAAACTGTTATTTTAAAATTAGATTGTTAATTGACACAATCGCTACGTTAACTGTAATTATCTTAATAATTTACATACACGTATGACATTTAGTTTCAATGATTGACCTACTTCATGATAACCTCATTTATAATCCTAACCTACTAATTATATACACTCATATTAATAAAGTTCATTCACTATCTAGTTCGTTGAATATTATCACTTATCTGATTTTAAGTGTCCATTTTTTTCACTTTGTCCTTTTAACTTATTACCATAGAAATCAAATAATAGCAATTAAATGTCCTTTGCATTCACTGCAATATTTTTCTAAAATGTCACACTAAATGTTAATTTATCTTATTATCTAACATTTAATTAGTGCTTAATTGACTAAATACATTTTGATGTTATGTTTCAACAATTAAAGTACATAACTTTCTTGGATAAGCCAGCTTGAATGATATCACCGCGTCAATTACCCTAACGCAGTTGATTCATCAGCATCGGCTAGCTTCTTAAGACATCTTCTTCAATTTCTTCCTCTTCCTTCATCTTCAATTCTCTGATTCGTAGTATTTTTTCAATTGTCTGGCATTAAATTTTCCACGGAGTTTCTTGTCATCATCGCAATCAACGAGTAGATAAGTAGCTTCTCCGAGAATTTGATGCACTTTATATGGTCCGCAGTACAGTTCGCAAAATTTTTCAATTCTTTTCTGGACCGCGTCCGATTGATGATATGTTCTGATTAACACTTTCTCACCAATGTTGAATCTTGTAATGGTTTTAGTCTCATTACATAATTTTGCTTGTTTTTCTCTCTTCTCCTTCATTTTGATAAATATTTGGTTATGATCTACCCCTTTAACTAGGAGCATATCCTTGTTGATGTATTTTTCCCACGCTCTGGGAGGTTTTCTTCCGAGCTGAGCTTCGTACGGTGTTACTTCTATCGTCTCGTGGTACGTTTCGTTAATACAACTCTCGACGATTGGTACGTAACGCGACCACTTTGTATGTTGATCACCAACAAAGATCCTAAATAAGTTCCCAAGCTGTCTGTTGATTCTTTCAGCCAGATTCGCACAAGGGTTCCTTATTGCGGTAAATCGTGGTTGGATATTTAGTTCAGTTAATCCATCTAACCATTTTTTAGATGAAAATTGCGTTCCATTGTCTGTGATAATCACTCTAGGAGATCCTAGTTCTTCACAATATTGGTGTACTCTCCTCAGTGTAGCGACGGTCGTTGCCCTTCGAAGTGTGAAAAGTCGTACGTATTTGGTAAAGTTGTCAACCATAATAAATAGATACCTCACCCCGCTGGGCGAAGCAGGTAACGGTCCGTAATAGTCCGCGCTCACAAGGTCACCCTTGCGTAACGGTATTATGGCTTTTGTTCCTCCGAACGAATTTCTGTTGCCGGAATCCTTTTTTTTTTGACAAGTGTCGCAAGTCCGTACGTAATTTTTCACCCTCTTTAACATTCCGTCCATGGTAAAGTACTCCTGTAATAATTTGATACATCTCTTCGCACCGGGATGCCCATACATACGGTGTATTTCAGCAATTATTTCGCCAGACACACTGTTCGGTACGTATAGTTTCCACTCTCCTTTGCGTAATCTGTACAATTTCTCATCGACGAATCTATAAAATTTATTTAATTTCTTATCTATACAATTTTCCCTAATCTTATCAATAATATACTTAAGCTTATGATCTTGAATTTGGTGCCTTCCAATATCCATTAGGATCTTGCTTACCTTCTTATCCATTTTGATTGTCAGGTGGTTAATTAAATATTCGGAAATATTGTCACTAATTACTTCTGGTGTGGCATCTTCTGGATTTCTGCTCAGAAGATCGGCAATAATATTGTCCTTACCTCTACAATGGACAATGTCAAATTTGTACTCCTGAATACTTAAGATCCAGCGTGTAATACGCGAGTTATTTAAATGACATTTATTCATAAAAGTCAGTGCTTTATTATCAGTAATGATGGTTAACGGTTGTCCTAGTATGTATATACGGAACCGCTCAAGACATCTTACAATACACAAAAGCTCCTTCTCCGTAGTGTAATAATTTATTTCCGCACCCTTGAATGTCCTGCTGGTAAAAGCTATTACTCCAATTCTTCCTTCTTCGTCCAATTGATATAGTTGTCCGCCATATGCAAAGTTGCTGGCGTCACATTGCATATAATATCTTTGGTTTATTCGGGGAAACTTTAAGATGACTGTTTCTACGAATAACCTTTTAACCTGCTGAAAGCATTCATTTAATTCCTGTGTCCAGGTGAATTTCTGTCCTTTCCGTAGCAACTCGAGTAATGGTTTAGTAGTTTCAGCGTATTTGTCTGTAAAACGATTATAGAAATTTGTCAACCCCAGGAAACCTTTTAATTGTTTTTGGTTCCGAGGTGCAGGGAACTTCATAATGGCATCTATCTTCTCGTCCGTTGCTCGTATTCCTTGCGTTGTTAGTTGATAACCGAGGTACGCGATTTCTTGTCTGAAGAACTGCGACTTCTCCAAATTGATGGTTAAATTTGCCCTTCTTAAATTAGATAATAATAAGTCTAAATGTAACAAGTGCGTTTCTAAATCTTCTGAATAACACAGGCAATCGTCGACATAAATAATGGTATTTTCTTTTACTTCTTCGTCCAGTACTGTGTCCAATCCCCTGGTCAGTGCAGCAGAACTGGTACTCAGGCCAAATGGTGTAACTGTAAAACGATAACACTTGCCGTCGTACATAAAAGCGGTGAAGTTCCGGCATTCCGACTTCAGTGGTACTTGCCAGAAACTGCTAGTTAGATCTACGGTAGATAAGTACTTCATCTCTCCACATCTCGCCAAAATGTCGTTTATTGGAGGGGCACCCTCGTAGTCTGGGATAGTCACACTGTTCACCTTCCTCGCATCCAAACACAATCGTACGCTACCGTCCTTCTTGATTACCGTAACTAGTGGGTTGATATATGCGCTGTTGCATCTCTCAATGACCCCATACCGTAACATTTTCCGAATCTCCTCATCTACCTTCCCTTTATAGGCTAATGGGACAGGCCATCCTCTCTGGAAGTATGGTGTCTGGTCGGTGACTCGGAACTCGTGGACATACCCATCGATTCTTCCGGGGCATTCTCTGAATAAACTACAATTTCTTATTAGAATCTCCCTTAACCTTTCCAACGTTCCTCTATCTCCGCATTCTATACTTTCTATCTTCTTGTTAATGTTTCTGATGATCTCTTCTTCTTCTTCTACGTCCACCACTTCTATATGCATCATAGGCACCGTGTACGTCGCTTCGTTATCCTCTCTTCTTATCTCGACGATTCTTCTTCCCATGTCAATGAGACACCCTGTTTCTTGAAGAAAATTGGTTCCTAATATGCATGGTTTTATCAAATCTGGTATTATTAGGAAAACACATTCATATTTAATTTCTTCAATATAGATATCACATAATATTTGTTTTCTGATTAGCTTTGATTTATTACCAACTGCGCTAACTATTAATGTGTTAGACATCGGTAATATTTCATAAGGTGTAATGTCATGTTTGTTTTGGTGAAACCACGACTCAGATAACCCAGCTATTACAGATCCAGTATCGATTAACGCTTGTACACTAACATTATTATTGAACTTGATATTTATCTCTGGACACCTGATTATTCGTTGAGAAATTTCTTCATCATCATTACACAATAAATCGCTTCGTAAGTCCGGTAGGATAATATTCGTCTGGTAGTCATTTGTTTTGACGGCTATCTTTGTTAATGGGTGGAGGGATTTTTTTTTTCCTCTTCTTGTTGACGATTTCTTTTAGGTTGAGTGCCCGATGCACCAGCTGTCGTGTTTGTGAACTCTATTGTGTTGACAGCGCGCCGGTCTGCGTTACGGGGCTGGTTATTTATGGCGGGTCTGTCACCCCATGTTTTCTTCTGTATACCTCCCCCTTTGTTCAAGCCGCTTTCACTTTCCTTATACGCATTTCTGCCCTCGTTTGCTGCATAGTTCGCTTCTCTATTAATTCTTGGTTGAATCTGTGAATACTCGATGATCAGAGATTCGAAGTTTGGTATCGTCACAATTCCTCTTGTGACCACCGCAAGCTGGATGTCCCGCCCAAAGTGACGAGATATCTTACGTATTAACTGATAATCAGACAAAGTAGGTGTTAACTGCTTACTTTCCAATAAAATCCGTTCAATATATTGAATAGCAGTAACTGGTCCGCGCCAATCAAATCTGCCAAACTCCAAATGGTCCCGGATACTGTCCTGTCGTTCCTGGCCCCAATATTTTAGAGAGAACGCTTCCTTGAATTCTGCGAAGTTTGATATCTGGTCACGTATCACTCGCCACCAAATTCCTGCGTCTAACTCCAGATGTTTGCCAATCCACTTGATATTGTCAGCGGGATAATATAACTCTTGAACTTCGGACAATTCTTTGAGGAATTCCATAGGGAATCTGTCTGTGCCATTATATTTGAGATCATTGTGGTTAGGTCCGTTAAATCGATTTAATATTCCACAATCACCTTCCATCAGTTGTCGCTGTAACCTCTCTTGGTTTTCTCTTACCTTATTTAAATGTCCTTTTAATTCTTCGATCCTAGTTGTCTTTTCTTTCGTAGTCTCGTCCAACTTCTGTTCTGTTGAACGTTGTCTACCGTCTACGTCTTCTAATTTTTGTATAATATTACTATTTGTTCCTTCTTGCTCCTGTTGTCTCTGCAGTATGGTATTGTGCATCTCGGCCTTGAGTTCTTCGTGCTTCTTATTGTAATCCTTAACGTGAACATCGAACTTGTGATTAATCTTTTTAACGGTCGTCTGGGTAGAGTGTACCGCCGCCATCCATTCTTGACGATCATTATCTTGTTTTTCTTGTATTTCTACGTACTTCTTGTCGGCTTCTTCTCTCAACTCTCTCACGACATCATCTTGTTTTTTCTGTAATTCATCAACCTTTCTTTCCCAAGTCTGCTGACTTTCACGTATCTCCGACCTTATTTGTGTAATCTCTTCCTTATGCTGGTCGAGTTTTTCATTAATTAATCTATTACTTTCTTCTAATTTTCTGTTAATATTCTCTTCTTGTTTTCTGTTACTTTCTTCGCTAATTAATTTAATATTCTCGTTCTGTTTTTTGTTCTGTTGACGGATGAACTCCATCAACATCTGTATAGTTCCATCCTCTAGTTTTGATGTCTGTCCTCGCGCCCTATCTTCTGGACTCTCTATCACGCTACTTGGTTCACTAGGTGTAGTATTGTCCTCGGTATTTACTGCTCCTAATTGGTTATTAATGTCAAATTCTACATTGTCTGAATTGCTCGCCATTTTAGCCCTACTGCGCGTAATCATTCAAACTGACTTACACTAATAACCCTTATCTTACTTCTACTTCTATGACACTACTTTTTCTACTACTTCTACTGCCTGTTCTTTACCTAAGCCGTACGTGTTAACAATCTGTGTTAATACGTATCATGCCGTGCGAATGGGCGCCATTTATAACATGAATTTAATGGGTTATAAATCTATTAATGCCACGCGTTGGGCAACCATTTATAACAATAATTTTATATGCGTATTGATAGCACAATACATTAATTATTAAATATATAAAATTATCAATCTCTGACATGTATGTGTATAATTTAATCTTAATGATGATTCTAACTATCTATGCTCATCAACACATACGTGATATCATTTATTTAATTGAACATAAGAAACTCTTAAAATCTATTTGCATTATTTCAAACTTTAGGTTAATATTTGGGTTGCATTAGTAATAATGAACGCATGTTTCTGATTAACTAAAATACTAGTTTAATTATCATTTATGACATATTATAAGAGTACATAGGTTACGTCGCTGTACCTGAAATACATACATATTGTAGCGTGACAGATAATCCACACAAATGCATTACTCAATGATCATTAATAAAGCTCTAATATATGGAATATCCAGATGAGAATCAATTAAAATGCACTATTTAATAATATATTCACAAGAAAGGTTAAATAAAGAAAAATTCTGCAAATAATATAATAATACAAATTTAAAAACCCAGAAGACTAAAAATAATAATAACCAAATTACCCAGGTAAGATAGAAGCAGGCAATTAATATACCCCGTCCAAGAAACCAGACCAGAAGAAACGAAGGCATACACGGCGAAAAACTACAGAAGAAGGAAGAATAGTCAAAACTACCACTACTGAAAACAGAAGAAAGAAGAATGATTAGAACTAAAGAAGAAAGAAGAATAATTAAAACTACTATTACTGAAGAATGAAGAAAGAAGAACAATCAAAGATACAGAAGACAGAAGAAAGAAGAATAATTAAAACTACTATTACTGAAGAAAGAAGAACAATCAAAGATACAGAAGACAGAAGAAAGAAGAATAATTAAAACTACTATTACTGAAGAAAGAAGAACAATCAAAGATACAGAAGACAGAAGAAAGAAGAATAATTAAAACTACTATTACTGAAGAAAGAAGAACAATCAAAGATACAGAAGACAGAAGAAGGAAGAATAATTAAAACTACTACTACCGAAGACAGAAGAAAGAAGAATAATCAGAACTAAAGAAGAAAGAAGAATAATTAAAACTACTATTACTGAAGAATGAAGAAAGAAGAAAGAAGAACAATCAAAGATACTGAAGACAGAAGAAAGAAGAATAATTAGAACTAAAGAAGAAAGAAGACTAATTAAAACTACTACTACTGAAGAATGAAGAAAGAAGAACAATCAAAGATACAGAAGACAGAAGAAAGAAGAATAATTAAAACTACTATTACTGAAGAAAGAAGAACAATCAAAGATACAGAAGACAGAAGAAAGAAGAATAATTAAAACTACTATTACTGAAGAAAGAAGAACAATCAAAGATACTGAAGACAGAAGAATAATTAGAACTAAAGAAGAAAGAAGACTAATTAAAACTACTATTACTGAAGAATGAAGAACAATCAAAGATACAGAAGACAGAAGAAAGAAGAATAATTAAAACTACTATTACTGAAGAAAGAAGAACAATCAAAGATACAGAAGACAGAAGAAGGAAGAATAATTAAAACTACTACTACCGAAGACAGAAGAAAGAAGAATAATCAGAACTAAAGAAGAAAGAAGAATAATTAAAACTACTATTACTGAAGAATGAAGAAAGAAGAAAGAAGAACAATCAAAGATACTGAAGACAGAAGAAAGAAGAATAATTAGAACTAAAGAAGAAAGAAGACTAATTAAAACTACTACTACTGAAGAATGAAGAAAGAAGAACAATCAAAGATACAGAAGACAGAAGAAAGAAGAATAATTAAAACTACTATTACTGAAGAAAGAAGGACAATCAAAGATACAGAAGACAGAAGAAGGAAGAATAATTAAAACTACTACTACTGAAGACAGAAGAAAGAAGAATAATTAGAACTAAAGAAGAAAGAAGAATAATTAAAACTACTACTACTGAAGAATGAAGAAAGAAGAACAATCAAAGATACAGAAGACAGAAGAAAGAAGAATAATTAAAACTACTATTACTGAAGAAAGAAGAACAATCAAAGATACAGAAGACAGAAGAAAGAAGAATAATTAAAACTACTACTACTGAAGAAAGAAGAACAATCAAAGATACAGAAGACAGAAGAAAGAAGAATAATTAAAACTACTATTACTGAAGAAAGAAGAACAATCAAAGATACAGAAGACAGAAGAAGGAAGAATAATTAAAACTACTACTACTGAAGACAGAAGAAAGAAGAATGATTAGGACTAAAGAAGAAAGAAGAATAATTAGAACTAAAGAAGAAAGAAGAATAATTAAAACTACTATTACTGAAGAAAGAAGAACAAACAAAGCTACTGAAGACAGAAGAAGGAAGAATAATTAAAACTACTACTACTGAAGAATGAAGAAAGAAGAACAATCAAAGATACAGAAGACAGAAGAAAGAAGACTAATTAAAACTACTACTACTGAAGAATGAAGAAAGAAGAACAATCAAAGATACAGAAGACAGGAGAAAGAAGACTAATTAAAACTACTACTACAGAAGAAGGAAGAATAAAGAAGAACCAAACTCAAGAAGAAAGAAGAAAAATTAAGACGATCCATATAAAACAAAGACCCCATAGGGAAAGAACCCCCAAAAAACCCCAAAATCAATGAATGCCCAAAGAGAACCCAGATATATAAAACTGGTGTTCTTAATAACATTGTTTTGGTATATCACCTAATAACATAATAAAAAAGTATTTCTACAACATTGGAATGATATCTAATTTTAGATAATGCATTCCTAAATTAACATGAACAATAAAATAACAATTATAATACTAATATCTCTTATGACTAACCCTTACTTATCTAAATGCTATATTTAATTGGAACCCCACTGGATCCATATATAATTGTTAATACCTTCTACTACTTCATCATAAACAGTTAGTTCTGTAATTCCCCATTTTATAAGATTTATGCCCCCTCTTAAAGTATAACCCTGGCTATCTAAGTTATATTCCATTCTATAGAATGTTCATACAGTTTTAGTAGCTTTTTATTAGTAAAATTACTACTTCATTATCAAAGTAGACACTGTTCACAAAACTTAAAGTTTGTTACTATGTACTGCAACTCATGTACCCTTTTAAAGTTTATTATTTATAATTTGATCACTTACACTTTTCCATGGTGAATTATTACTATATTTACTAGTCTTTTTCTAGTCTTTTTACTAGTACTTTTGAAACCCCTACTTCATTTTGAGTAGTTAAAACAAAAAGAATATTTCCTTTTGTAAAGAGGGGCTACAAGTTAATTAAAACTAGGCTAAGGCCTAGAGAAGCTAAGAATTGCGCTGGATCCAGTAAGACGGGACTTGCAATGAAAACTCAAGAATTAAATAATTAACAATCCCATTTTATTATTCTATCTCATAACAACAATAACAAAAAAAACAACAGTGATTTATAATTCCCCTTTAAATGGTTAAATAAAGAAGTATACCCTCTCAACAAGGCCACCTGAAAAATATTAACTGAATCCAAGAAAATAATTGCTATGTCACCATCAATGAATTGAAAATTTAAAATAATCATTAACCTCAAAATAAGCTCCCATTAAACTATTTAATAAAATATAAAATTTATATCATGTGTTCCTTTTAAAATGCAGTATATAAATTAATGAAGATAAATGATTTCATTCCCAGTTACTATTAATAATTAAAATAATTACTCAACCAATTAAATGAACTTTAAAGGTGACACTTCCTATACTTGTTAAATAAATTAATTAATTTCCTTAAAGAAATGATCAGCCACGATTATTGAGATAGAATACTCGTCTACTGGTGTATATAAATTCTAATAATAAATCCCTATATCCCACCAAAAGTACAGTAATGCATAATATTTATATATATATATATATATCCCCCAAAATGTACACAGAAATATACAGACATAACATGTTCCACAAGACAAATTACACTATACAATAGTATACAAATACATAAAGGTCTCTTGCCACGCCCTTTTTTATATTACCCTTCTGGTGTATATAATTCTAACTTCTTCTTTATAGGAATCCCAATTAGGATTAAAGATTTATTTCTATAAATGTACCCCCATGGTGTGGGTTAATTGCACGTCATGTGTATCATAAAGTATTGCATACAAATGTCCCCAGGACATTAAAAATTTAAAAGAAGTGCCTAAGTGGCTAAGTGCTAAAACACTTAATTAAGGTGAGAAATAAAAATTGTTTAAAATAATTAACGCCCCCCCCCCCAGTTACCATGATTAATATAAAGAATATATATTGTAATAATTTTAAATAAGTGTATGTGTGTTGATGATAATAAGCTATTATGGAGTATGAGACTCCGATGCAATCAAGCCGCACTGTTTGGGCTAGCCAATTTGTAATAAATTAATAAATAAGTTGTAAGTTGTAAGGTGTTTAATTGGTGTGTAATTGGTGTGGCTCTCGACGTCTTACTGGCCTGAAACACTTCCTTAAGTTTCCCAGCTGGTCGAGTCCCAATGGTAGCAAGACCGGTCGAGTAGCGTACAGTTGATGAAGAAATAGATATGCTCAGCTTCACCGAAAGTTTCAAAACAAAAATTATTGTTTTGAAGAAAATTAAAAAAAAAATTATGTTTATAAAAAAAAATAATAAAAAAAAAATTTTAATTTTATTAATTAATTAATTAGGATCAATTAATTAATATAGGGCTGTGAAGTTTTAAACAGTGTAATGCTCTTCTGAAAATTTTTATTAAAGTTTTAGTATAATTTAAATAATCTATCACCACTCATAAGACTGTCTGTAAACCAATCGATATTTGTTTACCTTTCTATTTTTTTAGGTTATCTTCACTTACGGGTGGTAAAGTCCTTGTAGATTATCAATTAGAATTATATTATTGGTAATTAGTATTATTGAAGAAATAAAGAACTATTAAGTATTGAAAAGTATTAATGTTTTATTAAGTAACAGCAATATTGACTCTTATCGATTAGTATCGATTCTCAGGATATCGAAAAAAGTTACAAGTATATGTTATAAAAATTATATAGGGTTCTTTAAACAGCCAGTTATTACCAAAGTCAGAGAAATCGGGCTTATATTTAAAAAGTATAACGTTACAATCAAATTAATAGTTATTAATAAACACAGACATTGAATAATAAATTGTAAATATAATAATTGTTTTCACCAAACAGCTGTGATGAACCAAGAAGAGGCACTGGGTTTGTCAAAGCAAATGGCCGCCGTCAAGTTGATCAAAATGTGACTCGTCCCTGCTGCGTTCCAAATAATGTATTTTGACGCAATATTTCTGTTCTCGTGTCCGCAAATCTCTTGTTATATGTTGTGTAGTGACTGGTGTAGTGATTCTGGGTTGTATTTAGTGTATCTGTATAATTATTAGTTCAAACACTTTCTCCGATTCCGTCACTAATTTGGTTTAATGTATTATACAGTTTTCTAGTGTTTTATGGTGTTTTTCGGAGTAGATTTATATTGTTCTGTGCTATGGAGTGTTACTTGATCGTTTCTGTTATAATATGATAGTTTCAGAAGTATTTTACAAGTCACTCGCGATTTCACAATAACTCACTATACACTCGCTTTGTATGACGATTATAGGTTAGGTTATTCACGTTATCAAAGGTATGTCATGTTAACCGTTCAACTACCAATAATTAACTAACTGTTTCCTCCAGTTTCAATTAAACTCTTAGCCCATATAATATTATCCTTAACATTGTTCAAATATTTTTCACATCCTGTATGCACTTTTACATTTTCACTATATGAATGCCTATACTTTGGTTATTTGTCAATTTTATTCACTAGATTTGATTTAAATTAATCTTTCAGTTCATTCTGGTTATTTTCAGATTAAATAATGCCATTTTATAGTGTTTTCTGTCCAAAAAAATAGTAATTTTACTTTCAGTTTGGGTATACTCTGAAGAGTCCAAAACATCAAAATTTACTTCCTGTCATTATATAAATTCAGCCATTTTATCAGTTATATTTAATATTAATAATCCTATATTGTATTAAAAGGTTCCTATTCCCTTATTTTCTGGTAATTAATTGAATTAGTTGTATTCTGAAACATTATTCTGAAATATATGACTCCCATGTCTAAATTTCTGAGTTTAGTCATTTTATTTTTATTTATAATTCTGAATATAATTTATTAAAATCTCTCTAAATGGTATGTGCAATTATATGGCATGATCTCAAGTTTATTTTGTCTAAACCCCTTTTGTTTATTTGCTTTTAAATGAGTAATTTCTCTGTTTTGATGAAGTTTGGTTTCCATTCTTTTGGCCTATGATTTTTTTTAACAATTTTTCTTACAAAATAATTTACAAACAATATATGATGTGTGATACCCTCTCTGACTTTTTACAAATAGTATTATAAATTAAACATGTTTTCAAATTACACAAAAACAATTAGTATTGGTTACAATACAAACAATAGTTAACACAAAATAAAGAACATTTTTTTTTTAAATAAATGGTTGTCTTCAAATCAGACATTTTGCAACAAAATTCCCATTTCCAACATGGAAATATGGTTTACAACAAAGGTTTTGTACTAACTAACATCTTAATTACTCTCTACTATTTACAAGTGGTAATTATTTTTATAGTTCTGATGTTAGTTGTTTCAGACCCAAACAAATGGCCTTATATCTAAAACATTTTTAAACATTCTTGTACTATATACATTAAAACCTTATATTTATATTCTTATTTCTAACTATTATTATAAGTAGGATTCTACAGTTTTTATACAGTCTTTTATACCTTGTCTTTGGGGAATTGTACCCTGTCATTAACAAATAAATAGTATGAACCGTTCACAAAGCACTATGAAATCTGTTTTTCTTTTTTCATGTAAAACAAAAATGTTATTTTAAACAGATTCATGTCTTATGAACAACATATTGTCACCGTACACATTTTAAGTCATTGAAAAATGCATATTTCATTGCATCCAATGTTTGTGATTGCCAAGAATGAAACACAAGGTTCATTTTTTATAATACCCAAAACTATCACTGGTTCACTTTCACTTATATATTATGTTAATGCTAAATGGTCGTATAGTCTTATTAACATAATAAATTGGTTAGCGTTTTTTCAATGGAGATTTGTTCCATGGGTACTATATTATTGTTTCATCTTAGTTCACAGGAAACTTTTACTTTGTTCACTTCTCTTTCTTAAATTTATATACATGTGGTTTTTATTTCGTTATACTTTTGTTTTTAGATATTTATTTTGGGGATATAGGGATTTGGGTGTCTTTTATAAGAGCATGACATCTTCTTCAGGATGCTGCCCTCTTCTTCTTTCTTCAGTCTTCTTTTCTCCTGCCTTCTGGGACTGGTATCTTCTCCATCTTCTTCTTGAATTCAGAAATACACAACCTGTATTGGTTGATCTTGGCTTATTTTAGGGTTTCTATTCTATTTATTCTCCCTCGTTGTGGGTTTGGTCATATTGTGTACTGCTTTGTTATTTACTATTTTACCTTCCTGGGTTATACCTTGAAAACCTTTGGTTATGAGACTGGTCTTGGATGACTCATCACTAGTAACTCTTTTTATTTTAACTTGTATTTTCTTTATAATAATGATTTCTTTCCACAGTTGCTATGAATTAATTAATTTATATTAAACTTAATGCTTTCTTCCAAATTTAAACATTATAACTTCATTATTCTAATGATCAATTGCCATTCAATATTATGCATACATCTGTCACGCTACAGATTGCTCTCCTCCAGAAGTAATTATTTCAGACATGTTTATGGATGAAATAATTTCTTATGATAATTTCATCATTTCTTATAATTCATTTTCTTCTCCATTTTTATATCGACTTTTTTATATTAGAGTTTTATTAATTTTATATATATGGTTACTTGTCTTACTACTGATCCTTTTCGGATAGTTAGTGTCTTCTGAGATATATTATAATTGTAATACATTTTCTTTCTATATCAACTTCGTGTTGTATCCTTGGGATATTAATTCCCTAACATTCCCTATCATGTGGGCTGGGGCAGATCAGAGGGGCACTGTACGCTACTTCTCTGCTGGCCATACACCACTTCTATAAATTGAGTACAGGGGCATATCCATCCCTGCTCAAAAAACATAATGCTGCTGGAATTATCTTCAGTCAGTCATCGAATAAATAAATAAAAAGTAGTCTCATTTTCGACTAATAAAAATATCTTTGGATTCTCCACTTCGTAGTCTCTCAGATTATCTCACATTTTCTATCTTAATAAATCTTCATAATCATTATTATACTCATTACATATATATTTTTCCAAAACTCTTAACTTGTCTGATATATTTAATTTAATTATGGTTGAAAACCTTTCTTTTAATAATTCTGGTTACTGTTTACAGTGTAACTCTCTTTCTTCTTCATCTGAATTCTCTTTATACTTTCTTCTGGTTATTCATAGTATTAGCATGGTCTCTATATATAGTCTTTCTTATTCATTATTTGAATGGTCTTATTATATTATATTTAATTTTTTAACATTGTATCTTTACATTAGATATACAGGTTGTTATATTGATCATTTTATTTAAACATTTTGGTTGTTTCCTTTCTCTTAGAAAGTTATTAATCCACCTTCGCATTCATTAACATTAATTCATTTATATCATATTTCATGTGGTATTTCTTCTCTTTGCATTTCATATAGGTCTTATTATTATCATTGGTTCAAAATCATCTTCTCCATCTGTTTGGTATGAGTTGTTCTTCTTTGCTCTTAATTAACTGTTTTCATTATCGTTTCATAGGTAATTAGTCTCTTTGCTTCCAAATTTTTTCCTTCTCTGGCATATTACACTCTTTTTTGTTAGTCTTCTCTACTCCTTCAAATGCTATTGTGAATGTCTAGCATTTATTCTGGATTAACGTTAACTCTCTTTTCTGAATTAATCACTTTATTTTCTTCTCAATTCAATCATAATTGACACATAATTATTTTTTGGAACTTGGTTAGTTTTAATGTAAAATTTAAACTATTCTTTTTATTTAATTGAAAAATATTTCTCATAAATCCTTGTAATATGTTGATCTTATCTTGTTTCAAAGTTCTGAAGTTCTATCAACATTCAAATTCTGTTTAATTCATTTATTCCCAGAATTGTTTCATTCAGAAATGTTTATAGTACTGTTATCTTACTATTATTTCTGAATGTTTTGGCATTTTTCCAAAATCAAATTCTTCTTAATTATTTACCATAAAGTTTTCTCACAAACTTAGTTATAGTAAGTTGGTCTTACTTCATTTTTAAATTTTTCGTATAATTAAGTTCAAAATTCTCTCTCTTTCTCTTTCTTCCATAAAGTTTTGTTCTAAATTATCAGGTTGTAGTAAGATGTACTTACTCAATTTTAAATTTTTATAAAATTATATTTCAATTCAAAAGTCTTTCTTTTCCTTTCTTCCATAAAGTTTGTTCCAAAATTATTAGGTTGTAGTAAGTTGTTCTTACATATTTAGAATAAGTTATATTCAAAATTCTTTCTTTTTCTTTCCTCCATAAAGTTTGTTCCAAAATTATTAGGTTGTAGTAAGATGTACTTACATTATTTTTGAATTTTTTTAAAATTAAAAATTCTAAATTCCTTCTTCTTATAATTCTCCAGAATGTTCTTTTCAAAATATTAGGTTGTAAGATGTACTTACATTATTTTTAAATTTTTATAAATATAAATTCTAAATTCCTTCTTTAAATTAAATTCAAAATTCTATAACTCACAACTCATTCTTCATAATATTTCTTCATAGAAGCTTGATTGTACACTCCTTTGATTTTTCCTGAAACGATTTCCTTCAACTCATATGTATTGTTATGCTTATCATTTACCACAACATATGGGGTTATATTGTACTCTACACTGGCCCATATTATTTATACTTTTGTAAGTTGATCTTCTCTTTTTCTTTTCTCATAAATTTTCTTTTATATACCCAGGAAGATGTACGATTTTCTTTATGTCGTTCCATTGCTCATATTTTTATTTATAATGTGCATTTTCTTAAATAGTCTTCACGCATAAAACCCAGTTTTGTTTCTATGTTTATTCTTCGTATCATTTCCTTTCAATGATATTTATTCCGTCTCCTTCACCGTTGTTTTTCGCCATAGTCGGTTATCATGATCTCTGTCCCTTTTCTTGATGGTGTGTGGTATCTGTGTCAACCAGGGTCCATCATCTCGGTTGCTCTTATAAAATTTACCCTAGGGCGCGACACTCGGTTATTATTACTGTTATTATTGTTATTACTAAAGTTATAATTATAGTAATTTTGGTTAGTTGGGTAAGGGCTGTCATCATTATTGTTGGGATATGGATTTCTCTGACTGTATGGGACATTATTATGTTGGTATAAATTGTTTCTATTGTATGGATAGGGGTTGTTATCCCTAACGCCGTTAAAATTACCGATAAATTGGTTATTATGCGGCGGGTTGTTAGGGCCGTCGTAATTACTGGGCTGGTTCCCTCTATCATCATTTTGTATACACCAATACTTCTCTGGTCCATGTTTTGTGTTACCTGACAAATATATGTGAGGATCTTCATCTGGGTTATCACTTATTATTTGTTTATCTGAAACACCATAAGCTGGTTTACCATCACATATCCACTCTGAAGGAATATATTTTAGTCTAACCGTACCCTGGAACTGTCCTAGATGGCACGCTAATGGAATACATTCTGGTGATTCACCTGTGCCGTCATTACAGTCTGGTACGATATCACATTTCCATCTTTCTGAAATCCACTGTCCAGTTCTGCGCTGATATTGATCTTGTCCACATGTCGTATTCTGTTTACCTCCGGTCCTTTCCCATTGGTACACTACTGTCTTGTGGTAAATTATCTCTGAAATTACTTCGATTCTCCTTCTATAATTCATAGAATTCATGATGTCTTTGTCATAGGTAATTGGGATATTATTGCCATCAATTAACCCATGTTTCATCATCTCCAACTCTTCCTTCGTTTTTACCAAGTTTCTTGGATACATTCTCCTTTTCCTTTGCTTAATATTTTCCTTATTTCCACTAGTTTTAATTCCAGGTACTACCATTACTAGTTCCTGCGTTTTATCATTTGGTACTTCTTCTGGTTCTGGTTTGCTATCATATTTTATTTCTTCGGTCTTCTCCTTTCTTAACTCTTCTCTTTTCAATATGTCCTCTCTTATTTCTTCACCCCAATCATCCAGTTTCTTACCTAATTCTTCTTTCAATTCCTTACTTGTGGATTCCATTTTATTCATCATCGATTCGAAGCACTCATTCGTTTTCTTTATTATTCCTTCTTTAAAATGCAGGAGCATTTCTGTTATCTGGTCCCACTCTTCTTGTGTAGGATCTGCCATTTTTGTTTGTCGTTATTCCCTTGTTATTATCTTTCTCTGACTTTTTAGCTGTTGCCTAGCTCCAACTAGTGATTGGGCAGAATGTATTGGCCTTCCAATCGCTAATTAAAGCCCCTAAAGTTGTGCGCCAATTTGTAATAATTTTAAATAAGTGTATGTGTGTTGATGATAATAAGCTATTATGGAGTATGAGACTCCGATGCAATCAAGCCGCACTGTTTGGGCTAGCCAATTTGTAATAAATTAATAAATAAGTTGTAAGTTGTAAGGTGTTTAATTGGTGTGTAATTGGTGTGGCTCTCGACGTCTTACTGGCCTGAAACACTTCCTTAAGTTTCCCAGCTGGTCGAGTCCCAATGGTAGCAAGACCGGTCGAGTAGCGTACAGTTGATGAAGAAATAGATATGCTCAGCTTCACCGAAAGTTTCAAAACAAAAATTATTGTTTTGAAGAAAATTAAAAAAAAAATTATGTTTATAAAAAAAAATAATAAAAAAAAATTTTAATTTTATTAATTAATTAATTAGGATCAATTAATTAATATAGGGCTGTGAAGTTTTAAACAGTGTAATGCTCTTCTGAAAATTTTTATTAAAGTTTTAGTATAATTTAAATAATCTATCACCACTCATAAGACTGTCTGTAAACCAATCGATATTTGTTTACCTTTCTATTTTTTTAGGTTATCTTCACTTACGGGTGGTAAAGTCCTTGTAGATTATCAATTAGAATTATATTATTGGTAATTAGTATTATTGAAGAAATAAAGAACTATTAAGTATTGAAAAGTATTAATGTTTTATTAAGTAACAGCAATATTGACTCTTATCGATTAGTATCGATTCTCAGGATATCGAAAAAAGTTACAAGTATATGTTATAAAAATTATATAGGGTTCTTTAAACAGCCAGTTATTACCAAAGTCAGAGAAATCGGGCTTATATTTAAAAAGTATAACGTTACAATCAAATTAATAGTTATTAATAAACACAGACATTGAATAATAAATTGTAAATATAATAATTGTTTTCACCAAACAGCTGTGATGAACCAAGAAGAGGCACTGGGTTTGTCAAAGCAAATGGCCGCCGTCAAGTTGATCAAAATGTGACTCGTCCCTGCTGCGTTCCAAATAATGTATTTTGACGCAATATTTCTGTTCTCGTGTCCGCAAATCTCTTGTTATATGTTGTGTAGTGACTGGTGTAGTGATTCTGGGTTGTATTTAGTGTATCTGTATAATTATTAGTTCAAACACTTTCTCCGATTCCGTCACTAATTTGGTTTAATGTATTATACAGTTTTCTAGTGTTTTATGGTGTTTTTCGGAGTAGATTTATATTGTTCTGTGTTATGGAGTGTTACTTGATCGTTTCTGTTATAATATGATAGTTTCAGAAGTATTTTACAAGTCACTCGCGATTTCACAATAACTCACTATACACTCGCTTTGTATGACGATTATAGGTTAGGTTATTCACGTTATCAAAGGTATGTCATGTTAACCGTTCAACTACCAATAATTAACTAACTGTTTCCTCCAGTTTCAATTAAACTCTTAGCCCATATAATATTATCCTTAACATTGTTCAAATATTTTTCACATCCTGTATGCACTTTTACATTTTCACTATATGAATGCCTATACTTTGGTTATTTGTCAATTTTATTCACTAGATTTGATTTAAATTAATCTTTCAGTTCATTCTGGTTATTTTCAGATTAAATAATGCCATTTTATAGTGTTTTCTGTCCAAAAAAATAGTAATTTTACTTTCAGTTTGGGTATACTCTGAAGAGTCCAAAACATCAAAATTTACTTCCTGTCATTATATAAATTCAGCCATTTTATCAGTTATATTTAATATTAATAATCCTATATTGTATTAAAAGGTTCCTATTCCCTTATTTTCTGGTAATTAATTGAATTAGTTGTATTCTGAAACATTATTCTGAAATATATGACTCCCATGTCTAAATTTCTGAGTTTAGTCATTTTATTTTTATTTATAATTCTGAATATAATTTATTAAAATCTCTCTAAATGGTATGTGCAATTATATGGCATGATCTCAAGTTTATTTTGTCTAAACCCCTTTTGTTTATTTGCTTTTAAATGAGTAATTTCTCTGTTTTGATGAAGTTTGGTTTCCATTCTTTTGGCCTATGATTTTTTTTAACAATTTTTCTTACAAAATAATTTACAAACAATATATGATGTGTGATACCCTCTCTGACTTTTTACAAATAGTATTATAAATTAAACATGTTTTCAAATTACACAAAAACAATTAGTATTGGTTACAATACAAACAATAGTTAACACAAAATAAAGAACATTTTTTTTTTAAATAAATGGTTGTCTTCAAATCAGACATTTTGCAACAAAATTCCCATTTCCAACATGGAAATATGGTTTACAACAAAGGTTTTGTACTAACTAACATCTTAATTACTCTCTACTATTTACAAGTGGTAATTATTTTTATAGTTCTGATGTTAGTTGTTTCAGACCCAAACAAATGGCCTTATATCTAAAACATTTTTAAACATTCTTGTACTATATACATTAAAACCTTATATTTATATTCTTATTTCTAACTATTATTATAAGTAGGATTCTACAGTTTTTATACAGTCTTTTATACCTTGTCTTTGGGGAATTGTACCCTGTCATTAACAAATAAATAGTATGAACCGTTCACAAAGCACTATGAAATCTGTTTTTCTTTTTTCATGTAAAACAAAAATGTTATTTTAAACAGATTCATGTCTTATGAACAACATATTGTCACCGTACACATTTTAAGTCATTGAAAAATGCATATTTCATTGCATCCAATGTTTGTGATTGCCAAGAATGAAACACAAGGTTCATTTTTTATAATACCCAAAACTATCACTGGTTCACTTTCACTTATATATTATGTTAATGCTAAATGGTCGTATAGTCTTATTAACATAATAAATTGGTTAGCGTTTTTTCAATGGAGATTTGTTCCATGGGTACTATATTATTGTTTCATCTTAGTTCACAGGAAACTTTTACTTTGTTCACTTCTCTTTCTTAAATTTATATACATGTGGTTTTTATTTCGTTATACTTTTGTTTTTAGATATTTATTTTGGGGATATAGGGATTTGGGTGTCTTTTATAAGAGCATGACATCTTCTTCAGGATGCTGCCCTCTTCTTCTTTCTTCAGTCTTCTTTTCTCCTGCCTTCTGGGACTGGTATCTTCTCCATCTTCTTCTTGAATTCAGAAATACACAACCTGTATTGGTTGATCTTGGCTTATTTTAGGGTTTCTATTCTATTTATTCTCCCTCGTTGTGGGTTTGGTCATATTGTGTACTGCTTTGTTATTTACTATTTTACCTTCCTGGGTTATACCTTGAAAACCTTTGGTTATGAGACTGGTCTTGGATGACTCATCACTAGTAACTCCTTTTATTTTAACTTGTATTTTCTTTATAATAATGATTTCTTTCCACAGTTGCTATGAATTAATTAATTTATATTAAACTTAATGCTTTCTTCCAAATTTAAACATTATAACTTCATTATTCTAATGATCAATTGCCATTCAATATTATGCATACATCTGTCACGCTACAATATAGACTAAAATAGGGCCAATTAATGAAAAGAGAAAAATTGCACAATATTAGCACCTTATATAAAAAAATACATTTGTGTGTCAGAGACGGACATGTTCCTTCAACTTATGACCAGTCTCAACAAATTTATCTCAACAACCTTGTTTCGACAAACAAGTTGAAAAGTGTTTCGACATGCACAGCTTGGTTGAAACTAATTAAAAATTCACCTACCTCCCCAGTAATCTTTTTATACAAATGACATAACCTGATTTTAAAAATAAGAGAAAATATGTGTTTTTATGCATAGTAAATTAAACTTGAGAAAATTACTAATAACAAAACTGACTTTAAATCTGTAGCGAAAGCCCTATAAAGAAATGAGTGGAAATCTAAGTTGGATGCTGTGTTGTAGACATGTCAGTCTCTGAACTGACAATTTACTATACATATATTGAAATTTTACAATTAATTCTTAGTGTTCACACTAAACTGTCCCATCAATTGGGGATCCAAATGAATGTATACTTGAACGGTAAAAACTGACGATTATGTATAACTGGTGCCATGTTGATTCTACGTGTTAATTATAAATGGTTGTTTTTCACCTGCTTATGTGCCCAGAAGATGATTTCTTATTTGTAACGTGGCGATCTTATGACTGGCATGTTGTTGTGGTCGTTGTGGTCTTATTCTCTTCGGTGTCGAGTGTGGAGCTTTTAAGATGTCATTCTTTCAGTCATGTAGCAGGACTTGTCTCTATTCGGCGAACCCTGATCACATATTATAATTTTAGTGAGAGACCACACACAAATGCCCCCACTGTTTGTACACCCTCCAAAATCATATATAAAAACAACACCTAGTTATGAGCTACATAATAAAACTTGGTAACATTATTTTGGCCAACATGCCTTACTTAAAAAAAACTCTCTAACAATGATTCTTTATAACCCTTTATAACCTGAACCTCACTGAATGTGAGTTGCTTTTGCAATATAATAATTTATCTTGGCTCTGTAACATCTTATGAACTTATTACTTTGAGTGAAATTGAGGTTACCACGTGGCGCAGAATTTATTTAAAACACATAGTTTTTAACTCCATAGAATCTGAGAATACTATTACTTTGAATGAGACATGATTTACGTTTAAAACGTGCCTGAGTAAGTTCCCATATATATATGTATAAAGTTTTACAGATATTGTAGCAAAACCTTATACCACTTAATAACGACACATTGTGTAATAGGTTAAGTGCTCAACAGAATCTCGTTACATCAGTGTTAATGAAAGTTCAAACTTAATTATTTGTGGTTATTGTACTTTAGGTATTAAGGCCGAGATTCTGACACTCCAATAATCAAGTTTTATTGCTTTATAAAAACTTTACGAACAATTACGTATCTCACAATGCATGCTTCGACAAGTGGGGGCTTACTCAAGCTTACTAAAAAACGTTTTCTCCCGTGAAATTTAGTATATAATTAATATAATGAAATCAAAACTCACCGCAGTCGTTTAAGAAACTTATCTTTCCATAGTAGTTAGAAGATGTTGGAAATTAATACCTCTCCACCGAAGAGATTTACCACGAGGCAATCAGCTAGACTTTCCTGTAGAGACAAAAAAAAAACGGAACGCCGTCCTCGTTTGGGTACGAAAATCTCACCAGGCTGCAGCACTGTTTCAAAACTGCTGCAAAAACTCAGCAGACGGCAACACCGACCAAACAGTGTAAAATCGAAAACGGTAGTTTCTCCTATCCGCGGGTAGAGCGCAGCACTCATTATTACTTTAATTTTTGTACTGTCCTTAACGTCAAAACTGCCAATAAAATGACTGACTTCGCGCTGAATCTCTTGACTCAGCACACCCTCACCCCAAAAGGGCAACATAGTTGCCCCAACGTTAAAGGCAAGGAGGGTACCCTGCAGTGTACCTCTCCCCAAAAATACCAGTGGAGGTCGTGGTTGGGTTGGCTCAGCTGAGCTTGCTCTCAGGAGAACAGAAATCAAAAAGGGAAAATGAAAGAGACGAAAGAAGATATGTATTATGTAAGTGTGCGGGTGTTGCATGCTGACCTGATCAGAGTCCGCATACAGCACAAGAGAGAGAGAGAGACAGCAAAAGACAAAAGAAAGATTCCTACGTAGGTAGATCTTCCGATCTCCTGAGGCTCGCCCCATTCGCCAGAACACGACTTCCACATTTAACATGGACCTCCGTCCTATCTTTACGGGGACTATCCCCCTTCGAACGTTTTGGATAGCCCCCGACAACGTTTAAGTTTGGAAATGTGGCTTGTCATCAACTTTTGTTTGTCTCCCGGTACGCCCAGCCGGGCCGTCACCGGTGACGTAAATCCTATGATTCGGTATGGCCCCGACCAACGGTAGCATAGCTTTGCAGCACGTTTGTCGGCGGCAGAGCTGAGTGGGTGGCTTTGGCAATAGACCCAGTCGCCAATCCGGAAGGGGTTTGGAATACGCCCCTGATTATAACGCCGACGGACCCGCTCGTGCGCTCGCAGCAAATTCTTCCGAGCCATTTTCCATCTCTCCGCAGTTTTATTATTGGTCTCCCGCGGCAGAAGATCTTCAATATCCCATAGGTTGGTCAACAAAAGTGCGGGCGAGAATCCAAACAAAATTTCAAAGGGCACGGCCTGATGACTGTCGTGTCTGGCCGTGTTGAAGGCTAATTGTAACCACTTCAGATTCTGATCCCAGGTTGTTTGTTGCTCAGCGTGATAAGCAATCAAGGCGGACCGGAGATTCCGATTGAATCTCTCCGCATGGGACGGTTGTGGGTAATAAGGGGAAGTGGTTACGTGTTTGATGCCACTGGCGAAACACATACGCCTGAATTCGTTTGAAATAAATTGCGGACCATTGTCCGAGACAATGATGGTCGGAAGACCGAAATGCTGAAAAACGTGGTTCTGTAAAGCGTTGATGGTCAAACGAGCGGTTGCCTGCCGTAAGGGCAGTAGCCAGGCAAACTTTGAAAAAGCATCTACACAAACAAGCAGGTAAGCATTACCTGACTTGCTACGGGGGAACGGCCCCACGTAGTCAATAAATAACTTTTCCATTGGTCTGCTCGCCACCTCAGAAGATAACAACCCTAGTTTGGTGTTCTGGGCAGGCTTGCTCAAGCCACACAGATGACAGTTTTTTACTCTCGTCGCGATGTCTCTATCCATGCCCTTCCAGATAAAATGTTTCCTAATACTGGAAATGGTCTTCGAAATTCCCTTGTGGCCTCCGATTGGGGAATCATGGTAATAACTGAAGACCATGGGCACTAATTTGCTAGGCAGCACGATTTTAGGTGCTCGTCCTTTTCTTTCTCGACAACAAAGGACTCCCTTGGACAAGAAATAAGGGCCCTGTACGTTACCCTGCTTAATATTTTGGATGACTTGACCCAGCACTTCGTCGTTTAACTGATGGGGTAACACATCAGTGAAGGCTAATGGAAAATCGAGAAGAACGGAACAGGGTTGCTCAGCTTGGCCATCACTGGGTTGGGAAAACATACGGGATAAGGCATCTGCAACCACATTCTGGGATCCCCTGATGTGTTGCACGGTGAACTTAAAGGATGAGATTTTCACCACCCATCTACCAATTTTACCCAGTTGCCGGGGATGAGCTAGAAGCCATGAGAGAGCCTGATTGTTGGTCTCGAGCAGGAACTCAGCATGTTCCAGGAAACGCCTGAACTTATCTAGAGCGTATACAACAGCTAAACACTCTAGCTCATAAACGGATGATTTACGTTATTGCTGGGTCAACGTGCGTGAGATAAAAGCCACAGGTTGCCTAGCGTCGTCAATAACCTGGGAAAGGACCGCTCCGAGCGCAACCGAACTCGCGTCCGTCTGCAAAATGAACGGCTTTGAAAAGTCGGGCATCCGCAACACCGGTGGGGAAATGATGGCTTCCTTTAAGGTATCAAAAGCCTTCTGTTGGTTTTCCCCCCATGCAAACTTTGCCCCCTTCTTCCTCAGTTCATTCAAGGGAGCGGCAATTTCAGCGATATTCGGTATGAAACGCCGATAAAAATTTATCATACCGACGAATCTCGCTATGCCTTTCGCATCCCTTGGCGGAGGAAAGTCACGGATGCCTTGTGTCCTCTCTGGGTCTACCGTCACGCCCTTGTATGAAATTAAATGGCCCAAGAAAGAAATACTCTCTTGGGCGAAACGAACCTTTTCGGGATTGACAGTGAGGCCAGCCTCTCTTAAACGACCCAACACCTCTCTTAAATGCCGCAGATGATCTTCGAAAGTCTCACTATACACCAACAGATCGTCAAGATAATTATAGACGAAACGGAATTTGACGTCGTGAAAGACAGTGTCAAGAAGGCGAGTAAGTGTCTGGGCCCCCACAGCCAAACCCATGGGAACCCTTGTGTACTGGTACAAATTCCAGGGTACACAAAAAGCTGTGTATGGTTTACTTTCTTTGGCAAGAGGTATCTGATGATAGGCCGCGTTCAGATCGATAATGGTATAAAATCTGGCCCCACTGAACCAATCAAAGGCCGAATGTAAATCCGGGAGGGGAACAGAATCCACCTCGATATTGGCGTTCAACTTCCGGTAATCAACAACCATTCTTTGTTTGCCACCAGGCTTTGGCACTAAAAATGCTGGACTGGCATAGCTGGAATGAGAAGGTTCAATCACCCCTTGGTCCAATAATTCTTGAACCTTCTCTCGCAGAATGGTCATCTTAGGAGGGGCAAACTTGTAAGGGTGTGACCTCACTATTTTCGTATCTGTAAGACTGATTTTATATTCCAGCAGGTGTGTGAGTCCCAAAGTAGGAGTTAACACCTCGGGAAATTCCTCACACAAATGATCTAAGGCCGTCTGCTGGGATGGAGTGAGATGGTCTCGTGCAGAATCGGGACAAGCTACTTCTTGGATACCAGGCTTAGCGCCCTGGTACCCAAGGAACGGAATTAAAACCTCCCGATTAAATTTAAAAAAACATTGGTGCGCTTGGATGTCCAGCACGAGACCACTTTTTGCGATAAAATCGGCACCAATGATACAATCCACTCCCAGAGCAGGAGAAACCAGAAAAGACCACACCCAAGAAAACCCATCGATTTTGATCTTAAAGAAAGTAACCCGGGAGATAGGCAAGATTTCCCGGGATGCCGTCCAGCATATAGCAGATGACTTTTCTGACCTTTTAATTAAACCCTGTCGTTCAAGGTCCGCATGTACCCGAGATGAAATGATGGATCGGGCTGAACCGGAGTCAACTAAGGCTCTGAGCTGACCCCCCTTTACCTCGAGCGACAGAAAGGGGCATACAGAAGGTTGTTGCGAGGTAGCGGACTGGACCTTGATATTTGAAGATTGGGCTTTTAACGACTGCCTGGAGGTCGACGGAAATTGAACAGAATTGAAGCGGGGGGAAGACATCCTCCGAAATATCTTCCCCTGTCTACTTAGGTTTTTGGCGCTGGTCTAGACATAGGTGGTGCTGGTCGCGCGCGCCCTCGCCTACAATTTCTCGCCACGTGTCCCGGGCGGTTACAATTATAACAAATCACAGAATTTGAATTTGTTTGCTGACGATTTCGAGCTGGCTGGGCCTGTCGGGGGAAGGTAGGCTCTCTGGCCCCTTCCGATGTCTGAGGTCTTGGTTCGGCTCGTCTACTGTTTCCGCTCGCCTGGTCGGTCATCTGCATGGTCTCCGTCATAACGCAGAGTCGCTCCAGGTCGGTAAACCACTGCGGCCGCTGTGCAAAAACTAGTCGCAGACGGTCGTCGGCAGAGACGCCGTCGAGGATGTGTTGGATTACCTCTTCCTCCGACATGCCCATTCCCAGAATACGAGCTACCTGGCGCATTCGCAGCACGTACTGGGCCAATGTTTCGCCCCGTGCCTGTACTTTATAAAAATGCCGATGGCGCAATTGCTCCATCAGTCTACTGGGTACGAACGCCCTCAGCACCACCCGGTGGAACTCATCCACACCTTCCTTGCGTCGCATTACCTCCGCCACCCTGTCAGCCATGGTACCGCGACAGTAGGGGAAGATGAGTTCGAGCACCGTTCGCTCCAGCATACCCGGATAGTCCTTCAATTCAAAGACTATCTTGAAAAAAGGTAGTAGTTTATCTGCTTCCAGTCCGTCCACGACTGGCAGTTGTTGAATTATGTTGGCAAGTGGGTTGGGCAGGTGGTTGTACGTTGCCACCCCCGAACCAGTCCGTACAGGCTCTACTTCTCTGTATGAAGAAGTGTTCACCGCTGAGATCACGGACTCCTCAACAACCGGAATTGGGGTGGATGCTCTTACCGGTGGTGACCCTTGGAGGGTCGAGGTAATCTCCTGTATAATCTCTGTTATATTATATGGTGGCGGTATTATATATGGCGGTTCACTGACTTGTGCCAGTAAATTCTGCAGCCGATGAATCAAGTGCTGCATACGTTGCCGGATCCGCCTGACAACGAGAGAGCATCCCGGTCCCTCCTCCAAACTTTCGACGGATTGAGCCAACTCCTGCAGCTCACCCCACTTTTCCGTACACCGTTCCCACTCACTCTCGGGGTCAGTGATAGTGACCCTGGAGAGCGCATCACCCGCGGTCAGCGCTTCACGGAGCAGCCGCCGTAAGGTTTGGACATTGCCTCGGGTTTCTTTACCCCGGGCCCGGAGCTCGAACTCAATTTACTCCCTTACAAACAACTCAGGATTTATCGAAGTCATCCTCACTTCGCGGTCGGCACACTTAACAAAAACTTTAAAACTTATTCCAAATAACCAGAATCTGAAAAACCCAAGTACTGTTCTTCCAAAGAGTAGACTGCGGGTCCACCTAACGATGCGAGAACTAGCCCACTACCTGAACAGCTCACACTCGATTACACCAGACAAAAGGAACGCGACACACACACAACACACACAACACGAAAAACAAAAATACCGAACACGAAAATTTATTTTAACCATTTCTTAGGTTACCTCCGGCTACCATTTATCGGCAGAAACCGACTGCCGATCGGGCCATACCGCATAATCACAAAAAACAACACCTCCCCAAACATGGGCAAGGTAAACTCAAACTAACCAAGCACCGACTGCGATAAGTCTTGCCCAGGGATCTCCCCTTCTAAAATTACCTACACGTGGCACTATTCACTATGCAAGGCGGGCAAGTACATATACATATGTTTCAAACCTTAAAACTAACAAAATATTTTCAACCTTGGGATATAGGGCCTTTAAAATTTTTCTAAGTTCTATTTGAACTAAACATTGTGAAAATTCCAAAATATTTCCTAAGTTTGCAAGCCCCGTCACACCCACAGGACCCTTGTCGTAAGCGCGCTCTGCTACCAAATGAAACCCCTACTTCATTTTGAGTAGTTAAAACAAAAAGAATATTTCCTTTTGTAAAGAGGGGCTACAAGTTAATTAAAACTAGGCTAAGGCCTAGAGAAGCTAAAAATTGCGCTGGATCCAGTAAGACGGGACTTGCAATGAAAACTCAAGAATTAAATAATTAACAATCCCATTTTATTATTCTATCTCATAACAACAATAACAAAAAAACAACAGTGATTTATAATTCCCCTTTAAATGGTTAAATAAAGAAGTATACCCTCTCAACAAGGCCACCTGAAAAATATTAACTGAATCCAAGAAAATAATTGCTATGTCACCATCAATGAATTGAAAATTTAAAATAATCATTAACCTCAAAATAAGCTCCCATTAAACTATTTAATAAAATATAAAATTTATATCATGTGTTCCTTTTAAAATGCAGTATATAAATTAATGAAGATAAATGATTTCATTCCCAGTTACTATTAATAATTAAAATAATTACTCAACCAATTAAATGAACTTTAAAGGTGACACTTCCTATACTTGTTAAATAAATTAACTAATTTCCTTAAAGAAATGATCAGCCACGATTATTGAGATAGAATACTCGTCTACTGGTGTATATAAATTCTAATAATAAATCCCTATATCCCACCAAAAGTACAGTAATGCATAATATTTATATATATATATATATATATATATCCCCCAAAATGTACACAGAAATATACAGACATAACATGTTCCACAAGACAAATTACACTATACAATAGTATACAAATACATAAAGGTCTCTTGCCACGCCCTTTTTTATATTACCCTTCTGGTGTATATAATTCTAACTTCTTCTTTATAGGAATCCCAATTAGGATTAAAGATTTATTTCTATAAATGTACCCCCATGGTGTGGGTTAATTGCACGTCATGTGTATCATAAAGTATTGCATACAAATGTCCCCAGGACATTAAAAATTTAAAAGAAGTGCCTAAGTGGCTAAGTGCTAAAACACTTAATTAAGGTGAGAAATAAAAATTGTTTAAAATAATTAACGCCCCCCAGTTACCATGATTAATATAAAGAATATATATAGACTAAAATAGGGCCAATTAATGAAAAGAGAAAAATTGCACAATATTAGCACCTTATATAAAAAAATACATTTGTGTGTCAGAGACGGACATGTTCCTTCAACTTATGACCAGTCTCAACAAATTTATCTCAACAACCTTGTTTCGACAAACAAGTTGAAAAGTGTTTCGACATGCACAGCTTGGTTGAAACTAATTAAAAATTCACCTACCTCCCCAGTAATCTTTTTATACAAATGACATAACCTGATTTTAAAAATAAGAGAAAATATGTGTTTTTATGCATAGTAAATTAAACTTGAGAAAATTACTAATAACAAAACTGACTTTAAATCTGTAGCGAAAGCCCTATAAAGAAATGAGTGGAAATCTAAGTTGGATGCTGTGTTGTAGACATGTCAGTCTCTGAACTGACAATTTACTATACATATATTGAAATTTTACAATTAATTCTTAGTGTTCACACTAAACTGTCCCATCAATTGGGGATCCAAATGAATGTATACTTGAACGGTAAAAACTGATGATTATGTATAACTGGTGCCATGTTGATTCTACGTGTTAATTATAAATGGTTGTTTTTCACCTGCTTATGTGCCCAGAAGGATGATTTCTTATTTGTAACGTGGCGATCTTATGACTGGCATGTTGTTGTGGTCGTTGTGGTCTTATTCTCTTCGGTGTCGAGTGTGGAGCTTTTAAGATGTCATTCTTTCAGTCATGTAGCAGGACTTGTCTCTATTCGGCGAACCCTGATCACATATTATAATTTTAGTGAGAGACCACACACAAATACCCCCACTGTTTGTACACCCTCCAAAATCATATATAAAAACAACATCTAGTTATGAGCTACATAATAAAACTTGGTAACATTATTTTGGCCAACATGCCTTACTTAAAAAAAACTCTCTAACAATGATTCTTTATAACCCTTTATAACCTGAACCTCACTGAATGTGAGTTGCTTTTGCAATATAATAATTTATCTTGGCTCTGTAACATCTTATGAACTTATTACTTTGAGTGAAATTGAGGTTACCACGTGGCGCAGAATTTATTTAAAACACATAGTTTTTAACTCCATAGAATCTGAGAATACTATTACTTTGAATGAGACATGATTTACGTTTAAAACGTGCCTGAGTAAGTTTCAAAAACTCAGCAGACGGCAACACCGACCAAACAGTGTAAAATCGAAAACGGTAGTTTCTCCTATCCGCGGGTAGAGCGCAGCACTCATTATTACTTTAATTTTTGTACTGTCCTTAACGTCAAAACTGCCAACAAAATGACTGACTTCGCGCTGAATCTCTTGACTCAGCACACTTTTAATAAACAATTTTTATCACTGTGTGTGCGTGTGTTTGAATGTAGTGCAGATTTATTTACAAAGTTTTGATGAATGGACATTAACTTATGAGGAAATTAATTTCTATTTTTAATTTATTTCACTATACGCCTCTGAACCTATATGTAATTATTTGTAAACTGCGTTACCTGTTGCAGCAAACGTTAACACTAGAACGATTATATTATTATTATTCAGTGATATATACATACAATTTACTTATTAAACACTTAAAGGATTGTAACGTCTTACAATGACTATAGCATATTTAAATCTGTTATCTGTTTTTGTATGGAGGTCAGTGCGACACGACATGTAACAAACGTAATTGGATTTGCTTTCACCCCAACGTGTGCGCTCGTTGTGTGCATGTGTGTCTGTGTGTGTGTGTGTGTGTGTGTGTGTGTGTGTACAACCCAACGGAGGATATATATATATATATAGTTTGTGTACATAGGTTGTATATTGTAGGCATGAAATTATTTAAATCTGTTTTTGTATGGAGGTCAGTGCGACACAACATGTAACAAACGTAATTGGATTTGCTTTCAACCCAAACGTGTGTACGTCGTATGTGTGTGTGT
Source organism: Magicicada septendecula (assembly GCA_034769895.1). Taxonomy (NCBI): domain Eukaryota; kingdom Metazoa; phylum Arthropoda; class Insecta; order Hemiptera; family Cicadidae; genus Magicicada; species Magicicada septendecula. Next base: position 305,486,135 of record CM068375.1, read on the forward strand.
GATTACGTTGCGTGTGCGTCTGTATGTGCGCGCGTTGCGTGTGGGGTTACCTTGCGTGTGCGTGTGTGTGTGTGATATTTAACATGATTTTTATGCTGTTTGTATTGTTATGTTGCAGGTTGCTTCTCCTACAAGTACGACACAATTATATATAAACTTTTCGAAAAAATATCAATTTTATAATGTATTTATTTATTTATGAATTGTGAATTTATAAACTTTTCAAAAAAAAATCAATTTTATATTGTGAATTTTAAAATATATTTAATCATTTAAACAAATTATGGCTTTATTTTATTTCACTATACACCTCTGAACATGTGTACAATTAATTTTTTTTGTGAACTGTATTACTTGTGGAAACGGTTACATCAGAAGATTTGTATGAATTTCAACCACCGTTTTCATGTGTGTATAATTTTAATTTATTTCGCTATACACCACTGAACCTATGTGTGTAAACTGCAACCATAAAACAGAAGTATTGTACCACATGAAGAAGAGCGTATTGAAGATTGTTAAGCCGTTAACGTATGGATTTGTCATCTGTAACAGCACACACACAGGTAATTACATTATAAAGTAGTTCATTGACAACAACACACAAACATAGTTAATATTTGCCAAATATAGAGAGAGCTAAAATTATTTACTCATCACACCGACTACTCAATGTACACGGTAAGAGAGAGAGGAGAAACGGTATGAAACCTTGCACAGTTGAAACCTGCTCTACAAACGCTTCACACGGAGCGTTATGTTAAGAGAGAGAGAACACGCATGTAAGCAGTTGACAACACACACGCACACATAGTTAATATTTGTTAATTATTTAATACAATGAAAAATGAAGTCAACGTTTTGACGACGAGTGAGAGAGAGAGAGAGAGAGAGAGAGAGAGAGCGGTGTTGTAAGTACGTACACAGTTAATATTTGTCGAATATATATAACTTTCTAATTTCATATACGTGCACGGTAATGATCACAGAGAGGAGAAACGGTTTGAACATAACGTTTGACAACGAGAGAGAGAGAGAGAGAGAGAGAGAGAGAGAGAGAGAGAGAGAGAGAGAGAGAGAGAGAGCTAAAATTATTTAATCATCACACACCGACTACTCTACTCATGTACATAGTGAGAGAGAGAGAGAGGGAGAGGAGAAACGGTTTGACGAGAGAGATAGTTTTACTTACATTCAAATGTGAGAGAGAGAGAGAGAGAGAGAGAGAGAGAGAGAGAGAGAGAGAGAGAGAGAGAGAGAGAGAGAGAGAGAGAGAGTAACAATCATGATCATATAGTTTGAATTTCCCACCACAGAAGAGAAAATAAATGTTGGCAGATCTGCTCTATACACAATAATGTAAGATTGGTAACCCTGATCATATATTTTAATATATACACTATATAACACATATTTGAATTTCCCTCCCCCCGTCACAGAAAATGTTGGCAAACCTGCTCATATAAAATATCTATACACTATAATAATAATACAGAGGTTGGTAAACCTGATCATATAGATTTAATATACATTATAACACACGACAAATTTGAACTCATGCAAAGGTTGGTAACTCTGATCATATATTTTAATATACACTATAATGCATCGAGTTGGAACCTCCCACCCCCCACTCACCCCCCTTGATATGCAAATCAATTTAATTAAAAAAATAAAAAATTATATTCACGGATGCTGGTGGTCCATTGAACCTCATCCCACTCCCCTACCCACCCCCTTGATATGCAAATCAATTTAATAAAAAAAATAAAAAAATCAAATTGAAAAAATAAAAAAATTTATTCGTGGAAATTCGCGGATGCTGTGGTCCATTGGGATGCTGCGGGTCCAGCGGTGGCGGCGTCATCTCTTAGATCATGTTTTTTAGTGTTTTTTAAGAAAGGCGGCATTCCTTTGTGGGTTTGAACCCTTATTTTCCCTCTACTTCCGGGCAAGACAGGCAGGTCGTTCGTGTACACAAGGTACAGAACGGGGCCGAGGACAGATCCCTGTGGTACGCCGACGGCGACGGGTCGAACTGTAGAACAGGACCCGTCGACGCTCACCCTGAAGGTTCGGTCGCTGAGATACGACCGGAGGAAAAACACTATGGCCGATGGTAGAGGGGAATTGGCAAGTTTGAAGAGAAGACCTTCGTGCCAAACTTTATCGAAGGCCTTGCTCACGTTCAACAGTACGGCGGCCGTAGCCGCTCGCCTGTTGGTGGCGTCTGACAAGTGCGTAACAACGCGGACCAATTGAAGCTTGGTCGAGTGCTCTCTGCGAAACCCGAACTGTTCGCTGCGGATGAAACCATCGAGCAGCGGCGAGATGCGAGCCAGCAGGAGACGCTCGAACACCTTCGAGATGACTGGCAAGAGAGAGATTGGTCGATAGCTTTCAGGAAGCATGAGCGGCTTGCGAGGCTTCGAAATCATTACGATATTGGCTGTTTTCCACAGGCGGGGAAAGTACTGTAGCCGGAGACAGGAGTTAAACAGCTCAAGAACGAGGTCAACGCCTGAGGCCGGTAGATTTTGTAGAGCGAATTAGTCGGCGGATAGATGAAACTAGTTCATCCCTGTCGAACGGGAGGGCTGGGGCATCGGGAGGGCGTGAAAAATGTCCAGACAGGAAGTCACGGACTTCTGCCGAGTGGGAAAGGTACGAGACGCCTTGGTGAACAGTAAATTGCACCTCCATGCAGTCGGCGAAGACCTCAGCATTGCCTTCTGACGAAGATACAACCCCGTTCGGAGTGTCAAGTGGGTTGCGAGTTCTCTTCTCGCGGGTCAGTCTACTCGCCGCTCTCCAGACGGAGGCGTGGTCGACTTCAAGAGACTCAAAATATGAGTCCCATCGATCAGAGTTTACGTCCCGCAGTAGCTGCTGGACGTAAAGAGACTGGGCCTGAAAGCGCCTTTTGACGCTGGGATCACAGGTTCTTTGCCATCTGCGGCGGAACTTGCGCCGTAACCAGATGGCGTGGAGAGCTTCCGGTGGTAGGGCCGAGCGTGGATGGTTCACCTCGAGAGCATAGGTGTGTCGATCCATAACACCTTGGACCAACTCCTGAAGATGAGTGGCTCGGATATCCAAATCGTCACAAGTGACGATCGGGTCAGCGGGGAGTGATGGAAACCGCCGTGAGAGCTCATCATGGTAGGAGCACCAGTTGACTCTCCTAACAATCTGAGCGGGAGGTCAGGGTGAGGCCGACATCTCACGGGCAGTTATAAAAAGGGGATTGTGATCGGATGAGAGATCCGACACTGACGAGACCTGGATGTGATGGGTCACGTCCTTGGCTATGACAATGTCAAGGACGTCCGGTCGATGACCGGAAAAGGGGAAGTGAGTAGGGTCTTCTGGGCCGATGACTTGAAGTACCGGGTCGTCGGAGACGAACCGATACAGAGATGTTCCGTAGGCGTTGGCTACTCTCCTGTTCCAGGAGGGATGCTTGGCATTTAAGTCGCCGGGTACAATGGTTGGTAGGCGATGATCGATGAGAGCGTCCCACTCCTCGGGCGGTGGAGGTATCCACAGGCCGGGCCGGAGATACGCCGCAACAACGCGCAACTCTGATCCGCCAGCGTCTATCGCCACCACACAACCTTCAACAAGAGATGTATCTAAAGGGGGTAGTGGCCTGTGGGATATCCGCCTGTGGACTAAGACCCCCGAGGGGCGACAGCCAGGCCGCTGGGGACGATCCTGACGAAAACAGGTGTAAGATGGCAGGTTGAAGGTATGGTAGCGAGCCAGATGAGTCTCGCAAAGGAGGACGACATCAGCGTCGTACTCCGTTACGAAAGTCATCAGGTCAGATCGTCGAGGGACTACCCCATGGGCATTCCACGCAACGATCCTAAGACTCCTAGCCATTCAAAGGAAGAAGAGGAAAGAGGGTAGACAATGGTTGAAACACCAGGGCGAGAACCGTGGTTGTATCTGGAGCAGACCTGATGTTATTTACCAAAGTTTCAGCCCAGGCAGTCAGGGGGTCCTCCGTGGCCCGGGAAGATTCCCGAGATTCCGGAAGACGGACCTGGCTGGCCTCAGCCGGTGTCGTAGATGGCGCAGGGCTCGGGGACGGACGTGAGCTCTGCTCAGTTGGGAGCTTAGGTTAATGGCTGGGGGCGGGCGGGCCCCGCTGAGGCTTTACAGGCAAGGCCTGTGGAACTTGTCGTTGACGGCGACGAGTGCGCTTCGTTTTGGAGCTCCGAGGAGCGGAAGGCGGGACAGATGTAGCGGCCACAGCCGCGAATGAAGGACCGGGCGCTCCGGCAGGCGCCGGGACAGAGGGGACTGCAGGCGGCGCCGAAACGACGACTGCAGGCGGAACTGGTGCCCTGGGAGCAGCCGGAACTGCTGCCGGGGCGTGAGATGATGCTCCGGAGAGAGGTGGGAAGGCCTCTCTGCGGTTAGGGAGGGGACCTGCAACACGGCCTGCCTGCGCGCCAGGGCGAGGAGGAGTCCGCTGCAGCTTCATGGCCGATATAAATTCTTTACATCCTCTATAACTAGCCGGATGGTCCCCGCCGCAGTTGCAGCAAATGGCCGTGAACCCCGTCTTGGGCTTATCACACCCACGATGCGGCTCAGTACATCGCACGCAACGCGGAGGGTGGTTGCAGAATAAGCTGGAGTGACCAAACTTCTGGCAGTTAAAACACTGCGAGGGGCCTGGCTGCGGGTCGAAGGTTCGGACTTGCACCCGAAGGTGCAGGAAGTTTTGGAGGCCATAGACCTCCTCGAATTGGCCTACTTTGAGTGATTTCACTAGGAAACTATTCACGGGTCGGCGATCTTCCCCCTTGTCAACATGCAGTACACTTACCGCCGTCGGCGAATAGCCTAGGGCGACAAGCTCCTGCCTGATGGTATCGGGAGCGGTCCAGGAAGGAAGTCCTGAAAGAACAATTTTAATTTCGCGCTCAGAAGGAAGCGCGAAAGTATGAAAGGAAATCTTCCTCTCGGTAAGAAACTGTTGTACCGATCGGAAGTCCGGGACTGTAGCGGCCGCAATTCGAAGCGAGGCGCCCTGACACCTTGCCTCGAGTTTGGCCGAAGGAAGCAGATGCTGGAGGGAACGAAGAATTTCCCTATAATTGCGATTGTCGGGAATGACAATCGACGGAATTTTTGGTTTTGACACAGATTGGGAGGTAGGCTGTCGGATGGCCGTCACTGTTACCAGGACTGAGTACCCGATGTGTTGGAGCGGCCGGTGACGGGCTGGCAACTAATTTTCGCTTGCGTTTGGCAGACTTGCCCTCCAGAAGCGAAAATTCACTGTCCCCCGTCCCCACACTACACATCGACGCACAATCATCACTTTCACTATCACTTGCACTGATTGTATGGGAAGGTAGCGGGGTAGATTGAGGACCGGTACCGCAGGTTTCCTTTAAGGTTACCAGCGGTGCCGGCAAAGGAACGGGCGTTGCGTTCGACGCCATCTCGGGATTAACCGAAATGAACGTCGAAGACGCAAAAAAGGGCTAGGAAAGAGTGACTTTCACCAGCACTGAATCACTACAATAGCAGACAAAGAACACGAACACCAGACGCGCACTGCCACGAATCACAAAAACACTCGCGCACGACACAATACACTGATAAAATGTTGCACAATGATGATGATGATGTGGTGAAGAAATCACTTTGATAACTATACAAATAACGGTTAATTCACAAAGCAAAAATGCCATACAAAGTAACGCAGCCTACCCGGGCAACAGCTCTAGGTAGACTCTCTCGCATGTTTGCCATACATGACGTGTAGTCCCTAAAAATGAAGAAACCTGTTTGTACATGCATGTTAGAACCAACAAGTGTGATAAATTTGTTCAGTGTGTAGTGGCAATATATGTAAGTACAAACATGTTGTAAGAAAAATGTATGTACATACAAGTAAAAGTTACTCTGACATGTTGGTGAACTTGTATGTAGGCTACATACAAGTCTTTCAAACATGTCAATACGTGTAGTTCCAATTTATGTTGACACCATCAAATTTTAGTCAGCTTTTCTGTTAAACTTGTTTGCACGTCTAGGGCCGTGATATTTTTTGTTTGCACATACATGTTAGACACAGGGGCGGATCTTGGCATGTGCGACCTGTGCCACCGCACAGGGCGCCATCGGCGCCGGGGCGCCATGGCGATGGAAATAAATTGTGGTACTTGTAATTGGAAAATAAGGAGAATAATAGAAAATTATTCTTTTGTCAAAGATTCGATATATTATAACAACAAAAGTGCACGAGGCGGCAGGAAACTAAAAGTGTTGGTGGTGGGGGGGCGCGGCGTATACTTCCGAGAATCCAAGCCGGCCGGTCGCCAATCCCGCCGGAAGCGGAGCGACAGCGAGTCTATATTTAAAAATAGCTGCATAGTTTCTGCGAAGCGGAGTACAGGGCAGCGGAGTGGGGCGCCCCACTCCGCTGCCCTGAGTGGTGGGGTGGGTATCGATTGACTGATATGAGAAATAGACCCATTCCTGTAAGTTCCAATAATTATTAACATGTCGACAAAAAAAAAGCCTTCGGGTAATTTTTATAGAAAAAGAAAGGCTGATATTGAAAAACAAGACCAACAGCAGGCTAAAGCATTAAGCAAATTTTTCCGTAGTGCCTCTGGATCAGCTGATGCTGGAGCTGGACCCTCAGATGATGACGTGCTTGGATTACAATCTCAAAATGATGAACTTGGATTGCAGGTAAGAGAGAATATCATTTTAGTACCTTTAATTGTATACGCTGTTTAGCAAATTACAATACTAACTTTGTGCTGTGGATTGTAATATTGTAATATTGTTGTTATTAATATTATTACTTCCATGAAAAAGGAAGTATGGTGAGAGGTTTGAAGTGGGGTCTTGCAAATTGCAAATTGAAACTGATGGTTTAACTTTTAACACAAAACTGAAACAAGAATGAGCAATGAGAAGAAGAGGGGGTAAAGGGATTGTTGACTAAAAGCAGTGGAGACTCTTTACTTGGAACTACAAATTAGCTACTTCCGCCTTTCCTGTAGGGCCTGTTTTGACATTTATTTACGTGAAATTAAATTATTAACTAAGCAAGGTGTCGTGTTTTGCGTAATATTTGGCGACGTGTTTCAAATTCGAATTCCATCAAATTATGGATTAATTAAAAAAAAAAAAAAAAATGCTACAAAAAATGTTCGAAATAGCGAATTGTACGAAACTAGAATGTACGAAAATAGAGGACTACCTGTACTATAATCGAGCGATACTTAGAACTGTGAAAAAATCCTTCATGCATATCCATTAATTAAAAGTTTTAATACCTTAAGAGTGTATATTATTTTTTCCACATAAGACAACAACAAAATACAAGCTAAAATTAAAAAATATATATATTTTTTTTTACAGAATCTCTTGGCAACAGAATATGAAATAGATTGCGGTCAAGATGATAATCCCGAAAACGATTTAATTGCCACTGAGGATGAAACCAAATTATCCTTTGAGCATGGACAACAGCCAGAGCTGCTTCAAGGCATTTTACCACCTTCACCGACGATAAGTCCAGCAAAGAATTTAGAGGTTTGTATGCATTATTTATATTTATTTGGACCAGCCGAAAAACAATTTCTGTTCTTTTAAGAAATTAATCCTAAATTAAATATAACAGAAGTAACTACTAAAAACTACTGAACACTGAACAGTAGACGTATGTCTCTGCATGTATTTTTATTTTTAATTGTAACCACTTTCAATGGAATTTAACACTAAAATATCAATTCATTGAGAAAGTTACACACGTTTTATCATAAATGTTTTCAAAATGCTTAATATATCTAACTATAAATCAGTATAATCAGATTCAGACAGACGAAATGCAAGATGACTGATCCCAAACGAAGCAATACCTCGTTTCGCTCATTTAATTAATATTATTAATATAATTATATTAATATAATATTAATATAATTAATATTGGTATCGCTTTTTCAGGATATTGGAGACGCTGGTGATGAAAATGAAGGCGTACTTGACGACTCCGTCTCACACGACCCCGGAGAGTGGCCAGCTTTCATCACTGATAACATCCGCCAACTCCTCGTACAGCGTGGTCCTGAGCAAGTTACGCAAATAGACTTTCCTCTTAACTCTGAAAATCGTAGGTTTAGCACCGTTCATTACCGCAGGCAGCTTAACAATGGCGAACTTATTCACCGCCCTTGGTTGATTTACTCTGTCAAAAAGAATGTGGTATTTTGTTTTTGTTGTCGACTTTTTTCTCAATCTAAACAAATAACAACACTGAACTCAGAAGTGGGAAATTGTGACTGGAGGCATCTAGCTCGTGTTTTGTCTGAACACGAAACATCCCCTAGACACATGAGAGCTTTCCAGGATTGGGATGAGTGCAATAAGAGAATAAGAACACATAAAACAATTGACAGAGAAAATCAAAAAATGATTGAAAGTGAAGCAGAACGATGGAGAGAAGTTCTTAAAAGAATTGTGCTTATGGTAGAATTTTTAGCCTCACAAAACCTTGCATTTCGTGGAAAATCTGACACTTTGTATGATAGAAACAATGGAAATTTCTTGAAAATCATGGAGTTTATAAGCAAGTTTGATTCCGTAACAGCTGAACATTTGCGGCGTATAAATTCCAAAGAAGTTTTTGTGAGTTATCTTGGAAAAGGAATTCAGAATGAAATAATTAACCTTCTTGGCTTGAAAATAAAACAGCTCATTTTGAAAGAAATTAAAGATTCTAAATACTATTCAATTATTTTGGATTGTACACCTGATGTGAGTCATACAGAGCAACTTACCTTGACTGTAAGATATGTATATTGTGGACCTGAAAGCACCCCAACAATCAAAGAAAGTTTCTTGGGATTCATTCCCATAGACTGCTCTACAGGTGAGGCATTGACCGACACTCTTTTAAAACAGCTGGAAGCCCTTGATCTGCCTTTGAATGATATGCGAGGTCAAGGCTATGACAATGGTGCGAACGTGAAGGGTAAGCATGCAGGAGTGCAAAAGAGAATTCTAGATGTGAATCCTCGAGCTTTTTTCGTACCCTGCAGTGCTCACACCCTAAATCTTGTAGTAAATGATGCCGCACTATCTTGCATTGATGCTGTGAACTTCTTTGGGACAGTTCAAGAGCTCTACAAGTTTTTTTCTGCGTCAACTCACAGGTGGACTGTTTTGCAAAACTATGTATCGTCATTGACTTTGAAACCACTTAGTGAAACTCGCTGGGAAAGCAGAATCGATGCTGCAAGTCCTCTTAGGTACCAAGCTGGTGAAGTGTATGACGCTCTATTGGACATATCTGCCGATACGAGAACTGATGCTTTCGGGAAGAATGCAGCTCTTAGCTTGGCCAAAAAACTAAAAAACTACGAGTTTATCTGTAGTCTTTTGACATGGCACACGATTTTGTTTCGTGTAAACTTGGTGAGTAAACTTTTGCAGAGAAAAGAATTGGACATTACAAAAGCCATTGAGCTTATCGGCCAAATCACGGAATACTTCATCAAACTGAGAACTGACAAAGGATTTGAGGAAACACTTGTTGATGCGAGGGAAGTGGCTGAAACTCTAGAAATTGAGCCAACGTTTGAAAAAGAGGAACAACTTCGCCCAAGAAGGAAAAAAAAGCAGTTTGATTACGAGTCTTCAGACGAACCAACTACTGATCCAAAGATCGCCTTTAAGAGAGACTTTTATTTTTATGTACTTGACAGAGCAACTTCTTCATTGCAGGAAAGGTTTGAACAACTCCGACATCACCAAAATCTTTTTGGATTTATGTATAATGCTTTTGACTATGACGAAATCCAACAAGAGGAGAAAAAAGAAGACCTTAAGAAAAAGTGTGCTGAACTTCAAATCGCATTAACAGATGGAAGTCACTCTGATATAGACGGAAACCAGTTATTCCAAGAACTCCTTATTCTTACGTCGATCAAGACCAAAGGCCGTCCTCTTAAAGATCTCATGGATATTTTAAATTATTTAACATCTTCTTCCTTATGTGAAAATTTTCCCAATCTTTGTGTAGCCTTAAGAATTGGTCTTACTCTACCAGTTACTGTCGCATCTGGAGAAAGAAGCTTTTCAAAGCTTAAATTAATCAAAAATTATTTAAGATCTACCATGAGCCAAGAGCGGCTGGTTGGACTGGCCCTAGTATCAATCGAGTTTGATGTGTTGCAAAACATTCAAATAGATGAATTAATCAAAGACTTTTCTGAAACCAAAGCTCGGAGAGTTTTTTTTAATATTAATAAGGTCAAACAATGAAATCTCAAATTATATGCAATCAAATTTTGTGTAAAAATAAATGTATAAAATTTTCATTTGAGATGAATTTTTAAATTTTCCTTGACATCTCTTTTATTCCAGTGGATGTATTATTTACAACTTGACAGGTGTTATGAGCAAAATAGAAAACTTTTAATACTTTTGTTGATGTTATAGTTAAAAACTATTTCCTCACAGTTGAATGAACACCAAGGCACGATCCTTCATTTTACCTTTGTTTATAAAGCACCCAGTACTTATAAAATCTCAAGACACCCCGGGACCCTCTGTTTTCTAACCCCCCTCCCACCGGTTGCTCGGTACGTGTTGGGGCGCCGGAACCATGCTTCGCACAGGGCGCCATTTACCCACGGTCCGCCCCTGGTTAGACACACACTGTCTGTACGTGTAGGGCCCCCTTCAGTTAGTTGTTCTCTTGTCGACAAGGTGGGCGGTTTATGCTTTTACGTTGCGTGTTGTAAAATTATGTTTTAATGATACACTGAACTAGGAGCGTTCGCTTGTCGTAATTTTGCCACTCGGCTATCGCGATTAGTGAAGTTATTCTTATTATATTCAGTACAGGGTTTTATAGTTGCAGTGTGGACTCTTCAACATGAATTATAAAAAGCACTTATTAACGTGTTTAAATATTTTAACATTTAGGAATAAAAACAAACAACTTTAATTTACAAATTAAAATTTATTTCTGTGCCTGTGCGACATTGTGTAAATATATTTTTCTATTGTATTTTAAGAAAATGGCAGATGGAAGAAAACGTTTAAGTGGCATACAATATAAGAAATTAAGAAAAGAAAAGGAAGCTAGGGAGGACTTTGTTTTAAGTAAAACCTTAAAAATCGATAGTTTTTTTTAATACTCAGTCAAAAACGCAAGCAAATGAACAGTACAAGAACCAAAGCTTGTCAAATGAAAAAGAAAGTAAAAATAATGTTAAGGAACTTCCTAGTGATAGTGATACGGAGAGTAGCAGTGACAGTGAGGCACAAGAAACTGTTCATAATGTGAACCAGGAGACTTTTTTATCCAAGGGGGAGACTGCTGTAGATCCAGTCGACGTCAAGATAACTACTGCTACTTCATCTTCACCTTCAAATAAGGTAGGAGAATTAGAATTTATTGACTGCGATCCTGTTAATTGGTCAGTGAACGAGAGAACTCGTGATTATGTGGCAAAATTTGGTTTTTGCCAAAATACTAATGCAGATTTTAAAAAATCAATGAGGCAGTATAACGACGGTACAGTCAGGTACCTTACAGTAAATATGTTTCAGTGCAAGCTTACTAATGGTGAATCATTGCCTCGAAATTGGTTAGTGTTTTCTGAGAATACTGGGTGCGTTTTTGTGGTTTCTGCATTATGTTCTTAGACAAAAACGCTAGTAAAAACAAAGTTTTCCGAAGGAGGATTTAATGACTGGAAAAATGCAAGTACATCACTCTCAGAGCACGAAAACTCAGTTAATCACAGAAACTGGCTTAAAACCCTTAACGAACGAAGTCAGTTTAAAGGCCGCATTGATAAGCAGCTTGTAGAACAATTTCAAGCTGAGGTTAATTATTGGAAGAGTGTTCTTCAACGTGTCGTTGTTGTTGTTAAAGCGTTAGCATCACGTGGTATGCCATTGCGTGGACACGACGAAAAGTTTGGAAGCAGCAGAAATGGGAATTATATGATGCTGCTTGAAGTTATAGCTGAGTTTGACTCTTTTCTAGCGTGTCACATAGCTAAGTATGGCCACCCAGGTAGCGGTAACACATCCTATTTATCTTCAACTATTGCTGAAGAATTTCTGTCTATTTTAGCTAATAATCTTACAAACAAAATTGTTTGTGAAGTAAAGCAGGCCAAGCACTTCTCATTAATAGTTGACTCTACACCAGATATCTCACATGTAGACCAACTGGCTATTGTGATAAGGTATGTTAAAGAAGATGGTTCTCCCATTGAACGGTTTTTGACATTCCTTCCCGATACTGGCCACAAAGCTGAAGACATGTTTAATGCCTTCCAAGTAATATGTTTTCAGTTTCATTATTTTCATATCAAACATTATTCAGTATTAGTTGCATTATTATTATTTCTGTGCTGTAATCTTTGTATACGATAAAATTAAATGAGTTGCATATATATAGTTTTGTTATAACTAGATTTTTCCAAGTAATATGATTTCAATTTCATTTGTTTCATATCAAACTAACATTATTCAGTATTTGTTGTATTATTATTATTATTTCTGTGCTGTAATCTTTGAATACGATAAAATTAGTTGAGTTGCATATATAACTGTACCAGTATTCCAGTATTTTCCGTTTGTCATTTAATAAATAATGTTTGTACCCATATTTTATGTGATTTTATTTACGTTTCCCTTAATTTCTAACTAAAATTAATTATTTTCTTCTGACAAGTAAATATTTATATTATCAATGTTTATTTATTTTTACATGAAATATAATTCACCTGACAGTCAAAGGAAACGAGGCAGACAATCAAACTCGGGGGAAAGAGGGTGTGAAATCGAAAAGGGGAAGGGAGGGGGAATGAGGGAGAGAGATAGGAGAGGGTGGATGGGGCGGCATTATCAGCAATGCCTGGGGGACGGCAGTACAGCAAATCCACCCATGCCCGTTCAATAACGTTCCTCAAAGTGCTTTCTAAAAACCAGTTAGTTGTTCTGCTCAGCAGTTTGCTTCGAACCGTTCGGTGACACCTGTGTTTAACGATTCAAGTCGCATTGTTGGAGACAGAGCATCCAAATGTTTACGTACAATAATTGTTTTAAAGTCAATATTTTCTAACCAAAATTAATTTATGAAACTAACAGGAAAATTATAGAAATCAGCAAATTAATGAAAGCGAAGGCGAAATAATAGAAAAATTAATTTTTATGAACTCTACTTATAGAGCAAAGATTACATTATAAACGTAAAAATTTTTGATTTTTGCACTTACGTGATCGTGAGTTTATACTATACTATACTGACAGTCGAGTCGGAAATCTCTCCTAGCAACAAGGTATTGACAGCTGATTCAATGACGTCACAGCATGAGACTAACTCAAGGTCGTTTCATTTTGCGCGCTGCGTTTTATTCACATGTTACGTCAAGTTGTTACTTCCATATTCCTTAAGGAATGGAAGTATGGTGATGGCAAAAAAAAATATCGGTATGGAGAACCATACATGACTTCCATATTCTAAGATTTATATTTAAAATCATTTTCAGCCAAACAGCCAGGCTGTGTCTTACCTGCCTTTTTATTGCTGTATTAAATGAAAAATATTATATTACATTAAAATGAAAAAATTATAATTTTATTGCCTGGCAACATTATTATTTTATTTTTACTTCCATATTCCTTAAGGAATGGAAGTATGGTGATGGCAAAAAAAATCGTGTTCGAGATTATTGCAGATTCTGATTCTACTACACTCAAAACATGAAAAAAAGTCGTTTTCCGAAAAGTGTCTGTGTGTCTGTGTGTCTGTCTGTCTATCTGTCTGTCTGTCTGTCTGTAGATTTTTTTTCTATGGCAAACGATAACTGCCGCAAATTCAAACAGAATCAAATAATTTTTTGCATACAGCCCGGTTTTGCAGAGTTCTCGCGACCTATTGTTTTTGGTGAAGATCGGTTGAGGGAAAGGGGTAGTTTACCTGCAACGGTTTTTTTTTAGCAAGGGTAATTTTGTTTGTTTGGCAAACGATAACAGCCGCAAATTCAAACAGAATTAAATAATGTTTCGCATACAGCCCTGATTTGTAGAGTACTCGCGACCTATTGTTTTTGGTGAAGATCGGTTAAGGGAAAGGGGTAGTTTACCTGTAACGTTTTATGTTTTAACAAGGGTATTTCCTATGGCAAACGATAACAGCCGCAAATTCAAACAGAATGAAAAGATTATTTGCATACAGCCCTAAATTGTAGAGTTCTCAAGACGTTTTGTTTTTGGTGAAGATCGGTTAAGGGAAAGGGGTAGTTTACCTACAACGTTTTTTTAACAAGGGTATTTTCTATGGCAAACGATAACAGCCGCAAATTCAAACAGAATCAAATAATTTTCTGCATACAGCCCTGATTTGTAGAGTACTCGCGACCTATTGTTTTTGGTGAAGATCGGTTGAGGGGAAGGGGTAGTTTACCTGCAACGGTTTTTTTTATCAAGGGAAATTTTTTTTTTTTGGCAAACGATAACAGCCGAAAATTCAAACAGAATCAAATAATGTTTCGCATACAGCCCTGAATTATAGATTTCTCAAGACCTATTGTTTTTGGTGAAGATCGGTTGAGGGAAAGGGGTAGTTTACCTGCAACGTTTTTTTAACAAGGGTATTTTCTATGGCAAACGATAACAGCCGCAAATTCAAACAGAATCAAATAATGTTTTGCATACAGCCCTGATTTGTAGAGTACTCAAGACCTATTGTTTTTGGTGAATATCGGTTAAGGGGAAGGGGTAGTTTACCTGCAACGTTTTTTTATCAAGCGTATTTTTTATGGCAAACGATAACAGCCGCAAATTCAAACAGAATCAAATAATTTTTTGCATACGTCCCTGAATTGTAGATGTCTCAATGACTTTCGATTTTGGTGAAGATCGGTTAAGGGGAAGGGGTAGTTTACCTGCAACCTTTTACGTTTTAACAAGAGTAAAGTACTTGAAAATTTATTTAAACTTTTTGAAACAATGGTAATTGTTAAAAATAAAATAATTTTGTTGCCAGGCAATAAAATTATAATTTTTTCATTTTAATGTAATATAATATTTTTCATTTAATATTTACTTCCATATTCCTTAAGGAATGGAAGTATGGTGATGGCAAAAAAAATCGTGTTCGAGATTATTGCAGATTCTGATTCTACTACACTCAAAACATGAAAAAAACTCGTTTTCCGAAAAGTGTCTGTGTGTGTGTCTGTCTGTCTGTCTGTCTGTCTGTCTGTCTATCTGTCTGTCTATAGATTTTTTTTCTATGGCAAATGATAACTGCCGCAAATTCAAACAGAATCAAATAATTTTTTGCATGCAGCCCTGATTTGCAGAGTACTCGCGACCTATTGTTTTTGGTGAAGATCGGTTGAGGGAAAGGGGTAGTTTACCTGCAACGGTTTTTTTTTAGCAAGGGTAATTTTGTTTGTTTGGCAAACGATAACAGCCGGAAATTCAAACAGAATCAAATAATGTTTCGCATACAGCCCTGAATTGTAGATTTCTCAAGATCTTTTGATTTTGGTGAAGATCGGTTAAGGGAAAGGGGTAGTTTACCTGTAACGTTTTATGTTTTAACAAGGGTATTTCTTATGGCAAACGATAACAGCCGCAAATTCAAACAGAATCAAAAGATTATTTGCATACAGCCCTGAATTGTAGAGTTCTCAAGACCTGTTGTTTTTGGTGAAGATCGGTTGAGGGAAAGGGGTAGTTTACCTGCAACGTTTTTTTAACAAGGGTATTTTTTTTCTGTGGCAAACGATAACTGCCGCAAATTCAAACAGAATCAAATAACTTTTTGCATAAAGCCCTGATTTGTAGAGTACTCACGACCTATTGTTTTTGGTGAAGATCGGTTGAGGGAAAGGGGTAGTTTACCTGCAACGGTTTTTTTTTATCAAGGGAAATTTTTTTTTTTTGCCAAACGATAACAGCCGCAAATTCAAACAGAATCAAAAGATTATTTCCATACAGCCCTAAATTGTAGACTTCTCAAGACCTATTGTTTTTGGTTAAGATCGGTTAAGGGAAAGGGGTAGTTTACCTACAAGGTTTTTTTAACAAGGTTATTTTCTATGGCAAACGATAACAGCCGCAAATTCAAACATATTCAAACAATTTTCTGCATACAGCCCTGGTTTGCAGAGTACTCAAGACGTACTGTTTTTGGTTAAGATTGGTTAAGGGAAAGGGGTAGTTTACCTACAACGTTTTTTTAACAAGGTTATTTTCTATGGCAAACGATAACAACCGCAAATTCAAACATAATCAAATAATTTTCTGCATACAGCCCTGGTTTGTAGAGTACTCAAGACCTATTGTTTTTGGTGAAGATCGGTTGAGGGGAAGGGGTAGTTTACCTGCAACGTTTGTTATAAAGCGTATTTTCTATGGCAAACGATAACTGCCGCAAATTCAAACAGAATCAAATAATTTTTTGCATACGTAAGTGAATTGTAGAGGACTCAAGTCCATTAGATTTTGGTGAAGATCGGTTAATGGGAAGGGGTAGTTTTCCTGCAACATTTTACGTTTTAACAAGAGGAAAGTACTTGAAAATTCATTTAAACTTTTTCAAACAATGGTAATTGTTAAAAATAAAATAATTTTGTTGCCAGGCAATAAAATTATAATTTTTTCATTTTAATGTAAATTATGTATATATTACAAAATATATCGTGCTTGGCAGGCAAGCATATTTCAGATTATAAGTCTTAGAATATGGAAGTCATGTATGGTTCTCCATACCGATATTTTACTTCCATGTTCCTTAAGGAAATGTAAGTATGGTGATGGCAAAAAAAATCGTGTTCGAGATTATTGCAGATTCTGATTGTACTACACTCAAAACATGAAAAAAAGTGATTTTTCGAAAAAAGTGTGTGTGTGTCTGTCTGTCTGTCTGTCTGTGTGTCTGTCTGTCTGTGTCTACCTGTCTGTAGATTTTTTTTATGGCAAACGATAACAGCCGCAAATTCAAACTGAATCAAATAACTTTTTGTATACAGCCCTTATTTGTAGGGTACTCACGACCTATTGTTTTTGGTGAAGATCGGTTGAGGGAAAGGGGTAGTTTACCTGCAACGGTTTATTTTTAATCAAGGTAATTGTTTTCTATGGCAAACGATAACAGCCGCAAATTCAAACAGAATCAACTACTCTTTTGCATAAAGCCCTGAATTGTAGAGATCTCAAGACCTATTGTTTTTGGTGAAGATCGGTTAAGAGAAATGGGTAGTTTACCTGCAACATTTTATGTTTTAACAAGGGTGTTTTATATGGCAAACGATAACAGCCGCAAATTCAAACAGAATCAAATGATTATTTGCATACAGCCCTGAATTGTAGAGTTCTCAAGACCTTTTGTTTTTGGTGAAGATCGGTTGAGAGAAAGGGGTAGTTTACCTGAAACGTTTTATGTTTTAACAAGGGTAATTGTTTATATGACGAACGATAACTGTCGCACATTCAAACACAATCAAATAATGTTTTGCATACAGCCCTGAATTGTTGAGTTCTCAAGTCCTATTGGTGTTGGTGAAGATCGGTTAAGGGGAAGGGGTAGTTTACCAGCAACATGTTATGTTTTAACAAGGGCAATTTTTTATATGACGAACGATAACTGCTGCAAATTCAAACAGAATCGACTACGTTTTTGTATACCTTTTTGAATTAAAGAGAACTCAAGGTCTGTTGATTTTGTTGAAGATCGGTTAAGGGTAAGGGGTTTTTTACCAGCAACATTTTATGTTTTAAGAAGGTTTTTTTTTGCGAAAGATAACTGCCGCAAATTCAAACAGAATCAAATAATGTTCTGCATACACCCCTGAATTGTAGAGTGCGCAAGATCTGTTGTTTTTGGTGAAGATCGGTTAAGGGAGACGGGTATTTTACCTGCAACGTTTTATGTTTTAACAAGGGTAATTGTTTATATGACGAACGATAACTGTCGCACATTCAAACACAATCAAATATTTTTTTGCATGCACCCCTGAGCTGTAGAGGACTGAAGGTCTATTGATTTTGGTGATGATCGGTTAAGAGAAAGGGGTAGTTTACCTGCAACGTTTTATGTTTTAACAAGAGTAAAGTACTTAATTTTGATAAATAATGTATCCTAATAAGAAGCTCATAATAATCCACTGTAGAAACGTAGATGAAATATCTATAAATGAAGATGTTAGGTGAACGGGGTGGGGGTAATTTTCTATTAATGAAAATTATAGTTGAAGGGGGAGGGTATAATTTTGTATGTGTACTACGTTATCGGCAACAAAGAAGTAGGTCTTTGTTAAAATTCCTTCCCGGGCTGTTTAGCCGTAGTCCAATGTTTTCTGCAAAACCAGACTTTTCGGCAGTCCATCGACTGCCATCATCAGTGAAAATCGAGTGCGAAAACGTCAGGTGGTATACGTTAGTGACCACAGTACCGTGGTTAAGGCTGAAGCAATAAGTTGAAAGAAGTAGTTTCTATGGTAATATTTCATTTCGAATATGATTTTAAATATAAATCTTAGAATATGGAAGTCATGTATGGTTCTCCATACCGATATTTAACAATTACCATTGTTTCAAAAAGTTTAAATAAATTTTCAAGTACTTTACTCTTGTTAAAACGTAAAAGGTTGCAGGTAAACTACCCCTTCCCCTTAACCGATCTTCACCAAAATCGAAAGGCATTGAGACCTGTACAATTCAGGGACGTATGCTAAAAATTATTTGATTCTGTTTGAATTTGCGGCTGTTATCGTTTGCCATAGAAAATACGCTTGATAAACAAACGTTGCTGGTAAACTACCCCTTCCCCTTAACCGATCTTCACCAAAAACAATAGGTCTTGAGTACTCTACAAATCAGGGCTGTATGCAAAACATTATTTGATTCTGTTTGAAATTGCGGCTGTTATCGTTTGCCATAGAAAATACCCTTGTTAAAAAAACGTTGCAGGTAAACTACCCCTTTCCCTCAACCGATCTTCACCAAAAACAATAGGTCTTGAGAAATCTACAATTCAGGACTGTATGCGAAACATTATTTGATTCTGTTTGAATTTGCGGCTGTTATCGTTTGCCAAAAAAAAAATTTCCCTTGATAAAAAAAACCGTTGCAGGTAAACTACCCCTTCCCCTTAACCGATCTTCACCAAAAACAATAGGTCGCGAGTACTCTACAAATCAGGGCTGTATGCAAACAATTATTTGATTCTGTTTGAATTTGCGGCAGTTGTCGTTTGCCATAGAAAATACGCATGATAAAAAACGTTGCTGGTAAACTACCCCTTCCCCTTAACCGATCTTCACCAAAAACAATAGGTCTTGAGTACTCTACAAATCAGGGCTGTATGCAGAAAATTATTTGATTCTGTTTGAATTTGCGGCTGTTATCGTTTGCCATAGAAAATACCCTTGTTAAAAAAACGTTGTAGGTAAACTACCCCTTTCCCTTAACCGATCTTCACCAAAAACAAAAGGTCTTGAGAACTCTACAATTTAGGGCTGTATGCAAATAATCTTTTCATTCTGTTTGAATTTGCGGCTGTTATCGTTTGCCATAGGAAATACCCTTGTTAAAACATAAAACGTTACAGGTAAACTACCCCTTTCCCTTAACCGATCTTCACCAAAAACAATAGGTCTTGAGAACTCTACAATTCAGGGCTGTATGCGAAACATTATTTGATTCTGTTTGAATTTGCGGCTGTTATCGTTTGCCAAACAAACAAAATTACCCTTGCTAAAAAAAAACCGTTGCAGGTAAACTACCCCTTTCCCTCAACCGATCTTCACCAAAAACAATAGGTCGCGAGAACTCTGCAAAACCGAGCTGTATGCAAAAAATTATTTGATTCTGTTTGAATTTGCGGCAGTTATCGTTTGCCATAGAAAAAAAATCTACAGACAGACAGACAGACAGACAGACAGACACACAGACACACAGACAGACAGACAGACACACAGACACTTTTCGGAAAACGACTTTTTTTCATGTTTTGAGTGTAGTAGAATCAGAATCTGCAATAATCTCGAACACGATTTTTTTTGCCATCACCATACTTCCATTCCTTAAGGAATATGGAAGTAAAATCGTGTTCGAGATTATTGCAGATTCTGATTCTACTACACTCAAAACATGAAAAAAAGTCGTTTTCCGAAAAGTGTCTGTGTGTCTATCTGTCTGTCTGTGTGTCTGTAGATTTTTTTTCTATGGCAAACGATAACTGCCGCAAATTCAAACAGAATCAAATAATTTTTTGCATACAGCCCTGATTTGCAGAGTACTCGCGACCTATTGTTTTTGGTGAAGATCGGTTGAGGGAAAGAGGTAGTTTACCTGCAACGGTTTTTTTTTAGCAAGGGTAATTTTGTTTGTTTGGCAAAGGATAACAGCCGCAAATTCAAACAGAATCAAATAATGTTTTGCATACAGCCCTGATTTTAGAGTACTCAAGACCTATTGTTTTTGGTGAAGATCGGTTAAGGGAAAGGGGTAGTTTACCTGTAACGTTTTATGTTTTAACAAGGGTATTTCCTATGGCAAACGATAACAGCCGCAAATTCAAACAGAATCAAAAGATTATTTGCATACAGACCTAAATTGTAGAGTTCTCAAGACCTATTGTTTTTGGTGAAGATCGGTTGAGGGAAAGGGGTAGTTTACCTGCAACGTTTTTTTAACAAGGGTATTTTCTATGGCAAACGATAACAGCCGCAAATTCAAACAGAATCAAATAATGTTTTGCATACAGCCCTGATTTGTAGAGTACTCAAGACCTATTGTTTTTGGTGAAGATGGGTTAAGGAGAAGGGGTAGTTTACCTGCAACGTTTTTTTATCAAGCGTATTTTCTATGGCAAACGATAACAGCCGCAAATGCAAACAGAATCAAATAATGTTTTGCATACGTCCCTGAATTGTAGAGGTCTCAATGACTTTCGATTTTGGTGAAGATCGGTTAAGGGGAAGGGGTAGTTTACCTGCAACCTTTTACGTTTTAACAAGAGTAAAGTACTTGAAAATTTATTTAAACTTTTTGAAACAATGGTAATTGTTAAAAATAAAATAATTTTGTTGCCAGGCAATAAAATTATAATTTTTTCATTTTAATGTAATATAATATTTTTCATTTAATACAGCAATAAAAAGGCAGGTAAGACACAGCCTGGCTGTTTGGCTGAAAATGATTTTAAATATAAATCTTAGAATATGGAAGTCATGTATGGTTCTCCATACCGATATTTTTTATATTCCGAAAGCATAAGCTTATAATGCTTTTATAAGCATTATTTTTTTGCACGTCTGCAACATATTTTTGTTTGGAAGAAAGATATGATAATTTAATTTTTGAGTATGGTACCTCAGTTTGTTTACTTGCTGGGATAACTGCAACTTACGTAACATAAATCTTTACCTTGATTGTTTGCTGTATTCTCGTCGATTTATGAGTTTAATTGTGTATAACTCATTACCATGTATGATCATGATTGTTTAGACGTTTCACTACAAGCTGCGTTTATTTTTTCAGCGTCTCCATATGGTAAAAACCTTCTCATACATATACACTGTCGTTGAATTGGATAGTCTCCTATTCATTCATGGATCTATTTATTATTCAGTCGGTACATATGGCTGTGAACACGTACATACTTCCGTAAGTTTACTACAAAAATAAAATCGGACAGTGGTGAAAGGATGATAAACCTAAGATTATTAAGCGTATTGAAAGTACTTTATCAGTTCATCTTGAAATAGTTTCGTTGTCGTACTTAACAAAAATGCTTTAATAATAACTTTATTATTTATGTAAATTACATTATTTAATTACATTACTTATTTATGAACTAGTAAGCTCTCAGAGGTGCAGAAGAACAACAGTTATGCAGACATTTATAAAAGGGATTTCATTAGCACAAACACAAGTTATATATTATATAATAATAACGTTATAGTATAATAATTATAATATTATAAATAAATATTAGGCTATATTCCTTTAAGATAAGGAAACTTAAATTAGAAAAGGCCTTTACTCTAACCCGGAAACTGTAGGGAAAGAAAATCCTTTCCAAAAGTGCGAAAGTCCGCCATAATAGCACTGATCAGACCGATGATCATGTAAGGAGTGGAAACAATGTGCTTTCAAAATTTGGAACCTCCTCTTAAAATTGAACGAAGAAGAAAATTTATGGCCCCAAGAAAACCGAAGATTTGTACAGGCATAAACCCAAAGAAGAGCTGTACAGGGATCTGGAAACGGTTTTTCCGAAGGAAAAGACTGAGATTCCTTGGACATATGGTTCGGGTGGATGGGTCCAGATTAAATAAACAAATTTTCAACTATATTTGGTAACTTTCCAGTCTGAACGGGTACAACAAACAACTCAAGGAGGAAATGATGAAACTGGTGTCTCTAACGACTGTGTGGTTAGAAATACATACAGAAACAAAATTTTAAATCTTGAGGTTATCTGCGGTGAGAAGAAGACGAGAAAGGAGTGGACAGTGTAAAGGAAGGCGGCGGATAGTTTGCGAATGAGGGCTTTCTGGCAGGTGAAGAAAAGGAAATGATACGGCTGGCCTGATCGTGTAAAAAATAAAAAGGCTATATGTTTTCAGAACATAACAAATATTATTTCTTTTATGAAATTGCTAAACTGCTACAATTTTTTGTTCAGACAAAGCTCTTCGTCATCTCTGACATCATCAGGTCTCGAACAACCTGATGATGTCAGAGATGACGAAAAGCTTTGTCTAAACAAAAAATTGTAGCAGTTTAGCAATTTCATAAAAGAAATAGTAAGGTGGCTGCTAATTCAAATAATACGAAGAATAACAAATATTACATTACCAAATAGTGAGCATTACTGAGTTTCTTATATTGTGGTGTTCATGTAAATTTAAAGTAAAAATTTAAGTGAAGTCGGTAGTTCTCAGATGAGTAATAAAGCGTAGCTTGGAAACATTCCATAAAGTTCAACGTTTTGATCTCTACAAACGTCTGGTTTTAATGCACGATACGAATTACTGTTGATTTCTAAGAAAACGATGTTTGCAACAATTGAGTCTGAAAACGTTTCGATATATTTCATTTAAAAACAATTAAAACACATGCGTGTTTCCTTATTATGTTTTCTTCGCTGTTGAATGCGCAACAGCAAAGTTTACACAAATTATTTGTCTTATCTCTCTCTTTGTCACGCGACTGTGAGTCATCTTTCTGTTTCCTATGACGCAACTTAGCAGCGTCAATATTTGTGTGCAACTTTCATCAGAGAATTATTAACTACCGGCATTATTACTTGTTACAGTTACAATCTATCAGAGTGAGCTCATTCTCCGAAACAACGTGTTACAAAAGAAACTCGGCTGCATAAGCTGTGTGTAGAGTTTCAATTAAAAGTTTTCCGAACATACTGTAAAACAAAACCGTGGCCGTGACATTTTATTACAGATGGTCGTAATTAGAATTTAAATTGTGATTGATAAACTGCAAGATAATTAAACAACCGAATCGTTTTATTTATCTTGGGTGCAAAGGTTTCTATGCTTATAAAAGGATACTATTAATACATTGTTTAGGTACGGTTATATTTCTGCGGCAATAAATATAGTACTTAAGAAATCAAATGCCTTCAGGTATAGAAGGAGGTCTTATAAAGTTACAGCCTTGCACCAACCATACTTGTTCTTGGGTACTAAACAGACGGATCGTGCAGGAACAGGTACTACAAGGATCCTGTAAGAAGAGAACTGGTACGAATCGGAAACGAGATTCACATGGAAAGAGGATTAAGGCGGGCGGAAAGAGTGAAAAATGGAAGCATTCGGGTCTTTAATGTAAATAAAATGGAAAATATAAAAGACATTGGATGGTAATTCAAGACAGATTACTTTGGTAATTCGGCAATGATAACTGGTTGGTTTCAGAAGTGCAGGGAAGCGTAACACGGAAGCGTAATACTTAAATATTGATGAAGAAAAACAACGGGAGGGGGGCGAACGGGACCGGACTCCCCTGAGGGTCGAAACAGTTGACGAATTTTGTTAATCTCTTAATTTTCAGGATGTTTTACTTTATTCTTTTTCAGCTGTGTACGTTGATATGGTAGTAGCTTTTTTTAAAATACGCATTCAGATTTATTACAGGGCATTAGGATATACGTTTGAAATATGAAATATAGGAAAATCAATTGACCCAATAAATATCTTTTAACAGTGTTTCATTAACGCTTATTTTTATTGCTATTACAGATTACAGTTTACTATAAAGGGACTGGACTTCAGGATGTTATCACACATTTTTCAGCCACTTTAAACATAGTAATGTTGATTAGTCTAACTTGTTTTTTCTTTTGTATGAAGCCGACCCGACCCCGTACCCCCCAAAACCAAATTCTATATAGGCCTACGCCACTGTAATAATAAATAATACTTTATATTAAAAAAATATATTCTCGGTTTTCAAAAATATAAAGGATTATTTATTATTAACAAAACACACTTATATAAACGGTACGTTAAACGAATCAGTTAAAAATATCAGTTTTTACTGAATGTTCAGTTGTGTCGTGAGACGCGCATTAATTCCTACCTCGGTTTCCCATTGTGGTAACTGAAGGCCGTTTGAATTCCCGCTTCACTGCTCGATTTGAATGCAGACAGCTGAATACCGTTGATGTGACTAGAGTAATGAACACTGGCTTAAACCGGCAAGGGCAAAAAAGAGCAATCATTTTAAATCTACCCTTACTCATAAAATATTCAGAGGGGAGAATGAACAAACAACAACTAAAGACAGGGATTGCCTTAATACGTATTTCTTACAATCCGTAGAAGTTCAGTACGGTAGTTAACGTGATGTTAACTTAACTATATTTATTTCAGCTTTAGCTGGCTGCACCCAGGAGTTAAAAATAATTTTTATATTTATTATTATTAGCGGGGGTCCTACAGTCTATGCCGCATCCCGCATTTCGATCGCCATTTCTCCCTATCTTTCCAGTCATCGTCTGCAATAGCTCGATCTCTCATGCTTTTCCTGATTCCTGTTCTCCATTGTGTTGTCAGACTTCCTTTTCTTATCCTGGCCATCGCTTCTCCTCCATCCTCATTACGTGACGATACCATAGCAACTGTCTGGATTCTATTCTTTCTGCTGTTGTAAATATGCGCCCTGTTTTCCTTCTTATATCTTCGTTTCTAACATGTTGCATTCTAGAAATATTACACGCTTTTCTCAAGAAGTCCATTTCCACAGTTTCTATCATCTTTTTCTCTTTATCTGAAAGTTGCCAGCATTCGCAGCCATAAGTTAAAATGGGCTCGACAATAGTTGTGTAGATTGTCAGTTTAGTTTGAAGTTTCATTTTGTTCGACCAAAGTAACGAGTTTAGGAAACGAATAGCCTTTTTCCCCTGTTGTATCCTATTTTTGATGTTATTCATGAAAATTTTTTCATGTAATTTAAAATTTGATTTGAAAAGAGTAAATTTATCTGCGCAGTTTAGGACACCATAACTAGTCGGGGCGGATCCAGCAAGCAATTTTTTTTTGGTGAGGGGGAATGTGACTTTTGGGGAATATGAAAATTGGATCATTCTTTAATTGTCTAAATTATAAATGATAGGAATGAGTGGAGATAAAATACAGTGTGTATATCAGCACAACAAGCTAATTAACGTACAAGTACAAAATCATATCTCTGTTTATCAGTTCATTGTTCTTTTATAATGTTCACTTACAGTTTAAAATACACACTACTCATTTAAGTTAGTCATCAAACAAAAGTTAACATGGTGGTAAGGCACAGTTACAATTTAAAGTAATTTTAGAGGAACTTTAGAGTAAAGTTGCAATATCATTACCTAACGTGATATAAATTTTGTATCATATTCACTGTCACAAGACAACGAAAAAACTTTAGTCTGATGTGACCATTTGGGGGGGGGGGTTCCCCCTTCCTCCTCATGGATCCGTGCCTGTAACTTATAAAAGGCCTTGGTTAATAAATATTATTAAACGTTAGGACATATTTGAAGGAACATTTTTCTTTAAATCTCTCGGTTAAAGTGTACTGCTTTTATTTATACAAAGATTTTCTCATATATGATAACCATATTTCATATATAATATTACACAACATATCAATATTTAATTAATCAATGTTTAGATGTAGGGTCCGAAAGGGGGTGTGACGCGAACATATGCTTTCATTGAAGAGAAATGCACTAGCCTCTCCACGCCAAGTCCACTCTCACCTAGACGTTGGTGGGTCTCCTGTTACGCCGAGCAATCCACTCCAAGGTTGTGGTAGCCAGTCCCTTCGGCGGAGTGGATCGTAAGCAAACGAGAGATGGGGGTTCTGTCAGGGCAGCAGGGCTGAGTCCTGGCCTGCCAGAATGGTGCACATCGGCAGCAGGGTGTGCATCTAGTGTGGAGGCGGTGAAGCCTACAGTAGCCCAACGACTACACACATGGGCTAAGTTAGTTAGTCTACTGCGATCGGGCAGAGAGAGCTCGTCAGCTGAGGTGAGAGCAACTCTCTAGGGAAAGAGCAGCCCGAGATCAAAGTTCCTGGTCCTCCAGGTTGGGGGTTTTACAGCAGGCAAGTAACCCGCTTTAGTAAAAATATATGTACTTACACAACTCATGCGAGCCTCGGAAATCGGATGGGCTCGGAAATACGCCAAAACGATCTAAGCTTGTTCTCTCTAGGATCGGAGAAGGAACGACGATATTAGACACGATTTAAACATTGTATCATTGCACCGGAAGATTGAAGACCACAGAAAGAGATGGTGTGAACACTTGAATCACATGCCTGATATCCGTCTACCTGTGGCTGCCTTGGGTTATCACCCTACTGGCAAGAGACATGTCGGTAGACCGAGGAGATGGGTTCCGGAACAGGTCTAAGGCCTAGTCCTTGGAGTGGTGATGATGATGATGACGTTTAGATATACTATTTTTAATTACTATTTTAATATACTAATAAAGTTATACTAAATCAAGTTCTTGGGACTTTGTGTGGATTAACGGTTGACCTCGTACGAAGCCAAATGTGTCTTAAAGTCAAGGAACCGTAGCCTATAGGCTCCTTGGAGGAAGATCTAAATTATTACTGGAAACCAAGGTCCAAATTTATAAAATAGTATAAATCCTATTTGGACGTACGACGTCCAGCTACGTGGGCATGCACAAAATCATCCAACTGAGCATCCTACAAATATTCCCATCGAAAGTCTTACGCCGTTGGTGAACTCCCCATGGCATATCTCTGACCGGCCCACATCATGAAGATCTCGAAGTTCCTTTCATCCAGAAAGCAATCGGTTATTTGTCCTCACTCTATCACAGAAGGCTCCAGCGACATGACAACCTTGAACGACCTTACTACTGCAGCATTCTCCAGAGGATTAAAGAGGAAATAATCAATAGACCTCAAGTAGGCTATATTTGGACGCAGAAGGTCCACTGGGTCGTAGTTCCTTCAGTTTTGTGTCTCTTATCTCATTCATGGACACTTCCACATAAGAAGGACCCAACGACAAAAGGGGAGGGGCCTAAACTTTTTCGAGAAAAATGTATACTTTATTTTACAAAACACCTAGAGAACTGGGTGAGAAAACAAGTTGTTTAATTTTTACTGTCAGAGCTAGTCGTAATGTAGGCAATTACATTATTTGTACAATTTTTCTTTAAATTTCACAAATGAACGACTATTTGTACCATTGTTCTTCACAATGAAATATTTCTTATTCACACGCTGAAGAGATAATGTTTCGTGTTTGCTCAAAGCAAGATATCTATAAAAATAAGCAGGTTAGTTCATTTATAACGTAAATGCTGCTTCCTGTTTCGTTCAGTTAGTTATGCAGGATTTCTAATGACAGAACTGTCAAATGATTTTTACGGTCCACATAAAGTGAAGGTGTTTATTGTCCGTCTTCCTTCGAGTTTCTCAGGAACTGATACTGGAAATATTGTGACACGATGGATGTTGAATAAAGGACAGAGTTATTTATTTGTTTCGGTTTATAGTCGGCAAACTTTATATTAAGTTTCAGTCTTTAAATTCCGCTGCTGTTCATATAGGCGTATTACAACATTAGACCGTAAGTCACAGTAATTTTGATGGTAGTACGTTTTTAACTTTCCGTTCCGCGGCATTTTTATCAACCACTTGTTCTCGTTCAAAACTGAAGGAATTCTAGAAAAACCTTCCTTCTAGTTATATTACAAATAAAACCTGACCAAAGAAACATTATTAATATTTAAATGGAGAAAATTTATTGTAAAATAAACCTAAAAAACGAAAAAAAGCTCAAAAACAAAACTTGCTTTAGAAATAATATCGTAAATTCGAGTTCTTAAAGTAGAAACAAGACTACTAGACGTAATGAACTTATACTGGTGAGATGTATAATTTCCTTTGACCAGAGAAAAAGAACGAGAAAGTGATATATCTTATATTTAAAGTAGGGTGACCAGACGTCCCGTTTTTAACGGGATTGTCCCTTTTTTTCATTATGTGTCCCGTTGTCCCGGCAAATTATTAACGGGACGTCAAATGTCCCGTTTTTCCGTACTTGCAATAACGGATAACCTAATCTTTTATCTTCGCTTCGTTTTGAGTTTTTATTTGTTTTTGTGTCATTTTGGTCTCGTTCGTTTAAACTTTCTTACTGAGGTCAAGACGGGTCTCGAATGGTTAAGGGAACGCAATCACGAAAAGAAATGATGATCTCTGGTTTCCGCCAGAGTGCGTCAAGGGAGAGTGAGGCAATCAAGGTAAACTTTTTTTGTTTGGTTAATTTTAACGCTTGGCGTGGCGAGCTTGCTCCATTGTCTGTTGTTCGCTTGGTTCGAGATACACGTGCATATTAATATAGGGAAAAGAAAGTGTACTTTCTCCAAAACCCTGAAAGAAGAGTTTCCTTTCTTGAAGGACGATACCATATCTACAAAGGTAGAATGTACTTTATGTCGTTCAATTTTGTCCATTGAACATGGAGGACATGCCGATATTACACAGCACATTAAGAAAAAGAAACACATGTTGGCAGTTTCCGCGAGAACTTCCAGTAGTATAACTTCCTTTGTAAGTAGGAATGGACTACAAACTGAGGAAGATAAACGTATCGCTGCTGAAGAAGGGTTGTTTGCATTTCATACTGCAAAACACAACCATTCTTTCCGTTCAATGGACTGCACATCTCTTATCATCAGAGAACTATTTGAGAAGAAATTCGCGTGTTCCAGGACAAAGTGCGAGTCGATTTTAGTGAACGTTTTATCGCCATATGCAATGCATGAAGTGCAATCAGAACTTGAAGATGCTAAGTATGTGTCTGTGATGGTTGATGCATCAAATCACAAAAGCTTAAAATTAGTGCCGATTCTAGTTAGATATTTCATTCCTACCAAAGGTGTTCAGTGCAAAGTAATCTGTTTTCAGAACGTTGGTGGAGAAACAGCAGAATTATTAGCTAATCATGTTCTGGACATCTTAAAGAAACATCATTTAGTTGACAAGATCATCGCGTTTTGTGCAGATAACTGTAACACTAACTTTGGTGGGTACAAGAGGGCTGGAACAAACAACGTTTTTTCTAAATTGAACAGTGTGCTCAAAATGAATATTCAAGGCACTGGTTGTGCAGCTCATATGGTACACAATGGTGTACAAACAAGTACAGACATTCTTCCTATCGACATAGAAACAGTAGTGAATAAAATAGTTCAATATTTTCACATTTATACCGTGCATGTGGAGGAATTGAAATTATTTTGTGATTTTGTTGCTACTGAATATAAGCAAGTTCTGGGTAGTGTTAAAACTAGATGGTTGTCATTGTTGCCAGGATTTACAAGGGTTATTGATATTTATGAACCTCTAAAGTCTTATTTCATGTCTCAGGATAGGTGTCCTACATTGCTAAAACAATTTTTTGAGAACCCACAGTCACTTCTTTGGCTTCATTTCATACAAAGCCAACTGAAAATGTTTTCAAATTCAATCCAAAAGTTGGAAAGAACCAACATTTCAGCCACTGAAGTAGCTGAAGAATTAGAATTGCTTACAGAAAAAGTCAATAACAGGAAATGTAGTAAGTTTCAAACTTCAGTTGTTTCTTCAATTTTAATTAACTTAGAAAATGAAGGTCTTTTCACCCAATCGAAATATGAAACGATTACCAATTTATTTTATGACACTTTTTTAAGTTATTTAAACAAGTGGGTCTCTCCATATCAGCCTCTGAAATCATTTCATTGGATAACATTGAAAAATTCTGTATCTTGGGATGAGGTTTTAAAAAGTCTGAAAATTCTTAAGACATTCATGTTCAACAATTCAGGTACGTGAAGATGAATTATTTGATGAGATAGGACATGTGAACAAAGTTTTATCCAGAAAATTTGAGGAATGGGAAAAAGTTAATGTGGAGATTGATAAGAAATGGTGTGATGTCTTCCACATACTTAAAAGTATAAGCATTCCATGTAAAAACATAGAGGTGGTTGTGAATTTTGCTCTGGCTGTACCAGGCACAAAACTCATAACCTTACAATTAAACAAACACATTGAGAACGCATAAAGAACAGTTCCGTTTACGAAAGGATGGAACAGTATATTTCTAGTAGAGAATCCAAAATAAGTGAGAATACAGCATGCCAATGCCTGTCTCAGTTATTGAGAAAGTCCTTTAACTGTTTCGTACGAACTGTGTCGTATTGAGCTAGAGAGATTATCCGGAGAACACGATGAAGTCTGTACTTTAACAACGTGAGTACATAAACACGTTTATAGTGATTAAACTAGTCAAGGAATTAAACAAGGTTCGTCAAGAGCTAAGATAATGACTTGTAGAATATAAACGCTGTTAAGGTCGTTAGGAAATGACAAGACGCGTTAACTTCTCATCTTCAGTTAATGACAAGAACCTAACTTTTGATTGCTTCAACATGCTGTTACATAAAAATTTGTAAATGACTTACAAATAGAACAAAAATTTCGAAATGATATATCGAGAATGATAATAGAAATAATGGCGTCAGTAGTGATGTAGGGGGGCTCCTGGAACCTCATAACGTCATGAAGTTCTAGGAGCCCCCCTACATCTGGGGGGCTCCTAGAACAGCTAGCTCTGACGTCATCGTGACGTCACTGGCCTAGGCCAGCTAGCTCTTATGTCATCGTGACGTCACTGGCTATGACGTCATAGTGTCGATGGTGTGGGTCGTTGGCCATGTTGGAAAATTGCGACGTTGTCGAGTTGTGCTGTGTGTACTGGTTAAGCGTCGGCCACGTTGTTGCCAACTTGTGCATGCCATAGATTGGTCGACGTGTGTCTGTGGTAAGTATATATTGTAAAAAAAAAAAGGATCACTGCGTTCTTCTCCGAAATATAGTGTACGGGTTTAGATATGTACGTCGCCATGCAGCCACCGTCCGGATATTGTCGATGCGAAGAGCCTGAGTGACGTGTATTGCATTGTTACCAACTTGTGAACTGTGTTAAATTTGAACGCCGTTCGCCGTTCGCCGCCTGGTCGCCGCCCGGCCGCCGCCTGGACGTCGTCGTAGATTGGTGATAAATTCGAATGTGTGTGTCTGTGGTAAGTATATATTGTGTTCGTCATCACTACGTTCCGAGAAACTCTCGATGACTTGGTCCCTCAGTGCATAATTGAAAATCAATTCACTTGTAAAATTGAATATCGCATATCCATGCACAGAAGATAAGTATTAACATATATCATATTCTGATTGATATGTAATTTCTATAGGTAAATTTGATTATTGTTGGTTATATATAATGAGAACGTATGTGTTGGTGGTAAATATATTTGAATTTTAGCGGCGAAGAGGCTGTGTGACTTGAATTGGCGGGCAATGTAGTGATTGGTTGTGTATGATTGGTGGGGGTAAAATTTAATTTTGGCGGTGAAAAGGCTGAATGAAATGTATTGACAGGTCTTGTTGTCAACTTGTACATAATGTCTCGTATGTTGTGGAAGGTGTGTATATACCGCATAATTGCACATAATATCCAGTATGTCGTGGAAGGCAAGTAACAAATATATGTTCGTGCACTCGCTCGAGTATGCAGTGCATAATTGAAAACCACTTCACTTGCTAAAATTTGTGTAAATCACACAAATACCTACATCATGCATAGAAAATAATTACCATTTATATTATTGTGTTGGGTATGTAATATGTGTATGTTCATAGTTGAAAATTGTTTCGTATAAAAATAATGGAAATGTGTGTTGAGGTAGAAAGGAATTTACAGTTGGACTTCAGCTGTTCTTCAGCGGCAGTGTGCGCATAATTGTACATAATATCCAGTATGTCGCGGAAGGCAAGTAGCAAATATATGTTCGTGCACTCGCTCGTGTATGCAGTGCATAATTGAAAACCACTTCACTTGCTAAAATTTGTGTGGGTATGTAATATGTGTAGGCCTATCTTCATAGTTGAAAATTATTTCGTATAAAAATAACTGAAATGTGTGTTGAGGTAGAAAGGAATTTACAGTTGGACGTTAGCTGTTCTTCAGCGGCAACTGGCGGTCGTTGTAAGATACTTTTGATGAAAATATCAACTTGTACATAATATCCTGTATGGTGTGGAAGGCATGTAACAAATCTATGTTCATTGGTTGTGTAAGATTGGTGGGGGTAAATTTGAATTTTGGCGGCGAAGTCGATTATGTTTAATGACAATGTATGTGTCAGTGGTAGGTATATATTGTGAAAAGAAAGAGGTAGTGTGTTCTGCATCGGGCGTTTGTAGTAAAAAGGTGTAGTGTGTTCTTCTTCTTCTGCATCTGACGGTCATCGTAAGATACTCTTGATGAAAATGATGACTTGTACATAATGTCCCGTATGCCTTGGAAGGCGTGTATGCAGCGCATAATTGAATCCACTTCACTTGTAAAAATTGTGTGACACACTGAGGCTATGTTTAATGGAATGTATGTATCTGTGGTAAGTATATATTGCGAAAAAAAAGGTTGTGTTTTCTGCGTCTGGTGGTCGTAGTAAAAAAGTTATAGTGTCCTCTTCTTCTGCATCTGGCGGTCGTTGGTTTAAAATTATTCTATAGTTTCTTTCAAAAGTAGTGTATTACCATCATGCAATTATTAAAGAAAATTGAATTTTTTTAAATTGTATGTAATAACACATGAGCGGTCGCTGCGCAACGTCCGCTCGAGCTTGTACATTGACACAATGTACCGTTTTTAAAAATATTGTTAATGTTCACACACGTGAAAAGGACTTTTGAAAGTAAACAGAATGAAATGTTAAGGCAATTACTTATAATTTAATAAATGCTCGTTCGTTCGATGGATGTAGGAAGGCTGTTGGGGAACGATGGAGGGGGAAACCGGAGAGTGCATGGAGGGGAAACCACTGAACGCACAGTAAGCGGTTATTTTTAACCGTGTGAACAGGATGCAAACCGCTTTCCCACGCTATGTTCAGCGGGTTGGTGGGGGGAGGCGAATCGGTTATTTTTTTTTTTAGACAGGGTGATGTCATCGACTCCACTCGAGCGTGTGGGAACAAGTCGACGGTGCTAATTTTGTTTTATGCTTGTAGACAGGGTGATGTAATCAACTTCCGCCGAGCCGGGAATTTTGAATCCTTCCTTATTCCCGTGTATGGTTGTGAACACAAAAACGATAGATCGCACTCGCTCGACAACGCGCATCACGTGCCATATAGTTTTTGTTATGTAATCGTTGATTGGACCGTAAAAGCTGTTAAAGAACCGGTTTTGTATCGCGGTAAAGACGTTTGTGGAGACGTTTCTTCAAACTCTGTTGGAAGACATTAGTCGGCTCGAACGTGATTTTAACAAACCCATTCGCATGACTGAAGAAGCCTAGCGCGAGTTTCAAAACGCTACCATATGTCATCTATGTAAGAAGAGTCTCGAGCACGAAGGGGACAAAGTGTGAAACCATGATCATGTGATGGACGTGTACTTGGGAGCCGCGCATAACACTTGTAATTTGAACTACAAGGTACCGCAACACGTTCCCGTGTTCTTTCACAACTTGCGAGGCTACGATTGTCACCATCTGGTGGAGGCTTTCGGAAAATTCAAGCGTGAAGACATTAAATGTATCGCTACGACCAGCGAGCGTTACGTGTCCGTGTCACTCGGCCCCTTGCGGTTTCTCGATTCCGTGCAATTCATGAACACGTCGTTAGAGAAGCTGGTAAAAAATTTGCGGAAAGAAAATTTTAAAATTTTACGACAGTGCATGCAAACCAGTGGAAATGAAGATAGTATCGATTTATTATTTAGAAAGGGGGTCTACCCGTATGAGTATGTGACGGACGAAAGTAAGTTCGAGGACACGTCTCTGCCCGTACAGGAACACTTTTACAACGAATTAGCCGAGACACACGTATCCGACGAAGACCACACTCATGCGCACAACGTTTGGACAAGTTTCGGAATACAAAGGTTAGGGGACTACCATAACCTCTATTTGAAAACAGATGTATTGCTTTTGGCTGACGTGTTAGAAAATTTTCGCAAGACAAGTCTGCAGTACTACGGGATAGATCCGTGTAACGTGTACTCCGCGCCGGGACTAGCTTGGAACGCTATGATGAAAATGACTGGAATTCGACTCGAACTGTTGAAGGATATCGACATGCATCTGTTCGTAGAAACCGGAGTTCGTGGTGGAATAGCGATGATATCTAATAGAAACGCAAGGCCAACAATCCTTACGTGTCGGACTACGATCGGGAACGCGAAAATAATTATCTTCTTTACTTGGAATGTACAAATCTGTACGGAACAGCGATGGAACAACCGCTACCTCATTCCGGATTCCGTTGGATGGAACGCAAAGAAATTGACGCGTTAGATTTGAATACAGTTGGAGTGGAAGACGAAATCGGATATATTCTTGATGTTGATCTTGGTTATCCTCGTAATTTACATGATTTGCATTCGGACTATCCACTGGCACCGGAACGCAGGAAAGTCAACGAACACGAATTGTCGCCTTACAGCAAACGGTTCAATTACTTGAAGAAATTTCAAATGTCTGCCACCGGTACAGTTGAAAAACTCATCACCAGCCTCAAAGATAAGGAGAATTATATCGTGCATTACAGAACGTTGCAGCTTTACCTCAAACTCGGGATGGAGCTGAAAGCCGTTAATCGCGTGTTGGCGTTCCGACAGAGCGTTTGGATGAAGCCGTTTATAATTTTCAATACGGAAAAACGGAAAGCCGCAGCGAACGATTTCGAAAAGGATTTTTTTAAATTGATGATTAACGCTGTTTACGGAAAGTCATTGGAAAACGTTCGAAAACGGATAGATTTTCGTTTGGTGTCCAACGAACGCGATCTGATAAAGCTGACTGCGAGCCCAAGATTTGAGCGCGTAAAGGTGTATAACGAAGACTTGGTCGGTGTGATGATGAAAAAGAGAACCGTGTACCTCAACTGTCCACTGTACGTAGGGTTCACAGTGTTGGACATTAGTAAATATGTGATGTACAGTTTTCATTACGATTACATAATCGCGAAATATGGATCTCGTGTTCGATTGTGTATGACAGATACGGACTCTTTGTTGTATGATATACGGACTGATGACGTTTACGCAGACATTAAAGAAAACCTTCATCTTTTCGATACATCAGAAATCCCGTGAAGCATCCGTGTTATAGTGTGCTAAATAAAAAACGGTTGGGTACTTTTAAGGACGAGACGCATGCAAAACCTATTGTAGAATTCGTCGGGTTGCGCGCAAAATCGTACTCACTGTTAGTGTTACAGGATGACGGGGATACAAATGAGAAGCGTGTAGCAAAAGGGGTACCGCGGGTGGCAGTACAAAACCATTTAACGCACGCTGATTACAAACGGTGTTTGCTTTCGTCATCGGAATCGAGTAACCGCCAAACATATACGTCGGCGCAGATTATCCGCAGTGAAAACCACCAACTGTACACGCGCAAGATCGTCAAACTCTCGCTATCGCCGTACGACGATAAACGATATATCCTGGAAGACGGTCAGAGAACGCTAGCGTATGGGCATTATAGAATTCGCGAGTCCGAGATGGTTGTGGAGGAAGCAGAGAATGTTCAACGTACTAGTGTTATTCGGTTCGCGCGTCGCGAAAGCGTAATTCGGCATACTTCGGAAATAACAACAAACAACCGATCCGTAAACGGACTGCATCAGTAATCGGTAGTTTTGACACAGACTGTCCATCGTCACCGTTAACAAAACTGTAAAGTGCGTAAACATAGTTAAACAGTGTCCAACGAACGTTTTTACGATCAGTGCAAATATGCGCAGGCGTCATGACCGATGAGTTTTGTTTATTAAAGTCATAAATGTTACATTCATACTTTGAGTCTCGCGACCGTTGTCCTATAACAGAACTCAAAGCGAGCCACCTGAACTACGGTTTACCCGAAACAATAACGTGCTGGTTGTGGAAATGTACGAGTACCGTAAGGGTGTTATATGTAGCCTTATCTACAATGAGATGAACTCAATGAAGATGGTAGAAACACTGGATAAGGCACAACGTGCGCTAATGCGGTGTTACATCAGATATTTTCCGATATGTACTGTCCGCATAAACGGGTATAACTGTTACGAGTGTTTAATTAAAACAGCTGTTAACCGTTTGCAGGGTGTCAGAGTACGTAAATACTCATGTTCCGGAGTCAATCCACCAGTCGGTGTACTACTATCTGTCAATACGGACGAAAAGGAGAAACAACTAGCTCGTGATAACGATACGATTAAGGACAACCTGTGGAAAAAATACTGTGACTTAAAACAGAGGATCCAAGAAGAGGAATGAAAGCTAACAAGAAGTTACAAACCAATATTAGTACCATTGAAAACCTTTTTTCAAGCTCTGGTAGTATATAAAGGCAAAACAAAAGAAAAACCGATGACGTCGAGAGCGTACTTTACGACGAAGAGGTAATAAGTAGTTGCCCCCACAAACAGAAAATTGTGGTTTAATAACGGAAGTCGTTACGAATAGATTGTCCAGTGTTGCATCACGCTTTGTACGAGAGAGTACAGTTGACTGTGAAAAGTGTATGTTTGTGTTTGTGTGCAAATCGCGTCATCACTCTAAATACGTGTCCCTTATGTAGAGCCACATACACCGCTTACATGAGAGCGTATTTCTAGTTCGTTTTCACACATCAGTTTCAACCTACCACGCACAGTGACTACTACGACTTTCCTTCTTTGGTTTTAATCCAGAATCGACTACATCGAGACGATGAGTTCTGACGAAGAAAGCGAAACGTAGGAGCACGTTTCTTTGGATGATGAAGAAGTACAACACGTTATGATAGCAATATTCTTATCAATTAACTTAAGAATTTTTTACCTTGTATAATCCACTAGGCGATCTCAGTTTTTTACATACAACATGTTTCGGGGACTAAATCCCCATCTTCAGGTACAGTAAAAAATTATTATTCCCCTAATACATAGGGGTCGTCGAAGTGATTAAGATGTTTATACATAAAAACACACGCACAAAAATCACTGAGTAAATTAACATATAAGACAAACACATGAACACGTTAAAAGCGACTCGGTGCACCGGTCGACCTCCGATCGTCAACTAGCCTGTGTTCGTGCTTCATTGCTTATCATCAACGCGGTATCATATAATTTATTGGATTTAAATGATAGCTGATCGTTGAGTAACTGCTCTTTATTTACTTTGGATGCCTTGTATATTTCAAACTCTTCTAAAGCATTCAGGAAATGACCTTTATTACAAACATGTATTGGCTCCATGTTCTCTTTGAATCCGGTGTAATTATGGTTTTCGTTTATGAGGTGGAGTGCGTAATTAGATGAGGTGGTTTGGGGTTTCTTTTTTGGTAGGTGTTCTTTAAATCTCTCGATAAATTTCCTCCCCGTTTGTCCGATATAGAACTTATCGCACTCACTGCACTGGATTCTATATACCCCTGAACATTCCTCCAAAGTTATTGGTTTTCGTGGCTTAAGTATATTTTTTAGATTATTTATGGTATTGAATGAAACATTTATATATAATTTTTTAAATTCATTTTTTATTATGTTGGGGAGTATGTTCGTATATAATGCTGAGACATATTGTGTTGTATTTTTAACTTTATTATTGTCACCATTTATTTTCCGTAATTGTTTATATATCATTTTATCCATAATTTCTGTGTTATATCCATTTTTCAAGGCTATGTGTTTTATTATGTTATATTCTTCCTTATAATCTTCCGTATTCATTGGTACGCTTATTAGTCTATGTACTAGTGCATTAAATGCCGCCATTTTTTGTGTGTATGGATGATTCGATTTAGCATTTATAACTATGTCTGTTGTGGTAGGTTTTCGGTATATTTTAAAAGCGAAATGGTTGTTTCTTTTTAAAACCAATACATCGAGGAAGTTCAAGCCATTATTGGTTTCCATTTCCATAGTAAATTTTATGTTGTGGTTAATTTCGTTAATAAATTTAAAAAACATATCCACCTGTCTAATGAGTGCCATTAAATACTATGAAGGTGTCGTCTACATACCGTGTATAAGAAACAATTTTATCATAGAATCGGTTATAGTCAGACAATAAAAATTTATTCTTATAATAGTTCATATATATTTCGGCCAAAAGTCCACTTAGAGGTGAACCCATAGCCAAACCTTCCTTTTGGTTAAAATACTTGTTGTCATGAGTGTAATAATTTTGCTGTACTATATAATCTGTAACAAAGATAGGAGTTCATCTATCTGTTTTTTGTTTAGAATACCTGTTGTAGTTAAATTTATCTTTAGAATTTTTAATGTTTCCAAAACCGGAATATTTGTATATAAATTGACAATGTCCATCGAGACAAGTTTATAACTAGGTGTAATCTCCATATCTTTAATTTTATTTATGAATTCAAAGGTGTTTTTTACATTGTGGATATTTTCTAATTTTATGCTGTTCTTAATAATTTGTTGCAGTTTTTTGACTATTTTATAATTAGGGGTGGTCGTATAGTTAATCAAAGGTCGTATAGGAATGTTTTGTTTGTGTAATTTGGGCAGTCCCGTAAATTCAGGTGCCTTAGGTTTGATTTGTTTCACATTCCGTCTGGTTTGTGTGTCAAGTAAATTTACACATGTATTAATAGCTGAATTTATGGTTTTAGTGTGTTTTTCGGTCGGGTCATCATTTAACATTGTTATGTTATTATCTTGAATGAAGTCGTTACATTTACGTAAATAATCTGTATTTTCCATAATAACCACTGTGTTTCCTTTGTCTGCTTTTGTAATTATTGCGTTGTTATTTATTATTTTTTGTTTGATATTTTTAGCGATTTTTAACTCTTTTTTACGTTCTGTGTTATGTGTGCTATTTAACTTCAGGAAACGATTCAACTTATTGTTGATTAATGACCGTGTTTCACACTGAGTGTCTTGGTTCTTAATACATTTAATTGTAGCCTCAGCATTCGTGACTTCCCGTGTTAAAGCGTGTTTACTAAAGTCAGGTAAATTATAGTGTAGGCCCTTCGATAATAAATTCTGTTCCTCTGTTGATAACTCAATGTTAGTAAGATTGGCTACACGTTTATAAAATATATGTTTACATTCTATGTTATCTTGTTTTTGTTGTTCACTGTATAGTTTATCAAATTTCTTGATGTGTCTCGATATAATTACTTTGGCATTATCTCTAATCTGTGTTTGTATTAGATA
The DNA here is from genome assembly GCA_034769895.1 of Magicicada septendecula. Lineage (NCBI taxonomy): Eukaryota > Metazoa > Arthropoda > Insecta > Hemiptera > Cicadidae > Magicicada > Magicicada septendecula. The sequence continues at coordinate 305,525,947 of CM068375.1, forward strand.
AATTACTTCATTGACTATAGCTAGGTGTAACGTGTTCAAGACCATTAAATGCGCGCGTATGTGCGTGTGCGTGTGTGTGTTTACATATTATGCATTTTTAAACTTATAATATAGTGTGCTTATATATATTTCGTTTGCTTAAATTATACGTATTTGCCTTAATATTTCATTGTGTTTACTTTCAAAAGTCCTATTCAATACATACACGAGTGTGAACATTAACAATATTTTAAAAGCAGTACATTACACCAATGTACAAGCTCGTGCGGTCGTTGCGTACCGACCGTTCATGTATTATTACATAATACAATTAAAAAAAATTCAATTTTGTTTCATATATTGCATGATGGTAATACACTACGTGTAAAAAAAAAACTTTAGAATAATTTTAAACCAAAGACTGTCAGATGCAGAAGAAGAGCTCACTACGCCGCCTTTTTGCAACGACCGCCAGACGTGGAAAATACTACCTTTTTTCATAATATATACTTACCACACACACATACATTTCATTAAACATAACCTCCATGCATGATGTGTGTTACACAATTTTTACAAGTGAAGTGGTTTTCAATTATGCACTGCATACACATTATGCACAAGTCTACAAGAATTTCCGCTTACAAGAAGATGCTGACTGGTCATATGTTATCGCAGCGTGTGAACGTTGTGATGGGCTAGGTGGAGGGTCTTATTTATCTTATGTATGCATATTTTATTTCCACGTCTGTACATGTTGTTATATTTTATTTTTTAGTAAAATACAACTGCAGCGTCGGCCATAACCGCAACAGCCGCAGCCTCAACCGCAGCTACAGCAGTAACAGCCTCACCCGCAGCAGCACATGGGGAGAAACCTGCTCTGACCAGGGAATGTTCTGAACCTGAATATCAATAACAGACGTAACGCTCTGCTATACGATGTGTATTCACGATTTCAAAAAATCGTAATACCGTAGAACTCAACCCAACGTACTTCTAGCACCGTCCGTATTCATAGCGAAAGCACCGCTATTCGTCTTCGATTGTAGCAGACAGGACGAGTCGCTCAAGTCTTCGCCGGTTGACGTCAGATTGGAATTCGAGTCCACGACCAATTTATCCGTTCAGACCGCAGCCTACTGCATGATACTGCACGATTATTACAACGTATACACTCCACTGTCCAACACAGTGCGCAGACACAATTAAGCGTACGCTGTATATTATTATTTTTTTTGCTGTAAATAGTAAGTTGCTTTTTTTCTAACATAAGAATATTATGTGTGTACACACTCTTTTAATGGATGTATTTTTTGTATATTAATAAATGTAGTCATTTATAACAATTTTCGTGTACTTTAATTTCGTAATACTCTCTCAATCGTAGCCCTCTTTCCTATAGTACGAACAATGGGAGGGGAAGCGCCTCCGACTGGATGGTAAAACAAAATTAGCACCGTCGACTTGTTCCCACACGCTCAAGTGGAGTCGATGACATCACCCTGTCTAAAAAAAAAAATAACCGAGTCGCCTCCCCCCACCAACCCGCTGAACATAGCGTGGGAAAGCGGTTTGCATCCTGTTCACACGGTTAAAAATAACCGCTTACTGTGCGTTGAGTGGTTCCCCCTCCATTCACTCTCCGGTTTCCCCCTCCATCGTTCCCCAACAGCCTTCCTACATCCATCGAACGAACGAGCATTTATTAAATTATAAGTAATTGCCTTAACATTTCATTCTGTTTACTTTCAAAAGTCCTTTTCACGTGTGTGAACATTAACAATATTTTTAAAAACAGTACATTGTGTCAATGTACAAGATCGAGCGGACGTTGCGCAGCGACCGCTCATGTGTTATTACATACAATTTTAAAAAATTCAATTTTTTTTTAATAATTGCATGATGGTAATACACTACTTTTGAAAGAAACTATAGAATAATTTTAAACCAACGACCGCCAGATGCAGAAGAAGAGGACACTATAACTTTTTTACTACGACCACCAGACGCAGAAAACACTACCTTTTTTTTTCGCAATATATACTTACCACAAATACATACATTCCATTAAACATAGCCTCCAGTGTGTCACACAATTTTTACAAGTGAAGTGATTTTCAATTATGCGCTGCATACACGCCTTCCAAGGCATACGGGACATTATGTACAAGTCATCATTTTCATCAAGAGTATCTTACGATGACCGTCAGATGCAGAAGAAGAAGAACACACTACATCTTTCTTTTCACAATATATACCTATCACTGACACATACATTGTCATTAAACATAATCGACTTCTCCGCCAAAATTCAAATTTACCCCCCACCAATGTACAATTATGCGCACACTGCCGCTGAAGAACAGCTGACGTACAACTGTAAATTCCTTTCTATCTCAACACACATTTCCATTATTTTTATACGAAATAATTTTCAACTATGAACATACACATATTACATACCCAACACAATAATATAAATGGTAATTATTTTCTATGCATGATGTAGGTATTTGTGTGATTTACACAAATTTTAGCAAGTGAAGTGGTTTTCAATTATGCACTGCATACTCGAGCGAGTGCACGAACATATATTTGTTACTTGCCTTCCACGGCATACTGGATATTATGTACAATTATGCGGTATATACACACCTTCCACAACATATGAGACATTATGTACAAGTTGACAACAAGACCTGTCAATACATTTCACTCAGCCTTTTCACCGCCAAAATTAAATTTTACCCCCACCAATCATACACAACCAATCACTACATTGCCCGCCAATTTAAGTCACACAGCCTCTTCGCCGCCAAAATTCAAATATATTTACCACCAACACATACGTTCTCATTATATATAACCAACAATAATCAAATTTACCTATAGAAATTACATATCAATCAGAATATTATATATGGTAATACTTAGGCTGGCCATAATTTAGTTTGCCCAAAACGGGACAGCCGTGACTTAACCGGTGGTGGAGATGGTGGGGGGTGGGGGTCCTATAAATATTTAGAAATCAACTTCATGAAAGTGCACTTTTTTCATTTAAGAAGTTTAAAATGATGAAATAAAAGTAAAACACTCTTTCATTATTTTTTTTAATTTATGAAACATGTAGTAATCAAACATTATATACAATTAGCAGAAAATGTTTACTACCTATATTTTTTTTATTTGTAATAAACACATTTTAATACACAGTAAACGTAAACATCATATTGTTAATCAAATGTAACATGTATAGTGAATGGCTTGCTCAAATTAACATAAGTTCTTTTTCAATTGTACTATACGTATTTTAACAAATATTTATGGTTTTGATGGTACTGCAATTGATGACGATGACGTTGACGCCTCCTCATACCAGAAATACTTTTGGGAACTGCTTATCTTTTGTAGAATATTTTTGTTTTTCAATAATATTTGATAAAACTCTTCACATGAGTGGTCAAAGTTTATTTTTACCATCACATTGCACTTAGAGTTGAAATATGGAGCCGAGATTTTTCTGTGGACCACATGTTGTTCATTATTGAAAAAAACTCGTTCCACTGGAGCTGATGTTCCAGGTAGGCACATAGTGAATTCTACAACCTTCAAAATAACGTCAAATTGAATGTTCTGGCTGTGCATCTTGTGGAAAATCTGTTTCCATCTTTCTTCAACTGGTACGTTTGTCTTGTCAACTGCGACCCGATTCCACTCTGGTAGGTTCTCAGAAACTATTTCTTTTACACACTGCCGCTGGTCAAACAGCTTGGTTTCTTCAATGGGGTTTTCTGTAATCTGTTTGATTTGACTAGCCGAAAACGAAGCTAGGCTATTTTGAACCTCATCCATGACGGAATTGTTTGCAGCAAAATCCATTGAAGTTTTTCAGCTCCACCATAGCTGGTTTCCCAATTTTGAAGATAGCCTACACAGTTTTTAAAAAAGGTTTTCACTGTAGCAATAAAATGTTTTTGTGTGACTTCTCCACTTTCTTGTAAACTAAACAGTTTCTCTTTGACAACAGTAGGGATAAAGCCCTCAGTTTGCCTTCCCTGCAACAGTTTCTTCAGGGAGTCAATACGCCATGCCACTTCAGTTGCGGAGATGTTGTCTTTCTCAATTTTCAGAATGACCTCTTCAAAGGTCTGAATCTGTGCTGAGGAAAACATCAGCCATAACTCAAAACACGGATCCTCTAATAACTGTTTTAGCACAGCAGGACACTTTTCTTGTAATGAAAAGTAAGACTTAAGGCCACCAAATATCTTTAGAATTCGGTCAATTGCTGGACCAAGAGACAAAAAACGGGTGTTTCCATGTTCCAACAATTTGGCATATTCCACACCAGCAAATTCGCAGAAGTCCTTCAGCTCTTCAGTCCTCACGGTGTAAATATGAAAGTACTTGTACACTTTCACAGCAAAACTCTCGATGTCAAAGGGAAGACAGTCTACAGCAGTTTGTAAACAGTTATGCACAATATGTGCCCCACACCCGATGCCAATTATTTCTTTCCTAAGGCTTGCTTGCATACGACGCCAAACATTATTTTGTCCTCTTCTTTTAACACCCCCAAAGTTAGTGTTAGTATTATCGGCGCACAGTGCTACCACCATTTCTCCTAATTTTTTTTCTGATTAATTCCTCAATCATGTTGCTCTGAATTTCGGAAGTTTCCCCTGGCAAAGATGTGAACTGAATCATTTTGACATGAACACCAGAAAGCGGTAAAAAGTAGCGGACCAGAATGGGAAATAATTTTTCTGCCTTCCTATTAGATGCATCTAAGCTTAAAGAGACGCTACTGCATTGTTTTAAGTCCGCTTCCACTTCACTTAAGGAAAATGGTGCCAAAACACTACACACAATCGCTTCACTTTTAGTTTTGCCTGAAAAGTATTTAGACTCATACAGTTTTTTTATAAGTTTAGATAAGCAATTATTTGATCTAAAACTATGCCCGTGTGCAATAGAGTGGTAAGCAAATAACCCTTCTTGGGCTGACACTTTATCATTATCTTCCTTCTTTGTAAAAAAAGTTTCCAGATTGGATGAACTACTCTTGGATTTTTCAGCGTCTTTATGTTTCTGAGATCTGGTGTGTTGCGCAATGTCACATCTTCCTCCATATGCAACAGAGAAATGGACCCCACATGTCTTGCAAAGAACACGTGATTTGTCTGAAGTTGATGGGTCCGTTTTAATAAATTTAAATTCCCTTTGAAGGTCTTCATTAAATACGCAGGAACGTTTCTGTGATTTGGCCATTAGTAACAATCTAAACATATACTAAAATAACCTCAAAACAATCCCACTTCACTTAAAATTAACTGAAGTTTTTATAAATATTTCTGCAAAACTTTTCCATTGAAGAATTAAGCATTATTCTGTGATTTACATTTGTACTTTGTTCGGATATAAATAAAACACACACAACTTCACTTTCACTAACTTAGGGCTGTAATGGTCGGTGTAGCGCTTGTGTACCTGACGAATGGCAACAAACAACTGACGGCGGCGAAGACCGACGAGTGATGAACTGAGCTATTTTTGTCTGCATCAAGCAGAATACAAATACTGTATTATTGTTACTGAATTTATCAACGCTATTTATTTCACCGCTGTTATTTGAAGCACTAAATCACGTATTTTAACGTAAAAAATTTCTTGAAGCGGGGAAAATCCGAAAAACGGGACAAACAGGCAAACCGACGGGACGCTTTTAAAACCTCACGAAAACGGGACGTATGGCCAACCTAGTAATACTTATCTTCTGTGCGTGGATGTGCGATATTCAATTTTACAAGTGAATTGATTTTCAATTATGCACTGAGGGACCAAGTCATCGAGAGTTTCTCGGAACGTAGTGATGACGAACACAATATATACTTACCACAGACACACACATTCGAATTTATCACCAATCTATGACGACGTCCAGGCGGCGGCCTGGCGGCGACCAGGCGGCGACCAGGCGGCGAACGGCGAACGGCGTTCAAATTTAACACAGTTCACAAGTTGGCAACAATGCAATACACGTCACTCAGTCTCTTCGCATCGACGATATCCGGACGGTGGCTGCATGGCGACGTACATATCTAAACCCGTACACTATATTTCGGAGAAGAACGCAGTGATCCTTTTTTTTACAATATATACTTACCACAGACACACGTCGAGCAATCTACGGCCGAGCCACGGCCTGGCGACGTCCAAATCTATACACGTGCGGCCGACGCTTAACCAGCACAAGTTGCCAACATCGACTTTTCCAACAGACACACGTTGACTAATCTATGGCCGAGCCGCGACCAAGCCGCAGCCTGGCCACGTTCAAATCTAAACACGTACACATGCACAAGTTGGCAGCAACATGGCCGACGCTTAACCAGTACACAGCGCACAACTCGACAACGTCGCAATTTTCCAACATGGCCGACGACCGACCACATCCGCACGGCAACATGGCCAACGACCCACACCATCGACACTATGACGTCATAGCCAGTGACGTCACGATGACATCAGAGCTAGCTGGCCTAGGCCAGTGACGTCACGATTACGTCAGAGCTAGCTGTCATAGGAGCCCCCCCAGATGTAGGGGGGCTCCTAAAACTTCATGACGTCATGAGGTTCCAGGAGCCCCCCTACATCACTACTGGCGTCCGTTTAGAAAAAACGAAAACAAAGGGAAAAAGCGAAGTGTCACAGAAAATCAAACTGGCACTTTTCAAATCTGTATATGCTCCAACATTGACGTACAGTTGCGAGTCATGGATTCTGAATGACAGACATAAAAAGAGAATACAAGTAATGGAGATGAGATTCCTGAGGAGAATTAAGAAGAAAATTCGTAGAGATAGGGTGAGAAATGTTAACATCCAGAAGAATTTGAAAATATTCTCTTTAAATGATAAAATTGAAAGCTCGCAGCTGCGTTGGTTTGGCCACGTCGGTAGGATGAATGAGGAAAGATAGCCGAGACGAGTGTGGAGGCAAAACCAGAAGGCAGAAGAGGAAGAGGACGGCCCAGAACGAAATGGGAGGATAACATCAAGAAGAGTATAGAAGGCCGGATTGACCATCTTGGGGGCTCTTAGGAGTAGAAAAACCGAGGTCCCCTCCAGATTATTTAATATTTTCATATTTTTGTGCATGCATGTGTTTACACACGTTTGTGGATGTGTGGTGTCTTTTAAAGGGCTAGCAAAAAATATAACCTCCGAATGGGCAGATAGACAAGCAGAAAGGCGGGCTAGAGAGTCTATATTTCTGTCTGTTTGGAGGTTAGAACGTTCGCTAACCCCACTTTTCCGCCCCGTTCGGAGGTTAGAATTCTCGCTAGCACACCTTTCTGTCTGTTCGAGGTTAGAATGTTCGCTAACCCGCTTTTCTGTCTGTTCGTAGGTTAGAACTCTCGCTAGCCAGCCTTTCTGCCCATTCGGAGGTTAGAATTGTCGCTAGCCTACCTTTCTGCACGTTGCAGGTTAGAATTGTCTCCAGCGTGTCTTTCTGGGGTAATGCCAACGCCTCCACCCGAACACTGCCAATAATCCAATAATTCTTGCTAAGTCCATTCCTCAACGAACGAGTCCTTTCACCTTGGTTTGCTAAAAAAAAAAAAGGCTCGAAAACTCGAAGAAATTGCCCCTTCAATCCCCTAGGTGAAATCCCGCCCATGACTAGACTCAATAAATAATAAGTTTTTAATTTCATGATTTTACTAGTCTAGAGCAGTTATAAAACTACTAATTGAATTGTCTTTGTTGCTCTGCCTTTTTTAAAGGATGCCAGGAAGGAAATGATGACATAATATCTGAGAAGAGAATGGAGAGAATGAAACTGCCTACTTGTTTTTCTATGACGTGCCTTAACATTAGCTGGCTTTACGCACAAACGCTTTCTTACGTGATTGAGTGCAGTAGAAGCTTTCACACGGGAAAGGTTGTGTGTGTGTGTGTGTGTGTGTGTGTGTGTGTGTGTGTGTGTGTGTGTGTGTGTGTGTGTGTGTGTGTGTGTGTGTGTGTGTGTGTGTGGGAGAGAAAAATGAAAGCGTGTCCGGTAATCATGTACGCACATTCCTTCACACACGTCCTGGAGAAGTAGAGTTTTAACAGTGCGCTACCTATAAATAAACCTAGTGTGTTGTAATAGTCCGTTCGCTAGTATAACTTTGTATGTTATAAGTTTGTTATACTCGTTCGCTTTGTATAAGTTTTTTTTGTTATTCAATGATTTTCACACAGTCTCTAACAAGGGTAGATGACTGCAACGGTTTCTATAATGTTTAACCCTCGTCCTCCGTTTTCGACTTTTCTTGTTAACATGACAGTCACAGCAGCAAAAACTGTGGCCACTACGATATTTCTTCGTCGGAAGTCCATTCTAAAACCTTGTAGTACAAAGGAAACCGTGCAACGCGCAGACGTTCCACGGGATTTAGTTTTCGCCAAGTAAAACGTGAGCGATTGTCGTTTACACACACATAGTTCTTTCACGTGTATTTATAAGTAGGCGCGGTTTCTTGCGCGAAAGAGCGTGAGTGAATTTTTTACAGTTTTACAATCGCGCGCGAATAGTAAACGCAAACCTTTACGCTCTTTCGTGTACGGGAAAAAAGCGTGACTGAAAGCGCCTGTATGTCTAGACGTCAGCTATCTGGACGTCACGTCGCTGGAAAGTATTGTTTTGTTTACCCTCGCGTCGCTAATGTGAACAACACTGCGCTACAAGTAAATAGGTTTTGTTATGCATCGGCGCCACAATACCGATACTACTGACAGTCTAGAGCAGTGGTTCCCAAAGTGGGGTCCGCAGACACTTTTAAGAAAAAATAGAATATACCGAAATTTTCTCCGATTTTTTATACCGGTAGTCTAAAATCTAAATTTTAGAATCTTAAAATAATTAGTTGGAGATTCAAGTATTTTTTTTTATTCAAACTAATTGTAATTGTAAAAGTAATTTAAAACTAATAGCTTTAATAATGTCTTTAAATCATGTCGCGTAGCAGATCTGTTTGTCAGCCGAACTGACTAGAGTTAACGCATCATCGCAGAACTGATCGCGCTGTTTTAGTCCGCGTATAAGCACTATATCTAAGCATAACGTTTTTCCGTGTAGCTGGTTTCACGCTTAAGTAGCTGGATTTTGACACGTGTGGCTGGAAAGATAGAGCCGAGGTTGGCAAAGTTAAGAAATAAACTTGATGTTGACAGTGACTTAATATTGAAATTATCAGACATTAAACCTAATATTGTAGAGCTAATTGTTCAAAAGGTCATTGTTCAGATTAAACTATGTTTGATAGCATTAATATTTTTTGCAAGTTAAGAGAATTTTGATTTTAATACATTTTAATTAAAATATAAGAGTTCGTATCATATTTACTGTTTGTTTTATTTCATAACTCAGACGGGGTCCGTGAAATTTTTAAATTTGGGGGGTCCGCGGACTGAAAAGTTTGGGTACCACTGGTCTAGAAAACACTAGGCCGGTATAAAATGATGGCAATTAGCCACCGTAAAACATTTGCGGCTACAACCGATTTTAAAAACATTTATTTGTTGTAGGCCTATTAGGAAACAGGTGAGTATAGCTTGTTGGATTGTTAGGCCGTGGTCTACTCTTTGTATTCAAAATAGACGTTTCGATTTTACCATCGGAGCCCATCTTCAATGTAGAAACGATTAAAAAATTGGCACGGTGTCCGCCAATTCACCCCAGAACTGAACTAGACTAAGCCAGATTTTGGCAAAGCAAAAATGTCAGTTGGACACTGAGGATAAATTGTATAAAATTGCACTAATCTTTGTTTTCAACGCATGCTTTCATTCCATTTGTAACAAGGAAAATACAGACTTTGTTTAACGATTTGGAGAATAATAATTCTTTCTTTGTTCAGATTTTATTTGTAACTTAAATAAAGCCACCTGTATTGCACTGAGGTGACATCGTGTCAATTATTTAATCGTTTCCAGATTGAAGATGACATCCGATGGTGGGACCGAAACGTCTGTTTTGAATACAATTAGTAGACCACGACTTAACAGCCTGGCAAATAGCAATTCCAACAGTGCTGATGCCGACCGTGAAAGGCTAAGGAATTCTATAGGTGAGTATAGAGTGACGAACTTGTTAAGACTTTACTGTTTTACACGGCACACAGTGGACTGCTTCGTTTGAGGGTGAATATCCGCGTACAAATTCACAAGTTACCAAAGAATGCGTTTTCAGTTTCCTGCAAACTTTAAATTCCCATTTTCGACGGCTTCTCACGTCATGCCATTTTGATTCATCACTAGGGTTGTGATTGCACAACTTCCTTGTTTGAAATCGAAAGTCAAGTGTTTTTATCGCTTTGTCTATAAATGTTTTGTTATAATTAATGTTTGTTTTACCTGGTGATAAGAAACAGTTAAAAAAAAATAGGGAATTCATTTTAATATCTACTATTCACGTCCGCTGTGATTCAAGTTTGATTAAATATCTAATTTTATTATACACAATGTTGGCTTTTTTCGTATGAGCCACTGTAGACTACGTTTGGTTCAACTGGTTCCTCTCTTCTACTCCTCTCTCTTCCTCCTCTACCATATCTTCTTCATTATTGATCGATGTCTCTTCCTCCTTTCGTCAGTCCAGATGGCACCTGTCCTCTTCTTGGGTTTTTCTGAAAACCTTAGCAATTTTTGAATTTCTTATTGAGTGGTAAGCGTTCTTCAATGTCTTCTTGAGTAATCTGGAGTTTTACGTCTTTTTCTGTTTCTGTGAACAACACATTGGGCATTTTGAGCTTTCAGAAATAGTTAAAATGTTTCCCTGTTACTCTGGTAGGATTCATTCTTGGAATATGTCGGGAGAAAGTAATTCTTCTTTTTTCTAATTACGTCTGTGATTTTCTCAACATGTGTGTACAGCTCGTTATAGTCTTCTGTACTATTCTCCATCTTTTATTGGTCCCAAGATTTTTCTTAATATTTTCCTTTCCGTGACTTTCAGAATATGGGTTTTATGATTATTAATGTTATAACTATGTAGGTTTTACGACACCAAAAGCAGCCCCAATACCAGAGAAGGACTATAAAGGATTAACAATATTAAATCAAGGAAAATAAAATGACTATGACGAGACAAATGACCATGACCCAACCCAAGTGATTGACCCGATAAAGACAATAAAATGAGAAAGTGTGAACTAAACTAATGATAAAAAGCACAAATAAGTAATACATATCTAGTAACGAGCATTAAATAAAATAATACAAAAGGAAGTACACTAACCATAATAAATAAGTGAACCAATTATTAATAGATAATGTGGGTTATTAATAGCCTTATTATGATAAGAAAACAAAACATAAAATGTTGAAAGACTAACTATAAATTGGTGTTTAAAATCCAGTAAAACCCAAGAGTGAGAGATAGGTAGGAAGTGATAATGATAAACAGTGAAATTGTTAGAAGTGATGATATAAACAATTCATAATTTTAAGAAAAAAAAACAAAGGTAATAAACCAGAAACAAAAGGTTGATAGACAACTAATTCCATAATGTTAAATAGTAAGAAACATGAGTTGTGATTGCAATGGTAATAAAACATCCTATAATAATAAAATATTCAAAGGGATGATTATCACGATAGAATAGATGGTGTTAAAATACTATTCACCAAAATTGTTATTTGTTTAATTAAGAGTTGTGTTTATAAGAAGGAATGTGGCTGGAAAATGAACAGACCATAAACCTATTTTTGTGTTATGTTTTTATAGTAATATTAAGTGCTAAAAAAGTGTGTAAGAAATAGTAATAGAGATAAGTAAGGAGATAAATTTTACAAACATAATATTAATCATCAGAGTAAAGACAGAAAAAAAAGAGAATAACAGACAAGCAATGATTTTGTAAATTAATAATAACATTCAATTATAGTAAAATAGCCCAAAGTAATTCAAAAAGTAAATAAGTAATAAGTGACAGCAAGCAAAACATATGTAAATGAAAAATAATCTTTAATTTGTGTAAAGTAAGAAGTTATAGACAATTACTGCTTAGGCCTATAAAATGCCTAACTGTATAAATTCAAAATAAACAATTTGTAAGCAAGTAACTATTGTATTAGAAAATTAAGAACAAGTAACTCATTAATTACAATTAGTTAACAATAATAAAATGTCAGAAATAGAATAAAAACATAAAATAAGGATAATAACATAATATTAGCAATTTTGTCAAAACATTAATACATGAACAAACCCAGATTTGTGGGATATCAAAATAATCTTTGAAAGAAAATAGAGACAGTTATATTAATATCTAACACATTGATAAGAAGACCAAAGAATAATAGCAATTAGAAAATAATTCATTTTGAACCAAAACTCAAATTTTATAACAATAGATACAAAGGTATTCAACAAATAAGAGTATAGGTGGTTACCATAACAACGGAACATTATTATATTTAAATCCGTTATAAAACGTTAGTCCATTATTGACGATCAAGAGAGACGGAAGCCAAACCATATTCGACTCAATTAATAGTTAAAATAGGAAGAAATACTAACAAATTTAATAAGATGTGGATTCAAGAAGTTGAACAAAGACCTATTTAAACAAGGAGAGCAAATAAACCAGATTTTAATAATTAAAAATAAATAAACCAGATTTTAATAATTAAAAATAAATAAAAATTCTAATTAATGGAAAAAGAAGCCAGATGCAGCAGAAGATCCAAATGATGGAAAATTAATGAATGTATCAACCCAACCTGAACAATAACAGTGACTCATCACCAGAAATCGACAAGATTTTGTTAAGTATATCTGAATTAACAGAATTTGCGACCTAAATTAATTAACTTTTCTCACAACACAATAACTCTCACTCCGAACTTGGTAACTAAATTTCTTTCAAGGATTGATTGATAATATTTTTTAAACTTGTATGTAAACATAATTTAACCTATGTACGAAGTATGAAAGATTAGCACACACTTTTTAACACTCAGAAACGAATTGTATTTAAACCTTAATAGTATATAAGTACCATTGATGTAAGGCGGTGTACTTTAATAACATCTTGTTTCAATTTTTTCGTAATCAAAAGAACTTGTTGACTGAATGAACTGTATAAAATAAACATTAACGGCAGCCATGCCGGAATAGTAAATCTTCAGCCAACATAGCCAACCTTGAGATATACTCTGTTTATTGCCGGAGCAACATTGTTTTATAATAATATATTTTGTATCTGAATGATCACTAATTAATTATTTCAAATACTAATAAACTCGTACTGATTATTAATAACCGTCCTTTATTTTATTTGAATTGTATTATAAAGTTTGTGCATTTTAGCGGTGAATAAAATTATTTACCAGATTTGGACGTTGGCAACACGACGAACCACACGCGAGATTCGAATGCCCGCCAGTCTGCGAGGGTAATTCGAATTTGTTATCACCGCAGAGAAGACAACCCAGTTTGAACTTTTTAATTGTTTTAATAAACAATTTGGCGCCTATCGGGAAATAAATACACTCATCAAAGGACAGGTAATGATTACATCCGTGAAGATTTCGGTACTGGTAATTCGTGCGTTCGCGACGGACATCGTCAGCGTGAGAACTTAGAAAAAGTACGACTTTCAGATAAATACAAAGTGACGACTACAACGTGTGGAGCATAACACACGCATACAGGTCTTGTCGTTACAAGGTCTACGATCAAAATATGTTAAATTCTTAAGTTTTGTTGCGTTGACGTATCCGAGTATCAATAATGATATGTAGGCATTATTCCGACACGGAACACTAATGTTTTATGTGAAAAATTAAAAGAAAGAAAATCAGTTATTTTTCGAAGGTAAACAATTTTAAAAGTTTTAATCTAAAACATAATTGTTCTGTGTTGGAAAAGTGTATACATATTTTTACACACTGTGTTCACACTGACGCTCTGAATGTAGGCTACAACATTTAATTTAATTTGTACAATATTTTAATTTGTGCGTCCTAGTGCCATGTCCACTTTTTCGACTGATGAATTGTCTGTGATAACCGTAAATAACATTTTCAAATTGTTTTGAAATGAGTTACGTCCCCTCATTTTTCTACACATTACCCAGTGGTGTCCCATAGTTGTCATTGATTCCAGTCACACAATATGTTCATCCACAATGTGAGTCCTAAAGTGAACTGTGCCTTTCCAGCGTACTCCTTAAACTGATGTTCAGGAGCTGAACTACTTCATCGATGCTTGGAAACGGTGGTCTCTTGGAAACGGCCTCGGCAAATACTGTACTAGAACGGCCTAGTACGAGCATGCCATTGTAACGGCCCTAAATTTAATTAAAATATTCCAACCGGACCGGACCATCAGGCAGGAGCTCCTTCCGGAAGCTCGGAACTAGGAAACCATAGGGACGTCTCTGACGCGCATCCCTACAGCTCTGGCAGGTGTTGAAGTCCCAACATGTGCAGTGAAACCAGTGGCGCACTCAGGAGAGACTGTAACGTGTTCAACGCTTGCAGAAAACTTCATGACGTGTGTAATATGATGACCCTTTCAGTGTAGTGTTACAAAATACAGACGGCCCTAACAGCTAATGCAATCTCATTTAGCTGTCTCTGTTTCAAGTAAAGGTACAATTTCGAACCTCGCCGCCGCTGCCAGGACAGAGCAGCATTGGCGGCGCCGTCACGGCGGTTTTGGTGTTTTCGTTTCTCACTGCCAAGCGGCGGCAGCGCTGTCTGAGGGAGAAATGATACTACATTCATATTCCGCTCAGTGCGCAGTTCTTCTGACGTACGCCTATACAGTACCAGTATGTCGTTCATCGCTCCTAAAAAACTAAAATTAATGAAATTACTGCAAGAAGAGGAGGAAGAAGAAGAAGAAAAAGAAGAAGAAGAAGAAGAAGACACTTTACTGATGCTAGCTTCATTTATCCACAAACGAAAAAGGAGAGCCACCAAAGGAGTCTTCAAAAGGCGTGAAGAAGAAGGATGTTTTAAAATATTAATAGAAAGGCACTAAAAACGGGATGAAGAGCTGTTTAGACAATACTGTAGACTCATGTTCAGACAATACTGCAGACTCAATTATGATCGGTTCGATATGGTGCTGAGTTTGGTTGCTGAAGACTTGAAGCCTTCTACAACACGACAGTGTATTAGTGCTCAACAAAAACTTTTCCTAACCCTACGGTAAGTAAACTTTGTCAAAAAAAGTAAACTTTTAAAACGATATTCGACAAGTAATGCAAGCATGCACATGTGTAGGTAATACTGTACATACAAACTCGTATGCACCCAGTTTTTCATTCGATTCTGTAGTAAGTATGTATGTATCATACTGTACGTATGTAAGTATGTACGTATGAATGTATGTATGTATGCATAGATGTACGTATGTATGTGTGCATAGATGTATGTATTGTGACGGCAGCGGTATGCGAACATCTACTCTCCGTTACCAGCGGCGGACACAGCGAGCCAATCAGGGATCAGCAGCCGAGACGTTAGCAAGTATGTGCTCAGAGCGAGCCAATCAGCGATCCCGGTTAGTGCATAAAACCCGGGCCGGCAGAAAATTTTGGAGCACTCTTCTTCGCCACGCCATCGGACGCACTTCATCTCCTCACCTCTCTCGGACGACATCGGCGCGGAGTCAGACGGAAGGAACGGCCGTATAATAGAACCGGCGTTCTTGCGTCTTCGCCCTCCAGTTCCGCGCCAGCGATGGATTTCGCTGGGCCGGCAGCCGACTCTACAACCGGTGCCGAACGAAGAGGAGGACTGCAGTACGCCACGAACAGCGAGCGCAGCAGCCGAACATCTGAGCGCGGCATGACCAACATCAGCCTTCTCGCCAACAGGTCCTTTTTAGGGCCACTAAAATAACTAGAGTGTACTATTGGCGCCATTGTCATGCGGCAAGCCTTTTGTCCGGTGACAAGTGGCGCCCAACGTGGGGCCCGATCATCGGGCGGATGCCTGATCCAGCCACGCCAGCGAGCTAACAGCCGGCACACCAAAACAACATGGCGCCCAACAAACACCTCTACAAGATCCGGAGAAGAGCAGTAGGCTGGCTACCGGAGAGCATTCAAGACCCGGGGGAGATGTGACGGCAGCGGTATGCGAACATCTGCTCTCCGTTACCAGCGGCGGACAAAGCGAGCCAATCAGGGATCAGCAGCCGAGACGTGAGCAAGTACGTGCTCAGAGCGAGTCAATCAGCGATCCCGGTTAGTGCCTAAAACCCGGGCCGGCAGAAAATTTTGGAGCACTCTTCTTCGCCACGCCATCGGACGTACTTCATCTCCTCACCTCTCTCGGACGACATCGGCGCGGAGTCAGACGGAAGGAACGGCCGAAGAATAGAACCGGCGTTCTTGCGTCTTCGCCCTCCAGTTCCGCGCCAGCGATGGATTTCGCTGGGCCGGCAGCCGACTCTGCAACCGGTGCCGAACGAAGAGGAGGACTGCAGTACGCCACGAACAGCGGGCGCAACCGCCGAACATCTCAGCGCGGCAAGACCAACATCAGCCTTCTCGCCACCAGGTCCTTTTTAGGGCCACTAAAATAACTAGAGTGTACGATTGGCGCCATTTGTCATGCGGCAAGCCTTTTGTCCGGTGACAGTATGTATGTATGGATAGATGTATGTATGTATGTATGGATGAATGTATGTATGTATGCATAGATGTATGTATGTATGTATGGATGGATGTATGTATGTATGTATGTATGTATGCATAGATAGTAGGGTGGTTATGAGAGTTCTACCGCGGAAGTGACGTCACTCCCCCTCTTTTGGTGCGAAATTAAAAAATTGTGGTGGTGGGGGTTTACATCCGGTGCTGTGTGCCGCCCATGCTGTAGGTGGGGATGGCTTGGGGTGGGTAGTGGTGGTGTCCCACGTGACAGTGGTGGGCGTGACGAAGTTGTGATTCGTACGTCGGCCATGTTGTCGGCGGCGCTGTGGGTAGGGGGTTAACCGTGCGTTGATAGGTGGAGGCGTGGCCACGGGTCGCTGTTCGCCGTTCGCGGTTCGCCGTCCGGCGGGGGCCTGGCCGCGGCCTGGTCGTGGCTTGATCGCCGCCTGTAGTGGTGGGGTCTGCGTCCATGTTGTAAAATTCTGGCGGCCATGTTGGAAAAGCGCGAGGTTGTCGGGTTGTGTAAGAGTGTGCTGATTAATCGTCGGCCACGTTGCCGATTCGTGCATGCGTTATAGTGTACGGGTTTGTATATGTAAGGGGTTTTTCCGGGCGGTCATGTTTGAAAAGCGTCGACGTTGTCGACTCGTGCTGGTTAATCGTCAGCCACGACGTTGTCAACTCGTGCTGGTTAATCGTCAGCCACGACGTTGTCAACTCGTGCGTGTGTTATAGTGTACGGGTTTGGATATGTACGCCGCCGTCCGGATATCGTCGATGCCGTGTATTGCATTGTTGCCAACTTGTGAACTGTGTAAATTCGAATGCGTGTCTATGTGGTAAGTATATATTGTAAAAAAAAATAAAAAGATGACTCGATCCTTCAGTTGAAAATCAATGCACACCATGTATGGAAAAGGATAGTTGAAAATAAGCACTTATACAATGAAAATATGTACAAGTTTATTTTAAATTTTAAACAAAATATACGCATATATAAAGCAATACTGTTTAATTAAAAACAATTAAAATACGTGTAATCAAAATATATTACAATTTTAAATACATAATATGTAAACGCACACAGTAGTGACAATTACAAAATACATAATATGTAAACATGCGCAATATGACAATTGTGTACGAAATACATCTAAGTAAAACTAATTACAGGTTAAAATAAACAAGTGCACTATGACAAATATGTAAACGTACACAGTAGTGACAATTACAAAATACAGAATATGTAAACATGCGCAATATGACAATTGTGTACGAAACACATCTAAGTAAAACTAATTACAAGTTAAAATAAACAAGTGCACTATGACATGACAAATAAGTACAAAAAATGAAATACGTAAACACACACACAGTAGTGACAATTACAAAATACAATTGTTTACAATTATATCAAATGAATTATGTGTAAGCACATTATATTATAATTTAAAAATACATTATGTAAACGCATACACAATTCTGTAGAATTAAATCAAATTGAAATAAGTGTAATATTTACAAATTAACATAACAAAAATATATATACAAAACATACACGTCACAATCGGGTATATATTTACAATAATGTCACAGTTGGGTTCGGTAGGCATTTTCCATCTGTAACAAAAAAAGAAACAGTATTAGTGACATGCGGTTGTTACAAGTAGAATGGATTAGTAAAACTTTTATGAACACTGTAAGATACCTCAAATATGCATGCGCCCATAGAAAGTCCGATTGGGCTTTCCGAATACATATTGTCTGCATTGCGGGCATCCAGGCGGTGTCCCCTCCAACGCCACCGACTGAAACCAGTCGAGGACGCATCGGTAATGGTATGTGTGCCCACATACCAAACCGAGGAGCCTCTGCCCGTCACTGTATGCTTCTAGGCACACACTGCAAGCAGTATGCTGAACCATACCTTGAACAGGGCAGGGCTCTCCCCGACGCCAACACCATGTTGGTAGACTCCTTCTAAGGAGGAGTCTCATTGTTGTTGGGTCCGTCGTGCGTCCTTGGTTCAGTGACGTGTAAGACGTCAAAGAAGACGGGTAGCGCGTCTTCTGGAGGGGTCCACAAACGTGGATCTCGTCGCATATATAGCTGCTGCTGCTGCTGTGGATATATGGGTTGAGGTCGTGGCAGAGGTTGCGGGTCTATCGGCTGAGGTTGTATCTGCTGTGGCGGTGGCGGTGATTGTGGCGGTGTAACTGGAATGTGTTGTGGTGGTGGCGCTGGTATCGGGCGAATATCAGTAGAAAAAAAGACGTAAAAATTATGTATACTCGCAAATAAAACAAGGCAGTATGTATGCATAAGAAGATAACTTACATATTTACGTCGATGACCGGTGCATCGTCATCAACATCATCATCATCGCTGTTCCCGTCATGGTCCATGTTTAAGTCCACAGTGTCGACATCGCTTTGATTAATATCCTCCATAAATCCCTCTTCTGTGGACTCGACATTACTGAAAAAAAGGTACAACTTTAATACCAGATGTAAACGCAATAGTACAAATGAATGTTACTGAAAATGAACGTACCGACATGTGCCGGGTTGCTGAGATGCGGGTCGAGGGAGGAAGACCGACACTCCTTCTGCTATAGCATCGCTGGAAAAAAAGTATAAATTGAACACGAGAGGTAAACGCAATAGAACAAGAGTTTGTTAATGAAAACGGACTTACCGCCACTGACCACTTGTGAGCTGTAATATAGCACGTTTTAAAGGTTAAACACTTTGTGGAGATAAGGGACGACCTGCAGCAGCAGCAGCAGCAGCAGCAGTTGGACCGTCAGCATCACTGAAAAAAAAAAGTATAAATTGAACACCGGAGGTAAAACGCGAGAGTACAAGTGTTTATTAATGAAAACTGTCTTAGCGACTCGAGCGGGGTTGTGGAGATAGGGGACGACCCACAGCAGCAGCATCAGTTGGGCCGTCAGCATCACTGAAAGAAAAGTATAAATTGAACACCGGAGGTAAAACGCGAGAGTACAAGAGTTTATTAATGACAATTGTGTGCTGAGTCAATATGACTCAGCGAGTTTTCAGTCAATTTACAATCGGAGAGTGGGCTGCTATCTAGCGGTAAGATGGCGCGAAACAACAGAATATACGACTAGTTGTTATAGGCAGTACAGAATTAAGGCGGTAATTAGTGCTGCGCCCTACCCGTGGATAGGAGAAACTACCGGTTTAGTTTAGACACTGCTTAATCGGTGTCGGCACCTGCTGACTGTCTGCGGCAGTATAAAAAAACCAGGTGCTGCTTTCTGGCGAGAAGTACCTTACGAAAACGGGGACGTTGCTGGTACTGCTGATTAGCGGCGTCTGACAAAATACCTCGTGGGTGACGGTCGCCATTTTTCTCCGGTAGAGAAGATGATTTTCAACACGAGCTGTTCTTCAAACTATGTCTAGATAAATTCTCTTCACGACTGCGGTAAGTCTCTCAAATTATTTTTATATTAATTAACAACTATATTCGTTGGAGAATACTGTTTTTTTAGTAAGCCTGAGTAAGCATCTGCCCACCACCTGTTGAATCGTGCATTGTGCAATACGCAATGTGTTGCTAAAGTTTTTAAAACTTTATAAAACATTCCATTCAAGTGTCAGAATTTCGGCACTAAAAAGTAAAGTACATTGAACACAAAATAATTAAGTTTAAAAGTGATTTAACACCGATGTATGAGATTGTGTTGCGCACTTAGCTTATTGCACAATGCGTAGTTAGGTTAAGTGGTATAAAGTTTTGCTACAATTAACAGTAAAGCTTTATATATATATCTGGCAACTTACTCAGGCACGTTTTGAAAGGAAATAATGTTCTATTCATATTATTTTCTGTAGTAAAAAAACTAGGTAATTGAAACAAATCTTAACCACGTGGTAACTACATATTCACGCTAAGTATAAAGTTATGAGATGGTACAAAGCCATAATTAATTGTCATATTCCAAACAAGGTAACTCACATTAGGTGATGTTAATACTGGGAAGAATTATTGTTATAAAGTATTTTCAAATAAGGCATGTTAGCCATATAAATTTTATCAAGTTTAATTAAATAGCTCAATAACTATGTTGACTTTATATATGTATTTTGGAGGGTGTGCAAACCTTAGTGGGGCATTCATGTTGTGGTCTCTGACTAAAAATATAATGTGTAATCAGGGTCCATCGATGTAGACGAGAAAGAAGACCTACTACCAGCTGAACGATGAACACCATAAGCTCCTCGCTACCGGAGGGAATTGGACCACCACCCTAACACCTAATAATGTCAGCCACGAGATCGCCACTTTCCTAAAAAACCCTTCATGGACTAAATCAGGTGACAACAAACCAATTATTATTTACACATAGAGTCAACAATCAATCATACCCAGTGACCAGTTATATACATCTGACAACTACTACATTTCAAGTTTTTAAACATTCATTTAGATCCCCAATTGATGGGACAGTTTAGTGTGTGGACTGGGTGCTAAATTAATTGTAAATTTCAATGTATTTCTGGTAAAATTGTCAGCCAGAGACTGGCATGCATTACACAAGTCACTTTCAGCATAGATTTTCCATTTATTTCATTATAGGGGTTTCTTTACAGATTTTAAGTCATTCTGGCTATTAGTATTTATCATATTCAATTCTGTGGTATACATATATATATATTTTCTTAATTAAAAATCAGTTTGATTCATTTTGTATAAAAAATTACTGGTGAGGGAGGTGCATTTTCTACAAGTTTCAACCAGAAGCACTGCCTGTCGATACAGTTTTGAACTTGTCTGTTGAGACAAGTTGAAGGCTGAATCATCAGGATGTTAACATGTCCGTCTCTGTGCCAAGTGTATTTTTTCATAGGGTTATAATATTATGCAATAATTCCATTTTTATTAATTGGCCCTGTTTCCGTATATATAAATTCTTTATATTATTTATGATAATTGGGGGGGGCGTTCATTATTTTCAATATTTTTAATTTCTCACTGTAATTAGGCACTTCGCCACTTAGCCACTTAGGCACTTAGTTTTGAATTTTATTATGTCCTGGGGACTACTGTGTGCTTTAGCATTCTCTTATACACCTGATGTGTTTGCAATCAACCCACACCATGAGGGTAATATATATAAAATAAAATTTGTCATCCTAACAGGGATAATTATAATGAAAAAGTAAGAATTTATATACACCATGAGGGTAATATAAAAAGGGCGTGGCAAGAGACCTTTATGTATATTGTATCGTATACTATTGTATAATGTATATGTATTGTGGAACATGTTATGTGTGTATATTTCTGTGTACATTTTGGGGGTTATAAGTGTTATGCATTTAGTGTATTTTTGGTGGGGACTTTGGATATAGGGTTTTTTCTTGGTACAATGTCTTTTTATAAAAGAAAGTTAATACATGAAGTCATGTAGTTATATCCTTTTCATTTTTTTTTATAACAGGTATTCTATCTCAATTAATCATTGCTGATCATTTCTTTAAGGAAATAATTTACTTTATTTAACTTTATAACAAGTATATGAGTTGTCACCCTTTGAAAATTATTTAATTTGTTTGAGTAATTATTTTTATAATTAATATTAGCAAGGAATCTATACCATTTATCTTCATTAAGTTATATGAAGCATTCTAACAGGAACATATAAAATAAATTTTATATTTTATTAATATTTTAATGGAAGCTTTATTTCAAGGTTAGTTATAGTTTTCAATTTCAATTCATTGGTAGAGTGACATAGCAAATTATTTTCTTGGTTTCAATAATATTTTTCAGGTGGCCTTGTTGAGAAAGTATGCTTTATTTAATTAACTATTTAAGGGGAATTATAGATTACTGTTGGGTTTATTTATTTTATTATTAATTGTGCAATGAGATAGAATAATAAAAGAATTTGTTAATTGTTTAATTCTTGAGTTTTCATTGCAAGTCCCGTCTCACTGGATCCAGCGCATTTTTTGGCTTCTCTAGGCTTAGCCTAGTTATAATTAACTTGTGGCCCCTCTTTACAAAAAAAAAAAATCTTTTTTTTAACTGCTTAAGTTAAAGTGGGGTTTCATTTGGTAGCAGAGCGCGGTTGCGATTGGGGTCAACCCGTGGGTCCTGTGGGTGTGACGGGGCTTGCAAACTTAGGAAACATTTTGGAACTTCCACAATGTTAAGTTCAAATAGAAATTAGAAAAATTTTAAAAGGCCCTATATCTAAAGTGGAAAATATTTTTGTTAGCTTTAAGGTTTTGAGATATATGTATATGTACTTGCCCGCCTTGATTAGTGAATAGTGCCACGTGGTGAGAGAATTTAGAAGGGGAAATCCCTGGGGAAAGGGGACTTATCGCAGTTCGGTGCTTGGTTGGTTGGAGTATTACCTTGCCCATATTGGGGAGGTGTTGTTTTTTGAATTATGCGGTATGGCCCGATCGGCAGTCGGTTTCTTCCGATAAATGGTAGCCGAAGTAACATAAGAAATTGTTAAAATAAATTTTCGTTGGTCGGTGTGTTGTTTTCGTGTTGTGTGTGTGGTGTGCGTGTCGCGTTCCTTTTGTCTGGTAATCGAGTGTGAGCAGTTCAGGTAGTGGGCTAGTTTCTCGCATCGGTAGGTGGACCCGCAGTCTACTCTTTGGAAGATAAAGTACTTGAGTTTTTCAGATTCCGGTATTAGTTAGCATTTGTTTTTAAAGTTGTGTGTTAAGTGTACCGACCGCGAAGTGAGGATGAGTACTCTTAATCCTGAGTTGTTTTTGCGGGAGGAACTTGAGTTCGAGCTCCGGGCCCGGGGCAAAGAACCTCGAGGCAATGTACATGCTTTACGGCGGCAGCTCCGAGAAGCGCTGGCCGCGGGTGATGCGCTCTCTAGGGTCACTATTACTGACCCCGAGAGTGAGTGGGAGTGTTGTACGGAGAAGTGGGATGAGCTGCGGGAGTTAGCTCAATCCGTCGAAAGTTTGGAGGAGGGACCGGGATGCTCTCTCGGTGTCCGGCGGATCCGGCAGCGTATGCAGCACGTAATTCATCGGCTGCAGAATTTACAAGCCCAAGGCGGTGAACTTGTGCCGCCAAATATACCCGAGAGAATTCAAGAGATTACCTCGACCCTCCAGGGGTCACAACCTGTAAGAGCATCCACGCCGGGTCCGGTTGCTGAGGAGTCCGTGGTCTCAGCCGTGAATACTTCTTCGTACAGAGAAGTAGAGCCTGTGCAAACTGGTTCGGGGGCGGCGACGTACAACAAACTGCCCAACCCACTTGCCCACATTATAAAACAACTTCCAGTAGTGGATGGAACTGGAGGCGGACAAACTCATACCTTTTTTTAAAACCGTCTTCGATTTGAAGGACTACCCGGGCATGTTGGAGAGAACGGTGCTCGAGCTCATCTTCCCCTATTGTCGCGGTACCATGGCTGACAGGGTGGCGGAGGTGATGCGACGCAAAGAAGGTGTGGACGTGTTCCACCGGGTGGTACTGAGGGCGTTTATCCCTAGTAGACCGATGGAGCAATTGCGCCATCGTCATTTTTATAGAGTCCAGGCGCGGGGCGAAACATTGGCCCAGTACGTGCAGAGAATACGCGAACTAGCTCGAATACTGGGAATGGGCATGTCGGAGGAAGACGTGGTACAACACATTCTCGACGGCGTCTCTGCCGACGACCGTCTGCGACTAGATTTTGCCCAGCGGCCGCAGTGGTTTGCTGACCTGGAGCGGCTCTGCGTTATGACGGAGGCCATGCAGATGACCGACCATGCGAGAGAAGAAAGTAGAGGAGCCGAACCCAGACCACAGAGATCGGAAGGGTCCAGAGAGCCTATCTTCCCCCGACAGGCCCAGCCAGCTCGTAATCGCGAGCAAGCCAATGCCGTGATTTGCTATAATTGTAACCGCCCGGGACACGTGGCAAGAAATTGTACGCGAGGGCGCGCGCGACCAGCACCACCTATGACTAGACCAGCACCAAAAACTAGGTAGACAGGGGAAGATATTTCGGAGGATGTCTTCCCCCCGCGCTAATTCAGTTCAACTTCCGACGACCTCCAGGCAGTTGTTAACATCCAAATCTTCTAACATCAAGGTCCAGTCCGCTACCTCGCAACAACTTTCTGTATGCCCCTTTCTGTCGCTCGAGGTAAAAGGGGGTCAGCTCAGAGCCTTAGTTGACTCCGGTTCAGCCCGATCCATCATCTCATCTCGGGTATATGAGGACCTTGAAAAGCAGGGCTTGATTAAGGAGTCGGACTTGTCATCTGCAATATGCTGGACTGCATCCCGGGAAATCTTGCCTATCTCCCGGGTTACTACCTTTAAAATCAAAATCGATGGGTTTTCTTGGGTGTGGCCTTTTCTGGTTTCTCCTGCTCTGGGAGTGGATTGTATCATTGATGCCGATTTCATCGCAAAAAGTGGTCTCGTGCTGGACATCCAAGCGCACCAATGTTTTTTTAAATTCAATCGGGAAGTTTTAATTCCGTTCCTTGGGTACCAGGGCGCTAAGCCGGGTATCCAAGAAGTAGCTTGTCCCGATTCTGCACGAGATCATCTCACTCCATCCCAGCAGACGGCCTTAGATCATTTGTGTGAGGAATTTCCCGAGGTGTTAACTCCTACTTTGGGACTCACACACCTGCTGGAATACAAAATTCGATTTACCGATTCGAAAATAGTAAGGTCACACCCTTACAAGTTTGCTCCTCCAAAAATGACCATTCTGCGAGAGAAGGTTCAAGAATTGTTGCAACAAGGGGTAACTGAACCTTCTCATTCCAGCTATGCCAGTCCAGCATTTTTAGTGCCAAAGCCTGGGGGCAAACAAAGAATGGTGATTGACTACCGGAAGTTGAACGCCAATATAGAGGTGGATTCTGTTCCCCTCCCAGACTTACATTCGGCCTTTGATTGGTTCAGTGGGGCCAGATTTTACACTATTATCGATCTGAACGCGGCCTATCATCAGATACCTCTTGCCAAAGAAAGCAGACCATATACAGCTTTTTGTGTACCCTGGAATTTGTACCAGTACACAAGGGTTCCCATGGGTTTGGCTGTGGGGGCCCAGACACTTACTCGCCTTCTCGATACGGTTTTTCACGATGTGAAATTCCGTTTCGTATTTAATTATCTCGACGATCTTTTAGTATACAGCGAGACTTTCGAAGATCATCTGGCACATTTAAGAGAGGTGTTGGGTCGCTTGAGAGAGGCTGGCCTCACTGTCAATCCCGAAAAGGTTCGTTTCGCCCAAGAGAGTATTTCTTTCTTGGGCCATTTAGTATCACACAAGGGCGTGACGGTAAACCCAGAGAGGACACAGGGCATCCGTGACTTTCCTCCCCCTAGGGATGCGAAGGGCATAGCGAGATTCGTCGGTATGATAAATTTTTACCGGCGTTTCATACCGAACATCGCGGAAATTGCCGCTCCCTTGAATGAACTGAGAAAGAAGGGCGCAAAGTTTATATGGGGGGAAAACCAACAGAAGGCTTTCGCTACATTAAAGGAAGCCATTATCTCCCCACCGGTGTTGCGGATGCCCGACTTTTCGAAGCCGTTCATACTGCAGACGGACGCGAGTTCGGTTGCGCTCGGAGCGGTTCTCTCCCAAGTTATAGACGACGCTAGGCAGCCTGTGGCTTTTATCTCCCGGACGTTGACCCAGCAAGAACGTAAATCATCCGTTTATGAGCTAGAGTGTTTAGCTGTTGTGTACGCTCTAGACAAGTTCAGGCGTTTCCTGGAACATGCTGAGTTCCTGCTCGAGACCGACAATCAGGCTCTCTCATGGCTTCTGGCTCATCCCCGGCAACTGGGTAAAATTGGTAGATGGGTGGTAAAAATCTCATCATTTAAGTTCACCGTGCAACACATCAGGGGATCTCAGAATGTGGTTGCAGATGCCTTGTCCCGAATGTTTTCCCAACCCAGTGATGCCCAAGCTGAGCAACCCTGTTCCGTTCTTCTAGATTTTCCATTAGCCTTCACTGATGTGTTACCCCATCAGTTAAACGACGAAGTGCTGGGTCAAGTCATCCAAAATATCAAGGAGGGTAACGTACAGGCCCCTTATTTCTTGTCCAAGGGAGTCCTTTGTTGTCGAGAGAGAAAAGGACGAGCACCTAAAATCGTGCTGCCTAGCAAATTAGTGCCCATGGTCTTCAGCTATTACCATGATTCCCCAGTCGGAGGCCACAAGGGAATTTCGAAGACCATTTCCAGTATTAGGAAACATTTTATCTGGAAGGGCATGGATAGAGACATCGCGTCAAGGGTTAAGAGCTGTCGTCTTTGCCCAGAACACCAAATTAGGGTTGTTATCATCTGAGGTGGCGAGCAGACCAATGGAAAAGTTGTTTATTGACTACGTGGGGCCGTTCCCCCGTAGCAAGTCAGGTAATGCTTACCTGCTTGTTTGTGTAGATGCTTTTTCAAAGTTTGCCTGGCTACTGCCCTTACGACAGGCAACCGCTCGTTTGACCATCAACGCTCTACAGAACCATGTATTTCAGCATTTCGGTCTTCCTACCATCATTGTTTCGGACAATGGCCCGCAATTTATTTCAAACGAATTCAGGCGTATGTGTTTCGCCAGTGGCATCAAACACGTAACCACTTCCCCTTATTATCCACAACCGTCCCATGCGGAGAGATTCAACCGGAATCTCCGGTCCGCCTTGATTGCGTATCATGTTGAGCAACAAACCACCTGGGATCAGAATTTGAAGTGGTTACAATTAGCTTTCAACACGGCCAGACACGATAGTCATCAGGCCGTGCCCTTTGAAATTCTGTTTCGATTCTCGCCCGCACTCCCGTTGACCAACCTGTGGGATATCGAAGATCTTCTGCCGCGGGAGCCCAATAATAAAACTGCGGAGAGATGGAAAGTGGCTCGGAAGAATTTGCTGCGAGCGCACGAGCGGGTCCGTCGGCGTTATAATCAGGGGCGTATTCCAAACCCCTTCCGGATTGGTGACTGGGTCTATCGCCAAAGCCACCCACTCAGCTCAGCCGCTGACAAACGTGCTGCGAAGCTATGCTACCGTTGGTCGGGGCCATACCGTATCCTAGGATTCACGTCACCGGTGACGGCCCGACTGGGCGTACCGGGAGACAAACAAGAAATGGTGATATGCCACATTTCCAAACTGAAACGTGGTCGAGGGCTATCAAAAACGTTCGAAGGGGGTTAGTCCCCGTAAAGATAAGGCGGATGTCCTTGTTTAAGGTGGAAGTCGTGTTCGGGCGTTGGTGGGCAAGCCTCAGGAGGTCGGAAGATCCACGTATACGTATACAAGAATCTTTCTTTAGTCTTTTGCTGTCTCTCTCTTGTGCTGTATGCGACCCTGATCAGGTCAGCATGCAGCACCTGCACACTCACATAATACATATCTTCTTTCGTCTCTTTCGTTTTCCTTCCGAGAATCTGTTCTCCTGAGAGCAAGCTCTGGTGAGCCAACTCAATCACGACGTCCACCGGTTTGTTTTGGGGAGAGGTACACTGCAGGGTACTCTCCTGGCCTTTAACGTTGGGGCAACTATGTTGCCCTTTTTGGGTGAGGGTGTGCTGAGTCAATATGACTCAGCGAGTTTTCAGTCAATTTACAATCGGAGAGTGGGCTGCTATCTAGCGGTAAGATGGCGCGAAACAACAGAATATACGACTAGTTGTTATAGGCAGTACAGAATTAAGGCGGTAATTAGTGCTGCGCCCTACCCGTGGATAGGAGAAACTACCGGTTTAGTTTAGACACTGCTTGATCGGTGTCGGCACCTGCTGACTGTCTGCGGCAGTATAAAAAAACCAGGTGCTGCTTTCTGGCGAGAAGTACCTTACGAAAACGGGGACGTTGCTGGTACTGCTGATTAGCGGCGTCTGACAAAATACCTCGTGGGTGACGGTCGCCATTTTTCTCCGGTAGAGAAGATGATTTTCAACACGAGCTGTTCTTCAAACTATGTCTAGATAAATTCTCTTCACGACTGCGGTAAGTCTCTCAAATTATTTTTATATTAATTAACAACTATATTCGTTGGAGAATACTGTTTTTTTAGTAAGCCTGAGTAAGCATCTGCCCACCACCTGTTGAATCATGCATTGTGCAATACGCAATGTGTTGCTAAAGTTTTTAAAACTTTATAAAACATTCCATTCAAGTGTCAGAATTTCGGCACTAAAAAGTAAAGTACATTGAACACAAAATAATTAAGTTTAAAAGTGATTTAACACCGATGTATGAGATTGTGTTGCGCACTTAGCTTATTGCACAATGCGTAGTTAGGTTAAGTGGTATAAAGTTTTGCTACAATTAACAGTAAAGCTTTATATATATATCTGGCAACTTACTCAGGCACGTTTTGAAAGGAAATAAGGTTCTATTCATATTATTTTCTGTAGTAAAAAAACTAGGTAATTGAAACAAATCTTAACCACGTGGTAACTACATATTCACGCTAAGTATAAAGTTATGAGATGGTACAAAGCCATAATTAATTGTCATATTCCAAACAAGGTAACTCACATTAGGTGATGTTAATACTGGGAAGAATTATTGTTATAAAGTATTTTCAAATAAGGCATGTTAGCCATATAAATTTTATCAAGTTTAATTAAATAGCTCAATAACTATGTTGACTTTATATATGTATTTTGGAGGGTGTGCAAACCTTAGTGGGGCATTCATGTTGTGGTCTCTGATTAAAAATATAATGTGAAATCAGGGTCCATCGATGTAGACGAGAAAGAAGACCTACTACCAGCTGAACGATGAACACCATAAGCTCCTCGCTACCGGAGGGAATTGGACCACCACCCTAACACCTAATAATGTCAGCCACGAGATCGCCACTTTCCTAAAAAACCCTTCATGGACTAAATCAGGTGACAACAAACCAATTATTATTTACACATAGAGTCAACAATCAATCATACCCAGTGACCAGTTATATACATCTGACAACTACTACATTTCAAGTTTTTAAACATTCATTTAGATCCCCAATTGATGGGACAGTTTAGTGTGTGGACTGGGTGCTAAATTAATTGTAAATTTCAATGTATTTCTGGTAAAATTGTCAGCCAGAGACTGGCATGCATTACACAAGTCACTTTCAGCATAGATTTTCCATTTATTACATTATAGGGGTTTCTTTACAGATTTTAAGTCATTCTGGCTATTAGTATTTATCATGTTCAATTCTGTGATATACATATATATATTTTCTTAATTAAAAATCAGTTTGATTCATTTTGTATAAAAAATTAATGGTGAGGGAGGTGCATTTTCTACAAGTTTCAACCAGAAGCACTGCCTGTCGATACAGTTTTGAACTTGTCTGTTGAGACAAGTTGAAGGCTGAATCATCAGGATGTTAACATGTCCGTCTCTGTGCCAAGTGTATTTTTTCATAGGGTTATAATATTATGCAATAATTCCATTTTTATTAATTGGCCCTGTTTCCGTATTGTAGCATGACAGAAAATCCACTACATTTTAAGTCATGTGAAATCATAAAGTTTAATTACACCAACAAATGTTATAATAATATTGAATGACATTTAAATAAATCAGAGGAATGAACCACAATAAGATAAAAATCCTCACTACATAATATATAAAAACCACTGTTAACAGAAACCAAAGAAAGTATTGAAGCAACTCATCAACTCATAGTATAATACCAGTAAGGTACCCAGGAAGCTCAGAGCAGTAAACCAGTTATATAAGACTATATCAAAGAAAAAGAGACTCAATTAAAGGGTGGTGAAGACCAAATACCCCAAAAACAAGAAGAGGGAAGAATAAAGTTTGTGAACAGGAAGAAAGCAATACCCTGAAGCCTGTATAGAAGAATAAAGACAGTTCAGTGAATAAATTAAATACTACAAACTAAACCTCAGTCGTGATAACACCAAGTACCTTGGTTTACCCAAGAATGAGGAAGGAAGAACAGAAGAGTGAAGACTAGACGAGGGACAAGAATGAAGACTAGAAGAGGGACAAGAATGAATACCAGAAGGAAGATATGAAGAAGAACAAGAAGGAAGACAGGAGGAGAGGAAGAAATAGTATGAAAGAAACACCGTAGTAAAACCTATTATTATATAAACTACTATCGATCCCAAACCCACAAAAACTATGCAAAAGAAAGTATAACATACCCAAAATCTTATAAAATGTAATTATTGAGAAAACTAAAGTGCTGTATAGCGTTATAAGAAGTGCACCGACTAAAGCTATTGTATAATAAAGAAATAAACTAGTCTTAACGGTCCATGATTACTAAAGGTCTGGTCTGAGATAATAAGACTCAAAATATCAGAACCAACAGTGAAAGTGAATTTGTGTAAGTGTTTTTTTTTTTAAAAAAAGCAATAAACTTAAAGTTGGTGATACTATAACTTAGTAGTATGCTATATCACAACTTTAAAATCTAAATAATAAACAGCATAATAAAATAATAAAATGGAAGGTTTCCAGTATTTTATTGTTTTAATGTAAATCTTTATTTACAAGACATTTGTAAAAAATGATAATAAATAGAGTATGGGAATTAATGTTTGCTGATGTGGGGGATCACGGTAGTAATGGTTTGAACCAGAAAGGACTGGTACTAATATAGTATGAATAAGTGTAACATGTTTAAATAGACTGTTATTTCACAATCCTAAAATCAATGTGTTAAATAAATGTATTTGTAAGGTTTATTAGAAAATAAGATTTATGTTATGTGTTTTAAAAAGAATTATGTTTGATAAATAATAACCTACATACCAGTAATAATGTTCTAAAAGGTATGCTATGTTAGCTCAAAAATAGTTGAAAGATATATGTTCAAACCATATCTGCAATGTGTTCAATTGTGCAGATTGCTGAACCATGTTCATAATTATTTATTTTAAATATGTAATGTTAATTAACTACTACACAATACAATAAGTTATAAATCATGTTATTTTGATATAATTGTAATTATGTAAAGTCAGAGGAGGAATTAAGTTTAAATTATTTGAGAAAGAAAGAAATATAAAATTCTAAAATCTAGGCCATTTGGTGAAATCAGAGAACCAATATAAAATAGTATAATTCACTTATAAATCCTGTAAACTACCCAGATTTATATAAGATAACACAATTAACCACTACTAGGAATGATCCTATGAATTAAAATGACAATAAGGAAATATACCTTAACATTTTGTAAATTGTCAAAATATATAAATTAATTAATTTTAAAGAGCAATGTCAAATTTACAAATTAACACAAAAAACCAGTTCAAAGGTGTAATTTATATGTATTTAAGGAAAGGGAGAGTAATGTGACTAATTAAAATTTATTATAATAGTATTAATAATATTTAAAATGGAAGGAATTTTGTATAAAGACGGAAATCCAATTTTGAGCCTATATTTCCAAAGTGTGAACAAAATTTGTTAATTTCCACAAAAAGTCTACAGATATGGACTATAATACATCAATTTAAAGGGAATGAGATGATTAAACCAATAATAAGGTTAGTAATTCATAAAAGTAAGGAATAAAATAGAAAAATTCCATATATAATGTAATATTTTCTAATGTGTATGGAAGTCGAAAAATGTTAACAATACTTTTTCAAGGATTAACTGGGCAAGATTTATGACCAAGTTAATTAGTCTTTTGTTGAATATCAAGCTGAATAGGTGTGTGACAAAAACGTTCTTAAAATCGAGTCGAACATGATGCTAGCGTTTAGCCATTGAAATCAGTGAACGAGAGTTAAACGGTTTAGACACTTTTTAAAGCTAGAGCTATTAATACATTCACGACAATAGTGAAAACAAACACTTAACTATATAATACGAGTGAAAGAAACAAGTAAAACATTATAATTAAACTGATTCATTCTGAAATTCCTAACCATAACTTGAAAACTTAACCGTAGAAGATGAACACATAGAAAATAAACTAACTAACGCAAGTTTACACAGAACACTTCACCAGAATACACCAAACAGATTAACAGACATATTACACCAGTGCGGGGACATTTTAGACCTTGACGAAGGTAATTTTGTCGTGATTTTGGGACATGTCGAGTTCACAGTAACTACGCAAGAAATAGTAGCGGCCATCTTTTAATTCTACAGAGCCGGCATTCGTTATCCGGCAGTGACGTCATCGTCTGCGTATGGTATGACACGATCATACACATTACATATTAGAATTATTTAAATTTTATTAAATAATAATTATTGTATTTGTGTTAATTGTTAATGTTATACTTTCTCGTCACCCTTCTCTGACTATTAATCCTAATCGCTCAAAGAACCTGTCTTTTAATATAATATAACATAAAATTTTGTTCTGTATGACACAATCGATAATTCCTGAGACAGAGTCGATAATTGCTCTCCATCGATAAAATATCGATTATTTATTTAAAATTGTCAATAAATCTTTATATTTCCATTATTTTGTATCTGTACTTATTTCACAGGGTAATTTAAGGGTATTTATAAGGCTGAAGGCATTAAGTGAGAAGAATATATTCTATTTTGAACAAGATATTGGACCAGTCAGGAAAGTCACCAATCGATTATTACCTGGAGTTAATCTATTTAACTCCAGACTTGGTGCAAATCTTCAAGAAGTGCTCGACGGTCAATAAATACCTACCTGTTATTAAAATTTTACCAGAACCTTTTAAAAAACAGATTTATCTCTTATACATACCTCTAATAACATAAACAAAATTATTTTATTATTTGAAAATTCTATTATTATTGAATTTTCCATTTTATTTTTATTCTTTTGTAACGACCGGCATACAGCGGTCTGGTGACCAAGTGGCTAGCCCAAACAGTGGGACAGACAGATTATAGCCACACATACAGGGGTCCTCTTGCAAAGTGACGAATCCAACGCTGGGCTTTAAGGAAGAAGGCAGTACCCTAAAAAGCGTCTAGTTACAAAGTGGCGTCCAACTTAGAGGGCTTGAATAGAAAAGCCTGGCAGCGGTTATCCAGTCAGGAAGAAGGGCAACAACGATAAATCAAAATGGCAGAACTTACAGAAATGGAGATGATGAAAAAGGTGTTGGAAATGATGAAGGAGTTGAATAAGCAAATGAAAGGAGTCAATAAAAATATAGAATCCAATAACAAG
This sequence comes from Magicicada septendecula, assembly GCA_034769895.1. NCBI lineage: Eukaryota > Metazoa > Arthropoda > Insecta > Hemiptera > Cicadidae > Magicicada > Magicicada septendecula. The sequence goes on from CM068375.1 coordinate 305,559,767, forward strand.
AAACTGGATGATTGGGCAGAAGAAAGGAGAGAGGACAGATTAAAAAGAGAAGAATTAAGAAAGGTGAAGACCGAAGAAATAAAAAATGATAGCAAACTTGAAACAGAAGAGATACCGAACGAAAAAACAATTGAACCAACTATAGTATTACCTGAAAAGAAAACTAACGGCAATACAAAAAATACTAAAGATATGGAAATGGAGCCAAAGGAGAAGAGGAAAACGTTTCCAAAGAAATTAATGAAAACGAAGGAAGAAATAGAAATGATGAACCATGGTTTAATGGATGTCAATAATTTTCCAATTACCGACCATGAAGAAATCAGGAATTCCAGAAATTACGGAAGGAGATTAAAAATAATATTACAAATAATGTACCACCAAACAGTAGTTTACCAATGGGGAAGGACCAGAGGTAAATGGAATACTACATGTGGACTAGATCAGTTCCAGTGCGGAACTAAACAGTGTATTTCAGAAAGATGGAAATATAACATCTTATCAGACTGTGACGATGGCACTGGTGAATCACCAGAGTGTGTTCCATTAGTGCGCCATCCAGGACTATTCCAGTGTACAATTACACAAAAATGTATACCTTCCGGATGGATATGTGATGATGAACCAGATTATGGGGATTCAGAGAAGCAAATAATTGATAAACCAGATGAAGACCATCACAGATATTTTTCAGGTCATACAGCATATGGACCAGAGACATATTGGAATATAAGACAAGATAATAATGGGAACAATATTAATTACCATGATAATAATAATACGGGTCCAAATTATCAAAACCCGAATCGACCCTCTAATGGTTATCAGGGTAACCACAATCCCTACCCTGATAACGTAAATAGTCAGAGAAGCCCCAATTATGATAATAGTCCTTACCATAATAATACCAATCGTGCGGGTCCCAATAATAGTAATTTTAATAATAATAGGTGTCCTCGCCATATAGTGAACTTCATACTAGCCACAGATGGAAGACAGCGAGGTTTCAACCACAATCGACGAAGCAGTTACCGAAGATACGAAGAAAGGCGGAGGAGCCTAGAACGGGACCAACCGAGGTACTATCCGGCGCGTAGGAGCAAAAGTTTGGATCTGATAAGGATCTATACGGATACATAATGAGGTGGTAAAAGGGATGGATGTCATGATAACCGACAACGGCAAAACCACCACAAAGAAGATGAAAATAATTACCACTAAGGAAAAATGAGAAGAAGAAGGGACAAAGAACCAAAATGGGAATTTAAGAAATAAATTAATTAAGAAACTACACCTTATAAGGGAACTATGAGCAACAATGCACTATAATAACAAGCATCCACCTGGGTATAAAGAAAAAATAATAATAAGAAATACGTTTGAATAAAGACAAGAAAAGAGTCATACAATATTTATGAAACTAATATGATATGTTTACCATATAATTATGAAAACTATTACAATCATTTATGAAAGGTCTATGTGGCAGTAAGATAAAAGAAGAATTAGAATTTAAACCGACAAAATTCTAAACATAAGTAAGATCACCTTACATACCAATTATTTAAGAAAAACTTTATGGCGATGATAGAAGAAGAAGAATTAGAATTTAAACCAACAAAATTCTAAACATACGTAAGATCACCTTACATACCAATTATTTAAGAAAAACTTTATGGCAATGATAGAAGAAGAAGAATTAGAATTTAAAATCCACTAAATTCTAAATAAAAAAAAAAATGTAAGCCCACCTTACATACCAGATGTTTGTGAAAAACTATGTGGCAATAATACCAGAAGAGTGAATTTTGAATTATGAATAAATCAAGTTTCCCAAACCAAGTATAAGTACAACTTACCAACCAATTATGAATAAACCACTATGATGAGATAAACTGAAGGGATTTCATACCATATTTATGGTAAGAATAGAAGATAATTACCATGGTAACAAAGAATCATAATGGGATGAAGGAAGGGAACAGATTTAGAATTAAAATAAATAATTCTGAACCATATGATAATGTCTAAGTTCAATTTGAAGAGTAAAAACCTGTCCGTAAAATGGTGATGAAGGAAATAAAAAGGAAAAAATTTCTTTAATACGATTGGAGTGATTGAATAGAATAATAAAGTACAAAAACTTCTTTGGAATTATGACAGAATGAAACTTTGAAGTGGTATGAGGAGAAATTATGACCTCATTATGAAATTAATAAAAAACCATCATTCACAAGTATAATAACAATGACAGGAATGATGTGAAAATAATGTCAAAAATTTATGTAATTAAATGAATTAATATAAAATGATTTATGAATTAAATGACAATTATGATAATGACAGTTATACAAATTCTAGAAAATAGAACAAGTGGAAATTTTAAGAACGATGAAACAGTCTAAAAATGTCACAAAGATATGCTACTATAAATAATGCAGATTGTAATGAAAAAAAAAACCAGAAGGTAATAAAGAATTTATAACCAAAAGATTTATATGATAAGAAAAGTTGGAAAAATGTAATAATAGAAGAGCTTCCTACCATAATATCAAATGAAAGAAACATCCAGATAATAAGTCAGATGAACAACTGAGATAGAAATATTAAAATCTCTGAGAAGTATAATAAGAAATAAGTGAAGTATCCCAAAGATATTTTTTAAATAGTAACAAATGTGTACTATTCTGAATAATTTTTTTAATCTGTCTGATGATAATTCCAGCAGGATTAATATATTTTTTGAGCAGAGATGATTTGCCTCTGTACTCAAATATGTGTGAAGTATTGGACAGCAGAGGAAAGTAGCGTACAGTGCCTCTCTGAACTGAACCAGCTCACAAAGTAGGGAACGATAGGGAGAAAATATCCCAAGGAGAAAATACTAAGAAGAAATATAAAAATGAAATAATAAATATGAAACTCAGAAGACTATTACTATCAAGGAAGATCAAGTGAGAGTGATATAAACTCAGATATAAAAGAAAAATTTTAAAATGGAAGGAAGTCCAAAATAATAACAAACTTTGAATAATTATCATAAGCAATTGTTTCAGACAAAGCAAGTATAGTCTGAAAAAAATTACTTCTGGAGAAGGGCATTCTGTAGCGTGACAGAAAATCCACTACATTTTAAGTCATGTGAAATCATAAAGTTTAATTACACCAACAAATGTTATATGACATTTAAATAAATCAGAGGAATGAACCACAATAAGATAAAAAATCCTCACTACATAATATATTAAAAACCACTGTTAACAGAAACCAAAGAAAGTATTGAAGCAACTCATCAACTCATAGTATAATACCAGTAAGGTACCCAGGAAGCTCAGAGCAGTAAACCAGTTATATAAGACTATATCAAAGAAAAAGAGACTCAATTAAAGGGTGGTGAAGACCAAATACCCCAAAAACAAGAAGAGGGAAGAATAAAGTTTGTGAACAGGAAGAAAGCAATACCCCTGAAGCCTGTATAGAAGAATAAAGACAGTTCAGTGAATAAATCTAAACTACTACAAACTAAACCTCAGTCGTGATAACACCAAAGTACCTTGGTTTACTCCAAGAATGAGGAAGGAAGAACCAGAAGAGTGAAGACTAGACGAGGACAAGAATGAAGACTAGAAGAGGCGACAAGAAATGCAATACCAGAAGGAAGATACTGAAGAAGAACAAGAAGGAAGACAGGAGGAGAGGAAGAAATAGTATGAAAGAAACACCGTAGTAAAAACCTAATTATTATATAAACTACTATCGATCCCAAACCCACAAAAACTATGCAAAAGAAAGTATAACATACCCAAAATCTTATAAAAATGTAATTATTGAGAAAACTAAAGTGCTGTATAGCGTTATAAGAAGTGCACCGACTAAAGCTATTGTATAATAAAGAAATAAACTAGTCTTAACGGTCCATGATTACTAAAGGTCTGGTCTGAGATAATAAGACTCAAAATATCAGAACCAACAGTGAAAGTGAATTTGTGTAAGTGTTTTTTTTTTTAAAAAAAGCAATAAACTTAAAGTTGGTGATACTATAACTTAGTAGTATGCTATATCACAACTTTAAAATCTAAATAATAAACAGCATAATAAAATAATAAAATGGAAGGTTTCCAGTATTTTATTGTTTTAATGTAAATCTTTATTTACAAGACATTTGTAAAAAATGATAATAAATAGAGTATGGGAATTAATGTTTGCTGATGTGGGGGATCACGGTAGTAATGGTTTGAACCAGAAAGGACTGGTACTAATATAGTATGAATAAGTGTAACATGTTTAAATAGACTGTTATTTCACAATCCTAAAATCAATGTGTTAAATAAATGTATTTGTAAGGTTTATTAGAAAATAAGATTTATGTTATGTGTTTTAAAAAGAATTATGTTTGATAAATAATAACCTACATACCAGTAATAATGTTCTAAAAGGTATGCTATGTTAGCTCAAAAATAGTTGAAAGATATATGTTCAAACCATATCTGCAATGTGTTCAATTGTGCAGATTGCTGAACCATGTTCATAATTATTTATTTTAAATATGTAATGTTAATTAACTACTACACAATACAATAAGTTATAAATCATGTTATTTTGATATAATTGTAATTATGTAAAGTCAGAGGAGGAATTAAGTTTAAATTATTTGAGAAAGAAAGAAATATAAAATTCTAAAATCTAGGCCATTTGGTGAAATCAGAGAACCAATATAAAATAGTATAATTCACTTATAAATCCTGTAAACTACCCAGATTTATATAAGATAACACAATTAACCACTACTAGGAATGATCCTATGAATTAAAATGACAATAAGGAAATATACCTTAACATTTTGTAAATTGTCAAAATATATAAATTAATTAATTTTAAAGAGCAATGTCAAATTTACAAATTAACACAAAAAACCAGTTCAAAGGTGTAATTTATATGTATTTAAGGAAAGGGAGAGTAATGTGACTAATTAAAATTTATTATAATAGTATTAATAATATTTAAAATGGAAGGAATTTTGTATAAAGACGGAAATCCAATTTTGAGCCTATATTTCCAAAGTGTGAACAAAATTTGTTAATTTCCACAAAAAGTCTACAGATATGGACTATAATACATCAATTTAAAGGGAATGAGATGATTAAACCAATAATAAGGTTAGTAATTCATAAAAGTAAGGAATAAAATAGAAAAATTCCATATATAATGTAATATTTTCTAATGTGTATGGAAGTCGAAAAATGTTAACAATACTTTTTCAAGGATTAACTGGGCAAGATTTATGACCAAGTTAATTAGTCTTTTGTTGAATATCAAGCTGAATAGGTGTGTGACAAAAACGTTCTTAAAATCGAGTCGAACATGATGCTAGCGTTTAGCCATTGAAATCAGTGAACGAGAGTTAAACGGTTTAGACACTTTTTAAAGCTAGAGCTATTAATACATTCACGACAATAGTGAAAACAAACACTTAACTATATAATACGAGTGAAAGAAACAAGTAAAACATTATAATTAAACTGATTCATTCTGAAATTCCTAACCATAACTTGAAAACTTAACCGTAGAAGATGAACACATAGAAAATAAACTAACTAACGCAAGTTTACACAGAACACTTCACCAGAATACACCAAACAGATTAACAGACATATTACACCAGTGCGGGGACATTTTAGACCTTGACGAAGGTAATTTTGTCGTGATTTTGGGACATGTCGAGTTCACAGTAACTACGCAAGAAATAGTAGCGGCCATCTTTTAATTCTACAGAGCCGGCATTCGTTATCCGGCAGTGACGTCATCGTCTGCGTATGGTATGACACGATCATACACATTACATATTAGAATTATTTAAATTTTATTAAATAATAATTATTGTATTTGTGTTAATTGTTAATGTTATACTTTCTCGTCACCCTTCTCTGACTATTAATCCTAATCGCTCAAAGAACCTGTCTTTTAATATAATATAACATAAAATTTTGTTCTGTATGACACAATCGATAATTCCTGAGACAGAGTCGATAATTGCTCTCCATCGATAAAATATCGATTATTTATTTAAAATTGTCAATAAATCTTTATATTTCCATTATTTTGTATCTGTACTTATTTCACAGGGTAATTTAAGGGTATTTATAAGGCTGAAGGCATTAAGTGAGAAGAATATATTCTATTTTGAACAAGATATTGGACCAGTCAGGAAAGTCACCAATCGATTATTACCTGGAGTTAATCTATTTAACTCCAGACTTGGTGCAAATCTTCAAGAAGTGCTCGACGGTCAATAAATACCTACCTGTTATTAAAATTTTACCAGAACCTTTTAAAAAACAGATTTATCTCTTATACATACCTCTAATAACATAAACAAAATTATTTTATTATTTGAAAATTCTATTATTATTGAATTTTCCATTTTATTTTTATTCTTTTGTAACGACCGGCATACAGCGGTCTGGTGACCAAGTGGCTACCCCAAACAGTGGGACAGACAGATTATAGCCACACATACAGGGGTCCTCTTGCAAAGTGACGAATCCAACGCTGGGCTTTAAGGAAGAAGGCAGTACCCTAAAAAGCGTCTAGTTACAAAGTGGCGTCCAACTTAGAGGGCTTGAATAGAAAAGCCTGGCAGCGGTTATCCAGTCAGGAAGAAGGGCAACAACGATAAATCAAAATGGCAGAACTTACAGAAATGGAGATGATGAAAAAGGTGTTGGAAATGATGAAGGAGTTGAATAAGCAAATGAAAGGAGTCAATAAAAATATAGAATCCAATAACAAGAAACTGGATGATTGGGCAGAAGAAAGGAGAGAGGACAGATTAAAAAGAGAAGAATTAAGAAAGGTGAAGACCGAAGAAATAAAAAATGATAGCAAACTTGAAACAGAAGAGATACCGAACGAAAAAACAATTGAACCAACTATAGTATTACCTGAAAAGAAAACTAACGGCAATACAAAAAATACTAAAGATATGGAAATGGAGCCAAAGGAGAAGAGGAAAACGTTTCCAAAGAAATTAATGAAAACGAAGGAAGAAATAGAAATGATGAACCATGGTTTAATGGATGTCAATAATTTTCCAATTACCGACCATGAAGAAATCAGGAATTCCAGAAATTACGGAAGGAGATTAAAAATAATATTACAAATAATGTACCACCAAACAGTAGTTTACCAATGGGGAAGGACCAGAGGTAAATGGAATACTACATGTGGACTAGATCAGTTCCAGTGCGGAACTAAACAGTGTATTTCAGAAAGATGGAAATATAACATCTTATCAGACTGTGACGATGGCACTGGTGAATCACCAGAGTGTGTTCCATTAGTGCGCCATCCAGGACTATTCCAGTGTACAATTACACAAAAATGTATACCTTCCGGATGGATATGTGATGATGAACCAGATTATGGGGATTCAGAGAAGCAAATAATTGATAAACCAGATGAAGACCATCACAGATATTTTTCAGGTCATACAGCATATGGACCAGAGACATATTGGAATATAAGACAAGATAATAATGGGAACAATATTAATTACCATGATAATAATAATACGGGTCCAAATTATCAAAACCCGAATCGACCCTCTAATGGTTATCAGGGTAACCACAATCCCTACCCTGATAACGTAAATAGTCAGAGAAGCCCCAATTATGATAATAGTCCTTACCATAATAATACCAATCGTGCGGGTCCCAATAATAGTAATTTTAATAATAATAGGTGTCCTCGCCATATAGTGAACTTCATACTAGCCACAGATGGAAGACAGCGAGGTTTCAACCACAATCGACGAAGCAGTTACCGAAGATACGAAGAAAGGCGGAGGAGCCTAGAACGGGACCAACCGAGGTACTATCCGGCGCGTAGGAGCAAAAGTTTGGATCTGATAAGGATCTATACGGATACATAATGAGGTGGTAAAAGGGATGGATGTCATGATAACCGACAACGGCAAAACCACCACAAAGAAGATGAAAATAATTACCACTAAGGAAAAATGAGAAGAAGAAGGGACAAAGAACCAAAATGGGAATTTAAGAAATAAATTAATTAAGAAACTACACCTTATAAGGGAACTATGAGCAACAATGCACTATAATAACAAGCATCCACCTGGGTATAAAGAAAAAATAATAATAAGAAATACGTTTGAATAAAGACAAGAAAAGAGTCATACAATATTTATGAAACTAATATGATATGTTTACCATATAATTATGAAAACTATTACAATCATTTATGAAAGGTCTATGTGGCAGTAAGATAAAAGAAGAATTAGAATTTAAACCGACAAAATTCTAAACATAAGTAAGATCACCTTACATACCAATTATTTAAGAAAAACTTTATGGCGATGATAGAAGAAGAAGAATTAGAATTTAAACCAACAAAATTCTAAACATACGTAAGATCACCTTACATACCAATTATTTAAGAAAAACTTTATGGCAATGATAGAAGAAGAAGAATTAGAATTTAAAATCCACTAAATTCTAAATAAAAAAAAAAATGTAAGCCCACCTTACATACCAGATGTTTGTGAAAAACTATGTGGCAATAATACCAGAAGAGTGAATTTTGAATTATGAATAAATCAAGTTTCCCAAACCAAGTATAAGTACAACTTACCAACCAATTATGAATAAACCACTATGATGAGATAAACTGAAGGGATTTCATACCATATTTATGGTAAGAATAGAAGATAATTACCATGGTAACAAAGAATCATAATGGGATGAAGGAAGGGAACAGATTTAGAATTAAAATAAATAATTCTGAACCATATGATAATGTCTAAGTTCAATTTGAAGAGTAAAAACCTGTCCGTAAAATGGTGATGAAGGAAATAAAAAGGAAAAAATTTCTTTAATACGATTGGAGTGATTGAATAGAATAATAAAGTACAAAAACTTCTTTGGAATTATGACAGAATGAAACTTTGAAGTGGTATGAGGAGAAATTATGACCTCATTATGAAATTAATAAAAAACCATCATTCACAAGTATAATAACAATGACAGGAATGATGTGAAAATAATGTCAAAAATTTATGTAATTAAATGAATTAATATAAAATGATTTATGAATTAAATGACAATTATGATAATGACAGTTATACAAATTCTAGAAAATAGAACAAGTGGAAATTTTAAGAACGATGAAACAGTCTAAAAATGTCACAAAGATATGCTACTATAAATAATGCAGATTGTAATGAAAAAAAAAACCAGAAGGTAATAAAGAATTTATAACCAAAAGATTTATATGATAAGAAAAGTTGGAAAAATGTAATAATAGAAGAGCTTCCTACCATAATATCAAATGAAAGAAACATCCAGATAATAAGTCAGATGAACAACTGAGATAGAAATATTAAAATCTCTGAGAAGTATAATAAGAAATAAGTGAAGTATCCCAAAGATATTTTTTAAATAGTAACAAATGTGTACTATTCTGAATAATTTTTTTAATCTGTCTGATGATAATTCCAGCAGGATTAATATATTTTTTGAGCAGAGATGATTTGCCTCTGTACTCAAATATGTGTGAAGTATTGGACAGCAGAGGAAAGTAGCGTACAGTGCCTCTCTGAACTGAACCAGCTCACAAAGTAGGGAACGATAGGGAGAAAATATCCCAAGGAGAAAATACTAAGAAGAAATATAAAAATGAAATAATAAATATGAAACTCAGAAGACTATTACTATCAAGGAAGATCAAGTGAGAGTGATATAAACTCAGATATAAATAAGAAAATTTTAAAATGGAAGGAAGTCCAAAATAATAACAAACTTTGAATAATTATCATAAGCAATTGTTTCAGACAAAGCAAGTATAGTCTGAAAAAATTACTTCTGGAGAAGGGCATTCTGTAGCGTGACAGAAAATCCACTACATTTTAAGTCATGTGAAATCATAAAGTTTAATTACACCAACAAATGTTATAATAATATTGAATGACATTTAAATAAATCAGAGGAATGAACCACAATAAGATAAAAATCCTCACTACATAATATATAAAAACCACTGTTAACAGAAACCAAAGAAAGTATTGAAGCAACTCATCAACTCATAGTATAATACCAGTAAGGTACCCAGGAAGCTCAGAGCAGTAAACCAGTTATATAAGACTATATCAAAGAAAAAGAGACTCAATTAAAGGGTGGTGAAGACCAAATACCCCAAAAACAAGAAGAGGGAAGAATAAAGTTTGTGAACAGGAAGAAAGCAATACCCTGAAGCCTGTATAGAAGAATAAAGACAGTTCAGTGAATAAATTAAATACTACAAACTAAACCTCAGTCGTGATAACACCAAGTACCTTGGTTTACCCAAGAATGAGGAAGGAAGAACAGAAGAGTGAAGACTAGACGAGGGACAAGAATGAAGACTAGAAGAGGGACAAGAATGAATACCAGAAGGAAGATATGAAGAAGAACAAGAAGGAAGACAGGAGGAGAGGAAGAAATAGTATGAAAGAAACACCGTAGTAAAACCTATTATTATATAAACTACTATCGATCCCAAACCCACAAAAACTATGCAAAAGAAAGTATAACATACCCAAAATCTTATAAAATGTAATTATTGAGAAAACTAAAGTGCTGTATAGCGTTATAAGAAGTGCACCGACTAAAGCTATTGTATAATAAAGAAATAAACTAGTCTTAACGGTCCATGATTACTAAAGGTCTGGTCTGAGATAATAAGACTCAAAATATCAGAACCAACAGTGAAAGTGAATTTGTGTAAGTGTTTTTTTTTTTAAAAAAAGCAATAAACTTAAAGTTGGTGATACTATAACTTAGTAGTATGCTATATCACAACTTTAAAATCTAAATAATAAACAGCATAATAAAATAATAAAATGGAAGGTTTCCAGTATTTTATTGTTTTAATGTAAATCTTTATTTACAAGACATTTGTAAAAAATGATAATAAATAGAGTATGGGAATTAATGTTTGCTGATGTGGGGGATCACGGTAGTAATGGTTTGAACCAGAAAGGACTGGTACTAATATAGTATGAATAAGTGTAACATGTTTAAATAGACTGTTATTTCACAATCCTAAAATCAATGTGTTAAATAAATGTATTTGTAAGGTTTATTAGAAAATAAGATTTATGTTATGTGTTTTAAAAAGAATTATGTTTGATAAATAATAACCTACATACCAGTAATAATGTTCTAAAAGGTATGCTATGTTAGCTCAAAAATAGTTGAAAGATATATGTTCAAACCATATCTGCAATGTGTTCAATTGTGCAGATTGCTGAACCATGTTCATAATTATTTATTTTAAATATGTAATGTTAATTAACTACTACACAATACAATAAGTTATAAATCATGTTATTTTGATATAATTGTAATTATGTAAAGTCAGAGGAGGAATTAAGTTTAAATTATTTGAGAAAGAAAGAAATATAAAATTCTAAAATCTAGGCCATTTGGTGAAATCAGAGAACCAATATAAAATAGTATAATTCACTTATAAATCCTGTAAACTACCCAGATTTATATAAGATAACACAATTAACCACTACTAGGAATGATCCTATGAATTAAAATGACAATAAGGAAATATACCTTAACATTTTGTAAATTGTCAAAATATATAAATTAATTAATTTTAAAGAGCAATGTCAAATTTACAAATTAACACAAAAAACCAGTTCAAAGGTGTAATTTATATGTATTTAAGGAAAGGGAGAGTAATGTGACTAATTAAAATTTATTATAATAGTATTAATAATATTTAAAATGGAAGGAATTTTGTATAAAGACGGAAATCCAATTTTGAGCCTATATTTCCAAAGTGTGAACAAAATTTGTTAATTTCCACAAAAAGTCTACAGATATGGACTATAATACATCAATTTAAAGGGAATGAGATGATTAAACCAATAATAAGGTTAGTAATTCATAAAAGTAAGGAATAAAATAGAAAAATTCCATATATAATGTAATATTTTCTAATGTGTATGGAAGTCGAAAAATGTTAACAATACTTTTTCAAGGATTAACTGGGCAAGATTTATGACCAAGTTAATTAGTCTTTTGTTGAATATCAAGCTGAATAGGTGTGTGACAAAAACGTTCTTAAAATCGAGTCGAACATGATGCTAGCGTTTAGCCATTGAAATCAGTGAACGAGAGTTAAACGGTTTAGACACTTTTTAAAGCTAGAGCTATTAATACATTCACGACAATAGTGAAAACAAACACTTAACTATATAATACGAGTGAAAGAAACAAGTAAAACATTATAATTAAACTGATTCATTCTGAAATTCCTAACCATAACTTGAAAACTTAACCGTAGAAGATGAACACATAGAAAATAAACTAACTAACGCAAGTTTACACAGAACACTTCACCAGAATACACCAAACAGATTAACAGACATATTACACCAGTGCGGGGACATTTTAGACCTTGACGAAGGTAATTTTGTCGTGATTTTGGGACATGTCGAGTTCACAGTAACTACGCAAGAAATAGTAGCGGCCATCTTTTAATTCTACAGAGCCGGCATTCGTTATCCGGCAGTGACGTCATCGTCTGCGTATGGTATGACACGATCATACACATTACATATTAGAATTATTTAAATTTTATTAAATAATAATTATTGTATTTGTGTTAATTGTTAATGTTATACTTTCTCGTCACCCTTCTCTGACTATTAATCCTAATCGCTCAAAGAACCTGTCTTTTAATATAATATAACATAAAATTTTGTTCTGTATGACACAATCGATAATTCCTGAGACAGAGTCGATAATTGCTCTCCATCGATAAAATATCGATTATTTATTTAAAATTGTCAATAAATCTTTATATTTCCATTATTTTGTATCTGTACTTATTTCACAGGGTAATTTAAGGGTATTTATAAGGCTGAAGGCATTAAGTGAGAAGAATATATTCTATTTTGAACAAGATATTGGACCAGTCAGGAAAGTCACCAATCGATTATTACCTGGAGTTAATCTATTTAACTCCAGACTTGGTGCAAATCTTCAAGAAGTGCTCGACGGTCAATAAATACCTACCTGTTATTAAAATTTTACCAGAACCTTTTAAAAAACAGATTTATCTCTTATACATACCTCTAATAACATAAACAAAATTATTTTATTATTTGAAAATTCTATTATTATTGAATTTTCCATTTTATTTTTATTCTTTTGTAACGACCGGCATACAGCGGTCTGGTGACCAAGTGGCTAGCCCAAACAGTGGGACAGACAGATTATAGCCACACATACAGGGGTCCTCTTGCAAAGTGACGAATCCAACGCTGGGCTTTAAGGAAGAAGGCAGTACCCTAAAAAGCGTCTAGTTACAAAGTGGCGTCCAACTTAGAGGGCTTGAATAGAAAAGCCTGGCAGCGGTTATCCAGTCAGGAAGAAGGGCAACAACGATAAATCAAAATGGCAGAACTTACAGAAATGGAGATGATGAAAAAGGTGTTGGAAATGATGAAGGAGTTGAATAAGCAAATGAAAGGAGTCAATAAAAATATAGAATCCAATAACAAGAAACTGGATGATTGGGCAGAAGAAAGGAGAGAGGACAGATTAAAAAGAGAAGAATTAAGAAAGGTGAAGACCGAAGAAATAAAAAATGATAGCAAACTTGAAACAGAAGAGATACCGAACGAAAAAACAATTGAACCAACTATAGTATTACCTGAAAAGAAAACTAACGGCAATACAAAAAATACTAAAGATATGGAAATGGAGCCAAAGGAGAAGAGGAAAACGTTTCCAAAGAAATTAATGAAAACGAAGGAAGAAATAGAAATGATGAACCATGGTTTAATGGATGTCAATAATTTTCCAATTACCGACCATGAAGAAATCAGGAATTCCAGAAATTACGGAAGGAGATTAAAAATAATATTACAAATAATGTACCACCAAACAGTAGTTTACCAATGGGGAAGGACCAGAGGTAAATGGAATACTACATGTGGACTAGATCAGTTCCAGTGCGGAACTAAACAGTGTATTTCAGAAAGATGGAAATATAACATCTTATCAGACTGTGACGATGGCACTGGTGAATCACCAGAGTGTGTTCCATTAGTGCGCCATCCAGGACTATTCCAGTGTACAATTACACAAAAATGTATACCTTCCGGATGGATATGTGATGATGAACCAGATTATGGGGATTCAGAGAAGCAAATAATTGATAAACCAGATGAAGACCATCACAGATATTTTTCAGGTCATACAGCATATGGACCAGAGACATATTGGAATATAAGACAAGATAATAATGGGAACAATATTAATTACCATGATAATAATAATACGGGTCCAAATTATCAAAACCCGAATCGACCCTCTAATGGTTATCAGGGTAACCACAATCCCTACCCTGATAACGTAAATAGTCAGAGAAGCCCCAATTATGATAATAGTCCTTACCATAATAATACCAATCGTGCGGGTCCCAATAATAGTAATTTTAATAATAATAGGTGTCCTCGCCATATAGTGAACTTCATACTAGCCACAGATGGAAGACAGCGAGGTTTCAACCACAATCGACGAAGCAGTTACCGAAGATACGAAGAAAGGCGGAGGAGCCTAGAACGGGACCAACCGAGGTACTATCCGGCGCGTAGGAGCAAAAGTTTGGATCTGATAAGGATCTATACGGATACATAATGAGGTGGTAAAAGGGATGGATGTCATGATAACCGACAACGGCAAAACCACCATAAAGAAGATGAAAATAATTACCACTAAGGAAAAATGAGAAGAAGAAGGGACAAAGAACCAAAATGGGAATTTAAGAAATAAATTAATTAAGAAACTACACCTTATAAGGGAACTATGAGCAACAATGCACTATAATAACAAGCATCCACCTGGGTATAAAGAAAAAATAATAATAAGAAATACGTTTGAATAAAGACAAGAAAAGAGTCATACAATATTTATGAAACTAATATGATATGTTTACCATATAATTATGAAAACTATTACAATCATTTATGAAAGGTCTATGTGGCAGTAAGATAAAAGAAGAATTAGAATTTAAACCGACAAAATTCTAAACATAAGTAAGATCACCTTACATACCAATTATTTAAGAAAAACTTTATGGCGATGATAGAAGAAGAAGAATTAGAATTTAAACCAACAAAATTCTAAACATACGTAAGATCACCTTACATACCAATTATTTAAGAAAAACTTTATGGCAATGATAGAAGAAGAAGAATTAGAATTTAAAATCCACTAAATTCTAAATAAAAAAAAAAATGTAAGCCCACCTTACATACCAGATGTTTGTGAAAAACTATGTGGCAATAATACCAGAAGAGTGAATTTTGAATTATGAATAAATCAAGTTTCCCAAACCAAGTATAAGTACAACTTACCAACCAATTATGAATAAACCACTATGATGAGATAAACTGAAGGGATTTCATACCATATTTATGGTAAGAATAGAAGATAATTACCATGGTAACAAAGAATCATAATGGGATGAAGGAAGGGAACAGATTTAGAATTAAAATAAATAATTCTGAACCATATGATAATGTCTAAGTTCAATTTGAAGAGTAAAAACCTGTCCGTAAAATGGTGATGAAGGAAATAAAAAGGAAAAAATTTCTTTAATACGATTGGAGTGATTGAATAGAATAATAAAGTACAAAAACTTCTTTGGAATTATGACAGAATGAAACTTTGAAGTGGTATGAGGAGAAATTATGACCTCATTATGAAATTAATAAAAAACCATCATTCACAAGTATAATAACAATGACAGGAATGATGTGAAAATAATGTCAAAAATTTATGTAATTAAATGAATTAATATAAAATGATTTATGAATTAAATGACAATTATGATAATGACAGTTATACAAATTCTAGAAAATAGAACAAGTGGAAATTTTAAGAACGATGAAACAGTCTAAAAATGTCACAAAGATATGCTACTATAAATAATGCAGATTGTAATGAAAAAAAAAACCAGAAGGTAATAAAGAATTTATAACCAAAAGATTTATATGATAAGAAAAGTTGGAAAAATGTAATAATAGAAGAGCTTCCTACCATAATATCAAATGAAAGAAACATCCAGATAATAAGTCAGATGAACAACTGAGATAGAAATATTAAAATCTCTGAGAAGTATAATAAGAAATAAGTGAAGTATCCCAAAGATATTTTTTAAATAGTAACAAATGTGTACTATTCTGAATAATTTTTTTAATCTGTCTGATGATAATTCCAGCAGGATTAATATATTTTTTGAGCAGAGATGATTTGCCTCTGTACTCAAATATGTGTGAAGTATTGGACAGCAGAGGAAAGTAGCGTACAGTGCCTCTCTGAACTGAACCAGCTCACAAAGTAGGGAACGATAGGGAGAAAATATCCCAAGGAGAAAATACTAAGAAGAAATATAAAAATGAAATAATAAATATGAAACTCAGAAGACTATTACTATCAAGGAAGATCAAGTGAGAGTGATATAAACTCAGATATAAATAAGAAAATTTTAAAATGGAAGGAAGTCCAAAATAATAACAAACTTTGAATAATTATCATAAGCAATTGTTTCAGACAAAGCAAGTATAGTCTGAAAAAATTACTTCTGGAGAAGGGCATTCTGTAGCGTGACAGAAAATCCACTACATTTTAAGTCATGTGAAATCATAAAGTTTAATTACACCAACAAATGTTATAATAATATTGAATGACATTTAAATAAATCAGAGGAATGAACCACAATAAGATAAAAATCCTCACTACATAATATATAAAAACCACTGTTAACAGAAACCAAAGAAAGTATTGAAGCAACTCATCAACTCATAGTATAATACCAGTAAGGTACCCAGGAAGCTCAGAGCAGTAAACCAGTTATATAAGACTATATCAAAGAAAAAGAGACTCAATTAAAGGGTGGTGAAGACCAAATACCCCAAAAACAAGAAGAGGGAAGAATAAAGTTTGTGAACAGGAAGAAAGCAATACCCTGAAGCCTGTATAGAAGAATAAAGACAGTTCAGTGAATAAATTAAATACTACAAACTAAACCTCAGTCGTGATAACACCAAGTACCTTGGTTTACCCAAGAATGAGGAAGGAAGAACAGAAGAGTGAAGACTAGACGAGGGACAAGAATGAAGACTAGAAGAGGGACAAGAATGAATACCAGAAGGAAGATATGAAGAAGAACAAGAAGGAAGACAGGAGGAGAGGAAGAAATAGTATGAAAGAAACACCGTAGTAAAACCTATTATTATATAAACTACTATCGATCCCAAACCCACAAAAACTATGCAAAAGAAAGTATAACATACCCAAAATCTTATAAAATGTAATTATTGAGAAAACTAAAGTGCTGTATAGCGTTATAAGAAGTGCACCGACTAAAGCTATTGTATAATAAAGAAATAAACTAGTCTTAACGGTCCATGATTACTAAAGGTCTGGTCTGAGATAATAAGACTCAAAATATCAGAACCAACAGTGAAAGTGAATTTGTGTAAGTGTTTTTTTTTTTAAAAAAAGCAATAAACTTAAAGTTGGTGATACTATAACTTAGTAGTATGCTATATCACAACTTTAAAATCTAAATAATAAACAGCATAATAAAATAATAAAATGGAAGGTTTCCAGTATTTTATTGTTTTAATGTAAATCTTTATTTACAAGACATTTGTAAAAAATGATAATAAATAGAGTATGGGAATTAATGTTTGCTGATGTGGGGGATCACGGTAGTAATGGTTTGAACCAGAAAGGACTGGTACTAATATAGTATGAATAAGTGTAACATGTTTAAATAGACTGTTATTTCACAATCCTAAAATCAATGTGTTAAATAAATGTATTTGTAAGGTTTATTAGAAAATAAGATTTATGTTATGTGTTTTAAAAAGAATTATGTTTGATAAATAATAACCTACATACCAGTAATAATGTTCTAAAAGGTATGCTATGTTAGCTCAAAAATAGTTGAAAGATATATGTTCAAACCATATCTGCAATGTGTTCAATTGTGCAGATTGCTGAACCATGTTCATAATTATTTATTTTAAATATGTAATGTTAATTAACTACTACACAATACAATAAGTTATAAATCATGTTATTTTGATATAATTGTAATTATGTAAAGTCAGAGGAGGAATTAAGTTTAAATTATTTGAGAAAGAAAGAAATATAAAATTCTAAAATCTAGGCCATTTGGTGAAATCAGAGAACCAATATAAAATAGTATAATTCACTTATAAATCCTGTAAACTACCCAGATTTATATAAGATAACACAATTAACCACTACTAGGAATGATCCTATGAATTAAAATGACAATAAGGAAATATACCTTAACATTTTGTAAATTGTCAAAATATATAAATTAATTAATTTTAAAGAGCAATGTCAAATTTACAAATTAACACAAAAAACCAGTTCAAAGGTGTAATTTATATGTATTTAAGGAAAGGGAGAGTAATGTGACTAATTAAAATTTATTATAATAGTATTAATAATATTTAAAATGGAAGGAATTTTGTATAAAGACGGAAATCCAATTTTGAGCCTATATTTCCAAAGTGTGAACAAAATTTGTTAATTTCCACAAAAAGTCTACAGATATGGACTATAATACATCAATTTAAAGGGAATGAGATGATTAAACCAATAATAAGGTTAGTAATTCATAAAAGTAAGGAATAAAATAGAAAAATTCCATATATAATGTAATATTTTCTAATGTGTATGGAAGTCGAAAAATGTTAACAATACTTTTTCAAGGATTAACTGGGCAAGATTTATGACCAAGTTAATTAGTCTTTTGTTGAATATCAAGCTGAATAGGTGTGTGACAAAAACGTTCTTAAAATCGAGTCGAACATGATGCTAGCGTTTAGCCATTGAAATCAGTGAACGAGAGTTAAACGGTTTAGACACTTTTTAAAGCTAGAGCTATTAATACATTCACGACAATAGTGAAAACAAACACTTAACTATATAATACGAGTGAAAGAAACAAGTAAAACATTATAATTAAACTGATTCATTCTGAAATTCCTAACCATAACTTGAAAACTTAACCGTAGAAGATGAACACATAGAAAATAAACTAACTAACGCAAGTTTACACAGAACACTTCACCAGAATACACCAAACAGATTAACAGACATATTACACCAGTGCGGGGACATTTTAGACCTTGACGAAGGTAATTTTGTCGTGATTTTGGGACATGTCGAGTTCACAGTAACTACGCAAGAAATAGTAGCGGCCATCTTTTAATTCTACAGAGCCGGCATTCGTTATCCGGCAGTGACGTCATCGTCTGCGTATGTTACGACACGATCATACACATTACATATTAGAATTATTTAAATTTTATTAAATAATAATTATTGTATTTGTGTTAATTGTTAATGTTATACTTTCTCGTCACCCTTCTCTGACTATTAATCCTAATCGCTCAAAGAACCTGTCTTTTAATATAATATAACATAAAATTTTGTTCTGTATGACACAATCGATAATTCCTGAGACAGAGTCGATACTTGCTCTCCATCGATAAAATATCGATTATTTATTTAAAATTGTCAATAAATCTTTATATTTCCATTATTTTGTATCTGTACTTATTTCACAGGGTAATTTAAGGGTATTTATAAGGCTGAAGGCATTAAGTGAGAAGAATATATTCTATTTTGAACAAGATATTGGACCAGTCAGGAAAGTCACCAATCGATTATTACCTGGAGTTAATCTATTTAACTCCAGACTTGGTGCAAATCTTCAAGAAGTGCTCGACTGTCAATAAATACCTACCTGTTATTAAAATTTTACCAGAACCTTTTAAAAAACAGATTTATCTCTTATACATACCTCTAATAACATAAACAAAATTATTTTATTATTTGAAAATTCTATTATTATTGAATTTTCCATTTTATTTTTATTCTTTTGTAACGACCGGCATACAGCGGTCTGGTGACCAAGTGGCTAGCCCAAACAGTGGGACAGACAGATTATAGCCACACATACAGGGGTCCTCTTGCAAAGTGACGAATCCAACGCTGGGCATTAAGGAAGAAGGCAGTACACGAAAGGTCATGGTCTTGTTACAGTATATATAAATTCTTTATATTATTTATGATAACTGGGGGGGGGGGGCGTTCATTATTTTCAATATTTTTAATTTCTCACTGTAATTAGGCACTTAGCCACTTAGCCACTTAGGCACTTAGTTTTGAATTTTATTATGTCCTGGGGACTACTGTGTGCTTTAGCATTCTCTTATACACCTGATGTGCAATCAACCCACACCATGAGGGTAATATATAAAAATAAAATTTGTCATCCTAACAGGGATAATTATAATGAAAAAGTAAGAATTTATATACACCATGAGGGATATATAAAAAGGGCGTGGCAAGAGACCTTTATGTATATTGTATCGTATACTATTGTATAATGTATATGTATTGTGAAACATGTTATGTGTGTATATTTCTGTGTACATTTTGGGGGTTATAAGTGTTATGCATTTAGTGTATTTTTGGTGGGGACTTTGGATATAGGGTTTTTTCTTGGTACAATGTCTTTTTATAAAAGAAAGTTAATACATGAAGTCATGTAGTTATATCCTTTTCATTTTTTTTTATAACAGGTATTCTATCTCAATTAATCATTGCTGATCATTTCTTTAAGGAAATAATTTACTTTATTTAACTTTATAACAAGTATATGAGTTGTCACCCTTTGAAAATTATTTAATTTGTTTGAGTAATTATTTTTATAATTAATATTAGCAAGGAATCTATACCATTTATCTTCATTAAGTTATATGAAGCATTCTAACAGGAACATATAAAATAAATTTTATATTTTATTAATATTTTAATGGAAGCTTTATTTCAAGGTTAGTTATAGTTTTCAATTTCAATTCATTGGTAGAGTGACATAGCAAATTATTTTCTTGGTTTCAATAATATTTTTCAGGTGGCCTTGTTGAGAAAGTATGCTTTATTTAATTAACTATTTAAGGGGAATTATAGATTACTGTTGGGTTTATTTATTTTATTATTAATTGTGCAATGAGATAGAATAATAAAAGGATTTGTTAATTGTTTAATTCTTGAGTTTTCATTGCAAGTCCCGTCTCACTGGATCCAGCGCATTTTTTGGCTTCTCTAGGCTTAGCCTAGTTATAATTAACTTGTGGCCCCTCTTAAAAAAAAAAAAAAAATCTTTTTTTTAACTGCTTAAGTTAAAGTGGGGTTTCAATTGTCTTACCGACTCTAGCCGGGTTCTGGAGATAGGGGGGACTCACAGCAGCAGCAGCAGCAACAGGTGGAGATGGACCGTCAGCATCACTGAAAAAAAAGTAAAATTGAACACCGGAAGTAAAACGCAAGAATACAAGAGTTTATTAATGAAAAATGTCTTACCGACTCGAACCGGGTTGTGGAGATAGGGGCGAACCCGCAGCAGTAGCAGCAGCAGGTGTGTCGTCGGCATCACTGAAAAAAAAAAAATATAAATTCAATTTATAGAAGTGGTGCTCTTCATAGACAACTACGTATACATGTTCGATATACACAGTCTGCAGCCGGTGAACGGGTATCCGCGTTCGATCACAACGCTCGGTGTTCGCACGATGACGAAAATAAACGCTGCGATACACACGTACAGGGGTCGAACCCTTCTGTTGTACAACGATATGTATTACGGCGAGATAGAAGAGTGCACGTTCACGATCAAGAAACACGGATACGTTAAAGATCGTTTTGTCGGCTTACCAGAAGCCGTCTATAGCGCGTTCCGATACACTGACGGAAAGATTTATTTCTTCAAAGACGCACGCGTATACGTGTACGATGAATTTCTAAATACGATCGTAAAAGAAAAACATAGCGACTGACTCTCCGTTGTCGGAATAAAATGCATAGACAGTACGATCGTATCAAAACTAATCGATTTATTACGCGAGTACGTATAAATGCCGTGCACAACGGTCGAGGCGCATCATTCACGAGATGAGTGTTGACAAGTTCGGCAGACACCAGAGCGCTGTCAGAGCGCGAAGGGAGACGCGACGCAGTCTGCGGGAGGATATTGGTATCACGATGACCGAGGACGGGCACTTCGACGTAATGGGGAAAAAATACAAAACTTGGGCGAACCGCACGAAGGTAACGATGCCGTTCCACTGCGCTTCGTGCGTGACCACTGTCTGTTAGCCGACGATCCGCCGACGTCGCAAGTAATAGACGTGAAAGGTCGTAAGCTCGTCAACGTCGCCGCTCCCGTCAATCTAGGGGATGCCGTCAACAAGCAGTACGTAGACTACTGGTGCTTACGTTTCACACAACTGGCACCGAACAAGAAGAACGGGGCTGTCGTCGACGCGCGGGACCATCGCATACAGTCTCTGAGGGAACCGATTCGCGCGAGAGACGCTGCGACCAAAGTATACGTGGAATCGAAGATCATACAGAAGTATACGAACTCTAACCTAATGGTCGGCAACGTGCGGATAACGCAGTTAGCTCCGCCCGTCAACAACAAGGACGCGGTGAACTTGGAATTTTTGAACCGACACACGATCACCGCGGTAAACGACGCTTATTTCAACGTACAAGGAAAGACTATTCTTACGTTGGCGACGGTGGCGCACGGGCTACGGACGCAGTGAACGCACGTCAATTGGAGGACGCGAAGCGGTACGCGAAGAGTGAAACGTACAAACCCGCAAAAGTGTTCGAACACTGTTGGGAGAAAGTGGTATCGTATATCTATAAATTGCATAAGCGCGCAGCTCGGTGCCGAAGAGGCAGACTTACTACTTACGAACAAGGCGGAGACGAACGAGTTGATTAGTGATCTGGACAAATCCAACGACGAGCACGATTGAAGATCCCTTTAACGAGAGCAGCCGAAACGGTAGTCATGTATGAACTACGTAGCCAAGTTGATAAAAAAAGGGGGCGTGGTCTTATCGGAAAAATAGTTAAAAGCGCGGTAACATTCGTCGCGAAGTCAGTACCTACACTGATCAATGGAGCGGTGGACGTATTACCGGTGGAACTACATCTGCCCGGCTACAGGTTCTGCGGACCCGGAACGAAACTAGAGGAGAGATTGGCTCGTGGTGATCGAGGAATCAACGAGTTGGACGACGCCTGTCGCGAACACTATATCGCTTACAGCAAGTACAAGGACAACGAACGACGACGTGTAGCGGATCGTGTGCTAGCCGGTAAGGCGTGGGAACGAGTGAAAGCTTTGAATTCAGGCACCAGTGAAAGAGCGTACGCGGCAGCCGTAGCAGCAGCGATGAAAGCGAAATCGGCGTTAGGCAGCGGGCTATGCTGCGGTGGTGGTGGTGGTGGTGGTGTGCGTAAACGTCGACGTCGCACCAGACGACGCAAGCCGGTTTGACGCACGATAATCAGGAAGAGGAGGAGGACGGCGACGACAACGAGGACAGGACGACGACGAAGTCGGACCGGTGGTAAAAAGGCTTCAGGACTCTACCTTCGGCCGTACCGAAAAAACTAATCAAAATACCCGTGCGTCCGTTGTCCGATCGAGATCTTTATGAGTACACGAAACGATTGCGTATACCTTATTTCAGAGGTGTGTACATGCGCGACGCACTTCCTAGTACATCACCGTGGGAGAACGAAAGCTCGATCGTGAATCTGGACGACGCTACCGGACCGGGCACGCACTGGGTATGCTACAAGAAACGAGGCGACAGAGTCTGGTACTTTGATGGATTCGGCAATCTGCGCCCTCCTGTCGAGCTAATACGGTACTTTGGATCGAACGTGACCGACGTTCATTACAATTACACGCGGAAACAGCCGTCGGACACAGTCGTCTGCGGACATTTATGTTTGGAGTTTTTGACATCGAACGATCAGTAAACGACAAGATGTCTTCGCTTACGGTCACCGTCACGGGAACGGAACCGAGCGCACTGGTTTATGACTTTTTTCCACCACTTGAACTGACGGACGGTGAATGGTACGCGGGACTGCTGGACGTTACCACGTACAACTCTATACCGAACGTGGAAAGCGGAAGAAACAACGTCTTTCCCGTACTAAAGGGAGCACGTAAAACGTTAGACCCTGTCAATATACCGACCGGTGTGTACGAAATCAGCGATATCGAAACGTACCTGAAGAAAGAACTAGCAGACCCGAAATTTTCTCTACGACCCAACAACAACACGTTGAAATGTGAAATTTATTGTTCATACGATATCGATTTCGGATGAACGGAACACACGATCTGTACCATGTTGGGTTTTTCCAAGAACCGAAAGTTAGAAGCGTATAAATTACACACGTCGGACGCGTCTGTAAACATTAACAAAGTGAACGTTTTGGAGATAAGGTGTAACGCTGTACAAGGATCGTACAAGGCGGGACGAAACGAGCATATACTGCACTCGTTCTATCCAACGGTTGAGCCAGGATTCAAGACAGTCGAAACGCCTAGAAACGTCATTTATTTTCCGCTTAACGTACTACACTTGCGTAACGTTACAGTGTCCGTACACGATCAGGACGGTGATATCGTGAATTTTCAAGGCGAAGTCATCACCGTGCGTATACATTTGAAACGTGTGTAGTAATCATGGAAATTTATTTCACCGATACCCCCGTGATCGCCCCCGTGAGCGGTTGCGACGGCTCGCACCACAAGATAAAAGAGGACAACACTTTTGGAAAAGGCATCAGTAGACGTTAGTCGTTGGCACGGTTAACAGCAACTAACCGACGCTACCTGATTTCACTAGGATTCAAACTCAAGAAAAACAAGTAACATGGCGGACAGCGGCATCGTCTTACCCGTTGAACGCCGACCATTTTTGAAGACAACATCATACATTACGAATATCATCCTCATTCACTGTACGCGTCGGCGTTACGATACGGAAATAACGATGAGATACGCATACCTATCCTGGAACAGGAAGTCTTCACTTTACCGATGGAAAGTTTCCTGTGCGTTGAAGGCAGGTTGAGCAAAAGGACCGCCAGCATCGGTACTGTGAACGTGAAAATGGTCAACAACGCGATCGCGTTTCTCTTCGAAGAAATCCGTTACGAACTGGCCGGCGTGGAAGTGGATCGTAACAAGAGCGTCGGTATCACGTCCACTATTAAAACCGTGCTATCTGCCAGCAAGCAGGACATTGTTTCGATGCAAAACGCCGGTTGGGTTGCTCCTACAGCTAACGAGCTAACGCCGACCGGCAAAAACGAGGAATTCAAATTTTGCATACCGTTGAGGATGCTGATGGGATTCGCCGAGGATTTCACGCACGTTATTTTAAACATGAAACAGGAACTGATACTGTTACGCACTTCCACCGACGTTAATGCTCTGTTCTCGTCCACGGATGCGCCCGCTAACGCTGATATAGAACTGACCAAAATCTCTTGGATGATTCCGTTCGTGTACGTGAACAACGAAGTACGGGTACGATTGTTGGATATCATACGCAAGGACCTACCACTATTCTTACCGTTTCGTATTTGGGAAACTGCACGAGTACCCGGCTTTACCAACGACCGACAGACAGACTTGGACAGTGAAAACAACTACACAACTGGAGAAACCGCGGTACGTGATACTCACCTTCCAGACCGCCAGAAAGAACAATTTGAAAAAACACGCAGACGAATTCGATCACTGCAAGGTGACCAACGCGAGACTCTTTCTGAACGACAAATACTATCCGTACGATAACCTGAACCTGGATATCGATAACGGACGTTACGCATTGCTGTACGACATGTATACACGATTTCAAAAATCGTACTACCACAGAAGTCAACCCAACGTACTTCTAACACCTACTGAGTTCATAACAAAAGCGCCGTTATTCGTCTTCAATTGTAGCAGACAGGACGAGTCGCTCAAGTCTTCACCAGTCGACGTCAGATTGGAATTCGAGTCGTCGACCAATTTCCCCGCTCAGACTGCGGCCTACTGCTTGATACTGCATGATTCGCTCAACGTGTACACTCCGTTATCCAACACGGTGCGCAGACACAATTAAACGCTTACTATATATTATTGTTTTTTGCTTTTTAGAATGTAATGTGTGCATTACATGTATGTGATTTTTTTAATTAAAAAAAAATGTAATCAATTTTCATGTATTTTTATTTTGCTGTAAATAGAATGTAATGCAATTTTTTTTTTAAAAGTAATCATTTTCATGTATTTTATTTTTGTGGAGGGGGAAACGATTATCCTCTCCTCCCTATTCATCGCTCAGTGTTTCATCGGCGCGACTCGCGAGAGGACGCACAAGATGCTTTCAAACGATCACGAGGATGACGATAACAATCCCAACAACAACCGCTATTTCAAACAATGCGGTGAAGCGACGACGACGACAATCAAGTCCTTATCACCGGACGATAAAGAAGTGCAGGTGATCTTAATTAAAAAAATCACATCCCCGTACCCGCGTTACAGAAGCTTGGAAAACCGTTTAAAGAGTTTTAAAGAATGGCCTATATCGTTAACGATAACGCCTAAAGAATTATCAGAAGCAGGTTTCTTTTGCACCGGACGCAATGATAGAGTGATTTGTTTTTGCTGTGGAGGCGGTTTAAACAAATGGGGACGTGGAGAATATGCTTGGATGGAACACGCACGTCATTTCCCTGCGTGCTCTTACGTAATGTTAATGAAAGATAAAAACTTTATCATCAAGGCACTGGGTATCGTTACCGAACCGCAAGCAGCAACAGCAGCAGCGACAGCAGAGAACGAACAACGCACCGACACGATCAACGAGAATATAAAAAAACGTAAAAGGAGGCTTGAATCGTGATACGATGTGCAAAGTCTGTTACGCACAAAACGTGGAAGTTGTACTTATTCCCTGTCGACATTTTATCACATGTGTGAATTGCGCCATAACCCTACATACGTGTCCCTTATGTAGAACCGCATACACCGCTTACATGAGAGCGTATTTCTAGTTCGTTTTCACGCTTTAATTTCATCGCATAGTGAATACGAGGTTTGAAAATCTATGCTGCTGAGACAGAAGTGTTTATTCCGACCTCCGCTAATCTCGCATACCTCAGTGTTTGAACAGCACGCGGTGAAGACGGACGCATGGAGCTGTTATCTCCGTACGAGTACATACACTGCAGTGACTTAAAGCACACAGTACTGTACCCTATAGAAATTTTTGTATACGACGTTTTGACATGTAAATTTGTTGCACTGATCTGTGACGAGAATATAAGGTACAAAATAAAAGTTCCGAAAAAATTCTTTACGAGCGTTTCACAACATACAACGTGTCTGTTCCGTAAGACGGACGGATCTGCAGCGTTCCTAGTAACACCAGACACGTTGTTTATAACGAAAAAAGGATGAACGACGATAAGCTAGCAGTCATACTTGACTTTCACTGTTTCATCGACAACGATGGAAACGAACTCGTTAAGGAACTAGCCGTTATGGATCTCACCGCATTTGCCAGCAGGCATTGGATATTTACACCTCCAGCAGACACGATCGTTTCGAATCACAAACACGTGAGGACAAACAGATGGTTAACGGACCATTATCATGGACTAGCGTGGACGGACGGGGACACATCGTACGAACATCTTGTGCCGATATTAGAAAAGTATACGTTTCCTTTTAACTTCGTGTTCGTAAAAGGATTGCAAAAAAAAGATTTCTGCAGAAGCGTATCGTGAATTTTAATATTATAAATTTAGAAGATTTCGGTTGTCCCAAACTAGAACAATTACAATCAATACATGGAACAGCCTGTCTCGCGCACCGCTTTTTTCCGGAAATATGTACAAATACTAGAGTACACGCTTTACGCGAGTGGGTTATATCAGATTGTAGAGTAATCAATATGTTTCTGATAAATTACTAATTGGATACATTATTGTTTAGCGCTTACGTAAAAAATAACAGTCGTCGCCTTTCTGTCGATTACAATACCCTGTCTAGCCGTATAAAAAAAATTAGCGTCAACGACATGTTCGAACAAGCACGAGTGCTGTCTAGTCGTATAAAAATAACCGACTCGCCTCCTCCCCACCTACCCATCGAACATAGCGTGAGAAATCAGGTCGTATCCTGTTCACACGGTTAAAAATAAGCGCTTACAGTGCGTTGAGTGGTTCCCCCTGCACAACTACCTCCCTATTTATTCCGCTACGCACGAGCGTTATTCATTCAGACCTTGAGAGACGCGCAAGAAAATATAAATTCTTTATTTTAAAATGGCATCATTCACTGCAAAGTTTGCAACCATTAGCGCGATTGAGTATAAAAAAATTAAGGAATTGATAATCGGTGTTAAATATCCATAGAAGAATTACGGAACATAGACGCAAAGTACGGGAAAGCCGTACTCGTCACTCTCCAAGATTACAGGGACCCAAAACTAAAATATCGTGTATATCTACCTAAGAGATACGCGGGCGTTTTCGAAGATGAGGAATTAAAAAATTTAGTACCATGTTAACTGCAACTGGTTTATCGTGGAGAAAAAGATAGAGCTTACATAGTAGACATTGTAGAGTAGGACCGAATGGACATCTTCATTTATCATGTATAATTTTCATTGCACATACACATAATTGTCATTAGCTGCGCGTACGATTACATATTTATATTAACTTGTACTTAGTTGTATTTTCATTTAATTTCTTTTAATTATACATAATATATTTTAACTTATAATATAATGTGCTTACACATATTTCATTTGATTTAATTGTATT
Organism: Magicicada septendecula; assembly: GCA_034769895.1. Taxonomy (NCBI): domain Eukaryota; kingdom Metazoa; phylum Arthropoda; class Insecta; order Hemiptera; family Cicadidae; genus Magicicada; species Magicicada septendecula. The sequence goes on from CM068375.1 coordinate 305,588,614, forward strand.
CAATTTGTCAATGTGCTTATGTCTAGATAATAAAATAAGGCTTACGTAGTGTACATTTTAGAGTAAGCCCGGATAGGCATCTTCAAAATAACAAATATATTTGTACATAATTGTCATTACACGTGTTTACAAATGGTATTTAAAATATAATGTGCTTACACAATTGTGTATGCGTTTACATAATGTGCTTACACAATTGTGTATGCGTTTACATAATGTGCTTACACATAATTCATTTGATATAATTGTATACAATTGTATTTTGTAATTGTCACTACTGTGTGTGTGTGTTTACATATTTGTCATGTGATAGTGCACTTGGTTATTTTAAATTGTAATTAGTTTTACTTAGATGTATTTCGTACACAATTGTCATATTGCGCATGTTTACATATTATGTATTTTGTAATTGTCACTACTATGTGCGTTTACATATTTGTCATAGTGCTCTTGTTTATTTTAAGTTGTAATTAGTTTTACTTAGATGTATTTCGTACACAATTGTCATATTGCGCATGTTTACATATTATGTATTTTGTAATTGTCACTACTGTGTACGTTTACATATTATGTATTTTAAATTGTAATATATTTTGATTACATGTATTTTTAATTGTATTTAATTAAACAGTATCGCTTTAACATTTTTATTGTATTTCAATTTCAAAAGTCCTTCGAACATTAACACTAATCATCACTCAATATACAAGCTAGAACGAGTGTTGCACATCGTGCATTCATGTGTTATTACACACAACTAATTTAAAAAATCAATTTTATTAAATAATAATTGCTTGATTATAATATACTTTAGAAATTAAAGAATATTTAAAAATCAAACTCACCCTGTACGAGTTCCAGTTGAGTCTCGCCGAACGATCTGATGTTGAGAGCAATTCGTACAGCTTATATACAATATCTCAAGGATGTACACGAAGAGATGGTAACAACTAATGCACACCCAACGACAAAAAAAACTGCCACACACAAAGTCAAGGACGGCCACTTAGCTTGGCTAGCGTTCTGTTTCACACACTAATTTATGTACGTCCCTCTCACACGCAACGATAACATATGCTCAGGCAGTCGGAGTCATTTATTACATCAGCGGCTCGCGTTCTGTTATTAAACAAATTTATGTACGACTAATAAAGCCCCCGCCCTCACTACGTTCACACGCTGCGATAACAGATGGCCAGACAGTCGGATTAAAAACATCATCAGCAGCAGCTTGTGTTCTGTTATTAAACAAATTTATGTACGACTATGTTCACCCGCAACGATAACAGATGAACAGACATCATCATGATGTAAGAAGTTATAAATAACTGCACGTGTAAAGGTCTCAGCGGGAGTCAACTGCCACTTCTCCTTATTAACTCACATATATTACATACCCACCAGCGATAACAGATGGCCAGTCAGCATTCTGATGTAAGCGGATAAAAATAACTCCACGTGTGGAGGTCTCAGTGAGAGCCGATTACATCATTTGTGGCGTCCTGTTATTCACAGATATTACATAAACAGTAATTATTTTCCATGAGTGTTGTGTGTTTTATATAAGTGAATTGACGTTCAATTATGCAGTGCATATCATGTGTGTTTCTTACAACAACAAATGTACACGACACTACACTTTTTTTACGTTCGTGCGATAGAACTTACATATCAATAAGAATATCTTATATAGTAATAATTTATCTTCTATGCACAGAATTACGATAATCAATTTTACAAGTGAATCAAATTTCAACTGATACGCAGTGCATATCATGTGTGGTTCTTACAACAAATGTACACGACACTACACTTTTTTGATGTGAATGCGAATGAACATCTTATGGTTCGTTCTCAGTGTCATGTAAGGTTTTTCCGCGACCAATATTTGTGTACTTTCGAGGGCCTCGTGTGCAAAAATTATAAGGATTACAGAATATCTAAAACTATGATTGGATATCCCGTTTCGTCGACTACCGGAAATGGTTTGTCGCGAGCGGAGGGGGGGTTGCGCGGTGACGTCACAGCGCTGCGCGTGGGGGTCTAAATTTGGGCTTGTGTGGGCACGGCGCGCGCTCAGTTCAGTTGTATCTCCGGAACGAGTTGGTCGATTTTAGTGATCGAGGTGTCTGCGGAGATCTGAGAACGTGAGGTAGACGTTAATAACACAAGAAATATAAAATTAACATTGTAAAGCAGAAAATATTGAGATATTGTGAAAATGCCGCGTCCTCAGAAGAGAAAGAAGGCTGTAAAATCTGGAACTCCGAGCAAAATGCGTGCACCACGACTTACAAATATAGAACATTGTCGGCTACGTCGATTGCAACAAAAGCAATTGGAAAGAAGACGCCAGAATCCGAATTTGGATGGTGGAAGTGGAGCGCCCAGTACAAGTAGCGAGTGCGTACAACGTTTGGAGCAACCTAGCACTTCGTCTTCGTGTCGAATGGATTTGAGAAGTGGTCCAATAGACGTAGAAAGCAACGACGATTCCATTGATATGCAGGATGACAATACTGAGACTCGTACGGACGGTGACATCGGTCCGTCAATGGCGCGTTCAGACCTTTCGCTCGATTTGACAAATAAGTATGCTGCATGCGATCGCCACTTTGTGAAAATGTTCTTTGACAATGAATTTGGACTTGGTTGTGATGTTTGTAATCGACTTTGGTTCAAGAAGGATCTTAAGCTCGTTAAAGTTAAACACTGTAACATTTTGCGCAGCGAGTTCCCCGACCAAGTAGTGGAGGCTATGGTAGCATGTGTAAATTGCCGTCGATGCTTGGATACTAATAAAATCCCATCCATGAGTGTGTCTAACGGTTTTAAATATCCTGATCGACCTAAAACTTTGCCAGTGTTGAATCCGGTAGAGGAACGGTTGATATCACCTAGGCTGCCTTTCATGCAAATTCGCCGACTTCGACACGAGGGTAGTTATGGCATCATTGGTCAAGTAATAAATGTTCCAGTTGATGTGAACAATATGGTGAAACAATTGCCTCGACAGTTGGACGACGATTATGTGATAAATGTTAACATCAAGAGGAAATTAATGCACAAATCGTCATATTTGAGCGGGTATGTTCGGAAATCCAATGTAATGCAATGGCTGCAGTACTTGGTGAAACAGCCGTTGTACCGTATGTATGGAATTACCATCGAAGGAACTTTGTTGGACAATATATGTGTCGACAGAATTGACGATGATGGGGATTGTGTAGAAGAGGCATCAGTGTTAGACTCGGATTGCATTGTGGCCAGGCAACATACACTTCTGTGGAACGAGGAGAACTGTCTTGATATAGCGCCCGGCCAACATAGTATGCCGTTGAATATTGTGTACGATACACACGCCGAGGAATTGTCGTTTCCAAATATTTACTTGGGTATAGATCGTCGCTACAAAGATGGTGTAAGAGTGACTCCTTATATGATGGCCACGAGTGAAATTAGACGTAAAGATCGGCGAGGTGTAACCCCACAACACATCTTGTATATGGCGATGAAAATCTTGAGAATGAGAGTCGTCGAGGGAATGTTTCATACTTTCAAAACGTCCAGCACAGTTAATGTGACTCGTGCTATGTTAAATGATAAGGAGTTCATACGTGATTGCATGGAAAAGAATTTGACATTTCTTAAATCCTTTCCAAATTCGATGCAGTATTGGCAGGATCGTAAGCGTGACTTGTTTGCAATGATGCGCCAGCTTGGGAAGCCTACTGTGTTTCTTACGTTGAGTGCAAATGAAATTCGTTGGCCAGGTTTGCTGTCGGTGTTGCATCGCCTAAGTGATCGTCTTTGTAGATTTGGGCGCTCAATATCTAAGGTCATTGAGGAAATTGAGCCCGACATTACAACGCCAATATTTCTTACTGGTGATTTCAATGTCGATCCCAACGATCCGAGAAATGATTGGCTGGTTCCATATATGCAACAAGAATACGATCTACAACTTGTACAAACCTCTCCGACTACGCTTGGAAACACCACAATCGACTTAACGTTTGTACGTCAACTTAGTCCGACGATTATGCCCTACGTTTCATATTTTAGTTACCATCGACCAATTGTTCATAAGTTAGCCATTTGTACTAATGATTTCGATGAATAAATGTTATGTATAGCGTAATTTTCTTTCTTTCATTTCAACTTTCTTTCTGACAAACAAAACAAAAGAATCTCCCAATAACGAGAGTAACGTATGTAATTTCGCATTCACGAAATAAAGATCCGACGGGAGTATCAAGAATACGCCCTGAATATTTTTACGTTCGTGCGATAGAAATTACATATCAATAAGAATATAGTATATAGTAATATTTATCCTCTATGCACAGATTTACGATATTCAATTTTACAATTGAATCGATTTTCAACTGAAGGACCAAGTCATCTTTTTATTTTTACCATTCTGTTCTATTTTAACACAGTTCACAAGTTGGTAACAATGCAATACATGTCTCTTCACATCAACGATATCCCTTTTCCATACATAATGTGCATTGATTTTCAACTGAAGGACCGAGTCATCTTTTTATTTTTTACACTATATATATATATATATATATATATATATACATAGACACGCATTCGTATTTACACAGTTCACAAGTTGGGAACAATGCAATACACGGCATCGACGATATCCGGAAGGTGGCGTAAATATCCAAACCCATACACTATAACACACGCACGAGTTGACAACGTGGCCGACGATTAACCAGCACACACCAGCACGAGTCGACAACGTCGACGCTTTTCCAACATGACCGCCCGGAAAAACCCCTTACATATACAAACCCGTACACTATAACGCATGCACGAATCGGCAACGTGGCCGACGATTATCCAGCACACTCTTACACAACCCGACAACCTCGCGCTTTTCCAACATGGCCGCCAGAATTTTACAACATGGACGCAGACCCCACCACTCCAGGCGGCGATCAAGCCACGAACAGGCCCCCGCCGGACAGCGAACTGCGGCCACGCCTCCACCAATCAACGCACGGTTAACCCCCTACCCACAGCGCCGCCGACAACATGGCCGACGTACGAATCACAACTTCGTCACGACCACCACTGTCACGTGGGACACCACCACTACCCCCCAAGCCATCCCCACCTACAGCATGGGCGGCACACAGCACCGGATGTATACCCCCACCACAACAATTTTTGAATTTCGCGCCAAAAGAGGGGGGAGTGACGTCACTTCCGCGGTAGAACTCTCATAACCACCCTACTATAGATGTATGTATGTACGGATGGATGAATGGTGGACTTGGCCGCAATTATCTATGTGATTACTACACAAATTTGATCTTTTTATTTTCCTTAAAAATAGTTCCTTAATTTATTAAACACAACAAATACACGAGTTTCACTGTATGTTTGTATGGTATTTGACAGTAAAAATTTGAGTTTTATATGGCCTTGTTTTTTATGCTTTACACACTTTTCCCACTTTTTATTCTCAATCCACAGTTAATAAAATGCACACGATTAAATCTCAATTTTTATTATAAAAAATATACAAAAATTCACATGCTTATTACATTTTGTAATGAGTATAGTCCAAGTATTGTACATTTGTTACATTCTCAAGTAGAACCGGATCTGTCCCAGAAAAGTCTTGTCTGTTGCTGTCGTATGCTGATATGGCACTCGCTGGCGAGTAGACTGGCGTCGAGTCCTGGAGTAGATGCGGCATTTCGAAGTTCATATTTTGTTAATATATTGAACATTTCAGATTTTGCTTGGATCATCATTGAAGGAGGTAGGCCACTCAGAACTGTTTTAATGTGTTCACCAAAAGTTTCTATTGTCGAATTAAATTTAGTGAGATTCTGTATATCTTTTTGTCTCTGCTCCTCTCTCCTTTTTAAAAGCGTAATCAATTCAGCGTGTTGATCATAATCGTGTTTTCTTTTTCTCACACGTATATTGTGTTTTTTTACTTGTCTGGGACTCGACGCTGGTTGTTCTTCAGTGTTTGTCGTATCGGTCGTATTCAATATATCGCTAGTAACCGTCAGGTCGGATAGTATGTCCTGTGATGGTTCTTCAATATTGGACATACTATCCCGCTCCCTGTGCACCACACTTAAAAATGTCAGTCTATCATAGAGATGCCTCTTTGGTATTTTAGTCGCAGCTGAACCCGTTCCCTTTTTCATTTTATTTTTACACAGGAAATATGAATCGCGTAACGACTTCCAACTTTCTTGCAGTCTTCACCTGGAAAAAAAATTAATGTACTTGACACGAATATTATTTTGCAGTCACTAATATTATTTTAAATTGTTTTGTTTTAGATTTCTGGCTACAGGGGAATCGTACAAATCAATGGAATTTGCATACCGCATTTCTGCGTCATACATTAGTGTAATCGTGAAAACAACATTACCAATACTGAGCAAAAAACTTATTCCAATTTTCATGCCTAATCCAACAGAGAGTGACTTCAAACGTTTATCAGACGATTTCTGGAATCTGTGGGATTTTCCAAACTGTATTGGCGCAATTGATGGTAAACGCGTCCGTATTAAATGCCCTGATAATAGCGGGTCCCTGTTTTTCAATTATAAACAACATTTTTCTATTGTTCTTTTGGCTCTTGTAAGTGCAAATTACAAATTTATTGCAGTGGATATAGGCTCTTATGGAAAAGAAGGTGACAGTGGTATTTTCACAAATTCTGCCATGGGCAAAAAGATTGCCGCCGGGCAATTCAATATCCCCGAAGTTAATTTCTTACCTGGCACTAACATATTAGCCCCACATGTAATTGTAGGCGACGAAGCCTTTGCTTTGGATACATTTATGGTAAAACCTTACTCAAAAAATAACGCCAGAAACTGTTCAATGAGCTTGTGTCGAGCAAGGAGAGTTACTGAAAATGCATTTGCAATTCTCTGTCACGTTTTCTGAGTATTTTACACACCTATTGCTTGTATGCCCCAAACTTGCGACTATCTCATATCAGTCGCATGTTGCTTACATAATATGTTACGGGATGGATACCTCGAAAAACAGTGCAAACCGCATTACGTCTCATTTGACACAACTACAGTCCCACAAGAAAACATGATACTGTTACGACATCACAGAACAATCTACGTGTTTGTCGAATGTGCCAGAAGAATCTCACTCTAATGTGTGTGGCATACGTGACTGTAGACGCATTTGCGAGAGTCTTCTCGAGGCCGCCAGCTGCGCGGACTGTGTCAAGGCCGTAATTAATTACGTAGTACACTGGCGCTAAGACGCAATTAGGAATGTTCTCGTCTGCGAGCGTGGGTATAAATACGTGGCGGCAGCGGCCTTAAATCAGTATAGCAGCGATATATTGTCAGTGCGGTTCGAGTTATTATCGGGCGAGATTACTGTGTACGTTCAAGTGGTTATTAGTGAAGTGTTGCGTTTTATAAGCGGACGGTATATTGTAAAACAACTGTGTTTTAATATTAGTTGACATTTATTTGCGTGTGAACAATTTTTATTTGATTTGCTGTAGTAGACTGTGTTGCTAATTACGAACTGTTTAACTGTAAAAATTAAAGCTGGTGATTAGTGACTTAATTGGTGTCTTGTACTTATTTTGTTTCCACTGTACCTACGACGAACAAGTAGACCGTCGTAACAGTGGTGTCAGAACTGGGATAGAACGGTTAACAGTGGAAACAGTGAACACTTTGTACAAGACGAGTGTATTTCGTAATTAATCGGAAAACAATGGATGCCAGTCAGATGATGGAAAATTTACAGTCGCTGCTGTTACAGACGGAGAAACGACAGGATGAGAAACGCAGGCAGGAGGCGGAAGAAGCAGAAAAACGACAGGATGAGAAATGCTGGCAGGAGGCGGAAGAAGCAAAAAGACGACAAAAAGAAGAACGAAGACAAGAAAGAGAAGAAGCAGAAAAACGACAGGATGGAAAACGTAAGCAGGAAGCAGATGACATCAAAGCGTTAATTCAAGAGCAAAAGCAGATGCAAAAACACACTACAGCAGAATTGGGTCTCCTACGTGGTGACGTAGGTGAATTACGAGGTGAGCTTAACAATCAAATTACCAGAATATCTGACGTAGAAGAATCCATGTCAAATAAAATAGCTGAAGTATAAAAATCTGTCACGAGTGTGGAAAAAGCTATGTCAACAAAAATAAATGACTCGATTACAAATATAAAAGAGCAGATTAGAAATGAAGTCGAGCAGTGCCTGAAGTTACAACCAAAACAACTTTGTGAACAGACTGTACTAATGATAAAGACAGAAAAAGACGCAGAAAATAAGTTAATAGAGAAAGTCACTTTGCGTGCAGTAGGGACAGTTCATGTCAAAGCTCCAACCTTTGACGGAAGCAGTCACTGGGCAACGTACCTCCGCCAATTTGAAGCTTCTGCATGCGCAAATAATTGGACAGAGAAAGACAAGGCAGTCTCACTCGTTCTCGCATTAAAAGGACCAGCGGCAGAATTACTACAGAAAGTGCCACCTGACACCCAGAACATCTATGCCGAGTTGATAAAAGCTCTAGAATTACTCTACGGTGATAAACATTTGCGAGAGGTGTACTACGCTCAGTTGAGAACAAGACGACAACGTTCCGGGGAGAGTCTTCAAGAGTTTGAAGGAAGTATCGACAGATTGATTAGATTGGCCTACCCTGAAGCACCAGAAGACATCCGAATAAGGTTTGCGGTGCAGACATTTATTGATGGCATCGGAGATTGTGAACTTCAGCAAGTGTTACGAATGGCAAGACACCGAAATAGCTCAGAAGCTCTTGTTCACGCCCTAGAGTTTGAAGCTGCCAAGTCAGCGTCCCGCTACATTAATAGGTTTGTGCCATCACGCACTCAGAAGATCCCTGTATCACATTGCCGTAACGATGGGTGCAGAAAAACAATGTTGTCGGACAAACAATTCAAAAGTCCAAGAGAGTCGCAACGATTTGAAAAAGACAGAAGACCGAAATGTTACAACTGTGGAAAACGTGGTCATCTACAGGTAGACTGTTGGGAGAAGAAGATACTGAGAGAAGAGAGTGATCGCACCAATTGGAGAAGTAAAGCCCCAGAACAGCACACAGTTTCCACGCTACATAAGACCAGTGGAAACTTGATCGTTAATGGATTTGCGGAAGGTTATAACGTAACCCTATGTGTTACGCTACCCTAGGTATTATTTTATAGACATAATTCATAATACATCATGTGTTTGGTAAGTAAGAATTGATAAATTTTAATGTAATCATATTAATAACGATACAAATGAACGTCTTCTAGTTATATAAAATTTAATATTATACAGGCGACAGTAAGGCGCCAGACGTTTTGAAAATGTATTGTCAGAAAACAACTTTCTAAGTCATAAAGATATAGAATGCTTTGTTTGCTCAAAGTAGCAAAAAATACAGAGTCCCGTTAGCAGGGTGGTGAAAACAACCTTGAAGTTACAAAGGAATAAGCGGCGAAAGCGGTTTGATCACAAGAGAAAGTTAGGTCATTTTTGCAAGTTAACGTACACGCGGGAAGAACTCACCTGCCCAATGTTTAGCTAACCAAAAATAGCGTCACTTGGAAGCGCGAACTGTTATCAGTTGCTGAATGGGTAAATTCGAATTTACCGGCAAGAAGTTGAACAGATAGCCAATTGGGGTATTTTTTAGTTTGACGGTGGGGAGAGTAGTTCGATCAACCATATAAATATTACCCTCGTAGGAACACTAGGGAGTCTTAGATATTAATCAGAGGAGTTTAGTCGAATCAGCCGGAGGAGTAGTATATCAGATTTTATTGTGACAATATTCTTGTTTTAAGTAGACGTGAAGGAATTAATAAGTCAATTTATTATTCAGTAACTATATATCTATAATCCAACCAGAAATTTTTCAAGCCAATACGAAGAAGCAAGCGATTCGCGAGTGACTAAACTTAATTTAGGGCGTCATCAAGAGAGAAGAAGTATATTTACTATGTGCGCGTAATCTGAATCAAGTAAAGGCAGAGGTATACTTTATTATGTGCGCATAGTATGGACTATATAGCCGAATTTAAGCTCGAAGGGCGCGAGCGTTAGTTGTTATCGCGTGTGAGTGAAAATCAAAGGCAGAGCAAATAGTGATAAAGAGTGATGTGTGGGGAAGTGAGACACGAAGAATGCAGGAAATGGATAATCATAAATCAAGTAACAAATTTAAATTCAATTGGTAACTAAAGTAGATCCAATGTAGTATAGTCGTCTATCCATGGCTCGCCAGTTTCATTCTGAAACAATTCACGAGTATGTTGAGATGCTAATGGTATTCTATATGTTATGACATCGAAAGAAATAATTATTAAATATATATGTACTTTGTATAGGTTACTTCATAATTATGAAAGAAGATAATCATTAAATACATATATTGTAACGTAACGAAACTAAGGTCCCCTACGTTACATAAAGATTTATAATTATCAATATAAAAAACGCTAATTGTCCGTTGCAATAAAGGTCAGAAAAGTAAACCCTTATTTAATAAACAAATCAATAATACCAAGTAAGAGTACAAGGTAATAGAAAAATAGAAATGTTTATAAATACAAACTGTGAAGTGGTCAGTGAAAAGTGTAAGCGATAAACATAGTGTCAAATAATGTGAAAATACTATAGACAGTTTAGACTAATCAATTAATTAACTGAGACTAGACTAGTTAATTGGTATTTAATATTTTATAATAATGTGCACGTTATTATGTTTTATCATGTTGTTTTGTTATCATGGTATTTATGTTGTCTTTTGTATGTAGCAGGTGTGAAGCAATTGCTTTAAGAAAGTATCAATTAATTGATGGTAATTTCATTTATGTTAAACTTTATAAGAGTAAATATTTGGGTACTTACTTTAAATAAATAATAGAGATATTGTTAGATTATATTTGTAAACTTGGCCAGGAAGGCAATAATTGTTGATAAGATGCCGAAGGGTTATTGTAATTATGTTATAAACATATGAAGGGTTCAATACTAAAATAAATAATAATAAATTATAATCAGGATGAAATAAAAATGGAATGATTGGCCATAAGCCAGTGACACATTGTACAGGAGGTCAGGTCAGAAAAGTTAAATAACTAAAAAATGTAAAAACATTCAATGTAATATAATAAATTAAATGAAAGCGGTAGTAGTAATTAATAAAAAGGAGAAGTGACTTAAAATACAAAAATTATAACACATGTAATAGAACAAATAGGCCTAAAATTAGTATTTTGTAAATAGAAGATAATACTTGTTAGACTAGGAAGATCAAGAAGAAAATATAGCAAAATGTATATAGTTTAATAACACAGATTATGTGAAAGTCTTATATGATGTAATGTAACTTTAGTAAGGGAGTATTTTATTAAGTAAGTGCAAGAATATTTTGTCTAATTACGGCTCTAGGATAACAAATATTATCCAATAACAGAACGAAGACTGGTTGGCATGGACGACAAAATGCGAGATATTTTGTTGATTCAACACTCAATTGTTATATATGAACGAGGACAGTTCAGTGGTCATAAATCGAGAAAAAACCAAGAAAGCCTAATGAATAAATTTATGTCAATCAAAATTAATAAATATTAGCTAACTAAAAAGACAGTTGATCGACTTCCGAGGCTATCAATCAGAAAATATAATTCTACCTACCAATAAAATTAATCAAAATTTCTAAAGAATAAAATTACTAATCAGCTACAGTCAAATGAGTAATAATGAAAAATAATAGTAAATAAATGAAGACAACCCAAGACCTGGAGAAGTCAAAGTAATTAAATGCTTTAAAAACGAACAGAAAGAAAATTAAAATTACGTCCTGAACCTCACTTTTTACAACTGAGCGAAGACTTAATACTACACAAATTCCATTGGGACTCGTAACCACCAGAAACGCAAATATTAGCGAAGACCAAGAACTGAAACTTCCACTACGTCCTGGGACACCAACATCAAACTTTTATTGAGAAGCTGGAGGCTGATATATTCCAGACATTCGTTCATAATTCTGCTCCCAGTCGCCGTTCAGTGAAACGCGGCCATAACGAGTAACTTTGTCAACGTACGGTAAAAAACCAGCTCATGTTTAAACTTTATTTAATAAGATTTTATGATTAAATTGTAATACCTTGTAACCTTAACTTGCATTTTCTGACCTTACTAATAGTCACAAGAACTCCATGTACCCTGAGATTAAGAAAAAATTAACAATATAATTAAACTTAAAAAACATCTAAACCCGAATTCAATAACTAATCGATTCAGTCCCGTGTGATCGATGTGTTGTATCTGTGCCAAGAGAAAACATCTGTTTTGAAAAGAATATAAAAAATAAAGAATCTTTCCTGAAACTGATGAGTAATTATTATTTGTTAACGATTTAGTGTATTTTAAACAACTTATAGTGTATAAAGGGAGAAACGAGAGGAACACCAGGCTCAAACAACTTAACCTATAATAACCAGCCGACAATACACCACAGCGCTAGCTTGCGTACAGCTGTTGAATCACGAGAGAAGAGAAACTAATTCGCGGCAGCCGCTCTCCGCTCTCACGCTTGGTACAGGCTAGGCCTGAGCAGTAACAACATAAACATACAGTATACTAACTCATATTGTACACTATTCGGTCAGGACGGATTTAATTAATATAAATTGTTAGAGATAAGAACCTATTATACTTCTCATTAATTTTTTTTTAAATTAACACTTACAGCAGATTTCTGTTCACAAACAGAAAAAAGAAAAAGAACATATCACTAGTTACTTTGATTACAAATTGACAATTTCAACAGCAAGGTAAACATAAATAAATACGAGAAGAGTTGCGTGTTACAAATAGGCGAACCCAACAGTGGGGCTTAAGAAAAACATACCAATATTATTTATATTACAAATTGACGCCGACAACGTTGGGGTTTTTAACACTCTTAAATTTAATTCATATATATTACAAATTGGCGCTCAACTTGTAGGGCTTGAGTTAAGTAAAAAATCGACTACATCGCTATTACTTAACTTGAGCAGGCGACTATTAGAGGCACAGGAATGCATACAAGAGGTGTTTCTAAAAGGATGGCGAAGGACCAAGAAACGGAAGAAGATAGACGGGAAGAAGAAGCAGAGATAATTACAGACACCGAAATGGAACAACAGGCGGGCGATAAAGAGGAAGCTAGAGGAGGACTAAAGTGGGAAAAATTAATGGAATTAATTAGTAGCATGAAGGAGGATAATAAACAAACTAACGAGAAAAACAAACAAATTTTAGAAAAGCTTGAAGAAAACCCAGAAAAGCTAGAAAATAAAATAGACAGTATTTAAGAAGATTCCAAGAAACAGAAGGAAGAATTAAATAAAAAATTTGACGAAAATTCAGAAAAGCTAGAAAATAAAATAGACAGCATAAACAAAAATTCAGAAAAGCTAGAAAACAAAATAGACAATATAAACGAAAACTCACAGAAACAAATGAAATTTTGAGTGAGAACTTAATCAAACTAATGAATGAGAAGTTTTACAAGAATAAAGAGGAAACTGATGAGAATAACCGGCAGATAAATGAAAAAGCTTAAACCAAATTAATGAAAGGATTGACAGGAACAACGAGAGCTTAAGGCAGATTCAGGAAAATAACAAACAAATAAACGAAAAAATTGAATACAGTAATAAGGATTTGTGGCAAATTATAAATGAACAAAACCAGGCATTGAGGGAAGTCATCAATGAAAGGATTGCAAATGTCAATGAAACACTCAGCAAAAGGGTGGATGATTACGAAGAGGAAGTAAGACAGCAAATAGCTGAAACCAAGGTAGGTCTAGAAAAGACGGATGAAACCATCATACAACTCGGAGTGGAAGTAGAAGCCAGAATAAACCAAATAGAAAACAACAATGAGACTAGAGTAAAAGAGGTACGACTAGAAACCCAAGAAAATTAGACGAAGTATAAAGTAACATGGCTGGAAGAATAGAGCTAGTTAACAATGAAATAATACAAATAAAAACTCAAGTGGATCATAATAAAGGGACCGTTGAAAATATACAAAATCAGGAGTTGATTAATATGAAGGAGTTAATCGAAAATTTACAAAATAGACCAATGTACCTGGCACACCACATAGACCCTGATAAAAGGAAAACATTAATTTCAAAACTTATAGAGGAAACCCCATTGAATTTTTAGATAGGATAGATGAATGGTTTGGTAGAATTAAAGTGACCCGATGGAACATAATCAAGAATTTGTTAGATGACTGTTTTAAAAACATAAATGATAATTGGTGGTCGGCGGTTCGAAACGAAACGAATAATTATGAAGAGTTTAAGAAGGTTTTTAGGTCGAAATACTGGTCGGATTCCGTACAGAATATGATTAGGGACAATATCACCAACGGAAGATTCAACGTTAACCAAGAACAGTCCCCAACTACCTACTTATTGGGAAAAGTGTGCCTGGCGCGTCATCTAGAACCGCGAATACCAGAGGAGTGTTTGGTGAACAAACTATCATACCATTTCGAAGAAGAAATAGTTCGCGCTAGACGCAGTGGGCAAGTGAAGACAGTAGGAGCGATGGAAACATTGTTAGCCAGCTATGAAATGGAAGACTATTGTCAGAGGTCTCAAAGACAAAATGACTATTCGAACAATAGGAGAGAAGAGCAAAATAGAGAACCGCGTCAGGGAGTGAATAGGTATAACCATAATAATTATAACCGAAATGTTAATAACAATTATATGAATAACAACTACCGCAATAATAATTACCAAAACAATAACCATTATAATAACCCTAATAATAACCGATACAGCACAGACCGCAGGAATTTTGACAATGGAAGAGACTATTGGAATAGTAACCGAGGGAACAATGACCGACGAAATCAAAACGGTAATAGGAGTCGAGAGGATGACCTACCTAGGAACCAAGAAAATAGTAGAGAGTTCAACCAGATGATGGCAACCCAGGAAACACTGCTAGAGATGATCGTTCGCAGGATAGGGTGGAAAACTAAATTCAGCAGTGGAAATGTCAAGTAGCCCCTCACTGCTGGGATTGAAAGGGTATACACAAATAAAAAAAGACAATAACAAAATTATAATCATTACAGAAAACAATTATTTGAAAAATATACGAGAGGATCTAACTGAAGAAGGGTTACCGTCAGAAAATAAAAATGACAATCAAATAATATATTTAACGGCAGAATTGCTTGGAGTTATGACCGATATGGTGATTGACACCGGAGCGAACGTGTCACTTTTAGACAAAGTAGAATATAACAGAATAAAAGAAGTGTATAAGGAAAATATACCAACATTACCAGTCAATAACATGGTAATAATAGGTGCTACTGGCAGGCCAAACAAAACGATATGGCAACAAGTAATGATGGAAGTATCCAGCAGAGGTAAAACTATTCCTATGGTGTTTATGGTAGCGCAAGGATTACCATTTAAAGCGATGCTGGGGTGTGATACGCTGCGGCGCCACTCAGCTATTATTGATATGGGCAGGGGAAAAATAACCCTGTACCATGAAAATGGGGAATGATCAAGTGAAATAGTGGATCGTAAAAATGCCACTCACCACCGACATTCTTTTACCCTAATACGTGATGACGGAACAGATTATAAAACACCTTTTGAGGAATTAGCCTGTGTTAAGGATGATGAATGGAAAGAAAAATTACAAGAAATTTATTCATTTAAAGCTACCAGTACGAGCGAAGTGACACCAGAACAAAAAAATCATTAGTAAAAATCTACAACAAATATAAAAAAGTATTTTCAGATTTGCCTGGAAAGGCTAAGAATTTCATTTGTGAATTGTCATTCAGATAACCCATTAATTTTAACAGGAAATCATATCCTATACTCCAATCCCTAAAACCAGCACAGTGAAAAGGGAAATACAGAGTATGATAGAACAGGATATAATTGAGTATAGCTCATCCCCATACACCAGCCCGATAGTAGCCATAAAGAAAAAGGACGGTACAGTACGCCTATGTTTAGATGGCCGGGAGATTAACAAAAATATAATTAATGATAGGACTTCACCAGGGGAAATTGAGGAATTAGTGAAAAAATTTAAGGATTGTAAGTATATGAGCATTTGGGATGCCTTTTGTGGATACTGGCAGGTGGAGTTGCATCCCAACAGTCGAAATTATGTCGCATTTATATTTGAGGGTAGAAATTACCATTTTAAACGTCTTCCTTTTGGATTAGTAAACTCTGTGGCGGTTTTCATCAAATGCATTGATGTGTTAGACTTCACAACGGTGTATGTAGATGACATATTGGTAACTTCGACCACATGGGAAGAACATTGTCAACGTGTGGAAATGATCTTAAGCAAATTAGAAAGAAGCAACATTACTCTTAAATTGAACAAATCAAAATTAATAACTAATCAGTTACAATTCCTCGGTTTCATACTCTCTGAAAATAGGATATCCACATCCCCTGAAAAAGTGGAAGCCATTCAAGACTTCCCAGACCAAGAAACATTCGTCAGTTGCAATCATTTCTAGGAG
The DNA here is from genome assembly GCA_034769895.1 of Magicicada septendecula. NCBI lineage: Eukaryota > Metazoa > Arthropoda > Insecta > Hemiptera > Cicadidae > Magicicada > Magicicada septendecula. Next base: position 305,605,207 of record CM068375.1, read on the forward strand.
TGTGTAACTACTACCGCAAATTTCAAAGGAATTATTCCCAATTAACAACGAGGTTCAAACACTTACTATCATCTAAACATAAATGGAAATTGAATGAGGGAGATGATGAGACATTCAGTTTAATTAAAGAAAAATTTTTACAGAACATCGTTCTGCATCATCCTGATTTTGATAAGGAATTTTTTATAAATTGTAACGCAAGTGATGTGAGTCTTGGTGCCGAACTGTACCAGGAAGACAGGGAAGGAGATCACCAAGTAATAAGCTTTGCCAGCAGGGTGTTAAATCAATGTGAACGAAATTACAGTGTCACAGAAAAAGAATTATTGAGTGTGGTATTCGCATGCGGTAAATTCCGCACATACATATTAGGTTATCCCTTAACAGTACGGTCCAACCATAAGTCCATATCATTCATACAAAGGTGTAAGTTAAGCCATGGGAGACAAACCCGATGGATATTGGCTCTCCAAGAATATAATATAACATGGGAATATGTGCCGGGTTAGCAAAACACAGTAGCCGACGCTCTATCTAGAGTGAACCTGGAGAGTGGTACTTTTGAAATTGAAAGGGAGGATGTTGGAAGAGTATATCATGTGATAACAGCCAGAGAAGAACTAGTAGAAGTATTAAGCAAAATTCAGGCAGAACAGTCAAAAGATCAAAGATTGTCTACCATACGAGAGCGCCTCACCAATGACGATACCATAATTGTCCAATATTATCAAATAAATAACAGTTTAGTTTTCATCAAATCCCCTGTCATGAAAAATAAGTGGAAATTGTATATTCCCAAATTAATGGAGTCATCAATAATAAATAATTACCATCAAATGTATGGACACATGGGTCCTATCAAAGTAGTAAAGGCACTGGAGGAGCATGTGTATATTAAGGGTCTAAACAAAAAGGTAAGGGAAATAGTAAAAAAGTGTGTGATATGTCAAAAAATAAAAGTGAACAACGAGCGAAAGGAAGGGACTTTAATAACAATTACCTCGGAGAGGAAATTAGAAAAAACATTTCTTGACATTTGCGGGCCTTTCCCACGCAGTGGAGGCAGGCGCCGATATAAATATATTGTAATAATACCAGACCATTTCACACGATACACTAAACTGTACCCTATAAGTAAAGCACCCACCAACATTATCTTTAAGGTGATCACAGAAAGGTACCTAATGGATGTAGGAACTCCATATTCCATAATAACGGATCATGGAACCCAGTTTAAAGGTCGAAAATGGAAATTAGAAATGGCAAATCGAGGAATCAAAACATACAAAACTTCTACTTACCATCCTAGCAGTAATCCGGCTGAAAGGGTACTTAGAGAGGTAGGGCGAGTCCTCCGTACTTTTGCTATGACAACCATAAAAAATGGGGTGAATTCATAAGTGAAACAGAAACCTTTTTAAATATTGCATATCACGAAACTATTGGTGTTACACCATACCAGATGATGTTTCCAAAACTACCGCCTCGAGAAATTACTAATATGATACAATTCCCTGAAGGACCAGAAGAAGAACTCAACCTTACCCATGTATATAACAGGTTACCGGTACTCCACAAGATGGAACTTAGAAGGAAAAAACAGAATACAACAGGAAGAAATATCATTAAATACACAGTAGGTGAAAAAATTTTAATAAGAAACAGGCAACAACCCAGCAGTTCTGAAGAGATAGCTAAAAAAATTATTGTTATTATATGTTGGACCTTTTTTAATAAGTAAGGATAACCAAAACAACACATACGTGGTGACTGACCCAATTAGTAACAAGGTAAGGGGTACTTACAACCAAGCTGAAATAAAAAAATACTACGATTAAGAAGAAAATATTCCAAGACATGAAAACTATAAGTTTATTTTACCCAGATCACACTCAGCTAAAATAAACTTCTTTTGGAGGGGGAGTATTATGTAACGTAACGAAACTAAGGTCCCCTACGTTACATAAAGATTTATAATTATCAATATAAAAAACGCTAACTGTCTGTTGCAATAAAGGTCAGAAAAGTAAACCCTTATTTAATAAACAAATCAATAATACCAAGTAAGAGTACAAGGTAATAGAAAAATAGAAATGTTTATAAATACAAACTGTGAAGTGGTCAGTGAAAAGTGTAAGCGATAAACATAGTGTCAAATAATGTGAAAATACTATAGACAGTTTAGACTAATCAATTAATTAACTGAGACTAGACTAGTTAATTGGTATTTAATATTTTATAATAATGTGCATGTTATTATGTTTTATCGTGTTGTTTTGTTATCATGGTATTTATGTTGTCTTTTGTATGTAGCAGGTGTGAAGCAATTGCTTTAAGAAAGTATCAATTAATTGATGGTAATTTCATTTATGTTAAACTTTATAAGAGTAAATATTTGGGTACTTACTTTAAATAAATAATAGAGATATTGTTAGATTATATTTGTAAACTTGGCCAGGAAGGCAATAATTGTTGATAAGATGCCGAAGGGTTATTGTAATTATGTTATAAACATATGAAGGGTTCAATACTAAAATAAATAATAATAAATTATAATCAGGATGAAATAAAAATGGAATGATTGGCCATAAGCCAGTGACACATTGTACAGGAGGTCAGGTCAGAAAAGTTAAATAACTAAAAAATGTAAAAACATTCAATGTAATATAATAAATTAAATGAAAGCGGTAGTAGTAATTAATAAAAAGGAGAAGTGACTTAAAATACAAAAATTATAACACATGTAATAGAACAAATAGGCCTAAAATTAGTATTTTGTAAATAGAAGATAATACTTGTTAGACTAGGAAGATCAAGAAGAAAATATAGCAAAATGTATATAGTTTAATAACACAGATTATGTGAAAGTCTTATATGATGTAATGTAACTTTAGTAAGGGAGTATTTTATTAAGTAAGTGCAAGAATATTTTGTCTAATTACGGCTCTAGGATAACAAATATTATCCAATAACAGAACGAAGACTGGTTGGCATGGACGACAAAATGCGAGATATTTTGTTGATTCAACACTCAATTGTTATATATGAACGAGGACAGTTCAGTGGTCATAAATCGAGAAAAAACCAAGAAAGCCTAATGAATAAATTTATTGTCAATCAAAATTAATAAATATTAGCTAACTAGAAAGACAGTTGATCGACTTCCGAGGCTATCAATCAGAGAATATAATTCTACCTACCAATAAAATTAATCAAAATTTCTAAAGAATAAAATTACTAATCAGCTACAGTCAAATGAGTAATAATGAAAAATAATAGTAAATAAATGAAGACAACCCAAGACTTGGAGAAGTCAAAGTAATTAAATACTTTAAAAACGAACAGAAAGAAAATTAAAATTACGTCCTGAACCTCACTTTTTACAACTGAGCGAAGACTTAATACTACACAAATTCCATTGGGACCCGTAACCACCAGATACGCAAATATTAGCGAAGACCAAGAACTGAAACTTCCACTACGTCCTGGGACACCAACACCAAACTTTTATTGAGAAGCTGGAGGCTGATATATTCCAGACATTCGTTCATAATTCTGCTCCCAGTCGCCGTTCAGTGAAACGCGGTCATAACGAGTAACTTTGTCAACGTACGGTAAAAAACCAGCTCATGTTTAAACTTTATTTAATAAGATTTTATGATTAAATTGTAATACCTTGTAACCTTAACTTGCATTTTCTGACCTTACTAATAGTCACAAGAACTCCATGTACCCTGAGATTAAGAAAAAATTAACAATACAATTAAACTTAAAAAACATCTAAACCCGAATTCAATAACTAATCGATTCAGTCCCGTGTGATCGATGTGTTGTATCTGTGCCAAGAGAAAACATCTGTTTTGAAAAGAATATAAAAAATAAAGAATCTTTCCTGAAACTGATGAGTAATTATTATTTGTTAACGATTTAGTGTATTTTAAACAACTTATAGTGTATAAAGGGAGAAACGAGAGGAACACCAGGCTCAAACAACTTAACCTATAATAACCAGCCGACAATACACCACAGCGCTAGCTTGCGTACAGCTGTTGAATCACGAGAGAAGAGAAACTAATTCGCGGCAGCCGCTCTCCGCTCTCACGCTTGGTACAGGCTAGGCCTGAGCAGTAACAACATAAACATACAGTATACTAACTCATATTGTACACTATTCGGTCAGGACGGATTTAATTAATATAAATTGTTAGAGATAAGAACCTATTATACTTCTCATTAATTTTTTTTTAAATTAACACTTACAGCAGATTTCTGTTCACAAACAGAAAAAAGAAAAAGAACATATCACTAGTTACTTTGATTACAAATTGACAATTTCAACAGCAAGGTAAACATAAATAAATACGAGAAGAGTTGCGTGTTACAAATAGGCGAACCCAACAGTGGGGCTTAAGAAAAACATACCAATATTATTTATATTACAAATTGACGCCGACAACGTTGGGGCTTTTAAACATTCTTAAATTTAATTCATTTATATTACAATATGTAATCTGGTAGGTTAAATCGTAAATGTATTGCTCAATGAATAATAGTTGAATAGATTCAGTTTGTCTAGATTACTTTAATGTTGAACAAAGATAAATTTATAAATGATTTAATACTGGGTTTCATAAATGCGATCTATTTAATTGTAGTAGATGATTTAAGGTGTTATTTCTTTTGTAGCAAAATGCGCAGTGCCTTACGATGTTTAATATATGGAAATTTTGAGTATTATATTTCTATGTCTATTATTAAAATTTATGTGTCAATATCTGTTGTTTGTATAAATGTTAATACAAATATAACTAAGTAATTAGCATCTGAACAGAAGTGTTATTATTTTAATAACCCCTGAGATCTTAAATATCTCTGGCGCCCAGCAAATTAAATAAAGAATTAATCATATTTGATATGATAAATATAATTGATATTATCACGCAAGCTTTGTAAATTATACTAGTTGGCGCTATCACGTGGAGCTTTATCCACGACTGCAGCTCCGTAAGAGTAATAAGGTAAACCAACATCATTTACAGTTGACACGGGCGCAACAGTGTCCATTGTGCGCCCTGACTTAGTCAGCAACCGCTAGCCTCTAATTAGCTCTTGTACAATACAGACTGTGACTGGAAGCCTCGTCAAGGTGCTAGGAAAGGTAGATGTAAACCAAATGCTCGTTGCAGACACTGTCGATGAAGTGATTCTTGGCACGGACATTATGAATGCCTACGGATTCGTTGTGGACTTAAAAGAGAATGTCCTGAAGGTTGGCCAAGAGAAGATAAAGCTTTGCATGGCTAAAATGAAAGGTCTACCAACCATTCGATTAAGCAAGTGGCATTAGTCGAAAAAAGTCAACAGGTCTGGTCAAGAGGAACCCTCCCTATTGCAAGCGGAAATGGAGGAAGAACTAGCAAAGGAAATACAAATACGTGTAACAACAAAAGAAGTGATTGGAAAGCCAACTATGGGTGTTGAGACAAAACTCTTGCTTGTTCCTGAGCTGATAGAAGCACCCGAGGGAAAAGTGGCTGAAGATGAAGTAACAAAAGAGGTTATTGACGAGAACCAAACAAACTTGGATCAGCCAGTGGTGGATAGGTCATCAGTACATGACGCAACGGAAGTGATTCCAGCGAAACTAGTGGTTGGGCGGAAGACTCGCATTCCTGGGAACGTGATGTTCGAATCACACGAGACTGAATTCGAAGAACCGGAGAATTATCTTTCCCAAGGACGTCCACCTAGACTGCCTGGTCGAGTATTACTTCAGAGACGGTTTGCCAGTTCTGGACGAACAGGCTTAAGGAGGAGACAGTGTTACGACATCACAGAACAATCTACGTGTTTGTCGAATGTGCCAGAAGGATCTCGCTCTAATGTGTGTGACATACGTGACTGTAGACGCATTTGCGAGAGCTTCTCGAGGCCTCCAGCTGCGCGGACTGTGTCAAGGCCGTAATTAATTACGTAGTACACTGGCGTTAAGACGCAATTAGGAAATACATGGCGGCAGCGGCCTTAAGTCAGTATAGCAGCGATATATTAACAGTGCGGTTCGAGATTACTGTGTACATTCAAGTGGTCATTAGTGAAATGTTGCGTTTTATAATCAGACGGTATATTATAAAACAATTGTGTTTTAATATTAGTTGACATTTATTTGCGTGTGAACAATTTTTATTTGATTTGTTGTAGTAGACTGTGTTGTTAATTACGAACTGTTTAACTGTAAAAATTAAAGCTGGTGATTAGTGACTTAATTGGTGTCTTGTACTTATTTTGTTTCCACTGTACCTACGACGATCAAGTAGACCGTCGTAACAATACCATTTGATCGAAGGGGTGGGTACGCAAATACTAGTGGTTTTGAAGTGAGAGACAAATTCAAAGACTTTTCTCCAGTGCTATTGGGCAAGTGTCTTGGCAAAATAACATAGTACAAAGAACTGGCTAACTGGTGAAATATCTAAAATGTTAATTATCTTACTGTGTTAAAAACATATTTGTTGAGAGTGAGTTATAAAGAAATAATTATAATTATGTATAAATAAAGTGTTTAACTACTTACCAAGCTTGTTTAAATTTTCTCCAATCTCTTTCCAAATGTTGTCTCGCATTACTGCGTCTTTATAACCAGCCACACTTGCGTCATATAAAACAGCATATTTTGAAACAAACTCCAAGAGTTTCTCGTCATCAGGAGGTGAAAAAGACATTGATTGCACGTGCAGCGCGCCGCCAAGCTGCCAGCCAGAGTGCTACTGACGCCGCCCGGCAGCGCTGCTGCAATGGCGGCGACGCACTGGCAGCACTGCTAAGGCAGCGGCGGCGGAGTTCGAAACGTATCCCTACTAAAATGCAATGGAGCAGTAGTTATCGTTCGCTGCTGCTGTGGCAGCGAGGTTCGAAATCGTACCTTTAGGCTAGGAACACACGAAGCGACTTTTGGGCGACGAAACATTCGCGCGCCGCAAGTTCAGTATCAAAGTTTTTCCCAGTGACTTTCTAGCGGCGCGCCATTTGCGCGGTGACCATAGGATTTTCCGTTCTACTTATCGCTCCCCTACATTTCTATAAACTAGTTGACAAATAGCAATTGTTGATATTACTGCGTGAAAAATTTGATTTTAATAGCGCCATCAAAGTAGCGATGGATGTCACAGGTCGTTGTGAGATGTAGCACTTTATTTTGTCCTGCTTTTATGGCACTGTTTAGCAGATCTCAATATGGAAATGTTAACAAAAGTCTGAATATAGTTTTTAGTTTTGAAAATTTCAAAATATTGAGATTAACAGGGCTCAAAAAGTGGGTCACAATTTTGATAAAAATTTAAAAAATCCATGTAGAGTATGTAGAGTCAGAATTTTAACAAAAATCTGACTATAGTACACAGTTTTGGAAACTTCAAAATTTTAGGACGTTATAAAAAGGGATCAAAAATTTGAAAAGCTGTAAAAATGCAGCCAGGTGTCAGAATTCGAATATAGTTTAATGTGAAATTCTTTAACTTCAGGGGCATCCAGGGGGCCAAAAATGGAACTGAAAATTTTAAGAAAATTGTAAAAGCCTGTGGGGGGGATCAAGGTATCAGTAATTTTATTCAAAATTTGTTCATTAGTTAAATTTTTGTTATTTTTTATTGCTTTTTTAATATCTAAAATTTCTAACAAATCCATTTTTTTTACCTTTTTGTATTTGTGGAGTAGTGTTATGTTTTTTGTATCTATGAAGTGATTGTGTTATAAGCAATGATCTGCAAAACCTGTATTGGCTGTATTGGTTAAAATCGCCTTCTTATGTTCAGACATGCGATGTTTCAGAGCACGGCCACATTGTCCGATATAAGTAGCATCGCATTCTGCACAGTGTATTTCATAAACTATTGTTATTTTACTAAAAAAAAGAGTGTTCGGGGTTCCCGTAATTTTTCTGGTAACTGAAAAATTATCTAATATTTAAATTTACCTAGCCTAATAGTAAATGTATTTTATTTTCAAAATGTGAGCGAGTTCTGCAGCTCAGGGAGCTTGTTAGTGATAACAACAACAATAACTTTGTATAATATAGCTGTTGACACTATCACATGAGATAATGGGTATACTTTTCTTAGCAAAAGGAATATCCTCAGGACTGCATAATTAGAGTTTAAGGGTAAATATGGGCTATAATAGTTGAAAAAATACATGTGAACAACATGGGATAATGCTAAGAGAGTGGTACAGAGGAAACAGTGAAAGACATTGGTAAAAAATTGAAGGCTAGCGAAAACGTATCCTGTAGCATTTTGTGGTAACTGGTTCTGGACTACATGTGCATTATAGCATCTTCAAATAAATACACTTCCAGTAGGTTTATTTTCACCTGACGCACGTTTCACAGAAATTATTCTGCATCTTCAGTTTTTTTTTTTTTTTTTTTTTTTTTTGAATTGTTAATGAATGTTTCGCTTACAATGAACCTACTTGAAAATAAACCTACTTGCAATGTACTTATTTGAAGATATTACATGGGAGACCTGCAGGAAACTCAACGAGTTACTTACAAGAGAATAATATGCATTATAGTATTAATTACATTATTATTGTTATAATATGGCTTACATTAGCCTAGTTGGACCAATACATTTTTATTTTGATTGGAATAAAATACTATTATTACTATTATATACATTGGACTGTACTGACCAATGTTTTTGCTGTTTTTGAGGGAGGGTATGCATAATCTTTGGCGTAATAATATTATATTTAAAAACTAATAACATGCAGTCCTGTGAATACGTAGTCGTCTGCTGACCTACTTTCGTAATTCCCTACACTGTAGTGACCGGTACCAATGGCGTACCCAGGCTACTGGAGGCCCGGAGCGGATTTCTTTCTGAGGCCCCCCTCCCATAACACGGTGTTTATAATCCAATTTATCTTTAAGTAGTACACAGCAAAAACACTTTACTGTTATATATTTATTGTCTAATTACTGTATTACATCTACTGTATTACTGTTTTATATTTATTGTACTAATTACATCTAGTTAGGAAAGTTTAGAACAAAGGTACTACATAAGCTACTTCACAGTTTGTAGACAAACGCCTACATTATGCTATAAAGTTCAGTTACTCATCACAGTTAATGTAAGCCATTCAGATTTTTTGAGCTGCCAGATGGCAACACTATGCATTTAAGGTTTCACGCGTTTCAAAGGGGGGGGGGTCATATTCATAGTAATATAACAAATTTTTAAACAGAATAATCACTGTTGCACACCATGATGTTTTTCCGATATGACGATGAGCTGTGAAGTTTGAAAGCGCTAATCGGAATAATTTTTCTATAGTGGTGTGAAACAGTGATTATTCTGTTTGAGATTATAACCATTAACAAACTTTCTTAATTAAACACCAAATTTTTATTTGAGGTCATTAAACAAATTCAGATTATTTTAAAATAATTGTTACTGATCTTTCCTTAACATATTATGTCGTTGCCTAATACGATAGTTCTGTTATGTATGATCGTTAACCCAAACTGTCATTATTTATTTAAATTTAAATTAATAAAAACACAATTATTAACCAGAAGGGGAAAACACTGACTAAACACAATCCAACAGTTAAACATATAGGCTACACAAATATTCTAAACAAATCAGTACCGTGTTATAGGTTAGCGGTCTCACCATCACACTCTCTCTCTCTTCCCCCTTGTCTCTTTTACATTCTCTCGCCCTCGCTTTCTCTTTCTCCCCCTTTGCTCACTCCCTCATCCCCACATATGCTACAAGCCACATTTTTTTTACAGTTTTACACACACACACACACACACACACACACACACACACACACACACACACACACACACACACACACACACACACACACACACACACACACACACACACACACACACACACACACACACACAGAGTTATTTAACCGTACAGTTGTAGGTGCTGGTGTCTTCGATGTCACTCACGGTTTTGTTCACTCACGCAATATGTGATACACTTTTTTGTGAATTCGTTCGTTCGAGTAACTGACCCGATTTCCGTACTCCGATTTATCCACTGTTCGGTAAAAATTCCGATGAGAGAATTTAAATAAATTGTTGCTTTTAAAACAATTACCAAAAAAACTTAATATTCCAAATCTGGAGGCCCCCTACTAAGTGGGTCAGCCCCCTAGCCCTCCTTTAATCCGCTACTGACCGGCACACATTTCAGCTCGCAGGAGTAATGGAAATTCGCTGACCTCAATTATGGACGATTTCCTTTGGATATGCGAAGGACAAGGCCTACTACTGTAATAACATAAAAGGTCTGTTACTTATTTGAATTAAATACCTATTTCTATCTGCACTACGTTTTATAGTAACAACAAGAAATTCACTTCCGCTGACGTGAATTCGTATTTTATTACGAATTCCACATTTTCAAAATTCCGGGTGAGAACGATCGCGTGTTTTTGTTTTCATGTCTGTACATTGGCATGGAAATATTGGAGTGTAGGCCTATGTCACGAATATATTCAACTTTTTAAAGTTTGGGGTGCGCTGTTCAACATTTAATATTGAAATTCTACATTCATTATACATTTTGAATAAATTTAACCGATAAACTGAGATAGAAAATTAAGAAAGTAAAACTAAACTATCGCATGTCCGATTTAGTTTTTCTTTTTTTTAACATGAACTGTACCTAAGGCATTTATTTATTTCCTAACAAACGTATTCACAACCACAGACCAAAGTTCGTGACGCTGGTGTTATTAATATTTAATATTCTTATAATAAATAAAATACAAAAAAAAACTTTCACAGCAAATTTTAATTTTGCCAGGTCTCGAAGCAAATAAAGTTTCGTGAAGGAATTTTTCTTTTCAAGATACTAATATTAATAATACATTAAGCGAGTGATTTTACAGAACAAGTCAAATCTAACTGCTACCGAATTCCCAATCTTCTGCCTTTATCGGTTTCCGAATTACTGAGTGACACTACGTATACAAAGTTATTTCAGTCGTTGCATTTCGTACTGAAATGCGATTTGTTCCTCCTCCTCCTATGGCACTACAGCCCTTGTTGGGCCCTGGCCTACTTCAATTTTTCCCCCCCCATTGCGATTTGTTCCTGCGCCTCTCGTATTGTATTTGGTATTAAGCAAGCCATGTTAGCGTTAATGCATTAGTACGGATATTGAAAAGTTGTTACATATTTGTTATGATTTAACACTTGACTTAAAAACGATAAATTTTGTCCCTAGGTAACTTGAAATAGGCTTACTCAATTAATGTAAGTCATTATTACGAAACAACTTGAAGGAATAGTCCTTTATTAATTTAGTAAATAAGGCGCGAATTCCCAACGGCGGAGAGAGCAGAAGAGCCTAGGAAGTGGGGTTCCGAATAAACCCAGGGCAGGTCTGGAGGTTCGAAGGTGGCAGCTCACAACCGGACTTTCCTGCAGTCGGGTTGGTAGCGCATTCAGGGATACCTAAACACCTTCAATAGTCTAACAACGGACGATGGACGACATAATAGGCTTTGAGCCTTATACTAGCAAAGAGGAAGAAGAATAAGGAGTACAGCTTATAATTAGGGAAAGATTTTTAATTGATGATAAATCCTCTATTCGGAATGCTTCCATCGTAATTTTTTTGGCGCTTGGACTTTTCTATCCCTGGAATCTCGGATAGTCCTCAGAAGCTGTGAGTGGCGGTTGAAAGACCCTGTTGAAAGACCTAACAAGACAACACTCACAGCTTCTGAGGACGATCGGAGATTCCAGGGATCGAAACGTCAAGCGACAAAAAGTATTATGATGGAAGCATTCCGAATAGAGGATTTGCCCGTAAGAAATCCCCCATCACTTAGATTTTTTTTTTAAATTGAGATAACCGTATTTAATATGTAGACTAACAATACATAACGTACTAATATTTTACATCTTCAAGGTTGGGACACAATATTTTTAATTAAAATTTTACTCCGCTTAGCAAACAATAAAATATTAGGTGCCCGTAGGTATCTCGTAATGGGAAAAGGGATGTTTGTAGACCGGAGGAAATGATAGGTTCCGGAACAAATTAACTAGGGCCTAATCCGTGGAGTGAAGAAGAAGCTAACAGCCTTTGATGTAATAATGCGTTCTTAACACTTTCCGACACTGTCTCTATGAACAAATCAGATTGCTCCGTTAGTAAGATCAGATCACCATTTCGTGTCGGTGTTGCCGCCACATTGATACATTTAGCATTCAACAACCACGGCTTACCGCCATTCATGTACAGAAACACGTCAACAAAGTGATTACACCGACATGAGATTAAGAAAAATTAATTACCATTGATAATAGTTATTTTGATGCCGACTGTCATCCTTCTGAGCGAGGGAACTTTATGCTGAATATACGAAAAAGGTTGTGATCCGAATATCCCCATCTGTTAGGCTCACCGCTTGTACGGAGTGTTAATCTCAATAAATTGTGGATTATAAAGTGTCTGTTTAGTAGTACTTTTGCATAGGTGTAAGTGGTATTAAATTAAATAAATTATAATTTTACCGATAAAAGTTGCGCCTTCAAGTTAACGTTTCCAAGCTGAGCCGAATACTTACGTGACGTCACTAGTTATCTGCGTTATTCTCTCGCATATTTTCTGTAGAAATATGTTATGGGAAATGGAAAGAACTTACCTAAATACTGGTACCAAACATCGTAGAATAATTACATAATTAAAATTATATTGGTGTAAGGGGAAAACACCAAATACTAAATAAAAAAATAATCTTTTTTAGAGTAGGTTTCTCATGCTGCATGAATTAAAATGACCTAAGGTCTTCAGTCAATAATCGGAGAAGTCATTGCTGCCTGTTGCTACAAAAAACTTGCATTAATAAGAGCTTAAAATGTCCTTATAAGTTCTACGCTCTTGTTGACTTCGTCGGTTGGCAGACGTCCACATTAATTCAGTTCTCTGAATGGAAGGGTCGACAAAATTCTTGGACCGATTCACAGTCAAATTTGAGAACCCAACCGATTCGCAGCCAAGAACAAGAACGTGACGCCTGCACATAACGACCAACAATAATCTATCATGATGATCGTGTTTGGATTTATGAACTCTCGGATTACACAGAAATCTTCTCAGTCTGTGTGTAACAAAACGCAAAAAATGCTGTTCACACGACACTTACCCACTGCTGCGGATAAACAGGCGACGTCATAGTTCTTTGAAAAAAAAAAAGATTAAGTGTTCAACATTTAGATTGTTTCTAACGCCAAACGTAAATATCGGTATGGAGAACCATACACGACTTCCATGTTCTAAGATTTATATTGTAACATGACATAAGATAGCACCAAAAAATCATTAATAATTAACAGAAGAAGAAGCTGAAAGTAGAAAGAAAAATAAAAACTTATAACCTGAAGATTGATAGCCCAACACTACTAAATAAAAAATTGACTAAGACACTGACAAAGACTTAACCCAATATATTGGATAAGGTGAGAGAACAAGAAACCATGATACAACCCAAAATATGACTACAATCAATATAGCCTAAAATGTAACTAAAATAAAATGTAAAATAACTGTACTAAAATCAGATAGGCCATAATTGAGATGTAAACTATATGAAAAATAAATGTAAAATAGATATATTATGTGATTTAAAAGAAAAGAAAAGAAAGATAAATGTATAAACCGAAGATAGGAAGATAGGAATAAAAATACCCTATTAAGAAATAAGTTAGCCAAAAGCAAGTAGAATAAAATCAAGCTTAGCAATTGTAATATTTAATACAAAGGTGACAAAATAAAAATAATAATAAAGAACTGTTAATGACAGATAGCAACCCAGTGATAATTAATTAAATAAATAAACACTAGGTGAAATGAAAGGTGAAGTGTAGAACAGAATAAGTAGAAACTAATGACCACAAACTATGTAAATAACATAGCATAAAAAGTGATTATATATTAAATAAATAAACAATATGTGAAAGGAAAAGTGAAGTGTAAAGTGTCTATATTGTGAAATACTATAAACAACAAACTATATTAATTTAGCAAACCAATATTTAGTAGTATGTTAGCTAGTAAGTATCTAAGACTTGTTGTGTTATTAATTTAAGTAATAGAAAATAAGAAATACTTAGAAATAAGATAAAAGGTAATATACTAGAGTGGAAGCTGGGAGAAGGAGACACTATATCTTAGTAAAGGAGTGTGTATGGGAGTTATAGTGATTAGAGTAATGTTAAAAATTATTATAAGAGTTTTGTTGGTAAATGAACCAAATAATATTAGTAAATTTAAATGGCAAGTGGTGTTAAAGTCTGAAAACAATAACAGTTAGAAGGCTTAGTTTCAGGCATGGACCTGGAAAGAAAAATAAGTTAATTATATGAAATGTGTGATGTTTAAAAGCACAAATGTTTTTATTAAGTTAGTTTGTTTCTTTAGAAAATGTTAAATAAACAAATAAATAGAGTTAATAAATATAAAAGATTGTAAAGAATATTGAATAGAAGTATTATGAAACCTAGGCATTAGGCCTAGCATGGATGAAAGGAATTTTGTAAGTTTCAAGACAAGGCAATAGCAAAAAGTCAATTAAAGTATATAATATGTTTAGGTATTTAAGTAAAAATATAAGGTACAAAAATGGATACATAATGTTTAGTTTAAAGATAATTACATAAAGAAATATCAATTGGAAAAATAAGAAATATGTTATAAATGAACCAAATGTAACTATAAGTGATATCAAAATAATCTTTGAGAAAAAAGCAAAACAATGGTGTTACTGTAATTCATATTACAATTAGCATAAGAAAGTAATAATAATTTAAAGGATTTTTATAAATTTTGAACATGAAAAAACGTTAGAATATAACAATGTTATAAGGTATTAGCCAATGAGAATTAGAGTATCTTGAAGAGTTGCCATGACAACAAAAGCTTGTTACATGAATAACCGTTGAAAACTGATTATTCTATTATTGACCAGCATAGAGGGTGGATGTATGTAGCCCATGAAGACAAATAAGTAATAAAGTCAATAAATTTTACTAAATTGTGATTAAGGAGATACAAGAAGCAATCCTAAATTAACTACTGATGAGACATCCAATAAATCAACCAATTATATAATAAATATTATATAAAAAACTTGGAAGAAGCGAACCAAATTCATAAATGACCAACTACTGAAGGAATAACAGAAGAAACCTAACTAAACCTGTGGATACATCTGAACCTGCAAGACTGATGGAAGCTGAACACCGAAATTAGATTATTTGTACCTGGATCTCAATAAACCATACAAGAAGGGACCATTAGAAGTATTCCAGAAGAAGAGGATCGCCCAAGAGAAGCAGCATTAAGGATGTGTTGAATATAATTTAAATGCTTCACCAAATTTAAAACTTTAAATAAACAACAGTAACTGAACAATTTTATTTTCACTTCACCAGCCACTTAACTAACTTTTAGAACTGAACTTTATTGAATAATCATCTCTGATAAAAACAAAAAATATCACTGAATTTTGATGTTATATTAATAGGTTTTAAAAAACGTAAACTTGCTGAGTAAACATTAACCTAGTGAGCACTAATTCTCATTTGCGGTAACTTACTTTCCATATTTAAAGATATCACATATTGTGTATTAGTTATAAGGTATAGTATGAAATTTTGTGCATTTATTAGTCTGTAAACCAATATTCTGTAGTCCAAAGAACTCTTCCCTGAGATATTTAAATAATTAACAAAAGAAGCATCATACGCCATTACTAAGCGTCTCTACACTTCGAACTGAGCAGACCGCCAACTACGTAACAAGTAAACATGCCGGCGCTATGATAAATGTTATGTTTTATTTCAGAATTGTAATTGACCAAATTATATAAAGTGTTAATAAATCCTCGTACCTATCAACAACTGTATGTTTGACTTATTCAAGGAGTAATATAAAAGTTCGGGGTAAATAAAAAGATAAAAATACATTAGTTGACGAATTCGACTTCGCCAAACAGTGTGAACCAATCAGACGGCGAGGCGGAGAATTCAAACTGAACGGCGAGCATACGGTCGACTTCGTAAGTATTTAGAAAAAGTAATAAACGACTCGTTACTATTTAACGAACGACAGAGTAAGTACAATTAAAGAAGTACAATAATTTAAAAGCACACAACACCGTTCGTTTACAATATTTAAAATCATTTTCGAAATGAAATATTTCCATAGAAACCTACTTCTTTCTTCAGCCTTAACCACAGTACACTGTGGTCACTAACGTAAACCACCTCACGTTAGCGCACATTTATTTATATGTCATATGTACTACGTTATCGGCAACAAAGAAGTAGTTTGTTGTTAAAATTCCTTCCTGTTTTTTGGCCGTGGTCCAATATTTTCTGCAAAACCTGACGTTTCGGCAGTGCCATCGGCTGCCATCATCAATGAAAATCGAGTGCGCTAAGGTGAGGTGGTATACGTTAGTGACTACAGTACTGTGGTTAAGGCTGAAGAAAGAAGTAGTTTGTATGGAATTATTTCATTACGAAAATGATTTTAAATATAAAACTTAGAACATGGATGTCATATATGGTTCTCCATACCAATATTTTATTAATATAATGGATGGGGCCTATATGTTAAATATCGGTATGGAGAACCATACATGACTTCCATGTTCTAAGATTTATATTTAAAATCATATTCGAAATGAAATATTTCCATAGAAACTACTTCTTTCTACTTATTGCTTCAGCCTTAACCACAGTACTGTGGTCACTAACGTATACCACCTCACGTTTTCGCACTCGATTTTACTGATGATGGCAGTCGATGGACTGCCGAAAAGTCTGGTTTTGCAGAAAACATTGGACTACGGCTAAACAGCCCGGGAAGGAATTTTAACAAAGAACTACCTCTTTGTTGCTGATAACGTTGTACACATATACAAAATTCCCCCCTACCCCGTCAACTATAATTTTCATTAATAGATGAGCTTCTTATCAGGATACTTTATTTATCAAAATTAAGTACTTTACTCTTGTTAAATCATAAAATGTTTCAGGTATACTACCACTTTCTCTTAACCGATCTTCTTCAAAATCAATAGACCTTCAGTCCTCTATAATTCAGGGATGCATGCAAAAAAATATTTGAATCTGTGTGAATGTGCGGCAGTTATCGTTCGTCATGGAAACATTTCTCTTGTTACAACATAAAATTTTGCAGGTAAACTACCCCTTTCCCTTAACCGATCTTCACCAAAATCAACAGACCTTGAGTTCTCTACAACTCAGGAAAGTGTGCAAAAAATTATTTGATTCTCTTTGAATTTTCGGCAGTTATCGTTCGTCATAAAAAAGTTACCCTTTTTAAAACATAAAACGTTGCTGATAAACTACCCCTTTCCCTTAACCGATCTTCAAAAAAATCAACAGACCTTGAGTCCTCTTTAGTTCAAAAAGGTATGCAAAAAGGTAGTTGATTCTGTTTGAATTTACGGCAGTTATCGTTCGTCATATAAAAAATTACCCTTGTTAAAACATAAAATGTTGAAGGTAAACTACCCCTTTCCCTTAACCAATCTTCACCAAAAACAATAGGTCTTGAGAACTCTACAATTTAGGGCTGTATGCAAATAATCATTTGATTCTGTTTGAATTTGCGGCTGTTATCGTTTGCCATAGAAAATACCCTTGTTAAAACATAAAACGTTGCAGGTAAACTACCCCTTTCCCTTAACCGATCTTCAACAAAATCAACAGACCTTGAGTTCTATACAATTAAAAAAGGTATGCAGAAGAGTAGTTGATTCTGTTTTAATATACGGCAGTTATCGTTCGTCATAAACAAAAATTACCCTTGTTAAAACATAAAATGTTACCGGTAAACTACCCTATTCCCTTAACCGATCTTCACCAAAACCAACAGGTCTTGAGAACTCTACAATTCAGGGCTGTAAGCAAAACATTATTTGATTCTGTTTGAATTTGCGGCTATTATCGTTTACCATAGAAAAAGTAAAAATTACCCTTGATAAAAAACTGTTGCAGGTAAACTACCCCTTTCCCTTAACCGATCTTCACCAAAAACAATATATCTTGAGATATCTACAATTTAGGGCTGTATGCAAAAATTTATTTGATTCTGTTTGAATTTGCGGCTCTTATACGATAATACGTATGGCGTTTTGCCATAGAAAATACCCTTTTAAAACAAAACGTTGCAGGTAAACTACCCCTTTCCCTTAACCGATCTTCACCAAAAACAACAGGTCTTGAGAACTCTACAATTCAGGGCTGTATGAAAAACAGTATTTGATTATGTTTGAATTTGCGGCTGTTATCGTTTGCCATAGAAAATAATTACCCTTGATTAAAAAAAACGTTGCCGGTAAACTACCCCTTTCTCTTAACCGATCTTCACCAAAAACAATTAGTCTTGAGTACTCTACAAATCAGAGCCGTATATAAAAAATTATTTGATTCTGTTTGAATTTGCGGCTGTTATCGTTTGCCAAAAAAAAAATCTATAGACACGCAGACACACACACACACACACACACACACACACACACACACACACACACACACACACACACACACACACACACACACACACACACACACACACACTTTTCGTAAAATGACTTTTTTTCATGTTTTGAGTGTAGTACAATCAGAATCTGCAATAATCTCGAACACGATTTTTTTTCCCATCACCATACTTCCATTTCCTTAAGGAACATGGAAGTAAAAATAAGAAATAACGTGAGGTTATGAAAAACGGATAACTAGGAGCATATGCGGATGATATTGTGCTGGTAGCCAGGAACAAAAATGTATTAAAAGATACCTTTATTGAAATGGAGAGGGAAGTAAGCAAAATTGGTTTGGAAGTCAATGAGGCTAAAACAAAATACATGAAAGTGTCTGCGAAGGAAAATAGAGAACTGCTAGACCTTCACACAGGCCATTACTGTTTCCAAGGAGTTACAGAATTTAAGTACCTAGGTACTTAATAGGTTCTGAATAATGAAAACCGAGTGAGCAGCGAAATAGTAAATAGAATCATAACCGGCAATAGAGCCTACTATGCAAACCAATCATTACTGAAGTCAAAGCTTCTAACTCCAAGAACCAAACTGATGTTATATAAAACACTGATCAGACCTGTTGTTGCTTATGGATCCGAGACATGGACTCTCGTAAATAAGGATATAAGCGCTCTAAGAATTTTTGAAAGAAGAATATTGAGATAGATATTTGGACCGGTGAAGGAAGGGAATATGTATAGGATGTGACGTTTTCTTTCATATTTAAATAAATATAAATGTATTTGTAAGAGGAAATATCAAATAACCTATCTTCGTCTCTGTTTACATTACTTGTATGAAGCACGTGTGTCACGCGCACCATAATTATGGTACTTACCATAATTTGAGAATCTGGTTACTTCAATCTTGTTGTTTTTTTTTTTTTTTATTCTTACCTAGGGTCCAAGGATTCGACTCAGCGAGATTGCTGACAGAGATAGGCGCAGAAATGAGAATACGTTTATTTGAAACAGTGACCATTAATATCAATTTATTCAGTAATTTAGTTAAGCGTGTACACCGGATAAAGATTCAATATGGCGGCCATTTCTTATATTGGCTCTTTCGTTATAAAACTCCTTTATGTTTTATTAAAAATTAATTCATCAATTCTATCTACTGAGTGTGCTTCATAATTAATTGACTCTTATTATATTTACTTATCGCTAACGCAAACCAACCCCCAGTCAGAAGTCGACATTTAACGTTCACACACTGCTCTCTCTCTCACAGCCATACATACAATTTTCAATTTACTTTTAATTGTGTACACATAATAACGGCAATTTTGATTAAAAGAGCTCTTTAAATAAAACTTTGGTTTGGCACTTCCCTTGTTAAGTAGACTGGAAGTTCTGGCAGCGGGTCACATGTTGATTCCAAAACGGAGTGGTTACATCTTTCTGAATACACTGATTCTACATATACTTTTGAAAACTATTACTTCACACTGTCTAGACTTTTCTGTAGTTGACACTGATTTACATTTTGATTACATTGTTAATTCTTTAAAGCACTTAAACTGACTATTTCAGGCCAGCACAATTTGTTAACGTGTTATCGCCATGATGAATTTCTGCAGACTGGGTCAGACGTAATTGTTATGTCTAGCTTTCGTCTGTCCTTTACACTGAATTTACATGATGGTTATAACAGTCATACCGCTCGTATGATGGTCATACCGCTCGTTAACACTATTTACTTGTTATTACATTTTGTTAATGCAAATAAAACACTTTAGCTGACTGTTCTATGCCAGCACAACCTTAACGTGTTACTGCCATGGTGATGTTCTGGCGACTGGGACGAATATTATGCAAATTTTACGTATGTGTGTGTGAGTAAACGTCATCGTTCTTTGTCTTTTGTTACATAATCGCCTTGTTAGTTACGTATTTTAATCACGTCATTGTGGTTTTAATGACGTTTGGCGTTGTCGGCCAATGGAACGGGAGCAAGTAGCGCCGTTATTAGTGGATGTAACCATTTCAAGTGTCTTTATCTGCACGTACACTGCTGTCCTTGAAATTATTTTGTTGTCTCGGAACTGCGTCGTTGTAGGCAAAAACCAAGGGAAATTGTATTACCCATAGAAATGACTTTAAAAACATCGAAATACCATAATTTACTACCTTGCATACCATACTTTTTATATCAGACTTTTTGTACTGTCACAAGGATCCGAAATAACAGTGAAATAAATGAGTTGATTGGTGGACAAGACCTGGTGAGGCACATAAAATCTGCTAGAATTAGATGGCTGGGACACGTATCCCGTATGAATGTTACGAGGATGCCCAAAACTATATTAAGTGGAACGATATTGGGCAAAAGAAGAAGAGGCAGGCCTCGAAGAAGATGGCAGCAGAGTAGGGGGAAAATATTGTGTGTGTGTGTGTGTGTGTGTGTTCCCTGCCTTTTTATTGCAGTAATCATAATAGTAAAATGGAAACGTAAACATTACATAATTGAGATATGCTTGCCTGCCACGAACGATATATTTTCTCTCATCAAGGGTTCCGACTTGATGCATTATAGTGTATATATTAAAATATATGATCAGGGTTACCAACCTTGCATGAGTTCAAATTTGTTGTGTGTTATAATGTATATTAAATCTATATGATCAGGTTTACCAACCTATGTATGGGTTCAAACTTGATATGTGTGTGTTATATAGTGTATATATTAAAATATATGATCAGGGTTACCAATCTTGCATTATTGTGTATAGAACAGATCTGCCAACATTTTTCTGTGGTGGGAAATTCAAACTATATGATCATGATTGTTGTCAATATCAATTCTCTCTTTGAATGTAAGTAACTCTCCCTCCCTCTCTCTCTGTCTCTCTAGACACAGTTATCCATCACGATATAAACTCTCTCTCTCTCTCACATTTGAATGTAAGTAAAACTATCTCTCTCCCTCCCTCTCTCTCTCTCTCTCTCTCTCTCTCTCTCTCTCTCTCTCTCTCTCTCTCTCTCGCACACACACATTTAGTAGATTACTGTTGCCTGTTGCATCTCTCTCTGTGTGTGTATATGTAACGGGTCTCTCTCTCTACGTCAATCTCGGTTCTGCCAAGAGTGTTACGCATAAAAAAATCTCCTTGAAATAAGGTATTTTCAAAAGTTTTGTGTACACATACAAATCACTGTCGGACAATGTACGCACTGCTCACACACACATTGTGTATGTCTCTAGCTGCAGACGTTGACAGGAATTCCCTTATTCAAAGCGATTTGTATGTGTACACAAACTTAAATATGGTTTACAGACCATTGTAATTTTAAAAATTCATTTTTGCATTAATTAAATATATATCGTAAACAATGAAATAATAATATTTCGTCATTAGAAAGTTATATTCAGTGTGGTAATTAGTGATAGAAAGATTAACTATGCACGCACACACACACACACACACACACACACACACACACAACGATACAGAATTAGATATAGTTATTATTCGCTAACTTAAACCAGGGGTCATTAACCGTGTGCACATCGTCTAAATCGGTGCGTCCTACTTTCTAATTTGACACATGTCAATCATTAGCAGCGCTGACAGTAATTAGGATTAATTATGGATTAGAAAGTATTTACTCCAAAAACGGACACACAAGCTTTCCCCACTACCAGAGTACAATATATACGCGAAGAAAATCAGTGGCAATTTCTCATTTGACCGCCTGCGTGTGCTGATACATCGTGAAATCTATCACTGCATTTTTAATAGTTGAAAGACTGTTTGTATTATTGTACGTCTTACGAGTCTTCAGTATACACAACTTCCATCATTAAGGGTGTGTAGACAACACATACTAGTTGGGTAAGTGTACATGAAACATTTTGAATACGTTAATAAGTGAGCATAATTTTTATTGTATGTACAGATTTTATTTAAACGTAAAAATTATTTGCATTAAAACATTATCAAGCGCATTATTTATTGAATTTAATACATGTGTGTGTGTGTGTGTGTGTGTGTGCGTGTGTGTATGATCAAATTATTATGTCTGTTACAATTTTCTGAAATATATTCTTACCGTATTTTTATATTAATTTTATTGTATGTACAGATTTTATTTAAACGTAAAAATTATTCACATTAAAACATTATCAAGTGCATTATTTATTGAATTTAATACATGACTCATTCAAATAAGTGTATGTGTGTGTGTGTGTGTGTGTGATCAAATTACAATTTCTGAAATATATTCTTACTGTACTTTTTATATTACACTTCTAATTGAAGATATATTTTAGGTATAGCTGAATTTTAAGCGTGCAAGCCTTCAGTGTGCATACAACGTCTGTCATTTAAGGGTACGTGTGTGTGGACAACGCTCGCTAGTTTGTTGCAAGTAAGTATACATTATGGAGTGGGTTATACAAATAATAATAAAGTGTGTGTACTATATACATTTATTAAAATACATACACAGCTCCAAGATTATATTAAACAGTTTTTACAATTAAAATTCATACACAGCTCCAAGATTATATTGTTACAAGTATGAAAATATATCTAAACTATTATATTGTTACAAGTATGAAAATATATCTAAACTAGTATTTACAATTTAAAAAAAAAAACATACACAGTTCCAAGATTATATTGTTACAAGTATTAAAATACATCTAAACTAGTTTTACAATTAAATTACATACACACACAGCTCCAATATTATAATGTTACAAATATGAAAATATATATATTTAAAACTAGTATTTACAAAATATGTATAAAATAAGACTTAAACACGTCTATGTACTGTGTTGGACAATGGCGTATATTCTACAAGCGAATCATGTAGTATCATACAGTAGGCAGTCGTCTGTGTAGGAAAATTCATTGACGATTCAAATTCTAAACGTACATCAACTGCTGAAGACTTAAGCGCATCGTCTTGTTTGCTACAATCGAATACAAACAGCGGGGCTTTTGATTTGAATAATTCTGGTGTCACTACTGGGCTGACGTCTAAACGGTGGTAATACGAACTTTGAAGACTGGCGTACATATTGTACAATAATGCAAAACGGTCTTTCCCAATATCCAAGTTTAAATTATCGTAAGGATAATACTTGTCGTTTAGAAACAGTCTCGCATTGATCACGTTACAATGATCAAATTCATCGGCGTGTGCTGTCAGTACATTCTTTCTTGCTGTCTGAAACGCTAACACAACAAAGCGTGATTTTTCTAGCTGACTCGAGGTCTTGACAATCCAGTTCTGCCTTTTAGTCTGTGGTAAGGCAGGATACTCGTGCAACTCCCAGGTCCTAAAAGGCATAGTTATCGGGTGGTCTTTCTCTATGAGTCGTAACAGTGGTAATCTGTACGCATTAGCTACATGTACATAAGGCATTTTCCAGTAAACTTTATCTAGTTCAAGAACACAATTAGCAGTCGTTTGTCCGCTTGCTAAAACCATAGCGTTTATGTCGGTAGATGTGCGTAGGAGTATAAGTTCTTGTTTCACGTTCAGCACGATGCGTGTATAGTCTTCTGCGAATCCCATTAGCATTTTCAGGGGAATACAAAAGTTGAATTCACCGTCATCATTCACTTTTAATATGTTCGTGGTCGGTGCCACCCAACCTGCGTTTTCCATTGCGTCACGTGTGTTGTTGTTGAGTGATAGAAAAGTTTTAATAGTTGACGTAACACCGACGTTTCTGGTATGGTCCACTACCACTCCGGCCAACTCGTAACGAATCTCTTCAAAGAGAAATGCTATAGCATTGTTCACCAGTTCCACATTCAGCGCAGTATCTGCAGCCACACTAGGGTTTTTAACCAACTTGCCTTCGATGTAGAGGAAACTTTCTGACGGCAGTGTAAAGACGTCCTGTTGTTGTATTGGCACACGTATTTCATCATTGTTTCCATATCTTGTTGTTGCGTACGGTGCGTGTGAGTGAAATGAAAAGTGCGTGATACTGTCTTCAAAGAACGGTTGCTGCTCCACAGATAATATTCCACTCGCCATGTTACTTGTTTACAACAAAACCCAGTGAAATCAGGAAACGACGGTTAACTGATGTTAATCGTTTCAGTTTCGAATGAGTACTGATGCGTTTCCTAACTGATCTTTCTTCTTCTTCTTTTATTACTGACGACTGTGGTAGCAGCGGTGGCGAAGAAACAAAGTACAAGCCCATGTCTATAGTCGTTTTATATGTAAACGCACAGTGATGACTTCTCCGCGAAAATCTATTACGTCACCGTCCTGGTCGTGTAAAGATAATGTTATGTTGTCCAAACGACTCACATTCACAGGTAGGTATATAACGTTTGTAGGCGATTCAATTATTTTGAATCCTGGTTCGACTGACGGATAGAATGAGTGCAGCGTGTGCTCGTTTTTACCGTTCTTGTATGATCCTTGCACTATATTACACCTTATCAGTATACTGTTCACTTTTATAATGTTAACTGTGGCGTCAGACGTGTGAGTTTTATTCGCTTCAAGCAGACGCTTTTCCTTGAAACCCAACATATCACCGATACCGCACACTGTTTGTTGAAAGTCAATATCCAGTGCACTAGTCAGTTCACATTTCAGTGTATTGTTGTTAGGACATAGACTAATCTTTGAGTCTCCTAACTGCTTTTTGAGGAAGGCTTCTATGTCACCGATTTCATAAGCACCTGTAGGTAAAGTTATCAAGTCCCACGTTGTTCCGTCCCGTAGTACTGGAAACACATTGTTTTTTCCCTCAACCACGTTCGGTATACTGTTGTATGTAGTAAAGTCCAATAGACCTACATACCATTCGCCGTTTGTTAGTTCAAGAGGCGGGAAAAAGTCACATAAAAGAGCAGCAGCATTCGTACCTGTTAAGGTGACCGACAGCGAAGACATCTTGTCGCTTACTGATCACTCACGCGTTAAGAAGTCCAAACATAAATGCCCACAGATGACTGTGTGTGGTGGCTGTTCACGCTCGTAATTGTAGTAAATGTCAGTGTCGGTTCCAAAATACTGTGTCAGCTCAAGAGGTGGCTGCATATTACCATACGCATCATAGTAGTAAACTTGTATGTTTCGCTTCTTGTAGCAAACCCAGTGCGTACCAGGTCCTTCTGCACTGTCCAGATTAACAACCGCACTCTCATTCTTCCATGGTCGTGTGTGTGGTAAAGTGTTACGCATAAAAACTCCTCTGAAATAAGGTATTTTCAAAAGTTTTGCGTACACATACAAATCACTGTCGGACAATGCACGCACTGGTATGCAAATTAGTTTTTTTGTCTGTAAGGACGTAGGTATAGACCTGACGCTATTTTTTTATTGTTACGTTTATGCCTTGAGACTGTTTTGCGTTTGCAGGTCGTTTTGCGTTTGTTCGCGGATTGACGTTTAATTCCTGAACCCTTCTTCTTCTTTTTTCTGCAACCACTACGCGAGCTCCCTCCACCCACTGCTGATTTTGCTTTCATTGCGGCTGCTACAGCTGCAGCATACGCTCTTTCACTAACACCGGAATTCCAATCTTTCACTCGTTCCCACGCTTTGTCAGCAAGAATGCGATCAGCTATACGTCTTCGACTGTTGTCTTTGTACCTTGCGTAGGCGATATCGTGTTCGCGACAGGCTTCGTCCAGCTCGTTGATTCCGCGCTCGCCACGTGCCAATCTCTCTTTGAGTTTTGTTCCGGGTCCACAGAATCGGTAGCCGGGTAGGTGTAATTCTACTGGTAATGCGTCCACCGCTCGATTAATCAAAGTAGGTACTGACGAAACGATAGCGGGCACAGTGTTTTTTTTAAGTATTTTTCCAATTACACCACGCCCCATTCTTTTCTTACGAAGTACGTGCATTCTTGTAAACAGATCTCCAATCCTTGATTTCCGTTTCCGTATCGAGAACGTCTATTAAACGTCCCACCTCTTCAATATATTCAGCCAGAACTGAACGCTGTGTCGCGCTGTCTTGATATTTATAGACAAACTTTATTAGATTGATTATATGAGCGTGAAATACCTGAGTGACCTTGTACAATTCGGTCTTTATATGTAATTTTAATTCGTGCATTTGTCGTACAGTGACTGCGTCTTTGTCATTGACACCGTTTGCTATATTCGTAATTTTTCTTCCGGCAGCGTAGAAAGCATCGCTTTGCAAACTGATTGTGTGTGCGTGTAAAAATTCCAAATTCACTGCGTCTTTGAAGTCAACAGGCGCTTGCACACGCGTTAGTCGACAGTCATTAACGATTACGTTACCTGCACGATCTTTTTTCAAACTCTTCTCGTCTACGTATCGTTTTGTGGCTGCATCTCTTGATTTAAGCGGATCGTTTAGCATTATTATTCGATGATCTTTTGCGTCTACGGTAGCATCGTTCTTGTACTGTAAGCATGCGTCCTTTACGTACTGTAAAGAAACAACGTCGTGCAGCTCTTCAGGATCACCCAAGTTGCGTATCTTTTTGTTTTTCAAATCAAAGTGACCGTCGTTAGTCACTCCTAAACCGATATCCTCACGCAGACTTCGATGAGTTTCTTTTCGCACTCTTACAGTGCTGTCGTGTCTACCGAACTAGTCTACACTCATATCTATGAAGAACTGGTGGTTATAGAACGGTGCGTCTGCTTTTATATGATAATGCCGGCTTCATGTAATTCTTCCAATATCGAAACGATTTCATTCCTATGACCAGTATGGCCACTACTTTGAGACGCCATTAACAGTCTCAATCTATTAACCAACTCGTTAGGATCATCCCAATGCACGTAATCGATTGCAGTGTTCGGTTTCATCTCCATATAGCTACTCCCTGTACGTTTTCGTGCACTCGATGCAAACAATTTAGATATTACTAGTCGGTACTTGACGCCACTGTTACTGTTTATTCGCGTATTGTGTTTATATTTTTGTTTGTGTCCGTTGGTTGCTAGTAGTATGGACTTTTATTTCCTCATATCGTCCTTATTGTATTTTTTCGGTAGTTTCATAAACAAAAGTTCATACAGACCAGGCGTAACCTCGTAAATTTTTCCTTTGACATGAAAGTTGTCGTTATCATCGATTTTTACATTTGAATCACCTATCATAAATTTACCACCTTCGTATCGAACACCATACATACGATCTATAATCCGTTTACAGTCCGCCGATTCGCACAAACGCATATATTTGTTTGCTAATGAATCGTCACTGAAATGTGAAGTGTTAGGGTTCCATGCGCTATCGTCACTGAAATGAGAAGCGTTATGACTTTGCATGTCACTTTCGTTTTCTGTTATTACGTGTTGTGTAGGCTCTTCTTGTTTTATCTGCTGCTTCTCCTCCTCCTCCTCCTCCTCCTCCTCCTCCTCGTCCTCCTCCTCCTCCTCCTCCATCATATCACCACTTAACTTTCGTGAAATAGCTTCTAACGGTTCCAGAATCGGTCTGTAATTTTTCTAAACTTCTCGTCGCTTTCTCTGATACCGTGTTGTAATGCATGATATTTTTTCCTTATGTTGTCGCTTATCGTATCTATATCATACGCAAGTCGTTCCTCCTTATTCATCGCCATCGTGTGTTAGCAAGAGGACTGATTACATTACTACAGTGCAACCACTTTTATACTTCGCCGGAAACAATTATGAATCGATCAAAGCCGATTCTATATCTACCTTCATTTATTGACGAGTCTTTGTCTATGACTAGAAATCCATAACGATTCTTCCACGCTTCCATGCAAACGTCTTTGAAAGCATCATATTTCATATCCGTGTTAACATGATCAGTGTATGCATGTCGTAAATTTAGATCGTCTTGTTTGAACAATATCAACAAGTTAGCGTTGTCACGTACCAATTGTTTCGGTATCTGGCTATATGTCTGGCATAGATAGAATGTGTCCACACCGCTATGTCTCCCCATAGCAAAATACTTTCGAATATTGTTTTGTCTTTCACACGATACGTCATCGAATACGATAACAGAGTTGAGACCGGCGATTTCACTCGGTAGTGGGACTTCTTCGTTCTCGCTGTATGCATGATAACCTAAACCTTCATCAGCGAGTGATTTCATCACTGTTTCTAGCATTCTGTATTTTGGTTGAAATAATGATTTTGAAAACACGTATACATTGCGGAAACGTAGACCGTTGGCATCAAACAGTAGGTTGAATAGCACATTGGATTGCCCACAGGAACTTGGGCCTGTAACGATACAGCGAATACTGTTCGGTAATAGCGGGCCATGTTTACGTTTAGCACTGTCTTCGTCACCAGCCAAAAAGTCCATATCCTTTATTGGTAATTTGTTTGCTTGCTGTACAATCTTCATCTTTGTGAATACCGAAAGCATACTGTTTTCAGCACGTGCTGTCACCTTTTTTATATTAGATCTTTCTTATGTATCCATGCATCGTGTTTACCATCGAAACCAAGCCAACGAACACGCACTCTGTCACCTTTGCGTTGTAACACCTTTTCCACTAGGTATACGTCACCGACTTTGGACTTACTAAGCTCGTGCTCGTAAAAACCACCTTTCAACACTTTGTTTAGATGATCTTTTAGCAGATAAGTGACAGGGATGGTAGTGGATTGTACTTTATCCACAGTGAATATTTCGTTAGTCCAATTTGGTGTATAACCTTTGGCGAACGTCATTTTGTGCTTACTTATACGAACACGGTCACCGACTTTAAATTTGGGTGGTTTCGCTGGACTGATTTTAGGCGCTGTGTTCTTCCTTATTCGTTCCAACACTATATGTTCGTTGGCGTCATTCACTTCACTAGGTTTCATACCAATGGTTCTGTGTGTGGTATTGTTGTACGATTTCAGTAATATAGGTAGTAGATCCAACCAGCGGTAGTGTCCTTGTTCGCTGAAAGCTCGATACATGTGTGTCTTCAGTGTGCGATTAAAACGTTCCACTATGGAAGCTTTTTTCTCACTATAGGTTGAGTAATGTTTCACATTATACTTTTTTAGCAACGCTTGTACTGTGCTGTTGTAATACTCCTTCCCGTTGTCCGTCTGTAAATATTTCATTCGATTAGCAGTTAGTATAGGCTCTAGTGCGTGCTTTACTTCTTTTCCTGTCTTTGTTTTCAATGGTACAGCGTACGCGTACTTGCTAAACGCATTGATCACTGTCATCATGTACTTGTACCCTTTGTTCACTCGAGCGTATGGTATCATCTCCACAAGATCCGCCTGGTACAAGTCGTGTAGACCCCTCAATTCAACCGCGCGCCTAACGAAATTCCTTCTCGCTGCTCTGTGTAGCTCTAGAGCTATAGTCTTGCGTGCGTTGTTCATGGTTTAAGATACACTAACATAATACCAACGTTAAAAATACTATATATATCTATAACAGTTTCTTTGTTTTTCAGTATTCACTCTCTCGTCTGAATATCATCATCATGTCCGACCTTCAGCAGAATCCAGAACAACAACATCAGCAGGAACAGGAACATCCTCAACAAGGTAAAAAAAAAAATTTTAAATACCAATTGCCTCTCTCTATAATTATGTAGCAAACCAAATTTGTTTGATATGAATTAACATATGATTCAACTCTGTCTAACATGTATAAGATATTCTCTTGACGTTGTTTAGAAATTGATATGGCGGAGAAAATGTTTTATGTTCTGACATAGGTTTGTCACCTTCTCCCCAATGTATTGTCTCTTGACATCGTTTAGAAATTGACATGACGGAGAAAATTTTTCATGTTCCACCATAGGTATGTCACTTTCTCTCCAATGACCTAATTCAATTCCGCAACAAAAGCATTTAACTCTATCGTCTATGAATGACATACTATGTCCACAAACATCATAATTTAGCGGATAGTAGTAAAACCCGGCAAACGCTAACTCGTCGGGGCTAACAAACGTCACTTCCCAATACTTGAACGATTTTCTTCTTTCACTTTCAATGCTAAAATCAGGAGTAGCTGCCATCTTTACAGTTTGCAATAAACTAACGTATTACTAACGTGTACTATCTATTTATTTACCACAAACATGAATTTGTGTGTGTGTGTGTGTGTGTGTGTGTGTGTGTGTGTGTGTGTGTGTGTGTGTGTGTGTGTGTGTGTGTGTGTGTGTGTGTTATTCATCATTCCTATTAGCTAATACATGTGTTTCTACTGTTTCAGTTATGACACGATTTTATATCGTACGAAACACTAGTATTAGAGGATCCCTCACAACATTTAATTACCTGCCCGTGTACACGGACACAGGAGATCAAGATATATTACCGATAATGACTGAGGTGCGACCTTTATTGTGCAAGGATATTCTGGCAGAACAAGCACGTTTACGCAGTATCAAATGGCATATTGCGTGCAGGATACGTTTCACTAAAACTGTGTTAGATGGTGACAGCGGCGAAGAAAAAGAGGTAACCAAAGACGCCGTCTTCCACGGACGTTGTCGTACGTTGCTCACGGACGACAACGACGAGTTGAACTGTCTACTAGACGAATCATACGATAAAATCATGAATAGCATATCCAATTTTACCCGTGACGGGAGCGGATGGTCGGTGGATGCTGTACTGAAGCTGGAACTGGTTGTTGGACGGTACCGGCCTCTAGCAGCGTCCTCCTACATTCCTACCCCGCGAAAACTTGCACTCACCAAGGCAGTAGTCAACATCAAGAACCCCCAAGATGAAATGTGTTTTCTATGGGCCGTACTAGCTCACATACACCCTCAAGAACGTAATAAAGAACGTGCTTCAAAATACGCCCCCTTCAAAAACACCTTAAATATGTCCGGTATCGAGTACCCTGTTTCTATAAACTCACTTTCTAAATTTGAAGCACAGAATCCCAACATTTCTATAAACGTTTTCGGCTATGATATAGAAGACAATATCAGAAACGAATCAAAAAATGAGGTTTATCCGTTAAGAATTACCCCCAATAAGGACAGATTACATCATGTTAATCTTTTACTTCTGTCCGCTACAAATAGCCGAAAACATTACTGTCTTATCAGTAACATGAGTAGATTGTTATCATCCCTTACAAAATGTAGCAATAAATCATTTTACTGCGACTACTGCCTGCATCGTTTCACCACAGAACATGGTCTGTCCGATCATCTCCCCTACTGTACACCTTATGGTGAACAGAAAACCAAAATGCCCACAGAGGAGGAGAAGTTTATGTCATTTAAAAATTACGCACACTGTCTTAAAGTACCCTTTACCGTCTACGCCGACTTCGAGTCCCTCATCACTCCGCTTCAATCGTGTTCACCTGGTAACAACGTCCCGACGACAGTGAAAGAGTTAGGTGAATTCTACTCAGTTGATAGCAGCGGTGCTTGTCAGAAAATACCTTCTCCTCCTGTATCGTCCACATCATATGAAGCGATGCATATTCCGTCAGGTTTCTCCTATGCTATCGTCGATCACACGCACAGCCTCTGGAGAGAGGCTAAAGTTTATCGGGGTGAAAACGTCGTAGACACTTTCTTCTCGTGGTTGATGAAAGACGCCGAGGATATGATGAAGGTAGTACGACATAACGTACAATTAATTATGTCCGATGATGACAATGTTGCGTTCACTAACGCCACCGTTTGTCATTTGTGTGAGCGCCCTTTGACAGACGATGACAAGGTACGCAATCATTGTCATCTTACGGGGAAATTCTTGGGAGCAGCCCACAATAGCTGTAATCTGAGCTACAAGATGCCTCGTCATATCCCCGTCTCCTTTCACAACCTTCGTGGCTACGACTGTCACCATTTAATGCAGGGTTTAGGAAAATATAAGGACCAACACGTATTGCAACGCATTGCAACATCTAGTGAGCGTTACGTGTCGTTCTCCCTGGGTCCTTTGCGTTTCGTAGACTCCTTTCAATTTCTTAATCGCTCTCTGGACACACTCGTTACCAATCTGTCCACGTCCGGGAGCCAATTTCCTTTGCTCAGAGAGGAAATGCTTAGACGGGGTTTTGACGAACAGACCAATCTGCTCGTACGCAAGGGGGTATACCCTTACGAGTACGTTGACAGCATTGATCGGTTCAACGAAACAAGTCTACCCGCTCGTGAACACTTTGATAACCGGTTGATGGAATCGTCTATTTCGGACGCAGATTACGAGCACGCACAAAACGTGTGGAGTGCATTCAATCTGCGTACGTTTGGAGATTACCATGATTTGTATTTGTTGACAGACGTAATGCTGCTAGCCGATGTCTTTGAAAGTTTTCGAGACATGGCCTTACGCGATTACTGCTTGGACCCATGTCATTTTTACTCGCTTCCCGGACTCGCTTGGAACGCGATGCTAAAAATGACAGGGGTCGAATTAGAGCTGTTGACAGAAATAAATCTACATCTGTTCGTCGAGTCTGGGATTCGCGGAGGCTGCGCGATGATATCCAACCGTCATGCAGTCGCTAACAATCCTTTGATTCCAGATCAGTACGATGTCTCGAAACCGACCTCCTTCATTCTGTATACGGACTGTAACAATTTATACGGTGCAGCCATGTCGCAACCACTCCCTTACGCAGACTTCCGATGGCTCGATCGTAACGAAATCGAGTCCTTGGACGTACGTAATGTGAGTGATGATTCCGACATCGGGTACATCCTCGAAGTCGACCTACACTATCCTAATACCTTACACGACCTGCATTCCGACTACCCGATTGCACCTGTGCGCCAGCGCGTAACATATGATATCCTTTCTCCCTTTTCCAAACGGTTACACGAGAGTATATACAGATCATCGTATAACGAATCAGGGTCATCCGTAGAGAAGTTGTTAACAACTTTGGAGGACAAACAAAATTACGTTCTCCATTATCGAAATTTGAAATTGTATTTAAGTCTTGGTTTAGAGCTGAAAGCGACTCATAGGGTGTTGTGTTTTAAGCAAAGCGCTTGGTTGAAACCGTTTATCGATTTCAACACCCGCAAGAGGCAAGCAGCCGTCAACAGTTTTGTAAAAGACCTTTTCAAACTGATGAACAACGCCGTATACGGTAAGTCGCTGGAGAACGTACGGAAACATATAGACTTTGAACTAGTCTCGGATGAACGACGGCTTCAAAAACTAGTTTCTACACCTAGGCTAAAACGTATGATTCGTTATACGAACGATTTGGTGGGGCTCTCACTCCGTAAAAAATCCATTGTTCTTTCTCGTCCCGTGTATGTCGGCTTCACGGTGCTTGACGTTAGCAAAACAATAATGTACGACTTTCATTATCGTTATGCTGTCGCCAAGTACGGTCGCAACGTTAAATTGTTAATGACTGATACAGACAGTCTGATGTATAGTATTCAAACATCAGACTTGTATGCAGATATGAAGAAGGACCTACACGTTTTTGACACATCGGATTACCCTACGTCTCATCCTTGTTATAGCCTTAAGAACAAAAAGGTTGTCGGACTGTTCAAGGATGAAACGTGTGGTCGTCCTATTAGAGAATTCGTGGGTCTCAGAGCGAAATGTTATTCGTTCCTTGTGGCCCACGAAGATCCTACCAAAGAGTGTCAAAAACGTGTGTGTAAAGGTGTGCCTCGAGTTGCGATTAAGAGGAGTCTACGACACGATACGTATCGCAAGTGTCTCACTGATCATTGTCAGTTTTCTGCCAGTGCGCTTTGTTTACGTAGCGATCATCATACGCTGTACACGATGCGCGTAAATAAGCAAGCGTTGTCACCGTATGATGATAAGTGCTATATACTAGACAATGGTCGTGATACACTTGCATACGGTCATTATCGAATACAACGCATCAACATGGAGAACGATGATGACGACACCTCCCCACCCGCTAAAAAAATTCGTCTCCATGTATAGTACCCTCCAACACTTGTTTCTTTCGTCAGTTGATGTCTCTCGGTGCTTCAATCCAGACGTCTGTAAACGTAAGTTCGCATATTAATATCGCAACGGTATTTGTGTGTTTAAACATAATATATATATAGAGTTTGTAATGTGTGGTTTCTTTGTCTTACAGTATTATGGATAACACTGCAGTTATAATTGACTTCCAGTGCTTTTTCGATGACAACGGAAAATATATTGTGAAGGAACTGTCAATCATGGACGTTCTGAGATTTGCTGGTAGACATTGGATTTTGACTCCGCCTGCTACATCCGTTACGAATCCAAAATACGTTAGGACAAACCACTGGTTAACGTCAAATTATCATAGACTTAGATGGAGCGAAGGAGAGACACCGTACGACAATCTTGTTTCATTGTTAACATCACATACACGTATATATAAATATGTGTTTGTGAAGGGTTTTGAGAAAAAACGTTTTTTACAATCAAAGATAATACACAATAATATTATCAATCTCGATGACTTTGGTTGCCCTAAAAACATACCGTATCTATTTCATGGAACAGAATGTCTTAGACATTTCAATTCTTCTGACCGATGTGCCAACTATAAGGTGCATGCTATTCGGGAATGGATGATTCATGATTTTTGCTTTAAACAAACATTTTTAATGTAACAAATTTAGAAAGTAGGTCACAGCGAATGATGACATTTATATCTCTCTAATTCTGTTGTGGACATGTACATACATGCATAGCTGTAAGCGGTGACTATTTCCTTATGAAAGTGGAATGTAGACTTTCCTAATGACATTGTTATATTTTGGTGTCTCTAATTTCGTCTGTGGGACATGTTCATACATGCAAAGCTGTAAATGAAAGTGGGACACAGACTTTTCTGATGACGACGTTACCACCACCACCACCACTATCACATTGTACTGTCCTTTTGTGTCGAATATTCTGTCATTGTTTGGTTCTCTCTCGTTTGATACAGACGTGTTCACTAGTGTCTTTCTCTCTCTTCTAATAATGTCGTTTCTTGTAAAGTTTAATGCTGTAAGTGCTATCGAGTACAAGCGATGTTCAGAATTGACAGTGAATAAAAAATATCCCATCATGGTCTTAACGAATGTGGACACAAAATATGGGAACTCTGTGCTTGCTACGTTGGAGGATGGCGACCACCAGTATCGTGTCTATCTTCCCAAGAGGTATGCAGGTGTCTTCACGAATGAGGAGCTCAGGCATATCAAACCCAAAGAACTACATTTAGTGTATCGAGGGACGAGGAATCAAACAACGCAGGTGGAGATTGTGTCCTAACGTCGTAAGTAGCAATCGTGTTAACAAACAATTTATTGATGTGTGTGTGTGTGTGTGTGTGTGTGTGTGTGCGTGTAGTTTCAACTCTCTGTACTTAACACTTTAATAATTGAATTTGTATGTACATGATAAATGTATCATTGATTCTATTTAGTATTTTTTTACAAAGTTTCGTTGAATAATATTTGGTTCGATTAGAAATTATTTGAAAGTACATTAACTTTATGTGATAAATGTATCATTGATTCTAAGCAGTATTTACAAAGTTCCAGTGAATAATATTTGGTTTGATTAGAAATTATTTGAAAGTACATTAACTTTATGAAAAATGATATATACTTGAAAAAGTTTACGTACTTAACGCATTTGATTCTTTCTTTCCACTGACTGTGTGTGTGTGTGCATGTGATAATTGAATATTTATCGTATCAGTGATTCTAATATCGACTGTATTGTTATGTTACAGATAAACTTCCTTGTGAACTGTATCTACAGCCGTGAAATTATTATTTAAAAATCTTACAATGTCAAAAATTATTATTATTATTAATATTGTATTTATTTTATATAACAATGTTTGTTTGTGATATATATTTAATCAATGTAAAATGTATTTTTTAATAATTGTATTATAACGGTTTGTAAACTATATTTTAAGTTTGTGTACAGTGTTGTAAATATATATTTAATCATTTAAAACAATATTATTATTATTATATTGTATTTATTTTATATATAACATGTTTGTTTGTGATATATATATTTAATCAATGTAAAATGTATTTTTGAATAATTGTATAATAGCGGTTTGTAAACTACATTTTAAGTTTGTATACAGTGTTGTAAATATATATATTTAATCACTTAAAACAAATTATGGTTTGTTTTAATTTATTTCGTTATAAACCTCTAATAACTATATCTAATTCTGTATCGTTGTGTGTGTGTGTGTGTGTGTGTGTGTGTGTGTGCATACATAGTTAATCTTTCTATCACTAATTACCACACTGAATATAACTTTCTAATGACGAAATATTATTATTTCATTGTTTACGATATATATTTAATTAATGCAAAAATGAATGTTTAAAATTACAATGGTCTGTAAACCATATTTAAGTTTGTGTACAGTGACAGCGTAATCGCTTTGAATAAGGGAATTCTTGTCAACGTTTGCAGCGAGAGAGAGAGACATACACAATGTGTGTGTGAGCAGTGCGTACATTGTCCGACAGTGATTTGTATGTGTACACAAAACTTTTGAAAATACCTTATTTCAAGGAGTTTTTATGCGTAACACTTTACCACACAGACTTGGCAGAACCGAGATTGGCGTAGAGAGAGAGACCCGTTACATATACACACACAGAGAGAGATGCAACAGGCAACAGTAATCTACTAAATGTGTGTGTGCGAGAGAGAGAGAGGGAGGGAGAGAGATAGTTTTACTTACATTCAAATGTGAGAGAGAGAGAGAGAGAGTTTATATCGTGATGGACAACTGTGTGTCTAGAGAGAGGCAGAGAGAGAGGGAGGGAGAGTTACTTACATTCAAAGAGAGAATTGATATTGACAACAATCATGATCATATAGTTTGAATTTCCCACCACAGAAAAATGTTGGCAGATCTGTTCTATACACAATAATGCAAGATTGGTAACCCTGATCATATATTTTAATATATACACTATATAACACACACATATCAAGTTTGAACCCATACATAGGTTGGTAAACCTGATCATATAGATTTAATATACATTATAACACACAACAAATTTGAACTCATGCAAGGTTGGTAACCCTGATCATATATTTTAATATATACACTATAATGCATCAAGTCGGAACCCTTGATGAGAGAAAATATATCGTTCGTGGCAGGCAAGCATATCTCAATTATGTAATGTTTACGTTTCCATTTTACTATTATGATTACTGCAATAAAAAGGCAGGGAACACACACACACACACACACACACACACACACACACAATTCGCGTTATTTCTGGCCTCATTCATGTTTATTTTCTTACATTTGCACGCTTTTTAAATGGAAAGTGCCGAAACCCACACCAACATAACGCGTGCAAGCCGAAAAAATGTCCAGCGTGGATAGCGATTTGCTTCCTGTGGATCGCTGGGCAGTGTAACTGCACGTGTTTACAGAGGAACGGTTCATAGACAGACTTTTCGTCTTTAGGGAATGAACCCTCTGCAAGATGCTGAGAGTCCATGAGTGACTTCGGAGCGCTCCTTCTTTTCCGCGTGTTTGTTCTGTGAAACGTACACTGTAGATTCGCAGCTTTACTCTGAGCAACGCTCAATAGGGAATGTTGAAAATTTTTGTCCACGGTGTACCCTCATACACACTAAACCTGCTCTGATGTTTTAATTACGGACATCATAATATTAAAACTTTCGAAACTTGAGCACTACTTAATGGAGATCAAACATTAACTTATACAAGCCATTAATTTTATGCATATTTTTTATATATATGCGTACAACGTTATCGGCAACAAAGAAGTAGTTTTTTGTTAAAATTCCTTCCCGGGCTGTTTGGCCGTAGTCCAATGTTTTCTACAAAACCAGACGTTTCGGCAATGCCATCGACTTCCATCATCAGTGAAAATCGATTGCGATAACGTGAGGTGGTATACGTTAGTGACCACAGTTCTGTGGTTAAGGCTGAAGCAGTAAGTAGAAAGAAGTAGTTTCTATAGCGATAAAAAATTTTCAAATTTATAAATTTTCTGATCGAGCAGTGCATTCTCACACAGTCAGGTCACCAACCCAAACCAGAGCAATAAATAAAGGCAATTAAGAACACGTCAACCCGACACCAGCTACGAGACAATAAGACAACGTTTGACTTAACGCAACAAAGGAAATTGGGATCGACTTTGACAGACCAAGCTAAACCCAAATTTACGACATCATAACAAACCGAACAAAGAACAGAGTCCAGTGACACAAGTACGCATAAATTGTAACGAGGGGACGCTGTAGGGTTAAGCCAACACGTGTGAACGTAAGAAAAGGGATACTGGATACTCACTGACAAAGGATTTAGAAAGTCTCGATAGTACAGAGACAGTACAGCGAATACCCAGTGAATACATACGACCATGTCGCACAGCATGAAAACAACGCGAGTGACAACTTATATTTACGACGAGAAATCGTGGAGGCAACTCAGAGTGACAGCGAGCGAGAAGTTATTAATTGGTAGAAAAAACGGGGTGGAAGTTGAAAAATGAACAGGACGCAACGGATTCTTAGTGAGGGTGTAACAACAAACCTTGGGAAAATTCACGAAACAAAGGTTTGACAGACAGGCGAACAATTACTTTATATTCTTAGAAAGAGTGCGATGTCCTTAGCTGTGTACTTCAGGGGATGTTCAACAGCCAACCAGAGGTTAGCATCTTCCGAAGAAGTAAGTGGAGAGGACTGTTGTCATGGTGACAACCAGGGCAGCAAATCAGAGAGTCGAAAACCAAAGATCATCAAAGTGGAAGGAATATGTGATCCAGGAGAGGGTAAGTCTGGAACCTATCGGGATCAACCGAAGGCAGAAGATTGCATTGTGGTAAAAAACGTTTGATGAAAACCGTTTGCAGAGTACACGAGGCTCTCAGTCTCATAAAATTTTGTGCTCAGTTTTGTTAACTCAGTTCTACACAATTTTACCTCAGTCTTATAAAATTTTATCTCAGTATTGCGCAGTTTATTTACTTAGTTACTTTAACTTTTGAACGTACGAAGTTATCTAAGTATCGTTATACTTTCGAGTTCAGTACTATAAACTTTAAAGTATTATTCATTATTCGATATTATGGAACTTAGAAACTTTTAACAAGTGAAGTTACATCTCAATAATAGAACTTTTGTGTATCAACTTCGGACATTGTGATTCGTATCATAAACTTAACTTGATTCAGACTTAATTATTCTAGTTGTGCAGACTCATGAACGATAAGAGAACTCAATATTCATAAACACAAGTGTATAACATAACGCACATTCACGACCACGCTAAGTAGAACATGAACAGTTAGATTGAAGCATCTTTGTAATAGACATTTTATTTGAACACAACCCACTAATGATGGTTGTATCTACACTACACAGAACTCTATAAACTGTTAGTAAAGACGGGTTACATCAACACCACACCACGTACGCCGCGAGTGAATTCTCATCGCAAGTTTCAAAGTGATATGAAAACATCCAATCAACGGAGCGAGCACACATGGAGTCACCAGTAAGCAGGAAATTTCACCGATGGATTATTGGATATTCTAAAATATCAAGTTAAGTCTTCATGATTTTAATATTATAATAATACTGCTGCTCTGTCTCTTTTCCAAGAACCAACACCTTTGAGAAATTGTATAATCATTTAGTAAAGATAATGTTAAAATATATTATGAATATAAAAGCTACTCATCTGAGACACATAATGAACGCATTAGTTTAGGGTGAATAATATTTGATTTGTCTATGTTTTGTGTATGTTTATCTATGTCATGTTGTATGTTATGTTTTCAGCCATCAACGAAGACAGATTTATATTGTGATTTATGTTTTATATGTTTCTGAATGTATTTTCAGGTAATGAGTTATATATGTGTTTCGGAAGTTAACTTGAGTAATGTGTAATAAACATGCATTCTATTTGTTATATATATATATATATATATATATTTTTTAGGCGTTCATTATTGTTCCAAACCTTAACATCAAAAGACATTAACGTCAATTGATGTGTTTGATAAATTTTCTTATATTGTTTTAATAACAACGAAATATAGAGTCTCATTATTTATGCTAATTAGTAATGGATACATTCAGTGATTAGATTGATTAATAATATTTGCATAATCAGATTAACTAGACACATTTTATAATTATTTAAATAATTAAATTTTGCATAAATTAGCATAATTATCGTTAAATTTCTATAGTAATATTTCATTTCGAAAATGATTTTAAATATAAATCTTAG
This sequence comes from Magicicada septendecula, assembly GCA_034769895.1. Taxonomy (NCBI): domain Eukaryota; kingdom Metazoa; phylum Arthropoda; class Insecta; order Hemiptera; family Cicadidae; genus Magicicada; species Magicicada septendecula. The sequence goes on from CM068375.1 coordinate 305,645,979, forward strand.
AACATGGAAGTCATGTATGGTTCTCCATACCGATATTTTTTAAATTGTGATGAACATAGTTATTCTATGAGCGATTTAAAAAATAACGTATAGGCCTATATTGATAATTATTTATTAAATGGCTAAAAACCTTGGAGAGACTCATGCGTTCAATGTTCCCCCTGCATTCATTACGTTAGAACAACAAATCAATACATTTCAAACGTGATATGTTATCTTGATCTTAGACACTGGTGAACGAACGTGAGAGAGAGTCTTTAGGGGCTGTGAAAGCACGAGGTACAAGCCCTTGGCCCTCTATTACTCCGCGTCCTGAGCTCCCACGGCGGGGACAACGATATCTGGTGGTTCCTAGGAGCGGCCTGCTATCGGTACCACATACGTGGTAATGATGAGTTTACTTAAGGGATAGGACATTGAACTGCTGCAGAAGAGGGGTCGCAGTTGGTTGCTTTGCGGACTACTTGTTCGGAAAGTGTCTGTCAGGAGAGACTACTGTCGAGGCGAAACCCTAGATACTTCACACAAGGAGTCCAAGGGCCGAAGATTGTCGCCGAGGTTGGAGTTCTTTACCCGGCTTCGGAATCATCGTGATCGCTGCGTGTCGCTATTTCGGTGTAAAGTAGGCAAACGAAAGCAGGTATCGAACAGTTCGATCAGGAAGCAAACTCCCCTGTCCGGAAGTCTCTGTAGGGCGGTGTTCACAACAGGGCTCTTCCGGGGAACTAACGTCAGACATGACACGTGTTATTGTGTTTGAACGAGGGAACATATTACTTTTACCAAAACTGTACAGATCTCACTCATATCTGTGGTTGAATGTGCGAGTGCTTCGAGAACAGTGGCTCATATAGCTCTGACTGCTACGTGAATGATAGTATTATTTTTAGGTATTATCATAGTGCTGTATGATAGTATTATCAGAAACGGATACGCAAGCAGCATTGAATAGTGCAAAATGAGCGCATCGCTGAGAAAACAAGTGTAACGCAGGGGCGTATTTATGGGGCGGGAGGAACGCCCCCCCCCAAAGGGTCGAAAACAGTTGACGAACTGTTAATCTCTTAATTTGTTAATCTCTTAATTTTTAGGCTGTTTTATTAGTTTCTTCAAATGTGAACGCTAATATAGTACTACTTCTTTTTTAAATATAAAACAGGTTGATTACACAACATTTGCGTATTCGTTTGCTATATGATATATCGGAAAATCAATGAAATCAATAAGTACCTTGTAGTAAACAGTGTTTCAATAACGTGTATTTTTATTGTTATTACCGTTTACTTTAATGGGACTGATTTCAGGATGTTATCACACGATTTTCAATCACTTTAAACATAGTACTGTTGATTAGTCTAAACATGATTTTTCTTTTGTATGAAGCCGACTCGACTGCCCCCCCCCCCCCCGGTCAAAATCTAGATAAGCCACTTGTGTAACGTAAATATTAAATCTGTAACGAAATCAGTTCTTACGGGAAAACAAGCTTTTGTTTTCGTAATGCATGAAGTAGGAAGTCAGAATGTGCCGTTTGCAGAAAAAGTCTCAATAAACACTCACACGAGTCGCACTTTAAAGCCATCAATTTAAATGTTGACGTCTTTTGTATTTTTGAAGCGTAATTTACGCTTCGTTAAGAAAACGGATTTTACGCATAATAACGAGAACCTACAGGACAGGCACCACCTAAAGTGTTTTGCTATAGTAGAGGAACTTGTAGATTTCGCATGAGTACTGCCAACTGTATACTGGACGTGGAAACTTTGTCCATTCGTAAGTTTACAGTATGCTTGGCGTGTTGGCGACCTTATCCTTATTCAAGGTAAACATCTGTGCTCGTCGCGCAAGGTCGATGACCAAAAGTATTCTGTACCGCTTATTGTGTACGACTTTCGCGGGCGCGGGAAGTGAGTGGATAGACAGCGTGAGAGAGAAAAGCAGACAGCATGAGAGAGAGAGAGAGAGAGAGAGAGAGAGAGAGAGCGCTTGCTTCATGTTATAGGTACTCTATAATTACAGACAGGAAGCGGCTCGAATTATTTCTGTATGAAGTTCTTTTGTTCTCTGCACTTCGAAATCATGAGCCAAGTCCAACATTTTGTATCTTGTGCAACAAACGAAATTAGACGAAAAACAGGAAAAACGGGTGACGTTATTCGAAACAATATATAGCGATGACGGACATTATTTCGTATTTTTAAAAACTTGGCTCAGGGTTGTGCTCCTGCTTTCAGTGCGAAATACGTACAAGGTTTCGCTGCCAACACATTTTCCAAAAGTTTGGTTTAAATATATCAAAACTACGAAATCTCTAAGTAGGTTTCTCTCCCTGTGAGGTCAACAGTCAAAGAAAGTCGTTTCCCTTGGCTAGTTCACAATTGTCCAGTTGTGGCATAGTGGCATTACATTCACTGTTTGGGGACCCCCCCCCACACACACACATTCTGCACGTGAGTCTTGAAAATTGCTTAAAAATAGTACATCCGCTTTAGACTGAAGATATTTTTTGAAATGCAATGTTTCAAGGCAGTCTCGCAACCAAGGAGAAATACATAAGAAAGACATGCTCTTCCCTTCACGCAGTGGATAATATATTTTTTAAAAGATGAAACTTTTGAGTTTTTTTTTTGTGAAGAACAGACTTATTGCATTCTTGTCCTGTGAAATTATTTTTATCGCTTTGTAGTTGAGGAGTTTCATCAACAATTTAGTCGTTTAAAGTTAGTAGTGAAAACGTTCTCATTTAAACTTTGAAAAATTAAACTTATTATAAAATTACAACACTACAGATAAAGTTTTAAGAACACTGAATTAGAAATGTGCTTGGGTAAGTTAGAATGAGTATGGTAAATAGAAATTTCATACTCATATTATAAGTGTGAGGTGTTACTATCACTTGTGGGTAGGTTGTATTATATGGATTATATATTATTTTGGGACCACAAAAAATAGTAATAAAATCATTTAGCCTAAGGTGTACAATTTAAAATATATATAGGAATCCTTGGAACAAAACTAAATGGAAAGCCTAAAATAGTATTGACCTGGTATCACTGTTAAGTCAACAGTGTTGTTAATGTGTAATGTGTTGTTATTGTCCTACATGTGTAATATTTGAGAAATGTAAAAAATATGAAGGAATCCTTGTTATAAGTTGTACATAAATTGTTAGAACTGCCCTTTGTTACAGTTTGTAGAAAACATATCAGTAAGTTATTACCCAAGCTTATTTTGCCCTACTGCAAACCTTTCAATCAAAACCTTTAAACCGGACTATGAGTAAGGTCAATTCTTTGGTCTGATTCTGAAACATGGGTATTCAACAAAAGACAAAACAAAAAGGAACCATTGAAAGGGAAATCCTTCAAAGAATATTAGGAGTACCGGTAATGAACAACAGTAGACTCTGAAGAATCAAACTCAGTAATGAATTATACTACTAATTAAGGGTTACTTGTATCAGAATTTGTTAAACTACAAAGGTTAAGATGGGCCTGTCATGTAAAATGGGTGAGGATCATAGAAACACAAAGAGGTAGGTATAGGCCAGATGGACAAGATAAAACCAAGAGGCTGACCCCCCCCCCCAAACAAATATGAGAGGAGGGAGTTAACAACGGTGCAAAAGAATTAGGAGTAAGAAATTGTATGGAGTAATGGTTGATTGAGATCAGTGGAGCCAGAAACTGAAGTGGGTGGCAGGATCAAAATACCATACTCAAAGTGCTAGAGCTGGTAAAGCTAAAAGTCACAACCAGTGGAAGTTAGTGAAAACAATTACTGTCTCTTCTGTTCTACTCTTCTACTCATAATATTCCTATAGTAATCTGTAATTGTAACATGACATTTTAGTCTTTCGAGTTCAGAAATTTTGCCAAGGATTCAGATACAAAATGTTGTTACAGTAACCCCAAATATCTATATCTAATGATGGAACAAGGTGTGCACAAATATATTTAACAAAAAGAGAGCGTAACAATGAAATTTCTTAGTTTGGTTTTGCCAGACTTTGTATGTGGCATGTCTATAGCAAATGTACCATTTAACTGTTAGACTCCATTTGACTGTTCGCTTTTCTAGTAATTTTACTAAAAACACATACCTAATGTACATAAAGTGTATATTGTTAAAGATGAAAGTTCAGGGAAGTTTTTTATTTTTTGCTCAGTTAAAGACTTCCAGTGGGAAAGTTATAGTAAAAAGTCCATATTTTATTTTTATTCATGATTTTATAATTTTAGGACTACTTATTTACAAGTGAGAGAGGTTTTTGTGACTATTAACTTCCTATGACCACAAGAAACAGCCATACAGCATGTGTAAGTTTGTTGTCATGATGGCAACACACTATAAATATTGGTATGGAGAACCATACATGACTTCCATGTTCTAAGATTTATCTTATATTATTTATTTATATTATTTATTATTTATATTATATTTAAAATCATTTACTTGAATTCAGTTCGATAATTTCTAAAAATATCTCCCACTCTCAAACTATTTTCACTATATAAATATTTATCTTATTGTGAGGTAGTCATTTAATATAATGTTATTTTCGAATGACTTTATCTATAAAAACTAGATACTTTATTCTTATAAAGAAACTGAACTACGCAGAGTAATTGTTCTATCATATGTAATTGCTAAGGTATCTTATCCTTCAGAATTAAATATTGATACTTTACTTCATTCAGCAAAGTAATTTAAAAAAAATCATGCCCTTCCCCCCTTCAACTACACTCAACTCCTTCAGATATCTCATTTATCATTTTACAGTGGATTAACATGACTTTATTTTCGGGGAACTTATTTATCAAAATTAAGTACTTTACTCTTGTTAAAACAACAAACAATGCAGGTAAACTACCCCTCCCCCTTAACAAAACAACCCCATTTTTTATATTTACACTTTTATTGAGGATATACACTTTACACTTTTATTTACACTTTTGTTACATTATATGTAATTACCAGGGCCAGATTAAGGTATCTTGGCGCCCTAGGCTAATTATATTTTAGTGCCCCCCTCACCTACCATAGGCTACTCTTACTTTTATTTCCATGGGCTGAACTAAGCTTTAAACACCCTACAATATATTTCTTAGGAATATTTCAAATATCTTACTGTTTTTGGAAATAGTCTCAACAATTGAAAACTGAGGCTATTTTTTAGAAATTGTTTTAGAGTTACACCTTCAACCATTTGTACGTAGTTTGCATGGCTTTTATAAGGAAAACATTAACTAAGAAGTTACAGAATAATAACAGTTTTATTAAGGGTACATTTAACATCATTTACACAAAGAAGACAATCATTTAAATATCTTGTGGATTTGTTAAGACTCATGTAAAGTTCAAGCTAGATTCATTTTTCTCGCTTTAGATTGAGCAAACGTTTTAATCACCTCACTGAAATCAACTCCTTGCAGACAGTCACTTTCAATGAACAAGAGTGTTACACTGGTCAGTTTATCCTGGCACAAATTTGAGCGTAAATAATTCTTCACCCTCTTCAAAGTTGAAAAAGATCTTTCGCCACTGCAGTTAGTGACGGGCATAGTAAGGAATAGATAACGTGGTCGGCAATTCCACGAAAGTCGGGCGGCGGCATAGTTCTATGAGCGCCGGCCGCCGATGACTCATAACCGGAGAAAACAGTTTGGAAAGCACTTATATTATTTATGTACAGTTTTACCATAATTTCTCACAAACAGGCGCTTGTGTTCAAAATGAACTCAAATTTTTATCCTTGTAATTTATTACCAATTTTACATTTAGCTGTTAAAATTTTATTATTTTTTAGCTAAAATGTTGTGCCCCCCCCCCAAAGTACCGCGCCCAGGCTACAGCCTAGTCAGCCTAATGGTTAATCCGCCCCTGGTAGTTACTAAGGTACCTTATCCTTCAAACTGAAGTAGTTTATTCGACATGGGAAAGGTAGTTTTCAAAAAATTACCCCCTCCCCCTTTGACTACCCTTTTTATTTATAGATATTTCATCTACCTTTCTACAGTGGATTGTTATGACCTTCTTTTCAGGATATATTATTTATCAAAATTAAGTACTTTTCTCTTGTGAAAACATAAAACGTAGCAGGTAAACTACCCCTCCCTCTTAACCAACCTTCACCAAAATCAATAGACCTTGAGTCCTCTACAACTCGGGCAAATATACAAAACATTATTTGATTCTGTTTGAATTTGCGGCAGTTATCGTTCACCATTGAAAACAACTCTACATATAGACACACTCGGAAAATGACTTTTCTTCATGTTTTGATGGTAATACAATCTGAATCAGCCCTTATCTCGAACTCGATTTTTTTTGTGATCACCATTTCCTTACGGAACATGGAAGTAAAAAAAATCAAGGCTACTGTGGTAGCAAAATCAAAAACAATATTATTTGATTATTTTACTGTTGTTATTGTTAATTTAATGATTTGCTTCTTAATTAACAAAATTTAATTAACTGCCTTTACATTTACACATATTGTTAAAATCAGTATTTTTCCAATTCCATCTTGGAATTATTTTATGCTTTGGAAAGAAAAACTTCGTGTATTATTTTATACAGTATTACCGGTATTACAGATTTTGTTTTGAAGAAAAGAACAGTATTGATAAATATGTTGTTGTTTGTTTTCCAATGGCTCCCCCTTGGTACATTTAACCCATTTGGTAGCAAGCTTCCCAATAAAGGCCACTATAACTTCTGAGTTCTTGCATTTCCCGGTTCAGCTTCACACACTCCAATAGATGATTTTTGTTCATTTTTGAGTCTTCTCTCCTGTACAATACACATTCTTCTGTGGTGGAAATTTTTAATTTTTAGAGATGTGCTGAGAGACAGTCATGACCAGTCTAAAGTTGGCGACTGCTTCCTTCCTGGGTTTTCTACAGTTTTTATTCCATAACTGTTCAATCCCTGACCATGTTTTTCCTTTTGATATGTTTCTTGCTTCTTCCAGGAAGTGAGAGTTTGTTTCCCTTGTCATCAGTCTTCTTAGGGTGCTGAAGTACTTTCCCGCTGGTAGATCTTTGTCCCTCGCTTTGCCAAGATGTCCGCTGTCTCATTTCCCGAGATGCCTATGTGAGATGTGATCCACTGGATAACTATCTCCTTGTTAAGTGCTGTAAGCTGTCTGGTGAGTTGCCTTGCTTCCAGTGTGCTCCTGGATGTTGCTCCTGTATTAGAAAATGTTGCCTGGATGGCAGACTTAGACTCCACTAAAAGGACAGCTTTTGAAAAGGAATTTGGCCTCCAAACGAGGTTTTGCAATGCCACTTTGATAGCCTCTACTTTAGCATCGTAACTTGATATATTTTGTCCCACTGCAATATAGTGAGAAAACAATGAGGAGTACACTCCTGCTCCAACACAATCCACTTCATCCAGCAGGATCCATCAGTGTATACACGTAGCTAGTTTTCCTCCGGAAATCGCTCATTGATGGTTGTTAGTGTTATCTGTTTTAGTTCTTCTGGAGATCTTCTCTTCTTCTTAACATCTTCTATCAGATTGAGATCTGATATAACTATGAAAGTCGAGTGGATTTTCCAGGGGGATCACTTTATTAACTGCTGTTGGTATGCTGTGGCATTGAAGGTAGTTACTACATTGGTTCAGCCAGATCTTTTGTGTTTTGAGTCTCTGTGGTTCCATCCTCTCATGAACCCATGACCTCTCAGGTAGTGACTTAATTCTGAGGTTTAGCAGCGCTGCCTGTTGCTTAATTGCCTCTGTTATTGGTTTGTTGCCTGTATATAGTTGTAGTGGTGTAACTGGAGTTGATTTGACGGCACCTGTGATGAGTCTTAGGCTGTTGGTCTGCAAATGTTCCAGTCTGCCCTCATTTGCAGGAGTGCTTGTGATGGTTCCTTCGCTGCCATAAGTTGTTACTGGTTTGATATATGTTCTGTATGTCATGTTTAGAACTTTTTGTAAACGTCCCCATGATACTCCGCTGAGATGTTTTATAAGGTTTGTTCATTTGTTTACCTTTTTAGTTATGCTGTAAATGTGGTGTGTCCAGTTAAGCTTATTATCCAGGTTAACACCCAGGTAACAAGTATTTTCAGATTTCTGTAGAAAGTTCTCGCCTACTTTTAGTGAAAATTCGGGGTTTCTATGTTTCAATGAGAAGTACTGGTAAACAGACTTTTCTGCATTAATCTGCATGTTGTTTTCATCTGCCCACTTTTGCAGGCCAAGGAGAGCTTTGTTCGTGTTCCTTTGTAGAGTGATGTCTTGTCTTTTCTTGTTTGTTCCCTTGGCCCAGGTGAGCACGTCATCAGCAAACATGCACGTCTGTATTCCTTCAACCACTTTCAGTCAGTTGACCAAGTCATTTATATAGATATTAAAGAGGACTGTACTATTCACAGCTCCTTGTGGTAGGCCAATTTTTACTTGTTTGTACTTGGAATGGCTGCCGTTGTATCTTGTTGAAATCCAGCACTGTTTCAAAAATCTCTTAAACCAATTAAACATATTTTCTGTGATGTTAAGGTGCCTTATTTTATTTATCAGTTTGTCCCTCCATACAGTATCATATGCTGCCTTAAAGTTTACGAAGTCCGCCAGAACACTTTCATTTCTGTTGAATGCACTTTTAATTTCTTGTGTTAAACAGGCTATTTGGTGTGATTCTGATAGATTTGTTCTGAAGCCTGCCTATTCTGGGGCAAGCAATCCTTCTCTCTCCAAGTAACAGTTCAATCTAGCTGCTATCATTCGTTCCTGCACCTTTGCCAATTGTGATGTAAATATTGATAAATATAGCGCATTATGAATTAAGGTGACATTACATACACATAAAATGTTGTCTGTATGATAGTCAGAAAAATAGTTTCCTTAAACTCTGAACAATTTAAAACTGTTTTAACTTTTGGAGATGATGAAAACACTCTTTTTAAATCACATTCTAATGATGAAAATTTGTGACTCTATATTCTTCGGTGTGACTGTTCACACAAAACAGACCATCTTCTTCTTATGACTCCTAGTCATCTTCATCTCCATTCAGCCACAGATTCCTGTCAGTTTTCCTATTTTCCTCACTGGAACTGCCATTGTTTAATGAAATGATCATTGTTTCTACTGCTTCTTCAAGAATTCTTTCATCTTCACAAACCTCGGATATCACTTTAGACATGTGATTGATAGCTGTTTTCTAGTTCCTTTTTATAATCTGTTCGATAGCTTCCATAGTTAGCATTGTAATTTCGGTTATATTGAAGTTTTTGTTATTCCTTGCAACATGTCCCACAACTTGTGCCCATATTAAAACTCAACGGAATTAAAATGACAGTGATACAGGGAGGTAACCTAATAAATTTGTGTCCATATTCCTTAGCTGTTAAGTCTATTATGTACAGTGGAAAACATGGTTTGTATAAAGAAATAAGTTCCAGTAGCTCTGGCTTCTTCAAATGTAAAATAATGATTTCGGAGCCACTGTACCTTCTGTTTATGGTTGGTGCTTTATCCAGTATCTTAGAATGGTATGGTACATTGTCCATGGCAATGAGCAAACGTTCCTCCAAGTTTTTAAGCAAATACTCTTTGAACCAGTTACAGAACATGTTGTGGTTCATTTCTTCATGTTATGTGTTTTTTTTTTAGAAGTAAAAAGAAGAAGGCAATTAGGTGTAACTATCATTTTCTCCATACGTACAATTTATTTCTCCATACATAGTGTCCAGGCACGTTTTTGGGAATTTAAATAGGGTGTCATAATTTCTGTTTTAGCAAAAGAGATTTGGAGGCCAGTTTTCTCCGCTGTCTCTTTGAGACCTTCTACTTGCTTTCTTGTTTCTTCTTCTGAGTGGGCGAAGATGGTAAGATCATCTGCAAAAGCTAAACAGCTTAATTCTATGCCTTTGGATTTGTTACCTATTCTAACCCTAGTGGAATTGACTTTATGGAAGGTTTTCATGACTTTATCTAGGACGCAGTTAAAGAGAATAGGGAAGAGTCCATCCGCTTGATGTGTGCCAGTGTGAATTGGGAAGGCATCACTAACCTCTCCTAGGAATTTAATTTTGGAAACTGTGTCAGTTAACGTTAATTTAACTGAATTTAGAGTTTTGGGATTGACACCGCACTCCTGCACACACTGGAAGAGGGTCTCTCAATCCACTGAATCATAGGCCTTCTGAAAATCAATGAAGGTTATGAAGAGGGGGATATTTCTTTGAAGGAAATATCTAATGATCAACTTCAAACTGAGGATCTGTTCTGGGCACGATCTACCTTTTCTGAGGCCACCTTGATATTCACCAAGGTGAGGATTGAGCTGGGATTCGAGTCTATATAAGCTTCTTATTTATGTTTATAAACTTTTTTCTTTAATTTATATAATGCAAATCAAAAAGTTCATAACTTTATATAGATTGTTACACATAACTCTCAATTTATCTATCATAAATTACAATTTTAATATTCATGTTTAAGAGGATTTTTTTTCAATCGAAGTTTATTGAACTGCTATAGGAGTAAATGGACACCACTGAATCTGGTGATTGGTACGTGGGCAGGACTGGTAGTGGAATATCTTGACCTCTTGTCACTCTAACGTTGTAGATATAGGGTGCAGTGGTTTCAACATTTTACCGTATGAAGTAACTGGAGCAGATTATTGCTTGAGCATAGTCTGGTGCTTGTAGGTAACTGAGTATAGGGATATTTGTTTGGTGCAAACAAATCTGCAATTTCATTGTGGATAATTATAACCTGAAGAGAGCATGATAATTGTCATTCACCATCTGTTTATAGCTTGCAAAGTGTTCAGGGCACCAACTTGAAACTTGATGACTTCCTCATTCACTAGTCATCAGTTTACTTCCTTGTTCCTCATTGTCGCACTGATGGAAGTATTCCCTTGAGAAAATTTATGTGCCTGTCTTCCAGATGTTCCAGTTTATCCAAGATAGCCTTCTTGATTTCTTTACCTGAAATAATTATTAAAAATAGCCACCGAGTAGGGGTCCTTTAAAAATGGCTCTACAGTAGGGGCTATATTCTTACTCTTCATATTAGTTTATACCACTAAAAACCCTTAGCTACAAATTATTTAAAATAACAGAAATTTAAACATTAAGTATTTTAAAATATTAAATAAATAATTTTTTTAAATGTTAGTGAAAGCATTATGTTCAGATGAAAATATGATTTTCATGTTTTAATATAAAGGGATCGTATAGCAGGTAGTTGTGGAAAGTAATTTATGTCATAATAGCCTTTCCATTGTGAGCCAGTGCCATTGTGACCTTCAGCAATAGAAGAGTGATACAGGTGGTAATAGCGTATTGATTTCCACATTCGTAAAATGTGACCGACCAAACCCTTTTCACTTCTCACCTTGATTTTTATGCTGTGAGTGAAGATGCTTGGTGTAAATCCTCAGGCCCTTGGGATGTCGCGCCATTAGTTGTGAATCATGATTTGTGTTTTTGAAATTTGGAGTGTTTTTTGTTACTTAGTTTTGTAAACATGGAATCTAGGGAGAATGAGATTGACATTTAACTATTAATTACTTTAATTGAAGAGACCTGTACTTTGGGACAAGAGCCTGAAGTAGTGACGTAACAACTAGGCCCACAATGCATGGGGCCTACACAAACATTTTCCATAATTTTTTAAGAACTGGTATAAACCATTGAACTTAAGTGAAGCCAATTTTCCCCATATGTATTTGACATCAAAATCAAATTCATTAATTTTTTTTACAGTTATTTTACCAGTACCCAATGGTGTTGGCCTACATTGAGAGTACACATTATTTGGATAACTGCACAATACAATACAGCGGTAATTCCAGTTAAGAATGCACTGAGGCCACCAGCCAGGCCTGCATCATTATTTGTTATGAACTATGAAAGGAAACTAATAAATGGGTCAAAGTACTGGATCTCATTGTAAATGTTACTCTGACGTTAACAGCTTCAAATTCAACCTGTAGAGGGCATAAAGAGAAGACAGACCAGCCCAATAGCAGAAATGTTTTGGCAATTATCGACTTTAGAGTACATACAATTCACTGTTGAAAGAGATAATCAGTGATCCAAAGAACAGGGAGAAGTAAATGAATCCCAAATTCAAAATGAACTCATGCAACTTTTATCTAAAAAACTGAAAATATTATTTTGAAACAGATTGATTCTGCTCAGTTTTTCTCTGCAATAATGGATACTACACAAGACACTAACGTACAAGATCAACTAAGTAAAATAATCAGATATGTCTCAATTTCTGAAGATAAAGCAAGAAGGCCCACCAACTTGAAAAGTAATGAAAGCTTTTAAGGATTTATAGAAATAACTGATGAAACTGGCATAGGATTGAGGAAATAATGGCATTAATTAAGTAAAGGTAGTATGGGGGGCCACAAAGGATTCCTGTGGGGGGCCCAGAAAGAGTTACGTCTTCTGATCTGGGGTCTTACAAGAGTATGGTAGAAACAACAACTGGATGGAGGGAAGTCTGCATTAGACTGAATGTCAAATATAAAAATCTGAGCAAGAACGACAAACATAAATATGGTAAGTAATTAACTAGTATTTGTGAATTTTTTAGTTAATGTTTTTTAGCTTTAAAAATCAGTGTATTATATTTCAATCAACGAGTCAGCCAAAAAATCATTTTTTACAAACCTCCTTTGTACAACCCAACTAATATCACTTGTATATCTCTCTACAGTAAAAAAACCTAACCCTGAAATAAAAAAGGAGTAATAAATATGTATGTTTAAAGAGAAAATGGGCACTCTGTAATTGATTTGGTTTTTATTTCCATGTTCCATAAGGAAATGGAAGTATGGTGATCACAAAAAAAACATGTTTGAGATAAGGGCTGATTCTGATTGTACTACCCTCAGAACATGAAGAAAAGTCATTTTCCAAAAAGTGTTTGTGTGTAGAATTTTTTCTATGGTGAACAATAACTGCTCCAAATTCACACAGAATCAAATAAAAGGGGGAGGGGTAGTTTACCTGCAATGTTTTGTGTTTTAACAAGAGTTAAGTACCGGTACTTAAAAATTCATTTAAACTTTTTCAAACAATAGTACCGGTAATTGTTAAAAATAAAATAATTTTGTTGCCAGGCAATAAGATTATAGTTTTTTCATTTTAATTTAAATCTGTGCATGAAGATGTATCTTTCCTGGCAGGCAAGAATATCCCAATTATGTAATGTTTATGTTTCCAAAGTGTTACTATTGTGATTACCACAGTAAAAAGGCAGGCAGGACACACACACAAGTTGCGTTATTTCTGGCCTCACTCATGTTTATTTTCTTACGTTTGCATGCTTTTTAAATGGAAAGTGCCAAAACCCACACCAACACAATGCATACAAGCCGAAAAGGTGTCCAGCGTGGACACCCTGTGGATCCCTGGCCAGAGTAACTGGATGTGTTTACAGAGGAACGGTTCACAGACAGACTTTTTGTCTTTAGGGAATGAACCCTCTGCAAGATGGTCAGGCTTCTTGAGCAACACCGGAGCGCTCCTTCTTTTCTCTGTGTGTGTTCTGTGAAATGTACACTGTAGATTCACAGCTTTACTCTGAGCAATGCTTCATAGGGAACATTGAAAATTTTTGTCCACAGTGGCACACACACTAAAATCTGCTCTGATGTTTTGATTACGGCGATCATAATATTAAAACTTTGCAAAACTTGAGCACTACTTAATGGAGACCAAACATTAACTTTTACAAGCCATTAATTTTATGCATATTTTGAAGCAATAAATGTTATAATAAACTAATACAGTCTGTGTATTATTTCTATTATGATATAAGAATTACAAACAAATATGTCCATGTATGTATGTATGAAAAATATATCAAAATTTTAACCTCTGGAAAACTGTTTGCCCCTTCTAGAAAATATTTTGACCTCCCTGATGGCTATTTATTTACCAGCCTGTGTGGAATGTAGCATTATGACATGGATCAGAATGGTGGGTGTTAAACAAACAGAAAACACAAACGTATTAAGGAACAAATGTTTTTCTGAGAAATTTATCATTATATGGATGAACAGAAATTGTTTCTCAGGAAATCAGATGACTGGAAAGAAAAAGACTCTATTTAAAAAAAGAAAAATGACTAGTGTGGTATTGACAGGAAATAACACTACAGACATCATTACCCTTGGCTGATAATGCGCAGCAAGAGTCCAAATCCATTACAGGAATCAGATCACAGCTCCCTTTGGCCAGCTCTTCGTTTGACCTACACTCCTTTCTCACGAAGGTTGGGGATAGTCTTCACCCACCTGACATGGGGGGTACCATTTTAGCTGATACGTTATTTCTTCACAACTCAAGCATCCACTTATTTGATGTTTTGTCACCATATCTAGCTCTGCTTTTTGTCAAATATATATTACAGACACAAATGTAAAGTTCTGCAGCTGTCATGTCTTGGTTGTAGAGTAAAGAACATACGTTTTCATGGCTCCATGCTCAGAGCACCCATACTCAGAACATCTGTCGACAAATACTAGTAGCGGTCACTAGTCTTTCTTTTGGTTTTTAATTGGCACAGATAATGAAAATTACATATGAAAGTCACCCTATAAACATATGCCTCTTGTTGAATGAGGAAGCGAGTTCTTAGGGTTTAACACGACCGTTTGGCATTTATCTGTCTGTCTATTCAACTAAATTGGGGTATGTTTCATGAAAACTTTTGAACGCATCAACTGGTTTTCATAAAACTTGGCACACATGTCCACAGAACCTTGTTGATTTTTAGATCGATCAGCCTAAAAATAGGACAGTGAGTCAAAATTATAAAAAATCGTAAAATCCCAAGTGAGGTATAACATAAAAGGGAATTTAAACCACAATCTGAATATAGTATTCATTTTTGAAATTTTCAAAGGTTTTAGACATCAGAGCCTAAAATGGCGAAATGTTTGATAAAATCAGTAAAATTCATGTGGCATATTAAGTTAAAGCAATTTTGACTAAAATCTGAATGCAATGTTAAGTTTTAAAATTTCAAAATATTTGGACTCTAAAAACCAGTAAAGAGATCACAGTTTTTTTTAAAAGTGAAAATCCAATTGGGTATCAGAATAAAAGGAATTGAAACCAGTGGCGAAGCGTCAGGGGAGACAGGGTAGACAGACAGTGTCTCCCCAAATAATTTGTTCATAAAATAATTAACTTTTATTTATGAATTAAGTTGCGTAAGATACTCAGAAAGGGTATAAAACTAATTTAAAAAGTTAAGTTTTTAAACGCGACATGATGCGGCCGCAAATCAGGGTAGACGTTACTAGGAATGTCTTTTCAACAAGGCTGGAAGGGAGGAGGGCTTTGGTGGTCAACAACGGGAAGGGACCTGCGCGCGCAGCATAATCATATGTCCAGTACATTGTAACCCAAATCTGAATGTCCCTAAATGTTTGTGTTTATTATATAATTGTGTGTTCTATAGTTGTTATGCTACTAAAGAAATATTAGAGTAATCAGGATGTACGTAATTTTTCCCGCAATTGGAAAATTGTCTAAATGAAATTTGTGTAATAATAAATATACTCCAGTCAAAATATTGAGCGAGTTCTGCACCTCAGGGAGCATACTAGTTAATCATAATGAGACAAATATATTTAAAAAGAGTCCAATGTACGAACACACAAAGATTATTATAAGATAGTTGAACACGTAATATAGCCTACACTTAAATTTTTGAGCTAAGCAGAAGTAGGCCTACTTCAGGATTAGACTCTGTGAGCACGCTACTAGTTAAATATCTGATGATGAAGCATATGCTTTGAGGTGCATCACCAATTGTAAACAAGAAGTCACAAGGCAGATTGAAAAGGTAAGTTTATCTGTTCATACAAGTGAATTGCATACCACTGAAAACATGTATGCTAAATTGCCTTTCATTACGTAAATAAGTTTATTGTATTGTTTACACACGTAAAATCAAAATGTACATATTATCAAATACAGAAAGGGGTAAGTCCCGTAAGACGGGGGAATGACCTAATATACCAATATTACTGGAGGTTAACAGACATTAGAATGAGAAAGAATGGGCATAGAATAGCTAGTATAACTCTCAAATTGGAAACTTAAAGATTTGGAGTTCAATCGTTGAACCTGACTTTCGGTGGTACGTGAACATTATCAGCAGGGTTAGGTTGGACAAGTACCACCATTAGAATTTACCGCACATAAGACCTACCTATATGCCGCTACTTACATTCTAAGCCCGCTGGTCAGAACCGAGAAGCACCACCACTGACGCAAGGTTGTTGGTTGTCTAAACTTGCGTCAATATGATGGTGCTTCCCAGTTTTGTCCAACAGACCTAAGAGGTAAGTAACAGTCAAATAAACTACGTTACTCACCGTCAGAGGCTTAATTCTTATACTTGTGATGTTATACTAACTCAACATGTTTCGGGACAGCTTGTCCCATCTTCAGGAGTAAAACACACTCTTCAACCTTAATTGAGGATGAATCGTCAAACATTAAAAATATTAAAACCCAAAACACACATTGAATAAATTAATAAAACTACAACATTAAGCGCACGTGTAGGCTCTAAGGTGCACACCTCACGCCGGCTGAACGCGCACCCACAACTTAATATTATGTAAGTAACAGTTCTTTTATATAGTTTTTCAATAGTTGTGGTAGCTGTATTTAACTTTGTAGATGATGTTTTTTTTCTTTTTTTGGCGGTCCACGCTTGTTAGTGAACGAATCTTGAGTAGGGTTAAGTTTGTATTTAATGTACTAGTTTACCTCACACTTGAAGACGGTTACAGATTGTTTAGTAGTCGAAATGTTGTGTCATAAGTTCTAACGATAGTAGTTGTTTGACATAAGCCTTCTGATAACATTAGGAGTTGTTCAGTGAAAATTCAATCGAGGTGGATAGCATGTTTGACAAACTCATTCTGGAAGGCTTAAAGTTTTCTTCAGAATAAATGTGGAAAAAATTGTTAATAAGGCTCCACCAAGTGACAGTCGGTATAAGTATGTGAATGAAATTAAATGTTTTGTTAAAATAGCAACAGATATAATACAAAGCCTCACTATCCGCAAGAACTTTGAGATGATCCTTCTAATTGATATAACACAAAGCTCACAGTTGAGACGGTTTAGCCTCGTCTGTAGAATAGAAAATCGAAGATACCCTAGAAGAAGAGCATGGGAAGCAAAACCGGAAGGTAAAAGGAGAAGAGGCAGACCCAGGTTGAAGTGGAAAGACAGTATTAAAGTAAATACAGAAAGGAGACTTCTATGCATTCAAGTGCTTATAAAACTAAAAAAAAAAATGCTGATTGGATCAACTGTGGAAAGGAAACGTTGGATGGGCACCTGCTATACCAGTCAAACTGGTTCGCCACCCTGATCGAATCGAAGGCATAGTGGGAGGGGAAGGCCCAGACCCAGATAGGACTGCACAGTTTGGTAAGAAAAGGAAGAAGGTATGTCGTGATCAAGAGGCTGTCTATGTAAAGGAAGAAATTGCAAGCCCACTAACTTCTGGGTTGAGGAGAAGAAAAAGAAGAAAACTTAAAATATGTAATTTAACTTTAACGTAGAGTTAACTTATTGCATTTTGTTGTTCATGACGTGTCCATTGATTAACTAATTATAAGTATAATACTACTGACTCGGAACACTAAGTTTTTTATTGGTAAAAATGTAATACACAAACACACAAAAACATATAAAAACGACTTCCTAAACGAACAGACACAATTCAGATCACACGTACTATTCGAACATATCACACCACGCACACACAACATCGATCTTTCAAACGACGGCGCCGTCGCCAAGAACAAGACGGACAGCGCTCCTAGTGGCAGCCTCTGACGAAGATAAGCGAAAAGTGGTTCAGGCTATAAGGTAAAAATTTTACATTCTTACCAATAAAAAACTCACTATTCCGAGTCAGTAGTATTAAATTTATAATCAGTAAAGTTAACTTTCCACGACGTACCAGAGTGCGTGCTGGAGTCAACGCAAGGCGCGCGCTTGCACTAACCCCCAACACGCAGACTGCATCGCAGGAATTGTGTCGGCTCAGCGGAGCCACGTGAAACTGTATGACGTCAGGCAGAATGTTTAGGAAAGGATAGCAGCTATCCGCGCAATGTTTTCGGGTGTACATACAGTTCTATGTTACCTGGTGGTTCCTTTTTACTTCCATGTTCCGTAGGGTGGTCGCGAAAAAAATCGTGTTCGAGATAAGGGCTGATTCTGATTCTACTATCCTCAAAAGATGAAGAAAAGTCATTTTCCGAAATGTGTGTGTGTGTGTGTGTAGAATATTTTATGGGGATTGATAACTGCCGCAAATTCAAAAGAAATCAAATACTTTTTTGCATATGGATCCGAGTTGTAGAGGACTCAAGGAGTATTGATTTTGGTGAAGATCGGTTTAGGGAGAGGGGTAGTTTACCTGCAACGTTTTACGTTTTAGAAAGAGTAAAGTACTTAATTTTGATAAATAAAGTATTCTGAAAAGAAAGTCATAATAATCCACTGTAGAAAGGGAGATGAAATATCTATAAATAAAGATGGTAGTTGAAGGGGAGGGGGTAATGTTTTGAAAACTACCTTTTTCATGTCGAATAAAGTACTTCATTTTGAAGGATAAGATATCTTATTAATTACATATAATGAAACTATTACTCAACAAAAGTGTAAATATCAAAAATGGGGTTGTTCGGTTAAGGAGGGGTAGTTTACCTGCATTGTTTTGTGTTTTAATAAGAGTACAGTACTTACTTAATTTTGATAAATAAGTGCCCTGAAAATGAAGTCATATTAATCCACTGTAAAATTGTAAATGATGTATCTATAAATAAAGAGGGTAGTCGAAGGGGGAGGGGGTGATTTTTTGAAAATTTTCTGCTGATATCAAGTAAAGTACAAGTATTCTGAAGGATAAGATACCTTAACAATTACATATCGTTACGCCATTACAGAGCGGTTTGCATGTTCTCGACTATCCCAGCAGAGCCCCGCTGTAATGTTTGTGTGTGTACGCGAGGCAGTGTTACGTAATGCGACAAAACGAAGCGGAAGAAGCAGAGAAAAGACGCCGACAGCAGGTGGAAGAAGCAGAAAGACGACAAAAAGAAGAACGAAGAGAAGAAAGAGAAGAAGCAGAAAAACGACAGGATAAGAAAGCGGAAGAGAGACAGAAAACTCTCCTGCTGGAAACAGAAGAACGAGCAAGTTAAAAATGAAGTTCAGCAGTTCATGAAGATACAACCAAAACAAATTTCTGAACAGACTGTACCAATGATAAACATAGAAAAGACAATAGAGAAAGTCACCTTGCCTGCGGTTGGGACAGTTCATGTCAAGGCTCCAACCTTTGACGGAAGCACACATCGGGCGACATACGGCAAGTTGAAGCCGCCGCATGTGCAAATAATTGGACAGATAAAGAGAAGACAGTTTCACTCGTTCTCGCTTTAAAAGGACCTGACGCTGAGCTACTACAGAAAGTGTCACCTGACAGCAAGAACACCTATGGCGAATTGATAAAACCTGTAGAATTACGGTACGGTGATAAACATTTGCGAGATGTGTACTGCACTCAGTTGAGAGCAAGGCGACAGCATTCCGGGGAGAGTCTTCAAGAGTTTGAAGCAAGTATCGACAGACTAATTAGACTGGCCTATCCTGAAACGCCAGAAGATTTCCGGACGAGGTTTGCGATGCAGACATTTACTAACGGTGTCCGAGATAACGAACTACAACAAGTGTTACGAATACAGTGAGGATGCCCTGGTACATGCTTTGCAATTTGAGGCCGCCAAATCAGCGTTTGGTTGGACAAGTCATAAAGTGCGCGCTAAAAGATCGCGATGGAACAGACGATGAGGAAGAAGAACAAGGAACAAGCGGCGCCACAGAACAAAATATGAAAGGATGGAAGACCGAAGTGTTATAGATGTGGGAAACCTGGACATCTACAACGAGATTGTCGGGTTAGATTTCAGCAGCAGGGAAACGAGCAATAGTCGGTACAACGGGGCGTGTACTGACTAACTGGAGGAACGAAGCCCCTAGAGAATACGCAATTTCTACACTTCAGAAAAACAGCGGGAGCTTGGTGGTTACCGGATTCGTTTAAGAAAGGCTAACCTCGGTTACAGTTGACACAGGCGCAACAGTTTGCATTGTGCGGCTCGATGTGGTGAAAAATCTCAAGCCAACCTTGTGCTCTTGCAACTTGCGAACAGCTACTGGACGGCCGGTAAAAGTGTTTGGAAAAGTGGAGATACACCTACGCCTCGGTCGTCTTGAGTTTGATCATCAAATACTTGTTGCAGACATTGTGGATGGAGCAATTCTTAGTGTGGACGCTATGAACGCATATGGATTTATAATCGACTTCAAAAACAATGTCTTGAAAATCGGAAAAGAAGAGGTAATGCTCTCCACAATGAATGCATCGGAAAAATCGACGGAAGTGATAAATCAAGTGGCCTTAACTGTTCCGCCAAACTTCGAAAAGATCATCATGGTTAGAACCGAGGTAGATACTAGGGGCAACCAGTGCAAAATGCTAATTCTGAATTCACTAAAGTATTTTTAAATGATACAATGAAAGCTGAAAATTTGTATTTCCTGTGAACATACCAAGAATGGCTAACAACCAGTGACGAACATAGGGGGGTGATATGGGAGGATATATCCCCCTAAAAATCCCGAAAATGTTGGACCAAAATTTTAAACTGATCGTGTGTTATTTTAATGTAATTAATTAAAAAAGACTGACAATCATTATTTTTTCAACAAAATCATTTAACATTATTTTACATGCTGTAAAATTTATATCCACAACCCTGTGGGATACATTTATATCTACAGCAATTATATACATGCTCACTTTCTTAATTTAACGTTCTCTTTAAAGTATTTATATTTCACAGAAAGGTATTATTAGGCTTTTAAGACAAACTGGAAGCCTATCTGATGTAAGTTCTTCATTTATTTGAAAGAAATTAGTGAATTACAGCTATTATTTACCTATTAGTTTTAATTTTTGCTACGATTTTCATTATAACATGAGAAAAATAATACTCTAAGAAAATGATATGTGGCTGAAAAAAATCCCCCAACAAAATGAAATTCTAGGTTCACCCCTGCTAACAACAAACAGTAAGATGCAATATGGATACTGTTAGTTCAGAGGATTGTTATTGAGTGTCAGTACACATCCAGTTTTTAAACAATTTCGAACAAAGAATTTCAAAACATATCTGTTTTGACTGGGCTTCAAACACTGCTGCCAGAAAGTCCTAACATACTTTCCGAGAAACTTTGAATAAGTTTCAGTCTTTGTATATTCTACAATAATGACTTAAATGGAGCAGCTGACGAATTAAGGTTTAAGTTAATGGAATGGAGAATTAAGCTTCAGCTGACGAATGGAGAGTTGAAGTTAAGGTTCAGAGCCATTGCTAGGCTGAAGAAGGATGACTGGCCAATGGACGCTAAGTGCTCTGAGCCATTGCGAAGAAAACATGCTTCCAAGTGTTACAAACATTGCTGTACACATATTAGCAGTTCGACCTCTGACACTGCTGAAAATGAAAGGGCATTTTCTACTTTGCGTAGACTAAAGACTTATTTAAGAAATTCTACTTCTAACAAGGTTAACTGGGTTAACTGTCATCCACTTACATCAAAAAATGATTCTTACAACTGAATCTGTTTTAGATAAAATGGAAGAAAATGCAAGAAAAATGGACATTAGTTTGAAATAATTAGTGATTGTGTTCCAACTACAACAGAGTTAATTGACTGTTTGTATAAATTAGTTACTATATTATCACAAATAAATGACTACTTTTACTATTATTAAATGATAAACAAAAATCAATATTTATTACGTCATTAAAGTCAGTATCTACTGATTTAGTAATTTAAATTATCTAGTAAACACATGTAAATCTAGGATTTTTAGCAATTTGACTTGTTTTCTGAGGATAGAGGAGCTGGCCCTATCCTCAACCCCCAACCTGGGGGACCGGGAACTCTTTTTTTAGGGTTATCATACCTTAGCTGGTCTGTTCCAGTTAATTAAAGGGCGCTGGAAATCGCCCTTCATCCTCTCTCGTCTGCTACATAACATACACCCATTGCATGCCGTGTACCCAGGAGCCACGCGACTAAAGTCTTCGAGGACGTTAGAGTAGGATTTCTTGGCAGAGCTGAGTTCGATTTCTCGAACTTCTGATTCGTTTATTAGAAATCAGATGTAGAGATAAGACAAGCGATGGGAATCGATCTTGACATTATAGAAACAATAGAAGCAAGAAAACTGAATTGGTTCGGACACCTAAAAAGAATGTCGGATGACAAAGGAAGGTGTGGAAATGGACGCCACCCTCTAGAAGAAAAAAAGGAAGACCTAAACATTCATGGAAAATGGACGTCGAAGATGCAATGAATGCAAGAGGACTTACAGAACAGAACTGTTTAGACCGGCGCCAGTGGAAGCTAAGATGCGAGAGGCGGCGCCAGCCGTAATTAAATCGTCTAAAAAAAAACATGTAAATTGATTAGCATAGGCCTATGCTTACATGATTTTAAACTCACGATTCTTACAAAATTGAATTCATGCAATGTGTGTACAAAGGCCTCTTTTTGGCATTATAGGTGGGACAATGCTGGAAAGTACATGCGAGAAATTTGATTGAGAAAAAAGTCTATGAAGCAATTTCATTTTCACCAATTTGTGTGACGTTGTGTGCGTGAGACACGAGTTAATTTTTGGCTACTTAAGAGGAAGACTAGCCAAAATCGTTTCTCAAGTCGATCTTGGAGAAAGTTTGTTCCAGGTAATCTTAATCCATCGACAGACTACGTCGAATGGACTGGCTACGGTACCGTTAGGTCTCCTTTGTCTACTTGAGAACGTACCGTGGCAGGGGTAGTTTTCTGTCTGTTGTTTAATTATGCGCGTGACTTACCCCAGACAAGTAGACATCGACACTGGTTTCTAACTTACGTTGTGACCGATCGCCCTAGCACACTGTGGCAGCGATTGCAGTCAAATATTGCAGAATTGAAGCTGGGTAATTTCGTCAATCGCGGGGCAAGTTGTCACCGTGAATTCAAATTGTCCATATGAAAATGGATTCTGGCTAAAAACTTATTCATTTTAAGAGCTATCAGGCATCAGATTTTAGCCCCCCCACACACACACCATTAACAAGTGAACGGCCGATAAATCACTCGTTAACGGTTTAACATGAGATAGCCTGTTTTACGAAGCTCCGTTGGTTGTTGGTTTTTGGAGATTTTTGGCCCTTTAAGTAACCAACGTCTATTAAAACAGCGATAGATAAACTTAAAATTTTGTTCCGTGTTCGGATTTCGTGAAAGTGTAGCTATACTTAAATTGTATGAAGTTACAAGGTACAAAAACAACTACTGTTAACATTTTTAAATTACAGTTATACATTTCCATTTTTGAAATTTTTCCACTTCCCATGTATAAACAATTTTTCAAATTCCCGGACGTGAAATTTTTACACTTGTTTTATCGTTTTGCCGGACAGAAATTTCATCTTTTTTTAAAAGGGGATATGTCTGGAAAAAAGAAGACGAATGTCTTCTTTTAAATGTCCTAGTTAAAAAATGGTCAGTTGGGAAGACAATTAACAAAGGCTAGTGAAACGGGGGGGGGGGGGGGGTTTGGCTCATGGAGACTGAGATACAACAATGAACTGTATCAAATATATAAAGAGATACCATTCTCAAAATTTATAAGAATGCAAAGATTGCGTTGGGCCGGACACGTTATGAGAATGGAGGATGGCAGAAACCCCAAAAGGGCTCTGCTGGGTACATGGTAAATTCAACAAGGGCCGTAAAATTGATAGATTTAACAAACGTGAAGGGGGTAGTAATGGAAGCAGCTAAAATGGCGGAGGCTGAGTTTGTCATGAAGCAAAAGAAGTCGGGAGACAGAGCTGTTGCGTGGGCGGGGCGACCGGGCGAACGCCCTGGGCGCCTAGGCCAGGGGGGCGCTTAAAAAAAGTTAAAAATCAAGAAACTATAAGGAATTCAGGTTTTGTTGGTAAATTAAATTTCAAAAAATGAATGTTATGTTGATTCAGATATTTTAATGATGGCCAGACTAATAAATTAGAAAATGAAAACAAGTAAAACACTTTGGCACGTTTTTTAGTATTTATTTCGTTATTAAGATAACAATAACAGTACCTACTTTGATGATTGTTTTAGTCACCGACTACTCTCAAAGAGTACACAATAATTACTAAGAATAGTCTTTGATATTCTAACTGACTGAAATGAATGCTAGAGCATTGTTTTTGTTATCTTAATAACGAAATAAGTGTTGTGAAATGTGACTAGTGGATTACTTGTTTGCATTACCGCATACTGATACAATGAACGCATTGTCATTTCATCTAACAACTCCCCTCCCGCACCTCACGACAAATCCGGCGCCCATCGACTCTGTCAAAACACTGTCCCTACATCATAACATTAATCTCACTAGTAGACCTACTGCTTGTGCTCAGTTTAGTGACGAGCGTTGGAGCGTTTATATCGGAGTTGAGTACGGGCTTTGTTGCGGTGTAACAAGTGTTTTATTATTTTAGAGAAGTTGAAATTGTGTTTTGGATTGTAATACTTATCCAGTATGTCTAAAAAGTTGTCGGGAGACCAAAGAAGAAAGTTAAATAAGGAGAGTGAATCAGCACGCGAAGCTTTACTATCGAAAGTGCCGAAATTAACTAGTTTTTTTAGTGCTTCAAACTCGGCAGAGTTCGACCTCCATGTACTATCAACGAGTGGTCAAGGGGCTGATATTGAACAATCTACTTCTCCTATCGAAAACACTGACAGTCAGCAGGTGCTCTTAACGTTACCAACTAGACACTGAAACGGTTATTTGTGAGTATAGTAGTGATAATTTGGTTTTAATTTCAACTGATCCTGCAACATGGCCTGAGCATCTTCAAAAAGAGCAGTTTATTAAACTTATTTTGAAAGGGCCTGCTGAATTTTTGAAAGAAGATTACGAGAACCCGAAAAATTCCCAAAACAGACATTTTTCGAATGAATTTCGATGTCGTTTTGCTGAAAACTGTGAAAAAATAATAAGACGATGGTTAGTTTACTCTGAAAAATCTGACTCAGTATATTGCTTTTGATGTCGTTTATTTGACCCTTCCTCAAAATCTCAGTTTGGCCAAATATCAGGTTTCAATGATTGGAAACACATAGGAGATCGTTTGAAACCCCATGAAATTTCACCAGATCATTTTAAGTATATGGCTCAATGGTTTGAAGCTGAAATTAGACTAAAAGGGGAAAATTCGATCAATCAGGAGATGATGAAGCAAATTCGCACTGAAGCAGAGCGCTCGGAAGAAGTGTTGCGGCGATTAGTAGAAATAACTCTATATTTAGCAGAGAATAACATCGCTTTTCGTGGAACATCTGCCAAGTTGTTTACCAAAAATAATGGGAATTTTCTTGGCCTTGTACAGCTTTTAGGAAAGTTTGATGTTGTACTAATGGAACACCTACGACGTATATCTTATCAGCAGACTCACTTTCACTTATTAAGCGTATGAATACAAAATGAACTTATCAATCTGTTAGGAAATGCAGTCAAGCAAACTATCCTTAAAAGAATACAGCAGGCAAAGTATTTTTCAGTCATTTTTGACTGCACTCCAGACATAAGCCATAACGAACAAACTTCTCTGACAATTCGTTACGTCCATGAAGACCCAGAAGATAGTGGAAAAATCACCGTAGAAGAGAGCTTCATAGCCTATCGGATCGCTGAAGAAACCACGGGTGAAGCTCTCGCTGACCTAATGTTCAAGGAGATTGCTGAATGTGGCTTAAATATGAGAAACTGTAGGGGACAAGGATACGATAACGGGGCCAACATGGCAGGAATTCATAAGGGAGTACAAGCGCGTGTCCGAGAAGATTTTCCTTTGGCTTTTTTCGTCCCTTGCGGGTGTCATAGTCTGAACTTAGTAATTGCTGACGGAGCTAAATCTTCGGTCAAGTCTTCATCCCTTTTTGGAATCCTCCGACGTTTGTTTACCATATTTGCTGGTTCTACAAAGCGTTGGTGTGTGAGTAGAGGGAAAATGGGGGTTCTAACCAAAGTACCGTTATTCCCCCACCACCACCGCTGGACCAGCAGCATCCGCGAATTTCCACCAATAAAATTTCATGCCGCCTTTCGCGCGTCAAGTTCAAATATATGCCGTCTTTCGCGAGCCTAAATCACTTTCACTTTCTATCAGCTGGACCCGCAGCATCCCAAATGGACCACAGCATCCGCGAATTTCCGTGAATAAATTTTTTTAATTTGATATTATTATTTTTTAATTAAATTGATTTGCATAGGTTTACCAACCTATGTATAGGTTCAAACTTGGTGGGTGGCGGGTGGTGGGCGGTGGGTGGGGGTTTAACTTGATGCGTTATAATGTATACTAATAATATATGATCAGAGTTACCAACCTTTGCATGAGTTCAAATTTGTTACGTGTTATAATGTATATTAAATCTATATGATCAGGTTTACCAACCTATGCATGGGTTCAAACTTTATATGTGTGTGTTATATTAAAATATATGATCAGGGTTACCAATCTTGCATTATAGTGTATAGAACAGATCTGCCAACATTTTTCTGTGGTGGGAAAGTCAAACTATATGAGCAACGCATTCGCCAGAATCTGAGACTCGAGAGAGTATGTTTGTCGTGCATGCTTTATTTTTTTATTTTTTAATGAAGCTGATTTGCATATCAGGGGTGGGTGGTGGGTCAATTCTCCCTTTGAATGTAAATAAATATCTCTCTCCCTCCCTCTCTCTCTCTCTACACCAATCTCGGTCTTCTGATGTGTGGTAAAGTGTTACGCAATTATAATGTTACAAATATGAAAAATATATATATTTAAACTAGTATTTACAAAATATGTATAAATGGTACGTCTATCTATCAAGTGAAAATGGATATTTGTCCGCCAGAATCTGAGACTCGAGAGAGTATGTTTGTCGTGCATGCTTTATTTTTAATTTTTAATGAAGCTGATTTGTATATCAGGGGTGGGTGGTGGGTCAATTCTCCCTTTGAATGTAAATAACTATCTCTCTCTACACCAATCTCGTTCTTCCAATGTACGGTAAAGTGTTATGCAATTATAATGTTACAAATATGAAAAAATATATATATTTAAACTAGTATTTACAAAATATGTATAAATGGTACACCTATCTATCAAGTGAAAATGGATATTTGTCCAGCAGAATCTGAGACTCGAGAGAGTATGTTTGTCGTGCATGCTTTATTTTTTTTATTTTTAATGAAGCTGATTTCCATATCAGGGGCGGGTGATGGGTCAATTCTCTCTTGAATGTAAATAACTATCTCTCTCCCTCCCTCCCTCTCTCTCTCTTTATGTCCTCGGTTTTACATAAGCGTCAGTAAGTCGTGCTACATATGGATTATTGTAATTAGCGATACTAAAATGTAATCACCAGGAAATATATTTATCGCCTACCTCGTTGCGTCCTACTTCTAATTTTGACACATGACAGTCATTGACCACGATTTAGAAATTAATATACTGCCAAGTCTGTGTGTGGTAAAGTGTTACGCATAAAAAAATCTCCTTGAAATAAGGTATTTTCAAAAGTTTTGTGTACACATACACATACACACACATTGTGTATGTATCTCTTTCGTTGCAAACGTTGACAAGAATTCCCTTATTCAAAGCGTTTTGTATGTGCACACGAACTTAAATATGGTTTACAGACCATTGTAATTTTAAAAATTCATTTTTGCATTAATTAAATATATATATATCGTAAACAATGAAATACTATGCACACACACACACACACACACACACACACACACACACACACACACACACACACACACACACACACACACACAACGATACAGAATTAGATATAGTTATTATTCGATAACTTAAACCAGAGGTAATTAACCTTGTGTACGTTGTCTAAATCAGGCGCACTACTTTCTAATTTGACACCTGTCAAGCATTAGCACCGCTGACAGTAATTACTCTAAAAACGGACACACACACGAGCTTTTGCACACACACACACACACACACACACACACACACACACACACACACACACACACACACACACAGAGCGATACAGAAATAGATATAGTTATTATTCGATAACTTAAACCAGAGGTAATTAACCTTGTGTACGTTGTCTAAATCAGGCGCTCTACTTTCTAATTTGACACCTGTCAAGCATTAGCACCGCTGACAGTAATTACTCTAAAAACGGACACACACACGAGCTTTCCCCACTACAGTGTACAATATATATACGCAAAGTAAATTAGCGACAATTTCTCATTTGTCTGCTTGCGCATGCTGATACTGTACGTCTTACGTGTCTTCAGTATACACATCTTCTTTGGTAAGTGTACAGATTTTATTTAAACGTAAAAATTATCAAGTTCATTATTTATTGAATTTAATACATGTGTGTGTGTGTATGATCAAATTATTATTAT
The DNA here is from genome assembly GCA_034769895.1 of Magicicada septendecula. Lineage (NCBI taxonomy): Eukaryota > Metazoa > Arthropoda > Insecta > Hemiptera > Cicadidae > Magicicada > Magicicada septendecula. The sequence goes on from CM068375.1 coordinate 305,674,587, forward strand.
GTCTGCTACAATTTTCTGAAATATATTCTTAATGTATTTTTATATTAATTTTATTGTATGTACCGATTTTATTTAAACGTAAAAATTATTTGCATTATCAAGCACTTTATTTATTGAATTTAATACATGTGTGTGTGTGTGTGTGTGTATGATCAAATTATTATGTCTGGTACAATTGTCTGAAATATATTCTTACCGTATTTTTTTTTATAGTGGCAATTTCTCATTTGACCGCCTGCGTGAAAGCTATCACTGCATTTTTTAAATAGTTGAAAGACTGTTGTAGTATTGTACGTCTTCAGTATACACACAACTTTCATCATTAAGGGTGTATAGACAACACACATACTAGTTGGTGAGTGTACAGATTTATTTAAACGTAAAAACATTATCAAGCGCATTATTTATTGAATTTAATACATGTGTGTGTGTGTGTGTGTATGATCAAATTATTATTATGTCTGTTACAATTCTCTGAAATATTGCTTTAAACAAACATTTTTAATGTAACAAATTTAGAAAGCAGGTCACAGCGAATGATGACATTTATATCTCTCTAATTCTGTTGTGGACATGCATAGCTGTAAGCGGTGACCATTTCCTTATGAAAGTGGAATGTAGACTTTCCTAAATTATTTGCATTAAAACATCATAAGCGCATTATTATTTATTGAATTTAATACATGTGTGTGTGTGCGTACGCGTGTGTGTATGATCAAATTATTATGTCTCACTTCTAATTGAAGATATATTTTAGGATTTTATTTAAACGTAAAAATTATTTGCATTATCAAGCACATTATTTATTGAATTTAATACATGTGTGTGTGTGTGTGTGTGTGTGTGTGTATGATCAAATTATTATGTCTGGTACAATTGTCTGAAATATATTCTTACCGTATTTTTTTTATAGTGGCAATTTCTCATTTGACCGCCTGCGTGAAAGCTATCACTGCATTTTTTAAATAGTTGAAAGACTGTTGTAGTATTTTACGTCTTCAGTATACACACAACTTTCATCATTAAGGGTGTATAGACAACACACATACTAGTTGGTGAGTGTACAGATTTATTTAAACGTAAAAACATTATCAAGCGCATTATTTATTGAATTTAATACATGTGTGTGTGTGTGTGTGTGTGTGTGATCAAATTATTATTATGTCTGTTACAATTCTCTGAAATATTGCTTTAAACAAACATTTTTAATGTAACAAATTTAGAAAGCAGGTCACAGCGAATGATGACATTTATATCTCTCTAATTCTGTTGTGGACATGCATAGCTGTAAGCGGTGACCATTTCCTTATGAAAGTGGAATGTAGACTTTCCTAAATTATTTGCATTAAAACATCATCAAGCGCATTATTATTTATTGAATTTAATACATGTGTGTGTGCGCGCACTCGTGTGTGTATGATCAAATTATTATGTCTCACTTCTAATTGAAGATATATTTTAGGTATAGCTGAATGTTAAGCGTACAACGTCCGTCCGTCATTTAAGGGTACGTGTGTGTGTGTGGACAACGCTCGCTAGTTTGCTGCAAGTAAGTAAGTATACATTATGGAGTGGGTTATACAAATAATAATAAAGTGTGTGTAATATATACATTTTATTAAAATACATACACACAGCTCCAAGATTATATTAAACAGTTTTTACAATTAAAAATACATACACACAGCTCCAAGATTATAGTGTTACAAGTATGAAAATATATCTAAGTATTAAAATATATCTAAACTAGTTTTACAATTAAAATACACACACACACAGCTCCAATATTATAATGTTACAAATATGAAAATATATATTTAAAACTAGTATTTACAAAATATGTATAAAATAAGACTTAAACACGTCTATGTACTGTGTTGGACAATGGCGTATATTCTACAAGCGAATCATGTAGTATCATACAGTAGGCAGTCGTCTGTGTAGGAAAATTCATTGACGATTCAAATTCTAAACGTACATCAACTGCTGAAGACTTAAGTGCATCGTCTTGTTTGCTACAATCGAATACAAACAGCGGGGCTTTTGATTTGAATAATTCCGGTGTCAGTACTGGGCTGCCGTCTAAACGGTGGTAATACGAACTTTGAAAACTGGCGTACATATTGTACAATAATGCAAAACGGTCTTTCCCAATATCCAAGTTTAAATTATCGTAAGGATAATACTTGTCGTTTAGAAACAGTCTCGCATTGATCACGTTACAGTGATCAAATTCATCGGCGCGTGTTGTCAGTACATTTTTTCTTGCTGTCTGAAACGCTAACACAACAAAGCGTGGTTTTTCTAGCTGACTCGAGGTCTTGACAATCCAATTCTGCCTTTTAGTCTGTGGTAAGGCAGGATACTCGTGCAACTCCCAGGTCCTAAAAGGCATAGTTATCGGGTGGTCTTTCTCTATGAGTCGTAACAGTGGTAATCTGTACGCATTAGCTACATGTACATAAGGCATTTTCCAGTAAACTTTATCTAGTTCAAGAACACAATTAGCAGTCGTTTGTCCGCTTACTAAAACCATAGCGTTTATGTCGGTAGATGTGCGTAGGAGTATAAGTTCTTGTTTCACGTTCAGCACGATGCGTGTATAGTCTTCTGCGAATCCCATTAGCATTTTCAGTGGTATACAAAAGTTGAATTCGCCGTCATCATTCACTTTTAATACGTTCGTGGTCGGCGCCACCCAACCTGCGTTTTCCATTGCGTTACGTGTGTTGTTGTTGAGTGATAGAAAAGTTTTAATAGTTGACGTAACACCGACGTTTCTGGTATGGTCCACTACCACTCCGGCCAAACTCGTAACGAATCTCTTCACTCATAATTTACACAAAAATCATAAAGCATCAAACTGTATGGGAATGATGACCTGCGACTTACAGCAACGCTTAATTTCTATCTCTTCACATATCAAATTGTTTCTTTACATTTGTATTTTGTCTAAACCATGTTAACTTCACACACACACACACACACACACACACACACACACACACACACACACACACAATCAGGTCAATGACTGCTACGTGCTGTCAGCTTTTTTATATTAAATCTTTCTTATGAGGTACTGAAAACTATTGTCCAACCTTGTTTTGTTAGATCGAGAAAATTAAGTTTATTTTCACATACACAACGCAACCCACACACGCACACACACACACACACACACACACACACACAACGCAACTCATACACGTACACACACATACACAACGTAACCCCACACACACATACAACGCACGTATCAAATTGTTTCTTTACGTTTGTATTTTGTCTAAACCATGTTAACTTCACACACACACGCACACACACGCACACACACACACACACACACACACACAAGAACAATCGGCTGCTAATTGCATGTTCTTGAACTGAATAAAGTTTACGTTTACTGGAAAATGTCTTATGCGCTAACTTGAGAAAGACCGTTTTGCATTATTGGTACAATATGTACGACAGTTTTCAGAGTTCGTATTCAGATCTGCAAATGTTTTACTTGTTTATATTTGTACTATGAATGTATATATTTTCATTATAAATATGTTAACAGTAAGCAGCGAGAAACACATGTTTGACACAGTATACTTCAAGCGTTAGCTGTACATATCATGTCTATAGTCATATTTATAAAGAACTGGTGGTTATAGAACGGTGCGTCTGCTTTTATATGATAATACCGGCTTCACGTAATTCTTCCAATATCAAAACGATTTCATTCCTATGACCAGTATGGCCACTACTTTGAGAAGCCATTAACAGTCTCAATCGATTAACCAACTTGTTAGGATCATCCCAATGCACGTAATCGATTGCAGTGTTCGGTTTCATCTCCATATAGCCACCCCCTGTACGTTTTCGTGCACTCGACGCAAACAATTTAGATATTACTAGTCGGTACTTGACGCCACTGTTACTGTTTATTCGCGTATTGTGTTTATATTTTTGTTTGTGTCCGTTGGTTGCTAGTAGTATGGACTTGTATTTCCTCATATCGTCCTTATTGTATTTTTTCGGTAGTTTCATAAACAAAAGTTCATACAGACCAGGTGTACCCTCGTAAATTTTTCCTTTGACATGAAAGTTGTCGTTATCATCGATTTTCACATTTGAATCACCTATCATAAATTTACCACCTTCGTATCGAACACCATACATACGATCTATAATCCGTTTACAGTCAGCCGATTCGCACAAACGCATATATTTGTTTGCTAATGAATCGTCACTGAAATGTGAAGTGTTAGGGTTCCATGCGCTATCGTCACTGAAATGAGAAGCGTTATGACTCTGCGTGCCACTTTCGTTTTCAGTTATTACATGTTGTGTAGGCTCTTCTTGTTTTATCTGCTGCTTCTTCTCCTCCTCCCCTCCTCCATTATATCACCACTTAACTTTCGTGAAATAGCTTCTAACGGTTCCAGAATCGGTCTGTAATTTTTTCTAAACTTCTCGTCGCTTTCTCTGATACCGTGTTGTAATGCATGATATTTTTTCCTTATGTTGTCGCTTATCGTATCTATATCATACGCAAGTCGTTCCTCCTTATTCATTGCCATCGTGTGTTAGCAAGAGGACCGATTACATTACTACAGTGCAACCACTTTTATACTTCGCTGGAAACAATTATGAATCGATCAAAGCCGATTCTATATCTACCTTCATTTATTGACCATGTTAACTTCACACACACGCGCGCGCGCGCACGCACGCGCGCACACACACACACACACACACACACACAAGAACAATCGGCTGCTAATTGCATGTTCTTGAACTGAATTAAATTTACGTTTACTGGAAAATGTCTTATGCGCTAACTTGAGCAAGACCGTTTTGCATTATTGGTACAATATGTACGACAGTTTTCAGAGTTCGTATTCAGATCTGCAAATGTTTTACTTGTTTATATTTGTACTATGAATGTATATATTTTCATTATAAATATGTTAACAGTAAGCAGCGAGAAACACATGTTTGACACAGTATACTTCAAGCGTTAGCTGTACATATCATGTCTATAGTCATATTTATAAAGAACTGGTGGTTATAGAACGGTGCGTCTGCTTTTATATGATAATACCGGCTTCACGTAATTCTTCCAACATCAAAACGATTTCATTCCTATGACCAGTATGGCCACTACTTTGAGAAGCCATTAACATTCTCAATCGATTAACCAACTTGTTAGGATCATCCCAATGCACGTAATCGATTGCAGTGTTCGGTTTCATCTCCATATAGCCACCCCCTGTACGTTTTCGTGCACTCGATGCAAACAATTTAGATATTACTAGTCGGTACTTGACGCCACTGTTACTGTTTATTCGCGTATTGTGTTTATATTTTTGTTGTGTCCGTTGGTGGCTAGTAGTATAGACTTATATTTCCTCATATCGTCCTTATTGTATTTTTCGGTAGTTTCATAAACAAAAGTTCATACAGACCAGGTGTACCCTCGTAAATTTTTCCTTTGACATGAAAGTTGTCGTTATCGTCGATTTTTACATTTGAATCACCTATCATAAATTTACCACCCTCGTATCGAACACCATACATACGATCTATAATCCGTTTACAGTCCGTCGATTCGTACAAACGCATATATTTGTTTGCTAATGAATCGTCACTGAAATGTGAAGCGTTAGGGTTCCAAGCGTCCTCGTCACTGAAATGAGAAGCGTTATGACTTTGCATACCACTTTCGTTTTCTGTTATTACGTATTGTGTAGGCTCTTCTTGTTTTATCTGCTGCTTCTCCTCCTCCTCCTCCTTCATCATATCACCACTTAACTTTCGTGAAATAGCTTCTAACGGTTCCAGAATCGGTCTGTAATTTTTTCTAAACTTCTCGTCGCTTTCTCTGATACCGTGTTGTAATGCATGATATTTTTTCCTTATGTTGTCACTTATTGAATCTATATCATACGCAAGTCGTTCCTCCTTATTCATCGCCATCGTGTGTTAGCAAGAGGACTGATTATATTACTACAGTGCAACCACTTTTATATCATCTCTTTTCAGTCATCTACATATGTGCATTTGAATTATTTGCGTATGCGCATAACAGCTTTTTTAGTACAGTTGCACACACATCAACGCTTGCACTATATATTGTCACCGGACAAAAGGCTTGCTGCATGACAACTGGCACCAATCGTACACTCTAGTGTTTTTGGTGGTCCTAAAAAGGACCGAGTTGCGAGAACGGCGATGTTGGTAGTGCCGCGCTGAGATGTTCGGCGGCTGCGCCCGCTGTTCACGGCGTACTGCAGTCCTCCTCTTCTTCCGGCACTGGTTGTAGAGTCGGCTGCCGACCCAGCGAAATCCATCGCTGGCGCGGAACTGGAGGGTGAAGACGCAAGAACGCCGTTCCTTCCGGCTGACACCGCCCCGATGTCGTTCGAGAGAGGAGAGGAGATGAAGTGCGTTCGATGGCGTAGCGATGACGTGTTCAAAATTTTCTGCCGGCCCAGGTTTTATTAACTAACTGGCATCGCTGATTGGCTAGCTCCGAACACGAAGTTGGTCACGTCTCGGTGGCTGCTGATGCCGGATTGGCTCGCTGTGTCCACCGCTGGTACCGGAGAGCAGATGTTCGCATACCGCTGCCATCACAATATATAACCGGTGAACTTCACAACAGCGTCTTACTAGATCCAGGAACTCCAAGAATTACTGGCCCGACTCAAACCCGATGTAGTGCTTCTCAATGAGACCCACTTGACTCCTGCGAGTCGGTTACGACTGGCCAACTATGTGTGCTATCGAAACGACAGACCGGGCACTGCTGGTGGCGGTACTGCCGTCGCGGTGAGGCTCAGCCTTGAGCATCACCGAGTCGTCTTGCCTGCAATGACTCACCTCGAAGGCACCGCTGTGGAGTTGTTAAACACTCTAGGCGGTGTACAGATGGTAGCGGCGTATAAACCGCCGCAAAAAGAGCTCCTTCACCCCGATCTAGCTGTCGCGTTCGATGCACACAGGAGGGTCATCATGGCCGGCGACCTGAACTGTAAACATCGCGATTGGAACAGTCGCTTAACTGCCCCAAACGGGAAACGTTTACGCAGGTTTGCCGATTCTCGCAGGATACAAGTGATTGGGCCTACCCAACCTACGTTCTACCCCTCACAACGCAACGCGGCTCCCGATGTCTTGGACATAGCGGTGATTCAAGGAATTGACTGTCCGGTCCATGTGTCCGCGCTAACGGAACTATCGTCCGATCATCTCCCCATCCTGATACACGTCGCTACCCAGCACGTCGTACGCAGAGATGTCAGGAAGGTGGTAGAATGGGATCGCTATGGCCCGGCGTTAAGTCGCCGATTGCCAGACGCGGGACCACTCGAAACCTTCCGCCAAGTCGACTAGGCAGTTGCCGCGTTTGACGAGGCTGTCGTATCTGCGATCGACGCGTCTTCCAGGATGAAGCCTGGCATCACGCCCCACTGGCAGCGGATCCCAGAGGAGACGAGTGCTCTCGCTTGCGAGAGAAATCGCCTCCGGAGACGCTGGCAGCGGACCCGTGATGCGGCCGACAAGGCAGCGTACAACCGGGCGACCGGCATTTTACGTCGTGAAATGCAGGCCTACCGGAGACGCTGTTGGGAACTCGCCGTGGCCCAGGCAGGGGACGGTTCGGACGAAAGTAGCCCTTACCGGATACCTTCGGCGTTGGTAGGGAAGAGGCGCCGGCCTCGCATCCCTGCCATTGCTGGACCTTTCGGTCAAATCCTGGCTCGCCCGGAGGCGAAGGCCGAGTACTTGGGCGCGTGTTTTGAGCGACAGTTCGCACCTAACCCGCCCATGGACTGGGACTTCGACGAAGAAGTCGAGAACGAAGTGGAAGACTTTCTGTCTCTTCCGATCACTACGGAGCCCGAACCCATTACTAGGGAAGAGGTCACAGATCGGCTCGTTGAACTCGTGCCAAGAAAAGCTCCTGGCCCGGACGGCGTCTCGAACGCCGCTCTTACTCGACTCCCGGAGCGAGGAGTACTTTTCTTGGTCGCGCTGTTCAACGCGTGTCTTAGACTGGCCTATTTTCCCCAGAAATGGCGTAAGGCGACGGTTATAGTGATCCCGAAGCAGGGAAAGGACGCTTCCCGTCCCGGCAACCTCCGGCCCATTAGTCTACTGTCAGCCACGTCAAAGGTCCTCGAACGTCTCGTACAACGGAGAGTACTAGATCATCTAAGAAATTTCGATGTACTGGTCCCCGAACAGTTCGGCTTCCGTGTGGGGCATTCCACCACTCATCAACTGATGAGACTGGTGGAATACATCACGGACGCCGGGTGTCGGAAAGAGCAGACTGTCGCCTGTTTCCTAGATGTGGAAAAGGCCTTTGATAGTGTCTGGCATGACGGGCTCTTGTTCAAGCTCCGGGAAATCCAGCTCCCAGATTGCTACCTTCGCTTGATTGCTAGCTTTCTGACGGAGAGGACTTTTTGCGTGCGAATAGACGACCACGTCTCTTCCGAGAGACGTATTACAGCCGGGGTACCTCAAGGTAGCGTGCTAGGGCCTCTCCTGTTCTCCGTGTATGTCAACGACGCACCCAGAGAGTCTGGAGTCCAGATGGGTTTGTTTGCCGACGACACGGCGGTCTATACCGCCGATCGGAACGCAGACTTTGCTATCCCACGACTTCAGCGCGCACTCGATGCGTATTCGACGTGGACGGAAAGCTGGAAAGTTGCCGTCAACGAAACCAAGAGCTCCGCGGTGCTATTCACAAAGCGCCGGAAAGAACCACGAGACCGAGTGAGACTCGGTAGAACGTACTTGCCCTGGTCGAGAGAAGTAAAGTACCTCGGTGTCCACCTTGATCGTCGGCTCACCTGGCGTGTCCACGCTGAGACGATGCGAAAGTAAGCGTCCGCTCGTCTCGCGCAACTGTTTCCGATACTTGCCAACAAGGCTATGACCCGCAAGCTGGGTAAGTTGATCGTCAACGCGTACCTGTTGCCGATCATTACCTACGCTCTTCCCGTCTGGGGCTACCTCGCAACCGTTCATAAAAGAAGGTTGCAAAGCGTTCTCGATAGAGGGCTTCGGCTAGCGGCCAAAGTCCCCTATCGGTTTTCTTCTCGTCTCCTGAGAAGAGGACTCGGTGTCCGCTCCTTGGATGACACCGCAAGGCGACTTGCACGTAAATTTTACGTCCGAGCTGCGAGGACCCAGACAAACCCACTCATAGCTGGCCTTGGCAAGTACCGACCACGTCCAGGTGATTCTTGGAAACGGCCTCGACAAATACTGTACTAGTCGACCTAGTACGAGCATGTCGTTGTAACGACCAATAAAAATTAATTAATCAATATTCCGTCTGGACAGGACCACTAGGCAGGAGCCCCTACCGGTGGCTCGGAACTAGGAACCCATTGGGTCGTCTCACGACGCACAACCCAACAGCTCTGACCTGGCAGCGTCTTACTTACACTCGTTCGTGTTGCTGAACACTACTGCGCTAAAAATTGTATGTTACAAGTTGATATTCTAATTTACTTTGTGTGATATAAAGCGTTTAAGATACACTAACATAATACCAGCGTTATAACAGTTTCTTTGTTTTTCAGTATTCACTCTCTCGTCTGAATATCATCATGTCTGACCTTCAGCAGAATCCTGAACAACAACATCAGCAAGAACAGGAACATTCTCAACAAGGTAAAATTTTTTTTAATACCAATTGTCTCTCTCTCTCTATAATTATGTAGCAAACAAAACTTGCTTGATATGAATTAACATATGATTCAACTCTGTCTAACATGTACAAGATAGTCTCTTAATGTTGTTTAGAAATTGATATGGCAGAGAAAATGTTTTATGTTCTGACATAGGTTTGTCGCCTTCTTCCCCAATGTATTGTCTCTTGACATCGTTTAGAAATTGACATGACAGAGAAAATTTTTCATGTTCCACCATAGGTATGTCACCTTCTCTCCAATGACCTAATTCAATTCCACAACAAAAGCATTTAACTCCATCGTCTATGAATGACATACTATGTCCACAAACATCATAATTTAGCGGATAGTAGTAAAACCCAGCAAACGCTAACCCGTTGGGGCTAACAAACGTCACTTCCCAATACTTGAACGATTTTCTTCTTTCACTTTCAATGCTAAAATCAGGAGTAGCTGCCATCTTCACAGTTTGCAATAAACTAACGTATTACTAACGTGTACTATCTATTTATTTATTTACAACAAACATGAATTTGTGTGTGTGTGTGTTATTCATCATTCCTATTAGCTAATACATGTGTTTCTATTGTTTCAGTTATGACACGATTTTATATCGTGCGAAACACTAGTATTAGAGGATCCCTCACAACTTTTAATTACCTGCCTGTGTACACGGAAGAAGAAGATCAAGATATATTACCGATAATGACCGAGGTGCGACCTTTATTGTGCAAGGATATTCTGGCAGAACAAGCACGTTTACGCAGTATCAAATGGCATATTGCGTGCAGGATACGTTTCACTAAAACTGTGTTAGATGGTGACAGCGGCGAAGAAAAAGAGGTAACCAAAGACGCCGTCTTCCACGGACGTTGTCGTACGTTGCTCACGGACGACAACGACGAGTTGAACTGTCTACTCGATGAATCCTACGATAAAATCATGAATAGCATATCCAATTTTACCCGTGACGGGAGCGGATGGTCGGTGGATGCTGTACTGAAGCTGGAACTGGTTGTTGGACGGTACCGGCCTCTAGCAGCGTCCTCCTACCTTCCAACCCCGCGAAAACTTGCAGTCACCAGGGCAGTAGTCAACATCAAGAACCTCCAAGATGAAATGTGTTTTCTATGGTCCGTACTAGCTCACATACACCTTCAACAAAAGCATAAAGAATTTGTTTCAAAATACGCCCCCTTCATAAACACAATAAATATGTCCGGTATCGAGTACCCTGTTTCTATAAACTCACTTTCTAAATTTGAAGCACAGAATCCCAACATTTCTGTAAACGTTTTCGGCTATGATATAGAAGACAATATCAGAAACGAATCCAAAAATGAGGTTTATCCGTTAAGAATTACCCCCAATAAGGACAGATTACATCATGTTAATCTTTTACTTCTGTCTGATACAAATAGCCGAAAACATTACTGTCTTATCAGTAACATGAGTAGATTGTTATCATCCCTTACACAACACAAAGAAAAATCATTTTACTGCGACTACTGCCTGCATCGTTTCTCCACAGAACATGGTCTGTCCGATCATCTCCCCTACTGCACACCTCACGGCGAGCAGAAAACCAAAATGCCCACAGAGGAGGAGAAGTTTATGTCATTTAAAAATTACGCGCACTGTCTTAAAGTACCCTTTACCGTCTACGCCGACTTCGAGTCCCTCATCACTCCGCTTCAATCGTGTTCACCTGGTAACAACGTCCCGACGACAGTGCACGAGTTAGGTGAATTCTACTCAGTTGATAGCAACGGTGCCCGTCAGAAAATAACTTCTCCTCCTGTATCGTCCACATCATACGAAGCGATGCATATTCCGTCAGGTTTCTCCTATGCTATCGTCGATCATACACACAGACTCTGGAGAGAGGCTAAAGTTTATCGAGGTGAAAACGTCGTAGACACTTTCTTCTCGTGATTGATGAAAGACGCCGAGGATATGATGAAGGTAGTACGACATAACGTACAAATAATTATGTCCGATGATGACAATGTTGCATTCACTAACGCCACCGTTTGTCATTTGTGTGAGCGAATTTGACAGACGATGACAAGGTACGCAATCATTGTCATCTTACGGGGAAATTCTTGGGAGCAGCCCACAATAGCTGTAATCTAAGCTACAAGATGCCTCGTCATATCCCCCACTTCTTTCACAACCTTCGTGGCTACGACTGTCACCATTTAATGCAGGGTTTAGGAAAATATAAGGACCAGCACGTATCCTGCATTGCAACATCCAGTAAGCGTTACGTGTCGTTCTCCCTGGGTCCCTTGCGTTTCGTAGACTCCTTTCAATTTCTTAATCGCTCTCTGGACACACTCGTTACCAATCTGTCCACGTCCGGGAGCCAATTTCCTTTGCTCAGAGAGGAAATGCTTAGACGGGGTTTCGACGAACAGACCAATCTGCTCGTACGCAAGGGGGTATACCCTTACGAGTACGTTGACAGCATTGATCGGTTCAACGAAACAAGTCTACCCGCTCGTGAACACTTTGATAACCGGTTGTTGGAATCGTCTATTTCGGACGCAGATTACGAGCACGCACAAAACGTGTGGAGTGCATTCAATCTGCGTACGTTTGGAGATTACCACGATTTGTATTTGTTGACAGACGTAGTGCTGCTGGCCGATGTCTTTGAAAGTTTCCGAGACATGGCCTTACGCGATTACTACTTGGACCCGTGTCATTTTTACTCGCTTCCCGGACTCGCTTGGAACGCGATGCTAAAAATGACAGGGGTCGAATTAGAGCTGTTAACAGAGATAAATCTACATCTGTTCGTCGAGTCTGGGGTCCGCGGAGGCTGCGCGATGATATCCAACCGTCACGCAGTCGCTAACATTCCTCTGATTCCAGATCAGTACGATGTATCGAAACCGACCTCCTTCATTCTGTATACGGACTGTAATAATTTATACGGTGCAGCCATGTCGCAACCACTCCCTTACGCAGACTTCCGATGGCTCGATCGTAACGAAATCGAGTCCTTGGACGTACGTAATGTGAGTGATGATTCCGACATCGGGTACATCCTCGAAGGTGACCTACACTATCCTAATACCTTACACGACCTGCATTCCGAATACCCACTTGCACCTGTGCGCCAGCGCATAACACCCGATATCCTTTCTCCCTTTTCCAAACGTTTACACAAGAGTATATACAGATCATCGTATAACGAATCAGGGTCATCCGTAGAGAAGTTGTTAACAACTTTGGAGGACAAACAAAATTACGTTCTCCATTATCGAAATTTGAAATTGTATTTAAGTCTTGGCTTAGAGCTGAAAGCGACTCATAGGGTGTTGTGTTTTAAGCAAAGCGCTTGGTTGAAACCGTTTATCGATTTCAACACCCGCAAGAGGCAAGCAGCCGTCAACAGCTTTGAAAAAGACCTTTTCAAACTGATGAACAACGCCGTATACGGTAAGTCGCTGGAGAACGTACGGAAACATATAGACTTTGAACTAGTCTCGAATGAACGACGGCTTCAAAAACTAGTTTCCACACCTAGGCTAAAACGTATGATTCGTTATACGAACGATCTGGTGGGGCTCTCACTCCGTAAAAAATCCATTGTTCTTTCCCGTCCCGTGTATGTCGGCTTCACGGTGCTTGACGTTAGCAAAACGATAATGTACGACTTTCATTATCGTTATGCTGTCGCCAAGTACGGTCGCAACGTTAAATTGTTAATGACAGATACAGACAGTCTGATGTATAGTATTCAAACATCAGACTTGTATGCAGACATGAAGATGGACCTACACGTTTTTGACACGTCGGATTACCCTACGTCTCATCCTTGTTATAGCCTTAAGAACAAAAAGGTTGTCGGACTGTTCAAGGATGAAACGTGTGGTCGTCCTATTAGAGAATTCGTGGGTCTCCGTGCGAAATGTTATTCGTTCCTTGTGGCCCACGAAGATCCTACCAAAGAGTGTCAAAAACGTGTATGTAAAGGTGTGCCTCGAGTTGCGATTAAGAGGAGTCTGCGACACGATATGTATCGCAAGTGTCTCACTGATCATTGTCAGTTTTCTACCAGTGCACTTTGTTTACGTAGCGATCATCATACGCTGTACACGATGCGCGTAAATAAGCAAGCGTTGTCACCGTATGATGATAAGCGCTATATGCTAGACAATGGTCATGATACGCTTGCATACGGTCATTATCGAATACGACGACGCATCAACATGGAGAACGACGACGACACCTCTCCACCTGCTAAAAAAATTTGTCTTCATGTATAGTAATCTCCCTCAACACTTGTTTCTTTCGTCAGTTGATGTCTCTCGGTGCTTCAGTCCAGACGTCTGTAAACGTAAGTTCACATATTAATATCGCAACGATATTTGTGTGTTTAAACATAATATATATATAGAGTTTGTAATGTGTGGTTTCTTTGTCTTACAGTATTATTATGGATAACACTGCAGTTATAATTGACTTCCAGTGCTTTTTCGACGACAACGGAAAATATATTATGAAGGAACTGTCAATCATGGACGTTCTGAGATTTGCTGGTAGACATTGGATTTTGACTCCACCTGCTACATCCGTTACGAATCCAAATACGCTAGGACAAACCACTGGTTAACGTCAAATTATCATAGACTTAGATGGAGCGAAGGAGAGACACCGTACGACAATCTTGTTAACATCACATACACGTATATATAAATATGTGTTTGTGAAGGGTTTTGAGAAAAAACGTTTTCAGGTATATCAAACCCAAAGAACTACATTTAGTGTATCGAGGGACGAGGAATCAAACAATACAAGTGGAGATTGTGTCCTAACGTCGTAAGTAGCAATCGTGTTAACAAACAATTTATTGATGTATGTGTGTGTGTGTGTAGTTTCAACTCTCTGTACTTAACACTTTAATAATTGAATTTGTATGTACATGATAAATGTATCATTGATTCTATTTAGTATTTTTTTACAAAGTTTCATTGAATAATAGTTGGTTCGATTAGAAATTATTTGAAAGTACATTAACTTTATGTGATAAATGTATCATTGATTCTAAGCAGTATTTACAAAGTTCCAGTGAATAATATTTGGTTTGATTAGAAATTATTTGAAAGTACATTAACTTATGAAAAATGACACATACTTGAAAAAGTTTACTTACTTAACGCATTTGATTCTTTCTTTCCACTGACTGTGTGTGTGCCTGTGATAATTGAATATTTATCGTATCCGTGATTCTAATATCGACTGTATTGTTATGTTACAGATAAACTTCCTTGTGAACTGTATCTACAGCCGTGAAATTATTATTTAAAAATCTTACAATGTCAAAATTATTATTATTAATATTGTATTTATTTTATATAACAATGTTTGTTTGTGATATATATATATTTAATCAATGTAAAATGTATTTTGAATAATTGTATTATAACGGTTTGTAATCTATATTTTAAGTTTGTGTACAGTGCTGTAAATATATATTTAATCATTTAAAACAATATTATTATTAATATTGTATTTATTTTATATAACAATGTTTGTTTGTGATATATATATTTAATCAATGTAAAATGTATTTTTGAATAATTGTATTACAGCGGTTTGTAAACTATATTTAAGTTTGTGTACAGTGTTGTAAATATATATTTAATCATTTAAAACAATATTATTAATATTGTATTTATTTTATATAACAATGTTTGTTTGTGATATATATATTTAATCAATGTAAAATGTATTTTTGAATAATTGTATTACAACAGTTTGTAAACTATATTTTAAGTTTGTATACAGTGGTGTAAATATATATATTTAATCATTGTTTGTGATATATATATTTAATCAATGTAAAATGTATTTTTGAATAATTGTATTACAACAGTTTGTAAACTATATTTTAAGTTTGTATACAGTGGTGTAAATATATATATTTAATCATTTAAAACAAATTATAGTTTATTTTAATTTATTTCGTTATAAACCTCTGAACATGTAAGCAATTATTTGTAAAGTACATTAAATTATGTGAAATGCTACACCGAAAGATTCAAATCATACCTTATTGGTGCTGTCAATTATTTGAATGTAGGAATTTCTACAGACATTTGCAGCAGCAATACACAATACACATTACATTAAAACTATCACGATTATATTATTCATTGATGTACAAACAATTTACATAACACACACACACACACACACACAATAGGCTAACATTTACTGTGAAGCCGTTAACGTATGGATTTGTCATCTGTAACAGCACACACACAGGTAATTACATTATAAACTAGGAATTTCTTCCAACGTCTGCGAGCGAGAGATGTTGTACAACAGATTTTTGAGGAGTCATCTGTAACAGCACACACACAGGTAATTACATTATAAACTAGGAATTTCTTCCGACGTCTGCGAGAGAGAGAGAGAGAGAGAGAGAGAGAGAGAGAGAGAGAGAGAGAGAGAGAGAGAGAGAGAGATGATATATCATTGTAAAACCGATGACATATGTTGTGTATATTAATTTCTAAATCGCAGTCAATGACCGTCATGTGCCAAAATTAGAAGTAGGATACAACGAGGTAGGCGATAAATATATTTCCTGGTGATTACATTTTAGTATCGCTAATTACAATAATCCATAAGTAGCACGACTTACTGACGCTTATGTAAAACCGAGGACATAAAGAGAGAGAGAGAGAGAGAGAGAGGGAGGGAGAGAGATAGTTATTTACATTCAAGAGAGAATTGACCCATCACCCGCCCCTGATATGCAAATCAGCTTCATTAAAAATAAAAAATAAAGCATGCACGACAAACATACTCTCTCGAGTCTCAGATTCTGGCGAATGCGTTGCTCATATAGTTTGAATTTCCCACCACAGAAAAATGTTGGCAGATCTGTTCTATACACTATAATGCAAGATTGGTAACCCTGATCATATATTTTAATATACAATATAACACACACACACACACACACATATAAAGTTTGAACCCATGCATAGGTTGGTAAACCTGATCATATAGATTTAATATACATTATAACACGTAACAAATTTGAACTCATGCAAAGGTTGGTAACTCTGATCATATATTATTAGTATACATTATAACGCATCAAGTTAAACGCGGTGGTGGTGGGGGAATAACGGTACTTTGGTTAGAACCCCCATTTTCCCTCTACTTGTGTGATAAGTGAGCACGTTAAGAACCTCACGCTAAAGCAAGTGTGTGAGACACGCTGGGAATCCCGCATAAATGCAGTCCAAGCTGTCCGCTATCAGTACGTCGAGAACCGAGATGCACTGATTAAGCTGGGTGACAAAGCTGATGACCCTACGACAACTTCTGAGGCGCAGTCACTAATCAGTCATATGGAAGATTTTTCTTTCCTTGTGTGTTTACTGATATGGCACGATCTACTGTTTGAAGTAAATATGATTAGCAAAAGCCTTCAAGGGAAAACTACAGATATTGGTATGGCTGTGCATAAGCTTAACAACTGTTTGGACTTTTTAGGAAGAGTTAGAGAGAGAGAGGATTTTTCGACTCTGTAATTGCTGCGAAGGAAAAAGCTGATGAACTTGACATTGAACCTGTGTTCCCTGAGAAGAGATTTCGGAAAAAAACGTCTCTTCTTGCATGAATCAAGTGAGGAAGTTCAGTTTTCTCCGGAAGAAACATTCAAAAGAGACGTTTTTATCCGTTGGTGGACACTGTCTCAACCTCACTTAATAACAGGTTATCTCAAATTCATGAACATCAAATAAAATGGGGATTTTTATGTAATGTAGCTCAACTTCCTGAAAAAGATGATCTAAAACAATGCTGTAAGGACTTGGAGAGCCTTTTATCTGATAATAACGGGGTGTCAGACATTAATGGGAATGAGCTTTGCAGTGAACTACTGCATGTAAAGTCAATCTTAGACCAAGGAAAGGAGACAAATGAAGTAGCACCAAGAGAAGTTCTAAGCGCTACAAAGAAAACAAACAGCAAGGATTTGTTTACAAATCTTTGGGTTGCATTAAGAGTATTTTTGACGATACCTGTGACAGTTGCGAGCGCTGAGCGTAGCTTTAGTAAGTTAAAGCTGATAAAGATATTTACGCTCAACGATGGCGCAGGAAAGACTTAATTCACTCGCCATACTAGCTATTGAAAATGATGAAGCCAAAAAGTTAGATTTTAAGGAAATATTGTCCACATTTGCTCACGCAAAAGCCAGAAGAATGCCATTTAGTGTTTAAGTATACATATTTTATCATACAGTTTGTTTTTTCATTCCTATTTGTGTATTTAATTAATATTTTTATATTATCACGACATAATTATACTACATACATTGTAATAAAGTAATCATTGGCTTGCAGAGGAAATGTTAAGATACAATTTGATTGTAAATATACATTATAATTGTAGGATTGATGCAAATGCTCACAAATCATTCCAAATGTCATTTATGTTCTAAGATTTTTTATTTAATATTACATACTAATGTAATCTTATTATTCAAAATTATCAGTACTACCATAGTTTACTGTAGTTACTATTGAATATTACTGTTGTATATCAAGTTCAAAATAAACAAGTAGAGCATGTTTTTAATGATTTCAAAGAAAACTTCATTTTTCAATTCATTCTTTTTTTCTTTGAAAATATTGTTAATTGTGAATTTCTGATGATGAGTCTGCTTTGCATAAAAACGTTGATGGATTTTAGAGGCATTTTTCGTGATTATATATATATATTATAAAGACCTTTTTATCTATCTATCTACTTTATATATATATAATGATAGAACAAATCTTACTTACCCGTGACTTTTTCTTTACCTGGGCGCCAGAACAAATCCCAGATACAAATGACACGGATTCAGCTTAGCTCAGAGCACAGAGACACACAATCTCAGGATTCGTTCAGTGAGTGTGGAATTTAAGGGGAATCGTTACAAATAACTCTTAAAAATTGTTGAAGTTTGTTTAATTAACGATTCTGTTATTGTATTAATTTCTTTAAAAGTTAAGTTAATAACTTATTGCTAACTTAAATCTTATTGGGTAATGAGTGTGCTTGAAAGTGAAGATTAAAACGTCCAAACGACCAATTGCTCTTATCTGGTTTATTTAGGGATTTTATATCTCCCAAACCAGTGCTAAAGAACGGGTCTGCAATAATTTGCACGTTCAATACTACACCTCACTCTCCATTCAACACTCCTATATTACTTTATATCTAATCTTAATAATTAAATACAAATTTTGAATTTATATAGTGTCTTTTGAAAAAATGTTTATTGATTTAATTATTTATTTTGTTATTTATGTTCATTGATCAATGAATATTTCTTATCTGATTGATGCGTCGACCGTAGATAGTAATCAGTAGAGATACTCCTTTTGATGGTTTGGCTCAGAAGAAATGATGTTGACCAATAACGTTGACTGATGATCCTGGACAATTACAGATGCTGTAGCTACTCTGGTGCACAGGTCACTTCACTGTTAATTAATTATTTATTAATTAATTAATTATTACGCAGCGAGCTTATTTATTGAACCTTACTAGTTCCTCTACTACTGCGGACCACTTCGCGAACGGTTTATTTATATAAATACTTTGCGTTGTTGGTGCAATTTAGCTCGTATTTAACACACGTCTTGCTTATTTAATTCCCGAACGAAGAATGCTCAATTCCCTCATTCTGAGTTGGCGTCTCCTCTTAATACAGGATTGTGATTGGTTGTTCCAAATAAATCATGTGTTTTCCACTTGAAACAATATCGAACAAGTCGGTCAAACGCTCCTTAACAAGTTTCAGATGGTAGAGAATTACTGGCTAATTTCATACTTCCTCGGTTTGCAAATCGTTTGATTACAGGTATTCGTGATTTCAAAGATCCGACCACAGAATATTATTGCTCTAGTCTTTCTCTGTATGTGTGTGAAAACACCAAATTCGTACCTAGCCTAATTCTCTAGTTATATCTCTTGGCGTTCTTCTTCTGTATAACTTCTTTAAATGTTAATTATATTAGTTGATATTTTGGCTACTTATAGAGCTTTAATTGCTGAACACTATGCAGGTTTCAGAATTGCCGTACATTTATTAGTTTTGAAGATATTGCAGTTTTAATAAATAAAATTAATTGAATAAAATTTCATGTCTGTGCCCGCATCAGTAGTATCAGTGGCGATGTTAGACAGAGATGGCTGTGATTATTCCCTCTCTCTCTTGCTTACGCTGCTAGACTAGCACAGTTTGACACTTTCATATAACGATCTGATAGGTCGACTATATGAATCGTTATAATATATATATATATATTACAACGTTATTTTGTGACACTTACTTTTTACACATACGCACTTAATCGTATGCGCGCACTTACCCACGTCTCGGAGGTATACTCTTCTTCAGCAGTATTTACCTTGATGTTCCCCGGCTGGGTCGCAGGCTTTGGTCGTTGATTGAGCGTGGATAAGCGCGTGAATTACAAGTTTTAATTTATAAAAATTAAATTTAAATTATAAGTTTTAATTTACAAGTAAAGAGTACAGAGGATTGAGTTCTGGTTGTGAAATTAGTACGACTGTTTCAAGAAAAGCATATTCATTTGATTTATTCAAAAATCGCAAATTGTCATGTTATTTAAATTGTTCAATGTGGGTTTCTTGTTATATGAACCCTTATATTCAACCCGAATATAATATACTCATAATGTGTTTAACTCTGATTTCTTATACTTCTAAGACATAGTATATACACACATACATTATATATGACCTGAAATAGTACACAGACATATACATATAACACATATAAATATAATAGGAAATGTAATTAATATGTATAACATTTAAATATTGATCTAGTCTTTACAAGTGTGGTTTTCTATGTATACCACGTAAATGAAACTTTTAATTAATTCAAATATAATTAAAATATTAATAGAGAACATTATTTACGTTAATTGATTCTAATTTTAATGTCTCAATTAATTAACCATTACGTAAATCTCATATTTAAAATTTATTCATCTAATTAATTACAAAATATAATAAACTGTGGTTCTTTCTTGACCATTTAATTATGAGATTACTTATTATGATATTCTCTATTCTCATTTATATTTCTAACAATTATTTATTCATTGTTCCAATTAAAAAATATATTAATGTTCTGTAAACTTGGATATGGAAACTAGAGCTTTTGGTGATAGACTTCAGGGTCATTTATAATATTAAATAAATGTTCGAGTTCACCTGCATTTTTCTGCACCCATTTAAATTGTTGTTACCGTCAGCTGCACTCTCGAGTTTGTTGATCCTCTTCGGTATCAGCTCTTCTTGTCTCTACGTCGTTGAATTCCTCGCTCCGTCTCCTGGATGCTGAGTTCTGACGTGGACCTCTAGTCTTGATGATGAACGGCTGGATGTAGATGCATGTGTTGTCCCTGCGTCCTTTCGTAGATCTCTAGTTCCTCTCCTCTGCTTTCTTGTCCCTCGTAGCTGTCTAGAAGTTCTACGTAGTTATGACTCTTGTAGCTTCATTAATACAGTCTTTTATTTAAATCACTCGTTCTTTAATAACTGCACCGACGTACTGCCGGTTCCATCGCACTTCAGTTTATTAACTACTGTTCAAAACATTACTACAACTTTGTAAAGTTTACGTTGTCGAGATGCGTGGATTCCTCTTACTATTAAGTGAGATAGTGAGAAAAAGTGTGTCGCGCGCTGGGGTTTTATACTGCTGCCTGTTGCAATTCCTGTTGGAAACTGTTTCTGACAACTTTGGACTGGCCGGCGCGTCGGTTTCATCATCACTTTCAACCTACGCGTCTTTTTATGAAGCGCACACATTTTTATAAATATTATTACACCAATGGTTAGGTATAATATTAAACCTTGTCTATGCAAATTATGGATGTTATGCTGTGCAAATTATGGCAGCTATGGCAAAATTTCACACGGTGTCTGAACCGTTCCCACAATTAATGACCACATAACGCCAAATTGAAGCGCCAGGCTTCAGCTATGTATTCACATATGTCGCTGATTCGTGTGACTTTTGGTTCACGTACAATCCTTAAAAAACTGTGTGAAATCTTCCACCCTCGTTTGCATAATTTAACCTGTCTGTTATTTACACATGTACACATACACACACACGCAGACTGCTACACAGGCGACCGCATGCCGTTCTGACGTCACCGCTGCCGGTCTCTGCGTGTTAATTGCTCCCCTTCGTTACATTTAAAAACCAACAAAGTCATATGCTTCCATATACATGCTTACGTACAATATTTGATTTCTTTAAATTTAAATACTGCTTATATTTATTACATTCTTTCTTATATCTAACGTATATTTATTATACTATTTTTAATATGTACATCTTACATATTTCATATGACATTGTAGCATGACAGATTATCCACATTATAATGAATGAAAAATGATCATAAATAAATTTAAAATAAAATGAAATCAAGGAAAAATCCAAATACAAACAAATAAGTACCACAGTAAAATGCAATCATAATTTAAGGAAATAAAAATAAATTAAAAACAACTAAGCAACACCTATGAGTAATGAAAAATACACCAAAAAACTAAAATAAAGTAAGGAAATACCCAGGTAGGATAGGAGTAAGTAAGGAAAAAACCCAGAACAAACCGACACCCCTAATATAAGGACCATTTTTGAAGAAACAAGGTAGGATAGGAGTAAGTAAGGAAAACCCCAGAACAAACCGACATCCCTAATAACAGGACTGAAAATGGAAGAAACCACGGAGTAGAATAAAATCAAGTAGGGAAATACCCAAAGCAAACCCAGTAATAAGAAAAAACCAAACCCCAAAAGAAAGTATAATTAACTAGTGAAAGTATAACACCAAAAAATAAAAATATATGTAAAGAAGATATAAACAAAAGTGACTAATGGTAGGATATTATTATGAAAACAGAGTATAAAAATGTTTCTAAGTGAGGGCCACTCTTTATCTAATAACATTTATTAAAATGAAAATAAGAGCAGGCAATAAATCAGTGAAGTGACAAAGGGTACATCCCCAAAATAAAATAAAAACAGCCAAGACTGCATAAATTTAATTTTAAGAATTACTTTAAATAATGAAGGGACAGTTGTGTTATTTATTTTAAGGTCAAAGAACTCTATACTTAAATGTTGGAAATAGAGGATTATGTTTTTTGTTATTCTTAAATATTTACTATGTTTAATAGTATCCATCAAGGCTAAGTGTCTGAGATGGAATACAATTCTTTTATTATAAGATATTCATTATGTGTTTACCAGTATTAATCAAGACTGAAATGTCTGAGTTAGAGTACAATTTTTGTTTTCAAATATTTGTTATGTATTAATAGTATGGATTCAATACTAAATGTTAATGTAGTTAAGTAAGAGAATTTTAATTAAGATTATATAATAACAGAAAGTCAGAAGGGGTATAAGCAAGCTGTATTAGTCATAAAACATTATATGTGAACAAATCTAAAATCTGGACAAATGGTAAATCTCAACAATATTATAATTGATGAATAGGTCAAGTAAATTAATTAAACTGATGAAATTTGTATAATGTAAATTAGACATAGTGTATTATAACTGAAACTATACTTTAGAAGTATATTGGAAAAAGGTATGAAAGATTATTGGAAAAAATGCAAATGTAATAACAGAAAAATCAAAGGGGGGAGTCCCAAATTAAAGAATAATATTTAGAAAAGATAGCTAATTCATAAAATTACAAGGAATTAAGGAAAGATAAACATTTTATTTCAATCAGGGATCTTGTTCAATAATAAATAACTTCATAAAATTGTAAACCATTTAAAATGACAGGAAGTAAAATATTAGGCCTACCTGTTAAAAATACAGTAAATAGGGCATTTTGAGATGGAAAACATTGTAAAAGTATCATATTCGGTATTAAATCACGTAGAATTAACTAGACAAAGAGATTATGTATTAGGTATTTAATAAAATTAAATAATAGTAAAAATGTATTCAATCATATAATGTAAAAATAAATTATGTAGCGGAAATGCTAGTAATTTAAAACAATGTCTTTTTAATATTAAATTGGCTAAGACGTTTCGGATGAAGAAGAAAATAGAACAGTTGATTGTTGAACAGATTGATGTTGGACAGATTGTAGAACAGTTGAACAGAACACATCTAAGCCAGCTCTCGCAAAAGATTCACATATAGCGAAGGAGTAAAACATGGCTAGAGTCTAACCAAGTCGAATAATTTTGAATTCGCGAATTTTGGAAAAAACTTAAACAACCACTAAAGTCAGTGAGATAAACCAGTACAACTAGGAAATTAAACTAATACTGAACAGAAAAAAGTGAATTAACTATTAAAACACATAAAAACAATAATTCGGAATAGTGAGACGGAACTTGCCATTATCGACCTTATGGCATAAAGTGAATTAAAAACATTATCCAACACAATTTAACGAGGCGAATCACTGAACACTGATCCAGGACAACTACACTATCACCAGAGGGATTAATCACCATTGCTGAGACTAGGAAAACTTGGAAAGGCGATATTTATTTGCAGAGAATTCAGTCGAGCTGTCGTCATTTCACATATGCAGTACAAAGCAGCCATTTTGGAATCGCATGATCCTCTGCTGGTCCGCTAGCTTCACATCACAACGTTTGGTTCGAACAAATACTTTAATAAACATTATAAATTAAATCATATCTTTGTATTTTTAGATAATTAAGCTTGTAATTTTAAGTGTTATACTTTCCAGACTTTGCCCTTTCTCTGACTATATAATATAACAGCTCAAAGAACCTGTAATTAATTTTAATAATTTATATATAAAATAATCGTTCGCCTTGAGAGAACGAGTCAATATTTTAACTGATTGAACAATCGATTTACAATCGATCCTTAATTAATTTGTCAATAAAACTTGGAATTCTGAAAAATTGATTTCTATTTATTTTTAAACCATATAAATGGAATAACATAAGATAATATTTAAATCACGGACTACACGAAAAGCGGCAATTACCAAGGTGGAAGGAGCCTACACTCAGAAGAAGAAGAACCGCGAATCGATTAGTACCGGAGATAATCCTATTAACGCAGAACTTAATTATAATTATCGTACACCAAGTGACATAAGTTGATAAAAAATTAAATAAACGAATTAAAATTTACACGAATATAATACAAAAATTAATTAATAAATAATAAATAAGAAACAAAAAAAGTAATATAATAATTTTTTTTAAATTAAACAAAATTTTTATTTTGTGACAAAATTACGTTTTATTACAAAATTGGCGCTCACAACAGTGTGGCGTAAAACAAAATATAACTCGAGCAAGTACGTTTTGTTACAACATATGTTATCATACCTCAGTCACGGGTTGATACATATACTTATGCTAAACGTATCGTTGCAATATATATATATATATATATATATATATATATATATATATTGTAACGAGCCTCTGTATGCCGGTCGTTACAAAAGATAATTAGTTGATAGAAAATTTTATAAAAATAGAATTTTCAAATAGTAAAAGATTTTGTTTATGTTTATTAAGAGGTGTGTATAAGATATAAATCTGTTTTATAAGGTTCTTGTAAAAATTTTAACAACAGGCAGGTATTTATTGACCGGCAAGCACTTCTTGAAGATTTGAACCAAGTTTGGAGTTAAATAGATTAACTCCAGTTAATAATCGATTGGTGACTTTTCTAGCTGGTCCAATATCTCGTTCAAATAAAATATTTTCTTCTTACTTAAGTCCTTCAGCCTTAATAAATACTCTTAAATTAACCTGTGAAATAAGTAACAGACAAGAAATAATGGAAATATAAAGATTTATTGACAATTTAAATAAATAATCGATTTTTTATCGATGGAGAGCAATTATCGACTCTGTCTCGGGAATTATCGATTGTGTCATACAGAACAAAATTTATGATATTTAATATATTAAAAGACAGGTTCTTTGAGCGATTAGAATTAATAGTCAGAGAAGGGTGACGAGAAAGTATAACATTAACAATTAACACAAATACAATAATTATTATTCAATAAAATTTAAATAATTCCAATAAGTAATGTGTATGTATGTTGTCAAACCAATATGCAGACGATGACGTCACTGCTGGAAGATAAAGAAGGCAGGCTTGAATTTTCAAAATGGCCGCTACTAGACATGGCGAGTTCACTGCAAAATCGGCATGTTCGAAAATTATGACAAAATTAACTTCGTGAATGTCTGAAATCTTCCCGCACTGGTGTAATATGTCTGTTAAGTTATTTGGTGTATTCTGACGAAGTGTTCTGTGTAAACTTGTGTTGGTTAGTTTATTTTGTATGTGTTCACTTCTTTGAGTTAAGGTTCTCAAGATATGATTAGGATTTGTAGAGTGAATTAGTTCAAATATAATGTTTTACTGTTTTCTGTCACTCGTATCATGAAGTTAGATGTTTGTTTTCACTATTGTCGTGAACGTTTTGATAGCTTTAGTTTTAAAAAGTGTCTAATTCGTCTAACTCTCGTTTCACTTATTTT
Source organism: Magicicada septendecula (assembly GCA_034769895.1). NCBI lineage: Eukaryota > Metazoa > Arthropoda > Insecta > Hemiptera > Cicadidae > Magicicada > Magicicada septendecula. The sequence continues at coordinate 305,700,905 of CM068375.1, forward strand.
AATGGCTAAACGCTGTACCATTTTCGACTCGATTTAAAGAACGTTTTGTCACACAACTATTCAGCTTGATATTCAACAAAAGACTAATTAACTTGGTCATAAATCTGGCCCAGTTAATCTTTGAAAAAGTATTGTTAACATATTTCGATTACCTGTACACATTATAAAATATTACATTATATATGGAATTTATCTATTTTATTCATCACTTTTATGAATTATGAACCTTATTATTGGTTTAATCATCTCATTCCCTTTAAATTGATGTATTATAGTCCATATCTGTAGACATTTTGTGGAAATTAACAAATTTTGTTCACTTTTTGGAAATATAGGCTCAAAATTGGATTTCCGTCTTTATACGAATTTCCTCCATTTTAAATATTATTAATACTATTATAATAAATTTTAATTATTCATATTCTTCTTCCTTTCCTTAAGTACATACAAATTAAACCTTTGAACTGGTTTTTTGTGTTAATCTGTAAATTTGACATTGCTCTTTAAAATTAATTGATTTATATATTTGAAAATTTACAATATGTTAAGGTATATTTCCTTATTATCATTTTAACTCATAGGATCATTCCCAGTAGTGGTTAATTGAGTTACCTTATATAAATCTTGCTAGTTTACAGGATTTATAAGTGAATTATATTGGTTTATATTGTTTCTGTGAATTCACCAAATGGCCTAGATTTTAGAATTTTATATTTCTGTCTTTCTCAAATAAATTTAAACTTAATTCCTCCTCTGACTTTACATAATTACTATTATATTAAAATAACATGGTTTATAAATTATTGTGTGGTGTAGTAGTTAATTAACACTACAGTTATTAAAATAATTAATTATGAACATTGTTTAGCAATCTGCACAATTGAACATATTGCAGACATGATTTGAACATATATCTTTTAACTATTTTTGAGTTAGCATAGCATACCTATTGGAACATTATTAATGGTATGTAGGCTATTATTTAGCAAACATAATTCTTTTTAGAACACATAACATAAATCTTATTGGCTAATAACTCTTACAAATACATTTTACTAATACACTGATTTTAGGACTGTGAATAAACAGTCTATTTAAACATTTTACACTTATTAATACTATATTAATGCCAGTCCTTTCTGGTCTAAACCATTATTATTTGTGATCCCCTACATCAGTACACATGAACTCCCATACTCTATTTATTATCATTTTTTACAAATGTCTTGTAAATAAAGATTTACATTAAAATAATAAAATACTGGAAATCTTCCATTTTATTATTTTATTATGCTGTTTATTATTAGATATTAAAGTTGTGATATAGCATACTGATAAGTTATAGTATCACCAACTTTAAGTTTATTGCATTTCTAAAAAAAAAACACTTACACAAATTCACTTTCACTGTTGGTTCTGATATTTTGAGTCTTATTATCTCAGACCAGACCTTTAGTAATCATGGACTGTTAAGACTAGTTTATTTTCTTTATTACACAATAGCTTTAGTCGGTTCACTTCTTATAACGCTATACAGCACTTTAGTTTTCTCAATAATTACATTTTTATAGGATTTTGGGTATGTTATACTTTCTTTTGCATAGTTTTTGTGGGTTTGGGGTTGATAGTAGTTTATATAATAATAGGTTTTACAACGGTGTTTCTTTCATACTATATTCTTCCTCTCCTCCTGTCTTCTTTCTTGTCCTTATTCATATCTTCCTTCTGGTCTTCATTCTTGTCCTTCTTCTAGTCTTCATTCTTGTCCCTCTTCTAGTCTTCATTCTTCTGGTTTTCTTGTCTTCCTTCTTCATTCTTGGGTAAACCAAGGTACTTGGTGTTATCTCGACTGAGGTTTAGTTTGGAGCATTTAACTTATTCACTGATACTGACTTTATTCTTCTCTACAGGTTTCAGGGTATTGTTTTCTTCCTGTTCACAAACTTTATTCTTCCCTCTCCTTGTTTTTTGGGGTATTTTGGTATTCACCACTCTTTAATTGAGTCTCTTTTTTCTTGATTTGGTCTTATATAACTGGTTTACTGCTCTTAGCTTCCTGGGTAAATTACTGATATTATACAATGAGTTGCTTCGATACTTTCTTTGGTTTTTTAAACAGTGGTTTTTATATATAATGTAATGAGGATTTTTATTTTATCGTGGTTCATTCCTTTGATTCATTTAAATGTCATTCAATATTATTATAATATTTGTTGGTGTAATTAAACTTTATGATTTCACACGACTTAAGATGTAGTGGATTTTCTGTCACGCTACAGAATGCCCTTCTCCAGAAGTAATTTTTTCAGACTATACTTGCTTTGTCTGAAACAATTGCTTATGATAATTATTCTAGGTTTGTTATTATTCTGGACTTCCTTCCATTTTAAAAATTTTCTTATTTATATTTAAGTTTATATCATTCTCGCTTGATCTTCCTTGATAGTAATAGTCATCTGAGTTTCATATTTATTATTTCATTTTCATATTTCTTCTTAGTATTTTCTCCTTGGGATATTTCCTCCCTATCGTTCCCTACTTTGTGAGCTGGTTCAGTTCAGAGAGGCACTGTACGCTACTTTCCTCTGCTGTCCAATACTTCACACATATTTGAGTACAGAGGCAAATCATCTCTGCTCAAAAAACATATTAATCCTGCTGGAATTATCTTCAGACAGATTAAAAAATTATTCAGAATAGTACACATTTGTTACTATTTAAAAAAAAATATCTTTGGGATACTTCACTTATTACTTATTATATTTCTCAGAGATTTTAATATTCCTATCTCAGTTGTTCTTCTGACTCATTAACTGGATGTTTCTTTCATTTGATATTATGGTAGGAAGCTCTTCTATTATTACATTTTTCAACTTTTCTTATCATATAAATCTTTTGGTTATAAATTCTTTATTACCTTCTGGGGGTTTTTTTTTTATTATAATCTGCATTATTTATAGTAGCATATCTTTATGACATTTTTAGACTGTTTCTTCGTTCTTAAAATTCCACTTGTTCTATTTTCTAGAATTTTTATAACTGTCATTATCATAATTGTCATTTAATTCATAAATCATTTTATATTAATTCGTTTAATTACATAAATCTTTGACATTATTCTCACATTATTCCTGTCATTGTTATTATACTTTCGAATGAATGTTTTTTATTAATTTCATAATGAGGTCATAATTTCTCCTCATACCACTTCAAAGTTTTATTATCTCATAATCCCAAATAAGTTTTGTACCTTATTATATTCAATCACTCAAATCGTATTAAAGAAATTTTTCTTTTTTATTTATTTAGCATCATTTTATGGAAAGGTTTTTCCTCTTCATATTGAGCTTAGACATGATCATACTGTCCAGAATTATTCGTTTTAATTCTAAATCTGTTTCCTTTCTTCATCCCATTATGATTCTGTGTTATCATGGTAATTATTTTCTATGCTTACCATAAATATGGTATGAAATCTCTTCTGTTTATCTCACCAAAGTGTTTTATTAATAATTGGTTGGTAAGTTGTACTTATACTTGGTTTGGGAAACTTGATTTATACATAATTCAAAATTCACTCTTCTTATATTATTCCATAAAGTTTTCTCAAATAATTTGTATGTAAGGTGGGCTTACATGTGTTTTGGCTGGTTTTATTTCTCTAAACTCTCTTAGTATTATTGTCAAAATGTTTCTCTTCAAATAAATATTTAGTAAGCTGTCCTTACTTGTTTTGACTTTAGATAGTTTTATTTCTAAATTCTCTCCTTCTTTATTATTATATTATAGCCATAAAGTTTTTCACATTTTTTGTTAGTAAGGTGATCTTACAATTGTCTTTTAGAATTTTGATGATTATTTCAAAATTCTTCTTGTTATTCTTCTTCTAAAAATGTTTCTTCTCAAATAAATTGTATGTAGTTGTCTTACATTGTTTTTAGAATTTAGATAATTTATTCTAACTTCTTCTTATGCATATCTTCTAAATGGTTTTCCTTTAAATAATCTTTATGTAAGATTGGCTTACATGTATTTTAGAATTTTGGGGATTTTAAATTCAAAATTCGGTTTTATATATCTTCTTCTAAAATGTTTCTTCTCAAATAAATTGTATGTAATGGGCTTACATTGTCCTTAGAATTTGGATAATTATTTCAAAATTCTTCTTGTTATATTCTTCTTTCAAAATGTTTCTTCTCAAATAAATTGTATGTAGTTGTCTTACATTGTTTTTAGAATTTAGATAATTTCAAAATTCTTCTTGTTATTCTTCTTCTAAAAATGTTTCTTCTCAAATAAATTGTATGTAATTGCCTTACATTGTTTTTAGAATTTAGAGGATTTTTTCAAAATTCGGTTTTATATATCTTCTTCTAAAATGTTTCTTCTCAAATAATTTGTATGTAGTTGTCTTACATTGTTTTTAGAATTTAGAGGATTCTAATCATAAAATTTCTTCATGGATGCCTGGTTAAAGACACCCTTGACTTTATTTGAACTCATTTCCTTGATTTCGTAGGTGTTGTTGTTATTGTCCTTTGAGACAATATAGGGACCAGTATACAGGAGCAATAACTTTTTTGTTATCCCCTCTAAGGAACTGGGTAATTCCCTATTCTTCAACAACACCTTCTCTCCAACGGTATAATGAATAACCTTACCCATGCTTTTATTGTATTTATTCTGCCGTTTCTCCTGATCTTCGGCCACCTTATTACAAAACTGAATTCTATCAAATGTATATTTATGCTCTGTGGGGAACTCCAAGATATCTTCAATCTCTCTAGGGGGTTGTCTCTCGTACATTGCGGAGTATGGGGTTATTCCTATGGCTGGATGGTAGGCCAGGTTGAGGAATTCTTCAGTGGCCTCCAAGTATTCTTGCCACCTTCTCTGCTGATCATGGCAATACGTTCTTAATAGGCGCCCCACCTCTCGCAAGACTCTTTCGGCCGGGTTACTGCTTGGGTGGTATACGGATGTCTTGTATGTATGAACCCCCATGGACAGCAGTGTATCCCGCCATTTCCTCCCCTTGAATTGTGTTCCGTGGTCGGTTATGATCGATACCGGTTTTCCGACGGTTGGGAAGTACTGGTTGATCAGGATATCATGAACTTTATTCGTAGTTGCCCGATTCGCTGGGTATAGCTTTACGAACTTGGTATAATGGTCCATAATGATGACGAGATATTTGTATCGGTGGCGGCCTCCACTGCGGGGAAATGGCCCACAGATATCCAGGAATACCTTCTCAAGTTTCGACTGCGATGTTATTGGAATCATCTGCCCTTCTCTCTTCTTGTTATTAGTTTTTACGAGTTGGCAAATGCGACAGTTTCTAATATACCTCCGTACCTTCCGATTGATGTCTTTGATATGGCAGCTCTCTTCCAGGGCCTTTACCACCTTTAAAGCGCCCATATGCCCATATCGAACATGATAATCGATCACTATCTCTTTCTCGATATGGGTCGGAATTATTACCTTCCATTCCTCCTTATATAATGATGGTTTGGAAAACAGGATTCCATTATGTATAGTGTAATATTGGGAGATTGTTTCATCCCCTGCTTCCAATCTTGAGATAATAGTAATTAACTTCGGGTCAGCTTGTTGGTGTGTGCTTAGTTGTTCCAGAACTGATTGTAGACCGGCGCTGCTGCTGAGAATATGGTACACCTTCAGAATACTCTCCTTCTCCCCCTCCAACGTCTGTTTGTCAATGTCTACTCTAGACAATACGTCCGCGACGACATTCTTCCTTCCGGGGATATACTCCCACTTAAGGTCGTATTCTTGCAGCAATAGTATCCACCGCGTTAACCTTCCATGGCTCAACTTACATCTCTTAAGGAACGAGATAGATTTATGGTCTGTCCGGACGGTAACGGGATAACCAAGAATTATGTGCGGAACTTTCCGCACGCGAACACGACACTCAATAACTCCTTTTCTGTCACGTGATAGTTTTTCTCACTCTGGTTCAGAGCTCTGCTGGCAAAGCATATTACAAGATGTTCGCCCTCCTCATCCTCTTGATATAAAGTAGTGCCGAGGCTGATGTCACTGGCATCACAATTAAGAAAGAACGGCTTGTTAAAATCTGGATGGCGGAGTATAATGTGTTTAAGGAATTTTTGTTTTATAAGAGTCAATATATTTTGCTGTTCATTACCCCAGATCCATTTATTTTTAGATGACAGTTGCGGCTGAAATCTGGCAGTCAGTTCGGAGTACTTTTCCTGAAACTTGCGGTAATAATTACAGAGTCCCAGGAACGACTGTAACTCCCTTCGATTCTTTGGTGTAGGAAAGTTCTGAATTGCTTCGACTTTTTCAGCCGACGGTGAGATTCACTTATCATTTAATATGAAGCCTAAGAATTGTATCTCTTTAGCTATAAAATGGGATTTTGCTAATTTCAGCGTAATATTGTTTGCTGCTAGCTTCTGTAAGACGTGTTCCACACGGTAGCAGTGTTCCTCCCAAGTTTCTGAGGACACTAGCAAGTCATCGACGTATACGGTGGTGAATTGTAGTGCTTCTTGGCCAAGTATCTGATCCATGCAGTGCACAAAGACTGCGACTGAGTTTACCAGTCCGAAGGGCAACCTCTTAAACTGGTAGTTCCGCCCTTCGAATATAAAGGCCAGATACTGGCGACTCTGTGGATGTAATTCCACCTGCCAGTATCCGCACACCGTATCCCAGGTAGTGAAGTATTTGGTACCGTGGAATCGTTTTAAGATCTCCTCAATCTCACCGGGCGAAGTCCTGTCATTAATGATCATCTTATTTATTTCGCGCGCATCTAAACACAAACGGACTTGTCCGTTTTTCTTAGGAATAGCCACGATAGGACTTGTATATGGGGAATGGCTACTCTCTATAATGTCACGGTTAATCATTTGCTCTATTTCAGCTCTTACTGCTTGCTTTCGTGATTGCGCAATGGGGTAAGACTTCCGGTTAAAGTCCACTGTGTCTCAGAATTGTAGAGTACACTAGAAGTTTTTTACTTTACCGGGCTCATCAGAAAAGACTGATTTATATTTGTTGTATATGTCTATTAATTTGTTCGCTTGGTTTGTTGTTAAACCTTCGCCAGTTATACCGCTCCGGAAATCCCTGATCTCCTGGATTTTTTGTGACCATAGATCTTCATTGGAGGTATCGTCTATCCTTTTTTCGATTATAGATGTTGGATGGATGTAATTAATTTTTCGGATTTGCTGATGGATACTATCGGGAACGACTTGGTCACTACCCACCAAGTTCGCCGTCCAAGTATGTCCGTTAGAAAACAGCGACAATGTTTCAGTTCTTAGATCAATGATGGCGGAATTCCTCCTAAGCACATCACACCCGACCAGTATATTAAATGGCAGACCGCTCGCCACCAAGAATTCCATGTCAATCGCTATACCACAGCTCATCACACTGGCGGAGACTTGTCTACGTATAGTTTTGTTTTGTCGGCCGGTTGCACCCAACAAAACAATATTATTCAACGGCAATGTTGGTAAAGTTCTCCCACACTCTTGCTGTATCCTCTCCAGTTCCGTCGTACTTATTATTGACACGTTCGACCCAGTATCGATCATTAACTTGGCTGGGATGCCTTCTACCTTGGCGTCGACATGTATAATTTCATTATTGAAGTTATTGGTGGGACTCCTGTTATCCTCTTCCAATAATTCCTGTCTGATGTCCTTTAGGTAGTTGCACCCGATGATTGTTATACGATTGTGATTATTCTCAAAATTGCACTCATTATTATTATTATACCCAGTAGTTAGGAGCAGTAACGGGTTCTGGCGATTTATTACTGCCTGTGCCCGTTTAAAGGCTCGGCATCATTGTTCCTTTGAACCATACTAGACGATGCCTCATTCGGGATGCTCAGAGTGGTTACTTGTCGATCTATCCTATGGTCTTCCGGTCGTTCATGGTTCGACCTTCGTTCAGTGTTGTCCAAACTATTGCTCCTACGCGCCGGATAGTACCTTGGTTGGTCCCGTTCTAGGCTCCTCCGCCTTTCTTCGTATCCGCGGTAACTGTTTCGTCGATGGTGGTTGAATCCTCGCTGTCTTCCATCTGTGGCTCGTATGAAGTTCACTCTAGGGCGAGGAAACCTATTATTATTAAAATTACCATTATTGGGGCCTGTACGATTGGTATTATTAGGGTAAGGACTATTACCATAATTGGGGCTTCTCTGACTATTTACGTTATTAGGGTAGGGATTGCGGTTACCCTGATAACCATTAGAGGGTCGATTCGGGTTTTGCTGGTTGGGACCCATATTATTATTATCATTGTAATTAGTATTGTTTACATTATTTCCATTATTAGAACCGTTATTTCGCGGATATACCCGACCTCCTTGGTACCCAGTATTTATGTGGTTCGTACCCTGGTTATTGTTCTGGTACGTCCTTGGTTCGGGCCCATCACTTCTTCTACGACTCTGTCGGTAGTAGTCTTCATTTTCATAATTCTCTAGGAGTTCTGTCATTGCCTGGATGGTTTTTATCTGGCTGCCCCTCCTTGCACGAATCACCTCCTCATCATAATGGTAAGACAACTTGTTTATTAGGCACTCCTCCGGTATGGCTGGTTCTAAGTGCTTGGCCATACACACCTTGCCGAGGAAATAAGCTGTCATTGAGCTACCGACTTGTGGTTTGTAGCGGCCGTGGCATATATTATCTCTTATTAGATTTTGCGTGGTCTCTGACCAGTATTTGGCCTTGAACAGGCTCTTGAATTGTTCATAATTGTCGATGTCGCTCCGGTTGGCCATCCACCAATGGTCATTCACCTCCCGAAACGACTCGTCAAGGATTTCTCTGTTCTGGACCCATCGGTTCCCTCGGTGTTTCTCGAGGTACTCCTCTATTCGTGTCAAGAACTCCATAGGCTTCCGTTTGTATTCCCGGAAATTGAGCCATTCTCTGTTCTCTGACATGGGGAAATTGTGATATCCAGATGGTCTGTTCTTTATTAACTCTATCTCCTCCTGGCTCTGACGCACCTCTCCGGTTATGTTTGACATAGCGGCTTCCACGCCGTCGCATCTTTCTGTTACTTGGGTCCTCACTTTGTTTACTTCTTCCAAGGCAAATTTCTTGGTCTCCTCCATTCTTGTTTTCTGTTGTTCTTGGACCTGAGTAATCTCCTTTGTTATTAATTCCCGGACTTCCAGCACTTCGTTTTCTGTTTGACGACATCTTTCGTCTACTTCTTGGATCTGCTGGTTAACAACCACAACTTCCTGTTCTAATTTCTTTACGATGGATTTCTTCGTCTCAGTTATCTTTTTATTTAATTCTTCCTTAGCCAACTCAATCCTCTCGTCTAACTTATTCATGTTCTCTTGGTTAACTTCCCTTAGTTCTTCTCTCAATGTTTGATTATTCTCATCCATCTTCTCCTCCATTTTCTGATTATTTTCCTCCAACTGTTCCCTCAGTTGCTGATTGTCGCTTTCCATTTTTCTACTTGTTTCCTCCATTTTCTTCTCCATCTTCTTACTAGTTTCCTCAATCCTCTTATTGGTATTCTCTATCTTACGGCCCAGTTCTTCCTTAGTTGATTTGAATTCTTCTTTCAGAGACTGGTTGTCTTCCTTCCTTTCCTTACTACTTTCGTCCATCTTCTTGTTAGTGGAATCCAGTTTGTTATTCAAGTCTTCACTCAACTTCTTATTATTTTCTTCCATGCTGGATTTGATATCTTCTTTCAAAGACTGTGCGTCCTTCTTCCTATTCTGATCCATTGTTTCCATCATTGCTCTGATCATCTCCTGTATGTTACTATCCTTGGTCGGTGAAGGTTTCTCCTTTTCTGGGACATTGACTTCTCCTGTCTGCGTCGTTACTTCAGGTTGTTCCTCTGGTGGTACTGGTTGTTTCGGTTCCACCTGGATTAGTAACACTTCCGGATCCTCCACAGGTGTTGCCTCCTTATCCCCCATGTCAACCTCTTTTTCGGCCTCTGCCGCCCTCTTTTTCGATGTAGCTCGTCTTTGCATCTTTCTCTGTCTCTATTTATTAATCGCTGCCAAGCTTAGATTATTAAGCCCCACGTTGGGCGCCACTTTGTAACCAGACCTCTGTATGCCGGTCGTTACAAAAGATAATTAGTTGATAGAAAATTTTATAAAAATAGAATTTTCAAATAGTAAAAGATTTTGTTTATGTTTATTAAGAGGTGTGTATAAGATATAAATCTTTTTTATAAGGTTCTTGTAAAAATTTTAACAACAGGCAGGTATTTATTGACCGGCGAGCACTTCTTGAAGATTTGAACCAAGTCTGGAGTTAAATGAACCAACTCCAGTTAATAATCGATTGGTGACTTTTCTGGCTGGTCCAATATCTCGTTCAAATAAAATATTTTCTTCTTACTTAAGTCCTTCAGCCTTAATAAATACTCTTAAATTAACCTGTGAAATAAGTAACAGACAAGAAATAATGGAAATATAAAGATTTATTGACAATTTAAATAAATAATCGATTTTTTATCGATGGAGAGCAATTATCGACTCTGTCTCGGGAATTATCGATTGTGTCATACAGAACAAAATTTATGATATTTAATATATTAAAAGACAGGTTCTTTGAGCGATTAGAATTAATAGTCAGAGAAGGGTGACGAGAAAGTATAACATTAACAATTAACACAAATACAATAATTATTATTCAATAAAATTTAAATAATTCCAATAAGTAATGTGTATGTATGTTGTCAAACCAATATGCAGACGATGACGTCACTGCTGGAAGATAAAGAAGGCAGGCTTGAATTTTCAAAATGGCCGCTACTAGACATGGCGAGTTCACTGCAAAATCGGCATGTTCGAAAATTACGACAAAATTAACTTCGTGAATGTCTGAAATCTTCCCGCACTGGTGTAATATGTCTGTTAAGTTATTTGGTGTATTCTGACGAAGTGTTCTGTGTAAGCTTGTGTTGGTTAGTTTATTTTGTATGTGTTCACTTCTTTGAGTTAAGGTTCTCAAGATATGATTAGGATTTGTAGAGTGAATTAGTTCAAATATAATGTTTTACTGTTTTCTGTCACTCGTATCATGAAGTTAGATGTTTTTTTTCACTATTGTCGTGAACGTTTTGATAGCTTTAGTTTTAAAAAGTGTCTAATTCGTCTAACTCTCGTTTCACTTATTTTAATGGCTAAACGCTAGTACCATTTTCGACTCGATTTAAAGAACGTTTTGTCACACAACTATTCAGCTTGATATTCAACAAAAGACTAATTAACTTGGTCATAAATCTTGCCCAGTTAATCCTTGAAAAAGTATTGTTAACATATTTCGATTACCTGTACACATTATAAAATATTACATTATATATGGAATTTATCTATTTTATTCATCACTTTTATGAATTATGAACCTTATTATTGGTTTAATCATCTCATTCCCTTTAAATTGATGTATTATAGTCCATATCTGTAGACATTTTGTGGAAATTAACAAATTTTGTTCACTTTTTGGAAATATAGGCTCAAAATTGGATTTCCGTCTTTATACGAATTTCCTCCATTTTAAATATTATTAATACTATTATAATAAATTTTAATTATTCATATTCTTCTTCCTTTCCTTAAGTACATATAAATTAAACCTTTGAACTGGTTTTTTGTGTTAATCTGTAAATTTGACATTGCTCTTTAAAATTAATTGATTTATATATTTTGAAAATTTACAATATGTTAAGGTATATTTCCTTATTATCATTTTAACTCATAGGATCATTCCCAGTAGTGGTTAATTGAGTTACCTTATATAAATCTTGCTAGTTTACAGGATTTATAAGTGAATTATATTGGTTTATATTGTTTCTGTGAATTCACCAAATGGCCTAGATTTTAGAATTTTATATTTCTGTCTTTCTCAAATAAATTTAAACTTAATTCCTCCTCTGACTTTACATAATTACTATTATATTAAAATAACATGGTTTATAAATTATTGTGTGGTGTAGTAGTTAATTAACACTACAGTTATTAAAATAATTAATTATGAACATTGTTTAGCAATCTGCACAATTGAACATATTGCAGACATGATTTGAACATATATCTTTTAACTATTTTTGAGTTAGCATAGCATACCTATTGGAACATTATTAATGGTATGTAGGCTATTATTTAGCAAACATAATTCTTTTTAGAACACATAACATAAATCTTATTGGCTAATAACTCTTACAAATACATTTTACTAATACACTGATTTTAGGACTGTGAATAAACAGTCTATTTAAACATTTTACACTTATTAATACTATATTAATGCCAGTCCTTTCTGGTCTAAACCATTATTATTTGTGATCCCCTACATCAGTACACATGAACTCCCATACTCTATTTATTATCATTTTTTACAAATGTCTTGTAAATAAAGATTTACATTAAAATAATAAAATACTGGAAATCTTCCATTTTATTATTTTATTATGCTGTTTATTATTAGATATTAAAGTTGTGATATAGCATACTGATAAGTTATAGTTTCACCAACTTTAAGTTTATTGCATTTCTAAAAAAAAAACACTTACACAAATTCACTTTCACTGTTGGTTCTGATATTTTGAGTCTTATTATCTCAGACCAGACCGTTAGTAATCATGGACTGTTAAGACTAGTTTATTTTCTTTATTACACAATAGCTTTAGTCGGTTCACTTCTTATAACGCTATACAGCACTTTAGTTTTCTCAATAATTACATTTTTATAGGATTTTGGGTATGTTATACTTTCTTTTGCATAGTTTTTGTGGGTTTGGGGTTGATAGTAGTTTATATAATAATAGGTTTTACAACGGTGTTTCTTTCATACTATATTCTTCCTCTCCTCCTGTCTTCTTTCTTGTCCTTATTCGTATCTTCCTTCTGGTCTTCATTCTTGTCCTTCTTCTAGTCTTCATTCTTGTCCCTCTTCTAGTCTTCATTCTTCTGGTTTTCTTGTCTTCCTTCTTCATTCTTGGGTAAACCAAGGTACTTGGTGTTATCTCGACTGAGGTTTAGTTTGGAGCATTTAACTTATTCACTGATACTGACTTTATTCTTCTCTACAGGTTTCAGGGTATTGTTTTCTTCCTGTTCACAAACTTTATTCTTCCCTCTCCTTGTTTTTTGGGGTATTTTGGTATTCACCACTCTTTAATTGAGTCTCTTTTTTCTTGATATGGTCTTATATAACTGGTTTACTGCTCTTAGCTTCCTGGGTAAATTACTGATATTATACAATGAGTTGCTTCGATACTTTCTTTGGTTTTTTAAACAGTGGTTTTTATATATAATGTAATGAGGATTTTTATTTTATCGTGGTTCATTCCTTTGATTCATTTAAATGTCATTCAATATTATTATAATATTTGTTGGTGTAATTAAACTTTATGATTTCACATGACTTAAGATGTAGTGGATTTTCTGTCACGCTACAATATATATATTATAAAGATAACAAATGATGTGTAGTACAAATTGATATCATAAATGCATATGTGCATATAAATGATTTTAGTGTGAACTGACCTACCTGCTGTGCGTACTTGCTTCTTCTTCCGACTACGGCCGTAGGAATTTGTGTTTTGAATTCCCAAGTAGGTTAATTCCAAAAGTACAAGCACAAAGAATACCGTTATAATTATTTCGAATAGTTTTGTGATGTTGGTAGATTTTGGAGTACAGCAATAACGAAACAGTGGTGGGTATAAAATTGGGGTTTATTATTCTAATAGCACATAAAATAAAATAAAAAACTTACATCTAACGCAATTCTTACGTACTAAAGAGTAATTAGTAATTTGTTCAATGTTTTCTGAATGAATATTAGCTTTCAGAGGAAAAGCTTATGAATATGAATTTATTCGAATTTTGATTCTTATTGATTTCAAAGTTAATTTTTATAAATTACATGTAGGTAATTTTATCCCATACTATATTATACCATCTCCTGGCTGAATCACGCATCGCGTTAACTACCCACTGTATCCGGTCTTGGTCCTCTAATCGCGAACCTACCCTTGTCATTTCGTTTTCGCACGTTATCAAGAACTCGATCGGGTTTTCATTATTTTCACCAGTGAAATAGACTCGGTTCTTTTCGTCTACTTGCCCTTGTACTAAAATATTTGGTGCCGATTTCCTACGTACTTCCTGTTGCACTTTAGAAATCTCCTCGCTAAGCGTTTGTAATACATTTACTCTATTTGTGTCGATATCGGTACGTGTTTCTACAATCGACGCGTCTAACCTAGCAACTTGTCGTTGTGTTTCGGTTGCGTCGGTTTGTATCCGTACTTCGAGATTATCGACCTTTTTAGCTACATCCGCAGTTTGTTTTTCACACCTACTGATGTGTTCTTTAAATCGCCCCTCCATACGCGAAACCTGTTCAATAAACGATTTATGCATTGTGGTCTCAAAAACCTTAAAACGTTCATTTATTCTTGTCTCGACCGTATGAATGTTTTCTCCGACTTCGGTGACTTTAGAATCTAAGCTTTTCACGCTTTCTTCGATTTTAGTAGCTATTTTAGCATCGGTTTGTCTTATCTCCGCGTTTATATCCGCGTTAGTCTGTTCTAGTGTCTCGGTTAAACTTGTTTTCTGTGCTTCTATTTTAGCTGTTATTTCCGCGATATTTATTTCAGCTTTGGCTGCACTTTGTTCAAATTTCGCGTCTATTTTAGCTGTTAATTCCGCGTTTGTTTGTTTCATTTCTGCGTTCATTTGCTCAGCTTTAGCCGCGTTTTGTTTTATTTCTTGTAACAATTGTTTCAACATTTTGTCGGTCTCAATTTTTACACAATATTCTTAACACTCTATTGCTGTACTTCTTACCAACTCACAAAACTTTCTTTAGGGATTGTTTGAGTTGGAGTTGGACGCCAGCTGTTTTACTAATTAAAACAGCAAAATTTGTTTTAATTTATATCACTTCAATTATATTTTACAATTTAATATTTTACTGAGTTGGAGTTGGACGCCAGCTGTTTTACTAATTAAAACAGCAAAATTTGTTTTAATTTATATCACTTCAATTATATTTTACAATTTAATATTTTACCAAAATTAATCGTGCCCCACGTTCAGGGCGACATTTATAACTTACAAACTTAAATATAATTTGGATAGCCCCACGATCTTGGAGCGACATTTATAACTTTCAAATTTATATGAGTTTCAATGTGTGTGTACCTCCCGTGTTATTTTCCCACACGTTAGATGCGTCATTTATAACGTTAATTACGTTAATTTATAACGTTAAATACGTGTACAAATTGTTTATCATAAACGCATATGTGCATATAAATGACTTTAGTGTGAACTGACCTACCTGCTGTGCGTTCTTGTGTCTTCTTCCGACTAGGGCCGTAGGAATTTGTGTTTTGAATTCGCAAGTGGGTTAATTCAAAAGTACAAGCACAAAGAATACAGTTATAATTATTTCGAATAGTTTTGTGATGTTGGTAGATTTTGGAGTACAGCAATAACGAAACAGTGTTGAGTATAAAATTGGGGTTTATTATTCTAATAGCACATAAAATAAAAAAACTTACATCTAACGCAATTCTTACGTACTAAAGAGTAATTAGTAATTTGTTAAATGTTTTCTGAATGAATATTAGCTTTCAGAGGAAAAGCTTATGAATATGAATTTATTCGAATTTTGATTCTTATTGATTTCAAAGTTACTTTTTATAAAATAATTTAATTAATGAGTTTGCAATCATTTAATATTGATTTTACTACTTCAAGATGCTTTTAAAATACTCTGAAATAAATCAGCCGTGAATCTTGTTCATCGTGCTTTTTATTTACTTGTGATATGTTTCACGTATACTGCAGTATAAGTTTCTAAGTAATTCAATGTTAAGATTTATATAGCGCTTTTTATCTACGTCTATTTCTTATCTATTGCTTCTTACTTAACTTATACATGTTCTACAGATTATCACAATATTGAGGTTCTTATTAATTTAGAGTCTCTGTTTTATCGGCATCTGGATGAAGTTAACTTTACAATTGATTTTAACAGAAAAAGAAAAATGATCTTTTTTTTAAAAAATGTATAAATGATTTTTGACTTTCCTGGTACTGAAGTTCTCGATGATGTCCTCTGGGGTCCCTCAATGTCCTGGTCCAATCAGCTAGTGGCGATGATTTCCGCTGCGTCCTGGATTCCGGCGAAAAGTTCAGGGATCAGTAACTCAGCTCCTTCAGCAACTGTTGATGGTTTTAACGTCCGTGGTTTAACTGCCGCAACTGCTTCAGGCCCTCGGTCCGGATACTCTGCACTCGTGTGTGTGTGTGTGTGTGTGTGTGTGTGTGTGTGTGTGTGTGTGTGTGTGTGTGTGTGTGTATGTGTGCGTGTGTGTATCTCGTCTCGGGTGTCGCTCTGCGTCGTCAGTTCTTCAGCTCGTACCACGTTCTAGACGGCCTCGTTCTGTTGTACTCTTGATGTGGCTTCACGTAGTATGTGGTCGATCTCTTACATGCGTACGCCAACAGTTTGATGTATTGCGCAGTACGCTTATTTGTTGACAAATAAGAGTATCGTACGTAGACGCCTTCACAGTCCAGTCGTTACAGTTGATCTGTTTATTGACACATAAGACTATGGTGAATGTTCTTCTTCACGTCGAGTCGTTACAGAAGAGTCTCTGTGTTGTTCACAAGTTGAGTCCTAACAGAAGAGTGTGTGTGTTCACAGGTTGAGTGCTAACAGAAGAGTGTCCGTGTTCAGCCCGAAACCAACGGTTCTTCAAAATTTTTAGAATGATCTGATTGGCTGAAACACTCTCCCTTCTACTTGAAATTTAATCACCTCATTCCGTGAGAACGAAAAATAATTCCCACAGTTCAAGAATTGTTATTATTTTTAATATTCTGAAATACACCGGATCCAACTGTCGGTCGGATGTCCGGTTGCAAATTGTATTGCGATTATCTTGGCTGCAAGCCAAGTTATGCTCATTCTAACATATACATTTGATTAGTAATTTTTATAATTATAACATATTAAAATCTGAACTCCCTAGCTCACTCACTATGGAAGTTATTTAAATAAAATGAATTATCTCAATAACTCTTTAATTATATTTATTGAAATTTGCACACCCTATTCTTAATATTTCGGCAAACATTTTGGCTATCTTGGTTTTTGCCTATATTTATTCGTTTCCAAAATATTAATGATTTAAAGTTAGGGCGTGTCCCTAATTTATAACGGTGTGTGTGTGTGCTTACGTAACGCCACCGGACATAGCCGCTGTGCGTTTTACAATTGTTTTGATTGCTCGCTACAGCGCGAGACATGGTTCTATTGATTTAGAATCATTTTATATTTGATTTTTGAAACCTTCTACATATAACCCCAAATCTATGGGATTTGGTACGTTATAATAAATTATATATATATATATATATATATATATATGTATATATATATCTTAGTATTTATAATTTTAGTTGATTCATTTAAATCTCATTTCCCTTTCTACTAGAGAAATTGTCTAAAAAATATAGTTTTCCCACATTTAAACACGCAAATTAGTTATTGATTATAAATAAAGTTATTGATTATAAAAAATCGTACAACGACCACATAAATTTCGATCGAATATTTACTCAATGATTTTAATTTTTAGTTTTTAATGATTTTTATTTTTAAACCACAAAAGTCATTCACTTTAAAGACTTAAATAATACGGACTTAATTTATTTTACGATTATGACTTCATGTATCTTGTTTACAACTAGAAGTTGACAGGATCAGAGCTGGTTATTTTTTATAACATGTGATCATCAAGTTCTCTTCTATTGTAGTGAAAAGGGACGTATACTGACAAAACTCGCTAATATGGGAGAGTAGGCTACAACTGCCCGTCGTTTGGGGGGGGGCCTGGAAAAATCTCGCCCCGGGCGCCTACAACCCACGCGACGGCTCTGTCGGGAGACATGACGCCTCCGCAAGTTATTATAAACTTATTAATTACATATTTTAATCTGATTTTAATTATATCAGCAACCAAAGTAGTTTGGTACATAACAATAAAACAAAAACGTTTTAACTTTTAATCGGTTAATATTATATTAACTTTAACTTCTGTTATTTTTTGTAAACATTAATTTTAACTTTAACTTAGTTTTGGGGGCCATTAACTTTAAATAAGTTAAACATTTCCCAAGTCTGCTGTGCACTTTGATGCTAAATTTTCAACTCCCCCAGAAAAAAATCTTTTCCCGCCCCTCTGAGCATATAGTCTATTTAAAATAATAATCAGAATGATCAATATTGCACACCACTAATAAAAATTATTCCGATTAGCGCTTTCAAGCTTCACAGCTCATCGTCAGATCAGGAATAGACAAGAAATATGTAAAACCCAACCCTTCACCCCTCTCCCCCACCCTGCTCACCCACAACAAACTAAAAATTAATTACCCTTCCCCACCCCCTAAACTCTGTCTCACCATCTGTACAGTTACATATTTTTCTAGTAAATTCCTTGTGTGTGTGTGTGTGTGTGTGTGTGTGTGTGTGTGTGTGTGTGTGTGTGTGTGTGTGTGTGTGTGTGTGTGTGTGTGTGTGTGTGTGTGTGTGTGTGTGTGTGTGTGTGTGTGTGTGTGTGTGCATCCTTTTAAACTACCCTCTTTAGGGTAGTTTAAAAGGATGCACACACACACACACACACACACACACACTGAAACACAAGGAATTTACTAGAAAAATATGTAACTGTACAGATGGTGAGACAGAGTTTAGGGGGTGGGGAAGGGTCATTAATTTTTAGTTTGTTGTGGGTGAGCAGGGTGGGGGAGAGGGGTGACGGGTTGGGTTTTACATATTTCTTGTCTATTCCTGATCTGACGATGAGCTGTGAAGCTTGAAAGCGCTAATCGGAATAATTTTTATTAGTGGTGTGCAATATTGATCATTCTGATTGTGATTTTAACCACTAACACAAATTTCTTCATTAAACGTCTATTTAAAATAATATTTACAATAATATAGTCTATATATTAATAATATTAATTTTTATTTTCAGATAAATTCTGGTGTAGAAAGATCCAACATGACCTTGGATACATGAAGATTCCTCCTAAGTAACCCTAACTAAAGAAAACCTAAAAACCAAAAAGAGTCTTGGATTTCATTGTCCATGACGTGTCCGTTGATTAACTAAATATAATTAAATCATTTCCGACTCGGGACACAAACAAACAACAAACTTGTTTTGTGTTCCGAGTCGGTAGTGATTTAATTATATTTACCAAAAGGAGGTAAGTGGCGTGTTGCTAGTCATGGTAGCGAAATACATATTTGTAAACAGTATTTGTTTGAATAAAGTCAGTAATCTCCTAGTGAAAAATTTTTAGGCCGTTTAAAAAGCAGCTCATAAAAGCGCCCAGTAGGCTAAAGCTTCTTAACGACATTTGTCATACTTAAGTACAGATGACAAGATAGTAGAATAATACATTCTAATTGTTACCGTATCAAAACTAGAATTTGTATTACCTAAAAAAATATCGGTATGGAGAACCGACTTCCATGGCAATTGACTTCCATGTTCTAAGATTTATATTTAAAATCATTTTCGAAATGAAATATTTCCATAGAACTACTTCTTTCTTCAGCATTAACTTCAGTACTGTGGTCAATAACGTATATACCACCTCACGTTAGCGTACTTGATTTCCACTGATGATGGCAGTCGATAGCACTGCCGAAACGTCTGGTTTTGCAGGAAACATTGGACCACGGTCAAACAGCCCGGGAAGGAATTTTAACAACAAACTATTTCTTTGTTGCCGATAACGTAGTACACATATACAAAATTATCCCCCTTCATCTATCATTTTCATTTATAGAAAATTCCCCCCCCATCTACCCTTTTCACTTATATATATTTCATCTACCTTTCTACAGTGGATTATTATGACCTTCTCTTCAGGATACTTTATTTGTCAAAATTAAGTACTTTACTTTTGTTAAAACATAAAATGTTGCAGGTAAACTACCTCTTTCCCTTAACCGATCTTCACTAAAATGTAGTCATCTACAACTCCAGCACATGTGCCAAAAATTAGTTGATTCTGTTTGAATTTGTGGCAGTTATTGTTCGCCATAGAGAAAATTCTACACACACACACACACACACACACACTTTTCGGAAAATGACTTTTCTTCATGTTTTGAGGGTAGTACAATCAGAATCAGCCCTTATCTCGAACACAATTTTTTTTTGCGATCACCGTACTTCCATTTCCTTACGGAACATGGAAGTAAAAAAGTTGATTCAATTGTTCTCAGATCAAATTATCTTATTGTAATTCATATCTTATATACGATAAAATGTTCTGAGGGTACGAGAATTCCAGTGAAACAACTACCGGTGTCCTGTAGCTTATTTACTGCATGCAGTGTTTCATTTTAAAACATACCGCTGTTCTACACGATTACAACTGGCAAACTACCCGAATCTCCCTAAACAAATAGTTTTCACACGCAGTTTTAAGAAACAAAATGTTTTGAAAACACTCTGTGTAAGTGTGTAAGCTAAAAGCTTAGCAAATTTAAAACGTTAGCTGAATAATAAACAGTTTGTTTACGAGGTACCGTACGTACGTACGGTACTAGGCCTATATCTCAATTATGCAACCTTATTTTAAATTACCGTTATTATTTAACCTCATGTTAAATTTAACGTTAACAACGCAATATATTATTCCCTTATAACCGAATATTGATCTTGTCAAAAAACATTGTTTACCGTACAACAATAACCTTGTCCGAGAATGTGCTGCATAAATTATAATTAGACCAGTGGCGGCTCGTGAGTAATGAAATGGGAGGGGCACACAGTGGGGAGGATCTAAGGTGGGCCACCATTCGCGGTAATTAGTACTTAGGTAAAAAAATATAGAAGGTCTTACCTGGTATTTCACTTTTTGTATAACAATTCCATTCTCCTGTTTTTAGATGTAGCGAATTCCTCTATCACTTGTTTGTTGAAATCTTGAATTCCATGAATCATTTTTTTTTTCTATGGATAGCATAGCCAATGCATTCAGTCTATCAGTGCCCATGGAATTTCTTAAAAATGTTTTTATTCTTTTCAATGTAGAAAATCACCTTTCACTTTCAACAGTTGTCATCGGTATGGTAACAATTATCTTTAAAATAGTCACACACTCTGAGAAGGTACGAAACATGTTATTATCAAGGAAAAACTGTAATAAGGGTGTTGCACCAGAAGCAATACGTAAATCTTCACGACTGTATAACACTTCTAGTTCGGTTCTCAGTTTCAGACCATTTATTGTTGGATAAAATTTAATTGTAGTCTGAAAATCATTTTCCGGAAACTCAACACAGTACTGTGGGAACTTTTCAACTAAAAACAATTTGGAAACACATAAATGATCTGAAAATTGAAATCTTTCATTAATATTGTTCACAATCATATCACATACTTCCAAAGCGGCCACACGGTTGCTCCTATTACTTAATTGTTCAACACACTGTCTCTTAGTCACAGGCTCACTTACAGACACTTCACTGTCTTCATAGGTCTTACGAATATTAACCACTGCACACACAAAATGTTTAACAAATGTTCTCATTTTTATTGCATCAATGTTTCTTTGTTGAATGCAATCAAAGAAAATCGCCACATGAGGCATAATTTTGTGGAAAAAAGTCAACCAGAAAATGAACTGAGGATCCCTCAAAGTTCGTACAAATCCTGCAGCCTGGCTAGAAGCACTTTTGTCAGAAATCTCTATGTCCCTAATGTGTTCAAAACATTTTATTAGATTATCTTTATGTTCAAACACAGTATTAACAGCCCTGTGTTGAAAGTACCATCTTGTAGGAGGCACAGACCCAATTTTTTTTTTTACAATTTCTACTAAATAATCCATCCTCTTTGGAGATCTTGAAAAATATGGTCCTATTCCTTGCAGGTCTTGAAAAAATATTCTACTCTGGGAGGCAGACGATGTTGAGTTTTGAAGAATCAGATTCCCTTGATGGGCATAACAATGAATGAAATTTGCATTTGGATACTTCTCTTTAACCAAACACTGGACCCCTCCTTTCTGACCACTCATGACAGATGCACCATCGTAAGTCTGACAAATTAGTTTTTCCGGGGACTTGTATATTCCTATTTCTTCCAACTGTCCTAAAATTGTCGAGGCTAAACTTCGAGCACTTTTATCAAAAGGGACTTCAAAAAAAACCCCAAAACCTTTCAATTATTCTCCCTTCAATGAGATATCTCAAAATCAGTGCCATCTGTGTTTTGCACGAACTGTCAGTTGTTTCATCAGCCTGAAGTGATATGAAGTCTATCGTAGAAATTTCAGTCACAATATTTTTTCGACACACTGACAAAATGGCATCTAAAAGTTCGTTCTGAATTGTTTTCGAGGTTCCTTTAAACACTGTTGAATTTTCTAAATGATCTTTCAAAACACTGTCAAGTGCTGCAGTATAATTGATTAGTCCTTTAAAAATCCCTGGGTTGTTGTCTGCTTCTTCCGTTTCATCGTGGCCACGTAAAGCTAATTCAAATTCCCCACAAAATTTAATCGCATCAATTATTCGAGACAAGATGTATCTGTTCTTGTCTACAAGTTCGTTATGTTTACGAACAGAAATTCTGTAACCATCATCGAGTTGCAATCTAATATTTACAATACCTAGCACGGCTAAACTCATTTCATTGTCTAAATGACATTTAGACAGCGAATGCTTCTTACTCTTTTCTGGTAAATGTTTCAGATCTTTAACGCCCGACTTAGTCCACGTGTCTTCACCGCCAAACAGAAGACAAGCAAAGCAAAATAAAGCATTGATTGTGGGGCATCCGCACATCCATTCCCATTTTTCGTACACTGTGGTATTGAAAGTTCTATTATAGGTTCTGTTTTTGTCCTTAAACACTTGGTTGATAGACAACTGCGGTCTTGGTGGACCCAATTGTTTTGCTATTAACCTATCTTCATAGCACAAAGTTTTACTCTGTAAATACTTGACATCATTCATTTTGTCTCAGAGATTTACACAAGCACACAAAATACCGACACTTGAATATTTTCAACACCGTTATTTACACGCGTGCGTAACACTGATTACTGAAAACCACTTGTAAACTTGTAACACTACAATTTATACAATTACTATAAGCACTGCCACCACAACTATCGTGTAGCACATAACATAACCGCTCTAGGTACACGTTCTATTTTAATATTTCCTTCAATGAGAATATAATTTAAAATTATATAAAATCGCAAAAATTATTATAATCATATTCACGATAGAAACACTATAATAACATTATTTCGAACAACATACACTAAGAAAGTAACAGTAATTATTAGTATTATAGAACAGCTCAGATGGCGGTAAAATGTAATAGTCTACTAAATAGCTCCGATTCATATCCGTAGTTGCAGTAATGTGGCGCACCTACAGGATTCAGAGTTTACTACCTGAAGACTGTAAATGTTTGGTCAATGGTCACATAGTCTGGGTGACCGAATGCTATGGGATTTTAGCATTACGCTCTCCCACCACAAGAGAGTTGAGAAGTGGAAGGGAGTAGTGCGACCTGGGTCACAACGGTCGCTGTGACCGTCGCTATGTTGCCATATTTGTTTTCGTGTTGCCACATTTCTCCAGACTTCGCACTGTTACAAACTATCATTTGAAACGAGGACGTTTCTACAATATTTATTTATTTATTTCGTGTTTTTTTGGTGGGGCACGTGACCATGTGCCCTTATGAGTGAGCCGCCTCTGAATTAGACCTGTGATTCCAGTGCGTCAAGAATTTTTGTCTGTCCGCGGCAAGCAGCAGGTATTTCGTCCGTCACCGTGACAATGCACTTTGTAGGTTTTAAAACACGTTTCTAGTACAATCGCGTGTTTACTTTCCCTCTTTTCAGGTTCCGGCATGAGAAATGCGGTCTGTTCTGTTCAGTTAAATACTTGTACGTGAAGTCGAAACCAGTCAAACCACGTGGTAAAGTTATAGAGACATGCGTTAGATACGCTAGAATACCGAGTAGAGCGTAATTAACAGTACGGGAATTAAAGAGTGATGACTGAAACAATAATGGACAGTATATTGTCATTTGTGTTGAGTGTTTCCGGTATAATCATACTGATTATAATATTGTTTATGCTGATCATGATATTTTGCTACTTCTGGAGTAGCCGGAACAGGAGGAGTGCCTTTGTCGATCAGCATGTCGTGGTAAGTTAAAAAACTTTTTTTTCTAGGTCATGCCTCGTTTTAAATATTCTAAACGTCTTGATTAACCCTTAATTCCCGGGTAGATTACAGGAGGCTCCAGCGGTATTGGTAAAAGTGTGGCGGTTGAAGCAGCCAAAAGAGGAGCAAACGTCACGATCGTAGCTCGAGATCCGAACAAACTGCAGTCGGCCAAGGAAGAGATAACACGTGCCTGCCGGACGCCCACACAAAAAGTTAAAACTATTTCAAGTATGTTTTCGAGTTAAATAGCCAATAGCTAATAGCTTAGATTCTTGAAAGTGATAACATTTAGACTTTAGCTGTGGGGGGTGTAAAAAAACGTACAGAGTATGAGAATATGACATTTTTGTGTGGATGAAAAGCGATAATTTTTATAATAATGTAACGAAAATGTTAAATATGTATATATTTAATATATATAAAAAACCTCCCATGTGCATGAAGTTTGTGTGCAACCAAAAAACTGCTGAGAATAATGTAATGACATTTTTTCAGCATCTTATACTGATATATAAACTAACGAATACACCATAGTAAGATAAATATACAGGTAGTACAGGTGTTTTTTTAAATAAAAATGTATGGGTACTTTATGTGTGAAACAAAGTTTACAAACTTTTTTAAATTATATGATAATAGTTATAAAAAGTTTATTAATAGAGCTTTATAATACAAAGTAAATAACTTCCTGAAAATTTCAGTTGCTAGCTAAAAACAATAACTTTTCGTGTGTACCTAAAGTGAAAGAACACACAACTTATGAAAAATAGCAGTCGAAGATGAACACTGGTGTTTCTTGATTAAAAGCCACCAGGACAGTACCGTAGTTCAAAGGTCTAGTGGCAGTGTTTACATCTTCACTCATCCATTTCAACAGTCTTCTTTTCACTCTCTTCTTTATGTTATTTTCCAAAGTTATTTCCGATTAAGAATCTTTTCTGTATTTATAAATTTGTGAGTCTCAATCATTATCTCTGTGGTTTAACACTATCTTTCGTTTAAAACATAAAATGTTTCAATCAATCTCTGATTAAAGCATATTATACAACATTCCATTATTCCTAACTTCAATCAAACATAAACAGTTTTAGGTATACATAACATAATTGCAGAGAGTATAATTTACCTTGATTGTACATGCCAGAAATTTTGTAATCATTGATTCCAAGAACAATTCAGTTACTCTGTTAGTAATACTCTTAAGGGCTTTACCAAGTTTGAGATAAGTTGCAAGTTAACTAAAATAATGTATATTGCTCTGTCTCTCACTACGAATACAGATATTAAATAAAATTTTACCACTGTCTGAAGTGTTTTTGCTTTTTTAAGCTTCGCCAGAGACCACTGATGAAGCTTACAGAAAGTGGAAGTTACCTCAAGCGAAGGAAAAATTTAATTACAAATTTTTACCTAAAAATTAGTGTTCTGTAATTGGAAAAGTGCATTACGTATTATTTAATACATGTACATGAATACTCTATGTTCAACAAAATCCAAAAGTTCAAGTAAAATGTTTTTTTTATAGTCAAACTCTTAAGTAAAGCACATTACTTTTATGGTCAAACTTGTTTTGTAGTAGTTGGGACTGCATGAGTTTTTTTGGAGATGGATGAAGTTTCAGGAATTTGTTTTGTAACCCTCATCAGGACTACGTCTACTTACATTTTCACTTTTGACTCTACTTGGCCTCTGACAGAAGCAGTTATTGCCCCCCTAAATTCTCTTTTTGCATTAAATTGTTTTTTTATTCAGGCGTTTTCTATTTAGTAGAAAAGAAAGTAAATAAGTAAAGAATGTCTCAAGACAAATTCTTTGGCAGAAGAACACAGATAACAATGATAGTAACAAACATTCTCACATAGGCTTCCATGGCTGCTGTCCATTCTGAACTTGAAGTCTTTTTCCAGTATGGACTGCATCAAAATGTCTTGACCTCACATATACCTGAGGGTACCCATTATGATATGGATGAAACATTGTCTTACAAGACATTTTTGATGCTATCCATTCTGGAAAAAACTTCAAATACAGAATGATAGTAACAGCTATTTTCAATCTAACAGTATTGTCAATTTAAATGGAACTAAACACAAAATAAAATGTTACCAACACTAAAATGGAGTATGGTTGAAAATATAGAATATGAACAGAAAGCTGAGTTACTGCAAAAGTCGTGTTGTGTTGTTTTATAAAACAGGAACATTATTTTGGTTAAAACCCAGTTGAATGTTTTTTTCCTTAAACATAATTAAGTTGACAGTTTCTTAAAACAATTAAAAAATTGACTTTTTTAAAATGAAAAAGCAATGGGTTGTTTTTAAGACAAAAATCCACTAAAAGTTCTTAAAAAATGAATACTAGATGACCTTTTTACTGTTAACAATTTTGACTTTTCTTTAAAAGTAGAAATTATTTATTATAGGAGTTCTGTGAAGCATTATTAATTTTAAAAAGATATGTCATAAATTACTATTTATTGTTTAATTTTTCAGTGGATATAAGCGGTAATTATGAAGATGTGCAAAGAAATTTAAGTGAATGCGAAGAGGAGTGTGGGCCAATATTTATGTTAGTCAACAGTGCAGGTTCAGCTATGTGTGCAACAGTTGATGATAGTTCACTTAATGATTACAAGGTACATCAGTTTTAGATATGTGCTGTTGATGAACTGAATTGTTTGACCTTTTTGTATTGGACCATGTAGAGACCACCATAAATCTGGTTTATTAAAACTACAAATTCTAGTTGATTAGAGCGTTGAGCCTACAGCTTAGAATTTTACTTAAAATTATAATGTACACAGCTTTTGAAATATTTGCACTACTGGTCTGGTACTTTCTCGTACCGGTACTGTGTAATCTAGTGATCAACCTTTTCAGTTCAATTGCACACTACTATTTTTCACCTCAGTCTGTCTTCAGTGTACAGTTCTAATTCTAACATGGCTTGCATTTTTAGTTAGAAAAACATTTATAATTCACTGCTCTTCAGTTCATCTGCACAATTTGTCATTACTGTGGTAAATTTAATTTTTGAAATGAGACTTAGAATAACTAACTAAAGTGAATAAATATAGATCAAAATTTATAAATTAAGAAACAGGCTGAACAGGATGTACAGGTGTAGGATGGATGTACAGGTGTTTTAAAAATGTTCAACCTTTTATAAAAGCATTACTGTTTATTTTACTTTTATCTAAAAGCTTTAAAGGCCACTTAACTATTTTATTATTTACTGCTTTCATATTGTGGGGTTATTGATAAATCTACCCAAGTCCACTCATGTGAATTTACGGAAAACTGAAATTTAAGGTTTTCAAGTGCAATGATAAATCATAAAACTAATTTCCAAAGTTACTTTTAATTATTAATAGAGTTTTTTATTGATATGTAGGTATTAATAAATAAAAATAAAAAGAGAAATCCTTAAAAAAATGTCATTTTTGAAACATCTTGAAATATCATTAATATTTTAACTTTGGTAGTTTTACTGTTAACCCCTCAATAATTAATTTTTATATGTGGTCCGTTCCTTATTTTACTTATTTTTGTTTTATTGTCAAATTTTCTTAAAAATTCTAATTCCGAGGCTTCTTCTCATTTCTCTGTGTTCCAGCATCTGAGTAATTGGTTGTGTGTTGTTTTTTACTGCAATGTTGTTGTCTAGTTATGTGTGTTGTCTGATAATTTTGTCTAGATGTTTTGGGAGTTTGTATGCAGGGGCATTACGGTAATTGATAATGGGGTGGATCAGAATTTCTTCTTTATGGATTTTTGGAAGCGCTTGGAGGGTAGGGGCTGATGGTCTACCCATGGGCTCCCCCATATCCAGCATTCTAGCAGAAGTCTTCCTCCAACACTTAGAAAACAAGAAAATCCTCACAAACAATGACAGACACTCACATAAAATACTATATTGGCACAGATACGTTGATGACATTCTAATACTATACAGGGGAAAGAAAAGACAATGTGAACAGTTACTAACGCACATAAACAAAATACATATAAATATAACCTTTACTGCCGAATACGAACACAACAATACCATAAACTTCTTAGACCTCTCCATCACAAAACTTGAACACAGGCACAAATTCAATATACAGAAAACCGACTACAACTGACACACTAATACACAGCTCCTCCAATCACCCAATACAACACAAACTAGCTGCCTTCAGAACCATGATACATAGATTTAACAACATCCCCCTAGATGAAAAAGACTACAAAGACGAACTAAACACGATAAAATATCTAGCAGAATCTAACGGATATGACAGAACAATAGTCAATAAACTCCTACACAAAACAAACAACAGACAAAGACAGAAAACAACAAATTCATAACACTAACATACATCAACAAACAAACTGAAAAAATAGCCCACAAATTCAAAAAAGCAGGATACAGAATCGCTTACAAAACTACTAACCAAACAGAACACACACTATCAAAAAACACACATAAAGCACAAAACAAATTCGGTCTACCTGGTGTTTACAAACTAAATTGCTCAAATTGCAACAAATTCTACATAGGCCAGACAGGATGTAGCGTCAAACAAAGATACATTGAACACACAAAGGCACTCCACTCCACTACAGAATCCACCTTTGCAAACCACCTCATTGAAGCAAACCACACATACAAAAACATCGACAATAACATGAACATTCTACATGTACACAGAAAAGGCTGAAAACTAGACACTCTTGAACAATTGGAAATATACAAACACACGAAAACAAATAAAAACGACATCCTAAACGAACAGATGCAATTCAAATCACACGCATTATTCGAACATATCTCACCCCACACACACAACATCGATCTTTCAAAATTCGATTCTGTCGTCCACAACAGGACGGACAGTGCTACCAGTGGCAATCTCTGAAGAAGTTTTTTAAAAGTGAAAACCGGTTCAGGTTGTAAGGTAAAACTTTATGTTTTTACTCATAAAAAACTTTGTGTTCCAAGTCGTTAGTGAAATAGTTGTATTTAGTTAAGTAACAGACACGTCATGGACAACAAAATCCAAGAATTAATTGTATTAGAATCCATTTGTATAATCCATATCTTCTAAGAAGTCCATAGAAACTTTAAAATTACTCCATTTCTGTTGCAAGAATTATCTGTTTCTTCTTTTATATTGTATCCAGTCCTCTGCAGCATGTCAGAATGCTTCACACTATGGCTTCATTATCAATTTATTTGTGTTATTCCTGATGTGTCTATTTCAAATGACTGGTTTGTAGCTATTTTACAGGCCAATCCCTAGCTTATGTATTACCTTTTTCTCTGTGTATTATCTGCATATTTTGGTATTACAAAAACTCAGGTATTTAAACCTGCCAGGTCATTTGTCGTCCTCTGTCTCCAGGTTTTTTGGTTTCTCATCTGAAGTCTTTTCCACATTCCTTAATCAACTTTCAGATCATGTCATCCTGATACCTATGATACTGAGGCTCCTTTCCCAACTGACATTACTATTCCTTGACAGGTCTGGTTCTAGGTAGCAAATTAATACTCCAAAAATATATTGAAATGTTGAAGAATCTGTACAGTCCCTTTTTATACTCTGTAAAAGTTTTTTATTTCTCTGTTAAATTGTGACGAATAATTGAGTAAATTTATAGTGCAGTCAAAACGTTGCACCAAAAAAAGTAAACTTATTGTCACAATCTATTTGTGTATATTTTTCTATTTACAAGATCTGTCCAGAAAGTATTTACGATATCTCAATAACGCACCACATGACCTTCATGAAACCGCATAGGCAATCTTAGGAGACCTAACCAGGCCTCAAACCTTATTGGACTCAAACATTTCGTAGTACAATGCCATTAAAACCAGGCCTCAAACCTTATTGAACTCAAACATTTCGTAGTACAATGCCATTAAGTAAGCTTTATATTTTTTGTGACTGTTGCATTCACAATGACTGAGTGAGTAGGTCAGCAGATATGCATCAAGTTTTGCTTCAGACTTGGTCTTGGTCTTCTATGAAAACATTCAAATGATTACAGGGCCGGCCTTTGGGAAGGATTCCATGAATGATGTTCAAATTAAAATGTGGTACTAACAGTTTAAAGGTGGCCATGAATCTGTAGAAAGTGATGCATGTTTTGGAAGACCTTCATGAAGTCCTCTGAAAATGTCAGTTATTGTCATGACAATTCTCAGTATGCGAGTTAGAAGAAGTTAGGGATTCTAGAGATTTGAACAGAAGATCCTGGCGTTACATATGTGTCTGTCAAGTTTGTTTCATATTTCGTGTCTCAAGAGCAGAAGGAATTCATGATGTGGTTTCAGAGACTTTGTTCCAATTTGCAAATGATGGTGTAGATTTTCTAAGGAAGGTTATAACTAGAGATGAAGCATGGGTCTACGGCTATGATCCACAATATAGCCCAGTTTTTCCAATGGAAGTTGCATTCACAGTTTGAGTCTCCTCATTCAAAGAAGGCATGGCAAAGTTGGATCATGTTAAACCTATGTTGACTTTTCCAACCACGAAGGTTTCGTCCATCATAAATACATTCCTCCAGATCAGACAATAACTAAAGAGTACTACACAGAAATTCTTTGTCAGCTAGGGAGACCATGAGGAGGGAGTAACTGTGCTCAAGTGGGACTGGCACCTTCACCATGACAATGCACCTGCATACTCCTCACATTTATTATGGGATTTCTTGGTGAAACACAAGATTGTTTAGCTATCCTACAGTCCTGACTTGGCTCACTGTCACTTCTGCTCTTTCCACAGCTAAAATTGCCACTGAAAAGGAGGAAATTTCAGTTGGTAGATGAGATTGAGGAGAACAAGACTGTAGCAATTTTGAATGAGGCTTTGTAGACTTTTTTAAGAAGTGGAAGAAGTGCTGGAATAAGCATTTGAAGTTCCAAGGTCCCATTGTACTAGTAGGCTGTTTTTCTCAAACTATTATATGGATGGATACTTTCTGAACGGGGCTCATATTGTTTGTATGTTTTTACATCAGAAATTAGTGTAGGGAGTATATTACATTTACCAGTGTTCATAGTTTTATTTCTCTTTGATAAACAACAGTAATCATCTAACTTTTTTGTTGTTATTGTAGCTAGTGAGGATAATAAGTTACTACTTTACTAAACATTGTACCAATTACTAGTTATCAGTTGGTTGGTTTGTATAGTTGGGAAGTCATGGATATGAAAATTCTAATACTTTCAACTGACAGTTACCAATATTATTAATGCATGTAACATATCAAGTTGATGTTAAAAGCAGGCCTGGATTTAGGTGTCCTGCCGCCCCCTAGGCACTATGGTTAGGCCCCCCTCCCAACAAGTAACGTCTGTATATTCAATTCTCCTTGACTGCTGAAAAAAAGTTGCTGAAAATAGTCATTTCAACTATCTCTATTGCAAATATCTCTTTTGATCTTAAATCAAAAAGGGAAATGTGATGGAATTGTGAAAAAGACTACATTTTTTTAACTTTTATTAATATTTATTTACGTGTACACTTTAGTAACACATAGATTAGTTTTATAACAAGTAATATACGTAGGCCTACTTTCTTTTTATAGGTTTATTTATAGACCTACATGGTTTGGTTTTATCATCAAACATAGTAAAATCAATGAAAGTAATGTAAATTGGATAAATAGAACAAACAATTTAAGAGTGATTGAATAAGATCCCAAATTACACAAATGGCTTGATTTTACATTGGCTTTCGCCTTGCTTTGATCAGAATTTTAACGGAGTGTCCAGACCTCTGCGCAGAGAAAGACGCAAATACTTCACCACATTTTATTACTCATGATCTGATTAATCAAATTGTACAGTTAATCATATTATGTACTAATCAAATAATGTGATGACATTAATGCGTAACAGTGGCTGTCTTAAGACTATATGAGTGTAGCATTACAAATTTGTTCTACTAATAGTATACAATACTAATAAGCATTCATATTATCATATGATTTTTTTTATTCCAGTACATGATGCAGCTGAATTTCATGGGAACTCTGATGCCCACAAAATATGTAATCCCAGGCATGAAAGCACGAAGCAGGGGTCATATTGTATTTGTAGCTTCACAGGCAGCCCTGGTCGGACTCTTTGGCTTCTCAACATATAGTAGTTCCAAGTATGCTCTCAGAGGACTTGGTGAAGCTTTGCAGATGGAGGTATACAGTTTTTATTATTTTTTTAAATTATCTTTTGTACTCCATCTTTATAAATAGTAAAGTTGGGCTAACACATCATCAAAAATATAGTCTAAATTATTTCAGTAGCATATGTCCTTAAGACTTTTCAAAC
Source organism: Magicicada septendecula (assembly GCA_034769895.1). Lineage (NCBI taxonomy): Eukaryota > Metazoa > Arthropoda > Insecta > Hemiptera > Cicadidae > Magicicada > Magicicada septendecula. The sequence goes on from CM068375.1 coordinate 305,733,562, forward strand.
AGTTCATTAAGGTTAAAAGTACCATGGGGAAAGAATATACTGTGACATTTATTACTAAGATATAATAAGCTTTCTAAATATCCTGGTGGTATTCATGTTTGTATGTACTCAGATCTGTTAAGTAGCCTGATGTGTATAGGTAGCAGCTATTTTAAGAAGTAGACATCTTATTTTTAACTTATTATTTTAAATAACTGATTTTTGTAGTTGAATCTGTTAGTTACGTCCTCTTTGACACACACACACACACATGTGTGTGTACGCGTTTTGTGTGCATGGAGAGAGTACCTAGTAATGTACACTTGAGAATACAGTAGGTCAATCAAATTTTATAAGCTGGAAAAGCGGGTTAGCTATCTTGTTGGTGGATGTATGGGGAAGCCCTGGAAACAGGACCTTGCAAATAACTGTAATAAGACGTCACTATATTTGCTGCTACTATAGCAGTAATACATACTCTGGGCAAAGGCCAGTTGCCAGGAGATAATGGGGCCTTGTCCTTGGACTAATCACTCATACAAGGATAGATTCAGAGAACAAACACAGCTTGGAGCAGGAAGGCAGAAGACAGGCAATAACAGAGTTAAGATTTGTACCTTGGAACATAATCATGCTAACTGTAAAGGGTTCCATGCTAACAGAGGAGAGGGAAAGGTATAAATGCCCATGATCCATGAGCAGGAAGGAAAGAGAAGTACAGGTTGACTCCAGGTTCTAAGGCACAGTACCATTAAGAAAGTGGAGAGAACATAAAGAGGAATAAGACAATTGGAATAAAATAAGAATAGTTATAAAAAATGACCAGAAGATGAAAACTGTAAGGCAGGTAAGAGAAAGAAGATAAAATGCAGTAAAATGCTAATATCTTCATTAAAGATAATTAATTAATTTCATCATATCATGTCAAGTACTGATTTCTAATTCTGTTTGTAATGGGTTTAAATTTACATAAATGTTATTGTGTAATTTTATAAATTTTATAACATGTGCAGATGAGGCCCCTTTGAGGTGAGGCGATAGCCAGTAAATATTTTCATGACCATGTATGGTTATGCAGTAAATAACGAAAATCTATTTATAGCCAGTGATTAACTCCGTTAGTATGTTGTTGACGGAAGTCAGTTAATTACGAGTTAAAAAGGTGATACTAAACTCAGCGGAACGTTACAGTACTGAGGACGAGACGTATAGCGGGGAGCGGGGTGAACCAGTTTGAAGACGAAACAAACGGAAATTGTTAACACTGAAAGTCAGTTGACCACCATCTTCTGCACAGTGTAGCAGCAAGAAAGTTACATAACGTAATCGCGGGCGCCCGCATACAACAAAAATGTGAATCTTTATATATATTTCAAAGTGAAAACAGTATTTGGCTAAATATTCATCAATAACAGTAACTAATTAAAATAAATTGACAGTTCAGCAGTAACACGTAAAAATGTAACAGTGAAAACAGCAAAATAATGCATGCCACGAGGAGACGTCCCATGTGGTGAAATTCTACGCAGCATAATCAAGGGAAGTAGACATTTCAACAATATGTATACAATTTCAACATTTTGAAATACTGGCTTTTCCCTAAATTATAAAGTTGAGCTCAACAAAATCAAAAAATAAGTAAATGTGTATGTTCGTGTGAATGAAAAAATATGAATATAGGCCTAACAAGAAGTGTTGAGTTTGCATAATCTTTAATGTACGTATTCGTATTTTGTAATAATTATTGGAAATCAGTTTTACGCCTTAAGGCGGAATAAATGTGTTCATGATTTTTTTATGTTCTCAAAAGAAAATAAATAATATTCTATTTTACTCGATATACGCATTATGTTATTTGTATTTTCCCATTGTTCTCTGCCAAAGTACACTAAACGAATTCCTGGAATAAAACTTTACATATAATCATATTCATTTAATAAATTAATTACTGAATAACACTACAGTTGACGTCCAAAAAGGGAGAAATTTTAATAATCAATTACTGAGTAAGACTACATGTTAGAAGTACTGATTTCTGTTCATTTGATTAAAAACATGAATCAGCATTTGAGAGAATTAATTTTTATCTTTGAGTTAATTCTTATTTATCCTGCAGTAAATAATTGATTTTGTTCTGTACATTCTTAGGTGAAGCCTTATGGAATAAAAGTAACAGTGTCTTTTCCTGCAGCCACTGACACTCCAGGATACATTATGGAAGAAGCATCCATACCACCAGAAACTCGGCTGATGTCTAAGACTGGTGGGCTTGCTTCTCCTGATGCTGTTGCTGTTCAGCTGCTAGATGATGCCATTGTGAGTACCTTGTTAATGTATTATAGCCTGAAGATTCTGACCAATTAAAGTCTTAGTCTTTTGATGTGCCTGATGTTTGAACCAAAAGACTGTCTCTCCATAGAACTTCTACTGAGACGCAGCATGTTTGGTGTACTGTAGTTTGTCATAGTAGTGACAGTTTGTAGTACTTACTGATGTCGTACTGGGCATTACAATCTGCAAGTGCTATGACATAATCGTGCTGCACGTTTTCCTCAGTTTTAAAATGCAGATATAGAATGCGTTCAGAACTATGACAGAACTTATGTATGATGTTAGAGTGCCATACTATTGAGATGTATGTGTTATCTATCACAGTGTTATCAAAGGGAACTGGACTAAGCTTATAAAATGTTTATTGGTAAACTAATTTATATATAATCTCCAATCCCTTCAAAGTAGTTGCCTCCAGCATCGATACAGTGATCCCACTGCTTCTGTAAAACAGCTGCTTCTTCAATATTTCCTAGAGTTTTTCTCCCCATCTGTGTCCAGTAGCTCTTTACATTTATTATGAATCCCATTGACAGTATGGAAATGCTGCCCTTCAAGCATCAATTTTATTTTTGGGAACAGAAAAAAGTAACTAGAGGCTAAATATGGAAAAGGAAGCAAGATGGTGTTTCCTGCTAAAAATGCATATTTGTGTACAGGAGCCAGTTTTTGTTGTGTCAACATGTAGTATTTTACAACCTGACCCACACTAAATTAAATAAAAACTGCATCAGCAATGGTCAAGAATGCATTTTGACTGTCAATAAAAACAAATTGTCAAATTTTGTTGACAGTGTTGAGAATTGTGCTGATGGGTCATCCGGACTGCTGTCATTCCTCAGTGACATTCAGCCATTTTTAAAATGAGAGAATGTCATTCAGAACACTTGAGTTCAGCCTGTGCTGTAATTGCTATAAATCTGCAGAAACATTTCAAGCATCTCTGTAGCATATTTGCTTTTCACTTTAGTTTCAAGTCCATTTTGAAATCACAGCACAGCATGAATAAACTGCCCATTACAGTACACACCATTTAATGTCACATGGGAGACTGATGCAGTACTGTCTGGAGCAGTGACTCCTAGTGGCAGCATACTGTATGCATATCTTAGCACTCCACAGGTGGTACAATGTGGTTTCTTTTTGACAGCATCTTGTGTATCCACGATGCAACTACAAAACTTTATGTAGTTGGAAACTACTAACTAGTTAATATGTAATATCACATTTCTGAACAACACATTGGGCAAATGCCAAAAGTAAAGGAAGGAATGAAGAGGAAGAATGCAGTAATATCCAGAAAGCTTACAATACCAAAAATATAATGGGTTGTGGAAGCACAATGGTACAAGAGCACATGTACACAAACACACATATTTTGGAAAAAACTGGCGTAGTAAAGGTGTGACGCTGGAGATGAATTATGTAAGCAGCTGGCGACATAAAGTGGAATGTTTTCTTGAGTTCTGGAATTGTCATACTCCTTCATTCTCCTGCTTATGGTACAACATATTGGAACTTTCTCAGTACATGATTTGATGTAATCTGCACAGTTCCTACTGACTGTAAATACAGAAACCCATCACAGAGCCAGTCGGTGAAGTGAAGCACTAAGACATGTTATTAATTGTTGTTATAACTTGCAGTTCAGTTTATGTGTTGGCAGTGATTTAGTATAAAATGATCATTTTGACACAGTATACAGTGGATTTCACACAAGTGATTATTTATTGTGTTAGTTTTAATGAAGTGATATTTATTGTTTGTTACATTAGTGTGTGTTGGACAGTCATAAACTTGAAGAATTATTGTGTACGAGAGTTTCAGAGTTTTGTTTACTAGAACAAAACCCTTTGTGAGTAACAAATCCCTTGGTGTTCAGTTATTTATTTCCAGTTTTAAAGCTGATGATCTACATGACACTTGTAATGACACTTGTGAGTAACAAATCCCTTGGTGTTCAGTTATTTATTTCCACTGTTTTAAAGCTGATGATCTACGTGACACTTGTAATGACACTTGTAACAAGTAGTGTCAGAAGTGGGATGTTGTACCTCAACAGTGGAAGCATAACAGCTGTATCATAGAAGAGTTTAGTGTGCATGATAAGTTTGCAAGAATGGATACCAATCAGATGACGGAAGCTTTCCTTGCATTATCATTACAAGGAGAGGAACAACATGCAAATGCAAATGGGAAGCAGGAAAACAACAGGATGAGAAACAGATGTGATAGAGAAGAACTAGACAAACATCAGAAACTGCTTAAATCATGCCATCAGACAATGACGGAAAACTGTTGTTTGAATTAGATGATCAATAAAACTATAAATCAGAACATAGCAAACAGATCAACAAAAGCAGAAATCAGAACATAGCAAAGCAGTGGTACAGAATAAAACACAGATGCAAGAGGATACAACTGCAGAGCTGGGTTTGTTGCGAGGTGAACTGAGTACACAAGTTACTAGGATATTGGAAGTACAAGACTCGATGACACTAAAAATATCTGATATAGAAGGAACAGTGACAAATAAAACAGCTGAAGTAGTCAAGTCTGTATCAAGTATGGAACAATCAATATTTGGAAAACTATCTGTTACAGTAGAAGAGTCAATTGCAGGTATAAAGGAAGAATATAAAAGTGAATGGAGCTATGAATAGAAGTACATTAATTAATGAAGACTTCAGAGGTACAAATCTGGGAAACATGATCATCTTCAAACAGATTGTTGTGATACTAAAAATGAGAGAGAAGGGCGTGAATACACAATTAGAGGAGTAAAGCTTGTGAACAGTGAACAATGTACACTTTCTACACTTCATAATATCAGTGGAAACTTGATTGTTAACAGAGTTCTTGACAATAAACCAGTTATATTTACAGTTACAGTGCATAACAGCACCAGTGTTTGTTATGTGTCTCGGTATAGTAACCCACATTCTGTCTCAATATTGAGCTCTTTTATAATACGGATTGCAATGGTAACCCTTATCAAAGTGTATGCTTACACCTGGGTCTCCTCAAGTTCAGCCACCAAATGCTTATTTCAGACATTGCTGATAAAGTGATTCTTGCCTTGGATGTTATGAATGTGGATTTGGATATGGGTCTGAAGTGGATTTGAGATAGAAGACTGTCCTCAGGAGTAGTCAAAAGAACATAAAGTTTTGTATGGCTGAAATAGTAGGGTCAGCCAGTCATTCGATCAAGCAGGTGATGGTGGAGAGGAGTTGACAGGTATGGTGGAGAGGAACACTTGGTGTTGGATGTGAAAATAGGAGGAGAATTAGATGTGTGAGGACAGAAAAGGTGATAAAAAAAAATCAACTGTGGTCATCAGGGAGAGGCTTGTACTTTTTTTCTTGAGTCGAGAGAAATGCATGTGGTCGAAGCTACTGGAGAGGAGGAACTGGAGCAAATTAACAAAATGTAGGTGCAGAAGAAAATACATACTGGAAGTACAGAGAATAGAAGAGTTTGCAGATTGAAAGACACTAGTTTCAGGAAAAAAAAATTGGTAAAGAGGATGTTATACAGCAGACTAGGAGTGAACTGGGAAAACTAAATGGAATCGAAGAAGAGGTTTCTAGAGTCAAACTTCAGACAAAGAATGCAAGAGGATCTGCCAGTTAAGGACAAACAGGTTTAAGGAGGGAGCAGTCTTACATCAATGAGGTAGGAAACTGGCATAGTAGCACTATTATGTTGGACATCTATTATGTAACTGACTGGGTGACATGAAGTCAAATGTTCTCATGCTTTGTGGAATGTTACGTCCCTTTATTCTCCTGATTGTGCTACAGCATTGTGGAATGTCTTAATATATAATCTGTGCAGTTCCTGCTGAACATAAATATAGCAACCCATCACATCACAGTGAAGCAATGCATAGACATATTATCAATTGCTGTTATAACTTGCAACTCAGTCCACGTGTTGACAGTGGTTTAGTGTAAAGTGATAATGGTGAATTATTGTGCACATAGCAGTGGCGAAGCTAATGTGTAAGTACTGGGTAGGCTGACAAAATATAAATATGCTTCCTTACCTTATATTTTTTTATACAATAGGTCCACACGTCGATTCTTCTTTGTTGCGAAAATATCAATTACACGTTCCTTGAAACTCTGACACATAGAAAGTTCTTTAACTAAACTTTTTTCAATGGCGATTGTACTGAGAGAACTTAATCGTTCATTTGTCATTGAATTTCAGAGGCAATTTTCTATCCTTTTTAATGTGCTCATACTTCTTTCAGAGGAAGCTGTAGTAACAGGAAATGTCAAGACCAACTGGATAAGTCGTGTCACTTCTTTATAGATGGTTTGAAGACCATTGCTAGTTATGAATTTCAGAAGGTCTACAGGGGGTAAATGTTTTTCTTCATCTACATAAATATTCTTTAATTCATTTTCCAATCGTTCTTTGTTGAAAAATGGATACATGGACAGGTTGTTTAATTTCATTGCAGGAAAATCTAGTTTATATCCCCCAAAGCTATTTTGATCCAGCAATTCGACAAATCTGATCTTTTCAATATCTCCAAAACGCGTTTCCATTTGTACAGTCAGTGTGTCCAAAATTTCATAGGTTAAAAGTTTGAAGGACCCGAATTCTTGTTCACTTATACTTAAATCGTTGCAAATCTTTTTAGAGTTTTCAACACATGATTTCACAGTATTTTCTGATCTCATATTCTTTATTACTCCGATGGTCTTCTGGATTTCAGTACACATATTTATGTCTGATGTTACTTTGTTTTGAAGGAGTGCAAAAAGGTGGTCTATATAGACAAAAATTTGTTTGTAAAGGCAAAGCAGGTAAGTGAATTGTGTTTTGTTCAAGATATTAAGCAGGCCAGAAACACAGTTGAATGACTCTACATCCCATTCTTCAATGTTATCTGTAATTGTGTGGAAAACATCTTTCAGCTTATTGTATTTTGCATAAATTGTATGCACTGCTCGGGAATTGAAATTCCAGCGGGTGGTACATGTTTGTGGTAATCTAAATCCTTTATTTTCTAACAGCTGTGTTCTTTTTAAAGATTTACTGAAAAATGTATGGAAAGCTGCAAGATTATAAATGAAAAGTCTACCTTGATTGATTGATTTTGAACAACAATAGTAATACAAAATTCAATTTATGAGCATAACAATGTAAAAATGTAGCTCATGGACAGACCTGTTTCACAAACTGTTGGACGCCTCCTCAATCTCCTGCCATTACAGAGGCCCCCATCATAGGTTTGACTAACTATTTTGTCAGTAATTTCCCGTGCATTAAGTTCATGGATAATAACTTCTGATAACCCTACAGCTGTTTTGTCTTTTGAAACATCATAGAAACCAATAAACCTTTCTTTAGGCCCATCTTGCGTACAGAATCTAAGAATGATGCTCATTTGAGTTTTACAAGAAACGTCAAGGGTTTCGTCTGCTTGCACACTAACAAACTCGCAGGAATGTAATTCTTCTTTAATGCGTTCATTAATTACGTCAGTTACTGATTCAATCAGCTCACTTTGAATTGTACTTGATGTACCTTTAAAACTGGAAGTGAACTGCAAATGATCACGTAAAAACTGTTCTTGTCTGGAGAGAAGTTCCAATAATTCAAGATAATTACCTTTGCTGTTGGAACTTTCATCTTCAAAATGCCCTCTAAAAGCAAGCTCTTGTTTGCCTAAGAAGCACGCAACATCGATAAGTCTCTCAATTACAAATCTATTTTGCTTTACAATTTCATTGTTTCATGGCTTGAAGCTTAGCGCCTTCAGAAATGGAATGTTCAATTCTTCCACGACCTAACAATAAAAATGTCTCTTCATTCTGAAGATGCCTTCTTGAACATTGATGTTTTTCGGCCTTTCTGTCAATTTTTTTTGTTACACAGTCACCATAAGAAGCTGATGACCATTCTTTTTCGCCCCCTCTCAGAATACAGGTATAGACCTAACAGTATAATTTATTTTTCTCAGAGCACCCTGTTAGCCAAGGATATTTCTTGTACCAAGAGAATTGAAACTTTCTATTTTGTCTGCTATCCGCTATTTTAATATCTAAATGTGGTGTCAATCTCCTATCTTTGTAGGCACACTTTGTTTCATAACTCCAACTTGAAAACGGTTTCACGTTTAATTCACTAAATAATGACGTTAATCTTCTCTCAATATCACCCATTGTACACAAAAATATCTAACACTAACACACAAGTAAAAACATAACACGAACACTAACGAACGTAAATTAATTAAATTAAACATAAATGAATTGGTAGAGTGAATAATTAATTGCACTAAGTACGGAAGATATACCCGTTCACTCTCACTGCCTGAGACGGAGACTAGCCTCTTGGCCCGCAACGCAACAGCTTTCTCCCTCTCCCGCACATACACACATAACGCCCGTTGCACATCATAAATGGTGGTGAGAGAGAGGCTTTGCCAGAAAGCCTCACATAGCCTGGCGGCAGTTCCATTCGTACCGCGCTCAGTGCGTTTTGTAAACCAATTGGTATGAACTTATAAAATACGATAATCCTGAAACGTTAACTTTTCATGTATTCATTTTTTCGTTTATTTTTTAGGTAGGCTAAGCCTCAAAAGCCTCTCAATAGCTTCGCCACTGGCACATACATCTGTATTAGTGACCTGTATTATTTTTTGCAACAGTGTTAACCAGTTGATATTTATTGATTGTTACATTAGTGTGTTGGACAATAATAAACTTGAAAAATTGTTGTATATGAGTCATCAGTTTATATTGGTGTTTTTGTTTACTGGAACTGTAATTAAAGTTGACCTTCATTATTTATATTTATTAACTTGGAAAACCAGTGATAAAAGAAGTTTACAGTTACAGTAGACACCCTCTCGTCTGGCCACCTCGGGACCAGACCCTAGGCTGGATTACAAAATGGCTGGACAAACCGAAAATACACAATAATGATGAAATAACGCTCTTTAATGAACGATCCATATAATAAACGACCCAATACAGTATATATAAATTACTAATAATTATAATTACTCACCCTTACTCCATGGTAGCAAGTAAAAAAACAAACAAGGAAAATTACTACAAACTCACAGAGATATTGCTGTATTTGACAAAAATAACACAACGATATGAATTTTTAGAATATGAAAAACACATGAACATTAAAAGTGTTACTACAGAACATAAAACTTTGAAATAAAAATTAAAAGAAATCAGTTATCTTCTTCTGTTTTTTTTGGTCAACTAATGACAAAATCATGCCATTTCTAGATGAACATAACATCAACCTGCAGTTGCCTTTGTTTGTTGCTTGATGTACATCGTTGCTAATTCCAGGGCTGCTCTTCCCTTAGCGTGGCTTATTTTTTCCTTGACATTTCCCTCTTCCTCATTGACTTCTTCTTCTTCATCTTCATGGAAAATGGCAGCTTGCACAATTTCATCATCATTTAAGGTCTCATTTTGAAGCTCCTCATCTTGACCAGCAATCCATTCTGCAACATCTTGTTGTACAAGATCATCAGAATGAGGCAATCGTTGTAGATCTTTTAACAGAGATGGGCTGTCATCTGGTTCAAAACCCTGAAGATTTGGTTCATCTGCTTTAGGGTTGTCCTCTTTATTCTTTTCAATGAGAAGAAAAGAATTTGGCCATGCTTTTCTTCGTAAATGTAGATGATGGCATTTCATCGTATGCCTTAGCTATCATATAGATCACGTCTTTCATGTTGATTGTCTTCAAGGCCAGAATGAGACCTGTGCTGCCTTCATTGTCCAGTTTACCTAGAATTTCCGAAAGAAGCTTTCTGCGGTACCTTCTCCTAAATGACTCAATGACCCCTTGGTCCACTGGTTGTGTAAGACTTGTGACGTTAGGTGGCAGGAATAACAATTTTATATCACTGTAACTTTCACAATCAAGTTCTTGCGGATGGGTAGGTGCATTGTCTAGCACTAAAAGTGCTTTAACTTCAAACTTGTCAAATGATGTTTCACTTTAGGAACAAATTCACTTTCTATCCACTCCTTAAACAGATATGAATCCATCCAGGCTGGTTTTTGTGCTCTGTAGTACACTGGAAGGGATGACATGTTTAAATTCTTAAAAGCTCTGAGTTTTCCTGATGTTCCGATTACAACCAAAGGCAGCTTGTGGGACCCTAAGGCATTTGAACACAAAGCTACTGTGATTCTCTCTTTACTGGCTTTAAATCCTGGGGCTGAAGTTTCCTTAGCCGTAACAAACGTTTTCTTGGGCAAGAGTTTAAAATTCAACCCCGTCTCGTCAATATTGTAGACTTGTTCTGGACTAAGATTTTCACTAGCAATGATGTCAGACAATTTTGTTGAAAAATCGCTAGCTGCTGATGGGTCCGCCGACAATTTTTCAGCACAAACGCCAATGAAATGGACTCCATGATGGTCTTTACAGCGTGATAACCATCCATCACTTGCCAAGAATGTACCGGCATCTTGAAGTTTTGAGTGTAGGATTACTTTTTTTTAAATTGGTCCTCTTATCGGAATGCCTCTTCGGCTTTCCTGCATAAACCATAACCACACAGCATCGTCTACTAATTTGTTATTTGTTTTTTTTTAAGTGCATTCCAACAAAAGCACTTTTTCAGTTTCAATTTGAGTGCAGAAATTCTCAATCGATTTCCTGTTTCGGCACCAGTCATTAACAGTACTCTTGCCTACATTAAACTCTTGGCAAATACTCTGGACCGATTTGCCCTTATCTAGATGCTGAAGGATTTGTAATTTTTGGTCCATAGTCACGAATGTGTGTTTTCGTTTCGCACTCATGTCGGAAAACGTTTTTATTTACACAGATACATACAGTATTACTATATACACAGATATATTTACACAGACTATATACACAGAACTCACAACATAAGACATACATCCGCACATGAACAAAAGCTCGAGTCAGCTGAGCTACATATATATATTTTCCGTTTAACAAGTTGGGTCTGTCGCTGGAGGCTCGTCTAGACTGTGTGACTCACCGTATGGCTGTCCGAATGATCCGACGGCCGATCCAACCAAGGCCAGACTAGAGGGCGTCTACTGTATCTCTTTCTTAAATAATATGATCTAAGAACTTTTACTTGGATTTCGTTGTCCATGACGTGTCCGTTATTTAACTAAATATAATTATTTCACTACCGACTCGGAACACAAAGTTTTTTATGGGTAAACACGTAAAAGTTTTACCTTCACCCTGAACCGGTTTTCGCTTTGAGCCTCTGAAGAAGCTTTTTAAAAGCGAAAACAGGTTCAGGCTGTAAGGTAAAACTTTTATGTGTTTACCCATAAAAACTTTGTGTTCCCTGTCGGTAGTGGAACTTTTACAAATTAGGTCTCCGTGATACTGTACCCATTGTCATATTCATTTGTGTTTCTGTTAAAGTGTGGATTGAAGAAATATAAGAGTTTTCAGAGTATAATAAAGTTTATTAAACCATACACAATACATACTTAATACACAGTACTACGACACGTGCTTCACTCACGGCGTCTTGTTACAAACTGAAAACTAACAAACTTATACATGCTCACGCGCATTACATATATTATACAATATAAATGTATTGCATATATCCAACACGCCTCCTTACATTTATATTGTATTTACAAATTCAATTTTTACAAATACACATTTCAAGTTCAACTTTTCAAGTTCAGCATAGTTCGAAATCTCTCAAACTTTTCTTTACACAATGACTTTGTAAATATATCAGCAATATTATCATCAGAATTTACCTTTACAACATTAATCATATTTTCTTTTATACATTCGTGTACATAATGGTAATGAACTTCAATATGTTTAGAATTTTTCGTAAAACTTCCATACTTTGCTAAACTTATCGCTCCCGAATTATCTTCAAAAATATTAATCGGTTTTTCTAAAGTTACATTAAACAATTTTAGCAATTCTTTCACAACTTTCAATTCACTCACAGCTTCCGACAACGCTACATACTCTGCATATGTCGAAGCCTTTGTTACACACTTTTGTTTTCTAGACTTCCAATAAATTACATTACCAAATAATCGAATTACATAACCAGTTGTAGATTTTCTGTCCAAATGGTCACCAGCCCAATCGGCATCAACATAACAATCTATAATTTCAGAATTATCATTTCTTTTATAAGTCAATTTTAAATCTTTCGTTAAATACAAGTACTTTAATATTCGCAAAGCATATTTAAAGTGTGTTTCATTATAACAATTCTGATATCTACTTAAATAATTTACACTAAAGCTTATATCTGGCCTTGTAGCTGAGCTTATATATAATAATGCACCAATTAAATTTCTATATTGAATATTCCTTCCACAAATATCAGACTTTTCAACTTTTAAATTTACCTCCATAGGTGTATTATACATCTTACTGTTTTCTAAATTATACTTTCTTACTAATGACTCAATATATTTTGTTTGACTTAATCTTATTTCACATTTATGGAACTCATACTCTACGGTAATACCAAGATATTCTTTAATTTTACCAAGATCTTACATTTTAAATTTTTCTGATAAAAGTTTCTTAATATTTTGCATTTTTTCTTTGTTACGTCCACAAATTAATAAATCATCCACAAATATTAATAAATAAATAGTATCTTTTCCATTTCCAAAAGTATATAAACAATAATCTAAATTACTTTTCTTAACACCCAAACTTATTAAAAATTTATCAAGACATTCATACCAAGCTCTGGGACTTTCCTTTAAACCATACAAAGCTTTTATTAACTTACACACTCTATTTGTACCATCCTCATAACCTTTTGGTTGATGGACATATACCTCAGAACTTACTTTACCATTTAGAAATGCAGTTTCTACATCCATTTGTTCAATAATTAGACCCATTTGACAACAGTATGATAATAAAATCTTTAAAGTTTGCATTCTCGCAACAGGAGAATAAACATCATCAATTTTATCGGTTTGCTGAAAACCTCTTACAACTAACCTGGCCTTATAAGCATTGTCAGACTTTTTTGTATAAATCCATTTTACATCCAATATTTTTTTACCATTTACATTTTCAACTAATTGCCAAGTCTTATTTTTATTTAACGAATCAATTTCTTTATCCATAGCTTTTGACCAATACTTACTTTCATTGCTCTCAAGCGCCTCCTCAAATGTACTAGGAGTATCTGCTCTACAATAATTTGCAAAAATATTACTATTATATACATAATAATCTTCATATCTTTTTGGTGGGTTTCTTATGCGCTCAGATTTTTTTATTTTATTTTCATTTTCATCCCCTAGATTTTCATCTGTACCTTTAAAGCTATCATCAAGAGATTCATTATCTGTAGATTCATATACTTCTTCATCAGACTCACATTCATTCAAGCCAATACAATTTACATTTTCTTCAACAATATCAACATGTCTAGCCACTATTACTTTTCCATTAATTAGCACTCTATAACCAACTTCACTATAACCGATCAAAATTCCCATATCAGCCTTTTTATCCCACTTAGAAAATCTTTTTTGTTCCGGTTTTCTTACAAAAACTTTACTACCATATAAATGTAAATTTGAAACATTCGGTTTCGTCCCAAAAAATATTTCATAAGAAGTTTTCTTTTCTATAGTATTTGATAACGTACGATTTTTCAAATAAGTAGCAGCACAAACTATTTCAGGCCAATATTTTTTATGGATTTGTGCTTCAGCTAATAAACAACGTGACATATCCATTATCGTTCTGTTAAACCGTTCTGCGGTTCCATTTAATTCATGTATGTAAGCAGGACAATTATTAATTATAATACCTTTTTCTTTGGCAAAATTATAAATATTACCATTTAAGTATTCTTTCCCATTATCACACCTCAAAAATTTAATTCTTTTACCCGTTAAGTTTTCACATTCATTTACATATTGAACAAGACAATTGAAAACTTCTACTTTAGACTTCATGGTATAAACTTTAGCTATCTTACTGTAATCATCAATAAAGGAAATAAAGTATTTTTCCCCGTTTAGACCAGCTGTTTTAAAAGGTCCACACACATCAGTATGAACAATTTCTAAAATATCTTTTGCTCTTTTTCTATTATTTTCAAATGGAATATTATGCATTTTATTTTCAACACATATTTTGCACTTCATGAATTCTGATTCATGTTCATTTGGAATACCACTTAACAATTTATGTTTACACAAAATATTCAAATAATTAAAATTTACATGGCCCAGCATACGATGCCACCTTTCTTTTTTACTCATATTATCACAATTTTTATTTGCAACATTTACCAATGACTCTACATTTTTTAATTTACTTTTCATCTTATATAGACCATTTTCTTTCCAAGCTACAGCTGTAGTATTTCCAAACTTATCAATAATTTTTGTCATTTTACCTTTAGAAATAATAGTATTATTTTCCGTTATTTTACCATAACTTATTAAATTTGTATGCATATCTTTAGCATAAAATACATTTTGCATGTTTACTTCATTTCTCTTACCAAAAAGATCAAAGTAACTTACCACATTACCAATTTTAGTTGCTTTTACAACTCTATTATCTCCCAAATAAACATTAACAGGTTCTTTAAGTATCATACATTTATCAAAATATTTATCATTATTTATTATATGGTTAGTACAACCGCTATCTAATAACCAATTAATCTCGCAATTATTAAACTTATCTTTATCTACCTTACTATTATGCGCCGTGTGATAGTCGACTCTTATAACCCATGCGCTCGTATCTGGATTCTTCTGCTGCGACTGAGTTGCTTGATGTGCTCTTGCACCTCGCTGACTTCGAAAATTGCCATGCCGTCTGGCGTAGTTACTTTTTTCGGTTTCTTGTCTGCCTCGTGGTGCTCGCCATGTATTGCTGCTGCCTGCCGCTTGGCCACCATATTTACAGTCTCTCTTGATATGACCAGTTTTGCCACATTGAAAGCATGTTCGCAGTTGTCGACTTTTATCCGCCATGAATGCGTTAGATTTTCGTCCAGGATATTCATCTTTTTGATGCTTTATTTCAGTCATTTGAATTTTACTTTTCACATAATCCACAGTTTGATCTTCTTCTTTTAATGCGTCTATTAAATCGCCTATATAACTGTATGAATCCGGCAACGTATTTAACATATAATTTAATTTTTCTTTTTCTGACACAGTAGCACCCGCGTTTTTAAGCTCGTTCACAGTTTTTTCAAAATCACTGAAGAATGTCGCTGCATCAGTATAATTTTTAAGTCTTAATTTTTCCAATTTATTTCTATATACAATTTGCAATGCCGTAGACTTTTTCAAATACATTTCATCAAACTTTTGAATTATTTCATACGCCGTTGTTTTATCACTAATAAATTCCAATTGCTTATTCGTTATATTACTGTATATATAGTTCATAACCTTTAAATCATTATCGTCCCACGGGTCTTTATCCTGCGCCGTTTTTGCTCGTGTTATCACTTCATCACATTTTTTAAATTTCAAAAACAACACAATACGTTTTCTCCACATACTATAGTCCTCTCCATCAAACACTGGAATTGTAATGTCATTGTACTTCGCCATTTTTCTGTATCACAGCATGCGACAGCACAAAAAAACGATACTATACTCACTTAAACTCTTGACCACAAGTTTATTAAACCACGCACCTCTGCTATCATGTTAAAGTGTGGATTGAAGAAATATAAGAGTTTTCAGAGTATAATAAAGTTTATTAAACCATACACAATACATACTTAATACACAGTACTACGACACTTGCTTCACTCACGGCGTCTTGTTACAAACTGAAAACTAACAAACTTATACATGCTCACGCGCATTACATATATTATACAATATAAATGTATTGCATATATCCAACAGTTTCTTTACCTAATAACTAATTCTGAAAGTGCTTCTTACCTTGAATACATTTTAGAATATTTTGAAAATAAGACTAATCTTTTCTAACAAAAATTAAGTTAGTTTTTCTTAATAGGATTATGGAATGTTTTTTTGAAAATTAAGGGGGATATGATTTCTTCCCTATTGACTTGCCCTGGGTTTTTTTTAATTTTATAAAAATACAAACAGTAATTATAGTGTTTTTTTTTACAATCACTATAATTACTACACTACTTGCAGTATCCATGACAGGGTTTCAGGCACTGTTAAAATTTTTCTTATGTCAAACCATGTCACTTTCACATTTTCTAAAGCCCAGTTCTTACAAACTACAACACTTCTTTTTTTAAATCCCTTTTTCATAAATTTGAATTACACAAGAAACTTAATTCATTTGCATGTAACATTTCTTTCCTTATTTGAATAAATGTATTGCTTTATAAAATAACTCTGTAATATTTTTATTGAATATAACTGTGTTGTTTCCTTTATATAGTTTATAACTGAAATTATGTATTTAACAATGCAGATTACTCTTTAATATGTATGAAAAACTAGAATAACTAATTTTTCTGTAAAACATGGAAATTTATCACAACATAAAAGAATGTATTGACTATTGTTGACTACTGAACGTATTTTCGAGTTTCCATGCTACATTCACACAGTATGGATAAATGTTAAATCATAACATGCATAGTCATTTTGCAAACACAAACGGCATACACTTGTGACGTGTATGAGGTTTGATGTGCAATTTTTGAATTTCCCATTAGAAGTGACCAATTAAAAATGCATTTTCATGTGAGCTTGATACACATATTGTCTAACTTTTTAGCCAGAATATTTTAGATTTACAGTTACCAGTAATTGAGTTTGTGAAGCTACTTATCATCAATTACACTAATAATTGTAATGTGGCAAAAAGTGGGGTTTTTATTTTTATTAAATTTATTTAAACTTTTAATTGCAAGTCCCATGTAAAATACGGCTGTATTCAAACAAAGAACAGTAACGTAAATTTTTGGGTGGAGTGTAGTTGAAGAATGCGACACTCGTTTGTGAATTCAATGATTGTCACATATTATGATACGCACAGACACTCGACGGAGCGCGGCTACTACGCATAAATAGCAAAAACCGACACCACGAAAAATGGCGAGACATAAAGATTTTATTTCCACGTGCTCGGTAGACGGCGGAAATCAGGTAGAGGCTCCACCTACCCGAGCCTCCTGTATCGTCGCCGTTTAATATCGTCAACATCTTGGGCACATCGACAATCCACACTTCATGTGCGTTGACAAAAATTTCACAGCCTGATGGCTGTGCTTTTCCGTTTGGTTAACAAAGTTTAGTGGGGAGTTTTGTTGGCACTCTCACCCCAGTCGACAAGACAATTTTAACCCGGCCGGGTGAACACATCGACTCGTGTGCATAATTTTAATAAAATAACAAAAAATTGTGAATCAAATAGAAGTGACTAACAGTGAAACATTAACTATTCAATCAGTGAACAAACAGAAATCTTTTTCGGACGCAAACAAGGAAACAAAAATGTAATAAGTGTGCCACGAGGTCTGCCAGTACAACACCAGCCAAGTACAGTATAATAAACCAAAAATTATGAAATTATCATAAAAGCGCTAAAAAAAAGGGGGTTAAAAGATGTGTGTGTGTGTGTGTGTGTGTGTGTGTGTGTGTGTGTGTGTGTGTGTGTGTGTGTGTGTGTGTGTGTGTGTGTGTGTGTGTGTGTGTGTGTGTGTGTGTGTGAGCAAAATGCTGGGTCGCCTTTTATTTGATTGATCTAATAAATAGTTTAATTTAGTTATAAGAAAGAAAGGATGTTTAATTTTGTTTAATTAAAATGTTAGAGAAGGAGAAGGCATGGTTTTAATGGATTCATCAAAAAGAGAGTCATAAAAAGAATAATAAATGAATATTAAATAGTTAACAGTAAATGAGAGTAATTATTACTGCAAATAACCCTAAATCACTTATAGGTAACGAGTTAACATGAAGACTCTGGGACCCGATGCAGGTAAGGGATTTGGATGTTTATTAAATATTATTTTGTTATTAATCCGTAATTTCTCAATGGCGCCCGAACAGGGACAGTCTACGCAAATTCATAATTTGTGTAGACCATGTCTACTCGAAATAAGTGATTTGGAGGTTAAGCAACAATACGTACAAATTACGTAACATAAATAAAATAGTACGTCACTGTTAGGTTAAGGTAGTGATGAAATGATTTTGAGTTAAGTATAAGATGTTTTATATGTAAGTAAATTTAGATCAGTAAATTTATAAAAATGGCAGAAAATAACGAAACTGATATAAATGAAATAAGTAATTTTAATGAATCAGCTGTCATGAGTAGCCTTGAAGTACATTCAACTCCGAATGTAGATCAAGACAACAAAACTATGAATATAAGTGTTACGAATGAAACAGATATGACAGAGGATTCAGGGGTTCAATTAACTCCAACCTCAACAAAATGTAATAAATTTGATAATGAGGCAATGAGCATTTTACTGAATCAATTTAATGAGTTAAATAAACGTTTTGATAGTAGTGATGAGAAATTCGATAAAATAGATAAACGTTTTGATGCCAATGATACCAAATTTGATAAATTGAGTAGTGAAATTAACGAACAAAAAATAAAGTGTGAAGGGAATTTCAATTAATTAAAAAATCAAAATAATGAATTAAAAAAGATATTAAAGAAATCAATAAAAATGTTGAGAAAACCAATGAGATATTTACCAGTAACATTAGCAAATTAGAACGAAATATTGAGAGAATGGGAGTGTGGGTAATAAAAACAGGTAAGAGCAAAATAAATGAAAATCACGGAGATATATGTATTAACAGTAGTGGTGGTAGTTTAGATTCAAAACAGGTAGTGGTAGACAAGGTGAGTACCGATAATTATAATAATGAGTTAACAAGTGATAACAACGAGATAATTAAAAATGTGTTAGAAAATAAAGTGTATAATAATAGTGGAGATGAAGTTTTAGTGGAAATAGAAAGTAGCAATAAGATAGTGGTTGAAGAGAGATTGGGTTTACAAAGGGCAAATTTTCCCCGTGATTTAAATGGAGTAAAGACTCCAATAGTGAGTTATGACAACAGAGTTTCCTCCCGTGGTTGTAGAGACAAGGTGTCTCTAAGTAGGTCCCCTTTTGTGTATCATGAGTTCCCTGAAAGAATCAGGATGGGTTATGATAACGTTATACATTATGTTGCCTTTTGTGTGGAGTGATAGAGACAAAGTGAGATGGTGTCATGATGAGAGGTATTGTGAAAGAGTGGTAGAATTATTCACATTGAAAGTGAGAGAGATAATATTATTTGTAACGTAATGAAGTTAAGGTCCCATAAGTTGCACAAAAACTTTATCACTACCAAAATAAAACAATACCCAATGTGTGCAATAATTAAGGTCAGGAAGGTAAACCTTCATATAATAAACAGATTAATAATACCTAGTAAGGTTACTAGGTAATAGAAAAATAAAATGTCTATAATTACAAACTATAAAGTGATCAGTGGAAGGTGTCAGCTATAAACAGTGTTAATCAATATAAAAATACTATAGACAGATTCATTAATTGTCCATAGATAATTGGTAGACTTATATACTAAAGAGGAGACTAATTAATTGTTATATAAAATGTTATGATGATGTGCATGTTATTATATTTTGTCATGTTATTTTGTTTGCATGATATTTATTCTGTATTTTGTATGTAGCAGGAGTGAAGCAATTGCTTTGAGAAAGCAGCAATTCATGGATGTTAATTTCATTTATGTTAAACTTTATAAGAGTAAATATTAGGATACTCACTTTTAATAAATAATAGAGATATTATTGGATTGTATTTGTAAGCTTGTCCATGAAGGCAATAATTGTTAACAAATTGCCAAGGGGTCATTGTAATTATATTATAAAAAGATGAAGGGTTCAATATAAAATAAATAATAAATTGAAATCAGGATGAAATAAAATTAGAATAATTGCCCATAAGCCAGTGACTCATTGTACAGTAGGTCAGGTCAGAAAAGTTAAAATATAAAAACTATAACACATGTAATAAAACAAATAGGCCTAAAGCTAGTATTTTGTAAAGGGAAAATAATACCTTTTAAACTAAGTCGATCAAGAAGAAAATGTAGTAAAATGTATATAGTTTAATAATGCACATTATGTGAAAGTTTTATATGATGTAATGTATTTTAATAAGGGAGTATTTTATTAAGTAAGTGCAAGAATATTTTCTAATTACGGCTCTAGGATAACAAATATTATCCAATAACAGAAGAAGAAATGGTTGTCAAGGACTACAACATAGGAGATATCTTGTTGATTCAGATTCAATTGTTATATGTGAATGAGTTGAGTTCAGTTGATAAAAATTTAGAAAAGAAACCAAAAAACCTAATGAATAAAATCAATATAAATCAAATTTAATAAATAGTAATCCATTAAAAAGGACAGTGGGTCAACTTCCAAGGCTATCACTCAACAAATATAATTCGATATACCAACAAAGTTAAACGAATTTCTAAAAAAATAAATTAACCAACCTATTAACTACGAATGAGTAATAATGAAGATTAACTATAAATAGATGAAGATGATCCATAACCTGGAGATGCCAAATTAATGAAATATATTAAAAACAAACAAAGAAATTTAAAATAACGTCCAAAACCTCACTTTCCACAACCGAACGAAGTCTTAATACTACACAAATTCCATTGGGACCTGTAACCACCAGAACCGTGAAGATTCACGAAGATCAGAACTGAAACTTCTACTACATCCTGGGACATCAATACCAAACTTTTATTGAGAAGCTGGAGGCTGATATTTTCCAGACATTGAATCAACATTCTGTTCTCGTCTCTGCGTAGCGAAACACGGCCATATTAAGTATCTTGTCAACGTACGGTAAAAAACCAGCTTATGTTTGAACTTTATATAATAAAATGTAATACCTAGTAACCTTAAATTGCATTACCTGACCTTACTAATAGTCACAAGAATTCCATGTACCCTGAAATAATAACAAATTAAAAAATATAATTAAATTTTAAAACATCTAAATCCGAATTCAATGACGAATCGATTCAATCCTGTGTAATCGATGTGTTGTATCTGTGGCATGAGGAAGCATCTGTTTTGAATTAAAAAATATATAAAATAAAGAATCCTTCTTGAATTTGACGATTTCTTGTTATTTGTAGAGTAATTAGTGCATTTCGAATAAGTTGTAATTTACAGAGAAAGGAACGTGAGAAATACAGCAAGCGGAACAACTTAACCTATAATAACAGGCCGATCATAAACAACAGCGCTCGTCTGGACAGCTGGTGAATACGGGAGAATAGAAAACTAATTTGCTTTATCCGCTCTCCTCTCTTCGCTCTCTCGATAGTGGATGGAGACTAGGCTTGAAGAATAACGATTGAATTACCCAATATATTAACTGGTGTAGAGCATTATTCTTTGGTAAAGTACTTAAATACTATCTAAAATAGAGATATTATCAATAATTGAATAATATAACCCACATAAAATATTGTCCCCTTATAAATAGATTGATATTGCAGTATTTAAGAGAGACCACTTACAACTTCAAAAAATAAAATAAACACAAAACAATTAACTTAAAAAACAACGAAAATTAGTTGGGTTACAAATTGGCGAACCCAAGCTTATGGTATAATTTTATACGGTATAAGGTATATTATAAATACAGAAGATAAACGTTTCAATACAAATTGGCGCTCAACTAGTGGGCTTTAGTTAAGTAAAAAATCGACTATATCGCTATTACTTAACTTGAGCAGGCGACTATTAGAGGCACAGGAATGCATACGATAGGTGTTTCTAAAAGGATAGCGAAGGAGCAAGAAACGGAAGAAGATAGACGGGAAGAAGAAGCAGAGATAATTACAGACACCGAAATGGAACAACAGGCGGGCGATAAAGAGGTAGCCAGAGGAGGACTAAATTGGGAAAAATTAATGGAATTAATGAGTAGCATGAAGAAGGATAATAAGGAATTAATGAGTAGCATGAAGAAGGATAATAATGAATTAATGAGTAGTATGAAGGAGGATAATAAACAAACTAACGAGAGAAACAAACAAATGTTAGAAAGGCTTGAAGAAAACTCAGAAAAGCTAGAAAATAAAATAGACAGTATTAAAGAAGATAATAGACAAACTAATGAAAAAATAGACAGTATTAAAGAAGATAATAGACAAACTAATGAAAAATAGACAGTATTAAAGAAGTTAATAGACAAACTAATGAAAAAATAGGCAGTATTAAAGAAGATAATAAACAGACTAATGAGAAAATAGACAGTATTAACGAAAACTCAAAGAAACAAAATGAAATTTTGAGTGAGAACTTAATCAAACTAATGAACGAGAAGTTTGATAAGAATAAAGAGGAAACTGATGAGAATAACTGGCAGATAAATGAAAGATTAAACCAAATTAATGAAAGGCTTGACAGGAACGACGAGAGCTTAAAGCAGATTCAGGAAAATAACAAACAAAGAGACGAAAGAATTGAAAACAATAATAAGGAGTTGCGGCAAATTATAAATGAACAAAACCAAGCGTTGAGGGAAGTCATCAATGAAAGGATTACAAATGTCAAAGAAACACTTAGCAAAAGGGTGGATGATTACAAAGAGGAAGTAAGACAGCAAATAGTTGAAACCAAGGTAGGTCTATAAAAGAAGGATGAAACCATCATACAACTCAGAGTGGAAGTAGAAGCCAGAATAAACCAAACAGAAAACAATAACGATACTAGAGTAAAGGAGGTACAAGCAGAAAAACGAAAAAATTAAGCAAAGTACAAATTAACATAGCCGGAAGAATAGAACGGGTTAACAATGAAATGAAGACAATGAAAATAAGGCAAACACGTCAAAGGAAATTAATGAATACATGGAAAGGATTGGAGATGATTAAAGGGGGATTAGTTAAGATGCATAATATACCAATTACGGAACCAAGAGAAGTAAGGCAATTAAGAAACTCTAAACGAACCACAATTGAATTCCCGGAGAGATTAGAAGGACCGAAAAAGCCAAAACTAACCGAGGAGCATGGAGGACTTATGGAGATTATGTATGAACCATTCGAACGATTAAGAAACAATACGGATGAATCAGTGAAGAAGATAATGGAAATATTCCTGGAAGATAACAAAAAATGCAGGGAAAGATTTTGCTGGAAAATACATAAAATCTATAAAAGAATGGATGAGAACCACCAATCACTGATAAAAGAAATAAACCAGAAAATAGAAGAAGAATTAATAAGGACAGAATCAGTTCGAAAAACGACGGTAGACTTTAGCATAAATGAAAATTTTATAGCAACCAAATGGAAGAACCAGATGATAGTGAGATACTTCACAAGGACAGAAATAATTCTACACACTAGAGAGATCCGAACAACCGTATAGAGGAAATAATCGACCACGGATAAACCAAGTACAAACAAAATATAGAGAAAAGGGATGGATTTTATGGATAACAAATAAAGCAAATCAAAGGAAAATAATGAGAAACTAATTAAAATATGTTAAACTAACTATGAAATGAAATAAACTAATTACACGATACTTCAGAGAAATTTTTTGGAATCAATTAAAAAAAAAACCACAAAATTCCAAAAATAAGTAAGAACATCTTACTATATAATTCAGAAGAAATTATTTGGGACCAATAATCATAAAAGAAGATACCATGAATGACAATAATAATTATATAAATAACCATATTAATCAGGATAATTACGATGATAAGAACAATTAAAACTAGTTGCTATTTAGGAAGAGTTAGAAATGGGTTGGATAAAGGAAGAATATGCCAATGCAATTTATGATAAGGAGGAGATTCAGTGTTTAATTGCAGAAGTAAATGGGAGTGAATCAAAAATAATAAAATACGTATGCTAAAGAATAATTAATTGACAGCACGGAACTAAGGAGAATTTAAAATAAATATTGAACAGCTTTAACTACTATACTGGTGAATAATATGATAAATGGAAATACAGAACAACGAGATAAATAAGTTAAGAAAGTATTAGGATACCTCAGAAATAATAGTAATCATCCCTTGAAGTTTGTAACGAAGGAGCTACCTTATAGATAATAATTATGTGTATTGTGTTGTGATAGTGCAACTTTATTTTTTTCTGGACAGTATAATATAACTGACGTTCTCCGTTGTTAATATACCTCTGTAAAATATAACAGTATGTCTGAGTGTAAATTGTGTCTGTGTTTCTTACCACTTCGTCCTCGCACGGCGATGTAACTCACGATGTTTGGGTCCGTAGCGAACGTACTGGTGACCAGGTATCGTGGTTCCCGATCTGAGGTTCAAAAGTAGTGGATAATCCCCGGGTGGCGCCAAATTGTTTGTATAAAACAATTAAAATTGTCTCCTTACCAGTGTTTTATTCGAACGATGTGGAGAATTAAATTCGTCCCGCCTTTTCTCGATTTTTGTTAATCGAGTTAGCAGTTACAGTATTCGCTACTTGCGCGCTAGGTGTCGCATCAGAAACATTCGCTATACATATAGTTTTAAACATACACTTTCTAATGAAAATAAAACACAATTTAACACACACCGTATAGATTTATTATTAATTTGAAGTTAATATTTTATAGACACAAGTTGTAATTAATTTTTTATATAAAATTTTGCACCGGATAATTCTTTATAAGACTCTACTCAAGGTTTAACCAATCGATTTTGAATACAAATAAACACACACTATGGCGTGCTATGACACCAATCAACAAATATTTCGTTCGACGGTTGTGAGATCTTTTGATCACGTTAAAAGGTTCAGATGCAATTACAATATTAAAAATACACAACCTTACAATGTTTTTTCTTAAGTATGGTAATGTGTAATGGTAATTGGTTTGTTTGAGTGTCGTACAAGTGGTTTAAAAGTCGTACATAAATATGAGGTTAGTTCTATAGTTTAACAAATTTTCTGTGTCTTAATATTACGATTTAATTCTTGCAAGAGAATAAAAGTGATTCAGTTGTATTCAACATATATTGAGAAATATTCAAAGTGCGTTTATTTTTTGGAAGTTGAAATAATTTAATTGATACTTAACAGCGTTGTAGTACGGAATTACTCTGTAGGTCGGGAAGGAAGGATGGTGGTAGAAATATAACTCATTTGTTCTTTATTCAAGCTTCGGCATCTTTTTAAAAGTTGTTTGGATTTATTTGTATACTTCGTCTTCACTTAAACGTCTTCTTCATCAGGTAATGGTGTTCAGTACTCATCAGACTCCTTTTCGATCAATTTCTAAACATTATTTTACTTTTAAAGTATTTTAAATATGAAAATGTGTTGTACTGAATTCTCGCTTCTGGTTTGCGTGAGCGTCACTTTTCAAGTAATTGTATTCAACGGTAATTACTTTGTCAAACGTCGTTTCCATGGTTACATCATTATTCTCATTGGGCGAGCTCGACATGAATACATTGTTAACAATATTTGAATTCCTTTCAAATCTTCCTATATCTTCTGACTTCCTTCCTCCTCTTATCTTCCTTCTTAGTTATTATCTATTTGCACTGTCATTTATATTTTCTCACAAAGATTATTTTGGTATCCCACAATATTGGGTTTTTTCAAGTTTTCTAAGTTTACAATTAATTTCATACTTACTAATTACATTTCTCTGTTTATATAATTCCTTAATTTAATAATTTGTTTGTAATAATAATTACCATTCATCCTTGGTGAATTAGTCACCTTGGATTTGTCCATTACATGGTGATTTTTATACAATCAGTAATTGTTTATGTTTGACCGTTAGGCCTGTTTCACATCTAAGTAGCCATTACTGGTTTTTTATGGCTTCATACACAATATATTTCATTTAGTCCTAAATTGTTATTTTGCTTTTATAATTAGGTTTAATGTCTCTGGAGGTGTTTTAATTTAGTCTTTTGGTGATCTTTGTATGTAACAACTGTGTTATTCAATATTACTGGCTAATTATTTACTATTCATTTCCAATATAACATATAACATCTAGGTCTATGGTCTGTATGATTCTTACAGCCATATCCAATTCATAAACAATAGTTTATACAATTCATTATTTCTTATTTGTTGTTCTGGTGCTAAACAATCTCACCTCTATTGAACTTTTTTCATTAAACTTCCCTTATAACATGGGTATTTACTTAATGTTAATACAGACTTATTTTCTAATGCTCTTTGCTCTCCCTTCCATGTTAACATCATCTTATTACCTTTCCTTGTGAATCACACCTTTAAACTTTTACAATACATTCTTAAGTTATAGCAATACTATTTCATAGTCATTACAGTGAATATCACTACTTAGTGTTCATTATTTACTGAATCAATATTCTATTCTAAATATTATTCATTGTAACTTTGTTAAATGTTATTGTTCATTCTTAAAACTTAAACATAGGTTATTTTACTAAGTCTTTATCTTAGCCTACTCTCCTCTTACTATTTTTATCACAGACAATATTTTTATTTATTATTCACTTGCACTTTCTTAAATTATTTAGTGTCCATTATAATTTATTTAGTATTTCTTTTGTATTATATCACTCTAGGATAAATCACTTTCACTAGTTCAACTTCCATTTATTTCTCATCATTTTATTCTCTTCATACTATCTATATAAAATTATTACTATAATACTTATAACTAATTTACCTCAAGATATACTTTTTTCCTTTAGGAACATGTTTCAGGAGATCTTGTTCTCCCATCTACAGCCTTCGCCATCTTGTTTCTGGTGAAGTATTTGTGTGTTGGCTTCTGGATGTTATTAAGGTAGTTTGTTGGTCTTTGGTCTTTCAAAGTTGCATTATTGTGTGTGGTTGTGGTATCTGTTTTTGTATTTTGTGTATTTTCGATGTTGAGTGCTTTGAATATTGTGTCATGTTTTGTATTGATTTGTATTTGTTCTGGTATTAATTTGTTTTGTGTTTTATGTTTGTAAATCAGATTTACAAATGACAGTGCAAATAGATAATAACTAAGAAGGAAGATAAGAGGAGGAAGGAAGTCAGAAGATATAGGAAGATTTGAAAGGAATTCAAATATTGTTAACAATTTATTCATGTCGAGCTCGCCCAATGAGAATAATGATGTAACCATGGAAACGACGTTTGACGAGGTAATTACCGTTGAATACAATTACTTGAAAAGTGACGCTCACGCAAACCTGAAGCGAGAATTCAGTACAACATATTTTCATATTTAAAATACTTTAAAAGTAAAATAATGTTTAGAAATTGATCGAAAAGGAGTCTGATGAGTACTGAACACCATTACCTGATGAAGAAGACGTTTAAGTGAAGACGAAGTATACAAATAAATCCAAACAACTTTGAAAAAGATGCCGAAGCTTGAATAAAGAACAAATGAGTTATATTTCTACCACCATCCTTCCTTCCCGACCTACAGAGTAATTCCGTACTACAACGCTGTTAAGTATCAATTAAATTATTTCAACTTCCAAAAAATAAACGCACTTTGAATATTTCTCAATATATGTTGAATACCACTGAATCACTGTTATTCTCTTGCAAGAATTAAATCGTAATATTAAGACACAGAAAATTTGTTAAACTATAGAACTAACCTCATATTTATGTAAATAGATAGCAAAATAGACACAACAAACAAAGGATTGACGAGATGCACAGAATAGAAGAGTCATTACGGGAAGAAGTGGACGCCTGGCGCGACCGACCATGTAACAATAACCATGTCATGAACACGGACAACAGAGATACTATTAACTTCCGTAATTATAAAAGGAACCCTATTGAATTCCTGAAGAGGGTGGAAGAGTTAATAATCAAAAATCGAGAGACTCGATGGACAACAATAAGGGGGATGTTGGACGAAATGTTCAAGGAGACCTATGACAACTGGTGGACTGCCACCAGACCAGACATCCAAAGCATTCAAGAATTTAAGACCCAGTTCAAGGCTAAATACTGGTCTGAATCGACTCAGAACATGGTCCGCAATAACCTAAGCAATGGGAGGTATGAAAATCAAAATGGACTATCTCTCACATCCTACTTCTTGGGAAAAATCTGCATGGCCAGGAATTTGGAACCACGTATACCAGAAGAGTGTCTTGTAATACAGTTGTCTTACCACTACGACAACGCCATCCAAAAAGCACGGATGTACAGCCAGGTAAAGACCATTCAAGACATGGCTAGCTTATTGGAGAGCCATGAGCACGAGTGGCAGTACAGAAAAAATAGAGTGTCCAGTTTCAGGAATAATAGAACAAATGATGGACAATTATCACCAATCCAACAGGGGGATAATAAGCCACCGGTAAACAACCCTAACAATTATCAAGGGAACCCACGGGGCAATAACGTGCCCAGAAATGTCAACAGAAATGGAAACAATAATAATAACAACTTCTGGAACAACTACAGGGGTAACTACCCATCGAATGGTTACAACAACTATTATCGCCCTGGAAACAATAACAATAACAATAATCAAGGATACCGACCACAGGTAAATTACATGAGGGGACAAAGACAACGGAGTCCAGGAAGAAACTATCCCCCATCTAACTATCGACGAACGTACTTTAACCAGGTACCCGATACGAGAAGCCACCCATTCGAAGAAAATCCCAGGAACAGCGTAGATGACCGGAACAATCGACAGGAGCCGAACGCTAAGCAACCAGTAAACACTAATGAAGTTAGAGACAATGAGGCCAACCCTCATTTAAACGCCTAAGGTCAGTGAAAACTGTGGACAGCCCATCACTGGACCAATCTCTTGGGGAATGCACGACGACGAAAAATATAATCACTATAATACAAACGAATTATCTAAAAAATATAAGAGATGAATTGGTTGAAGAAAGTAATCAACCAATGTCCAGCCGAAATAGTGAGATAGTGTACGTTAATGCCCAAATAAATGGAGTCATGTCAACATTAATGATCGATACTGGATCCAACATATCTTTAATTGACCAAATAGAGTTAAACAGACTACAACAAGAAAGTAGTACACCTATACCAACTCTACCAATAAATAACGTGACAATTATCGGTGCTACCGGCAGACAAAACAAAACTGTCAGGAAACAAGTGTCCCTGGAACTTAAAAGTGAAGACCTAACATTCAATATGTCTTTTCTTGTTGCCAGTGGCCTACCATTCTCAATACTTGTGGGATGTGACATACTCCGACAATATTCTGCCATAATTAATCTAAAGCAGGGAGAAGTGTCATTAAACATGGAAAATGGAATATGGACAACAAGTATAGTGAAGGGTGTTAACTTACCTTCAATAACCCACTGTTATACCATATTACAGAATAATTACTGTCAACAAGCACAGGTAAAAATAATGAATGAATGGGAGGATGAAGAAATATGGTCAAACAAGTTGGAGGAGATCAGACAATTCCAAAGAGAAGTACGAGATCAACAGGTTAGTGCTCACCAGGCAGAGGATCTCATAAAAATGTACAATCAATATCGACACATTTTTTCTGATGCCCCGGGCAAGGTAAAAGATTATCAATATCAAATCATATTCAAGGAGCCCGTTGATTTTAAGAAAAAATCATATCCTATCGCATACTCTCAAAGAAATGCAGTGAAGGCAGAGATCAACCGGATGATGGAAGAGGATATAAAAGAATTAATACAATCCCCATATACAAGTCCAATAGTGGCGATACCAAAGAATGACGGAAAGGTAAGAATATGCCTCGATGCTAGAGAAATCAACAAGATGATAGTAAATGATAGAACGTCCCCAA
Organism: Magicicada septendecula; assembly: GCA_034769895.1. NCBI lineage: Eukaryota > Metazoa > Arthropoda > Insecta > Hemiptera > Cicadidae > Magicicada > Magicicada septendecula. The sequence continues at coordinate 305,763,706 of CM068375.1, forward strand.
GCGAAATTGAAGAGATCCTTAAGAAATTCCATGGCACGAAATACATCAGCGCATGGGATACAGTCTGCGGATACTGGCAGGTAGAGCTACACCCGAACAGTAGGAAATACTTAGCTTTTCTGTTCGATGGGAGAAACTACCAATTCAAAAGACTGCCATTCGGGCTAATTAATTCAGTTGCCGTATTCGTCCAGTGTTTGGATCAGATATTGGGACAAGAGGTACTTAACTTTACTACTGTATATGTAGATGACTTGTTGATCACCTCATCAAATTGGCAAAAACACTGTAATAGAGAGGAGACAGTTTTGAAAAAATTATCAGATAACCATATTACCCTTAAGCTGGATAAATCAAAATTCATAGCCAGCAAGGTACAATTTTTAGGTTTTAATCTGACAGAAGAAGGTATCACCCCTTCAGCAGAGAAGGTTGAAGCAATACAACGATTCCCAACACCAAAAAATAAAAAACAGCTACAGTCTTTCCTTGGAATATGCAATTATTATCGGAAATTCCAGGACCATTATTCCAAGCTGACAGCACAATTTCAAAAACAGTTATCCGCTAAAAATAAATGGACATGGGGAGCCGACCAAGACAAGGTATTTGAACAAATAAAAGAAAAATTTTTAGACACCGTCATGCTACACCATCCGGATTTCCAAAAGCCATTTTTCATGAATTGTGATGCGAGCGACGTGAGTGTCGGTGCTGTCTTATATCAAGAAGATGATAAGGGGCAACATATGGTCATAAGCTTTGCAAGTAGAACCTTAAATGCATGTGAAAGGAACTACCACGTCACGGAAAAGGAATTACTTAGTGTTGTATTCGCCTGCGACAAATTCAGGACATACATTTTAGGGTACAACGTAACCGTGAGAAGTGACCATCGATCCATATCTTTCCTTAAACAATGCAAGCTTAGTCATGGAAGACTAACCCGATGGATATTACTACTGCAGGAATACCATATTAACTGGGAATACATACCAGGAAAGAAAAATACTGCTGCTGACATATTATCACGTATCAACATCCAGCAACAAACATTCGAGGGAGAGAAAGAACTGCTAGTCAAGGTATATAACATCATTAAGGATAGAACAGATCTGGAAAAGATAACGCTGGAAATAAGCAAACAGCAAAATGTGGACCCAAAGATAGTGAGTATCAGAGAAAGAATACTGAAGGAAGAAGAACCCATTGTACAGTATTATAAAGTACACGACAACTTATTATTCATCAAAAATAACCCTAACGTTGGAGAATGGAAACTAGTAATCCCATCTATAGATTCCCTTCTATTATATAGAAGAACAAATAATCATGGACTACCACATCCGGTACGGCCATATGGGTGCCATGAAAGTAATCAAGGCACTAGAGGAGCAAGTGTATATCAAGAGTATCTATCGAAAGGTAAGCAAAACCATACAAAAATGTCACATCTGTCAAATGGTGAAATGCAACAATGCTAAAAACGAGGGTATGATGATACCCATAATATCAAGCCAAAAATTAGAAAGAGTATTTCTTGATATTTGTGGTCCATTTCCTCGCAGTGGAGGAAGACACCGATTTAAATTCATTATCATCATATTCGATCACTTCACCAAGTATACCAAATTATATTCCATTAACCGTGCTACTACCAAGAAAATTATTGAAATTATATTGAACACCTTTATACCAGAAGTGGGAAAACCTATGGCCATAATAACCGATCATGGGACCCAGTTTAAAGGAAATCTATGGAAAAGTAAACTCTGGGAACATGGTATTAAAACATACAAAACATACGTTTATCATCCCAGCAGTAACCCAGCTGAGAGAATACTTAGAGAAGTGGGTCGGATTCTGAGGACCTACTGCCATAATAAACAAAAGGAGTGGCACAATTACCTAAAGTCCACTGAAGAATTTATAAATCTGGCTTACCACAACTTCACTGAAACCACACCATACTCAATGATGTTTGAACGACCACCACCTAGAGAGATAAACGATCTAATTAAATTTCCCACCAATACCGAATACCAATTTGAAAAAAGAAGAATTTATAACAAAATTGCAGAGAAAGTAGAGCAGCAGAAAAGTAAATACTCTAAGAACCACCCACATACGATCAAGTACCAGATAGGAGAGAGTGTATTAATAAAGAACAGGGAATTACCCAGCTCCATAGAAGGCATTACAAAAAAGATACTATTGCTATACGTAGGGCCGTACACTATCACACAAGACAAGGGCAATAACACATATGAAATCACCAACCCCATCACTAAGAAAATAAAGGGGTATATAATCAAGCATCGATTAAAAAATATTATGACAGTCAAACTTAACTGAAAGGAATTCAAATTGAAAAAGCCAACCAAGTTAGTTGGAATAAAAGAAAGAATAACACAAGCAAATAAATTTGCTGATAAATAATAAAGAAAAAATATATATAAAAAATGAATTTCAAAATTCAAAAAAGTTATGTAAGGACAGCTTACACAAATATTTCGAGAATATTTTAGACCAATTATAAAATGGAGAAATAAAGCTACCAAGAATCCACATAAAGTAAGAAACACAAACTTACTATAATCTTTGAATAAAAATTAATAATAAAGGAGTGAAGTTACAAAACATTCCTACAAAATAAGATTAAGTTATAATAATCTTTAGCCAAAAGATGAGGCACAAAAAAGCAAAACATACTATAAAGGAATAAGCTACAAAAATTCCTAACTAGTAAGAAACACTAACTTATTATGATATTTAAAAAGTTATGAAAAAAAAGGTATCAATCAAAATGATCAACTTCCACAACTATTTAGAAAGAAATGGGAAGTAAGAGTAAACAAACCAATGATCAAAAAACGAAATATATAAAATAAACATTCTTAGAGCTATAATATGAATTGAGATGAAACAAAGAGTAATTAAAAATGAATAAAAATGTGAATTGTATCAATGAAAAACAATGCTTCAAGTATTATTAAGCAGTATCTATAAAGAAAGATGAAAAAATATTTGACTCGAACTGAGCAATAATGAAATACAAAAGTAAAAGATTCCCAATAAATGTTATGATTATTATTATTATGTTGAGTCACGAGATGACTGTATTTAAGATTCATTAATTGAGATTGACTGTTGAATAAGTCCAGCAATTATTTAACTGAGCAGGGATGATGTTCCCCTGATCTCAGAATAAGAGTAGTTTTGAACGACGGAGTTAGGTAACCCAATAGAGCCCATCCGAATCGATTGCAACTACAAAGTAAAGATAGTTAGGGAAAATAAGATTTATAGGGAATAATTTATAATAAAAAATCAATAAGCCAGTTCGTAATAAGAAAAAATAATGAAGAAAAGAATCAGAAGAAAGGAAATGAAAGATACAGAATTAAGCATAAAAATTGAGTGAGAAGCAGGAGAATTTAAGAAGAAAATGATACAATACAATTGATAATTTCATCAAACTTAGAATCACATTTATAAAATGATCAATTTTGGTGGAAGGGCATTATATAACATCACCAAATTCAGATAAATTTTGATAACAATAAGTATGTATAAAAAATGCTAAATAATAACCTTAATAACATCCAGAAGCCAACACACAAATACTTCACCAGAAACAAGATGGCGAAGGCTGAAGATGGGAGAACAAGATCTCCCGAAACATGTTCCTAAAGGAAAAAAGTATATCTTGAGGTAAATTAGTTATAAGTATTATAGTATTATAAACATCAAGAAACGGACTATAGCAGAAAGTGATTGAAATAAAATTATTAATATTATGTCTTTCTATGTTAACAAATTACATATATTCCTAACTCTTTGGTTAGTGTACTTTTATCTATTGTTTTCTATTACTGACTATTTATAATTGTCATTCAACCAATACTAACATTCATTAATAGTTTTGGTTCTTAACCGGTTTCATTTTCTTTATTATTTTGGATTACATTATTTCTCCCTTCTCTATTTTTTTCTCGTCTAGTTTTCTTGACGTGTTTCATTTTGTTTTCTTCCTCGTGGGTTTGTTCTCTCTTGGTTTTCATTCTTCTTCTCCTACGTTCGTCTTGTTTTCATTATTTAGGTTTCTTAACTGGCCAATCTCTGGGGTTGGGTCAATGTCGTTTGTCAGTCAGTCTATTATCTGAGTTTCTTTATTAATCACTTTTGGTTTATTACTCCTTCTCCTTCCATGTTAATTACCTTTTATATATATTTGTTACTCTCCACATTATTTATTTATTCAAATATAGTATTATTTAGCATTTTTTATACATACTTATTGTTATCAAAATTTATCTGAATTTGGTGATGTTATATAATGCCCTTCCACCAAAATTGAACATTTTATAAAACGTGATTCTAAGTTTGATGAAATTATCAATTGTATTGTATCATTTTCTTCTTAAATTCTCCTGCTTCTCACTCAATTTTTATGCTTAATTCTGTATCTTTCATTTCCTTTCTTCTGATTCTTTTCTTCATTATTTTTTCTTATTACGAACTGGCTTATTGATTTTTTATTATAAATTATTCCCTATAAATCTTATTTTCCCTAAATATCTTTACTTTGTAGTTGCAATCGATTCGGATGGGCTCTATTGGCTTACCTAACTCCGTCGTTCAAAACTACTCTTATTCTGAGATCAGGAGAACATCATCCCTGCTCAGTTAAATGATTGCTGGACTTATTCAACAGTCAATCTCAATTAATGAATCTTAAATACAGTCATCTCGTGACTCAACATAATAATAATAATCATAACATTTATTGGGAATCTTTTACTTTTGTATTTCATTATTGCTCAGTTCGAGTCAAATATTTTTTCATCTTTCTTTATAGATACTGCTTAATAATACTTGAAGCATTGTTTTTCATTGATACAATTCATATTTTTATTCATTTTTAATTACTCTTTGTTTCATCTCAATTCATATTATAGCTCTAAGAATGTTTATTTTATATATTTCGTTTTTTGATCATTGGTTTGTTTACTCTTACTTCCCATTTCTTTCTAAATAGTTGTGGAAGTTGATCATTTTGATTGATACCTTTTTTTTCATAACTTTTTAAATATCATAGTAAGTTAGTGTTTCTTACTAGTTAGGAATTTTTGTAGCTTATTCCTTTACAGTATGTTTTGCTTTTTTGTGCCTCATCTTTTGGCTAAAGATTATTATAACTTAATCTTATTTTGTAGGAATGTTTTGTAACTTCACTCCTTTATTATTAATTTTTATTCAAGGATTATAGTAAGTTTGTGTTTCTTACTTTATGTGGATTCTTGGTAGCTTTATTTCTCCATTTTATAATTGGTCTAAAATATTCTCGAAATATTTGTGTAAGCTGTCCTTACATAACTTTTTTGAATTTTGAAATTCATTTTTTATATATATTTTTTCTTTATTATTTATCAGCAAATTTATTTGCTTGTGTTATTCTTTCTTTTATTCCAACTAACTTGGTTGGCTTTTTCAATTTGAATTCCTTTCAGTTAAGTTTGACTGTCATAATATTTTTTAATCGATGCTTGATTATATACCCCTTTATTTTCTTAGTGATGGGGTTGGTGATTTCATATGTGTTATTGCCCTTGTCTTGTGTGATAGTGTACGGCCCTACGTATAGCAATAGTATCTTTTTTGTAATGCCTTCTATGGAGCTGGGTAATTCCCTGTTCTTTATTAATACACTCTCTCCTATCTGGTACTTGATCGTATGTGGGTGGTTCTTAGAGTATTTACTTTTCTGCTGCTCTACTTTCTCTGCAATTTTGTTATAAATTCTTCTTTTTTCAAATTGGTATTCGGTATTGGTGGGAAATTTAATTAGATCGTTTATCTCTCTAGGTGGTGGTCGTTCAAACATCATTGAGTATGGTGTGGTTTCAGTGAAGTTGTGGTAAGCCAGATTTATAAATTCTTCAGTGGACTTTAGGTAATTGTGCCACTCCTTTTGTTTATTATGGCAGTAGGTCCTCAGAATCCGACCCACTTCTCTAAGTACTCTCTCAGCTGGGTTACTGCTGGGATGATAAACGTATGTTTTGTATGTTTTAATACCATGTTCCCAGAGTTTACTTTTCCATAGATTTCCTTTAAACTGGGTCCCATGATCGGTTATTATGGCCATAGGTTTTCCCACTTCTGGTATAAAGTTGTTCAATATAATTTCAATAATTTTCTTGGTAGTAGCACGGTTAATGGAATATAATTTGGTATACTTGGTGAAGTGATCGAATATGATGATAATGAATTTAAATCGGTGTCTTCCTCCACTGCGAGGAAATGGACCACAAATATCAAGAAATACTCTTTCTAATTTTTGGCTTGATATTATGGGTATCATCATACCCTCGTTTTTAGCATTGTTGCATTTCACCATTTGACAGATGTGACATTTTTGTATGGTTTTGCTTACCTTTCGATAGATACTCTTGATATACACTTGCTCCTCTAGTGCCTTGATTACTTTCATGGCACCCATATGGCCGTACCGGATGTGGTAGTCCATGATTATTTGTTCTTCTATATAATAGAAGGGAATCTATAGATGGGATTACTAGTTTCCATTCTCCAACGTTAGGGTTATTTTTGATGAATAATAAGTTGTCGTGTACTTTATAATACTGTACAATGGGTTCTTCTTCCTTCAGTATTCTTTCTCTGATACTCACTATCTTTGGGTCCACATTTTGCTGTTTGCTTATTTCCAGCGTTATCTTTTCCAGATCTGTTCTATCCTTAATGATGTTATATACCTTGACTAGCAGTTCTTTCTCTCCCTCGAATGTTTGTTGCTGGATGTTGATACGTGATAATATGTCAGCAGCAGTATTTTTCTTTCCTGGTATGTATTCCCAGTTAATATGGTATTCCTGCAGTAGTAATATCCATCGGGTTAGTCTTCCATGACTAAGCTTGCATTGTTTAAGGAAAGATATGGATCGATGGTCACTTCTCACGGTTACGTTGTACCCTAAAATGTATGTCCTGAATTTGTCGCAGGCGAATACAACACTAAGTAATTCCTTTTCCGTGACGTGGTAGTTCCTTTCACATGCATTTAAGGTTCTACTTGCAAAGCTTATGACCATATGTTGCCCCTTATCATCTTCTTGATATAAGACAGCACCGACACTCACGTCGCTCGCATCACAATTCATGAAAAATGGCTTTTGGAAATCCGGATGGTGTAGCATGACGGTGTCTAAAAATTTTTCTTTTATTTGTTCAAATACCTTGTCTTGGTCGGCTCCCCATGTCCATTTATTTTTAGCGGATAACTGTTTTTGAAATTGTGCTGTCAGCTTGGAATAATGGTCCTGGAATTTCCGATAATAATTGCATATTCCAAGGAAAGACTAGCTGTTTTTTATTTTTTGGTGTTGGGAATCGTTGTATTGCTTCAACCTTCTCTGCTGAAGGGGTGATACCTTCTTCTGTCAGATTAAAACCTAAAAATTGTACCTTGCTGGCTATGAATTTTGATTTATCCAGCTTAAGGGTAATATGGTTATCTGATAATTTTTTCAAAACTGCCTCCACTCTATTACAGTGTTCTTGCCAATTTGATGAGGTGATCAACAAGTCATCTACATATACAGTAGTAAAGTTAAGTACCTCTTGTCCCAATATCTGATCCAAACACTGGACGAATACGGCAACTGAATTAATTAGTCCGAATGGCAGTCTTTTGAATTGGTAGTTTCTCCCATCGAACAGAAAAGCTAAGTATTTCCTACTGTTCGGGTGTAGCTCTACCTGCCAGTATCCGCAGACTGTATCCCATGCGCTGATGTATTTCGTGCCATGGAATTTCTTAAGGATCTCTTCAATTTCGCTTGGGGACGTTCTATCATTTACTATCATCTTGTTGATTTCTCTAGCATCGAGGCATATTCTTACCTTTCCGTCATTCTTTGGTATCGCCACTATTGGACTTGTATATGGGGATTGGCTTAATTCTATTTTATCCTCTTCCATCATCCGGTTGATCTCTGCCTTCACTGCATTTCTTTGAGAGTATGCGATAGGATATGATTTTTTCTTAAAATCAATGGGCTCCTTGAATATGATTTGATATTGATAATCTTTTACCTTGCCCGGGGCATCAGAAAAAATGTGTCGATATTGATTGTAAATTTTTATGAGATCCTCTGCCTGGTGAGCACTAACCTGTTGATCTCGTACTTCTCTTTGGAATTGTCTGATCTCCTCCAACTTGTTTGACCATATTTCTTCATCCTCCCATTCATTCATTATTTTTACCTGTGCTTGTTGACAGTAATTATTCTGTAATATGGTATAACAGTGGGTTATTGAAGGTAAGTTAACACCCTTCACTATACTTGTTGTCCATATTCCATTTTCCATGTTTAATGACACTTCTCCCTGCTTTAGATTAATTATGGCAGAATATTGTCGGAGTATGTCACATCCCACAAGTATTGAGAATGGTAGGCCACTGGCAACAAGAAAAGACATATTGAATGTTAGGTCTTCACTTTTAAGTTCCAGGGACACTTGTTTCCTGATAGTTTTGTTTTGTCTGCCGGTAGCACCGATAATTGTCACGTTATTTATTGGTAGAGTTGGTATAGGTGTACTACTTTCTTGTTGTAGTCTGTTTAACTCTATTTGGTCAATTAAAGATATGTTGGATCCAGTATCGATCATTAATGTTGACATGACTCCATTTATTTGGGCATTAACGTACACTATCTCACTATTTCGGCTGGACATTGGTTGATTACTTTCTTCAACCAATTCATCTCTTATATTTTTTAGATAATTCGTTTGTATTATAGTGATTATATTTTTCGTCGTCGTGCATTCCCCAAGAGATTGGTCCAGTGATGGGCTGTCCACAGTTTTCACTGACCTTAGACGTTTAAATGAGGGTTGGCCTCATTGTCTCTAACTTCATTAGTGTTTACTGGTTGGTTAGTGTTCGGCTCCTGTCGATTGTTCCGGTCATCTACGCTGTTCCTGGGATTTTCTTCGAATGGGTGGCTTCTCGTATCGGGTACCTGGTTAAAGTAAGTTCGTCGATAGTTAGATGGGGGATAGTTTCTTTCTGGACTCCGTTGTCTTTGTCCCCTCATGTAATTTACCTGTGGTCGGTATCCTTGATTATTGTTATTGTTTCCAGGGCGATAATAGTTGTTGTAACCATTCGATGGGTAGTTACCCCTGTAGTTGTTCCAGAAGTTGTTATTATTATTGTTTCCATTTCTGTTGACATTTCTGGGCACGTTATTGCCCCGTGGGTTCCCTTGATAATTGTTAGGGTTGTTTACCGGTGGCTTATTATCCCCCTGTTGGATTGGTGATAATTGTCCATCATTTGTTCTATTATTCCTGAAACTGGACACTCTATTTTTTCTGTACTGCCACTCGTGCTCATGGCTCTCCAATAAGCTAGCCATGTCTTGAATGGTCTTTACCTGGCTGTACATCCGTGCTTTTTGGATGGCGTTGTCGTAGTGGTAAGACAACTGTATTACAAGACACTCTTCTGGTATACGTGGTTCCAAATTCCTGGCCATGCAGATTTTTCCCAAGAAGTAGGATGTGAGAGATTGTCCATTTTGATTTTCATACCTCCCATTGCTTAGGTTATTGCGGACCATGTTCTGAGTCGATTCAGACCAGTATTTAGCCTTGAACTGGGTCTTAAATTCTTGAATGCTTTGGATGTCTGGTCTGGTGGCAGTCCACCAGTTGTCATAGGTCTCCTTGAACATTTCGTCCAACATCCCCCTTATTGTTGTCCATCGAGTCTCTCGATTTTTGATTATTAACTCTTCCACCCTCTTCAGGAATTCAATAGGGTTCCTTTTATAATTACGGAAGTTAATAGTATCTCTGTTGTCCGTGTTCATGACATGGTTATTGTTACATGGTCGGTCACGCCAGGCGTCCACTTCTTCCCGTAATGACTCTTCTATTCTGTGCATCTCGTCAATCCTTTGTTTGTTTTGTCTATTTTGCTATCTATTTTATTTAAATTGCTGTAAACTCTTTCCATTCTTTCCCCCACATCTGTTCATACAGCTGCTATCTCCTTCTGGTTTTCTTCCCGGACTAGATGTATGTCCTGGTCCATCTGTTCACATCTTCTGACCGTTTCTTCGTGGCACTCTTCAATTCTTCTTTTATTTTCTCCTTCGATATCATTCATTTTATTGAGTACTTCCTCACGGACTTCTGAAACCTTTTCGTTGGTTTTCTCTAGCTTCTCCAACGTCTCCTCTAATTTTTCATTGATTTCCGTGACCTGCTGTTTTGCTTCTTCTCGGTACTCCATTAATTGGTGTGCCATCTGCAGCTTCATTTCTTCTTTATTTTTCTCGTGGTCCTCCTTCAGCTGTTCCCTCAATTCTTCCTTCAATTCTTCGTTTCTTTGCTGAATTTCCTCCATCAACCGTTGTTGTAATGTTTCATTATTTTGGTTAATTGACTTCAACTCTTCCTTAGTACTTTCATTTGAACTCACTATTTTTTCATTGATCTGTTTCAAATTGTCATTGGTTTCTTTCTTCATCTGTTTCAGACTCTCCTCATTCTTGTCGAATTTCTCCTTCTGTTTCTTAAAATTTTCATTAGTCTCTTCCTTCTGTTTCTTAAAATTTGCATTAATCAATTCCCATAATTGTTGTAGGTCCATGCCTCCTCTGGCTTCCTCCCTACCTCCAGTCTGTAATTCCATTTCTTCGTCTTGGGTTGGTTCTGTTGTGGTTATTGCTGTCTCCACTTCTTCAAACGGTGTTCCTTCCTCTTCTTCCCCTCTATTTTCTTCCATTTCCTTTTCCTTCACCAATTTTTTCGATACTCCTCTGGTATGCATCTTGATCTCCTTTCGTGACCGCCGCTAGAACTTCGTATCTTCCTTTTTTCAAGCTCCACCAGTTGGTTGCCAATTTATAATATAACTGACGTTCTCCGTCATTAATATACCTCTGTAAAATATAACAGTATGTCTGAGTGTAAATTGTGTCTGTGTTTCTTACCACTTCGTCCTCGCACGGCGATGTAACTCACGATGTTTGGGTCCGTAGCGAACGTACTGGTGACCAGGTATCGTGGTTCCCGATCTGAGGTTCAAACGTAGTGGATAATCCCCGGGTGGCACCAAATTGTTTTTATAAAACAATTAAAATTGTCTCCTTACCAGTGTTTTATTCGAACGATGTGGAGAATTAAATTCGTCCCGCCTTTTCTCGATTTTTGTTAATCGAGTTAGCAGTTACAGTATTCGCTACTTGCGCGCTAGGCGTCGCATCAGAAACATTCGCTATACATATAGTTTTAAACATACACTTTTCTAATGAAAATAAAACACAATTTAACACACACCGTATAGATTTATTATTAATTTGACGTTAATATTTTATAGACACAATTTGTAATTAATTTTTATATACAATTCTGCACCGGATAATTCTTTATAAGACTCTACTCAAGGTTTAACCAATCAATTTTGAATACAAATAAACCCACACTATGGCGTGCTATGACACCAATCAACAAATATTTCGTTCGACGGTTGTGAGATCTTTTGATCACGTTAAAAGGTTCAGATGCAATTACAATATTAAAAATACACAACCTTACAATGTTTTTTCTTAAGTATGGTAATGTGTAATAGTAATTGGTTTGTTTGAGTGTCGTACAAGTGGTTTAAAAGTCGTACATAAATATGAGGTTAGTTCTATAGTTTAACAAATTTTCTGTGTCTTAATATTACGATTTAATCCTTGCAAGAGAATAAAAGTGATTCAGTGGTATTCAACATATATTGAGAAATATTCAAAGTGCGTTTATTTTTTGGAAGTTGAAATAATTTAATTGATACTTAACAGCGTTGTAGTACGGAATTACTATGTAGGTCGGGAAGGAAGGATGGTGGTAGAAATATAACTCATTTGTTCTTTATTCAAGCTTCGGCATCTTTTTAAAAGTTGTTTGGATTTATTTGTATACTTCGTCTTCACTTAAACGTCTTCTTCATCAGGTAATGGTGTTCAGTACTCATCAGACTCCTTTTCGATCAATTTCTAAACATTATTTTACTTTTAAAGTATTTTAAATATGAAAATGTGTTGTACTGAATTCTCGCTTCTGGTTTGCGTGAGCGTCACTTTTCAAGTAATTGTATTCAACGGTAATTACCTCGTCAAACCGTCGTTTCCATGGTTACATCATTATTCTCATTGGGCGAGCTTGACATGAATATATTGTTAACAATATTTGAATTCCTTTCAAATCTTCCTATATCTTCTGACTTCCTTCCTCCTCTTATCTTCCTTCTTAGTTATTATCTATTTGCACTGTCATTTATATTTTCTCACAAAGATTATTTTGGTATCCCACAATATTGGGTTTTTTCAAGTTTTCTAAGTTTACAATTAATTTCATACTTACTAATTACATTTCTCTGTTTATATAATTCCTTAATTTAATAATTTGTTTGTAATAATAATTACCATTCATCCTTGGTGAATTAGTCACCTTGGATTTGTCCATTACATGGTGATTTTTATACAATCAGTAATTGTTTATGTTTGACCGTTAGGCCTGTTTCACATCTAAGTAGCCATTACTGTTTTTTTATGGCTTCATACACAATATATTTCATTTAGTCCTAAATCGTTATTTTGCTTTTATAATTAGGTTTAATGTCTCTGGAGGTGTTTTAATTTAGTCTTTTGGTGATCTTTGTATGTAACAACTGTGTTATTCAATATTACTGGCTAATTATTTACTATTCATTTCCAATATAACATATAACATCTAGGTCTATGGTCTGTATGATTCTTACAGCCATATCCAATTCATAAACAATAGTTTATACAATTCATTATTTCTTATTTGTTGTTCTGGTGCTAAACAATCTCACCTCTATTGAACTTTTTTCATTAAACTTCCCTTATAACATGGGTATTTACTTAATGTTAATACAGACTTATTTTCTAATGCTCTTTGCGCTCCCTTCCATGTTAACATCATCTTATTACCTTTCCTTGTGAATCACACCTTTAAACTTTTACAATACATTCTTAAGTTATAGCAATACTATTTCATAGTCATTACAGTGAATATCACTACTTAGTGTTCATTATTTACTGAATCAATATTCTATTCTAAATATTATTCATTGTAACTTTGTTAAATGTTATTGTTCATTCTTAAAACTTAAACATAGGTTATTTTACTAAGTCTTTATCTTAGCCTACTCTCCTCTTACTATTTTTATCACAGACAATATTTTTATTTATTATTCACTTGCACTTTCTTAAATTATTTAGTATTCATTATAATTTATTTAGTGTTTCTTTTGTATTATATCACTCTAGGATAAATCACTTTCACTAGTTCAACTTCCATTTATTTCTCATCATTGTATTCTCTTTCTCTACATACTATCTATATAAAATTATTAATATTATGTCTTTCTATGTTAACAAATTACATATATTCCTAACTCTTTGGTTAGTGTACTTTTATCTATAGTTTTCTATTACTGACTATTTATAATTGTCATTCAACCAATACTAACATTCATTAATAGTTTTGGTTCTTAACCGGTTTCATTTTCTTTATTATTTTGGATTACATTATTTCTCCCTTCTCTATTTTTTTTCTTGTCTAGTTTTCTTGACGTGTTTCATTTTGTTTCTTCCTCGTGGGTTTGTTCTCTCTTGGTTTTCATTCTTCTTCTCCTTCATTCGTCTTGTTTTCATTATTTAGGTTTCTTAACTGGCCAATCTCTGGGGTTGGGACAATGTCGTTTGTCAGTCAGTCTATTATCCGAGTTTCTTTATTAATCACTTTTGGTTTATTACTCCTTCTCCTTCCATGTTAATTACCTTTTATATATATTTGTTACTCTCCACATTATTTATTTATTCAAATATAGTATTATTTAGCATTTTTTATACATACTTATTGTTATCAAAATTTATCTGAATTTGGTGATGTTATAACAGAGATGAAGTTCCTCTGATCTCAGACGATATAGTTAGAGAAACAGCAGAGTAATGGAAGCCAATAGTGCCCCTCTGATTCCGTACCAGCTATGATATTAGGGAAAAATGTTAGGGAAATATAGTATTTTAGGGATTATACACCAAGGGAGGTAATTAAATATAAATATGATAATAAGAAATGATGGCGTAATAAGCTAGAAGAAGTTATGAGTTCCAGAGAAAAGGACAGGTCTACAACTGAGTGAGGTACCAGTAGAGAATTTAATGGCAAGATATATAATGAGTGTCAACACAGTTTTCCGGTGCAATTAAAAGTTTAAGGAATAGAAATAGAAAATAAACCCCAAAGAACCCATTGAATTGCATACTAAAGCAGAAACAATAAAAAACTGAACCCATTATAAATTGATACCAATTTTATCAGACAAATATTCCTGACCTGAACTATAAGTTTATTTCAACTAAACGAAATTCAGCTAAAATAAACTTCTTTTGGAGGGGGAGTATTATGTAACGTAATGAAGTTAAGGTCCCAGACGTTACACAAAAACTTTATCACTATCAAAATAAAACAATACCCAATGTGTGCAATAATTAAGGTCAGGAAGGTAAACCTTCGTATAATAAACAGATTAATAATACCTAGTAAGGTTACTAGGTAATAGAAAAATAAAATGTCTATAATTACAAACTATAAAGTGATCAGTGGAAGGTGTCAGCTATAAACAGTGTTAATCAATATAAAAATACTATAGACAGATTCATTAATTGTCCATAGATAATTGGTAGACTTATATACTAAAGAGGAGACTAATTAATTGTTATATAAAATGTTACGATGATGTGCATGTTATTATATTTTGTCATGTTATTTTGTTTGCATGATATTTATTCTGCATTTTGTATGTAGCAGGAGTGAAGCAATTGCTTTGAGAAAGCAGCAATTCATGGATGTTAATTTCATTTATGTTAAACTTTATAAGAGTAAATATTAGGATACTCACTTTTAATAAATAATAGAGATATTATTGGATTGTATTTGTAAGCTTGTCCATGAAGGCAATAATTGTTAATAAATTGCCAAGGGGTCATTGTAATTATATTATAAAAAGATGAAGGGTTCAGTACTAAAATAAATAATAAATTGAAATCAGGATGAAATAAAATTAGAATAATTGGCCATAAGCCAGTGACTCATTGTACAGTAGGTCAGGTCAGAAAAGTTAAAATATAAAAACTATAACACATGTAATAAAACAAATAGGCCTAAAGCTAGTATTTTGTAAAGGGAAAATAATACCTTTTAAACTAAGTCGATCAAGAAGAAAATGTAGTAAAATGTATATAGTTTAATAATGCACATTATGTGAAAGTTTTATATGATGTAATGTAATTTTAATAAGGGAGTATTTTATTAAGTAAGTGCAAGAATATTTTCTAATTACGGCTCTAGGATAACAAATGTTATCCAATAACAGAAGAAGAAATGGTTGTCAAGGACTACAAAATAGGAGATATCTTGTTGATTCAGATTCAATTGTTATATGTGAATGAGTTGAGTTCAGTTGATAAAAATTTAGAAAAGAAACCAAAAAACCTAATGAATAAAATCAATATAAATCAAATTTCATAAATAGTAATCCATTAAAAAGGACAGTGGGTCAACTTCCGAGGCTATCACTCAACAAATATAATTCGATATACCAACAAAGTTAAACGAATTTCTAAAAAAATAAATTAACCAACCTATTAACTGCGAATGAGTAATAATGAAGATTAACTATAAATAAATGAAGATGATCCATAACCTGGAGATGCCAAATTAATGAAATATATTAAAAACAAACAAAGAAATTTAAAATAACGTCCAAAACCTCACTTTCCACAACCGAACGAAGTCTTAATACTACACAAATTCCATTGGGACCTGTAACCACCAGAACCGTGAAGATTCACGAAGATCAGAACTGAAACTTCTACTACATCCTGGGACATCAATACCAAACTTTTATTGAGAAGCTGGAGGCTGATATTTTCCAGACATTGAATCAACATTCTGTTCTCGTCTCTGCGTAGCGAAACACGGCCATATTAAGTATCTTGTCAATGTACGGTAAAAAACCAGCTTATGTTTGAACTTTATATAATAAGATGTAATACCTAGTAACCTTAAATTGCATTACCTGACCTTACTAATAGTCACAAGAATTCCATGTACCCTGAGATAAAAACAAATTAAAAAATATAATTAAATTTTAAAACATCTAAATCCGAATTCAATGACGAATCGATTCAATCCTGTGTAATCGATGTGTTGTATCTGTGGCATGAGGAAGCATCTGTTTTGAATTAAAAAATATATAAAATAAAGAATCCTTCTTGAATTTGACGATTTCTTGTTATTTGTAGAGTAATTAGTGCATTTCGAATAAGTTGTAATTTACAGAGAAAGGAACGTGAGAAATACAGCAAGCGGAACAACTTAACCTATAATAACAGGCCGATCATAAACAACAGCGCTCGTCTGGACAGCTGGTGAATACGGGAGAATAGAAAACTAATTCGCTTTATCCGCTCTCCTCTCTTCGCTCTCTCGATAGTGGATGGAGACTAGGCTTGAAGAATAACGATTGAATTACCCAATATATTAACTGGTGTAGAGTGTTATTCTTTGGTAAAGCACTTAAATACTATCTAAAATAGAGATATTATCAATAATTGAATAATATAATCCACATAAAATATTGTCCCCTTATAAATAGATTGATATTGCAGTATTTAATAGAGACCACTTACAACTTCAAAAAATAAAATAAACACAAAACAATTAACTTAAAAAACAACGAAAATTAGTTGGGTTACAAATTGGCGAACCCAAGCTTATGGTATAATTTTATACGGTATAAGGTATATTATAAATACAGAAGATAAACGTTTCAATACATATTTGATGTTGTTAGAAGTTACGAAGAGCTACTAGAGAAATTAAAGAGAGAGAGAATTAGTACTATTGTTGACTTACCTTGTTATGAAGATAGTGCAGAAATAAATAATAATAACGTTGATAATTGTATTGAATGCTTACCTGTGCATAGACGTGGAGTATTAATAATAGATGATTCTGAAATTGAGAGGTTAAAATACTTAGGGTGATGGCTAATAATACAGACGGTGACGAGACCAAAACTAATGAGGTAAACAGGCTATATGATTTGATAATAATGTGGGATAATCCAGTAGATTATTATGTGGTTTTTATGGAACAATTTGGACGGTAGCGCGATGATTTTATTTTACTAGGTTGGCTAATCTGATTTATATCTCATCAACGTTCGCGTAATCGTACTTTGACCAGTGCACATTCAGTAATCTCGGCGTTCGGTTCGCCGGACCTTTCCGTCAAGTTAGTGTCGACATTAGATGTAGGCCTTAGGCCTTACTATTTTCTATCATGGCCAACTAGCGCCACAACTTCATTCTTAACTAAATTTATTAATTATTGATTCAATATGCAGCATTAGCCAGCCTTCTTTCAATTTATTACAGCTGTAATGTGATCATTCAAATTATTAAAACTATTCGTATACAGTCCACTTCTCTTATTTCTTAATGTAATTTAATACATCCTACACAACATCTTCAATCATAATGGAAGACCAGCAGACAAATATTTAATGCAAGATACATAATTTTCGCCCGCTCGGGCTGAACAAATTAACTCTTCCGGTCCGCACTTGCGGGACGTTACTTTTCTTAAACTGTTTCGGCCCACTTGGGCCGGGATCAGCCATATTTTTGGTCACTCCGGACCTGGATTTCCACTTAATGTCTTTTGTATCTTTTTCTGGCCATCACGGGCGGGTTAGCACGTCAGCTAATGCGACCGTGGCGTGATTTGCGTCGCCACTTCGCTCGTCGTCTTCAGGCAACGTGATAGCAAGTTCCTGCCGGCTGCAGTGCCTCAAGGTGGTCATCTGCCAGCTGTTCACCATCATCATCAAGGAGCCGACGCTGCGGGACGTCGCTGACCAGGTACCACCAGCAACAGTAATAAGGTGCGTAAAAGAATGTCTGAGGAAGGCCTCAAGGTGCTGACCAGAAAGAGAGGCGGATTAAAGTCCGCGATAGTGCGGATACAATCCGCGGTAAATTCATTTGACATTAATTTAACCACAAAACATTTGTTGACTGTGAGATTAGAAAGTCTTAAGAGCTTAGCCTCGAAGTACGACGAAGTACAGTCTGAGATAGAGCTTATAAGTAAAGACGTGAGCACTGCTCAGGCAGACCGAGTCGAGGTTGAGGAAATGATATACTCAACTGAGGCAAACATTTTACAACTTCTTGACACTGTTAATACTCAGACTGTGCCTCCTGTACTATCGACGCCTGTGCATTTAAAACCGATAAGTTTGCCCTGCTTCTCAGGCAACATACTTGAGTGGCAACATTTCTATTCAATTTTTAATGATCTGGTGCATTCAAGATCAGATTTAACACCAGTACAGAAACTGCATTACTTGCATTCATCGGTGAAGTGTGAACCATTAGACTTAATTAAATCATTACCAATTTGTCAAGAGAATTATGTAATAGCGTTGAACTTGCTGTCCGATAGGTACAATAATCCATTTATATTAGCAAAATATTATGTACAGAACCTACTTCAGGTTAAGTCCACAATAAAGGACTCAGTCCAAAGCTTGGCTGAGTTTACGAATACTATAACGTCTTCTGTTAATTCGCTGGCGGCAATGAAGCTGTCTGTAAACCTATTTGAGTTTATTACTATACAATTGCTTTCCACTAAACTTGACCCTATCACTTTAAAACGTTGGAAGGAGTCTATAGACCCTGACAACTTGCCTAGTTTTCAAGACTTTACTCATTTTTTGAATTTGCGCCGACAGCTTTTAGAAAATACTATGCCAATTGAACCCGGACAGCAATTCAATAAACCTAGTGTAAAACCAAACAATAAGTTTGAGAAATGTAGTTTAAGAAATACTGCTGGCAGCAGTACCTTTAAGAGTTATCATGCTACGGCAAGGCATTATTCATGTGTGTGCTGTAAATCTGATCACCCGCTTTACATGTGTAATAATTTTCGCATATTAAGTGCCGCTGAGCGGGGGCAATTGGTGGCAAACCATAAATGTTGTATTAACTGCCTTAGAGCAGGTCATTTGATAACAAATTGTAAAAGTAAACAGGTTTGTAAAATTTGTTCAAAGGGTCACCACACCTTGCTGCACGCTAATTACGTGCCGAAATCAGCAGCTGCCAGCAGTAACTACTGCTCATTTAAATTACAGTGTAAAAACAATGTACTTTTATCCACTGCAGTTGTATATGTCATTGATCAGGCTGGCAATAGGCATAAGGCGCGCGCACTTCTTGACGCCGGGTCTCAGATCAATTTTTGTACGAAATCATTTGCGAAAAGATTGCACCTCAAACTAACCCGATCTAATATTCCGATTACAGGAATAAGCAACACAGCGTGTTGCGCTACTGACATTGTTTCTATGCGTATTATGTCTCGCTATCAGAGACATAGTTTCGAGGCCAAATTTGCCGTCTTATCTAACTTAACTCATAATCTGCCTTCAATATTGTTTGACATCAACCGGTTCCACATTCCAAATAAAATTTTTCTCGCCGACCCAGATTTTAATATATCTTCACAGATCGACATACTATTGGGGGCTCAATTTTATCTAGATTTAATATTAGCTAATAAGTACACACGCGGACCCAACTTCCCTATCATTCAGGAGACAAAACTGGGTTACATTTTGGCCGGCAATCTGCCCAAGCACTGCCACACCCAGGGTCCTGCTGTTTCGTTCTTGGCAAGGAACAATGACAGCCAAATCCTGCAATCTCTTGAGAGATTTTGGGAGGCAGAAACGATCCCCGGCGATACCCCTAATGGCGAGTCGGCTTGCGAAGAGCATTTTATGCGCTACACTCAGCGCAACCACGAGGGTAGATTTATAGTGTCGCTCCCATTCAAGTCTGATAATCCTCACTTAGGGGAATCCTACACAAGTGCCGAATCAAGGTTTTTAAACTTGGAGCGTCGATTCAGGCGCGATCCCAAGCTCGCTCGCGACTACGCAGACTTTATCGGGGAATACATGAAGCTTGGGCACATGACACCCATTGATCATGGCGCTATCAATTTAGGATCGTCAAATATTTATTACTTGCCTCACCATGCCGTGTTTAAACATTCTAGCTTGACCACAAAATTGCGCGTTGTCTTTGATGGTTCCTCCAAGACTACAAATGGCCTTTCGTTAAATGACCTATTATTGGTAGGCCCCAATGTTCAGCAAGATCTCTTCTCTATTCTGTTGCGGTTTCGCACACATAAGTATGTCCTGATTGCTGACATCGAAAAAATGTATCGTCAGATTCGCGTTGCTGAAGAGGACTGTCACTATCAGCGTATTTTGTGGCGTGACTCTCCCCTCGAACCACTTAAGCATTTCGCGCTGCGAACAGTAACTTACGGCACGGCTAGCGCCTCCTTTTTGGCCACACGGTGCCTTTTACAAATTGCTAGAGACAATCAAACTTCCTTTCCCCAAGCGGCTTTAGCCATCACTAACGATTTTTATGTAGACGATCTACTTACCGGTTCTGACACTATCCCCGATCTGACTAATCTGAAATCCGACCTAGGTGCGTTACTTGCTCAATATGGTTTCACGTTGCACAAATGGGCATCAAATGAACCCACAGCGGTCGCAAGTCATCACAACCTTTCACGACCCCTAAATAAACAGGACAATGTGCGTACCCTGGGCATTCTTTGGAACAACACTGCTGATTCATTTTTGTTTGATGTCAACCTATCTCTGGTTCTTCATAGCATATCCAAGAGGCAAATTCTTTCAATAATCGCCGGAATATATGATCCACTGGGTTTAATCGGACCAGTTGTCTTTTTGTATAAACACTTCATGCAGCGACTCTGGCTTTGTAAGCTTAGTTGGGATGAACCGCTTTCCGGTCAGTCACTGTCGGATTGGCATTCTTTGTGTAACAAATTAAGTCTGATTGGTAAAATAGTGGTCCCGCGATCTATTCGTTGCAACCATCAGGCGGTTACAGTTCAGTTGCATGGTTTTTCGGATGCTTCCGAGAGAGGGTTCGGCTGTTGTGTGTATGTCCGAGTCATTTATCAAGATGCTACTGCTTCCTGTCGTGTTTTGTGTTCAAAATCTCGCGTGGCTCCCTTGCGCCAAGTGTCATTACCTCGTATCGAGCTCTGCGCTTGTTTGTTATTATCGCGACTTGTGTCTAAAATTATTCCTGCTCTTCATTCATTCATTGAGGATGTACATTTGTATTCCGATTCTATGGTGGCTCTTTACTGGATTCATGCGCAGTCTTCGCGTTGGAAAACATACGTCGCTATTAGGGTTGCTGAAATTCAGCGTCGCACGCAAACTTGTACCTGGCATCACATTGATTCGCGACGCAATCCTGCTGATATTATTTCTAGGGGGTGTCTCCCGGACGTTTTGCGCGATTGCTCGCTTTGGGGGCACGGTCCTGGCTGTCTGTCTCAATCGTCAGAGTCTAATCCTTTTCCATCTTTCGTACCGGCCACTCCATCATCTTCGGAAGTCATCGCGGAAGAGAAAACTACACATAACCGTTCGCTAATGTCTACCCTGGCTGTTGACTTATCGTTGGACTTTTCCTCGTTACACCGGCTGACACGTGTATACGCGTACTGTTTTCGTTTCATCAGAAATATTAGGCACTCATCTGCGGACAGGCTTTCGGGCGATCTGACCCCTGCGGAAATTCATCAGTCTCTTAATTTCTTTATAAGGCAATCTCAATCGACCCACTTCCCAGGCGAAATTAGTTGTCTTCGGAACGGATCTTCTGTTTCCATCAGAAGCAAGTTAGCCTCTCTCGACCCGTTTCTTGACGACACTGGAATGATACGCGTGGGCGGACGATTGCAGCATTCCCAGTTATCTTACGACTCGAAACATCCTATCGTACTACCCCCATCGGCGCATGTCACACGCCTTATCATCGAACGCGAACACATTCGTTTGCTTCATGCTGGTGCGCAGCTCGTGCATCATTCACTGCGTCAACGTTGGTGGATTGTTAATGCCCGGCTAGTCATCCGTTCCATTATTCGTAAGTGTCTCAAGTGCATCAGGTTTAGCGCCACACAGCAGGTTCAGAGGCTTGGCATCTTGCCATCCCCTAGAGTCACTCCTTCAAGGCCGTTTCTATTTTGCGCGGTTGATTATGGTGGTCCCTTCATGATTCGTCATGGCGGGCAGAAGTCTAGAACTCTTACTAAGGCGTACGTGTCTCTGTTTGTTTGCTTAGCAACTAGGGCTATTCACCTGGAATTGGTGTCCGACCTTACTGCCAGCGAGAGACGAGATGTGACACTATGGTTACAGCACAATGCGGCTTTATTCCGCCATTGACTTATTATTTATTACGACCATTTGGTCAACATGATTGTGATGGATGTCACAATATTTTTGTCAATTTTGCGTCATGGCACGCTTCTGAGTATCACAGTTCTGGTGATATCTTAATATTTGTATTGTATGTTAATTTTTGTGGCATACTATGTCACACTTTCATTGATCTCATGGGGTGTACTGCATGTCTTTGGGTGGTCTTATTTATTAATGTTATTACATAATATTCGCATGTTTGCTGTCAAGTAACCATGCATTCATTTCTTTATATTGTTGCTGATAAATATGTACTATTTTGTGAATGTCTTAAATTGTTTCTGTAATTTCAGTATTGTATTGTTGGCTGACATTACAATTATTTATCTTGTAATTATGCAAATTATTATTGTTGTATTCACATAAATTGTGTCGATGTAAACTATTGTAAGCGTCTACCGTGTGTAACTGCCTTGTCTAATTTATTTATATTGTACTTATATTTTATTCATTTTTGTAAGTAAGCATGCACAATTCTTTATTTAAATTATGACATACACGTCATATCTGGGCTACATTCAGCATCTAGCTTGCTCACACGTTGGCATACATTGTAAATTCCTGAAACTTCAGGAATAGCGTATTTAGGTCGATACATGTCGCCCTCCTGAATATACAATGAAACATGCAACTGTAACATGTTCAACAACAATTTTATTCATGTAATGAACTTCTGTACAGGTCTACGGACCATTAAGCTAACTCTATGACTTGCATATTATGTATTTCTCGTTCATGTTTTGTAATGTTACGTACTGCGCACTTGTGTCAGTAATATTGGTTAACCAGACTTAGTGGTACATGAAACAGCTGTTTGCCAAACCTTGGCCTACAGTCGCCTATCTGCATGCTTATCTCAAATTAGCGGCCGATTGCCGTTATCTAATCTCAACTCAAGGTTCAACTCAGCCTTGAAGCTGATTCTAATTATTAAAACTCCACTATTTCAAATTGAATTGTAAATGTATTATAATTTATTAAAGAATGTATTAAAAAATCTTTTTGATTTTTGACGGGCAGCTTATGGACGGTAGCGCGATGATTTTATTTTACTAGGTTGGCTAATCTGATTTATATCTCATCAACGTTCGCGTAATCGTACTTTGACCAGTGCACATTCAGTAATCTCGGCGTTCGGTTCGCCGGACCTTTCCGTCAAGTTAGCGTCGACATTAGATGTAGGCCTTAGGCCTTACTATTTTCTATCATGGCCAACTAGCGCCACAACTTCATTCTTAACTAAATTTATTAATTATTGATTCAATATGCAGCATTAGCCAGCCTTCTTTCAATTTATTACAGCTGTAATGTGATCATTCAAATTATTAAAACTATTCGTATACAGTCCACTTCTCTTATTTCTTAATGTAATTTAATACATCCTACACAACATCTTCAATCATAATGGAAGACCAGCAGACAAATATTTAATGCAAGATACATAATTTTCGCCCGCTCGGGCTGAACAAATTAACTCTTCCGGTCCGCACTTGCGGGACGTTACTTTTCTTAAACTGTTTCGGCCCACTTGGGCCGGGATCAGCCACAATTTGAAATATTTTAGAGAATTATTATATAAATAATAATAATGAATTGAGCGTGAGTAAAGATGATAATTGTTATATAAAAATAAGACTATTATACGATGATGGGGGTTAAATAAAAATTCAGTGAAGGGACCGTTTTAAATATTTTAGTTTATGGTAATTACCTGGCTAAATTAGGAAATGAGGTGTGGTAAACAGAAAAATGATGACAAGAAATTGTAAATAAATTTATAGTGAAATTAATTGTGTTTGTGTTGTAAAATATATGGTATGTAAATAATGTGTGTATGTAGTAGAAATTGATGAAATAATAATAATAATATTTTGGCAGACTAAATAACGAGAATAATTATGAAGGGGATAATAAATGAATTGTAATTGTTTTGGAGTAAAGTAATTAAAATTACTTGTGTTTTAAATAATTGATTAATTTAAAATGCTGTACAAAGAGATTTTAATAATGAATTTAAATGATTTTAGGAGATTGGAACTTGATAATAAATAGTAAATGAATAAATGTAAAATGTAGTTAGTCATAGAGTCATATGATTGTTAAAATGTTTCAGAAGATACATGGAGTTGTGTACATGATTTGGTGGTGACAAATGTTTATATTTTGTGTCTATGACAGTATATGAGTGATGTACTGTAAGTATGAATTTTATAATACAAGTAAATAAAGTAAAATGTTTACATGTGTTTAAAAGGTTTTAAAATTAAATAATGAAATTAATTTGAGGTAGTTATGAGTTTTCTAAGGTAATTTTCAATGATCATATTAATGTAAAATGTTTGGGTGAAAATAATTATTTCAATAAGACATTTGAATCAGTCAAGTTAATTTTAAATGGGTATTAGACAGAATAAGATTTTGGAATATAAGTAATACAGAAACAGGGTAATAGTAGGGACACAGTAGCGATAGTGTATACATGTAGAGCAATGAGAGTGATATAATTGGAGAGTAAATAATGATGGTGATATTTTGTAAAGAGGGTGGTGTGGTAAGGAGTCCTTAACGACAGGCGTTATTGTGGGAGGGAATAGTTTTAAATGGGGTTTGGCGGAGTTACCTGGAAAAGGGCCAGGAACTAATAAGGGAATGAGTATAAGGGAGGGTACACACATCTTAGGTACATAGAGGGTATAAGATATTTTATTATAAGAGGAGAATAAATCGAGGTAAGTGGAATTAGTGTTGAAGGGGGTTATTATGGAGAGATTGGTGTCACCATATGTAAATCTGTTAGTTTGGTTAGAAGGAAAGAAGGGGAGTAAGTTTATATATAAATGCCCATTCGATAAATTAGATCATTATGAATAAACAAGAATCACCCAAACTAATTGTTGATGAAAATGATGAATAGAAGTTCGTAATTGAAATGTAACAATAAATTGTAACAAGATAAAGAGTTTATGGAGTTTGAGACTAAACCAAAAATTGAAATGTTTGTAATTTTATTCAGATGCAGATTAAATGTTTATTTTAATGGAGTGAGAGAGTGAATCCTTTTTATTAAATGGTCAATTAAGTTGTAATTAAAGATTCAATCATTGGTTGATGATAGCCTATGTAAGTAGGAATAGAGTAATTTACGTGAATAAGTAAATGTTTTGTTGTACTCACTATTTTATGTTAATGAAGGTCACAAGTAGGAAAGTTAAAGAAAGTGAAATGTTTGATGTTTAAAAGTTAAAGTGTAGATGAGTCTCAGAGATGTTAACCATGAAAATTTAAATAATAAAATAACCAAACATATAAGAGTTTACTGTCCGAGAATTGTAGTAACGGTGTAAGTGTGAGCCTTATATGTCTTTTGGTAGTTTCCCCTACATTTCAGGCGGTCACGGGTTCACCGAACCTTGACCGTGGACTTATAATGTAAATATATTCTAAATTGGTGAACATAGAAATTAACCAGGGGGTAACTCAGGGGAATCTACATAACTATGGAATAGCGGCTATCATCGAAGGTGGTGATAGTGCCATTTTAAGGGTGTGTGAATCATTATAGTAGGATTACTGGTGTCCTCGGACATCAGTAATGCCGAATTTTATATAACGCTGAACCAAGAACGGTATAGGGAGCGTCTATACCCTATATAAACTTAAGTTCTTGGGGATGCAAATGGGCGCCACAGTCCACCAGCAGGAAACAATAGTATGTGTGGAAAAGGAGCTGGCCGTTACAAGCCAGGGGCACAGATACCGCATCTGTGCATAAGGCAAATGCTCGATCCGGTTTATCCGGCGGGTGGTTACCTAATTGTAACTGGGTAAAGGGGGGAATTAAGAAAACGATGTAGTAGGAGTGGTAACTGAGAAATCAGTGAGAGGGTGATGACATCTGTAAACAGCGGGCCGATCAATTTCACTTACTCTAAAGAGAGAGTTGGTGGTTGACGACCCAGTTCCTGTTCAGTAACAGTTGCTATAACTATGATTCAATGATTAGTGATGTATTTCACTTATGAGAATGAACGATTTTAAGTGTTAGGGTCAATTATAATGATTTTGTTTTGATTCAAGAAATACTATTGTAGTAGATATTCGGTCTAGAGGTAATTGATTTAAAAATGGTATGCTCTGTATAATAATTTTATAAAGGATTTTACTGGTTTTGGAAAAGATTGTTGCAAGTATAGAGGATGTTTATCCTATTTTGTTTATTATGTTTTATTGTGTTATTATTTGTACTATGTTAGGGTATAATAGTATAAACTATAAGGTATAAACATATGTCATGTATTTTGCATTATATACTTTTGAAGTGTATCTAGGATGAGGTCATTCACCTGACCCAGAGAGATCAGCTGATGACTGATGTTTGATATGTAGTCTGTTTCCTACAATTGATTCATAGATTTTGTTAATCAATATTGAAATAACTAAATAATAAATCTGGGGTAACAAAATAATTCTTTTTTGGGAATCGATTTTTTTTGGAAAAAAAAATTTAGGTTTTGATTGACAGATTGTGTTTCGATATTCAAAATATTTTGTGGATTATATGTATGGCTAATGTATTAATTGATTTATATTGTTCATATTATACATGTTGTAAACAAATGTAATAATAAGGGAATTTATGATTTAATAACGTGTTCAATTTATTTTGTTTTTTATGATGGTTAGCAGTTAATAAAGAAAAGTTTTAAATTCATGTAAAAGATTTTGAAATTTTAAGAGTAAATGGAAAGAGTTGATCAAATTAATGGTAATAGGAAATCTTTGATATTGAACTTAGATTCATTTCTGTAGGTGAACAAAGTCTAAATGATTTAAATTTGATTTGTTTGATTTGAAACTGTAACGTAAATTTTTGAGAAAAGGAATTGAATTGAAAAGATAAAATACTTTATGAATTAAAAGTATGGAGTTTGTTTATAATATAGTAATGAATATATGTACGCACCCAGTATTTGCTAAAGGCAACCCAGTATGCATGTAAGGGGGAACATATCGGTTGAGGATCTGGTATGGTATAAGGCCAGTGTTTGATTTTTTGATGGAATGAGTTGAGGTTGGGTGGTACTATGGTGAGTATCTGTCCGATTTTATGGTGTTGGGATCTCGCACAGAGAAGTCCAGTAATCTCGTTCAGGTGCAGCCATAGTCGCCGAGCTAGGGGGGTAGTTTACCCATGATGCGTTAGGAAATTAAAAGGGGGTTGTTGGCACCATATCCTCACCGATCCTCTTAGGGTTTAGCAATGAGAGTTTTTCTGTTTCGGCAGAAAACCTCTCATTGGGGGGGTATTGTAATATGGCAAAAAGGGGGGTTTTTATTTTTATTAAATTTATTTAAACTTTTAATTGCAAGTCCCATGTAAAATACGGCTGTATTCAAACAAAGAACAGTAAGGTAAATTTTTGGGTGGAGTGTAGTTGAAGAATGCGACACTCATTTGTGAATTCAATGATTGTCACGTATGATATGCACAGACACTCGACGGAGCGTGGCTACTACGCATAAATAGCAAAAACCGACACCACGAAAAATGGTGAGGCATAAAGATTTTATTTCCACGTGCTTGGTAGACGGCGGAAATCAGGTAGAGGCTCCACCTACCTGAGCCTCCTGTATCGTCGCCGTTTAATATCGTCAACATCTTGGCCACATCAACAATCCACACTTCATGTGCGTTGACAAAAATTTAACAGCCTGATGGCTGTGCTTTTCCGTTTGGTTAACAAAGTTTAGTGGGGAGTTTTGTTGGCACTCTCCCCCCAGTCGACAAGACAATTTTAACCCGGCCGGGTGAACACATAGACTCGTGCGCATAATTTTAATAAAATAACAAAACATTGTGAATCAAATAGAAGTGACTAACAGTGAAACATTAACTATTCAATCAGTGAACAAACAGAAAACTTTTTCGGACGCAAATAAGGAAACAAAAATCTAATAAGTGTGCCACGAGTTCTGCCAGTACAACACCAGCCAAGTACAGTATAATAAACCAAAAATTATGAAATTATCATAAAAGCGCTAAAAAAAAGGGGTTAAAAGATGTGAGTGTGTGTGTGTGAGGAGCAAAATGCTGGGTCGCCTTTTATTTGATTGATCTAATAAATAGTTTAATTTAGTTATAAGAAAGAAAGGATGTTTAATTTTGTTTAATTGAAATGTCAGAGAAGGAGAAGGCATGGTTTTAATGGATTTATCAAAAAGAGAGTCATAAAAAAGAATAATAAATGAATGTTAAATAGTTAACAGTAAATGAGGGTAATTATTACTGCAAATAATAACCCTAAATCACTTATAGGAAATGAGTTCACGTGAAGACTCTGGGACCAGATGCAGGTAAGGGATTTGGATGTTTATTAAATATTATTTTGTTATTAATCCGTAATTTCTCATAATTAATACAAAAATATTCTTTTTCCACAAATCTTACCTTCACCCAGGGTCTTCACGTGAACTTGTGACAATAAGTATGATTTAGGGTTGTGTTGTTTAAGAAATTCGACTCTCATTTATAGTATTATATATTGGTGTTTTATTCAACATTTCTTTTATATTTTTTTTAAATTTACTTGTATTCCATTTTTTCTTTTCTCAAAACTATTACTAGTCGTTTCTTTTTTTTTTTAATTAAATATCAAAACTACCAAAACAAAGATTGAAATTAACTTATTCTACTAACTAAGTTAAATATTTCTTAAAAAGGCAACCCAGCATTTGCTCATTCATACTTTCATGCATTCTGCCCTATTAAACTTGAGATCTCTTTGTTCATTATCTAAATTTAATTTTTTGTATTTTGGTTGTAATTTAGATTGTCGGTTTACTTTCCTGATATCGTCTGTGCCACATTTTGAAGCTAGTTCGTTCTTTGTTCCTTTAGTCGTCCAAATTACGTTTGGTTTGCACTGTTAAAATTTTGATCACTGCCAAAAATATATTCTCACTGGTTCACTGAAGATAATTTGATGTTTCACAATTTAACGTTACTTTATATCATTTTTAGTTGTAATTTAATCACATTATTTCCACTTTAATGGATTTTTCAGCTCAAGAGCCTGTTTATCGAACTGGCCGGTTCCAAAGTTATATGCCGACTGCCCTTGTTCTCTAAGCACAAGGCGAGAAGGAATTTTTTCAGACGTGACTTTTCCGTGTGAACGTTGGCCGACACGTGCGCGCATACACATGAACACGCACCCTTGCTGATAGTCTGCATTTTTGTACCTCACCGTACCAGTCACGGAGCTATAGTCGGTGACTAAAAATATACTCTTGTGAAACCGGACGACAGGGACGAGAGAATCAAGTGAAAGGACTTCACTGCTTGCATCTGAAGAGTACTCATCGAACATAGTCAACGCAGAAGAGGACCGCCTCGACCTCAAGATCCTGCTATGAAGAGGCCTTCGCAACAAGCCACTGCGGCAGCTAAGAAGAAGCCGCCGGACCAGAACTCACCTCACCGCCAGCGCCAACATCAAGCTGCAGCGATGGAAGTGGACCAGCCGCCTTGCCAGCAAGACGAGGACAAACCACGCACGACTGGGACCTGCCGCACAGTGCCGGTAAGTCGAGTAGGTAGCGCTACCCAGCGGAATCTGGGGAGTCCGAGAGTGGGACTCACAAATAGAGATGCGGGTTACGCCGCCACTGTGACGGTGTCACAGTTCGGCCCCCGGATACCCGCTGGGCAAAGAGCTGAACTAGTCAGCATTGGACCCGCTGTTAGTGTCCCTGAAGCACTGTGCGGCAGCGACGAGCCCCCCGGCCGGCCACTTGGGCCAGTCGGGAACCCTACGACTCGCGCGGGAAGCCCTGCTTAACCCGCGCAAGTTCGTGATAACAATCAGTCCTTGTTAGGGCCGACACAGCCCGTAAAGGCCGGACCTTCCGGCTGCACGGCCGCTAGTAGGCCAGGCAGCCCCATTCCTCTGCCGGAGTCTGACTCCCCAGACATGGAGACCTCGGCTTCCACCGACTGGGTGGTAGTAGGGCACGGTGGCAAGCCGAGGAAGTCTCCCTCACTGGCTTCCCTGAGTTTGGTTATGGACTCGACGGCATTCCAAGCCTCCGCTGAGGTTGCACCTAGCCGCACCTCCGAAGGAAGGATCCCGCCGGTGTTCGTCACGAACGTCAGGGATATTATCGGCTTTAGTCACCGACTCCGCAAGGTTGTTGCGCTGGCAGATAACGCTTCTGTCAAACTCCTAGCGAGTGAGACTGTGCGCGTTACCTGCCGCAGCGCATCGGAACACTTGAGAGTGATCCAGTGGCTGGAACGTGAACCATTCCAGTTCCACATGTATTCCCTGCACCGAATCAAGCCTGTAGCCAGGGCCGTCCCTAGGGGTCTAGGCGCCCGGGGCAAGCTTACGTTGGGCGCCCCCCTTCCGCCGCGGTTGAAATCGTCCTGACCACAGAGAAGAGACGTTCTCTTGTCTGTGTCCTGACCATGCCAATCTAGACTGGTTTTTATAAAAATATACTGACTAGTAGTCATGAATGTTAGGTAAATAAGAACAGAAACAATAAAAGATATTTCATAGAACGTGATTGTATTTAATTATTTATAGCTAAAAGTAAAGAAATTGAGTTTTTTATAATTTGTTAATTACTGAGTAGGCCTATATACAGAAAGGGCTTAAAAGATATAGTATATTGTGTTACGTGTCAAATTGCACTTTAAAACAAAATTACATTCAAAATGGAGATTAAATCAAAGCCTTTTAAATTAGTGTGAGAACAATATTACGGGTCCGCCTTTGCTAGCATTGCTATATACTTTAAATTGGAATTCTTCTTGCTTTGATTTTTGCAAAATTGGCAATAATTCATTCATGTTGAGTTGTTTGGTGACTTCATTCTCGATGGCAAGTATTGCGAGTGAGGATAATCTTTCTTGCATCATTGATGAACGCAAGTAAGTTTTTATTAGTTTTAATTTGCTGAAGCTACGCTCACAGGTTGCCACTGAAACTGGAATAGTGAGGAGAATACGGAGGGAAATCCACAGGTTAGTGAATAGGTCTCTTCGATCAGTTTTCTTTATAATTCTTAAGGCTTCCAGAGGAGACATTTGCTTTTCATTTGGGGTTTCATTTGTCAGAGCGTTTACATGTGAAAGTTCATTGTAAAGGTCCTTGCCATTTATGTCAGAAACGTTATTTACAGAAAGGTGATCTTGCAAGCTGATGCAAAGTTCTTTAAGTTCTTTCTTTTCTGGCAAATGCTTCAAATCAAATGAAAATCCCCATTTTGATTTGTGGATAGAAAACTTATCCATCCTATCTTTTAAAGACGTCAGCATTGTGTCTACCAGTGGCAAAAAAACATCTCTTTTAAACATAACCTCAGGGGTTGGTTTGTATTCATCTTGACTTTCATAAGAAAACATGTTTTTCTTCATCCTTGGTCGTTTTGTCTGAAATGTAGAATCAATGTCAAGGTCTTTGGCTATTTCTTTTGCTTTTGCTATAGAATCATTCAATCCACTTTCTTGGAACTGCTTTACAAAATCCGTGCAAGCCTTTAACTGGTTTGTGGCCAAAGCAATGTCAGCACTTTTGTTCTGGAGTGTTTTGCTCACGATGTTTATTTGAAACAGTAAATCGTGCCATATGACTAAGCACACCAGAAAAGAAAAGTCTTCCATGTGAATCTGCAAAGACTTTTGCTTCTGATGATATTGTAGCGTCATTTGAGTCTTCACTTAACTGTTCTAGTGATTTTATAACACTGCCATACTGGTAAAGAATGGCAGAGACAGAATTAATCCGTGCTTCCCATCTGGTTTCACATACTTGCTTCAGCGTGAAGCCTTGAACATGCTCGCCTACTATACACCAACGCTTTGGGGATCCTGCAAATATTGTGTATATTCGTTGCAAAACACCGAATAGTAGTGTAGATTTTACCGGTGTCTTTGCTCCATCAGAGACAACTAAGTTGAGACTATGACAGCCGCAAGGCGTATAGAAGGCTAACGGGTAGTTTGACAATATCCTAGCTTGAACACCTTTTTGTATTCCAGCCATGTTGGCCCCATTATCGTACCCTTGTCCTCGGCAGTTTTTGAGATCAAGTCCACAAGATTAAATTTCTTGATTCAAAAGATTTGAGAGAGCTTCACCTGTCGACTCTTCAGCAACAGTATAACCTATGAAGCTTTCTTGGACAACTATTTCACCATTAGTTTCTTTTCTTCATGAACATAACGAATTGTTAGTGACGTTTGTTCCTTGTGACTGACATCTGGCGTACAATCCATGATCACAGAAAAGTATTTTGCAGAATGTATTTTTTTGATGATGTCTTCCCTGACATGCTGAGCAAGTAGGTTAATAATTTCATTTTGGATTTTAACGCTTAACATTTGGACCCGCTGTTCTTTAGCTTTGATCTGTCGTAAGTGTTCTTTCATTGTCGGGTCAAACTGCCCCAGCAACTGGATGAGGCCAAGAAAATTGCCATTATTCTTTGTGAAAAGCTTTGTTGAAGATCCTCTGAAAGCTATATTATTTTCGGCCAGAAACATTATTACTGATATAACTCGTTTTAAAATACTTTTCCATCTTTCTGTTTCAACATTTATTTGGTCTATTAGCCGTTGATCAATAGCTTTATCTCCCTTCAACCTTTTCTCGGCATCAATCCACTTTTGAGTGTTAAGAAAATGTCCAGGTGATGTCTCGTGCGATTTTGCTCGTTCGCAAAATTTTCTCCATTTGTTAAATCCCTCTTTCTTTCCAAAAAAAGATTGAATGGAAGGTTCAAATAAACGACAAGACAAGCAAAAAGCTGCGTCTGCCGTTCGAGAGTACACAAGCCACCTACGTTTAATTCTTTCACCATTTTCTGCAATTCTCTATTGAAATTCATTGGAAAAATGGCGTTTGTCAATCCGTGGGTACTCTTTATCATTTGCCAAAAAAGGTATTGGCTCCATCATTGTAATAATGTCTCTTTCTCTCACTGATAGGTGCTCAGGCCAAGTTGATGGGTCATTGGATAATTGACGTTCAGAACTACTAGTAATAGATTCAGATTCACAATCAGTGAGAACATCGTCTACCTCAAAAGTATGGGTAGTTTCATGTTTAGCTGTCAGTGGATTATCTTGAGCGTCTTGTTTGTTTGTACTAAAATTTTTGGAATGGTGAGATTCTACATTATTAGTTGAATTACAATGCAGTTCGTCATTTGGCAGAGCTACAGATGAAGACGAGGTGGGCATAAAAAAACTTGTTAATTTAGGAACTTTACTAAGCAGTACTTCATGAGCTGCTTCAGCTTCCCTTCCCATTTTCCGCCTTTGAGCCCCTGATTGCTTTGAGGACATTTTTCTTATTTGAAATCTTGGGATATATTGTTCAACCAAAATTCAGTCAAAAGTGTAAGATCTTCATTTTATTTTAATAACTGGAAAAGAAAAAAATGTCACAATCCTCATTGAATAGGTTAAGGACTTTCATAGTTGGCAGTACAAAAAATAATTAGGCCTAACATAATAATTTTCAGTTAAAAAAAACAGAGTTAATTCTTATTTATAGTTAAACAATGATACAATTTCCAAAATGAGCTCACAACCCAAAAGAGCGCTTTATTACGTAAAAAAGATTTAACCTTCTATTTAATACTTTTGAAAAGTATTAAATCTACGTTAAATTCTTTTTAAATTTAAATCGAAACGCACTTTTAAAAAAGTATTAATTTCACGTTTAATTTTTTTTACAATTATTTTATCGATGTGCACTTTTTTAATCATTACTTTATCAGAGCGCACTTTAAAAATGATTAATTGCATGTTTAGATCAATTAATTGCATGTTTAGATCAACAATTTTTAAAATACTCGATTAAAAAGAGAATATTGAGCATTTACTATTATTTCACCTGCATCTCGCACATTAAAATTATTATATAAATACATATTATATTATGTACGAACACAAAAACAATATACACTACACACTCGTTTTTATAACATACACTATATACGCGAAATTTTACTAAAACCTATAGTGTAGAGTGATGATCATCTAATATAAGACGACAGTAAAGAAAGCATTTCTTAGAAATATATAATAATATAAAAATAAAAAATGTAGGCTAATGTAATAACTGGAAACTCATTGGTTTCCTTCTGTTTATTTACTAGGACATATTTTTATTCTAGAAATGCTTAGGAATATACAATAGTCAATATGCATAATTATAATAATGAGACAAATATTTAGTAGGCCTAAATGTATCACGTAGGCCTAACTTACCTTTCTAGGTTATGTATACACACTATAAACATCCACATTATACACACTATAAACATTAATATTCACTATAATACACTAACAAAATACAAAGTAATAAACAATATTTATACAAACTGGATAGAATAAATAAATTTTATAAACTTCAAAACACGAAAGATTTACTGGAAATTTGACGTAAACAACATCGAGTACTGTCAGCTGTCAAGTCAACCTACCAAAATTTCACAAAGAAAACAGTGTAAAATCGGCTGCGGGGCGTGAATAGATGAAGCGTCGTGCAAACGTAGTGGGGACCGCGGCGGGCAGCAGAGATTAACATTCGATTCTAGTAATTGGAAGCTTTTGGAAGCGTTTGGTACTGGTACTATTACAAGCCAGTATATTATACGGCATACGACGATATATGCGAAATACAAATTTTTCTGACTCGTGGCGCCCCCCCTGACGTGGAGCCTGGGGCAGCTTGCCCCCCCTAGGGACGGCCCTGCCTGTAGCCCTCGTCCTTCGGGGACTAGACATACAGGCCGATCCGCAGGTCGTCCTTGATGAACTGTGCGACACGGGCTATAAGGTTGTGGCATCCTCTCGGTTGTATACAACCTATGGCTTGCGTCGACCCCTTCCCCTAATCAGACTCCAGGTAGAGAAGGGCGAACCCATCCAGGCCCTTTTAGAGTTGAAATGGCTTCTCGGGCTCTGCGTTACCGTAGAGCCCTGCCGTCAGACCGGGCGAATTTCCCAATGCCATAGGTGTCAGAGGTACGGCCACAGCAGCTTTGGTTGTCGGAACGCGCCGACCTGCGTCCTATGCGGACTCGATCACCTAACGCAGGCCTGCGCTGTTCCTGACAACCACAGGTACTGTATCAACTGTGGCGGGGCCCATGGTGCAAATAACACGCGCTGTCCCGTTTACAAAGAGCAGCTGCACAAACTTGTTAAGCCAGTCCAGCCCAAGCCAAGACATGCTACGCAGCCAGTAAAAACGGCCAAAGCCTCTGAACCTGTGGTACGGAAACCAGCCCCAAGGTCTGCTCCATTTCCGAAACCAACAAGTGCAGTGGGCCCGAGCGAAGCTAAACAGGCCACACCAAAAGCCGCGTCCTCGGAACCGGAACGCGAGATACCCGCCTACGCAAAAGTCCCGTTGCCGCAGGATGATGAGGAAATTGATCCTCCACTGCCGCCGCCACCCAAGCCTCGCTACCCCAGATCAAGCAAGAAGCAAGGTAAACCTCAGGCCAAGAACACGGGCCAGCCAAAACCTGCCACTGGACCCAAGCCTGTCCGCCAAAAGCCAGAGCGACCACCCGCTCCAGAACCTGCCCCCAAGGCTTCCACCGCCTCGCCCCGCCACAGCTATGCAGCTGCCGCCAAGCGTTCTCCCCAGACATCATCTACCGATGATCTCACCGTCGTTTCCGACTTTCTGGCAAGCTACGACTTTCAGAAAGTAGCACAAACTTTCCTCAAAATCAAGGAATGCTTGGCAGCAGCCTCGCCCCAAGACAAATTCCTCCTCTTGGTGGAAGCCTGCCGTATTATTGGTCTGGTATGAACGGACAACCACGGCAATCCCTCAAGCGAGACCTCGAGCTCATGGCGTGGAACGCCAGCGGCCTCGCTTCCCGGCATTCTGAGCTCTTAGAGTTCGTTGCCCGTCACAAGCCCGATGTGCTTCTTATTGGTGAGACGCACCTGACCCCCCATCGTCGTTTCCGACTACCCAACTACCTGTGCTACCGGGACGACTGGTCGGATCGCGCAGGAGGGGGCACCGCCATCGCGGTGAAGGCGAGTCTTCGCCATCACCGCGTTGTCCTGCCTCAGCGGCGGAACCTCGAGTGCACCGCGGGTGAGCTCCATGGTGCTCTCGTCGGTCTACACGTGGTTTTCGCATACAAGCCTCCACAAACGGAGCTCCTGTCGAACGATCTGGAGGCCGTCTTTGGCGCACACAGAAGGGTAGTCCTGGCGGGCGACCTGAACTGTAAGCACCCTGATTGGGGGAACCGCTTGGTGAACCCAAACGGGGCCCGCTTACGCAGGTATGCTGATGCGGCTCGGGTCACAGTCATGGGTCCTACCGGGCCTACATACTATCCCTCGAGGGCTAACTCCCGCCCTGATGTACTGGACATTGACGCGGTCAGGGGCGTTTATTGCCCGGTCCACGTCTCCGTCATTTCGGAACTGTCCTCGGACCATTGCCTCATCAGTGTACATATAGCTACCCAGCACTCTACCGTCCGCGACGAGCGGCGGGTAATCGAGTGGGAACGCTTTGGCCCGGCGTTCAGTCGCCGCCTACCTGAGCATATCCCGCTCAACACTACCCAGCATGTCGACTAGGCAGTTGCCTTATTCGACACAGCCGTAGTCTCGGCGGTAGACGTGCCCTCCCGGATGAAGCCGGGGCTCACGCCCGACTATCAGCGTATCCCCGAAGAGGTGTCTCAGCTCGCTTGCGAGAGGAATCGCCTCCGGAGACGCTGGCAGAGGACTCGTGACCCGGCTGACAAGGCTGCGTTCAACAGAGCGTCCGGCAAGTTGCGTCGTGACATGCTGGCGTTCCGTAGACGCAACTGGGAGCTAGCTGTAACACAGATGGATGGCCCTGCCGAGAACCGTAATGTCTGGCGGATTCCCAGTGCCCTAACAGGAAAGCGTAAACGCGCACCTCTCCCCGCACTGGTCGGACCCGGCGGTCAACCCCTTGGACGCCCCCTCTAGAAGGCAGAGTTCTTGGCTGACAGTTTAGAGCGACAGTTCGCTCCCAACCCATCCAAGAACCCGGCTTTCACTGAGCAAATCTGCCGCGAGGTAGAGCGCTTTCTATCGGCCGGTATCACAGTCCAGCCGGAGCCCATCTCCCCGGAGGAGGTCTCTGAGAGGATTGTTCAGCTCAAGCCCCTGAAGGCGCCTGGCCCAGACGGAGTCATGAATTCCGCACTCCATCGCCTTCCGGAGCGAGGAACACAGTTCCTCTCTGACCTGTTCAATCCATGCCTCAGACTGGCCTACTTTCCGGTGAAATGGAAAACGGCAACAGTAATAGTGATACCCAAGCCGGGAAAGAATTCTTCTCGCGTGGAAAACCTCAGACCCATCAGCCTCTTGTCCGCGACGTCCAAGGTTTTCGAGCGATTGATCCAACGTAGGATCCGCGACCACCTAGAAAGACTAGACGTGCTGATCCCCGAACAGTTCGGCTTTCGTGAGCTGCACTCCTCGACTCATCAGCTGATGAGACTCGTGGAATGCATTACCGAGGCTGGCTGCCAGGGCAAACAGACGACTGCGATCTTCCTAGACATAGAGAAAGCCTTTGACCGCGTGTGGCACGAGGGTGTCCTTTACAAGCTCACGGAAGTCCTTCTTCCAGATTGCTACGTTCACTTGATCGGCAGCTTTCTGCGAGACCGTAGCTTCCGAGTGAGAATAGACCACGCTCTCTCTTCGGAGAGGCGTATTACCGCTGGTGTCCCTCAGGGAAGTGTCCTTGGGCCTCCCCTGTTCTCGCTGTTTGTCAATGACACGCCCCGAGTTCCTGGAGTTAAGTTGTCGCTGTTCGCGGACGACACTGCGGCTTTTGCCTCAGAGCCGAACGCAAGTTATGCGGCAATCAAGCTCCAGCGTCAACTCGACGCGTATGTCGGGTGGACCGATGACTGGAGAGTTGCCGTTAACGCTTCCAAGAGCGCCGCGGTAATATTCTCGCGCAAACGCAAGCGGCCTCGGCCGCTTAAAGTAGGCCCCGTCGAGGTACCCTGGACCAACAGCGTCAAGTGCCTCGGGCTCCACGTGGACTCCCGACTCACCTGGCGAACCCATACTCAATACATCCGACAACGCGCTTCGGCGCAACTCAGTAGACTCTGGCCCGTGCTATCTAATCCGGCAATGACCTCCCGGCTAGGTAAGCTCATAGTCAACTCGTACGTGTTGCCCGTGATTACCTACGCCTGTCCTGTTTGGGGATACCTGGCTCGTGGTCATAGAACAACGCTCCAGCGCGTACTCGACCGGGGACTGAAGCTTGCGTGTAAAGTCCCCCGGAGGTACTCTTCTCGTCTTTTGAGGAGAGGACTCGGTGTCCGCTCTCTTGATGACACCGTGAGACGTCTGGCGCGTAGATTCTATGTTCGTTCCGACAGAGTGACCCACAATTCCCTCATTGCCGGACTTGGTAAATACACCCCGCGACCAGATGAGTCCTGAAAGCGACCTCGTTTGTTAGTCCCAGTGGTATAATCCACCAATCGCAGGTCGCTTCAGACCCCTCCATAATTAGCTAAAAGATAAAATATAAAAATAACTCAAAAAGACCCAGTGGCAGGAGTCCTTTCTGAGACTCGGGACACTGCACTACTCGCGGCCCGCGCGAAAAAATTAAAATATTTAAATTACATATCCTCATCGGTTTGTACCGTTACAAGTTGAGTTACGTGATTAATCAGTGTTTTATCATTTATAATACAAGAACGAATAACTCATTAAATTTTATGTAAATTATATGGCAAAGTGCTCTAATGTAGTGAAATATTGCAGGGAAATTTTGGCGGGCCTATTGTGCATGAATGAATGACTTGCAAATGGCAAAAATATTTCCAAGATGGTAGTGAAGCAGTTGAAGATGATGACTGTGAAGAACAGTATTGATTTCCATGAATTCTTATCATTAATAAAGAGTAGTTTACTTAGGAAAGTGCAGGACTACTATTTGGGAACTTAGTGGCATTTGTTTGGAGCTATTTGTAACAGATGGCCAGATTTACAAGACAATTTATAGAAACTGCACTACGATAATGAATCAGGCTCAAATGTCACTTGTAGCGTGACAGATGTATGCATAATATTGAATGGCAATTGATCATTAGAATAATGAAGTTATAATATTTAAATTTGGAAGAAAGCATTAAGTTTAAGATAAAAAGATTAATTCATAGCAACTGTGGAAAGAAATCATTATTATAAAGAAAATACAAGTTCAAATAAAAGGAGTTACTAGTGATGAGTCATCCAAGACCAGTCTCATAACCAAAGGTTTTCAAGGTATAACCCAGGAAGGTAAAATAGTAAATAACAAAGCAGTACAGAATATGACCAAACCCACAACGAGGGAGAATAAATGGAATAGAAACCCTAAAATAAGCCAAGATCAAACAACACAGGTGGTGTATTTCTGAAATAAAGAAGAAGATGGAGAAGATCCCAAGAAACCTGATGGCATCAAGAAGAAGATGGAGAAGATACCAGTCCCAGAAGGCAGGAGAAAAGAAGACTGATGAAAGAAGAAGAGGGCAGCATCCTGAAGAAGATGTCATGCTCTTATAAAAGACACCCAAATCCCTACATCCCCAAAATAAATATTTAAAAATAAAAGTATAGCGAATTAAAAACTACATGTATATAAATTTAAGAGAGAGAGGTGTATAAAGTAAAAGTTTCCTGTGAACTAAGATGAAACAATAATATAGTACCCATGGAACAAATCTCCATTGAAAAAACGCTAACCAATTTATTATGTTGATAAGACTATATGACCATTTAGCATTAACATAATATATAAGTGCAAAGTGAACCAGTGATAGTTTTGGGTATTATAAAAAATGAACCTTGTGTTTCATTCTTGGCAATCACAAACATTGGATGCAATGAAATATGCATTTTTCAATGACTTAAAATGTGTACTGTGACAATATGTTGTTCATAAGACATGAATCTGTTTAAAATAACATTTTTGTTTTACATGAAAAAAGAAAAACAGATTTCATAGTGCTTTTTGAACGGTTCATACTATTTATTTGTTAATGACAGGGTACAATTCCCCAAAGACAATGTATAAAAGACGGTATAAAAACTGTAGAATCCTACTTATAATAATAGTTAGAAATAAGAATATAAATATAAGGTTTTTATGTATATAGTACAAGAATGTTTAAAAATGTTTTAGATATAAGGCCATTTGTTTGGGTCTGAAACAACTAACATCAGAACTATAAAAATAGTTACCACTTGTAAATAGTAGAGAGTAATTAAGATGTTAGTTAGTACAAAACCTTTTTTGTAAGCCATATTTCCATGTTTGGAAATGGGGATTTTGTTGCAAAATGTCTGACTTGAAGACAACCATTTATTTAAAAAAATATTCTTTATTTTGTTTAACTATTATTTGTATTGTAACCAATACTAATTGTTTTTGTGTAATTTGAAAACATGTTTAATTTATAATACTATTTGTAAAAGTCAGAGAGGGTATCACACATCATATATTGTTTGTAAATTATTTTGTAAGAAAAATTGTTAAAAAATCATAGGCCAAAAGAATGGAAACCAAACTTCATCAAAACAGAGAAATTACTCATTTAAAAGCAAATAAACAAAAGGGGTTTAGACAAAATAAACTTGAGATCATGCCATATAATTGCACATACCATTTAGAGAGATTTTAATAAATTATATTCAGAATTATAAATAAAAATGAGAATGACTAAACTCAGAAATTTGGACATGGGAGTCGTATATTTCAGAATAATGTTTCCGAATACAACTAATTCAATTAATTACCAGAAAATAAGGGAATATGAACCTTTTAATACAATATAGGATTATTAATATTAAATATAACTGATAAAATGGCTGAATTTACTGAATTTACATTATAACAGGAAGTAAATTTTGGAAATGTTTGACTTATCAGAGTATACCAAACTGAAAGTAAAATTACTATTTTTTGGACAGAAAACACTATAAAATGGCATTATTTAATCTGAAAATAACCAGAATGAACTGAAAGATTAATTTAAATCAAATCTAGTGAATAAAATTGACAAATAACCAAAGTTTAGGCATTCATATAGTGAAAATGTAAAAGTGCACACAGGATGTGAAAAATATTTGAACAATGTTAAGGATAATATTATATGGGCTAAGAGTTTAATTGAAACTAAAGGAAACAGTTAGTTGATTATTGGTATTTGAACGGATAACATAAACGAGAGTTTTGTGACGATCTAACCTATCTTACAAAGGTGAAGTTTAGTGGCGAACAGTACGTTACTGTAAAGTCGGGAGTGAATTATAAAATCTTTCCAGAACCTATACATTGTGACAAAAACGATCAAGAAACACTAATTAACACTAAACAATACATTTCTACTCTGAAAAACACCACAAAACACCAGAAAACTGTATAACACATTAACCAAATTAGTGTCGGAATTGGGAAAAGTGTTTTGACTTATAATTACACAGACATACTAAATACAACCCAGAATCACTACACCAGTCACTACACAACATTTAACAAGAGATTTGCAGCGACAAGAACAGGAATTTTGCCAGAAAATACATTATTTGGAACACTGCAGGAACGAGCAACATTTTGATCAACTTGACGGCGGCCATTTGCTTTGACGATTCCAGTGCCTTCTTCTTAGTACAACTCAGCTGTTTGGTGAAAACAATTATTATATTTACAAATTATTATTCAATGTCTGTGTTTATTAATAACTATTAATTTGATTGTAACGTTATACTTTTTAAATATTAGCCCGATTTCTCTGACTTTGGTAATAACTGGCTGTTTAAAGAACCCTATATAATTTTTATATCATATACTTGTAACTTTTTTCGATATCCTGAGAATCGATACTAATCGATAAGAGTCAATATTGCTATTACTTAATAAAAAACATTAATACTTTTCAATACTTAATAGTTCTTTATTTCTTCAATAATACTAATTACCAATAATATAATTCTAATTGATAATCTACAAGGACTTTACCACCCATAAGTGAAGATAACCTAAAAAATAAAAAGGTAAACAAGTATCGATTGGTTTACAGACAGTCTTATGAGTGGTGATAGATTATTTAAATTATACTAAAACTTTAATAAAAATTTTCAGAAGAGCATTACACTGTTTAAAACTTCACAGCCCTATATTAATTAATTGATCATAATTAATTAATTAATAAAATTAAAAATTTTATTTTTTTAATTATTTTTTTTTTATAAACATAATTTTTTTTTAATTTCCTTCAAAACAATAAATTTTGTTTTGAAACTTTCGGCGAAGCTGAACAGATATATTCCTTCATCAACTTTACGCTACTCGACCGGTCTTGCTACCATTGAGACTCGACCAGCTGGGAAACTTAAGGAAGTGTTTCAGGCCAGTAAGACGTCGAGAGCCACACCAATTACACACCAATTAAACATATTACAATACAACTTATTTATTTATTTTATTACAAATTGGCTAGCCCAAACAGTGTGGCTGGATTACAATTTAAAAACACACACATTATATTAATTTTATTATTATTACAAATTGGCGCACAACTTTAGGGGCTTTAATTAGCGATTGGAAGGCCAATACAATCTGCCCAATCACTAGTTGGAGCTAGGCAACAGCTACAAAGTCAGAGAAAGATAATAACAAGGGAACAACAACAAGCAATATGACAGAACTAACACAAAAAGAAGATACGAGCACGGAGAGGATAATGGAAATATTCTCGGAATTTACAGAGGATCAAAAATCGATGATGATGGAAAGGCTCCTTCATGAGATGAGTGAATGGATCAAGGAAAAGAGAGAGGACAGATTAAAAAGAGAAGAAGAGGAGAGCAACCAATCCTTGAAAAAAGAATTGGGTGACCAACTGGACAATATCAATAAGAAGCCGGAAGAGGACATCAAGGAAAAGAGAGAGGACGGATTAAAAAGCAAAGAATTAAGAAAGGAGAAGACCGAAGGAATAAAAAATGAGAGCAAACCAGAAACAGAAGAAATACCAAACGAGAAAAGGGTACAACTAATCGCGGCATCATTGAATGGACAAATGAAACGATGGAGAAAAGAAATAAGAAGGGAGCGTAAACAGATTAAGAAAGAGGAGTCAAAACCAAGAAGACAACAAAGAAGGGAAGAGCTACAGGAAAAAATAAAACGAAAGACAGAAGCACTAAAGGAGTTCACGAGAAAGTGGAGAGAAGTAAGAATAAGTACTCTAAAACCGATGATAGAGAATAACAATAAAAGGGTGGAAATTATCATCAAGAATAATAAACTGTGGGAGGAAGAATTAATAAGAGATAACAAAAGAGAGTTGGAAGAAGTACTAAATGATAAAACGCAGGAACTAGTAATGGTAGTACCTGAAATTGAAACTAACCGAAACCAGGAAGATATTAAACCAAGGAAAAGGAGAATGTATCCAAGAAATGTAATAAAAACGAAGGAAGAGTTGGAGATGTTGAACCATGGGTTAATTGATGGCAATAACATCCCAGTTACCTATGACAAAGACATCATGAATTCCAGGAATTATAGGAGGAGAATCGAAGTAATTTCCAAAATAATTTACCACAAGACAGTAGTTTACCACTGGGATAGGACCAGAGG
This sequence comes from Magicicada septendecula, assembly GCA_034769895.1. Classification (NCBI taxonomy): domain Eukaryota; kingdom Metazoa; phylum Arthropoda; class Insecta; order Hemiptera; family Cicadidae; genus Magicicada; species Magicicada septendecula. Next base: position 305,807,938 of record CM068375.1, read on the forward strand.
TAAACAGAATACAACATGTGAACCAGATCAATTTCAGCGCAAGACTGGACAGTGGATTTCAGAAAGATGGAAATGTGATATCATACCAGACTGTAATGACGGCACAGGTGAATCACCAGAATGTATTCCATTAACGTGCCATCTAGGACAGTTCCAGGGTACGGTTAGACTAAAATATATTCCTTCAGAGTGGATATGTGATGGTAAACCAGCTTATGGTGTTTCAGATAAACAAATAATAAGTGATAACCCAGATGAAGATCCTCACATATATTTGTCAGGTAACACAAAACATGGACCAGAGGAGTATTGGTGTATACAATATGATGATAGAGGGAACCAGCACAGTAATTACAACGGCCCTAACAACCAGCCGCGTAATAACCAGTGTATCGGTAATTCTAACGGCGTTAGGGATAACAACCCCTATCCATACAATAGAAACAATTTATACCAACATAATAATGTCCCATACAGTCAGAGAAATCCATATCCCAACAATAATGATAACAGACCTTACCAACCTAACCGAAATTACTATAATGATAAATTTAGTAATAACAATAATAACAGTAATAATAACCGAGTGTCGCGCCCTAAGGTAAATTTTATAAGAGCAACTGAGATGATGGACCCTGGTTGACACAAATACCACACGACATCAAGAAAAGGGACGGATCACGATAACCGACTACGGCGAAAAACAATGTTGAAGGAGACGAAATAAATATCATTGAAAGGAAATGATACGAAGAATAAACATAGAAACAAAACTGGGTTTTGTGAGTGAAGACTATGTAAGAAAATGAACATGACCAATAAAAATATGAGCAATGCAGTGACATACAGAAAATCGTCCATCTTCCTGGGTATATAAAAGAAAAGAAAATTTATAAGGAAAGAAAAAGAGAAGATCAACTTACAAAAGTATAAATAATATGGGCCAGTGTAGAGTACAATATATGCCCATATGTTGTGGTAAATGATAAGCATAACAATACATATGAGTTGAAGGAAATCGTTTCAGGAAAAATCAAAGGAGTGTACAATCAAGCTTCTATGAAGAAATATTATGAAGAATGAGTTGTGAGATTTAGAATTTTTTATTTTTTAAAAAAATTCAAAAATAATGTAAGTACATCTTACTACAACCTAATATTTTGAGAAGAACATTCTGGAGAATTATAAGAAAAAGGAATTTAGAATTTAAATTTAAAAAAATTCAAAAATAATGTAAGTACATCTTACAACCTAATATTTTGAGAAGAACATTCTGGAGAATTATAAGAAGAAGGAATTTAGAATTTATATTTTAAAAATTCGGAAATAATGTAAGTACATCTTACAACCTAATATTTTGAAAAGAACATTTTGGAGAATTATAAGAAGAAGGAATTTAGAATTTTTATTTTGAAAAAATCCTAAAATAATGTAAGTACAACTTACAACCTAATAATTTTGGAACAAAACTTTATGGAAGAAAGAGAAAAAGAAAGACTTTTGAATTAAAATATAATTATAAAAATTTAAAATTGAGTAAGTACTTCTTACTACAACCTGATAATTTAGAACAAAACTTTATGGAAGACAGAGAAAGAGAGGGAATTTTGAACTTAATTTTTAAAAAAAAAATTTAAATTAAGCAAGCACAGCTTACTACCACTGAATTATGAGAAAAACATTTTTGAAGAATTAAGAAGAAAGGAATTTTGTAGTTAATATACAAAAAATTTAAAAATGAAGTAAGACCAACTTACTATAACTAAGTTTATGAGAAAACTTTATGGTAAATAATTAAGAAGAATTTGATTTTGGAAAAATACCAAAACATTCAGAAATAATAGTAAGATAACAGTACTATAAACAATTCTGAATGAAACAATTCTGGGAATAAATGAATTAAACAGAATTTGAATGTTGATAGAACGTCAGAACTTTGAAACAAGATAAGATCAACATATTACAAGGATTTATGAGAAATATTTTTCAATTAAATAAAAAGAATAGTTTGAATTTTACATTAAAACTAACCAAGTTCCAAAAAATAATTAAGTGTCAATTATAATTGAATTGAGAAGGAAAAAATTTGGAAGCAAAGAGACTAATTACCTATGAAACGATAATGAAAACAGTTAATTAAGAGCGAAGAAGAACAACTCATACCAAACAGATGGAGAAGATGATTTTGAACAAATGATAATAATAAGACCTATATGAAATGCAAAGAGAAGAAATACCACATGAAATATAATATAAATGAATTAATGTTAATGAATGCGAAGGCAGATTAATAACTTTCTAAGAGAAAGGAAAGAACCAAAATGTTTAAATAAAATGATCAATATAACAACCTATATATCTAATGTAAAGATACAATGTCAAAAAATTAAATATAATATATTAAGACCATTCAAATAATGAATACGAAAGACTATTTATAAAGACCATGCTAATACTATGAATAACCAGAAGAAAGTATAAAGAGAATTCAGATGGAGAAGAAAGAGAGTTACACTGTAAACAGTAACCAGAATTATTAAAAGAAAGGTTTTCAACCATAATTAAAATAAATATATCAGACAAGTTAAGAGTTTTGAAAAAATATATATATAATGAGTATAATAATGATTATGAAGATTTATTAAGATAGAAAATGTGAGATAATCTGAGAGACTACGAAGTGGAGAATCCAAAGATATTTTTATTAGTCGAAAATGAGACTACTTTTTATTTATTTATTCGATGACTGACTGAAGATAATTCCAGCAGCATTATGTTTTTTTTGAGCAGGGATGGATATGTCTCTGTACTCAATTTATAGAAGTGGTGTATGGCCAGCAGAGAAGTAGCGTACAGTGCCCCTCTGATCTGCCCCAGCCCACGTGATAGGGAATGTTAGGGAATTAATATCCCAAGGATACAACACGAAGTTGATATAGAAAGAAAATGTATTACAATTATAATATATCTCAGAAGACACTAACTATCCGAAAAGGATCAGTAGTAAAACAAATAATTATATATATAAAATTAATTAAACTCTAATTATAAAAAAGTCGATATAAAAATGGAGAAGAAAATGAATTATAAGAAATGATGAAATTATCATAAGAAATTATTTCATCCATAAACATGTCTGAAATAATTACTTCTGGAGGAGAGCAATCTGTAGCGTGACAGATGTATGCATAATATTGAATGGCAATTGATCATTAGAATAATGAAGTTATAATATTTAAATTTGGAAGAAAGCATTAAGTTTAAGATAAAAAGATTAATTCATAGCAACTGTGGAAAGAAATCATTATTATAAAGAAAATACAAGTTCAAATAAAAGGAGTTACTAGTGATGAGTCATCCAAGACCAGTCTCATAACCAAAGGTTTTCAAGGTATAACCCAGGAAGGTAAAATAGTAAATAACAAAGCAGTACAGAATATGACCAAACCCACAACGAGGGAGAATAAATAGAATAGAAACCCTAAAATAAGCCAAGATCAAACAACACAGGTGGTGTATTTCTGAAATAAAGAAGAAGATGGAGAAGATCCCAAGAAACCTGATGGCATCAAGAAGAAGATGGAGAAGATACCAGTCCCAGAAGGCAGGAGAAAAGAAGACTGATGAAAGAAGAAGAGGGCAGCATCCTGAAGAAGATGTCATGCTCTTATAAAAGACACCCAAATCCCTACATCCCCAAAATAAATATTTAAAAATAAAAGTATAGCGAATTAAAAACTACATGTATATAAATTTAAGAGAGAGAGGTGTATAAAGTAAAAGTTTCCTGTGAACTAAGATGAAACAATAATATAGTACCCATGGAACAAATCTCCATTGAAAAAACGCTAACCAATTTATTATGTTGATAAGACTATATGACCATTTAGCATTAACATAATATATAAGTGCAAAGTGAACCAGTGATAGTTTTGGGTATTATAAAAAATGAACCTTGTGTTTCATTCTTGGCAATCACAAACATTGGATGCAATGAAATATGCATTTTTCAATGACTTAAAATGTGTACTGTGACAATATGTTGTTCATAAGACATGAATCTGTTTAAAATAACATTTTTGTTTTACATGAAAAAAGAAAAACAGATTTCATAGTGCTTTTTGAACGGTTCATACTATTTATTTGTTAATGACAGGGTACAATTCCCCAAAGACAATGTATAAAAGACGGTATAAAAACTGTAGAATCCTACTTATAATAATAGTTAGAAATAAGAATATAAATATAAGGTTTTTATGTATATAGTACAAGAATGTTTAAAAATGTTTTAGATATAAGGCCATTTGTTTGGGTCTGAAACAACTAACATCAGAACTATAAAAATAGTTACCACTTGTAAATAGTAGAGAGTAATTAAGATGTTAGTTAGTACAAAACCTTTTTTGTAAGCCATATTTCCATGTTTGGAAATGGGGATTTTGTTGCAAAATGTCTGACTTGAAGACAACCATTTATTTAAAAAAATATTCTTTATTTTGTTTAACTATTATTTGTATTGTAACCAATACTAATTGTTTTTGTGTAATTTGAAAACATGTTTAATTTATAATACTATTTGTAAAAGTCAGAGAGGGTATCACACATCATATATTGTTTGTAAATTATTTTGTAAGAAAAATTGTTAAAAAATCATAGGCCAAAAGAATGGAAACCAAACTTCATCAAAACAGAGAAATTACTCATTTAAAAGCAAATAAACAAAAGGGGTTTAGACAAAATAAACTTGAGATCATGCCATATAATTGCACATACCATTTAGAGAGATTTTAATAAATTATATTCAGAATTATAAATAAAAATGAGAATGACTAAACTCAGAAATTTGGACATGGGAGTCGTATATTTCAGAATAATGTTTCCGAATACAACTAATTCAATTAATTACCAGAAAATAAGGGAATATGAACCTTTTAATACAATATAGGATTATTAATATTAAATATAACTGATAAAATGGCTGAATTTACTGAATTTACATTATAACAGGAAGTAAATTTTGGAAATGTTTGACTTATCAGAGTATACCAAACTGAAAGTAAAATTACTATTTTTTGGACAGAAAACACTATAAAATGGCATTATTTAATCTGAAAATAACCAGAATGAACTGAAAGATTAATTTAAATCAAATCTAGTGAATAAAATTGACAAATAACCAAAGTTTAGGCATTCATATAGTGAAAATGTAAAAGTGCACACAGGATGTGAAAAATATTTGAACAATGTTAAGGATAATATTATATGGGCTAAGAGTTTAATTGAAACTAAAGGAAACAGTTAGTTGATTATTGGTATTTGAACGGATAACATAAACGAGAGTTTTGTGACGATCTAACCTATCTTACAAAGGTGAAGTTTAGTGGCGAACAGTACGTTACTGTAAAGTCGGGAGTGAATTATAAAATCTTTCCAGAACCTATACATTGTGACAAAAACGATCAAGAAACACTAATTAACACTAAACAATACATTTCTACTCTGAAAAACACCACAAAACACCAGAAAACTGTATAACACATTAACCAAATTAGTGTCGGAATTGGGAAAAGTGTTTTGACTTATAATTACACAGACATACTAAATACAACCCAGAATCACTACACCAGTCACTACACAACATTTAACAAGAGATTTGCAGCGACAAGAACAGGAATTTTGCCAGAAAATACATTATTTGGAACACTGCAGGAACGAGCAACATTTTGATCAACTTGACGGCGGCCATTTGCTTTGACGATTCCAGTGCCTTCTTCTTAGTACAACTCAGCTGTTTGGTGAAAACAATTATTATATTTACAAATTATTATTCAATGTCTGTGTTTATTAATAACTATTAATTTGATTGTAACGTTATACTTTTTAAATATTAGCCCGATTTCTCTGACTTTGGTAATAACTGGCTGTTTAAAGAACCCTATATAATTTTTATATCATATACTTGTAACTTTTTTCGATATCCTGAGAATCGATACTAATCGATAAGAGTCAATATTGCTATTACTTAATAAAAAACATTAATACTTTTCAATACTTAATAGTTCTTTATTTCTTCAATAATACTAATTACCAATAATATAATTCTAATTGATAATCTACAAGGACTTTACCACCCATAAGTGAAGATAACCTAAAAAATAAAAAGGTAAACAAGTATCGATTGGTTTACAGACAGTCTTATGAGTGGTGATAGATTATTTAAATTATACTAAAACTTTAATAAAAATTTTCAGAAGAGCATTACACTGTTTAAAACTTCACAGCCCTATATTAATTAATTGATCATAATTAATTAATTAATAAAATTAAAAATTTTATTTTTTTAATTATTTTTTTTTTATAAACATAATTTTTTTTTAATTTCCTTCAAAACAATAAATTTTGTTTTGAAACTTTCGGCGAAGCTGAACAGATATATTCCTTCATCAACTTTACGCTACTCGACCGGTCTTGCTACCATTGAGACTCGACCAGCTGGGAAACTTAAGGAAGTGTTTCAGGCCAGTAAGACGTCGAGAGGCACACCAATTAAACATATTACAATACAACTTATTTATTTATTTTATTACAAATTGGCTAGCCCAAACAGTGCGGCTTGATTACATCGGAGTCGAACTTCACACTCTTATATCATCAACACACTAACTAATATATTTGTAAATATATTACACACTGCATGTCAAGAAGTCCAAGAATAACATTTTAATAGTACTCTATTCCTTATATAACTTTTCATCTTCCAAAAAAAAAGGAAAACACAAATTTTATGTTTTGTGGTTGTTGAATATATAAAACAAAAATTTCTGACTTAACTCAGTGATATCTTGGGGATTATTTTGAAGGAAAAATATAGATGCAGATTGCAGATGAATACAGACATAGTTTTCAGATAAACTAATATTACACGAGCAATGTTTTGATGAAATCTAAACTTATTTTTACTAAAGACGTCTCCTGGAGGAGACTAAAACTATTTGAAAGACATGTTTGAATTGGTATCCAAGTCACTTATTGACAAAATCTGTATAATATTTATTGTATTTCTTCCGTCGTGTGACTTCGTGTTGCGTTCGATTGATTTACGCGTTTTGAAACATATGTTTCGTCTTCAGAAATAAAAAATCACTCCTAGTGAGGTCGTTAAATATTAATATTCAATATTTGCAATTTTAATATTTAACGACCTCGCTAAGAGTGATTTTTTTATTTCTGAAGATGAAACATATGTTTTGAAACGCATAAATCAATCGAACGCAACACGAAGTCACACGACGGAAGAAATACGGTAAATATTATAAAGATTTTTTAAAACTATTTGTATGGGGGGAGGGATGACCGCAGGTCAGAATCTCAATATTTGATGTTAACACTTGCTTTAAAGGTATCAGAGTTGTATATAAACCAATACCAGTTTATGTATTGATCACCTAAATAAAATGTTAACTGGGTGATTCTCATGGTCTCAGCTTTTTTTTTTAAAAATTTATAAATTTTTAAAGTTGGTTCAATTTTTATTATATTAGAGTTTTCTTTTCCAGTGTACTTTCTGTTTATTAGATTCACAAGTGGGGCCAATTTTTTTTTTCTATTTACCACTTTTTTTAAGTATTTTATTGGGCTGGTCATAAAAATACTCACGACCGTCACTCTTTCTTTAAACATTATTTTTTTCGAATTAAGAAATTATTAATGTCTTTAAATGAAGAAAACTCTACAATATAAATATATAGTAATGCTAAACAGATGTAAAAATTAAAAAAAAACTATGGGAATGTTGATTTTTTTAAAGTTTTGTTCTTACTTTTGTACTTGAAATGATAAAGAACTGTAATTATTCTTATTACCAACTTTCCAGATAGACTATAAATATAAGATTGTAAAAATTATTGTGGAAAATACATAGCCATTTTAAACCAAAACCAATGCACTTTATTTTTTTTTTAATCATCACTTTACTCTTTTTAATATTTTTTGTTGCGTGACGGTCGTGAGTTCTGTGTGACGGTTGTGAGCAATATGTGACGGTCGTGAGAAGACACAATATCCATTAAACAAACTTTACATACAACTAAAATGGATAAAAACAGTTTAAACACATAAACAAAATACTGAAATTGAAAACAGTTTTATTCAAAACTTGTCATTGTCTCATTCGTATATACACATTTTAATTAACATTAGAAGTTACGGTCAAATCAAGAAAGGAATAAATACCTCTATGAGTTTCAAACTTTGTCAACACTTGTATAATGTCTTTTATCTTCAGCATACGGAAAAACAAAGTTCCCTCCAACGGTTTTCCTCAGAAACTTTACCTCATAATCACCATCGTCATACTTATCACTCACTTGACCGATGTAAAATGTGACATTACATTTATTTGAAGAGAACCTCACAAGGATGAAATCCCCGGTGGAGAGATCATTTACGACTTCATCTGAAAGTGGTTGACTAGGTGTAACAACCAAGGAATTACCGAAAGTTTCATCTTCAGCGTCATCCGAATATACTTCATGATATTTCAGTCTATCTCGACTAGCAAGTGCATTTTCTGTCCCTGGAATACCTAAAACTTTGGTTAAGAAATAACATCGAAAACATGTTTTGAAAAACAAATGACATTAACTGTGAACATTTTAACAGTTATTTGATTTAATTGTTTTTATTTTTTATTATTTTTTTTTATTGGAGTTGGAAAAACAAGTATAGTTCAGTTGAAATAAGAATGTTTAGCAGAGGATGAATATGATATTTTGTGCCCAACCTTCAGTTTTCCCTTTTTTATATTTTAAAATATATTTAATAACCATAAACAAATAAAATACTGATATTTTTCCAAGACAGTCATTGTGGATATGCCAAACTAAATAGTTAGCTGCTAAAATGTATGAAACATTGTGAAATTATTTTCATATAGATAGTTTTTAATAAAAGGATACTGGTAGAAGAAGCAGAAGTGTCAGCTTCAGTGTCTAATAAGTTATGGTAGCTTGTCATTTGATGTGTATATTTCGATTTATTTCTACAGACAATGCAGGACAAAAATCTGCAATTCAACCTCGTTCCATCTTGTGAATTCCAGGCGATTTGATGTAGCTTCAATGTGTCTTTAATGGGCCGCAAAACTAACTTAGCTTTCAAAATAGTATCAACATTCTTCATGCTGGCCTCATCTACTTCTAAAACCAGTATTTTTAAGTTGCTTACAGCAGTTATGAATTGTTCTATATTTGCAACGTCTTTTCCCATAAGAACCGCAGAGTCAGCGGTTCTCTTAATAGTTCCACCAACTCCGTCTGTAACACTTTTGCCATGTCCAGCCTCACTAAAATTATACGAAGCTATTTGGAACCCGAAATACTCCATATAATAACAAAATAAGTACATGTTACTTTTGTTCCGATATTGCTTAGTGGGACCGTCACTCATAATGTGCACTCTTGTAACATTCTCGTGATTTTCTTTGATTTTCATAAATATCGGCAAAAGGTTAGCCCATATAGCTGCTGCATCGTGTCTGTTACAAGAAGAGACTGTACAAAATGTTCTTACTTTTATTACTGATCTGTCATTAGATATGATTTTAATAAAGTAGGCTCCAGTATGAGGTGTAACCTGTTCATTAGAGGCACCAAAATGGCGACTTTGAACCTCGCTAGAGTACTTCAACTGATAGTTTTCCGAAAAGTCTACTACAAGAAAAACTTCGTTATCATTTAAATTAGTTCTACAATACTTTGAAAACTTGTTCTGATTGTATATTCTGAACCTATGAGTCATAAAAAGAAGGATTTGAGAACATAATTTCTCTTTCAATTCTTCTAGTGTACAAAATATTTTAACCTTTCTTGTAACTTTTACAAGTCTTTTTTGTCCATTTTTCTCCCTCTCCTCTGTAATAGTTTTCCATTCAAAATGATGGATGATAGAGTCCCATCCAGCACCACAATTTTCATTGAAGGAAATTTTCTTTGACTTGCACTTATCACATTCTCTATACATGGAAGCCTTATTGGTCACATTGCAACAAATGCTACCAACTAGATCGCTCAAATTTGTGTGCTGTATTAGTTTGTACTGTTTGCATTTTTGAAACAAAAAGAAAAAATTTTCGTGGTACCTGCACATACAGGTATCTCGCTTGTTGGCTGGTCTTTGAATAACCCAAAAAGGTTTGAAGCGGCAAAAATGTGGATATGATATCTGGATACCTTTGGTAGATAAAAACTTTTTGTGTAAAATCTGTAAGGTCTCTGATAAATACCTTATTTGCTTTTTCACTTTCTTCCTGGTTACTGTGTCTTTACGACCAGGCGTGTAGTAAGAATTTTCATTGTCGGTAAGAAAATTGTGGACTTCTTTCTTGAGATCAGACCTGGCAAATTCTTTCTTTTCTGTTTTTGTTTGTTAAAACCTTTAACAGATGATTTATCAGAAGTTTTCTTCCTACACGACTCATTTATCTTCAAACGAGCGTGTTTCTTTTTCCATTTTTCTGCAATTTTGTTTCGGTCTTTTAGTTTTTTCCAATTTTTTTATCTTCATCCTGTACTTTTCTCTACTTTTTTGAAGTCTCTTTTTTCTTTTATTCCTTTTCTCCTCTATTGTTCTTAAATTATCCAGTGCAGGTTCATGAGGCTCATTAGTTACAGAAATTGGTGAATTGGGAGGAGAATTTTCATCCACAAAATTTACCAATTCCTGCTGTTGGCGTTTCTTTAGTGCATGTTTATGGTAGCGCTTTCTCCACTCCTTTCTTTGTTTTCTTTTACCCCTTTTGCTTAAATCATTAATACTTTTGATTTTTTTTGAAGCCCTTCGTATTCTACTCTGTTCTTTTTCTTTTTCCTTCATCAATTCGTATTTTTCTAGATTTTCGCGGATCCTTTCTCTTTCTTTTCTTTTTCCTTCTGCTGCAGCCTTTCGTTTGCTGTCACTAGAAGGTTTCGCCCTTGTTTGATTACTATGGTTTTTTCTATTGTTTGGAGTTTCCATTTTTCTTGGTGTTATTAATTATTCAGACTGTAAAACCAATAAAATGTCAAAAGCTATCCAAAAGCAAAATGTTACATTATAAACCTCCAAAACGCTGGCATGGTGTACCCTATACCTCTTAGTTTATTATCGCTTATTAGAAGTTAGACTTTAGAAAAATTCGTGGATATGTTAAAACAAATTTTTCTAAAGCAACTTATTTTTTTTAAAGAAAAATAATGATTATACAATTATATTTATCCCATATGCAAGTATCAATCAACACAGATTCGGAAAAGTTCAAATGTTATTTAAAAAAACATATTTAGCCAGCTGAGATATAAAATTTGGTTTGTAGTAACTAGAAAACTAAATAAAAACTAACAACAATAACAAACAAAACTTGTAACGGTAAACTACATTCAACATTCACGACCGTCACACCGTGCTCACGACCGTCACATAATAGATGTGACGGTCGTGAGGAACCTTCAATAATTTAATATTTGTAGCATCACCGGAACCTAACCTGAAACGCCATCTTGACCGATCACTTGTTTACATCTAAATACATTCAAATATCGAACCCAGCTGCTTTAAAACAATATAAAACATTTCAAAAAAGCGTGACGGTCATTAGTAATAAAAAGTACAAGGAGGAAAACTTACCTTTATGATGCAAATCTGTGGAAAATTCACTAATAAAAGGTCAACCAAACACATCATTTATGATGACAACAGTCTCACTGCTTACTGTAGGCAGCTGTAAGTACCACTAGCTCATTCTAGTGGTGAATTATTAAAATAACTAGTTATTGTGACGGTCGTGAGGTCAAACTGAGAGACAAAGAGAAAAACGTAATTTTCAGTACCGGTATACCTTTATAGTTTAAAAATGTTTGAAGCACGGTAATTTGTTTTTTAATATATTTTTTACATATTCTAGATAATAAATATGTAAGTTTTCTAACAAATACTTTAATAACTGCAGTACAATCTCACTTTCTTGGCTAGGGACAAGTGACGGTCGTGAGTTTATAAACCTTTCTGAGGCTATAAAAAATAAAATAAAATATTTCTCGAGAAGTAGACTTTATGGATTAACTTTAATGAATTGATTTAAGTTCAAATTCACTAAAATATTGATTTTGACATTTTAGTTAAAATTTTAGGCTAGCAGGACAGTGAAAAATTACTGCCATGAGAATGGCCCAACTATTAGAAATTGTGAACAGCACATGAAAGGTGTGATGCTTTATTAATGAGTTGCTTTGTTATTTATAGATTGGAAGATTCTACAGTTCATTGGGTTTTGTAAGTTTTATTATAACTACTTTGGGTGCTGGCATGTCACCAGTTACATCATTCCTTGACTTACTTCTTCAGGTAAATAAACTGTAATTTTAGTTTTTTCTCTAAATAGTAAAAAACTAACTGATAGTAATAAATAAGTAACTTATTTTTAATTCTTTATTATAATAGTCAGTTTTTAATATTATAACAGTGATAAATGCAGCTATTATTTTATCACTGCGGCTGCACCTTGGCACAAAGAAAAAGAGGCACAATTTGGGATGCAGCAACCTTACACATACACACACGTGCACGCGCACGCACACCAAAAATTTATGTCACCCCCAGGCTATACAGCATAGCATACTGTCTGAGAATCACTGCTCAATGGCCTATGTGATGGGTCTGGACGTTTATTATACATTTTATGTGGAAAACCTTTAGAAATTAGATATTTCAACCATCCCATCTCACATATAACATGGCACTAATTAACTACAATACAAAACTGACATTAAAAATTTATCTGAAATATTCATATAAATGTAGGTACTCTTTTTGAGTGCCTCTTTGATATTGTTTCAATTCATACATTTATTATCCTTTCCATGATAACCTTATGGCTTTAGGAAATTGTAATATATTATTGATAGACAATAAACTGGTAAGTATAAAAACAACATTTTTAACAAAATAAAGTCTTATTTCAAATGTATAACAGGAATTATTTATGTGTAAAAATGTAGTTCAATAAGGTGAATAACCAAGAAAGACATCAATTTAAATAAAATCTTATTTCACATGACATCCTGTTCATGTGTACTAAATCAAAAATATTTACTTTGCATACAGAATTGTTGGTTTGCAAATAAACCACTATGTGATGCCACTCATGTAGATAAGAGGTTATCATTTAGCAGAAATAATTTAATTTTGGAAGCCAAACATAACTAAATATTATTCAATGAACAGAAAAAAAATATGCTGCTGTTCTGTACACCATATGTTATTTTTGGAGTTTTACTTACACTTTATATTGAGGAAATAACAAGTAAAAATTTTATTACCAGAATCATACAGTTCATTGTTAATTAATTATTATTTATTATCATTTTTAAGTGCATTTAGAGAAACAGATTGTGTAATTGTCATTTGTCAAGATACACACTTCCCCTTAGTAAATAAATTGAATTAAATTAATTAAACCTTTGTACATATGCATCCAAATATTTGATACAGATGCTATAGGAAAACATTATGCCCTGTACAAGTCCAGTTTTATTATTTAAGTTAATTTTTTGTTTTAATACAGTCCAGTATTTTAAAATCTTAAGAAGGCAAGAGCAATGGCATAATTCCTACCAAAAATTTCTTTTATTTTGTAACGTTCCCCTCCAGTTGTTGTTACAAAATAATAATGTTATAATTTGTTAAACTTGAAATAAAAAAAAAAATTTATTTCAAAAAAAATTTTGTTTTTTCTGAAAAAATATTTGTTCGGGTTTTTTGTTATCTGTATTTAGGAAATAAATAAGCTTCTAACTCCAAGAACCAAATTGATGTTATATAAAACACTGATCAGACCTGTTGTTACTTATGCATCCAAGACATGGACTCTCGTAAATAAGGATATAAGTGCACTAAGAATTTTTGAAAGAAGAATTTTGAGACAGATATTTGGACCGGTGAAGGAAGGGAATATGTATAGGATCCGAAATAACGATGAAATAAATGAGTTGATTGGTGGACAAGACCTGGTGAGACACATAAAATCAGCTAGAATTAGATGGCTGGGACACGTATTCCGTATGAATGTTACGAGGATGCCCAAAACTATATTAAGTGGAACGATACTGGGCAAAAGAAGAAGAGGAAGGCCTCGAAGAAGATGGCAGCAGGATGTGGAAGAAGATCTAAGAAAGATGGGCATTAGGAACTGGAGACTGAAGGCAGTGGACAGAGATGAGTGGAGACGGGTCGTAGCGGAGGCCAAGGCTCACCATGGGCTGTAGTGCTGGAGAGTAGTAGTAGTAGAGTAGTAGGAAATAAATTTTGTTATTGTCTGGTGTAAAAATTTTAATTATATTATGGTTGTTAGTGTTGTGGCGTCACTTTCTATGAATAACTTCTGTGTTAATATGGTTAACTCCGGTACTGGTCGATAGACGGCTCTTCTTCTTCTTCAATATGCTCCTTATTTTTGTAAATACCGCCTTTCGGTTAGTCCGTGTTCTTGAATTAACTTATTCCTTAATTATATTTAAAGTAAAATTCAACCAATTTGCATAATTAGAGTGTTTATTAACAATTTATTAAAATTATCGATAGTAATCAATTGTTGACAACAGTATCGACTCGTTACTCAGGGCCCGTCGACAAAAACTTTACATTAATAGTGTATATAAAATATTGTTCTTTTAACGGTTATGTTAGAATAGCCAGAGAAGGGTAGGACCAAGAAAGTATAACATTTACAATAAAAATGTCTTAAAACTAACAATTACAAAGTTATTAATCAATATAGAAAGTTTATATAGTATAATATTCGAACCAATGCAGACTAGACGTTCATTTGTTCCACCTCGAACAGAATGCTGGGAAAATCAAAATGGCTGACAGAAGTATGCGTAGTTGAATGTCAATCACCTCGACGAATATTTCTCACAATAAAGATGTCTTTTCACTGTTTCTTCGTCTCAGCAATTGTGGATATTAGTTCTGGAGTTAAATGAGTGTTCCTGGTGTAGTGTTTATTAGTTCACTTGGTGTAAATGTGTGTTATTATGTCTATTTCACTTTGGTTAAATGTGTTGTATATAACCCTTCTTGTTTCATCAGTAAAATTTATTTGTAGTGGTGTTAGTTCAATTATTTAGGCGTATGTGGTTCTGTTTATCTGTAGTTCACTGTTTATTGTTTGTTTTCACTGCTCCTCAAGTTAAAATTCAAAATTAAAAAAATTATGAAATTTGCACTGAACTCAATTTAAGTATCGCACGACATTAATATAGGTTATACGGGGCAAAACCTCGTTTAAGTGTTCGCTTCAATGGATAATAATTAACTGTTCTCATTTCCTTCGTCTCCTGAAATTCTTAGCCAATTTAATATAGATCATACATTGTTTCAAATTATCTTAGCCTCCGATACATTTTATTTGAATACATTATACACGGAAAATATTGTCGTTATTATTTAACTGTATGAAATACTAAATACATATTCGGTTTCTTTAATCTATTTTGCTTATTTTGATACTAATTAATATAGTTTTACAAAGTTTTTATTTAAAAAAGTTATATTTCTTTCATGTTGGAAAAGTAGGCTTAAATTTGGGTTTCCTGTCCTTGTCCAGATAATAGCCATTTTCTCTGATATAATTATTATTATACTGAGTCTAAGATTGATATAATTGTTTATCTTTCCTTAATTTCTTGCAATTTTGTTCATTAGTTATTGTTTTTAAATATAATTCATTTATCTGTGACTCCTCCTCTGAAATTTTAGTTAATACATTTCATTTTTATTTATAATTTTACTTATCTTCTGACAATATCTTTATAAAGTATAAGTTACATTGTATTACTATATGGTGGGTTTATCTTACATAAATTTCATCAGTTTAGTTGGTTTATAGGACTAGATTTGTCAATTATAATGTTGTCTAAATTTATATCTGGCCTAGATTTTATCTGTTGTTACTTACAAAGTTTTTAATAATACAGTTAGTTCATACCCTTTTCTGACCTTCTATTCTAATATAATATTCATTAATAATTTCTTCTTTTACTACTATAACCTTTAGTATTGATTTTAAACAATTAAAACATATCAATTATTTAACATTAAATCTGGTATTTAGAATCATACCTTTTTTTGTACTGATTACTTACAGTAACTTCTAAAAAACATTTTACTATATAGGAATGATATACACATACAGATATGGCATTCCTAATTCAAACTACTAAACAAAATAACATTTTATAAATACAAGGATTAATCTCTATTTCTAAATCTTTTTTATAGAGTTCATATATTGAAATTGGAACCTAACATTTTGTTCCATTAAATTTTTAACACTCCCTTAAAATTATTTGGTTACAGTCTTATCTGTTTTTCTTAATTTTAGGGATGTATTGCCCGTCACTTTATGTACTAACTCCAAGCTATCTATTTATACTATTTATTCCATTGAATGTTATCATATAAACAGTGGCATTTTATTAGAAAGAGTATTCATTGCTCCTTCACCATATTATTTGATTAAATATCATTCATGATACTATTTTAAAAAACACTTAAAGTTATTTAAATGTACAGTAATTCATGTACCTTCTCAAAGTTTATTTATGATAATCTAATAACTTGCACTTGTCCCTGGTTATTTCTTGATACTATCACTAGTCCTTTCATAGTTTTATAATATCAAATTGTTTAACCATGGGGGAACTGTTAAGATTTGTCTATTTAAATTATACAATAACTTTCTTGGGTGCACTTCTACTTAGCACTTTAAACACTTTTTGTTTTTATTAGTTTTACATGAGTTTATGGTTTGTTGGGGTGTTATACTTTCTATAGTGACATTTACTTTCTTTAGGGGTTTTTGTTTTCTCCCTATTGGGTTTCTTTTGGGTATTGGTCGTGTTCTACTTCCTCTATTCTATGTGATCTTCACTTGTCCCTGTTCATTAGGTATCTTTATTTGTTTTGGATATTTTCCTTCTTCATTCTTGGTTTCTTCAGTACCATTTCGTTATTATTTACTTTTGTTTATACTGGGCTGTTTACTTGGTCTGGGTAGCTTCCTTACCTACTCCTACCCTACCTGGGTATTATTGTTATTTTAATTTTAGTTTTCTGTGGTTTTATTTTGTTTTACATTCATATTAGTTGCAGATTTTTTTTCTTTATGTTTACTTTTTCTTGTTATAATGGTAATTTATTGTGCTTTTTATTAGGTTTTCATTTGGATATTTCTGGATATTACATATACTTGATTTTTACTAATGATCATCTGGTAATTGATTTAAGTGGATTATCTGTCATGCTACAGATTGCTCTCCTCCAGAAGTGACTAGTTCAGATCATACTTAGTTTGTCTGAAATAATTGCTTATGATATTTATTATAAATTATATTTCTTTACTTCCTTCCCATTTCTAAATTTTTTCTTCTTTATTTTTGAGCTTATCTATATTTCATTATTAACTGGATTTTTCTTGATAGTAATAGTCATCTGAGGTTCATTATTTTTTATTTTTCATTTTTTTTTTCTTAACTTGGTTCTTTATCCTTGGGATATTTATTCCCTAACACGTGAGCTGGGGCAGTTCAGAGGGGCACTGTAGGCTTCACTACTCTGCTGGCCATACTACGTCATTTATTGATTACAGAGGCAAATCATCTCTGCTCAAAACATAATAATACTGCTGGACTTATCTACAGACAGTTATTAATAAAAATTACATAAGAATAGTCCACCTTGACTATAAAAAAAAATTAAATATCTTTGGATACTTCACTTCGTATTTGTTCAGATCTGTTAATATTTCGATTTTAGTTAATTTCTATCTCAGTTACTTTTCTCAATGGTTAGCTCTGCTGGCATTTTATTTCTTCTTATGGTTGGAAGCTGGTTTAATATAATTATCACTTGTTATTCAGTGTAAAGTTTTTATTTATTTTAATTCTCTGTTATACCTTGACTGTTATTACAATCTTCTTCTGGTCATTGGTAGCATATATTTTGTATTATATTTTTGCTTTTTCTCCATTCTTATGAATCGTTCTACTAGTTTTATGTTCTTGCAATTACTCTTTTAATTGTCCTTCTTATAATTGACATTTATTTTATGATCATATTTTTCTTATGGATTTATTTATACATAGTTATTTCTTCCTTTTCAAAATTTTATTCCGCTCTTGCTTTTTATCCAAATGCATTCTTTGATTATTAATTCCATGTGGTCATTGTCTCTGCTTATTTTGCTTAAAAGTCTTATTAATTTCCTTTCACAATAAGTTTATTCATTTTAATTGTATCAGTGGTTTTTACTGCCATTTCTTTATTCTCAAAATTTTTTCATAATTGGTTCCATATATAATTGTTTGTAATGTGAACTTACTCTTCCTTTTGAATGTTGTGGTTATTCTTCCAAATTCTTTTTCTTTTCTTTTATATTCCATATTTGAGTTTTATAGATGTTTGGTAGCAAGTTGTACTTACTTGGTTTTTTTTGAATTTGTTTTATTCAATTCATTTTCTTTTTACTTCCAGAAAGTTTTTTCATAACCTGTTGTTTGTAAATTGATTTTACAATGTATTTGAATTTCGTTGATTTTATTCTAAATTCCTTTTCCTTTTCTCTCTTAATTAATTTCATAAATCATAGGTAGTAAGTTGTGCTTACATTGTTTTTAAATTTATATGTTTAATTCTCTTCTTTTTATTTTTTGTTCCAAAAGTCGTTTCATAAATATTAGGTAGTAAGTTGTGCTTACATTGTTTTTGAATTTATTTGTTTATTTCTCTTCTTTTTATTTTTATTCCAAAAGTCGTTTCATAAATATTAGGTAGTAAGTTGTGCTTACATTGTTTTTGAATTTATATGTTCTAATTCTCTTCTTTTTATTTTTATTCCAAAAGTCGTTTCATAAATATTAGGTAGTAAGTTGTGCTTACATTGTTTTTGAATTTATATGTTTACGAATAAATTCTTTTATATACATCCAATTACTCATAATATTTTTTCATGGACGCCTGGATATATACACCTTTGATCCTTTCTGAATCCATTTCCTTTACTTCATAAGTATTATTATTTTTTATATTGGAGATTACATATGGTCCTGTGTATACTAGCAATAACTTCTTCGTTATTCCTTCCAGTGTGCTGGGTAGTTCTCGATTTTTTAATAAGATTTTTTCTCCCTGTTCATAAGTTATTAATTTACCACTAGCCTTTCGATACTTATTTTGCCGTTTTTCCTGGTCTTCTGCCACCTTGTTGTAGAATTTTACTTTGTCAAATTTGTAAATATTGTTTATGGGGAACTCTAGGATTTCTGCTATCTCTCGTGGGGGTGGTTTTTCGTACATGGCGGAGTATGGGGTTATTCCTATAACTGGATGGTACGCCAAGTTGAGGAATTCCTCCGTGGCTTCTAGATAGTCTTGCCACCTTTTTTGTTGATGGTGACAACAAGTTCTTAGGATCCTCCCCACTTCTCGTAACACCCTCTCTGCCGGATTACTGCTCGGGTGGTGGACTGAGGTTTTGTAGGTATGAATGCCCATTGATAATAAGGTATCACGCCATTTTCTACCCTTAAACTGGGTTCCATGATCAGTGATGATCGAAGATGGTTTCCCCATGTTTGGGATATACTGCTCCGTTAATATTCCCAGAATTTTCTGGGTAGTTGCTCGATTAGTAGGGTATAGCTTAACAAACTTTGTGAAATGGTCCATTATGATTGTTAGGTATCGATATTGGTGTCGACCGCCACTATGGGGAAATGGTCCGCAGATGTCTAGGAATACCTTCTCCAATTTTGCTTCGGAGGTTATAGGAATCATAACACCTTCCTTCTTCTCGTTATTCGTTTTTACGAGCTGGCAGATTTTACAGCTTTTAATATACATTCGGACCTTCCTGTTTGTTTTTTATCTGGCAGCTCTCCTGCAGAGCTTTTATCACCTTTAAGGCGCCCATATGCCCATATCGTATGTGGTAGTTTACTATTAATTCCTTTTCGATCTGGGTTGGAACAACCACCTTCCAGGTCTCCTCCTTCAGTGATGTTTTAACGAACAAGATTTGTTTGTTTAGTTGGTAATATCGAGCAACGGTTTCGTCTCCTTCTTCTAATCGAGTTTTAAGGTTTCTCAATTTCGGGTCTGCTTGTTGGTGGGTGCTCATATTTGTTAATATTGTTGTTAAGTCGGCTCTGGTGCTAAGAAGATGGTATATTTTTAGTACGCTTTCCTTCTCCCCTTCGAAAGTTTGCTCTTCCACATTGACACGGGATAACACATCGGCTACAATATTCTTTTTACCTGGGATGTATTCCCATTTTAGATGGTATTCTTGAAGGGCAAGTATCCACCTTGTTAGTCTGCCATGATTCAATTTGCAGCTTTTTAGGAACGAAATAGATTTATGGTCTGTTCGGACTGTAACAGGGTAACCCAAGATGTAAGTACGGAACTTACCGCAAGCAAATACTACGCTCAGTAATTCTTTTTCAGTTACAGTGTAGTTTCTCTCGCACTGGTTCAAAGATCTGCTAGCGAAGCTAATTACTTGGTGTTGACCCTTCTCGTCTTCTTGATACAATGTCGTTCCCATGCTGATGTTGCTGGCATCGCAATTCATAAAAAATGGTAATTTAAAATTTGGGTGGCGAAGTATTATTGTTGCCAGAAATTTGTCCTTTATATTGGAAAATCACATCCTGTTCTTGACACCATATCCATTTATTTTTTGATGACAATTGAGTTTGAAATTTTGCGGTTAATTCCGAATATCGTTCCTGGAACTTGCGATAGTAATTACAGAGTCCCAAGAATGACTGTAATTGCTTTCTGTTTTTGGGTGCCGGGAATTTCTGGATTGCTTCCACCTTTTCTGCCAACGGTGAGATTCCTTGATCGTCCAAGTTGAAACCCAAGAATTGCACTTCCCTGGTAATAAACTTAGACTTTTCTAACTTCAGCGTGACGTTACTGACAGATAACTTCTCAAGCACGTGTTCCACACGGTAGCAGTGTTCCTCCCACGTTTCTGATGTTATTAGTAGATCGTCTACATACACGGTGGTAAACTGAAGTGCTTCCTGTCCCAATATCTGGTCCATGCAGGTCACAAAGATGCCAACTGAGTTTACAAGTCCAAAGGGCAGTCTTTTGAATTGGTAATTGCGCCCCTCGAATATGAAAGCCAGATACTGGCAACTCCGTGGGTGTAACTCCACCTGCCAGTAACCGCACACCGTGTCCCAGGTACTGAAGTACTTGGTACCATGGAAACGTTTCAGGATCTCTTCAGTCTCACCGGGCGATGTTCTATCATTTATTATCTTTTTGTTTATTTCCCGTGCATCCAAGCAAAGCCGGACTTGGCCGTTTTTCTTGGGAATAGCCACAATAGGGCTGGTGTATGGGGATTGGCTATTTTCTATTATATCGCTATTAATCATCTGGTTTATTTCTGCTCTTACAGCCTCCTTTCGTGAATGCGCAATAGGGTAGGATTTTCTATTAAACTCCACTGTATCTCTGAACTTAAGGGTACATTGGTAATTTTTTACCTTGCCTGGCTCGTCCGAAAATACTGAGCGGTACTTTTCATAAATTCTGATCAATTGATTCGCTTGATTAATGGGCAATTTCTCCCTAGTAATTCCGCTCCTGAAATCCCTTATCTCTTGTATCTTTTGGGACCATAAATCTTCGTCCGTGTTGTCGTATATTATGGGGTTAATTATTGTGTTATTTTTCATATAGTTGATGTTGCGAATTTGCTGGTGGATACTGCTGGGAAGTGCTATTTTGCTACCGACTAAATCGGCCGTCCAGGTCAGATCTCCGGTAAACAGCGATACTTTCTCTGATCGTAAATCAATGATAGCAGAGTTTTTTCTCAGCACATCGCATCCCACTAATATATTGAAAGGTAATCCTGCCGCAATTAGGAAGATCATGTTCATTGCTATACCCTTACTAATCACGTTTAACGATACTTGCTTTCTTATAGTCTTGTTTTGGTGACCAGTGGCACCTATTAATACGATATTATTGATTGGTAAAGTCGGGAATAATTGACAACATTTCTCTTGGATTCTCTCCAATTCTATTGAGTTGATAATAGATACATTCGCACATGTATCAATCATTAGCTGTGCGAAGGTTCCTTCTATTTCGGCATTAACATAAATTATTTAATTATTTATACTATGGAGGCGAGTGTCGTCCTCCTCCAGTAGTTCGTTTCGTATGTTTTTTAAGTAATTACAACTAATAATTGTAATATTGTTATTATTATTTGCTCTTGGCAATTCTCTTTTATACCCAGGCGATAGGAGCAGCAAAAGGTTATTATTTTGGCTGATTATTTATTACTGCCTCCTCCCGTTTAAATTCTCATTATCCTGGTTATTAATATTTGGACCAACGGAGGCGTCAGTTGGGAAACCTTGAGTGGGTTCCAGCCATTCCGTTCGCTGTTCGTATATTTGTTCTCTAGTTGGTTGCCGCTCTGGGTCATCTAGACTGGTACTTCACCTAGGCGGATTATACCTTGAATTATCCCGTTCTCGGCTTCTGCGTCGGTCTTCATATTCCTGGAAACTGTTCCGCCGTTGATGGTTGTATCTGCGTTGGTTGTTTCCTTCGGCGCGTATAAAATTTACCCGGGGTTGGGAGAACCTGTTGTTGTTATTAGTATTGTTATTTGGGTAACCCCTATTGTTATTATAATACCGTTTGGTATGATTTGTATGGTTTGGGTTTCTCTGGTTATTTACATTTGGATTTGGGTAATAATTGTTTCTATTACCGGGGTACCCGTTATTATTTCTGTTAGTATTTTGATACACATTACCGTTATTATTATTATTATTACTACCGTTGGTATTGTTCTGATTATTATAATTGGGATTATATCGGTTCCCTTGGTACCCACTGCAGTTCTGATGATTATTGTTGTTCGGGTATGGATTACTTCGGAATTCTGGCCGCTCATTCCTTCTTCTGCTTTGCCTATAGTATTCCTCATTCTCATAGTTTTCTAAGAGTTCCGTCATCGCCTGGATTGGCATCTTTATTTGGCTACCCCTTCTTGCTCGTATGACCTCTTCATCATAATGGTAGGAGAGCTTATTTACAAGGCATTCTTCTGGTATGGCCGGTTCCAGGTGCTTCGCCAGGCATACCTTCCCAAGAAAGTACGCGGTCATCGTATTACCAAATTGTGTCTTGTATCGGCCATGGCAGATGTTGTCCCTTATTAGATTTTGGGTGGTCTCCGACCAATACTTGGCCTTGAACAAATTCTTAAATTGCTGGTAATCCTCTATCTCACTCCGGTTTGCCATCCACCAGTTGTCCCTCATTTCACGGAATGATTCGTCCAACAGCTCTCGATTATTTAACCATCTATTGCCTCTATGTTTGGCCATGTATTCCTCGATCCGGGCCAAGAACTCCATTGGCTTCCTTTTATATTGGCAGAAGTTCAGCCATTCCCTATTTTCGTTGATGGGGATATTTGTGAAGTTGGTTGGTCAGTTCCGAATGGCTTCCATTTCCTCCTGGCTCTGCCGCACTTGACCAGTGATGTTCGTCATTACTACCTCCATTCCGTCGCACCTTTCAGTAATTTGGGTACGTACTTTACTTAGTTCTTCCTGACTTTCCCTTCGGTTCTCTTCTGCCTTCTTGCGACTATATTCTTCGATATTTGTGACCTTGGTGTTAACCACTTCCTTGAATTCTTGTACTTCCCCTTCAGTTGGCCAACATCTTTCATCAACTTCTCTGATCTGTTAATTTATAATTATTGTTTCTTCTTCCAACTTTTTATTCATAGATTTCTTATTATCCTTGAGTTCTTTGTTCATTTCTTTTCTTAATAGTTTCATTCTTTCATCTAACTTGTCTAGATTCTCCTGGTTAACTTCCATTAATTCTTCCCTTAATAGTTGGTTATCCTCTCTTAACTCTTCCAACCTCTCCCCCATCTTCTCTTCCATTTTCTTGTTATTTTCCCTTAATTCTTCTTTCAATTGTTGGTTGTTGCTTTCCATCTTCTTACTGGTTTCCTCAATTCTCTTATTGATCTTTTCAATCTTACGGCCCAATTCTTCCTTTGTGGATTGGTTGTCCTCCTTCAATTCTTCTAACTTTTTCCCCATTTCTTCTTCCATCTTCTTACTGTTTTCTTCAATGTCTTTCCTTAATTCTTCCTTCGTGGATTCTATGTTTTTATTTATTTCATTCAAATTTTCCTTCAAGGACTGTTAGTCTTCCTTCCTTTCTTTACTATTTTCTTCTGTAGTAGAATCCATTTTCTTATGCAAGTGTTCCTTGGTGGAATCCATTTTCTTATGCAAGTTTTCCTCCATCTTCTTGCTATTTTCTTCCATTTTCTTGTTACTGGATTTGATTTCTTCCATCATCATCCTGAACATCTCTTGTATGTTCCCATTCTCTGTTCGTGATGATTTCTCGGGTTGTTCTACCCGTTCCTCCCGGACATTGATTTCCCCTGTCTGTGTGGGCATTTCCGGTTGTTCCTTTGATTGTGCTGATGGTTTTGGTTCCCTTGGGGGTAATAACGTTTCTACGTCCTCCATCAGTGTTGCCTCCTTATCCTCCATATTAATTTCTTTTTCGGCCTCTGCCGCCCTTTTCTTGGATGTGGCACGACGTTGCGTTTTTCCTTTTTTCTCTGGCTGGATAACCGCTGCCAAACTTGAATTAGAAATTGGGCGAGTTATATTAGTCCTTCAATCCCTAATTAAAGCCCCACGTTGGGCACCAATTTTGTAACGTTCCCCTCCTGTTGTTGTTACAAAATAATAATGTTATAATTTGTTAAACTTAAAATAAAAAAAAATTTTGTTTTTTCTGAAAAAATATTTGTTCGGGTTTTTTATCTGTACTTAGGAAATAAATTTCGTTATTGTCTGGTGTAAAAATTTTAATTATATTATGGTTGTTAGTGTTGTGGTGTCACTTTCTATGAATAACTTCTGTGTTAATATGGTTAACTCCGGTACTGGTAGATAGACGGCTCTTCTTCTTCTTCAATATGCTCCTTATTTTTGTAAATACCGCCTTTCGGTTAGTCCGTGTTCTTGAATTAACTTATTCCTTAATTATATTTAAAGTAAAATTCAACCAATTTGCATAATTAGAGTGTTTATTAACAATTTATTAAAATTATCGATAGTAATCGATTGTTGACAACAGTATCGACTCGTTACTCAGGGCCGGTCGACAAAAACTTTACATTAATAGTGTATATAAAATATTGTTCTGTTAACGGTTATGTTAGAATAGCCAGAGAAGGGTAGGGCCAAGAAAGTATAACATTTACAATAAAAATGTCTTAAAACTAACAATTACAAAGTTATTAATCAATATAGAAAGTTTATATAGTATAATATTCGAACCAATGCAGACTAGACGTTCATTTGTTCCACCTCGAATAGAATGCTGGGAAAATCAAAATGGCCAACAGAAGTATGCGTAGTTGAATGTCAATCACCTCGACGAATATTTCTCACAATAAAGATGTCTTTTCACTGTTTCTTCGTCTCAGCAATTGTGGATATTAGTTCTGGAGTAAGTGAGTGTTCCTGGTGTAGTGTTTATTAGTTCACTTGGTGTAAATGTGTGTTATTATGTCTATTTCACTTTGGTTAAATGTGTTGTATATAACCCTTCTTGTTTCATCAGTAAAATTTATTTGTAGTGGTGTTAGTTCAATTATTTAGGCGTATGTGGTTCTGTTTATCTGTAGTTCACTGTTTATTGTTTGTTTTCACTGCTTCTCAAGTTAAAATTCAAAATTAAAAAAATTACGAAATTTGCACTGAACTCAATTTAAGTATCGCACGCCATTAATATAGGTTATACGGGGCAAAACCTCGTTTAAGTGTTCGCTTCAACGGATAATAATTAACTGTTCTCATTTCTTTCATCTCCTGAAATTCTTAGCCAATTTAATATAGATCATACATTGTTTCAAATTATCTTAGCTTCCGATACATTTTATTTGAATACATTATACACGGAAAATATTTTCGTTATTATTTAACTGTATGAAATACTAAATACATATTCGGTTTCTTTAATCTATTTTGCTACTAATTAATATAGTTTTACAAAGTTTTTATTTAAAAAAGTTATATTTCTTTCATGTTGGAAAAGTAGGCTTAAATTTGGGTTTCCTGTCCTTGTCCAGATAATAGCCATTTTCTCTGATATAATTATTATTATACTGAGTCAAAGATTGATATAATTGTTTATCTTTCCTTAATTTCTTGCAATTTTGTTCATTAGTTATTGTTTTTAAATATAATTCATTTATCTATGACTCCTCCTCTGAAATTTCAGTTAATACATTTCATTTTTATTTATAATTTTACTTATCTTCTGACAATATCTTTATAAAGTATAAGTTACATTGTATTACTATATGGTGGGTTTATCTTACATAAATTTCGTCAGTTTAGTTGGTTTATAGGACTAGATTTGTCAATTATAATGTAGTATAAATTTATATCTGGCCTAGATTTTATCTGTTGTTACTTACAAAGTTTTTAATAATACAGTTAGTTCATACCGTTTTCTGACCTTCTATTCTAATATAATATACATTAATAATTTCTTCTTTTACTACTATAACCTTTAGTATTGATTTTAAACAATTAAAACATATCAATTATTTAACATTAAATCTGGTATTTAGAATCATACCTTTTTTTGTACTGATTACTTACAGTAACTTCTAAAAAACATTTTACTATATAGGAATTATATACACATTCAGATATGGCATTCCTAATTCAAACTACTAAACAAAATAACATTTTATAAATACAAGGATTAATCTCTATTTCTAAATCTTTTTTATAGAGTTCATATATTGAAATTGGAACCTAACATTTTGTTCCATTAAATTTTTAACACTCCCTTAAAATTATTTGGTTACAGTCTTATCTGTTTTTCTTAATTTTAGGGATGTATTCCCCGTCACTTTTATGTACTAACTCCAAGCTATCTGTTTATACTATTTATTCCATTGAATGTTATCATATAAACAGTGGCATTTTATTAGAAAGAGTATTCATTGCTCCTTCACCATATTATTTGATTAAATATCATTCATGATACTATTTTAAAAAACACTTAAAGTTATTTAAATGTACAGTAATTCATGTACCTTCTCAAAGTTTATTTATGATAATCTAATAACTTGCACTTGTCCCTGGTTATTTCTTGATACTATCACTAGTCCTTTCATAGTTTTATAATATCAAATTGTTTAACCATGGGGGAACTGTTAAGATTTGTCTATTTAAATTATACAATAACTTTCTTGGGTGCACTTCTACTTAGCACTTTAAACACTTTTTGTTTTTATTAGTTTTATATGAGTTTATGGTTTGTTGGGGTGTTATACTTTCTATAGTAACATTTACTTTCTTTAGGGGTTTTTGTTTTCTCCCTATTGGGTATTGGTCGTGTTCTACTTCCTCTATTCTATGTGATCTTCACTTGTCCCTGTTCATTAGGTATCTTTGTTTGTTTTGGATATTTTCCTTCTTCATTCTTGGTTTCTTCAGTACCATTTCGTTATTATTTACTTTTGTTTATACTGGGCTGTTTACTTGGTCTGGGTAGCTTCCTTACCTACGCCTACCCTACCTGGGTATTATTGTTATTTTAATTTTAGTTTTCTGTGGTTTTATTTTGTTTTACATTCATATTAGTTGCAGATTTTTTTTCTTTATGTTTACTTTTTCTTGTTATAATGGTAATTTATTGTGCTTTTTATTTGGTTTTCATTTGGATATTTCTGGATATTACATATACTTGATTTTTACTAATGATCATCTGGTAATTGATTTAAGTGGATTATCTGTCATGCTACAATGTAAATATCTAAATATAATTATTACACTATAACTCGGAACACAAAACTTTTTATGGGTAAAAACGTAAAAGTTTTACCTTTCAACCTGAACCTCTGAAGAAGCTTTCTAAAAGTGAAAACCGGTTCAGGTTGTAAGGTAAAACTTTTACGTTTTTACCCATAAAAAGTTTTGTGTTCAGAGTCGTATTGTAATAAATATATTTAGTTAATTAATGGACACATCATGGAAAACGAAATCCAAGTATGTAAATATCATCATGAGAACTTAGAGAAAACCTTTTTTTGTAATGCAATAATTTTTTTAATGAACAGAAAGCAGACTGTTTCCTACAGGATTTTAAAAATAAATTGTATGAATACAAAACAATTACTAATGATATAATTCAGTACCATTACCATTCAGATTAGAGATCAAATAATCTGATTGAAATAGCTACTGAAACAACGGTTTGAGTAGTACTACTGTAAGCCAAAGACTTATTATGTTCACATATAACACTTTTATTTTTATATTTTATACTCCACAATTCCGATTGTATTGTAGAGTGTAATTTTATATATTTTATGCACACATTAGTAAAATAAAATCATGACATACAATCTACTTCATAAAGAATGTAGCCACAGTTTGAATTCTGAACTTCATGTTGTTGATTTTTTTTAAAAGGAATTGTTTAAGTTGTTAACAATTTTATTAGGATAATTCTAGTTAATATATTTAGATTTTTAATTAAGAAAGTTGTGTTAGTGGTTACAATCACAAACAGAATTATCGGAAATGATGAGCTTTTCAGTCTGACGATGAGCTGAGAAGCTTGAAAGCGCTAAGCAGAATAATTTTTCTACAGTGGTGTGCAATAGTGATAATTCTGTTTGTGATTATGACCACTAACACAACTTTCTTAATTAAACTTCTGATAAGATGTGCAATCGACGACAGGTAATGGACTACAACACTGAGGGATTTCCGATCTGCTGAGAAGCTTGAAAGCGCTTATCGGAATAATTTTTCTATAGCGGTGTGCAACAATGATAATTCTGTTTATATTTAGATTTGATTAATCTCTATTTTACAATTACAGTTAGTATATATTTTTGTGTTTGATATTTTTTAATTTGGTGATTGCATTTGAGTAATAACCATATATTTTCATATTTAATCATTATTGTGATGTTCTGTTTCAGGTATGCTTTATGGGTTTATTTAGGCTAATGAGTATATTTTATCTATTGTCTTTTGATCGTATAGTTTGTAAATGTAAGAAAGAACGAGAATTAGCCATAAAACCAGAATGAATCCATCTGCAAACACTACAAATAGCAGTATTTAATTAATTAATTTAATACTCAGGACACTTGGTACAATTCCAGTCATCTTGCATTTATTTATTATTTAATTCTACCTCTCTTTATAATTGTATTTTTGTAATATTTCATTATCATACTTCATTACTATATTTATTTTTTTACTATTTTTAATTTTTAAACTGTTTTATATTTTGTAGATTTTATACAACAAATGTGAGAAAATGCAATAAATATATTTTAAACATTGGTGTACAAATTTCAACCCAAACCTGTTTATTTATATGTATTTTATTTTCCATTACTATTACTTTTTATATTCAGATTGCTCACCATTTTCATTTTCACACCAAATTGTCAATATTTGAAGTCTCTTATGGGCTGTGATTAATCCAGTAGTTAGGCCTTATTGTAACTAACTTTATATAAAACTAGTTTACATAAAAGCAATACAACAAAAAATGATGTAAATCATTATACAAGGAATATTTTTTTTTCAACCTCAGAGATACCACCAAACGAAACCTATGTATGATACCAGAATGGAGGTATGTCGTGGATCCACAGTGGACTCACCATTCACCAATATGTAAACTTCTTCTCTTTAATCATTGTTTAGTAGCATGTGCATTAACATGTCAAATGTAATTGCAGTGCCTGCCAAATGTCAACTGCGGACTGCAATTTGTTTTCTTCTTACCAAAGGACATAATGCATGCAAAATCCATTGTAGAATGAGTAATGTTTATGGCAACAATTTTATGAACAATGGTTGTGCATGAGAATGGTGCAGAAAGTTTAAAGAAGGATGAAATGACATCCATGTTAAGGGTGGCCAAAGAAGGAAGTTGGTAGTGACAGACAAAATTGTTGAAAAAGTGAATGAAGTGGTCTGTCTAACGGTGGAGACTCAAGATTTCTGAGCTGTCTACCAAATTTCTTGAAATTTCAAGGTAATAAACTGTATGACATTGTAGTCTGGCTACAGCAAAATTTGTGCACAGTGTGTACCAAAAATGGTAACTGACAACCACAAGACTCTGAGAATGGGCACAGCCTTGGATTTTTTTGCAACACTACCATTAGGAAGGACAGGATTTCCTGGACAAGATTGTAGCTGGAAATGAGACACGGACATAATATCAAACTGTCAAAATGAAAGAGCAGTCCAAACAGTGGAAGCACATTGAGTGCCCAGGCTGACTGTAAAGTTCAAACAAATGTTTGCAACAAAAAACGTATGGCTACTGTGTTTTGGAACCTGACAGAGGTAATGAATGTGGGATGACCGTTACTTCATCATTGTACTATGACACTTTTTAGCAACTATGAAGAGCAATACAGAACAAGAGAACAATCATTGGGTACTGTACTTCTTCACAACAATGCTCGCCCTCACACTGCAACACATACATAGGATCTCCTGTTGAAGTTCAAATGGGAACTGTTTAAACATCTGTACAACACAGATTTAATGAGAATAGATATCCACCGTTTCACCTGAATGAAGCAGTGGTCAGCAGGGCAGCGGTTTATTAGTGATAATAAGTTGAAGGCCAATGTCAGCGGTTGGTTGAGTGATCAGGTGACATTTATTATATTTTAGATATAAGAAATATTTTATAAACAATCTTGTTGTTTATTTCTACTTTAATGGAAGTTGAAAAAACAGACCTCATAACAAGTTTCGTTCAGAATTAACACAACAATTTTAACAATAACCGTCACCAGTATCTCAATCAGAATAACCCATTCTTGATGCTGTCACTCTTACCATTCTGAAAGTCCTGACGGCTTCTTTAAACATTTTGTATAGGCTGTCTTTGTACATGTGTGTTTTAATATAAATTCAACCAGATAGCCTACAAAGTGATATTTTGCACAAACTCTTGTGACAGATGTACATATATTTCAGAATGGAGACATTTATTGCTCCACAGCAAGTTTGTAATTGTTTGAGACTGGCTTTGTTATATTTGTTTTTTACAAAGTATTAAAATAACAGTACGAATTTTCATCAAATTAAAAACATAACAGGTGTAAGTAAGGCTGTGGGATTAATCCAAATATTTCTTCCCACGTTAAATCAACAAATTGTATATTAAAAAGTACACACACAGATGCGTGCGTGGACACACCCCACACACATTCTACTCATAAAACTGAAGGAAAATGTTCACTAAATGTATACAAAAAAATGCTTCGTTTTCTGTCTTTTAGAAATAGGCTGTATACAGGTGTTCTGGGAGGAAAGTGCACTATTTCTGGAGTTAATTCTACAGCTAAAAATTAAAAAAATTGTTATATAAGCATAGGGCCAGAAAAGCTTTGTTTTTGAGTTATGGCCAGGTAAAAATTTAATTCATGTTCCTGTTCCAATGGAATAATAATGCAATAAAAAATTTATGCAAGACAAATTATGGGGAAAATTAGTGGGTCCATATGTTCTCTGACCTGAAGTATTAAAAACAGAGGATCCCAGAGTTCTGTTTTTAGTATTTTTCCATAAAGTTGCTGAAAATTATTACAGATTTGAGTTTGAAAACACAATGTTTTAGGTTTGGTCTACAATAACATGTTCAGTCTGACACAAACATGTTTGTTATTATTTAATACATTTGGTCAGGTTATTTATAATTTATAAGGAAATTGTAAATTATTTAATACAGTGTTCTGTATAAATTTAACAGAAGTTCTGTGTGCATAAAAGGAATTACCAAGGCGACTTTTGTAATCCCACAAAATAGTGGCCTTGATTTTTTGGGCAGAAGGTGCTTGCCTAAATTTTTTTTATTTTTGGAGATGATGTTGCTACATGGACTGTAAGTAGTTTTGACTTGACAGTTGTTTAGACTTTCATCTCCAGAGATAACGTATTCAAAGAGCCTATCTCCTTCATTTTCAAAATGCAGCAAAAACAAAATGAAGCCAGATATTTCTGCTTGTGAGCATTGGTTATCATTTTTGGCACAATCTGACAGAATTTTTGTAACCAAGTTTCTCCGGTAGGCCTACCAATTTCTTCCAGAACATATGTAAAGTTATTAATCCTTTTTAAAATCTACCCACCTAATCCCATCCCAAAATCTTGCCTAATCCCAAAATATTACCTACCTTGGAGATTGTTTCTCGCACCTACCTTCCACTTCCTCAGCACGTTATAACGTGTTCCAATCTTTACATTAAACAATACCTGTATGATTTAAACACTTTATTTCTCTGGACTCAGAAGACTCTAGAATTCGATTAGGCAAGATTTGGATGCAGCAAACAGACGAGGTTTCAGCGCAATAATTACATTCAACACATGGTCTTTGTGATACAGAAATTGGTTTTTATTTTCATTTTTTAAATTCAAACGGGCGTTACCCCTATATATATGTGGTGATTAGTAAATCACCCAACATTGAACATATATAATCATTATTTGCACAAGATTACTTTACTTAATCTATCAAGGCAAACCAGTACTTCACTTTCACGCTCTAAAAACCCCCCCCCCTTAGATTTGAGCTCTCATTACAATCTGAATTTAGTGTTTTAATACTGGGTACATAGTTGTTGATAGCTGTCTGGTCGACTTAGTTTCGAAAGTACTTATCTGGAGATGTTATTCCACATGTGGCGTCATTGTTCTTGTAGTTCACTTTTGTTTCAACACTCACTAAACTGTTAATTAATTTTGGTGATTAACTTGTATGCTCGAAGAAATTTATTTAGCGCTGTTTTATATGCATTTTCACTTTTTGAAGGCCTAAATCGACTTTGTCCGCGGACTGGGTTCAACACCCAGTTCGGCGTTTGGCTGCTGTTCGTAGACTGGGTTAATGGCGATCGGTCAGCGTATACTACAGGAGCTGGTCACATAGTACCCCTCGCTCTCCGCTCCCCGTCTCATATGTTGTTCATCGAATGTGCTAGACTTTTGTAAACGCCCAAATTGCGTTCCGTATTATAAAACCCGTGTTCATTTTGTGATATTTTCATGACGTCAGTCGGATCGCTAAAAATTCCTGTCCATATATGGCTAGGTTTATTTATTTTGTGACAGTAACGTCTACGTCACACTGGCTGATTCATACGATTCCCATTTCGAAAGTCATATTTTATTCGAAAGTTTACATAGATCGTATTATTGCACAATATAAAATAATTATCCTTATTTTGTACTGTCACACATACACATGTTGCTTCTGCTCGATAATTGCTGCTGTTCGTCCTTCCTTATAAAAATATACTACCGCCTAATTTGGCCACTTATAACATTTGCTCCATAAACCTCACAAACTTTACCTGAGAATTTCAGCAACAGTATTGTTTTTTTTGCTAAGAGAAAAGTATCACAGCATAAACCTCACTGCTGGTAAGATTACCTATCGTAGAACTTATTGTAAATCACTCATACACCACAAAAATCATGTACCTGTTGCCAACATAGTAGCTGAAAGCTGGTTCCATAGAAGCATGCAATATGGATGATTCTGTGTTGTTGATACAGTCAGCGATAATTTCAAAATGAGCCTTACTTACAAATGTCTCATATATTACCCTGAATGTTATAGTACAAACCAAATAACTTCTTTCCCATCACTGGCATATTTTTTTGTTACCACTTATAACTCTAGTGCTTATAACCATCTAGGGAGAATCATGGTCTAGCTGGGAAGTTGGGAATCATGGCTATGGTGACATTTTCTAAAAATGGAGACTAATTAAATGATGTAATCAAGAATATTTTTATTTCACATTCTATAGGAAATGGAAGTAAGTGAAAGGCTAAACGAATCATATTCTAGATAAGTAATTATGCTTCAGATATGCATTCTACACCTTTAAAACATAAACATGTGGTTTTCAGAAAGATGTGTGTGTGCGTTCAACAAAAACTGAAAAGTCTCTGATCATCAAATTATTAACAATACAAATTTTTAAATATTTGTAGTTTGTTTCCACTGGCTAGTAGAATTTGCATGCCAACCAGTGGTGGCTGGTGGTTCCAAATTTTGGTGGTTGCAGTAGTTGGTTGAGTGGATGGAAGAGGGATTAAAAGACATTAAACTATCATAATCACAGTTATACAAAATTATTACTATAATTTTATAACCTCAAACAATGGATAACGTTTACCTTGAACCAACGTAAACACTAAACTGACATAACTCATTAAATCAAGAAAGCTGTGCTGATTTCATGACACAAAGTTGCGCTATAGTGCTACTAGTGGAGTGTTGCAGAAACTTTGTAACTGCCTAACTAACACTGGGAACATAGAGCAATTGTGAAGAGTAGCGCATGTCTTCCCATATCTTTGTGTAGTAAGCTCTGCCATTTACTGTTCAATGTTGCAAGCGGTCTACAACCACTAGTCTGCGCGCCACATTTGAATTGTATGTGAACATTGCCGCGTAGAATCTAATACACTCTCCGTTGAAATTTATGACACTTTTAGCTGCTTAATGTTTTTGTATATTATTTTATAGTTAAGTTATTCTATATTGGTGGTTGTGCAACGCTGCAACCATAACACCAGTCGCCACTGATGCCAACCTCATTTTTATGTACTGAAAAGCTCATGTAGTCTATATGAACTCTTCAATCCACCATGAAACAATGAATGTGAAAAAATTTCAATGCTTCTTTGTTTTTTACATCGTTACTCATAGTTATTAAGTTGATAAGTTACAGACAATATCAATTACTTCTCATTTAAATATTTTTCTTCAATTATACCCCTAGAAATGATTGAAAATGTCATTACCATATATTACTACATCTCTAAACTATAAAAATTAATTACATTGGTAAGCAACGTAAAAACTACATCTGAAATCATTTAAAACTCTAATTCTTCAGTTATAAAAACATGTGAAAGATGTTGGCACAACCTGTGTCCTTTCTAAAACAGATTTTGAATTTTTGTAAACATACTGTGTTTTGAAGAGATACATAACATGTAGAGCTACATGACCATTTTGTTTGTGTTGTGTGAGCAGCAAGGTGTCACAAAGCTCTCGCTCATTCTGGATCTTTCCGCAACTTCCAGATTTTGGTTGTTTATTCTATTGGCATCTGGGCTGTCTATTTATTTTAGAGACAGTCTAATGATCTGTGCAATTGTCACTACAGTATTTAAATTCAATGCAAAAAACAGAATTTTTCAAAATTAGACTGTTTAAAGAGTATTAAAACGATTTGTCTGAAAGGACTCAGTTACCCTCTCAAAATGGGGTAAATGGATCATTAAAGCTCACGTTTCCTGTAAGTCATTTAATTTTGATTTGGGCAGCTCAGCTACTGCCAAACACAATATTTATTTAACCTAACACAAATCAAAATCATGCACGCTATTTCAAAGATATCATGCAACAGGCACTATATGATAACTTAATCTGTTTAAGGCAATAAACAAAAAAATTACAAAATGCAAAATAATGATTTTCACTCATAAAAATGTACAAAGCTTACAATTATTTATGATTAACACATATATAAAGTTTATTTAATTATCTAAAATTAATCATAAGGAAGTTATATTTTTCTTAAGTTAGTAAATTTTGTCTGAGTTATAGGATTGTGCTAAAGCTTATCATGTTATTGCGTTGATCAACAATATCAGTCCCTCTAATGTGCGCCTCTTCTTCCGTTTCTATATTATGGTTTGGTAGGGTCTTGTAAAAATCTTAGTTTGTAACCCAGATTTATCTTTCTAAAAATTTTATGCAATTTATAATAATAATCTTGAGTGATGAGGCAGTCTTATCACAAAGTTTTACCATGGAATAATCTCCAGGCCAAAGTGAATACATATTGTAATCTTTATCTTCAGAAGAACTAAAATTGAAGTCTGATCATTTTCTAGAAGGGAAATGATTCTGCCATGACTGGTTCAGCCTTCTTTAACTATAAGAAGTTTTTGTCTATAGCACTGATGGCAATAGTGGTTGCAGATATCTATCGTGAAAGCAGCAATGTATTCAACGATTCTGGTCTTAGTAGAAACCTGTAAAGAAGAAGATCAAATATTCCAGAGCCTAGAAAACTCCCAAAAGACTGGGTTCCTATCCCATATGTTTTAGTTGCAGATGAGGTGTTTACCTAAATATGAGAGTTAAACTACAGCCATAACCCAACAAGCACTTGGCTCATGAACAAACAATTTTCAACTATCATCTATCTTGGGCATGAAAACTTGTCAAATGTATTTTTAGAGTTTTAGCCAATAAATGGAGAATACTTCACAGACCTACTAATGTTCACCCCAAGTTAGCTGATACGATAATAAAAACGTACTGTATTTTGGACAATTATGTCAGAAAACGAGATGGACTTAAATTCCCCAAAGCACTGCATCAACAGAAACAACTGAAAAAAAGCAAAACAGAGATTATTGTGCTCATTATTATTCGACTGTGGGTGCAGCGCCTTGGCAAAACATGAGGATTTAAAATGTTTTGTTGTAATAATACTAGCGTTTTTGTTAATCAAAGACCTAAATTAAATATAAGCATACCATAATAAAAATATGTTAAGTATAAAATATAAAACATCGACAATAACCTGAACATTCTACATGTACACACAAAAGGCCAAAAACTAGACACTCTAGAATAATTGGAAATATACAAACACACGAAAACACATAAGAACGACATCCTAAACGAACAGACACAATTCAAATCACACGCATTATTCGAACATATCACACCCTACACACGTATCGATCTTTCAAAAGTCGATATCGTCGCCAAGAACAAGACAGACAGTGCTCCCAACGGGAGCCTCTGAAGAAGCTTTTTAAAAGCGAAAATCGGTTCAGGCTATAAGGTAAAACTATTACGTTTTTACCTATAAAAACCTTTGTGTTCCGAGTCTATAGTAAATTAATTATATTTATAAAATATACTTTCTGCATTTTTCAGATACTTCCATCCAGAACCAACAACATAACAAACTTCCTCCCATGCCTTCAATTATCATCGTATTCTCCACTCCCAATGTCATAAAGACAAACTCTTTTCTTATTTGACATACATATTATTATTGGTATCCAAGTCACTGTGTTACTTATAAATTAATAAATTACCTTAGATCCATCGTGTGACTTTGTTTTATATTTAAAATGACGTGTTTCGGAACATATGCTCCATTATCAGATTACTTCACCCAGTTGAGATCGTTAAATGTTAAAATCACATTGTAACGGTACATAAGTCCATGTAGGAATTTGTCGGTACAGGCAAAATTAATTTATTGTGATTTAATGTATTAAAAGTGGTGAGGTTAAAATTTCCCAATATATACCATACAACGCAGTTTGCCAGAGCAACTCAACTTCAAGGTCGCTGGCCTACGTGACATACGACACATATTCAGACAAAGCAAGAATCGAACCATACGAAAACGTCATAATAAATACGACAAACGTAACAATTGAGACGTAAGACAATGCCGTCATCAGCCGTGAACAAAAGGTTGATGACGAGTAATCCCTTCCACCTGCCGAATTTACAACATAATATCCGCCCCAGTCTTCAACCTACATTCAGTGCAGTAGCACGCTACAAAATCCGCTGGCCGATTATTGCCAGCCAAAGTGTTTCAAACAGTACAAAAATGTAATTGAAAGGTAGCAAGTACCATTAACTAACCAGAAAAGTAAAAATGTAAAGTAAATTCAGTGCAGTGAAGGAACAGACTCAACAGTAAAGTTCGCCGACCACCTGCTGGAAATGGAGAGCGTCTGAGGAGAAACTGCGACGTCCAATTCAGGAAAGTTCAAAATTTATAACCATATCAATTTTATAATCTGAGCTCAAAAAATTCTAAATCAAAATATGTACCACTAATTAATGTATGGGGAGAGAGAGAGAGTGTGTGTGCGTGCGAGAGAATGCCGGCATCTACAAGTTATACAATGAGGCATTGGTTTGTGTGTTAATATAATCTGATACGTAGTAAATAAAATCAATGATAACTGCAGTTTAATAAAAAATACTCTTGTTATAAATTAAATACAGGAGATACAGGAAATGAATAATTAAAATTGATGTGTAGTTAGTTGGGCGGAAGTACATAGCCGCCATTTTGTTTTGTGTGTATACGACTCCATTTTGGTTTTTGTAAATTCTAACGAATGAAATTCAGAAATATTAAACCACAAGTTTTGTTGAACCTAAATGTTGTTAGACTTATTATTTCGAACTCCCAAGCTGTTTCTGTGCTCGCTTAATAACATATCCTGGCCCTTAGTGAGAAAAGTAATGGTGGCCACAAAGCCACGTGTGCATACCGGATGTGTATCTTGAGTTACAAGGTAAGTACAAATAAAAATAATATTAATAAAAAAAAAATAAAAAATAGGGGATTGTAGTTACAATGGCGCTCGAACAGGGACTTTATATAAAGTTCTATTTATATACAGCTTGGCAACTCTTTCTGAAGC
This sequence comes from Magicicada septendecula, assembly GCA_034769895.1. Classification (NCBI taxonomy): domain Eukaryota; kingdom Metazoa; phylum Arthropoda; class Insecta; order Hemiptera; family Cicadidae; genus Magicicada; species Magicicada septendecula. Next base: position 305,846,643 of record CM068375.1, read on the forward strand.
CCTGGCTGGCAGCGCTAGCTCCGCGTCTGTGGGGAGGGAGTAACACTACTTTGGAGTGAGAGAGAAGGCAATACGAAAGAGTTGGAAACACATCAGCACGTCACACCCAGCGCCTGGCCTGCAGTGTTGTCAGACTGCCGTAAATCAACACCAGAGCGTGATGTAGCCACAAGAATGCCACAATGCTCGCCTTACGGACCTTTACCGTGGGACGACTTGAAATGGAATGAACATATTGTAGTATCTGACAGCGCTGCATGAACAGCACACGAAACGAGCTCCTATTGGCTCGTGCGGCAACAAATAGAGTGGCTCGAGTAACATGTGGACTGGTAGGGCGAAGGGAGGCTCTTCAGCTTCAAATTTCGTCCGGGGACTCAGATAAAGTCGCCAGACTGTAAAATAAGCCAGAAAACAGAAGCACAGTGGGTGTCGAATTAATATATAACATAACACGTGAGTAAGAGGTTATAGTGATTGTTAGGTTATGTTGTTGGTAGGTTAGAGATATATAAAGCAACAATTTGAAACAAAAGATATTTCAACAAAATTTTTTCCTTAAAATGGCAGACAATAATGAAAGTGTCAGTTTGAATGACACAGAAACAGAATCTATGATAATGAGTGGAGTGAATTCAAAATCAACACCGACAATTAGTAAGGTGTCATTAGACGATTTATTCCAATTGATGAAAGTTCAAGGTAACGAGTTAAATGCCAAATTCAATGCACAAAGTGCAAAGTTTGATAATTTTGACGAGAAATTTAATAAACTCGAAGTGAAAAATGAAATTAAGAGACAAACATGTTATTTTAATAAACAATTTGACGAAATGAATAAAAGGTTAGATGAGAAATTAAGTCAAATAAGGAATAAGAAGGTAAGCAGCAGTGACAATATGACGAAAAATAAGGAAGAAAGAATTAATAACAAGGTGAGTAATAATGATGATTTGAATAGTGAGTTCACAAGTGATAACAATGATATAATTAAAAATATGGTGTTAGAAAATAATGGTGTGAATATTGATAGTGATGATGATATTTTAGAGGGAGTAGAATATAATGATGGAATGTTAGTGTGTGTTGATGAGTCAGAGAGAAAGTGGAGAAAGAATATACAGGTAGAGGGGTTGCAGGGGGTAAATTTTTCCCGTGATGTTGTAGTCGGGGGCGAAGAAAAGGCTTCACGCGCGTTTTTGGAAGACACATGGTCTACAAATAGCCGTCCCTGGATTTTTTGTGCACCTGATAGGTGGTACAGCAATAAAGTTGTAGTGTCCCCTTTCGTGTATCATGAGTTCATTGGAAAAGCCCAGATGAGTCATGATAACGTTGTGTTACCCTTTGCGTGGTATGAAATAGGTCAGTGGGGTTGTGAGAGGTATTGTGATGAGAGAGATATTTTGACAGAGAGAGAGGTATTGTGATGAGAGAGAGAGAAAGAGAGAGATAAAATTATTTAAGGTGAATAGAAATTATGAAGAATTTGTAGAAAGGTTAGGAATAGAGAGGGTGGATAATTATAGTGAATACGTACCTTGCATTGAAGCCGATATAGAAGCAGTAGATGATGTTATTAAAGATGATAATATAACTTACCCGATTATGACAAATTATACTAAGGGCGACAGGACCATACTCTATGATGACACGTTATATGACAAAATAATAAGGAATAATTCTAATGATATTGTGGAAGGGTATACAAAATTAAATAAGTATTATATTGAGTGTACTAATATCATATATTCAATAATAAATAATGTATGTAGACCTAAGATTCGACTGTTGTTTGATGATGGTGGATAAATTGTTTTATTGTGTTATGAACATTTAATTATGTGAACAGTGTGGTTTTGAAATGGATTGTCTTATGAAACGAGTTGTGGTCAATGATAACAAATCATAAGTTGGATTGTATATTTTTTGTGTGTTAATGTCAATGTTAAATGTATTTATGTATTACGTTATGTTGTATATTATATTTTATGTAAACCTTGTAGGTAATAGGAATTGCTTGAATAATACTTATAACATTTTTTTGTTCCCAGATGAAAATAATTGTGAAAATTTTAAGGTGATTAAATTAAAGAATAATTGAAGAATAATTAATTAATTGATTAATGTTGTGATGATAAAGTAAATGATTTTATGAGATTTAGATTATCTAAAGAATAGCAAATGGTTAAACATAAATATGGTCATAGTGTGTGTGGCGAGGAGGTTGCTACAGGGGTAGTAATGTTAAACAAATATTAAGTATTGAATATATGATGTTGACATTGGTGTTGAACATAAAAGATAGTTATGATTCTGGTTTAAAGAAGTATTAAAATCAGGAAAACTGATTAATAAATTTTGTATAGTTAGATTGTTTGCCATAATAAAGTTGTGTTTTGAATTCTAGATGATAGAGATATAGATAATTGTTGTTGGTTTTATGAAACCTAAGGAATTATTTTACGTGTTGTTATCTTAGTATAAGAGTATATTTTCTTGTGGTGAAAAGAGTTGAGATATTATTGACTGGAGTCAAGATTTTGGTAAAGGTAGGAATGTAAAAAGGGAGAAAGAGACCTTCTGTCATAAATCTTGTTTGTTGCTTTTGAAAACTTAGGAATTAAGAAAACCAATGCCTCTTAACATAAACCAATGCAGCTAAGGGGAGACATATCAGTTGTGGCTATGGGATTATACAAGGCCACTATTTAAATTTTTGTATTCGATGTTTCAGAGTTTAGTGATGTTATGACGGCGGTCCTGAGCTGGCCAGCGCGTCAGAGCAGGAACGTCTAGTGCCTGGATGGCCTTGCAGTGTTGGGATCTCGCAAGACAAGTCCAGTAAGGTCAGGCAGGTACTGTCATCATCATTAGACCAAGGGTAAGTGATTTGTATTTCTTTTATATAAACAGTACAGGGGGTTGTGGCTACATATCCAGGCTGATCCCTTCAGAAAGTATGAATGAGTCAATGAGAGTTTTTATGTTTCAACATAAAACCTCTCATTGAGGTGGTTTTGTAACGGTACATAAGTCCATGTCCATGTTGTAAATATAGTTTTTTATTCAACAACTGATCTATTAGACTTGACTGATAACTGTTGTTAACTGCTATTTGTTTTATAATGTTAAGTTCTTTTTGAAAATCTAAATCTAAAAGTGGGATACTAATAAGTCTATGAATATAACTATGAAAAGCTGATAACTTGTGTGAGTATGTATGTGCAGACGTGTTATGTATAACCATATCCGTATGCGTAGGTTTATGGAAAATGCTAAAAATGAGTTTATTATTTTGTTTTGTAATTGAAAGATCTAAAAAGTTAATACTATCATTTACTTCAATTTCTATTGTAAAGCTTATGTTTCTATGTAAATCGTTAATAAAATTAAGAAAATTCTGTAATTGCCTACGCGCACCAAGAAAGATTGCCAACACATCATCCACATATCTGTACCAAAACATGAACAATTTAAAATACGGATGAGCTCTTATTTTGGTTTCTAAATAATCCATAAATATTTCAGAAGCCAAGGGGCTGACGGGGTTACCCATAGCAAGCCCTTCTTTACCCATATAAATTTTCCCATCAAATTCACAATAATTTTGATTCAAACAAACCTTCGATAAATTGAAAATATCCTGTCTCATCCTAGGATTATTACAATTCTTTTCCAATAATTTTTCCACAATGTCAACAACATCAGCCGGTGGAATACTAGGGAACAAATTTTTAACGTCAAAAGATAATAAAATCGCTTTATCTGGTATATACAATTCCTGAATTTTATTGACTAGATCTAATGAATTTTTAATACTGTGTGTGGATATAAATTTGCATTGGGTCTGGATAATTTTAATTAGTTTTTTGGATAATTTAACATTAGGTGCATTTACATATGACACGACTGGTCTAATAGGATGGTTATCTTTGTGCAATTTAATTAAAGAATAAAGTTTAGGAGGTTGAGGGTTCATTACAGATAAAAAATGTAAATCAGAAACATTAAAAAATGAACACTCCTTGATAGCCTTTTTAACCACTCTTTGAAATTTAAGCGTTGGATTAATGTCAATGGCTTCGTAAGCGTTCAAGAAATCTAGAGTTTTATTGACATACTCGGCTTTGTCAATAGCAATAACCGTGTTACCCTTATCAGCACGAGTGAATATTATATTATGATCTAGTGTTTTTTTCCCGATGGAACAAATAGTTAATCTATTTTTGTTATTAAAACTCTTTTTAATATTTTGTTTAGCATAAAAATTATTTAATTTATCAGCTATAATATGCTTATTCAATAGGTTGGGTTGAGAAGAGTCTTTTTGTGAGTTATTGTGATTATTCCATGCTAACTCACAATCCACACCAAAACCCAATCCACACATGCAATAATCACAATAACTCACAAAAAGACTCTTCTCAACCCAACCTATTGAATAAGCATATTATAGCTGATAAATTAAATAATTTTTATTTAATAAATATTTGTTACAAGTACAAATAAAAATAATATTAATAAAAAAAAATAAAAACTAGGGGATTGTAGTTACAACATTACTCAAATGTTAAAAACACACGTCAGTATTCGTGCGCACCTTTCGAAGGCTGACCGGATACTGAAGCTGTCTATGAATGTTTTTACAAGTTCAAGGCTGTATTGTACAACGGGTTTGATTTAAAATTCAAGTGGTCATTCAATATGAAATCCTGACTGTGTGTGTTATTGTATGCTTTGTAAATTTAGAACTCCTCATGTGCTGGACTTTATTACAAATGTGTAAGGGTTTAAATTTGATGTGAAGTCTGTGTAAGTATGATTGCTTGAAATTAAATGTTGCGCATAGTTGGATTTTATGTTATTAAATGAAGTCCGATTTTTAAAATTAAGTTTCAGTGTGTGTTCGTTAAATCTCTTTAGGAAATCCCTCCCAGTTTGGCCAATTTAAAAACAATTGCAATCATCATACGACAATTTATATAGACCTGTTTTCTTCTCTAATGGTGTGATACTATTATTATGGCGGAGTATATTCAGTATATTGTTATTTATTACTCAGTTGTCAGAACATTGTTAATTTAAAATGGGTAGTACCAATATGAAATGAGGTTGACTGAGGCTGTTATTTTTGTTAAGGGTGTTAACAGGCTACAAATTTTGCTCCAAATCTGCTTTAAAAAACTTGAATTAAATTCTGTCTTCCCCAAACAAAAAAACCTAAAAAAAGCTTACTTCACGGCAGAGGGAGATGATGTGTTTGGAAGATGGTATGAACTGCAGAATATGTAAGCTGTAAACTTTGCATACTTCTATCAGTACTTTCTCATTAACATATGTAATAAAACAGATAAGAAAGTAGTTGTTAAGGAACAGAATTCTTTTGGGTTGCCATTCACACTTGATAGATGGCGTATGAGAACCGTATCATTATCCCAATTATTAAACAATGGTAACACAAAACCAAACTACTCACCAGAAGATGGAAACACCAAGTCCGTATAGGCAAGCCCCTGAGTACAGGTTAGGTCGGGGTCAGATGACAAAATAAAAAAACAATTAAAATAGCATTATACATTATAATTCACCAACACTTTTTAAAATATTGCTCTTAAATTAGCAATGATCTGTGAATCTCTCTCCAATTATCCGTGAATCCAATTATTTCTCCTAATAGCATGTATCCATTTCTTTTTTGATCCCCATCAGTAGAAACCTGAAACATTAATATTAAAAAAGTGTAACTATCTAACGAAGTGTTGGACATACACAATATAACAGCAAACTACCATGTCACCTGCTGAAGGTGTCTTATATCACTTAATACTAGTTCCTAATGGCTGTCCCAGATTTAATTTGCAGCACTGGTTAAATGGGCTACACTGTTATCAAGTCCTATGTGTGGTGACAGTGTACTCGGTGCATTGAAGACGTTTGAAGTGTATGTCACCTGAACAATAATGTCGATTTACTGCTACATGGAGTGCACATTTTTCAGTGAAGGACTACAAATTATTGTATAATTTTATTAGCCTTTTAAGATGTACATACTGATGTATTAACAGTTACGTGAAGCAGTACCACTCAGTTCTATGTATGAAAAATAACATGACATTAATTAATAAAAAACGAGTTATAACTGGAAGTGTGTTTATATTATTTAATGAATAAGAGGTGTAGACAATCAATATAAAATATCAGGTTACTGACAGGCAGAGCAAGGATGAAACATTTGTACAATCGAAAAAGTGCTGGTAATTATCTAAAATAATAATCGTATTTGTATTCTTAAAATAAAAATATCTGACATTCAAAATAATATCAAATTTATACCATACAAGCGTGCACGCGCACACACACACACTCACACCAGGGTGTAACATAAAAGGTGTCCTCACTATACAGACTCGAATTTTATGCATCAGTATAAGAAAAAAAGTTCGTATACACACAGGTCCGGAAACATTTTATTTACTGTTTGGCCGCCATTTTGTGGTTTTTAAAAGAAACCTTTATATTTAAAGAAGTGATAGATATCTTACTGAAATTTGGAACATATGTTTAGACTAGTGGTATTTAATGAATTAAGATTTCTTCCTAATTTTGTAATTAGGGCTATGGGTCTATTACAAGTAATAGTATTACAAGTAAGCCTATAAGAAAAATTTATTTTAAGTTATTACTATTTTTAAAAATTACCATACTAATAGTAGTTCATAAGGGCTTGGTTTCTAGTGAAATTAAACTTTTAACAAATTTAAAAAGAACATGTGTGATGTGGGTTTTCTTCTGCCCAGTAATGATTATTACGGACATTAGTAATTCCATTTCCTGTAAGACTTGCTTCATCAGTGAATATGTTAGTGACAAAATAAGTGCGGTTTAATTGCAATTTTGTGTAGAAAAGTAAACAAAAAACCTGTCTCTGTTCATAGTCAACATTTAAAGTGTTCTGCATAAAGTCACTGCATGTTCTTCCAATTGTGGTTTGAAAGTTTATATGTGAGATGAATATCTGACATTTCAGCCATATTAATTACTCATTCTCGACAATTACATGATAAACAATGAGTAAAGTAACACGAACAAATGAATTAATGAATTGTCTTTAAGAAAAGTAATTCACAGTATTATTTAGTGTTATTATACATGTGTTATAACTGAACTCACTAGAGCAAACAGATGATGTACAAATTTAAACATGCTATTATCATTTTCTATTAATTCCAAATAATTTTCATTAATTTAATTACTGGAAATCAATCCTTTACTCTGAGATGAATTATGGTTATTGAGTTAATTTGAAATAAAATAATAACTTTAAATAAGTTTTCCTATACTGGAGGAATCAAAGTTCAGCACACAAAAATTAAGTACTCAGAATTCATGGGTAACCTGTTTTCTACCATGACTCTGTTATTTGTTATCGGACTTGAATAAATAATATGCCATGTATTCACAATAAAATGCTGTACCATTTTTCTTAATACACAGTAGTTTGATAAAATTAAAATTTACATATCTACAAGAGATAAAAAATTAAAGTAACCACCATTTTGAAATTTGAGATCATACAATACCCATGATTTCTTAATTTATTAAAGAACATAAATGTAAACATGTGTACCAAATTTCATTAAGTTATCTTTATTGCCTCTCTATATACAGGGTGGGGCACAGAAATAGGATGTTTTTGAAATGGCTAGTACTCGGCCTGTAGCAGGGGGAGATGAATGCGGGTGGGGGCATTCCGTTCCTTTGTTCATAGCATTTCACTTTCAGTCGGCATCATGGAGCCGTGGATGTTAGAACACCGTGTTTTTGTGTACAACTGCTTTGTGCGCAGTGATGAATCAGTGACCGCAGTTCAGCATGAGTTTCGCCGCAGATTCGAAATCCACCGAAATGACTCTGTTCCCTCTCGTAACACAATCTTACGTTGTGTTAATAATCTTCGTTCAGGAGGCTCAATAATGAAAACCAAACCACCAGGAGCCCCACGTACGGTACGTACTCCAGAAAATGTTGAAAGGTTTAGAACAGCAATGTTACGAAGTCCACGCCGCTCTGCTCAGAGACATGCTGCGGAACTTCAAATCAGCAATCGCATGGTAAGGCGTATTTTGCATGATGAATTACTTTTTCACCCGTACAAGTTAATGGTTGTGCAGCAGATGAACGAAACAGATTACCCACAACGATTGAACTTTGCACGAACAATGTTGACTCTTTTTGAGGAAAATGGAAACATTATGTTGTTGATGAGTGATGAAGCTCATTTTCATCTCAATGTTGCAGTCAACAAACAGAATTGTCGCTACTGGGCTGTTGAGAATCCCCGAGAAATCCACCAAAAACCATTGCACAGCCCAAAAGTTACAGTTTGGTGTGCGTTGGGAAAGAATTGCATCATTGGTCCTTACTTTTTTGAACAAAATGGCGTCACTGTAACTGTTACTGCTGAGCGTTACATTGAGATGCTAAACACCTTTCTTGTGCCTGAGTTACGGAGAAGGCGAATTGCTATTCGGAGTGTGTGGTTTCAGCAAGATGGGGCAACGTCTCACACATCCCGAGCATCAATGGGTGTTCTTCGCCCTCTGTTTCCCAACCGCCTCGTTTCCAGATTTGGTGATGTTGCATGGCCCCCTCGGTCCCCAGATTTATCAATGTGCGATTATTTTTTATGGGGGTACCTCAAGTCACGCGTCTATAAGAGAAACCCCCGTACAAGATGAATTGAAGGACAGTATTCATGAAAACATCGTCCAAATTGACAGACGCTTGCTAGAAACAGTGGAGGCCAATTTCCGTACACGCTTACAACAATGCATAAATGAAAATGGACATCATTTGCAAGATGTGATTTTCCACACATGAATATCATTAAATGCTATGTAATCACGAATGTTTCTCTGCCAATAAATTTTCTTTTCAAGCAAAACTAACAATGTTGTTATTAATTCAAAAACGTCCTATTTCTCTGTCCCACAGTGTATTATAATGTTTTCTTTACAAAACACAAAATGGTGGCCACAGGGAGCAAAATGAGGCATTTTTGTACCTATGGTTATAGGCACATTTTACTTCCATGTTCCTTAAGGAAATGGAAGTATGGTGATGGCAAAAAAAATTGTGTTCGAGATTATTGCAGATTCTGATTGTACTACACTCAAAACATGAAAAAAAGTCATTTTTCGAAAAGCGTCTGTGTGTCTATCTGTCTAAAGATTTTTTTTTCTATGGCAAACGATAACAACCGCAAATTCAAACAGAATCAAATAATTTTTTCCATGCAGCCCTGATTTGTAGAGTACTCAAGACCTATTGTTTTTGGTGAAGATTGGTTAAGGGAAAGGGGTACTTTACCTGCAACAGTTTTTTTACTTCCATGTTCCTTAAGGAAATGGAAGTATGGTGATGGCAAAAAAAATCGTGTTCGAGATTATTGCAGAATATGATTGTACTACACTCAAAACATGAAAAAAAGTCATTTTTCAAAAAGTGTCTGTGTGTCTGTCTGTGTGTGTGTCTGTAGATTTTTTTTCTATGGCAAACGATAACAGCCGCAAATTCAAACAGAATCAAATAATTTTTTGCATACAGCCCTGATTTGTAGAGTACTCAAGACCTATTGTTTTTGGTGACGATCGGTTAAGGGAAAGGGGTAGTTTACCTGAAACGTTTTATGTTTTAAAAGGGTATTTTCTATGGCAAACATAAGAGCCGCAAATTCAAACAGAATCAAATAAGGTTTTGCATACAGCCCTGATTTCTTGAGTACTAAAGACCTATTGTTTTTGGTGAAGATCGTTTAAGGGAAAGGGGTAGTTTACCTGCCACATTTTTTGTTTTATCAAGGGTATTTTGTATGGCAAACGATAACAGCCGAAAATTCAAACAGAATCATATAATATTTTGCATACTGTCCTGAATTGTAGAGTTCTCAAGACCTATCGTTTTTGGTGAAGATCGGATAAGGGAAAGGGGTAGTTTACCTGCCACGTTTTTTGTTTAATCAAGGGTATTTTGTATGGCTAACGATAACAGCCGCAAATTCGAACAGAATCAAATGATGTTTTGCATACAGCCCTGTATTGTAGAGTTCTCAATACCTATTGGTGTTGGTGAAAATCGGTTAAGGGAAAGGGGTAGTTTACCTTCCACGTTTTTTGTTTTATCAAGGGTATTTTATATGGCAAACGATAACAGCCGCAAATTCAACCAGAATCATATAATATTTTGCATACAGCCCTGAAATGTAGAGTTCTCAAGACCTGTTGGTTTTGGTGAAGATCGGTTAAGGGAATAGGGTAGTTTACCTGCAACATTTTATGTTTTATCATGGGTAATTTTTTTTATGACGAATGATAACTGCCGTACATTAAAACAGAATCAACTACCCTTCTGCATACCTTTTTGAATTATACAGAACTCAAGGTCTGTTGATTTTGTTGAAGATGGGTTAAGCGAAGGGGTAGTTTATCAGCAACGTTTTATGTTTTAAAAATGGTAATTTTTTTAAGACGAACGATAACTGCAGAAAATTCAAAGAGAATCAAATAATTTTTTGTACCCTTTCCTGAGTTGCAGAGAGCTCAAGGTCTACTGATTTTGGTGAAGATCGGTTAAGGGAAAGGGGTAGTTTACCTGCAACATTTTATGTTGTAACAAGAGAAATGTTTCCATGAAAAAGGATAACTGCCGCACATTCAAACAGAATCAAATATTTTTTTGCATGCATCCCTGAATTGTAGAGGACTTGAAGGTCTATTGATTTTGGAGAATATCGGTTAAGAGAAAGGGGTAGTTTACCTGAAACATTTTATGATTTAACAAGAGTAAAGTACTTAATTTTTATAAATAAAGTATCCTGATAAGAAGCTCATAATAATCCACTGTAGAAACGTAGATGAAATATCTATAAATGAAGAGGTTAGGTGAACGGGGTGGGGGTAATTTTCTATTATTAAAAATTATAGTTGAAGGTGGAGGGGAGAATTTTTTATGTGTACTACGTTATCGGCAACAAAAAAGTAGTTTTTTGTTTAAATTGCTTCCCGGGCTGTTTAGCCGTAGTCCAATGTTTTCTGTAAAACCAGACATTTCTGCTGTGCCATCGACTGCCATCATCAGTGAAAATCAAGTGCGAAAACGTGAGGTGGTATACGTTAGTGACCACAGTACTGTGGTTAATGCTGAAGCAATAAGTAGAAAGACGTAGTTTCTATGGAAATATTTCATTTCGAATATGATTTTAAATATAAATCTTAGAACATGGAAGTCATGTATGGTTCTCCATACCGATATTTTTCTATGGCAAACGATAACAGCCGCAAATTCAAACAGAATCGACTACGTTTATGCATACCTTTTTGAATGAAAGAGAACTGAAGGTCTGTTGATTTTGTTGAAGATCTGTTAAGGGAAAGGGGTAGTTTACCAGCAACATTTTATGTTTTAAGAAGGGTAATTTTTTTTGCGAAAGATAACTGCAGCAAATTCAAACAGAATCAAATAATGTTCTGCATACACCCCTGAATTGTAGAGTTCGCAAGATCTGTTGTTTTTGGTGAAGATCGGTTAAGGGAAATGGGTAGTTTACCTGCAACGTTTTATGTTTTAACAAGGGTAATTGTTTATATGACGAACGATAACTGTTGCACATTCAAACAGAATCAAATATTTTTTTGCATGGATCCCTGAATTGTAGAGGACTGAAGGTCTATTAATTTTGGTGAAGATCGGTTAAGAGAAAGGGGTAGTTTACCGGCAACGTTTTATGTTTTAACAAGAGTAAAGTACTTAATTTTGATAAATAATGCATCCTAATAAGAAGCTCATAATAATCCACTGTAGAAACGTAGATGAAATATCTATAAATGAAGAGGTTAGGTAAACGGGGTGGGGGTAATTTTCTATTAATGAAAATTATTGTTGAAGTGAGATGGGAGAATTTTGTATATGTGTACTACGTTATCGGCAACAAAGAAGTAGTTCTTTGTTAAAATTCCTACCCGGGCTGTTTAGCTTTAGCCCAATGTTTTCTGAAAAACCAGACTTTTCGGCAGTGCCATCGACTGCCATCATCAGTGAAAATTGAGTGCGAAAATGTGAGGTGGTATACGTCAGTGACCACAGTACTGTGGTTAAGGCTGAAGCAATAAGTAGAAAGAAGTAGTTTCTTTGGAAATATTTCATTTCGAATACGATTTTAAATATAAATCTTAGAACATGGAAGTCATGTATGGTTCTCCATACCGATATTTTCGATAAGTGCCTGTGTGTGTAGATTTTTTTCTATGGCAAACGATAACAGCCGCAAATTTAAACAGAATCAAATAAATTTTTGCATACAGCCCTGATTTGTAGAGTACTCAAGACCTATTGTTTTTGGTGAAGATCGGTTAAGGGAAAGGGGTAGTTTACCTGCAACAGTTTTTTTTTTAATCAAGAGCAATTTTTACTTCCATATTCCTTAAGGAATGGAAGTATGGTGATGGCAAAAAAAATCGTGTTCGAGATTATTGCAGATTCTGATTCTACTACACTCAAAACATGAAAAAAAGTCGTTTTCCGAAAAGTGTCTGTGTGTCTGTCTGTCTGTCTGTCTGTGTGTCTGTGTGTCTGTCTGTCTATCTGTCTGTCTGTAGATTTTTTTTCTATGGCAAACGATAACTGCCGCAAATTCAAACAGAATCAAATAATTTTTTGCATACAGCCCGGTTTTGCAGAGTTCTCGCGACCTATTGTTTTTGGTGAAGATCGGTTGAGGGAAAGGGGTAGTTTACCTGCAACGGTTTTTTTTTAGCAAGGGTAATTTTGTTTGTTTGGCAAACGATAACAGCCGCAAATTCAAACAGAATCAAATAATGTTTCGCATACAGCCCTGAATTGTAGAGTTCTCAAGACCTATTGTTTTTGGTGAAGATCGGTTAAGGGAAAGGGGTAGTTTACCTGTAACGTTTTATGTTTTAACAAGGGTATTTCCTATGGCAAACGATAACAGCCGCAAATTCAAACAGAATGAAAAGATTATTTGCATACAGCCCTAAATTGTAGAGTTCTCAAGACCTTTTGTTTTTGGTGAAGATCGGTTAAGGGAAAGGGGTAGTTTACCTACAACGTTTTTTTAACAAGGGTATTTTCTATGGCAAACGATAACAGCCGCAAATTCAAACAGAATCAAATAATTTTCTGCATACAGCCCTGATTTGTAGAGTACTCAAGACCTATTGTTTTTGGTGAAGATCGGTTGAGGGGAAGGGGTAGTTTACCTGCAACGGTTTTTTTTATCAAGGGAAATTTTTTTTTTTTTGGCAAACGATAACAGCCGCAAATTCAAACAGAATCAAATAATGTTTCGCATACAGCCCTGAATTGTAGATTTCTCAAGACCTATTGTTTTTGGTGAAGATCGGTTGAGGTAAAGGGGTAGTTTACCTGCAACGTTTTTTTAACAAGGGTATTTTCTATGGCAAACGATAACAGCCGCAAATTCAAACAGAATCAAATAATGTTTTGCATACAGCCCTGATTTGTAGAGTACTCAAGACCTATTGTTTTTGGTGAATATCGGTTAAGGGGAAGGGGTAGTTTACCTGCAACGTTTTTTTATCAAGCGTATTTTCTATGGCAAACGATAACAGCCGCAAATTCAAACAGAATGAAATAATTTTTTGCATACGTCCCTGAATTGTAGAGGTCTCAATGACTTTCGATTTTGGTGAAGATCGGTTAAGGGGAAGGGGTAGTTTACCTGCAACCTTTTACGTTTTAACAAGAGTAAAGTACTTGAAAATTTATTTAAACTTTTTGAAACAATGGTAATTGTTAAAAATAAAATAATTTTGTTGCCAGGCAATAAAATTATAATTTTTTCATTTTAATGTAATATAATATTTTTCATTTAATACAGCAATAAAAAGGCAGGTAAGACACAGCCTGGTTGTTTGGCTGAAAATGATTTTAAATATAAATCTTAGAATATGGAAGTCATGTATGGTTCTCCATACCGATATTTTCTATGGCTAACGATAACAGCCGCAAATTCAAACAGAATCAACTACTCTTTTGCATACAGCCCTGAATTATAGAGTTCTCAAGACCTGTCGTTTTTGGTGAAGATCGGTTGTAGGAAACGGGTAGTTTACCAGCAACGTTTTATGTTTTAAAAGGGTATTTTCTATGGCAAACGATAAGAGCCGCAAATTCAAAGAGAATCAAATAATTTTTTGCATACAGCCCTGATTTGTAGAGTTCTCAAGGTCTGTTGATTTTGTTGAAGATCGGTTAAGGGAAAGAGGTAGTTTATCACCAAAGTTTTATGTTTTAAATAGGGTAATTTTTTTTATGACGAACGATAACTGCCGAATATTCAAAGAGAATCAAATAATTTTTTGCACACTTGCCTGAGTTGTAGAGAGCTCAAGGTCTGTTGATTTTGGTGAAGATCGGTTAAGGGAAAGGGGTAGTTTACCTGCAACGGTTTTTTTTTAAATCAAGGGTAATTTTTTTCTATGGCAAACGATAACAGCCGCAAATTCAAACAGAATCAACTACTCTTTTGCATACAGCCCTGAATTATAGAGTTCTCAAGACCTATTGGTTTTGGTGAAGATCGGTTAAGGAAAAGGGGTAGTTTACTGGCAACATTTTATAATTTAACAAGGGTATTTTCTATGGCAAACGATAAAAGGCTCAAATTCAAACAGAATCAAATAATGTTTTGCATACAGCCCTGAATTGTAGAGTTCTCAGGACCGATTGTTTTTGGTGAAGAACGGTTAAGGGAAAGGGGTAGTTTACCTGCAACGTTTTATGTTTTAAAAGGGTATTCTCTATGGCAAACGATAAGAGCCACAAATTCAAACAAAATCAAACAATTTGTTGCATACAGCCCTGACTTGTAGAGTCCTCAAGATCTGTCATTTTTGGTGAAGATCGGTTAACAGGAAGGTGTAGTTTACCTGAAACGTTTTTCTTATCAAGGGTAATTTTTTTCTATGACAAACGATAACAGCCGCAAATTCAAACAGAATCAACTAGTCTTTTTCATACCTTTTTTAATTATACCAAGCTCAAGTTGTGTTGATTTTGTTGAAGATCGGTTAAGGGAATGGGGTAGTTTACCTGCAACCTTTTATGTTTTAACAAGGGTAATGTTTTCTATGACGAACGATAACTGCCGTAAATTCAAACAGAATCAACTACTCTTTTGCATACCTTTTTGATTTATACAGGCCTCAAGGTCTGTTGATTTTGTTGAAGATCGGTTGAGGGAAAGGGGTAGTTTACCTGCGTTTTATATTTTACAAAGGTATTTATTATGGCAAACGATAAGAGCTGCAAATTCAAACAGAATCAAATAATGTTTTGTATACAGCCCTGAATTGTAGAGGACTGAAGGTCTGTTGATTTTGGTGAAGATCGGTTTAGAGAAAGGGGTAGTTTACCTGCAACTTTTTATGTTTTAACAAGGGTAATTTTTTCTATGATGAACGATAACTGCTGTACAGTCAAACAGAATCAAATAATTTGTTGCATACATCCCTGAATTGTAGAGAACTCAAGGCCTGTTGATTTTGGTGAAGATCGGTAAAGGGAAAGGGGTAGTTTACCTGAAACATGTTATGTTGTAACAAGAGAAATGTTTTCATGACGAACGATAACTGCCGCTAATTGAAACAGAATCAAATATTTATTTGCATGCATCCCTGCATTGTAGAGGACTGAAGGTCTATTGATTTTGGTGAAGATCGGTTTAGAGAAACGGGTAGTTTACCTGGAACGTTTTATATTTTAAGAGTAAAGTACTTAATTTTGATAAATAAAGTATCTTGATAAGAAGCTCATAATAATCCACTGTAGAAACGTAGATGAAATATCTATAAATGAAGAGGTTAGGGTAACGGGTTGGGGGTAATTTTCTATAAATGAAAATTATAGTGGGGGGGGAGAATTTTGTATGTGTACTACGTTATTGGCAACAAAGAAGTAGTTCTTTGTTAAAATTCCTTCCCGGGCTGTTTAGCCGTAGTCCAATGTTTTCTGCAAAACCAGACTTTTCGGCAGTGCCATCGACTTCCATCTCAGTGAAAATTGAGTGCGAAAACGTGAGGTGGTATACGTTAGTGACCACAGTACTGTGGTTTAAGGCTGAAGCAATAAGTAGAAAGAAGTAGTGTCTATGGAAATATTTCATTTCGAATAGGATTTTAAATATAAATCTTAGAACATGGAAGTCCTGTATGGTTCTCCATACCGATATTTTTAATCAAGGGTAATTTTTTTCTATGTCAAACGATAACAGCTGCAAATTTACACAGAATCTACTACTCTTTGGCATACAGCTCTGAATTGTAGAGTTCTCAAGACCTGTTGTTTTTGGTGAAGATCGGTTAAGGGAAAGGGGTAGTTTACCTGCAACATTCTATGTTTTAAAAAGGGTATTTTCTATGGCAAACGATAACAGCCGCAAATTTAAACAGAATCAAATAATTTTTTGCATACAGCCCTGATTTGTAGAGTACTCAAGACCTATTGTTTTTGGTGAAGATCGGTTAAGGGAAAGGGGTAGTTTACCTGCAACGGTTTTTTTAAAAATCAAGGGTAATTTTTTTCTATGGCTAACGATAACAGCCGCAAATTCAAACAGAATCAACTACTCTTTTGCATACAGCCCTGAATTATCGAGTTCTCAAGACCTGTTGTTTTTGGTGAAGATCGGTTGTAGGAAACGGGTAGTTTACCAGCAATGTTTTATGTTTTAAAAGGGTATTTTCTATGGCAAACGATAAGAGCCCCAAATTCAAAGAGAATCAAATAATTTTTTGCATACAGCCCTGATCTGTAGAGTTCTCAAGGTCTGTTGATTTTGTTGAAGATCGGTTAAGGGAAAGAGGTAGTTTATCACCAAAGTTTTATGTTTTAAATAGGGTAATTTTTTTTATGACGAACGATAACTGCCGAATATTCAAAGAGAATCAAATAATTTTATGCACACTTGCCTGAGTTGTAGAGAGCTCAAGGTCTGTTGATTTTGGTGAAGATCGGTTAAGGGAAAGGGGTAGTTTACCTGCAACGGTTTTTTTTTTTAAATCAAGGGTAATTTTTTTCTATGGCAAACGATAACAGCTGCAAATTCAAACAGAATAAACTACTCTTTTGCATACAGCCCTGAATTATAGAGTTTTCAAGCCCTATTGGTTTTGGTGAAGATCGGTTAAGGAAAAGGGGTAGTTTACCGGCAACATTTTATATTTTAACAAGGGTATTTTCTATGGCAAACGATAAAAGCCTCAAATTCAACAGAATCAAATAATGTTTTGCATACAGCCCTGAACTGTAGAGTTCTCAGGACCAATTGTTTTTGGTGAAGAACGGTTAAGGGAAAGGGGTAGTTTACCGGCAACGTTTTATGTTTTAAAAGGGTATTTTCTATGGCAAACGATAAGAGCCGCAAATTCAAACAGAATCAAACAATTTTTTGCATAAAGCCCTGATTTGTAGAGTACTCAAGACCTTTTGTTTTTTGTGAAGATCGGTTAATGGAAAGGAGTAGTTTACCTGCATCGTTTTGTTTTAAAAGGGTATTCTCTATGGCAAACGATAAGAGCCGCAAATTCAAACAATTTGTTGCATACAGCCCTGATTTGTAGAGTCCTCAAGATCTGTTGTTTTTGGTGAAGATCGGTTAACGGGAAGGTGTAGTTTACCTGAAACATTTTTCTTATCAAGGGTAATTTTTTTCTATGGCAAACGATAACAGCCGCAAATTCAAACAGAATCAACTAGTCTTTTTCATATTTTTTTTAATTATACCGAGCTCAAGGTGTGTTGATTTTGTTGAAGATCGGTTAAGGGAATGGGGTAGTTTACCTGCAACCTTTTATGTTTTAACAAGGGTAATGTTTTCTATGACGAACGATAACTGTCGTAAATTCAAACAGAATCAACTACTCTTTTGCATACCTTTTTGATTTATACAGACCTCAAGGTCTATTGATTTTGTTGAAGATCGGTTGAGGGAAAGGGGTAGTTTACCTGCGTTTTATATTTTACAAGGGTATTTATTATGGCAAACGATAAGAGCTGCAAATTCAAACAGAATCAAATAATGTTTTGTATACAGCCCTGAATTGTAGAGGACTGAAGGTCTGTTGATTTTGGTGAAGATCGGTTTAGAGAAAGGGGTAGTTTACCTGCAACTTTTTATGTTTTAACAAGGGTAATTTTTTCTATGATGAACGATAACTGCTGTACAGTCAAACAGAATCAAATAATTTGTTGCATACATCCCTGAATTGTAGAGAACTCAAGGCCTGTTGATTTTGGTGATGATCGGTAAAGGGAAAGGGGTAGTTTACCTGAAACATGTTATGTTGTAACAAGAGAAATGTTTTCATGACGAACGATAACTGCCGCTAATTGAAACAGAATCAAATATTTATTTGCATGCATCCCTGCATTGTAGAGGACTGAAGGTCTATTGATTTTGGTGAAGATCAGTTTAGAGAAACGGGTAGTTTACCTGGAACGTTTTATATTTTAAGAGTAAAGTACTTAATTTTGATAAATAAAGTATCTTGATAAGAAGCTCATAATAATCCACTGTAGAAACGTAGACGAAATATCTATAAATGAAGAGGTTAGGGTAACGGGTTTGGGGTATTTTTCTATAATTGAAAATTATAGTTGGGGGGGGGAGAATTTTGTATGTGTACTACGTTATTGGCAACAAAGAAGTAGTTCTTTGTTAAAATTCCTTCCCGGGCTGTTTAGCCATAGTCCAATGTTTTCTGCAAAACCAGACTTTTCGGCAGTGCCATCGACTTCCATCTCAGTGAAAATTGAGTGCGAAAACGTGAGGTGGTATATGTTAGTGACCACAGTACTGTGGTTTAAGGCTGAAGCAATAAGTAGAAAGAAGTAGTTTCTATGGAAATATTTCATTTCGAATAGGATTTTAAATATAAATCTTAGAACATGGAAGTCCTGTATGGTTCTCCATACCGATATTTTTAATCAAGGGTAATTTTTTTCTATGTCAAATGATAACAGCCGCAAATTTAAACAGAATCTACTACTCTTTGGCATACAGCTCTGAATTGTAGAGTTCTCAAGACCTGTTGTTTTTGGTGAAGATCGGTTAAGGGAAAGGGGTAGTTTACCTGCAACATTCTATGTTTTAAAAAGGGTATTTTCTATGGCAAACGATAACAGCCGCAGATTCAAATAGAATAAAATAAGTTTTTGCATACAGCCCTGATTTATAGAGTACTCAAGACCTATTGTTTTTGGTGAAGATCGGTTAAGGGAAAGGGGTAGTTTACCTGCAGTGTTTTTTTATCAAGGGTAATTTTTTTTTTGGCAAACGATAACAGCCGCAAATTCAAACAGAATCAAATAATTTTTTGCATACATCCCTGAATTGTAGTGATCTCAAGGCCTTTTGATTTTGGTGAAGATCGGTTAAGGGGAAGGGGTAGTTTACCTGCAACCTTTTACGTTTTAACAACAGTAAAGTACTTGAAAATTCATTTAAACTTTTTCAAACAATGGTAATTGTTAAAAATAAAATAATTTTGTTGCCAGGCAATAAAATTATAATTTTTTCATTTTAATGTAAATGATGTATGAGAGAAATATATCGTTCGTGGCAGGCAAGCATAGCTCAATTATGTAATGTTTACGTTTCCATTTTATAATTATGATTACTGCAATAAAAAGGCAGGGAACACACACAAACACACACACACACACACACACACAAAATTCGCATTATTTCTGGCCTCACTGATGTTTATTTTCTTACATTTGCACGCTTTTTAAATGGAAAGTGCTGAAACCCACACCAACATAACGCGTGCAAGCCGAAAAATTGTCCAGAGTGGATAGCGATTTGCTTCCTGTGGATCGCTGGGCAGTGTAACTGCACATGTTTACAGAGGAACGATTCACAGACAGAATTTTCGTCTTTAGGGAATGAATCCTCTGCAAGATGCTGAGGGTCCATGAGTGACTTCGGAGCGCTCCTTCTTTTCCGCGTGTTTGTGCTGTGAAACGTACACTGTAGATTCGCAGCTTTATTCTAAGCAATGCTCAATAGGAAATGTTGAAAATTTTTGTCCACGGTGTACCCTCATACACACTAAACCTGCTATGATGTTTTAATTACAGACATCATAATATTAAAACTTTGGAAACTTGAGCACTACTTAATGGAGATCAAACATTAACTTATACAAGCCATTAATTTTATGCATATTTTTTATATATATATGTGTACAACGTTATCGGCAACAAAGAAGTAGTTTTTGTTAAAATTCCTTCCCGGGATGTTTGGCCGTAGTCCAATGTTTTCTACAAAACCAGACGTTTCAGTAATGCCATCGACTTCCATCATCAGTGAAAATCGAGTGCGATAACGTGAGGTGGTATACGTTACTGACCACAGTACTGTGGTTAAGGCTGAAGCAGTAAGTAGAAAGAAGTAGTTTCTATGGTAATATTTCATTTCGAAAATGATTTTAAATATAAATCTTAGAACATGAAAGTTATGTATGGTTCTCCATACAGATATTTTTCTTATACTGATGCATAGAAAGTGAGTATGTATAGTGAGGACATCTTTCACACTCTCTCTCTCTCTCTCTCTCTCTCTCTCTCTCTCTCTCACACACACACACACACACACACGCACGCGCACACACTGCTTTAGTAATATAATATAAAATATGAAATATAAAAGTAAATGTTGAAACGCCTTAGTTCCCCCAAATTTATTTATTTTTTTCAACAAAAAATGTTAAAAAATACTAAGGGTTTTATTTATTTATTTATTTATTTTTTTGAGAGGGCGTCCCGTAATTTTTAGGACTTGGCAGATGGCCTAGATAAAGCATAAAATGCGTTATTTATTAACGGTTAATAGCACTCGGCTATAACCGTGCACATCATAAACGGGCATGTTCGGTTCTGATCGTTCAATGCACTAACTGCAAGTTAAGTACAAACGGAAATGTAATTTTACTTTTATGATATTAGTTGTGTTCACAGTAAAAGTATGTCGCAAAGGTCGAGCTTGAATAAAAAGCAAAATTTTCACCTGATGTTCAGTTGTTACGACATGATGAGGAGGGTAGACGATTGCTACTGCTACAGATGTTCAACTGGCTGCTCGTCCCGGAGTTGAGACTTCTCCAGGGAATAAATTCGGGTCCCATTGTGAGTTTCCGACGGCGAAAACGGGGAGCCAGACAGCATCGCTCAGCCGATGGTGAAAGCTGGAGATATCACCATCGTATAGCCCTCAAACCCCTGACTGGATTGGGAACCCTAGAACACAGGTTTTCTGTAGGAAGCAGTCAAAAAAAAAAATAACCCTCAACACACCTTCACTCGACCTTAGAACCGCACATACACCATACCATATTGAGCAGTGGCGGCTCGTCAGGTGACGCAGGTGAAGCGCTGCTTCACCTAAAATAACTGGTTCAATGTGTTTCTTTTTAAACAAAATTATTTTCAATTTTTAGTAAATTTTATGTTTAAAAATATTTTTTTTAATTAAATTTTGTCTGTATAATAATTAAAATAACATTTACAAGCGATGGAAATAGGTTACAGAAGCTGAACTTCGCTGCGATCACATACAAGCCTACTGATGGCGGAAAGCGCTGAGATCGTAGAAGCAGCTTTCTGTACCTCGAATGCTGCATCAGTTAATATGTCACTAACAACGCTCGGTTTATCACGGTTGCCATGACAACGTATTCCGTACTCAGCGTTCCCCCCCACACACGTGAAGCAGTGTCGCTGGCTGTTTCTCAGTGGTGTAGGCCTACATGTACAGTGCTTTACCTATCCAGCGCGTTTGTTTTGTTCGTTGTTCGTGGTGTGTGAAGTTTTTACAGAATGTTTCCTTCATATGATCCGGTATGTGTTTTATTAGAAACACCATTTTCAAGATGGAATAATGATGATAAGAAAAACTTTTTAAGACCTATGCCTATATTGAAAGTAAATAAGGTTGCAAAAATAAAGGGCAAGGTGTACAATTGCAACTTTAAACAAAATTGGTATTCAACATTCGAGTGGTTATGTGGCAGTTATTATTTAAATAAACTTTTTTGTATGCCCTGCTTAATTATTAGTGTTAAATCAAGTGCGTGGAATAAGAACGGCTTTGATGATTTTGGTAACGTTACTCGTGCTCTTTCCAAACATGAAGGTTCTTCTGAGCACATGCGTTGTGCATTGAGTTTTTCAAAATTAAAGAAAAATTTAAGTACTATCGAGGATGCTTTGAAGGAAAATTCTAGGTTGTAGTCTATATTAAACACTTCAATGACAACGTTCGGCTTAACAGACGTTTCATGCATCTTCCTATTCGTGCAGTTCTTCACTTGGGTAAACAAGAATTAGCATTTCGCGGTCACCACGACACATTTACATTTGCACGCTTTTTAAATGGAAAGTGCTGAAACCCACACCAACATAACGCGTGCAAGCCGAAAAATTGTCCAGTGTGGATAGCGATTTGCTTCCTGTGGATCGCTGGGCAGTGTAACTGCACGTGTTTACAGAGGAACGATTCACAGACAGAATTTTCGTCTTTAGGGAATGAATCCTCTGCAAGATGCTGAGGGTCCATGAGTGACTTCGGAGCGCTCCTTCTTTTCCGCATGTTTGTGCTGTGAAACGTACACTGTAGATTCGCAGCTTTATTCTAAGCAATGCTCAATAGGAAATGTTGAAAATTTTTGTCCACGGTGTACCCTCATACACACTAAACCTGCTATGATGTTTTAATTACAAACATCATAATACTAAAACTTTGGAAACTTGAGCACTACTTAATGGAGATCAAACATTAACTTATACAAGCCATTAATTTTATGCATATTTTATATATATATATATATATATATATGTGTGTGTACAACGTTATCGGCAACAAAGAAGTAGTTTTTGTTAAAATTCCTTCCCGGGATGTTTAGCCATAGTCCAATGTTTTCTACAAAACCAGACGTTTCAGCAATGCCATCGACTTCCATCATCAGTGAAAATCGAGTGCGATAACGTGAGGTGGTATACGTTAGTGACCACAGTACTGTGGTTAAGGCTGAAGCAGTAAGTAGAAAGAAGTAGTTTCTATGGTAATATTTCATTTTGAAAATGATTTTAAATATAAATCTTAGAACATGGAAGTTATGTATGGTTCTCCATACCGATATTTTTCTTATACTGATGCATAGAAAGCGAGTATGTATAGTGAGGACATCTTTCACTCTCTCTCTCTCTCTCTCTCACACACACACACACACACACACACACACACACACACACACACACACACACACACACACACGCACGCACGCACGCACGCACGCACGCACGCACGCACACTGCTTTAGTAATATAATATAAAATATGAAATATAAAAGTAAATGTTGAAACGCCTTAGTTCCCCCAAATTTATTTTTTTTTTTTTCAACAAAAAATGTTGTTAAAAAATACTAAGGGTTTTATTTATTTTTTTTTTTTTTGAGAGGGCGTCCCGTAATTTTTAGGACTTGGCAGATGGCCTAGATAAAGCATAAAATGCGTTATTTATTAACGGTTAATAGCACTCAGCTATAACCGTGCACATCATAAACGGGCATGTTCGGTTCTGATCGTTCAATGCACTAACTGCAAGTTAAGTACAAACGGAAATGTAATTTTACTTTTATGATATTAGTTGTGTTCACAGTAAAAGTATGTTGCAAAGGTCGAGCTTGAATAAAAAGGAAAATTTTTACCTGATGTTCAGTTGTTACGACATGATGAGGAGGGTAGACGATTGCTACTGCTACAGATGTTCAACTGGCTGCTCGTCCCGGAGTTGAGACTTCTCCAGGGAATAAATTCGGGTCCCATTGTGAGTTTCCGACGGCGAAAACGGGGAGCCAGACAGCATCGCTCAGCCGATGGTGAAAGCTGGAGATATCACCATCGTATAGCCCTCAAACCCTTGACTGGATCGGGAACCCTAGAACACAGGTTTTCTGTAGGAAGCAGTCAAAAAAAAAAATAACCCTCAACACACCTTCACTCGACCTTAGAACCGCACATACACCATACCATATTGAGCAGTGGCGGCTCGTCAGGTGACGCAGGTGAAGCGCTGCTTCACCTAAAATAACTGGTTCAATGTGTTTCTTTTTAAACAAAATTATTTTCAATTTTTAGTAAATTTTATGTTTAAAAATATTTTTTTTAATTAAATTTTGTCTGTATAATAATTAAAATAACATTTACAAGCAATGGAAATAGGTTACAGAAGCTGAACTTCGCTGCGATCACATACAAGCCTACTGGTGGCGGAAAGCGCTGAGATCGTAGAAGCAGCTTTCTGTACCTCGAATGCTGCATCAGTTAATACGTCACTAACAACACTCGGTTTATCACTGTTGCCATGACAACGTATTCCGTACTCAGCGTTCCCCCCCACACACGTGAAGCAGTGTTGCTGGCTGTTTCTCAGTGGTGTAGGCCTACATGTACAGTGCTTTACCTATCCAGCGCGTTTGTTTTGTTCGTTGTTCGTGGTGTGTGAAGTTTTTACAGAATGTTTCCTTCATATGATCCGGTATGTGTTTTATTAGAACACCATTTTCAAGATGGAATAATGATGATAAGAAAAACTTTTTAAGACCTATGCCTATATTGAAAGTAAATAAGGTTGCAAAAATAAAGGGCAAGGTGTACAATTGCAACTTTAAACAAAATTGGTATTCAACGTTCGAGTGGTTATGTGGCAGTTATTATTTAAATAAACTTTTTTGTATGTCCTGCTTAATTATTAGTGTTAAATCAAGTGCGTGGAATAAGAACGGCTTTGATGATTTTGGTAACGTTACTCGTGCTCTTTCCAAACATGAAGGTTCTTCTGAGCACATGCGTTGTGCATTGAGTTTTTCAAAATTAAAGAAAAATTTAAGTACTATCGAGGATGCTTTGAAGGAAAATTCTAGGTTGTAGTCTATATTAAACACTTCAATGACAACGTTCGGCTTAACAGACGTTTCATGCATCTTCCTATTCGTGCAGTTCTTCACTTGGGTAAACAAGAATTAGCATTTCGCGGTCACCACGAAGAGTTATCATCTATTAATCGCGGAAATTTTAAAGAACTGCTAGAAACCTTCATTTAGATAAGCCCTGTAGATATTCAAGAGCACTATAAAAAAATCTCACCCATCTTTGCTGGCAATTCTAAGACTATTCAGAATGAAATAATTGACTCCATTTCACAATATATTGATGAGCACGTCGCAAAGGAAATAGAAGATAGTACATTTTTTTTCAATTCAAGTGGATGATTCCACAGACATTGCCCACAAATCTCAATGTAGCATCATAATTAGATACGTTATTCCCGGAGGAAAGCTGGTGGAAAGATTTTTGGTATTTTATGATGTGTCAAGGTCCCTCGAAAAATTTGACTATAAATCAAAACTTATTGCCCAGTGTTTTGATGGTGCAAGCGTTATGTCACGAGAATTAAATGGTCTTCAGGCAAAAATCAAAGAAGTAGTGCCACAAGCGGTTTTTGTTCACTGCATGGCGCATCGTTTGAATTTAGTGCTACAACAAAGCTGCAACAGCATTTCGAAATGTCGGATATTTTTTGCGACTGTTAACGGTTTACCCTCTTTTTTCCACAGTTCTGCTACGCGAACTTACGCAGTAGACACAGTCGTTGGAAAACGAATCCCTACTTCTGTTATTACGCGATGGAAGTCTAATTCCAAAATTGTGAATACTATATACAACGAATGGGATTCATTAAAAGATGTATTCACTAAAATTGTGAACGATTCAAATTATGATCAAACATCAATTAGGCAGAGTGATGGCTTCTTAAATAAATTTAATGATTTTGAATTTACGCTTTTGGTTGTCGTTTTTAACGATATTTTTTGAGCCACAGATGTTCTCTTCGATGTGCTACAAAAGAAGTCAATTGACATTAATTTCTGTATCTCGCAAGTTAAAAATACTCAAACACTCATAAATAGCAAAAGAACTGATGATGCATTTATGAAAATTTTTGATTTAGCTGCTTCAAAAACAACAATTCCAACTGAATACCATGAGTTGAAGAAAAGAATTACACTCACACGTGATCAACGTTTTGAAAAATACAAACTTCTGTATTATGAAATTTTAGATAACCTTTCAGTACAAATAACCACACGTTTTAATGATATGGAAAAGCTTCAGTTTGTTACATTAATGGATACTTCAAAGTTCGTAACGTATTCTGAAAACTTTCCCACAGATGCATTAAGTAACTTAAAGGTGTGCTACCCTAATCTGTTTACCGATTTCCAAAGACTGAAAAACAAATTACAACTTAATTATGAGGATAAGCAATACAGACAAATGGAACCACTAAATTTTATGGAACTTTTAGCTGACAACAGGAACATCTTTAAAAAAGCTTACAAACTGTTTTGTTTAATAGTAACTATTCCATCCACTAGCGTTTCCGTAGAACGAAGTTTTTCTTGTTTAAAAAGAATAAAATCATACCTGCGCAATACAATGACAGAGGACAGACTTACTAGCTTATCAAAACTTTTCATAGAAAAGGAACTGTTAAACGAATTAATTAATATTATCTTGTTGTTGCATCCTCTTCATTCACTTATTAATTTAATAATATATATAATACTTTCACTTATGAACTTACTGTTTGTCACTTCCCAAACGTTTCAAGATGTTGTGCTGTACTTTTGGATGTAATACGCTGTGTTGGCGGTATTAAAATTATCTTGTTGTTGCATCCTCTTCATTCACTTATTAATTTAATAATATATATAATACTTTCACTTATGAACTTACTGTTTGTCACTTCACAACATCTTGAAACGTTTGGGAAGTGACAAACAGTAAGTTCATAAGTGAAAGTATTATATATATTATTAAATTAATTAATGGACAACCATTTTATGACGACATTATCGACAAGTTTGCATATTTGAAAGAGAGGAGAATTGACCTTGTGTTCAAGAAATAAAATGTAAGCCTCTAAGTACTTACTATTTTTAACTACTATATTTGTAAATTTTATTAACTTACTTTTCTTTTGTCTCCATATGTTATTCATGATTCCAAAATAGGAAGAAACATATTCACATAATTTATGGGGGGAGGGACCTGCCACCGATTCTGCTTCACCAATTCTCGAAGCCACGAGCCGCCACTGATATTGAGTACTAGACTTTCGATTACAAAGACGTTACTAACCCGGATTTCAAGAATTAAATTTAAATAGCAATTAACAATTAAATTGTGCCACTGCAAAAAACCATAATCAATCCCATTCAAACAATTATTGTCAGTATATCACAATAGCTGTTGCTTTCATCTAACACCTCACCACGTGGCATGAATTACATTAGTTTCTTATCAATCTGTAGCTGTTTTGTTAATATTTCATTGACACCTTTTACTTTATGACATCTCAATTAATAAGAATGAACAATTGATGAATTCTATTTATAAATTAATATCAAAGCTATTACTGAAAAATTTGCCACGTGGCGTGCATTCAAGCTAGGACAAGTACAGAACCACACACGCGTTTGTAATCCGAGTTCATCCAACCAATAAACATTTTAAAACACATTTCCCCTTTATAAAATAACAATGTATAATTAAAGAAACTTACCAGAGGCTCTTTAAAGTCTACTCGCCCATAGTGGGAAATAAAGATGCTAAGTAACAGAGGATTTTTTCGCCGCCAGAGCTTCCAAGCGTGTATGACGGAATCCGAAATGAGACTGCTCAAATGTTGGACCAGCCACGGCTCTCGCCAAACGACAAACAGCTGATAAGGAGTTTCAACTTTTGGGCAACAAAACGCGCGGCGATGAATATTCGAATTCGGAGACCCAAATGGACGACAAAAGACCGTCCACACGAAATACAGACGCAATTAAAACTATTAACAAACGCCGTGGGGATTCTATTTTAATACTCATGGCACAAAATGTATTCTTTTTTATTATTAATGAAAAAAGTCCATAAGGAAAATGAGTTAACATGAAATAAGGTGGCGACAAGACATAGCACCAATTTCTCGCTAGTCTCCCAAAGTGTCCGCTATAAACATTACAAATAATTGGACATATGGTCCAAACCACCTTAAGTTGAATATTAGAATTTGAATTAAAATTAACTTTAGACTATATACTACAACTGTTATGCTTACACTACATGTTGTAACATATCAAAATGTTACCTAACCTAAATGTATGTTATCAGATTTTGTAAGGACAAAACAACAATGTAAATAGGGAATGTAGTAGTAAGAATAACCAAGAAAGGAGAAATCAAGAAAGAAGAATGAAGCAGAAGTACCACATGAAGCAGTAAACCCAAATACTGTTTGACACTACAACCAGACAAAGACTAACACAAACTGATGGACAGAGTAAATTTACATTCAGCTGTCAATCAAGTCAGTAGTTAATGTAAACCGAATATTATATGTAAATAAAAAAGTGAATTAATAAGCATCTGAATACTGTGAAATCAGAATTAGCATTTTGCTGATAATAAATTTAACCATGACTAGTAGATTATGAATGCCAAAACTAAAATTAGCAATGGCTACATAGTGAGAACAAAGATATATTTCAATCTCAAAAATACTGATGAGAAAGAAAAACTATTTGTGTGAGGGAATCTTATACAAGTAAAGTACCTCAACAAATTACCGAATTGAGAACCAATAAGTGTTAAGGCAAAATTCCAATATGAGCGATATGTCTTAACAACGCCTAGACCAAGCATTAGTCAGTGAATTGTTTATTGGGAGTTAACGTAAGTGTAAATTAAAATACACACAACAATTGTTATGCTCTGACGTAACAAAAGACATTATTAAAATGATATATTTAATCATAATTCAATTGTTAAATAATAGAATAGAACGAGTTAGCATAAAACGAAATGTCATAGTAATTAGGATCGTTCATTACAGTGTATTAAGTTTAGGTGTACTCATAATGCTCAGTAAAAATGTCAGTACAGAGTTAATGGTGTTCCCACATAAACGTTTGAATAATAAAATGATATGTGAACACAAACAATATTAACCAAAGTGTAAAATCGGCGATTCAGAAAAAGCAGACGACGGTGAAAATGGTGTACCCGAACATTGATTTTATAACAATGTCGGTCAAAGTGAAGTTAACTTGGTATCGAGTGATATCAAATTAAAGAAGAAAAAATGATCTTTAATTTGATGATGATATCGACCCAATCGCAACTGTATTAAGTGCGGGAAAGATGTTAGCATCATTTACCAAAAAAGCATCAGAAATCTGTACGCGAATAACAACAACAACGACAAGCTGTCAATCATTTCACAGTTTGGCGGTTGGAAACCGTTTTTAACGGCCAAAATAAAAGTACGTCATAGTCGTCACACCTGCCAGGACCAATCACAAAATTAGTTAGTAATTAACATTTTTACCTAACGCCGATCAACGAGCGGGGTATATAAGAAGGAAGCAACCAATTTAAGACAGACACTGACCGACTTCATACAGCACAGGACGTGTGTCCGCTATCTCTACATTTTTAATAACTATTAGCGTCATCTACATAACACATTGAAATAAATAGTTCAACACCAAGAAACAACTACTTCAAGTTAATCTACAGAAAACAACAGTGATTATGTGCAGTATTATTTCAATTTAGTGCGGGAAATAATGAACAGAAAGTAATTAATTATTATCATTCATGATCCATTAAGTCAGAAGAGGATCGCAATATTCTGTTCTGGTGCGTGTGTTGTGCAAAACCCGGTAATCATTATAATCCGATTACCGAAGTGGTTAATGAGTTTTAATTAAATAATTAAAACCTAAAGGTAACAGTGCAATCATTATTCATTTTTTATCAGAGCGCCATAACCTGTACAATTTTTCTACACTGATCTGTACTGACGCAAAACACAGAAACATTTCAAGATTACACCACGTCTCAATTTATTATATGAATTTGTTATTATGAATTAAGCTGTATGTTAGTTATAAGTGTTCTCACATGATCAATTTTGTAAATCAAAAAGCAAGCGTTGACGAACGCACGATCTCTCAACAGGTCATTTTTATTTGTTTACTTAATGAAAGTAACCTCAAAACATTATCAATCAATATTTTATCAGCAAATCATTAGATATTGTGTAGGCATAATTTTCTTTTTCGTGTCTCAAAGAATTCACATCTGAGATTTTCATATTTTTAATGTTAAAAATAAATAACATCTGGACTTAGCCAGATTTATAATTCATGTTCTGAGCAAGCCGTATAAGGCATATAATAACTGATTTATAATTGTACAACTTTGTGTTTTCATTATATTTGTTTTTGAATTCTCTATAAGGGTGTAAATAAAACCCATTATTGACAGCATCACTCGATTTGATTTATTTCTATATGATAATTAAATATTTTATTAAGAAAACTCTAACAACCTTCAGTTGTGTTTTAATATTTTGGAATAGCATTGCCATAAAGGTGATACACTATTATTTTAAATTTCTTAATCATTCAGTAATTCTATTTGTGGGTTTTACACGGGATTTTCCCTAAATAAATCCGTGTGGCGCCCACTAACTAACAAACAAGGCAATCTAACCTTGCTACTAAAGTGAGTTGGTGTTTGTAAACTGAGTTGACAGCTTAGTGAACTTCTAGAAAACACGACCAGGTACGTGAAAGTATATTTAGTTATTTATATTGTCCAGACATTACGAGACGTAATGTACTAAGACTATCAGCAACCTGGAGGAGAAGTTTTACAGCCAGTATCAACCAGATGATCATCATTATCAAGCAACCAACTATTATACTTTACATTTCAAATTAAGCAAATTTAGCATTTAATTATTATCAACTCAACTATTTTATTTGTTTCATATAAGGGAATTCTTTTTTCAAACAAGTATAATTACACCATTGTAAACACACTGTGAGTAACCCCGAATGTTACATTGTAAATTACTTTACCACGTTAGTAACCTTCAATTAGAAACAACGATTTCAAACTTTGATGTATTTCAAAAGAATATTTCACACATAATTGAACTTTGTTTAAACAAGACCTTTAATATTTTAAACACAAACATAATTTTAAATAATAACAGCAACGCTTTTATTTTATTACAAGTAGACGCATACACCGTGTGGCAGTATTACACACCGTATTTCGTTCACTTACAATGTCTATCTCAAAAAATTAAAAAACTTCCTTGTAGACCGAAAATTTTAATGCACACACTAATGGCATTAATTATACAGATTAAAAACTCAATAAAAATCTTATATATTAAGCTTTGGTAATTAAAATGTGTTTGTAACAAAGGAAATTTACTGTAAACAAAACATAGTAAAAATTAACTCCATAGATCTTATAATAAGCAGTGATCACTGGTTAATTGAAATGGTGCTCTAACTTCTACAAGTAAACAAAAATTTATACAATTTTTTTTATGAAGAAGGTAATTGTGTTACAGACACATGATTTGTAACTCTTTAAAATTTGTATTTCACATTTAGTACGAATGGCAACATTACAAAGGCAGAAAATTAAACCTTGGACGGCCAACATACTTTAAACGTTCTGTCCTCAGTGAACATATTAACATTCTTGGATTTTGTTGTCCATGACGTGTCCGTTACTTAACTAAATATAATTATTTCACTAGCAACTCGGAACACAAGGTTTTTTATGGGTAAAAACGTAAAAGTTTTACCTTATAACCTGAACCGGTTTTTGCTTTTAAAAGAATCCACCTTTGCAAACCACCTCATTGAAGCAAACCACACATACAAAAACATCGACAAGAACATGGACATTCTACACATACACACGCTGAAAACTAGA
The DNA here is from genome assembly GCA_034769895.1 of Magicicada septendecula. NCBI lineage: Eukaryota > Metazoa > Arthropoda > Insecta > Hemiptera > Cicadidae > Magicicada > Magicicada septendecula. Next base: position 305,878,605 of record CM068375.1, read on the forward strand.
CACTCTAGAACAATTGGAAATACACAAACACACGAAAACAAATAAAAACGACATACAAAATGAACAGACACAATTCAAATCACACGCATTATTCGAACATATCACAGCCCACACACACAACATCAATCTTTCGAAAGTCGATACCGTCGCCAACAACAAGACGGACAGTGCTCCCAGTGGCAGCCTCTGAAGAAGCTTTTTAAAAGCGAAAACCGGTTCAGGTTATAAGGTAAAACTTTTACGTTTTTACCCATAAAAAACTTTGTGTTCCGAGTCGGTAGTGAAATAATTATAGGCCTATTTACATATTAACACTTGAATGCATAATTTTTTTCAATTCTATAACTTTGAAAAAACTAGTTAAAGGATATCAGGAAAAATATTTTAAAGCATTTTTGTGACATCAGATTAGCTACTAATTCTGTACAAGGCAGTCAGCTAGACTCAAGCCTTTGAGTAAGCGACACTGAAGTTTGACATATGTGGTGGGAGAAAAAGCATATGTAAAAACCTCCACCAATCACATTACAGAAATTTGTTCATGTCACCATGTAAAGGCCTGTAAAGGTACCATGTTGCCATGTTCTTACCCATGTAAACATGTAGTCTGATTTGCACAGTACAACACTCAGTAAATGTAAAGCTTCCCATGTACAGTTGAGAATGTCACAGCAAAGTGTCAGAGTTGCTTACTCAGTGGCTCAAGTATAGTACTTGGCCGCTTAGTTACGTGTGTGACATCATCTTTGTCATATTTACCAGTGAAGGTCAAACAATCTCACAACATAGTATAAACTAGTGAGAGAGGCCACCTCATTAATACCTTAAAATCCATGTAAGCAAGTTGTATACCTTCATGCCATGAAGAATATGAAAAGTGGCTTTACTGTGAGATTGAATAAATGGTGAGGAGATAAAATTATGTTAAAAGTTATTGTGTCTATGTACAATTTGATTCAGTGAAAGTGGATACACCTAGTTTGAGTTCTAGTGAAACAAATAGTGCACATATGATATCTAGTTTGTTGGGGATTCCACAGAAAATGACAAGTGGAAACTTTTAAGATCTGAACTTAAAATGGCCTCCCCACAATGTGGACCCATGGGCTGGCACTGCTGTGAACAGAGGTAAAACTCTGCATTATGAGTTCTATATTCAACGAGGCCATTGAAATACAGTAGAACTCCATTTATCCGAACTAATGATTCCCAGACGTAATTCGGATATGCAGAAATTCGGATAATTGGAACAAACATAAGAAAAAGATTGTTATGAAAGAAAACGTGAAAATTGCTGAAAAATCACTTTTGTTTATTTTTATTATGTGAGCACAGTATCTTAATAAAAATCAGTCACACGTGTTTTGCAAAAAGTTCACTTTTAATGCAAAAAATTTAAAATAATACTCACACATAATTATGATTTTTCAGTTGAACATGTCAAACAAAGTTAATGGTTTTGATGTAGAAACTCATTTGCGTGCAGCCAGATCCCGCAAACGTTTGACGGAAGGAAGCTGCACATGGTCGCATTCAGGCTGCCGTTCCATCCACTTTAAGGCAGTGTCAAAACAAACGAATGCCTCACTTGCCTGGATTCCTTTTCCAGTTCAATTGAAGCAACGTTATCATTGTCTTCGTCCACCTGCTGAGATTTATCGTTACACTTTGGATAATTTCATCATCGTCTAAAATTTGATAATTATGGTCGCACTACAATCACTCGTTTATGTCGTCCACGTCACACTCGGAACAGCCAGGAATGTGTACAGTGGTTTTCTGGATGTCTTCAGTTGATACAGCTACATTTTCTTCAACACTTTCTTTTACTCTTCCTTCTTGTTCATTGCCTCTTCTTTTTCTTCCTGGATTTGATTGTTTTGTCGAATTCCATTAATTTTATTCCACGGGATTTCCTGATATCGATTCGGATAATTGGCGATTCGGATAAATGGAGTTCTACAATATTGCTTTCAACATACGCAAAGATGGAAACAATTAAATATCCAGGATTTTGAAACCCCTTCAGACAACAAAATTCAGCTCTCTGAATGGACACGATAATCATCCCTGTTATAGTGGAAAAAACAAATTGCAGAAACTATTCTTAGCCTTGCAGCATGTAATAATAAATGTTTCAAAACTAGTTTTTGATAGGCCTACATGAATGGTTTCTTGGTCTCAATAATAGGGAACAGGTGCACTTTTGTGTTTATATGGCCAATACTTAAATGTTATTAAATGTAAGTTTATTAACCTGATGAGCTCCTGATTGGCAGTAAAATACAATTATAGCCAATTTTATACTCACTACTGGTCAGGCAGCTTAAGGAACAGTGACAGTAGCTTGGCCAGGTAACCCAAGTAGGCCTACAGGCATTTTTGTATCTACAAAAACAGTTACAACACTTTAGCAAACTGAATTTTACAATTATATTTGTCCTTTTGGCCATATCATGTAGGCTAAGGCTTGTACAAAATAACCATTTGCAAACACTTCAATAACGTATGTATTAAAATCAGTACCTTGGTACGTTCTCAGTTAATTCGACACCTTATTTTTGTTATATTTCAGGCTTATCTCCTCTCCTATGGCACTACAGCCCTTGTTGGGCCCTGGCCTCCTTCAATTTTTCCCCCCATTCTCCTCTGTCAGCAGCCATCCTCCTCCAGGAACACATTTTCAATATTTCTCTTGCATCCTCATCCACCGCATCCTCCCATCTTCTCCTTGGTCTTCCCACTGGTCTTTTTCCATGGATTCTGGTATACAATAGTTTTTGTGGTATCCTTCTCCATCCTGGCTACATATCCCACCTTAGACACTGTAGTTTTATGTATCGTGTTAGCTGTGGTGCTTTATACATTTGATACAATTCAAAGTTATATCTTATTCTCCAGCCATGTACATCATTAACTGGTCCCAGGATTCTTCGTAGGCCTAATATTTTTCTTTCAAAAGTATCGAGAGTGTTTGCTGCTTTGGAGTTCAGGATACACGTTTCGCAACCATATGTTAGGATGGGTTTTATTATTGATTTGTATATCCTTAGTTTCGTGTTTCTATGGATGTCTTTGGATCTGAAGATACTTGATGTGGCGAAATACGCTTTATTGGCTTGGATTATCTGGTTTCGGCTTATAAAACACAAAAATTCTTTTAAGCATAGAAGGGCTATTATAATTATTAATGAAAACAAAAATCTTGGTACCAAAATCTTTCGGGCATACATCACCACTTATAATAATAGTACAAGAAAATATTAACATTACATCTAAATAATAAATTCCACAGTAAAGTCAAAAATACAATGAACAAATTGTTCTTTACAACACTTTACTTCGTTATTATGGATTGATAGCTAGCAAAAATTACATAATTAATATTTACTGTCCTTCATAAGTCCATAATGCTTTTGAAGTTCTTTTACTTCTACGGCATGAACCTAACCTCATTCCACGCAATTGTTATAAATAACATTTGTTCGTTTTTCAACAAAATTGGCTTATTTGTCTGTCAAATTGACAGTACCGATGTTTACTGTTTGTAATACGGACGTAAAGAACCGTTATTTTTTAAAATTAAAAATACACGAATTCTAATTTTTGTATCATGTCAATTCTTTATGATCTAATAGTTCAGTTAAATGATGTATAAAAAATGAAGAAATGTAAAATTTTGTCGACTTATCTGGTATCAGTATGTAAAAATACCTGGAATAACGTGGAAGTGGAAGGACCTTTGGCGATACTTCCATAACCCATAACCGTATTTAGTATTATCACATTATCAGTGTAATTATCAATCTCGACAGATATATAGTATTGAAGTCAGTTGACATACATTATTCAGTCCAATAGTGTCCAAAATTATTTATACTGCCCATTAGGATATCTGTATGAAAAACAAATAGCGTATAATACCTGCTCCAAGCAGTGACATTTAGTACCACTGATTTGGGCTCCGCGAAGTGAATGTATAATTAGTCGTGCTTCAATGTCAAGAATTTTTTTGTTTACTACCACAGCCGGAAGTAATTGGTAAATCACTTTGCGTGCTTTTATGTACATACTTTTTTAACATGTCTTTGTAGCTTTGTTCGGTCTGTAGAATTACGTGAGATTGGTATTTTGTGTGTTAAGACATTAAAAGACGCATGTCAAAGATAGGCTAGGTTACCGGGTATCGTGTAAGTACAATTAGGTTTTTGTTGTAACAATTCTGAAAAGTAATGGTTGAAAAACTCGATATGTTAACACTATTTGTTTTCAGTTTTTACGGTACATTCGTATTATTTACGATAGTGTTTTTACTGATTATGGCATTTTGCTATTTCTGGCACAGACAAAGCAGGAAGAAGAACGCGTTTGTCAACGAACATGTTGTGGTGAGTTATAATTTACAGCGTTTGTAATTAATGCATCACCTTATCTTACTTTTCTTATGTCTTCTTAACCGTTTTGTTTCGAGTAGGTGACAGGTGGTTCCAGTGGTATTGGTAAAAGTGTTGCGGTTGAAGCAGCCAAAAGAGGAGCGAACGTGACTATCATAGCTCGGGATGCAAATAAACTGCAAGCTGCCAAGGAAGAGATAATACGTGCTTGTCAGACACCTACACAGAGAATTAAAACAATTTCATGTATGTTATCAAGTAGCATAGTTGAACAAAATCTAACAAGTCTCAATTTTGAAGACTAGGGTATGCTGACCACTAGTTAAGAGTCAATAAATATTATAAATATGAAAAACATTAATCTCACTTTCAGTGATTATCAGTAGTCATAATGCAAAAGCCATTAGAACTAAGAATTTTTTTTAATGTAGAATTTTCTTGAATTGGTGGTAATGTTCATGGTAAAAAGCTGCCGAAAGATACGATGATTTTATACATACATAGGCCTACATACATATATAGCCTATATATATATTGTAACGTACCAACCCCAAATTTATTTAATTTGGGAAGCCCCAATCTTTTGGAATGATACGTTATATAACATAACTTTTACTTGTTTGGTTTGGGTGTAATTGTAATAACAAGACAATGTTATGAAGTTTTTAAATGTTTACATTATTTAATTATCAACCTCTTTACTTATTTCAGTAGTACAAAAAAATATTCATTATTCCTCGCTTGTGCGATATTATGTACGGGATTTATGTGAACAATTTATGTCTAAACAGTTTATACACAAATCTTATTATCTACTCTTAATTATCTATTTCTGCTCTCGGCTTACTCATTTAGTATGGCCATCTTTTGCAATTGCTTATCAATTCACAATGAATTTACTTTTGTTTCAATTATTTCTTTAATTTTTTACTTGGCTTTAATTCTCTTTTAAATTTATAGCATATGCATTACTCTTTTAGCAATTAAAGACTCTACTAATTATTCTACTTTACTTCACTTTAAAAATCAAGCATTGCTCTCTCATAGTATTTACGTTATTCCAATATTACTGTCTCAACATGAGACATTATTCTAAATTACAATAAGACTTTACATTATATGTACAATTTAAATTCTGTTAGCAACAGTTGGAATGTCTTTCATTCTCGTTTCAATATTGTCTTTCAATTGTCTGTTTATTATTATGGTTTGTTATCACCTCGTTTGATGTGGCAACTTCAGTGTGTCCTCTTCCGGTCCTTGGGTCCTCTCCCAGTCTTTCGTGTCCTTGTGTCCTCTTTCAGTCCTTGCTCCAGTCTTTCATGTCCTCGCGTCCTCTGGTCCTCTCCCAGGCTTCCACTGCTTGTCTTTCTTAGTTGTTGTTGGCTGTGCTCACATCATGGGTTATAGGTGTGTCCATCGAACCTCTGTTCTGCCTCAAAAGTCATCTGGTGACGCTTACTGTAGATTTACGATCACGTAGTTGACTGACATAGCCTCTTACGGCAACGGTTGAATATAGCAGAAGAAGGAACTTTATTAGCGCGACCTGGCATTTATAGCCAGGTCATGCAAAAGCTCAAGTCTGAACAATTTTCATCTTGTCAGAGTTTGTCGAAGCGTCTTTACCCCCACTCTGGTTCAGTTCACTAATTTCGCCTATCTTCGCGAATTACGAAGTCTGTTTCACACTACACGATGCTTAATCGATCACTAATTTTTATATGTTTACTATACGTAAATTACATTTATTTATTGTAATTATAAAAAGAGCTTTGGCTCCCCTATATCAGGTATACTAGCCGAAATATTTGTACACACCATTGAACAGAAACACATACTGAACAACAACAAATACACCGATAAAATAATATATTGGCACAGGTATGTTCACGACATTTTACTCCTCTACAACGGCAACAAAAGACAAATAGAAAATTTCCACAAATACATTAACACTATACACCATAAATTAAAATTCACACTTGAAATAGAACTAAATAATAGCATAAACTTCTTAGACCTTACAATCACCAAAACAAACAACACACACACATACAAAATATACAGGAAACCCACCACATCAGACATGGTCATACATAACTCATCCAACCACCCAACTCAACACAAACATGCAGTTTTCAACTATATGCTCCATAGGCTCACTTCAATACCCCTAAACACACATGACTACCAAGATGAATTAAACATAATCAAATATATATAGCAGTCAAAAATGGATACAACCCCGAATTAATAAATAAACTACACAAACGAATCCTAAAAACAAAAAGTAAAACACATCAGACCAACAGCACACAACTCAGCAAATACATAACACTTACATACTACTGTACAATTCCAATACACATAAAATTGCAAACACATTTAGGAAACACAAACACATTTATAAAGTAGCCTACAGAACCAACAACACCATTAGAAAACACATAAATAATACTAACAAAGACACTGACACATACAGCAAAACAGGGCTTTATAAATTAAATTGTAATGATTGTCACCAATTCTACATCGGCCAGACGGGAAGATCTTTTTCTTCCAGATTTTCAGAACATTTAAAAGCCCTCACCACAAACTACATACATTCCACATTTGCCACACATATACATAACGAAAACCACAGTTACACAAACATAGAACACAACATGGAAATATTACACTACTTACCTAAAAGTAGAAAACTAAACACAGCTGAACAATTTGAAATATACAGATATCACACACTGCAACCAAACAACATATTAAATGAACACTTACATTATAAATCACATACACTATTTGATACACTGATCCAAACACACAATTTGAACCTCAGCGCCAATCCCTTCCCACCATCAACCCCCACCATACACACCTATAGTCCATAACGGTTATTCTGTAATCGACATTCAGTATTACTACCACTGAGGAAGAGGAACATCACCTCGAAACGTTTGGGGAAGTGACAACGAATAGTAAGTTCATACGTGAAAGTTTATATATATTAATATATTTAATAAAGTGAACAAAGAGTGGAATCAACAATATAATTATAAAAAGAGCTATTCACTTTTTACCTATAGTAATTGCACTTTCCGTCACTTTGTCACAGTCTTTTAACCCTTTGTTCACCTTTATTTTCTACACCCTCTGGTGTCTTTCGTTTTACAATATCGTACACATTTTTCTTATAATTAAAATAAAACATAAAATGTATCAATATTTGAAAAGGAATGGTTACTGTTCAGGAACGGACAGGCTTCACACACACAAACAAAATGCACATGTACACAATGGTAGCGACAGGTGGGCCAGATATGCGTGTACGTGCCTGAACAATCGTGTTCCCTATATTTTAAACAATCCAGCTTGCAATCTGAATCATGTTTATCAATCAGTATTTATTTATTTTTATTATTTATTTAAATTATTTTGGCAATGCACAGTACTGTAAATGGTTGTACTGTTGCTATATATATATATATATATATATATATATATATATATATATATTGCAACAGAACACAGGATGATAAGATATGCTGTTTATATCAGAGTACATGAATGACAAGCATTTTCTTGTTTAAATTTGTTTTGTGTAATATTTTGTTTTTTAGTCATAAGTTTTGTATTTAAAAAATGATAAGCATATGTGTTACACCAAACTCTTCATAAAAAATTGTACTATATTGTCATGTATTTTTTGTATGAAATGGTGCGGGTGTGATAATCTGCGATCGATATAGCGGCAGTGGTAGTTAACCGATTTACATGAAAATTTGACAAGGAATTATTTAAATAAATAGCTTCAATTTGTGTATACTCTGAGGTTTGTAATTATTTTAGAAATATGATTTTTTAAGTAAAGCAAAACTCAAGTGTAAATCGTATCAATGATAGGGTAATAATAATAGTAGATAATTTCCATGCAGGACTATGCAAAATTGTACAAAGTTTTTCATGAATTTTTTGTATCTGGTTGTTCCATCAATCATGTGACTTGGGCTTGGCCTATCAAATTACACCAAATTCAGTGAGATTTATATGTTGCAGAGCTAGGGTGAACACAGTCTGTCTGTCGACGTTGCTAGGGGAAGTTGTGCCCGAGTAAGAGAGTTGTTCTCTTACAAATGTAGGAATATTTTATATAAAGTAAACTATAAACCTTGTAATTCTTAACGAAGTTTTGCGGTAAGAATCAAGAGGATAAATAATTAAGTAAAATTTAAAATAAAATTCAGTGCTGTGTCGTGTAAGTTAAGATATCCGCATAGGGAACTTAAAGACACTACAAGATATCGTGGAAGCAGTTAAACATAACTACGAGGCTCTGAAATAATATCGCCGCTGGAGCTGCTTGCTGTACAAGGACGACGAGACGAAGAGGACACCAGGAAGGAGTGAAGCTGTAGAAGAGGACGACAAGACGGGACCGACGAGACGAGAGGAGGACGTTGCAGCAAACAAGTAAAAGCGATTTATATTAATCGAACAATACAAACAATTTAATATACTGGCAATACATGACAATTTAAAAAACATTATACATCTTTATAAACAATATTTGTATGTAATAAATAATATTTCATCTCCTCCATAATAGACTTTTATCGATTTCTACACTCTCACAATATCCTTATTAGAATAATAAAGTTTGATCTGTTGCATAAGGGTATTTGGCACTTGCCAACATTGGGCTCGATTAATGAATTAATTTAAAAAAAAAAAGAAATATTTATTTGAGTGTGTAGAGACTAAATTTATTGAACTATTTATAGGTGCTGTTCTATGTTGTCAGGGAGTGTAGATAAAAGTTGGAATACTCTCTCTTATCAGATAATTGAACAATAGAGTTATTATCTGTATGGAGGTTGAATTATTATTGTTATCTGTGTTAGATTAAGTGTTTACATTTGATTGTGAGACTGGACTATAATAATAATAACATAAACGGACATTATTAGAAATAATACGTATAAAAAAATATTGCCATTACTATAAATAAAACTATAATATTTTATAAATTTAAAAATAAATAATCAATATGGCCAAATCACTAGAATTACAAAATACATTAGCGGCTTTAATGGCCAATATGCAAAAGATGTCCGAAGACAGTAAGGCCAATATGCAAAAGCTATCGGACGAAAATAAAGCAAATATGCAAAAACTCTCAGAAGAAGTAGCATTAAAGCAAAATAAGTCATTACAATCACTTCATGATGAGAATAAAAAAATGTATACAGCCATTCATGAACAGGCTAAACAAAATAAACAACTTTTAGAGTTAACCGAAAAACGTATAGCTGATAAATTAGAATTAATTTGTAGTTTTAGTGAGACCGCCTTAGAAAGGAATAAATCTCACAGCAGGGAATGTGAAGCCAAAATTAAGTTGAATTGTTCTCTTAGGCAGGAAAATGAATGTAACAATGCGATTGACGGGTATAGTCCCGTCGACGTTGTAACATCACAAGATGTCACCTAACCTAAGTGTATGTTATTAGATTTTATGAAAACAGAATAACCATGTAAATAGGTATATAATAGTAGAAATAAACAAGAAAGAAGAAACCAAGAAAGAAGAATGAAGCAGAAGTGCCACATGAAACAGTAACCCAAGGGCTGTTTGACACTACAACTAGACTGAGACTAAAACGAACTAATGGACAGAATAAATTACATTCAGCTGTCAATTCAGTAAATAGTTGATGTAAACCGAATGTCATTTGTAAACAAAAAATGAACTAATGAGCAGTTAAATACTGTGAAAGCAGAATCAGCATTTTGCTGATAATAGATGTGACAATGACCCGTAGATTATGAATGCCAAAACCAATGTTAACAATGGCTACATAGTAAGAACTAAGATGTATTTCAGCATCAAATATACTTGTTGGAAAAGAGAACTATTTATAAAAGAGAATCTTATACAAATAAGATGTCTCCACAATTTACCGAATTGAGAACCAATAGGCATTATTAAGGCCAAATTTCAATGTAGGCGATGTGCCTTAGCAAGCTTAGACCAAACAGTAGTCAGTAAAATGGCTATCGAGGATTATCACAAGTGTAAACTAAAATGCACAGAACTATGGTTATGCATTGACATAACAAAAAATGTTATTAAAACAATAGGTTTAATCATAATTTTAATTGTTAAATAGTAGCTTAAAACAAATTAACGTGAAACGAAATGTCATAGTCAGTAGGATCATTTATTACAATGTATAGAGTTAAGGTGTACAAGTAATGTTCAGCAAAAAACGTCAGTACAGCATTAATGGTGTTAGCGCATAAACATTTGATTAATAAAATGTTATGTGAATACAAGCAAGGTTAACCAAAAGTGTAAAATCGGCGAATCATAAAGAGCAGACGACAGTAAGAATAATGTACCCGAACGTTGGTTTTATAACAATGTCGGTCAAAGTGAAAGTAATTCGAGAACGAGTGATATCAAATTAAAGGAAAAAGAACAATCTTTAATTTGATAGTAATATTAACCCAATCGCAACTGTATTTAGTGCGGGAGAGATGTTAGCATCATTCTAAAAATGTACATCGGGAAACTGTTTATGAATAATAACAAAAACGACAACTAGCTGCCACCACGACATTTGACGGTTAGGAAAAGCCGTTATCAACTGTCAAAAAGTGACACGTCACACCGACACACCTACCAAAGCCAATCAGAAAATTAGTTAGTAATCAACATTTTTACCTAGAGCCGATCAAAGAGAGGGGTATATAAAGACAAACCAGCGAATTTTGAGACAGACCTTTACTAACTAGCAAGCAGCACAGACGTGTGCCCGTCATCTCCACGTTTTTTAACACTTAGCGTCAGTTACATAGCACATTGGAACCAATAGTTCAACAACAAGAAACGATTACTTCGAGTTCATCCACAACCAACAACAGTGATTAAGTGCAGTTTCATTTTAATTTTGTGCGGGAATAACGAACAGAAAATAATTTATTGTTATTATTCACGATCCATTTTAATCAGAAGAGGATCGCATTATTCTGTTCTTGTGCGAATTTAGTGCCGAAACCAAGTAATCATTATAATCCGATTACTTAAGTGATTAATAAGTTTTAATTAAATAATTAAAACTCAGAAGGTAAAAGTGCAATCATTATTAATCTTGATCTGAGTGCCATAACCTGTACTTATTGCAACAATAACCTGTACTGACGCAAAACACAAAAACATTATTTAAGATTACACCACGTCTCGATTTATTATACAAATTTGTTATTAGTAATTAAGCTATATGTTAGTTGTAAGGGTTCTCACTTAATAGATATTGTCACTAAAAAAGCAAGCGTTGATGAAACGCGCGATCTTTCAACAGATCGTTTTTTTTTAATTACTTTGCAAAAGTAACCTAAAACTTTGTTGATCAATTGTATTATTGGATATTGTGTAGGCATATTTGTTTTCTTTTATGTCTCAAAGAATTCACAACTGAGATAATCATAATTTTAATATTAAAAAATAAATAGCATCTGGACTTAACCAGATTTATAATTCATGTTCTGAGCAAGCCGTATAAGGCATATAATAACTGACTTTTAATTGTACAACTTTGTATGTTTACATTATGTTTATTTTTTTGAATTCACTATAAGGGTGTAAATAAACCCATTATTAACAAGCATCACCTGATTTTGATTTATTTCTATAGGATAATTGAATATTTTCTTTTAATAAGCTTAAACAACCTTCTGTTGTGTTTAACATATTGGAATAGCATTGCCAAAAGGTGGTACTCAACTATTTTAAATTTTCTAATCATCCAGTAATATTGTGCGTGGGTTTTACACGGGATTTTTCCCTAAATAAATCCGTGTGGCGCCCACTAATTAATAAACAAGGTAACATAACCTTGCAACCAAAGGGAGTTGGTGATTGTAAGCTGAGTTGACAGTTTAGTGAACTTCTCGTAAACACAATCAGGTACGTAAAAGCATATGTTTGTTTATGATATTGTCCAGACTTTACGAGACGTGACATACTCAGACTACCTGCAATCTGAAGAAGAAGTTTCTACTACCAGTTTCAACCAGACGAGAACTATTATCAAGCAACCAACTGCTATACTTCATGTTTTAACTTAAGTTAATCTAGCATTTAAGTCTAATCAACTTCACTATTTTATTTATTTAATACAAGGGAATTTTTTTTAAAACAAGTATAATTAAGCCATTGTAAACACTGTGAGTAACTTTGAATGTTTTATTTTAAATTACTTTACTACATTAGTCACCTTCAATTAGAAACAACCATTCTCAATATTGAGTTACCTCAAAAGAACACTTCACACATAGTTAAACTTTGTTTTAAGGAGACTTTTAATATTTTGACCACGAATTTAATAAGTTTAAACAGCAACAACACTTTTATTTTATTTCAAGTTACTTGTAACCACACACGTTTTCATTTTATTACAAATAGGTTAGACCAACCGTGTGGCCTTTAAACGGAATTTAAACATTATTTTAATATAATTACTCTAAACAAATAAACATAGTAATTTAAAAATAACCCCGAATAGCGTTTAATTATAAATTGGCGCACCAACTAGGGTGGCTTAAAAAAAATATTAAATAAATATATTTTTTATATTTTATATTAGCCCGGTAGACACGAAAAAATTAACATGCCGCACACCCACCAATACGATACAAGATACAAGGGTAGGAGAAATGCAACGGGATGTAGATACATACGAAGAGCAACCCACAGATGAGATGGAAGTTATTACAATCAATAATGTCAAAACTAGTACCGACGAAATACCTCACGTAGAACCAGAGATAGAAGTGACAGTAGACAACCAACCCAGACGGCCTGAAGAACTCCCACAACCAAACAAGCCAACTGAAGAGATGAGATGGGAAGCAATGATGAAGATAATGATGGAATTAAAGGAAGATAGTCGATCATTAAAGGAAGACGGTAAGAAATCCCATAAAAAATTGAATGACTCGATGAACAAAAATATGGAAGCATTACAGGAAGATGGTAGGAAATCCCGGGAAGAGAACCAAAGAAATATTGAGCTATTGAATAGAAATATAGAGTCGATAAGGGAGGACCATTGGGACTTAAATAGAAATATGGAATCGCTTAGTAAAAATGTGGAATCGCTGAAGGAGGACCTAAATAAAAGAATTGACGATACTCATAAGTCCATGGACGCGCTGAACAGTAAAATTGACGATAACTGTCAAGCCATTAGAAAAGAATTGAACACCACCTTAACGAAAATTAGCCAAAAAATGGATGACATGAATAACCGGAAGTGGGGAGAAGAACGGAAGGTATCCGAAGACAAAAACATGGAACAAATGAGTCCAGAGCCGGAGAATAATGAAGAAGGAAAGGACGATGACAACTCAGAGATAGGAGAAGTATCAAATGATGAATCCATGGAAGAATTAAGTATACAATTCAAAGACACTGATAAACAAACTGAGGATAAAGGAGACTCGAAAGCATTGGTGCCTGAGGATACACACCATAGGAATGAAGAGAACATTCAGCATAAAGAAACTATCATTAAAAATGTAAGGAACAAGATAATTAAGAAGACAGGAGAGAAAGAGACAAAGATAAAAAGAATAATACGCTCTAAGAAAACAAGGATTACAAAGGAAATATTAGAAATGACTAGGAGTGGATTAATTAACTTCGTAGGCAACCCAATTATTCGTCATAGAGCAAGGACCAATGGTAAGAAGTATAAACAAGACTTCATGAAAATATTAAAAATAAATCACCATAAAACCGTGGGTAAAAAATTAAATAAGAATCCGATTAAATTAAATATACCACCAAATAAAATACACCAAACAAAATCAATCGATTCCTTAATGCATAACCGATCATTAAACCATTTAAGTAATGACCCAGATGACGGAACGATTAAAACAACGTTACATGCCATTGACTATGTTATGACGGAGAAGGTCATAAACAATGAGGTATTTAAGGCGAATACTCCTAGAAGAAAGAGGCTTCACAGGGAGAAGGAAAATGATCAAGAACGACTGGACCAGCTTATTGAAAGGTACGCCCAAAGAATAAGGGAAATGCGGAAAAGGAGGGACCAAGCGATGGAAGAATCCAACCAGGAAATGAACAAAGGTCAACCCGGATTAGAAGAAGGGCTAGATATCAATAATAGCCAAGGCCCAGAGTACAATGGATGCAGGAATACCAAGGATGATGAGAGGAAGAAAGCAAGGAAACGGGGAGCCAACGACTATCTGGTAGCCGCCAAGTGGAAGAACCGCATGATAGGAATAGAGTGGAAGAGCACAAATAACCCCATGAATATCGACGAGTAAGTAATGATTAATATTAAGGAGGGATAATATGTAATAGTAAGCAACATTCCTCACCCAAACGTTTAGGGTATAAAAGATAAAATATATATATTTAAAAAACCACTATTATAAACAAACTCATTTATTGTTAAGCTACAAAAGGTTGAAGGTAACTAATTAACTATAACTAGTCAATTTGCCTTGTCAAGTTACAAAAGTGTGTAGATTTAAGATGTAAGCCAAACCATTTGTTACTGGTGAAAATTTACCAGATCCATCACCCCAAGGGATAGAAAATTATATAAGATCAATCAAATGATTGAATAAGAAAATACAACTACTGTACTATACCTAGAGAAAAAGTATGTATCCTGATGGATATTCTATATAACTTAATGTTTATAAAATGATTATTGTATACCTCTCATAAAACTCAAATGTTAAATTAAATCGTCCAGTATAAAGGTTCACCCAACTAACCTTTGAAGGAGTAGAGAGGCAGTATAACAAAGTGTGTAAAATAAAAAGAAGGACATTATTATGGAATGTAAGGAAAGAAAAAATAATATTTGTGAAACAAACCATGTAAACCCCAAGAATGTCTATGAAATTAGATATTAGTATGTTATTATATTGTCAAATGAAATTGTAATTACAGCATAGTATATAGTACGGTATATGAAATCATCCAGAATAAGTGAAAACCACCATCACTTGAAGGAGTAGAGAAGAAAAATAACAAAGAGTGTTAATTGTAAAGATAACTATTGTTATAATGGAATGAAAGGAAAGAAAAATGTTTGTCAATTATCAAATATTATACATCACCAGAATATGTCAGAGAACATCAAACAAAGAAAAAACCATTTAGTATACAAACAATGTAAGCCCTGATAATTCAGGATGAATATAACTCGTTAAGAAAGATTTAATGAACTATGGTGAAAACAGAAATATATTGTAGACTCTAGATAGAACAAACCAAATGCATAAGTACTATAAGCATCAAACCAAGTGTATAATCTTAAGAATAGTTAAATGAACCAAAACAAATTGTTAACTAGTACATAAGTAACTATATAGCTGATAAAAGCATAGCTAAAAAAAAAAAAAAAAAAAAAAACGTCAAGTCTAAAAGAAGTAACTACCTGTAAGAAAGAAAGTATGTTAGCAAGTATAAAGATGGAAATGTGATCTAAATGAAAACCTCTGATACCTTGAATATTATAGTGAATATATTATATTATTGAATATGAATGATATGTGATATTTTTTTTGAGTTGTGATAGTGCAACTATTGCCAGGTGCAATGTTTATTTTTTACTCAGACAGAGAAGAGTAATGCCTCTGAATCTGAGAATGTGTAGTGAGGAACGGCAGAGGATGTTAGCCATAGTGAGCCACCCTGATTCCGAAACCTCTACAATAGTTAGGGAATTATATTGTTTTATTGTATCAAGGAATATTATGAAAGAATCTGTGAGGTACGAATTATAATAACCATTAAGATAATCACGAATGCAAAGATATGTGATGAGAAAGTAGAATGTGAATAAGACAGGGAATAGTTAACTTGAGAAACAAGATCAATTATAGTTAAATGACTTAGAGAGTAAGCAGCTTGAAAATACTAGTAAATTAAGAATTGTACCATTGGATAAAAAGCCAACCTAGAGTAATACACCAATAATATGTTTAAAAAAATCAAAGAGTACAAGAGAAAATTTTTTATTGAAGTATACTAAGAAACTGACATGAATTGATAATTTTACAAAAAATAAATTTTTTCAAATGATCAATTTTAAAGAGGGTGTATATGTAACATCACAAGATGTCACCTAACCTAAGTGTATGTTATTAGATTTTATGAAAACAGAATAACCATGTAAATAGGTATATAATAGTAGAAATAAACAAGAAAGAAGAAACCAAGAAAGAAGAATGAAGCAGAAGTGCCACATGAAACAGTAACCCAAGGGCTGTTTGACACTACAACTAGACTGAGACTAAAACGAACTAATGGACAGAATAAATTACATTCAGCTGTCAATTCAGTAAATAGTTGATGTAAACCGAATGTCATTTGTAAACAAAAAATGAACTAATGAGCAGTTAAATACTGTGAAAGCAGAATCAGCATTTTGCTGATAATAGATGTGACAATGACCCGTAGATTATGAATGCCAAAACCAATGTTAACAATGGCTACATAGTAAGAACTAAGATGTATTTCAGCATCAAATATACTTGTTGGAAAAGAGAACTATTTATAAAAGAGTATCTTATACAAATAAGATGTCTCCACAATTTACCGAATTGAGAACCAATAGGCATTATTAAGGCCAAATTTCAATGTAGGCGATGTGCCTTAGCAAGCTTAGACCAAACAGTAGTCAGTAAAATAGCTATCGAGGATTATCACAAGTGTAAACTAAAATGCACAGAACTATGGTTATGCATTGACATAACAAAAAATGTTATTAAAACAATAGGTTTAATCATAATTTTAATTGTTAAATAGTAGCTTAAAACAAATTAACGTGAAACGAAATGTCATAGTCAGTAGGATCATTTATTACAATGTATAGAGTTAAGGTGTACAAGTAATGTTCAGCAAAAAACGTCAGTACAGCATTAATGGTGTTAGCGCATAAACATTTGATTAATAAAATGTTATGTGAATACAAGCAAGGTTAACCAAAAGTGTAAAATCGGCGAATCATAAAGAGCAGACGACAGTAAGAATAATGTACCCGAACGTTGGTTTTATAACAATGTCGGTCAAAGTGAAAGTAATTCGAGAACGAGTGATATCAAATTAAAGGAAAAAGAACAATCTTTAATTTGATAGTAATATTAACCCAATCGCAACTGTATTTAGTGCGGGAGAGATGTTAGCATCATTCTAAAAATGTACATCGGGAAACTGTTTATGAATAATAACAAAAACGACAACTAGCTGCCACCACGACATTTGACGGTTAGGAAAAGCCGTTATCAACTGTCAAAAAGTGACACGTCACACCGACACACCTACCAAAGCCAATCAGAAAATTAGTTAGTAATCAACATTTTTACCTAGAGCCGATCAAAGAGAGGGGTATATAAAGACAAACCAGCGAATTTTGAGACAGACCTTTACTAACTAGCAAGCAGCACAGACGTGTGCCCGTCATCTCCACGTTTTTTAACACTTAGCGTCAGTTACATAGCACATTGGAACCAATAGTTCAACAACAAGAAACGATTACTTCGAGTTCATCCACAACCAACAACAGTGATTAAGTGCAGTTTCATTTTAATTTTGTGCGGGAATAACGAACAGAAAATAATTTATTGTTATTATTCACGATCCATTTTAATCAGAAGAGGATCGCATTATTCTGTTCTTGTGCGAATTTAGTGCCGAAACCAAGTAATCATTATAATCCGATTACTTAAGTGATTAATAAGTTTTAATTAAATAATTAAAACTCAGAAGGTAAAAGTGCAATCATTATTAATCTTGATCTGAGTGCCATAACCTGTACTTATTGCAACAATAACCTGTACTGACGCAAAACACAAAAACATTATTTAAGATTACACCACGTCTCGATTTATTATACAAATTTGTTATTAGTAATTAAGCTATATGTTAGTTGTAAGGGTTCTCACTTAATAGATATTGTCACTAAAAAAGCAAGCGTTGATGAAACGCGCGATCTTTCAACAGATCGTTTTTTTTTAATTACTTTGCAAAAGTAACCTAAAACTTTGTTGATCAATTGTATTATTGGATATTGTGTAGGCATATTTGTTTTCTTTTATGTCTCAAAGAATTCACAACTGAGATAATCATAATTTTAATATTAAAAAATAAATAGCATCTGGACTTAACCAGATTTATAATTCATGTTCTGAGCAAGCCGTATAAGGCATATAATAACTGACTTTTAATTGTACAACTTTGTATGTTTACATTATGTTTATTTTTTTGAATTCACTATAAGGGTGTAAATAAACCCATTATTAACAAGCATCACCTGATTTTGATTTATTTCTATAGGATAATTGAATATTTTCTTTTAATAAGCTTAAACAACCTTCTGTTGTGTTTAACATATTGGAATAGCATTGCCAAAAGGTGGTACTCAACTATTTTAAATTTTCTAATCATCCAGTAATATTGTGCGTGGGTTTTACACGGGATTTTTCCCTAAATAAATCCGTGTGGCGCCCACTAATTAATAAACAAGGTAACATAACCTTGCAACCAAAGGGAGTTGGTGATTGTAAGCTGAGTTGACAGTTTAGTGAACTTCTCGTAAACACAATCAGGTACGTAAAAGCATATGTTTGTTTATGATATTGTCCAGACTTTACGAGACGTGACATACTCAGACTACCTGCAATCTGAAGAAGAAGTTTCTACTACCAGTTTCAACCAGACGAGAACTATTATCAAGCAACCAACTGCTATACTTCATGTTTTAACTTAAGTTAATCTAGCATTTAAGTCTAATCAACTTCACTATTTTATTTATTTAATACAAGGGAATTTTTTTTAAAACAAGTATAATTAAGCCATTGTAAACACTGTGAGTAACTTTGAATGTTTTATTTTAAATTACTTTACTACATTAGTCACCTTCAATTAGAAACAACCATTCTCAATATTGAGTTACCTCAAAAGAACACTTCACACATAGTTAAACTTTGTTTTAAGGAGACTTTTAATATTTTGACCACGAATTTAATAAGTTTAAACAGCAACAACACTTTTATTTTATTTCAAGTTACTTGTAACCACACACGTTTTCATTTTATTACAAATAGGTTAGACCAACCGTGTGGCCTTTAAACGGAATTTAAACATTATTTTAATATAATTACTCTAAACAAATAAACATAGTAATTTAAAAATAACCCCGAATAGCGTTTAATTATAAATTGGCGCACCAACTAGGGTGGCTTAAAAAAAATATTAAATAAATATATTTTTTATATTTTATATTAGCCCGGTAGACACGAAAAAATTAACATGCCGCACACCCACCAATACGATACAAGATACAAGGGTAGGAGAAATGCAACGGGATGTAGATACATACGAAGAGCAACCCACAGATGAGATGGAAGTTATTACAATCAATAATGTCAAAACTAGTACCGACGAAATACCTCACGTAGAACCAGAGATAGAAGTGACAGTAGACAACCAACCCAGACGGCCTGAAGAACTCCCACAACCAAACAAGCCGACTGAAGAGATGAGATGGGAAGCAATGATGAAGATAATGATGGAATTAAAGGAAGATAGTCGATCATTAAAGGAAGACGGTAAGAAATCCCATAAAAAATTGAATGACTCGATGAACAAAAATATGGAAGCATTACAGGAAGATGGTAGGAAATCCCAGGAAGAGAACCAAAGAAATATTGAGCTATTGAATAGAAATATAGAGTCGATAAGGGAGGACCATTGGGACTTAAATAGAAATATGGAATCGCTTAGTAAAAATGTGGAATCGCTGAAGGAGGACCTAAATAAAAGAATTGACGATACTCATAAGTCCATGGACGCGCTGAACAGTAAAATTGACGATAACTGTCAAGCCATTAGAAAAGAATTGAACACCACCTTAACGAAAATTAGCCAAAAAATGGATGACATGAATAACCGGAAGTGGGGAGAAGAACGGAAGGTATCCGAAGACAAAAACATGGAACAAATGAGTCCAGAGCCGGAGAATAATGAAGAAGGAAAGGACGATGACAACTCAGAGATAGGAGAAGTATCAAATGATGAATCCATGGAAGAATTAAGTATACAATTCAAAGACACTGATAAACAAACTGAGGATAAAGGAGACTCGAAAGCATTGGTGCCTGAGGATACACACCATAGGAATGAAGAGAACATTCAGCATAAAGAAACTATCATTAAAAATGTAAGGAACAAGATAATTAAGAAGACAGGAGAGAAAGAGACAAAGATAAAAAGAATAATACGCTCTAAGAAAACAAGGATTACAAAGGAAATATTAGAAATGACTAGGAGTGGATTAATTAACTTCGTAGGCAACCCAATTATTCGTCATAGAGCAAGGACCAATGGTAAGAAGTATAAACAAGACTTCATGAAAATATTAAAAATAAATCACCATAAAACCGTGGGTAAAAAATTAAATAAGAATCCGATTAAATTAAATATACCACCAAATAAAATACACCAAACAAAATCAATCGATTCCTTAATGCATAACCGATCATTAAACCATTTAAGTAATGACCCAGATGACGGAACGATTAAAACAACGTTACATGCCATTGACTATGTTATGACGGAGAAGGTCATAAACAATGAGGTATTTAAGGCGAATACTCCTAGAAGAAAGAGGCTTCACAGGGAGAAGGAAAATGATCAAGAACGACTGGACCAGCTTATTGAAAGGTACGCCCAAAGAATAAGGGAAATGCGGAAAAGGAGGGACCAAGCGATGGAAGAATCCAACCAGGAAATGAACAAAGGTCAACCCGGATTAGAAGAAGGGCTAGATATCAATAATAGCCAAGGCCTAGAGTACAATGGATGCAGGAATACCAAGGATGATGAGAGGAAGAAAGCAAGGAAACGGGGAGCCAACGACTATCTGGTAGCCGCCAAGTGGAAGAACCGCATGATAGGAATAGAGTGGAAGAGCACAAATAACCCCATGAATATCGACGAGTAAGTAATGATTAATATTAAGGAGGGATAATATGTAATAGTAAGCAACATTCCTCACCCAAACGTTTAGGGTATAAAAGATAAAATATATATATTTAAAAAACCACTACTATAAACAAACTCATTTATTGTTAAGCTACAAAAGGTTGAAGGTAACTAATTAACTATAACTAGTCAATTTGCCTTGTCAAGTTACAAAAGTGTGTAGATTTAAGATGTAAGCCAAACCATTTGTTACTGGTGAAAATTTACCAGATCTATCACCCCAAGGGATAGAAAATTATATAAGATCAATCAAATGATTTAATAAGAAAATACAACTACTGTACTATACCTAGAGAAAAAGTATGTATCCTGATGGATATTCTGTATAACTTAATGTTTATAAAATGATTATTGTATACCTCTCATAAAACTCAAATGTTAAATTAAATCGTCCAGTATAAAGGTTCACCCAACTAACCTTTGAAGGAGTAGAGAGGCAGTATAACAAAGTGTGTAAAATAAAAAGAAGGACATTATTATGGAATGTAAGGAAAGAAAAAATAATATTTGTGAAACAAACCATGTAAACCCCAAGAATGTCTATGAAATTAGATATTAGTATGTTATTATATTGTCAAATGAAATTGTAATTACAGCATAGTATATAGTATATGAAATCATCCAGAATAAGTGAAAACCACCATCACTTGAAGGAGTAGAGAAGAAAAATAACAAAGAGTGTTAATTGTAAAGATAACTATTGTTATAATGGAATGAAAGGAAAGAAAAATGTTTGTCAATTATCAAATATTATACATCACCAGAATATGTCAGAGAACATCAAACAAAGAAAAAACCATTTAGTATACAAACAATGTAAGCCCTGATAATTCAGGATGAATATAACTCGTTAAGAAAGATTTAATGAACTATGGTGAAAACAGAAATATATTGTAGACTCTAGATAGAACAAACCAAATGCATAAGTACTATAAGCATCAAACCAAGTGTATAATCTTAAGAATAGTTAAATGAACCAAAACAAATTGTTAACTAGTACATAAGTAACTATATAGCTGATAAAAGCATAGCTAAAAAAAAAAAAAAAAAAAAAAAAACGTCAAGTCTAAAAGAAGTAACTACCTGTAAGAAAGAAAGTATGTTAGCAAGTATAAAGATGGAAATGTGATCTAAATGAAAACCTCTGATACCTTGAATATTATAGTGAATATATTATATTATTGAATATGAATGATATGTGATATTTTTTTTGAGTTGTGATAGTGCAACTATTGCCAGGTGCAATGTTTATTTTTTACTCAGACAGAGAAGAGTAATGCCTCTGAATCTGAGAATGTGTAGTGAGGAACGGCAGAGGATGTTAGCCATAGTGAGCCACCCTGATTCCGAAACCTCTACAATAGTTAGGGAATTATATTGTTTTATTGTATCAAGGAATATTATGAAAGAATCTGTGAGGTACGAATTATAATAACCATTAAGATAATCACGAATGCAAAGATATGTGATGAGAAAGTAGAATGTGAATAAGACAGGGAATAGTTAACTTGAGAAACAAGATCAATTATAGTTAAATGACTTGGAGAGTAAGCAGCTTGAAAATACTAGTAAATTAAGAATTGTACCATTGGATAAAAAGCCAACCTAGAGTAATACACCAATAATATGTTTAAAAAAATCAAAGAGTACAAGAGAAAATTTTTTATTGAAGTATACTAAGAAACTGACATGAATTGATAATTTTACAAAAAATAAATTTTTTCAAATGATCAATTTTAAAGAGGGTGTATATGTAACATCACAAGATGTCACCTAACCTAAGTGTATGTTATTAGATTTTATGAAAACGGAATAACCATGTAAATAGGTATATAATAGTAGAAATAAACAAGAAAGAAGAAACCAAGAAAGAAGAATGAAGCAGAAGTGCCACATGAAACAGTAACCCAAGGGCTGTTTGACACTACAACTAGACTGAGACTAAAACGAACTAATGGACAGAATAAATTACATTCAGCTGTCAATTCAGTAAATAGTTGATGTAAACCGAATGTCATTTGTAAACAAAAAATGAACTAATGAGCAGTTAAATACTGTGAAAGCAGAATCAGCATTTTGCTGATAATAGATGTGACAATGACCCGTAGATTATGAATGCCAAAACCAATGTTAACAATGGCTACATAGTAAGAACTAAGATGTATTTCAGCATCAAATATACTTGTTGGAAAAGAGAACTATTTATAAAAGAGAATCTTATACAAATAAGATGTCTCCACAATTTACCGAATTGAGAACCAATAGGCATTATTATGGCCAAATTTCAATGTAGGCGATGTGCCTTAGCAAGCTTAGACCAAACAGTAGTCAGTAAAATAGCTATCGAGGATTATCACAAGTGTAAACTAAAATGCACAGAACTATGGTTATGCATTGACATAACAAAAAATGTTATTAAAACAATAGGTTTAATCATAATTTTAATTGTTAAATAGTAGCTTAAAACAAATTAACGTGAAACGAAATGTCATAGTCAGTAGGATCATTTATTACAATGTATAGAGTTAAGGTGTACAAGTAATGTTCAGCAAAAAACGTCAGTACAGCATTAATGGTGTTAGCGCATAAACATTTGATTAATAAAATGTTATGTGAATACAAGCAAGGTTAACCAAAAGTGTAAAATCGGCGAATCATAAAGAGCAGACGACAGTAAGAATAATGTACCCGAACGTTGGTTTTATAACAATGTCGGTCAAAGTGAAAGTAATTCGAGAACGAGTGATATCAAATTAAAGGAAAAAGAACAATCTTTAATTTGATAGTAATATTAACCCAATCGCAACTGTATTTAGTGCGGGAGAGATGTTAGCATCATTCTAAAAATGTACATCGGGAAACTGTTTATGAATAATAACAAAAACGACAACTAGCTGCCACCACGACATTTGACGGTTAGGAAAAGCCGTTATCAACTGTCAAAAAGTGACACGTCACACCGACACACCTACCAAAGCCAATCAGAAAATTAGTTAGTAATCAACATTTTTACCTAGAGCCGATCAAAGAGAGGGGTATATAAAGACAAACCAGCGAATTTTGAGACAGACCTTTACTAACTAGCAAGCAGCACAGACGTGTGCCCGTCATCTCCACGTTTTTTAACACTTAGCGTCAGTTACATAGCACATTGGAACCAATAGTTCAACAACAAGAAACGATTACTTCGAGTTCATCCACAACCAACAACAGTGATTAAGTGCAGTTTCATTTTAATTTTGTGCGGGAATAACGAACAGAAAATAATTTATTGTTATTATTCACGATCCATTTTAATCAGAAGAGGATCGCATTATTCTGTTCTTGTGCGAATTTAGTGCCGAAACCAAGTAATCATTATAATCCGATTACTTAAGTGATTAATAAGTTTTAATTAAATAATTAAAACTCAGAAGGTAAAAGTGCAATCATTATTAATCTTGATCTGAGTGCCATAACCTGTACTTATTGCAACAATAACCTGTACTGACGCAAAACACAAAAACATTATTTAAGATTACACCACGTCTCGATTTATTATACAAATTTGTTATTAGTAATTAAGCTATATGTTAGTTGTAAGGGTTCTCACTTAATAGATATTGTCACTAAAAAAGCAAGCGTTGATGAAACGCGCGATCTTTCAACAGATCGTTTTTTTTTAATTACTTTGCAAAAGTAACCTAAAACTTTGTTGATCAATTGTATTATTGGATATTGTGTAGGCATATTTGTTTTCTTTTATGTCTCAAAGAATTCACAACTGAGATAATCATAATTTTAATATTAAAAAATAAATAGCATCTGGACTTAACCAGATTTATAATTCATGTTCTGAGCAAGCCGTATAAGGCATATAATAACTGACTTTTAATTGTACAACTTTGTATGTTTACATTATGTTTATTTTTTTGAATTCACTATAAGGGTGTAAATAAACCCATTATTAACAAGCATCACCTGATTTTGATTTATTTCTATAGGATAATTGAATATTTTCTTTTAATAAGCTTAAACAACCTTCTGTTGTGTTTAACATATTGGAATAGCATTGCCAAAAGGTGGTACTCAACTATTTTAAATTTTCTAATCATCCAGTAATATTGTGCGTGGGTTTTACACGGGATTTTTCCCTAAATAAATCCGTGTGGCGCCCACTAATTAATAAACAAGGTAACATAACCTTGCAACCAAAGGGAGTTGGTGATTGTAAGCTGAGTTGACAGTTTAGTGAACTTCTCGTAAACACAATCAGGTACGTAAAAGCATATGTTTGTTTATGATATTGTCTAGACTTTACGAGACGTGACATACTCAGACTACCTGCAATCTGAAGAAGAAGTTTCTACTACCAGTTTCAACCAGACGAGAACTATTATCAAGCAACCAACTGCTATACTTCATGTTTTAACTTAAGTTAATCTAGCATTTAAGTCTAATCAACTTCACTATTTTATTTATTTAATACAAGGGAATTTTTTTAAAACAAGTATAATTAAGCCATTGTAAACACTGTGAGTAACTTTGAATGTTTTATTTTAAATTACTTTACTACATTAGTCACCTTCAATTAGAAACAACCATTCTCAATATTGAGTTACCTCAAAAGAACACTTCACACATAGTTAAACTTTGTTTTAAGGAGACTTTTAATATTTTGACCACGAATTTAATAAGTTTAAACAGCAACAACACTTTTATTTTATTTCAAGTTACTTGTAACCACACACGTTTTCATTTTATTACAAATAGGTTAGACCAACCGTGTGGCCTTTAAACGGAATTTAAACATTATTTTAATATAATTACTCTAAACAAATAAACATAGTAATTTAAAAATAACCCCGAATAGCGTTTAATTATAAATTGGCGCACCAACTAGGGTGGCTTAAAAAAAATATTAAATAAATATATTTTTTATATTTTATATTAGCCCGGTAGACACGAAAAAATTAACATGCCGCACACCCACCAATACGATACAAGATACAAGGGTAGGAGAAATGCAACGGGATGTAGATACATACGAAGAGCAACCCACAGATGAGATGGAAGTTATTACAATCAATAATGTCAAAACTAGTACCGACGAAATACCTCACGTAGAACCAGAGATAGAAGTGACAGTAGACAACCAACCCAGACGGCCTGAAGAACTCCCACAACCAAACAAGCCGACTGAAGAGATGAGATGGGAAGCAATGATGAAGATAATGATGGAATTAAAGGAAGATAGTCGATCATTAAAGGAAGACGGTAAGAAATCCCATAAAAAATTGAATGACTCGATGAACAAAAATATGGAAGCATTACAGGAAGATGGTAGGAAATCCCGGGAAGAGAACCAAAGAAATATTGAGCTATTGAATAGAAATATAGAGTCGATAAGGGAGGACCATTGGGACTTAAATAGAAATATGGAATCGCTTAGTAAAAATGTGGAATCGCTGAAGGAGGACCTAAATAAAAGAATTGACGATACTCATAAGTCCATGGACGCGCTGAACAGTAAAATTTACGATAACTGTCAAGCCATTAGAAAAGAATTGAACACCACCTTAACGAAAATTAGCCAAAAAATGGATGACATGAATAACCGGAAGTGGGGAGAAGAACGGAAGGTATCTGAAGACAAAAACATGGAACAAATGAGTCCAGAGCCGGAGAATAATGAAGAAGGAAAGGACGATGACAACTCAGAGATAGGAGAAGTATCAAATGATGAATCCATGGAAGAATTAAGTATACAATTCAAAGACACTGATAAACAAACTGAGGATAAAGGAGACTCGAAAGCATTGGTGCCTGAGGATACACACCATAGGAATGAAGAGAACATTCAGCATAAAGAAACTATCATTAAAAATGTAAGGAACAAGATAATTAAGAAGACAGGAGAGAAAGAGACAAAGATAAAAAGAATAATACGCTCTAAGAAAACAAGGATTACAAAGGAAATATTAGAAATGACTAGGAGTGGATTAATTAACTTCGTAGGCAACCCAATTATTCGTCATAGAGCAAGGACCAATGGTAAGAAGTATAAACAAGACTTCATGAAAATATTAAAAATAAATCACCATAAAACCGTGGGTAAAAAATTAAATAAGAATCCGATTAAATTAAATATACCACCAAATAAAATACACCAAACAAAATCAATCGATTCCTTAATGCATAACCGATCATTAAACCATTTAAGTAATGACCCAGATGACGGAACGATTAAAACAACGTTACATGCCATTGACTATGTTATGACGGAGAAGGTCATAAACAATGAGGTATTTAAGGCGAATACTCCTAGAAGAAAGAGGCTTCACAGGGAGAAGGAAAATGATCAAGAACGACTGGACCAGCTTATTGAAAGGTACGCCCAAAGAATAAGGGAAATGCGGAAAAGGAGGGACCAAGCGATGGAAGAATCCAACCAGGAAATGAACAAAGGTCAACCCGGATTAGAAGAAGGGCTAGATATCAATAATAGCCAAGGCCTAGAGTACAATGGATGCAGGAATACCAAGGATGATGAGAGGAAGAAAGCAAGGAAACGGGGAGCCAACGACTATCTGGTAGCCGCCAAGTGGAAGAACCGCATGATAGGAATAGAGTGGAAGAGCACAAATAACCCCATGAATATCGACGAGTAAGTAATGATTAATATTAAGGAGGGATAATATGTAATAGTAAGCAACATTCCTCACCCAAACGTTTAGGGTATAAAAGATAAAATATATATATTTAAAAAACCACTACTATAAACAAACTCATTTATTGTTAAGCTACAAAAGGTTGAAGGTAACTAATTAACTATAACTAGTCAATTTGCCTTGTCAAGTTACAAAAGTGTGTAGATTTAAGATGTAAGCCAAACCATTTGTTACTGGTGAAAATTTACCAGATCTATCACCCCAAGGGATAGAAAATTATATAAGATCAATCAAATGATTTAATAAGAAAATACAACTACTGTACTATACCTAGAGAAAAAGTATGTATCCTGATGGATATTCTGTATAACTTAATGTTTATAAAATGATTATTGTATACCTCTCATAAAACTCAAATGTTAAATTAAATCGTCCAGTATAAAGGTTCACCCAACTAACCTTTGAAGGAGTAGAGAGGCAGTATAACAAAGTGTGTAAAATAAAAAGAAGGACATTATTATGGAATGTAAGGAAAGAAAAAATAATATTTGTGAAACAAACCATGTAAACCCCAAGAATGTCTATGAAATTAGATATTAGTATGTTATTATATTGTCAAATGAAATTGTAATTACAGCATAGTATATAGTATATGAAATCATCCAGAATAAGTGAAAACCACCATCACTTGAAGGAGTAGAGAAGAAAAATAACAAAGAGTGTTAATTGTAAAGATAACTATTGTTATAATGGAATGAAAGGAAAGAAAAATGTTTGTCAATTATCAAATATTATACATCACCAGAATATGTCAGAGAACATCAAACAAAGAAAAAACCATTTAGTATACAAACAATGTAAGCCCTGATAATTCAGGATGAATATAACTCGTTAAGAAAGATTTAATGAACTATGGTGAAAACAGAAATATATTGTAGACTCTAGATAGAACAAACCAAATGCATAAGTACTATAAGCATCAAACCAAGTGTATAATCTTAAGAATAGTTAAATGAACCAAAACAAATTGTTAACTAGTACATAAGTAACTATATAGCTGATAAAAGCATAGCTAAAAAAAAAAAAAAAAAAAAAAACGTCAAGTCTAAAAGAAGTAACTACCTGTAAGAAAGAAAGTATGTTAGCAAGTATAAAGATGGAAATGTGATCTAAATGAAAACCTCTGATACCTTGAATATTATAGTGAATATATTATATTATTGAATATGAATGATATGTGATATTTTTTTTGAGTTGTGATAGTGCAACTATTGCCAGGTGCAATGTTTATTTTTTACTCAGACAGAGAAGAGTAATGCCTCTGAATCTGAGAATGTGTAGTGAGGAACGGCAGAGGATGTTAGCCATAGTGAGCCACCCTGATTCCGAAACCTCTACAATAGTTAGGGAATTATATTGTTTTATTGTATCAAGGAATATTATGAAAGAATCTGTGAGGTACGAATTATAATAACCATTAAGATAATCACGAATGCAAAGATATGTGATGAGAAAGTAGAATGTGAATAAGACAGGGAATAGTTAACTTGAGAAACAAGATCAATTATAGTTAAATGACTTAGAGAGTAAGCAGCTTGAAAATACTAGTAAATTAAGAATTGTACCATTGGATAAAAAGCCAACCTAGAGTAATACACCAATAATATGTTTAAAAAAATCAAAGAGTACAAGAGAAAATTTTTTATTGAAGTATACTAAGAAACTGACATGAATTGATAATTTTACAAAAAATAAATTTTTTCAAATGATCAATTTTAAAGAGGGTGTATATGTAACATCACAAGATGTCACCTAACCTAAGTGTATGTTATTAGATTTTATGAAAACAGAATAACCATGTAAATAGGTATATAATAGTAGAAATAAACAAGAAAGAAGAAACCAAGAAAGAAGAATGAAGCAGAAGTGCCACATGAAACAGTAACCCAAGGGCTGTTTGACACTACAACTAGACTGAGACTAAAACGAACTAATGGACAGAA
Organism: Magicicada septendecula; assembly: GCA_034769895.1. Taxonomy (NCBI): domain Eukaryota; kingdom Metazoa; phylum Arthropoda; class Insecta; order Hemiptera; family Cicadidae; genus Magicicada; species Magicicada septendecula. Next base: position 305,908,753 of record CM068375.1, read on the forward strand.
TAAATTACATTCAGCTGTCAATTCAGTAAATAGTTGATGTAAACCGAATGTCATTTGTAAACAAAAAATGAACTAATGAGCAGTTAAATACTGTGAAAGCAGAATCAGCATTTTGCTGATAATAGATGTGACAATGACCCGTAGATTATGAATGCCAAAACCAATGTTAACAATGGCTACATAGTAAGAACTAAGATGTATTTCAGCATCAAATATACTTGTTGGAAAAGAGAACTATTTATAAAAGAGAATCTTATACAAATAAGATGTCTCCACAATTTACCGAATTGAGAACCAATAGGCATTATTAAGGCCAAATTTCAATGTAGGCGATGTGCCTTAGCAAGCTTAGACCAAACAGTAGTCAGTAAAATAGCTATCGAGGATTATCACAAGTGTAAACTAAAATGCACAGAACTATGGTTATGCATTGACATAACAAAAAATGTTATTAAAACAATAGGTTTAATCATAATTTTAATTGTTAAATAGTAGCTTAAAACAAATTAACGTGAAACGAAATGTCATAGTCAGTAGGATCATTTATTACAATGTATAGAGTTAAGGTGTACAAGTAATGTTCAGCAAAAAACGTCAGTACAGCATTAATGGTGTTAGCGCATAAACATTTGATTAATAAAATGTTATGTGAATACAAGCAAGGTTAACCAAAAGTGTAAAATCGGCGAATCATAAAGAGCAGACGACAGTAAGAATAATGTACCCGAACGTTGGTTTTATAACAATGTCGGTCAAAGTGAAAGTAATTCGAGAACGAGTGATATCAAATTAAAGGAAAAAGAACAATCTTTAATTTGATAGTAATATTAACCCAATCGCAACTGTATTTAGTGCGGGAGAGATGTTAGCATCATTCTAAAAATGTACATCGGGAAACTGTTTATGAATAATAACAAAAACGACAACTAGCTGCCACCACGACATTTGACGGTTAGGAAAAGCCGTTATCAACTGTCAAAAAGTGACACGTCACACCGACACACCTACCAAAGCCAATCAGAAAATTAGTTAGTAATCAACATTTTTACCTAGAGCCGATCAAAGAGAGGGGTATATAAAGACAAACCAGCGAATTTTGAGACAGACCTTTACTAACTAGCAAGCAGCACAGACGTGTGCCCGTCATCTCCACGTTTTTTAACACTTAGCGTCAGTTACATAGCACATTGGAACCAATAGTTCAACAACAAGAAACGATTACTTCGAGTTCATCCACAACCAACAACAGTGATTAAGTGCAGTTTCATTTTAATTTTGTGCGGGAATAACGAACAGAAAATAATTTATTGTTATTATTCACGATCCATTTTAATCAGAAGAGGATCGCATTATTCTGTTCTTGTGCGAATTTAGTGCCGAAACCAAGTAATCATTATAATCCGATTACTTAAGTGATTAATAAGTTTTAATTAAATAATTAAAACTCAGAAGGTAAAAGTGCAATCATTATTAATCTTGATCTGAGTGCCATAACCTGTACTTATTGCAACAATAACCTGTACTGACGCAAAACACAAAAACATTATTTAAGATTACACCACGTCTCGATTTATTATACAAATTTGTTATTAGTAATTAAGCTATATGTTAGTTGTAAGGGTTCTCACTTAATAGATATTGTCACTAAAAAAGCAAGCGTTGATGAAACGCGCGATCTTTCAACAGATCGTTTTTTTTTAATTACTTTGCAAAAGTAACCTAAAACTTTGTTGATCAATTGTATTATTGGATATTGTGTAGGCATATTTGTTTTCTTTTATGTCTCAAAGAATTCACAACTGAGATAATCATAATTTTAATATTAAAAAATAAATAGCATCTGGACTTAACCAGATTTATAATTCATGTTCTGAGCAAGCCGTATAAGGCATATAATAACTGACTTTTAATTGTACAACTTTGTATGTTTACATTATGTTTATTTTTTTGAATTCACTATAAGGGTGTAAATAAACCCATTATTAACAAGCATCACCTGATTTTGATTTATTTCTATAGGATAATTGAATATTTTCTTTTAATAAGCTTAAACAACCTTCTGTTGTGTTTAACATATTGGAATAGCATTGCCAAAAGGTGGTACTCAACTATTTTAAATTTTCTAATCATCCAGTAATATTGTGCGTGGGTTTTACACGGGATTTTTCCCTAAATAAATCCGTGTGGCGCCCACTAATTAATAAACAAGGTAACATAACCTTGCAACCAAAGGGAGTTGGTGATTGTAAGCTGAGTTGACAGTTTAGTGAACTTCTCGTAAACACAATCAGGTACGTAAAAGCATATGTTTGTTTATGATATTGTCTAGACTTTACGAGACGTGACATACTCAGACTACCTGCAATCTGAAGAAGAAGTTTCTACTACCAGTTTCAACCAGACGAGAACTATTATCAAGCAACCAACTGCTATACTTCATGTTTTAACTTAAGTTAATCTAGCATTTAAGTCTAATCAACTTCACTATTTTATTTATTTAATACAAGGGAATTTTTTTAAAACAAGTATAATTAAGCCATTGTAAACACTGTGAGTAACTTTGAATGTTTTATTTTAAATTACTTTACTACATTAGTCACCTTCAATTAGAAACAACCATTCTCAATATTGAGTTACCTCAAAAGAACACTTCACACATAGTTAAACTTTGTTTTAAGGAGACTTTTAATATTTTGACCACGAATTTAATAAGTTTAAACAGCAACAACACTTTTATTTTATTTCAAGTTACTTGTAACCACACACGTTTTCATTTTATTACAAATAGGTTAGACCAACCGTGTGGCCTTTAAACGGAATTTAAACATTATTTTAATATAATTACTCTAAACAAATAAACATAGTAATTTAAAAATAACCCCGAATAGCGTTTAATTATAAATTGGCGCACCAACTAGGGTGGCTTAAAAAAAATATTAAATAAATATATTTTTTATATTTTATATTAGCCCGGTAGACACGAAAAAATTAACATGCCGCACACCCACCAATACGATACAAGATACAAGGGTAGGAGAAATGCAACGGGATGTAGATACATACGAAGAGCAACCCACAGATGAGATGGAAGTTATTACAATCAATAATGTCAAAACTAGTACCGACGAAATACCTCACGTAGAACCAGAGATAGAAGTGACAGTAGACAACCAACCCAGACGGCCTGAAGAACTCCCACAACCAAACAAGCCGACTGAAGAGATGAGATGGGAAGCAATGATGAAGATAATGATGGAATTAAAGGAAGATAGTCGATCATTAAAGGAAGACGGTAAGAAATCCCATAAAAAATTGAATGACTCGATGAACAAAAATATGGAAGCATTACAGGAAGATGGTAGGAAATCCCGGGAAGAGAACCAAAGAAATATTGAGCTATTGAATAGAAATATAGAGTCGATAAGGGAGGACCATTGGGACTTAAATAGAAATATGGAATCGCTTAGTAAAAATGTGGAATCGCTGAAGGAGGACCTAAATAAAAGAATTGACGATACTCATAAGTCCATGGACGCGCTGAACAGTAAAATTTACGATAACTGTCAAGCCATTAGAAAAGAATTGAACACCACCTTAACGAAAATTAGCCAAAAAATGGATGACATGAATAACCGGAAGTGGGGAGAAGAACGGAAGGTATCTGAAGACAAAAACATGGAACAAATGAGTCCAGAGCCGGAGAATAATGAAGAAGGAAAGGACGATGACAACTCAGAGATAGGAGAAGTATCAAATGATGAATCCATGGAAGAATTAAGTATACAATTCAAAGACACTGATAAACAAACTGAGGATAAAGGAGACTCGAAAGCATTGGTGCCTGAGGATACACACCATAGGAATGAAGAGAACATTCAGCATAAAGAAACTATCATTAAAAATGTAAGGAACAAGATAATTAAGAAGACAGGAGAGAAAGAGACAAAGATAAAAAGAATAATACGCTCTAAGAAAACAAGGATTACAAAGGAAATATTAGAAATGACTAGGAGTGGATTAATTAACTTCGTAGGCAACCCAATTATTCGTCATAGAGCAAGGACCAATGGTAAGAAGTATAAACAAGACTTCATGAAAATATTAAAAATAAATCACCATAAAACCGTGGGTAAAAAATTAAATAAGAATCCGATTAAATTAAATATACCACCAAATAAAATACACCAAACAAAATCAATCGATTCCTTAATGCATAACCGATCATTAAACCATTTAAGTAATGACCCAGATGACGGAACGATTAAAACAACGTTACATGCCATTGACTATGTTATGACGGAGAAGGTCATAAACAATGAGGTATTTAAGGCGAATACTCCTAGAAGAAAGAGGCTTCACAGGGAGAAGGAAAATGATCAAGAACGACTGGACCAGCTTATTGAAAGGTACGCCCAAAGAATAAGGGAAATGCGGAAAAGGAGGGACCAAGCGATGGAAGAATCCAACCAGGAAATGAACAAAGGTCAACCCGGATTAGAAGAAGGGCTAGATATCAATAATAGCCAAGGCCCAGAGTACAATGGATGCAGGAATACCAAGGATGATGAGAGGAAGAAAGCAAGGAAACGGGGAGCCAACGACTATCTGGTAGCCGCCAAGTGGAAGAACCGCATGATAGGAATAGAGTGGAAGAGCACAAATAACCCCATGAATATCGACGAGTAAGTAATGATTAATATTAAGGAGGGATAATATGTAATAGTAAGCAACATTCCTCACCCAAACGTTTAGGGTATAAAAGATAAAATATATATATTTAAAAAACCACTACTATAAACAAACTCATTTATTGTTAAGCTACAAAAGGTTGAAGGTAACTAATTAACTATAACTAGTCAATTTGCCTTGTCAAGTTACAAAAGTGTGTAGATTTAAGATGTAAGCCAAACCATTTGTTACTGGTGAAAATTTACCAGATCCATCACCCCAAGGGATAGAAAATTATATAAGATCAATCAAATGATTTAATAAGAAAATACAACTACTGTACTATACCTAGAGAAAAAGTATGTATCCTGATGGATATTCTATATAACTTAATGTTTATAAAATGATTATTGTATACCTCTCATAAAACTCAAATGTTAAATTAAATCGTCCAGTATAAAGGTTCACCCAACTAACCTTTGAAGGAGTAGAGAGGCAGTATAACAAAGTGTGTAAAATAAAAAGAAGGACATTATTATGGAATGTAAGGAAAGAAAAAATAATATTTGTGAAACAAACCATGTAAACCCCAAGAATGTCTATGAAATTAGATATTAGTATGTTATTATATTGTCAAATGAAATTGTAATTACAGCATAGTATATAGTATATGAAATCATCCAGAATAAGTGAAAACCACCATCACTTGAAGGAGTAGAGAAGAAAAATAACAAAGAGTGTTAATTGTAAAGATAACTATTGTTATAATGGAATGAAAGGAAAGAAAAATGTTTGTCAATTATCAAATATTATACATCACCAGAATATGTCAGAGAACATCAAACAAAGAAAAAACCATTTAGTATACAAACAATGTAAGCCCTGATAATTCAGGATGAATATAACTCGTTAAGAAAGATTTAATGAACTATGGTGAAAACAGAAATATTGTGAAGCTACTTTCCTTCACATAAAATTAACTAACATACATTGTTAACATACATTGTATAATTGTCGGGCGCCATCTTGCCAACTGCAAGAAAATAAATAATGAGGGTTCTTTTCAGCGGACTAGGAGAGCAGAATGTGGTTGCTGAAATAATTAATTTAATTCATATTGGCAATGAACCTAAGGTTTATTTATTCTTTAATACACACAACAACAAAAAATAAAACTTCTTTTCCTACACTTACATACTATTGCCAACTTAACTATGAACTCGTGAAATGAATGTCATTAAAATTATTTTTCTTACATAAAATTTGGTCTTATTTATTAATTATATTTCTTTGATTATATTTCACCAATAATTACATTTAATGATTATATATCTTCACAAACCAGCCTTCTTTGTTTAAATTTATCTATTCTCACATACTCACGCACACACACACACACACATAATTTATACCCCGTGAGATCTCATATTAGATTTTATTTTATTTCCTTCTATTAAAAAATTGAAATGTTTAAAATTTTTGTCTAAAGTGATGTTTTCTCATGTTTACTTATCTGTTCATTTGTGTCCGGGCGATGTTACACGCACAACGTAACTAGCGGATCTATTGAGTTTATTATATTGATTTCACATTTTGATCACTGTAATAATCGTGCATTGTTTAATTAGACATTGTTCACATTTGTTGGTGTGTTGCGGGCCCGCACTTACTGCCGAAACTTTTTATAGAGACCACTCGCGCGTGGTGATGGCGTTATACTGGGCTGAGAAATAGGCGCTATTTTGTGAAGCGACTGTTGTGGTGTGATCAAGTCCTATTGTTTTTTAGTTTGTATCCTTCCGCCAGCTGCATGTCACCGTTATGTAACGGAATTACTCATCAAGGATAGGCTCTGACGTAACGCTCGCCTGATGTTTCATTGCATAATTTGTTTACCGTTACATAATGTGTTTACTGGTTTTGTGTTCGTCATTGTCTGACCTTGACACAGCTTGTCGGCTATCAAATACGTTCATACTGGTTTTACAAAACATTGTTAAACAATTCTGCACAGTCAATGTTGCCACGGTTGTTTTCATTTCAAACAAATTTACCTCTCGGTTACAAAATTTATAATTTCTGTCCCTATCACTCAACAAGTTATTTATTATTAAAAAATACAAATCCTGTTATTACCCCAGGTATGCCCAAAAATGCCCCGCTACAATACCCCCTCAATGAGATATTTTATGCCGAAGCATAAAAAATCTCATTGACACATTCATACTTGCTAAAGGGATCAGCCAGGATATGTCGCCACAACCCCCTGTATGGTTTACAAAAAAGAATAATCAACTCACCCTTGGTCTGGTGACTGTGACCGCATCTGCATGACAATACTGGACTTCTCTCTCGAGATCCCAACACCGTAGAGTCAGACAGATACTCCACGCCCCTGCTCTGACGCGCAGGCCAGCTCAGGTCCGCCGCCACAGCATCACCAAACACTGAAACAACAAATCAAAATATTAAATAGTGGCCTTATACAACACCATATCCCCAACTGATCTGTTCCCCCCTAGCGGTGCTGGTTTGCGCTAAGAAGCGCTGGTTTTGTTTTTACTCACTTATTACTAACATGTATATATCAGAATACCTAACATAACTTAACATAAGAAAACACAGTACATTAATAATTCCTTTTAAAATAAACAACTTACAATTAAAATGTTACACTCTTTACATCATTAAATTGACATATAAAATCAAAAAATTACTTTTAAACTTGATTTACTCTTATCAATTCGTTTCTCAAAATTACAAAAATTATTTATTTATTTTTTTTTTTTTTTATTTTTATTTTTTTTTCAATTATGGCCATCATTATTCCATTTCATTACTTTGGGTGATTCTACGTTATTCATTATTTCATTATAATTTACTTCATCCATTTGGCATTTACTCATAATCTTACCCCTTTTATTACTCTAATGCTCCCTTACAAAATCTCTAACTAGTATGACACCCCACTATCAAAATTTTACTAACCCTTCTCTACCTCTAACTACTTACTACTTTAACTCCAATCGCCACCTTCTACTCTTATATAAAAAAAAATACTCTCTAACCCTTTGTACATAGGATACGTGTTTCCTTCCCAAAACTCATTCCCTTATGTTGGTCCCTGGACTCACCCTAGGTAACCCTTTCCGGCGCCAATCGGTCCCTATCCCGTCCCAACCCTTGTTGCGGACTCCCCAAATACACTACCACTACTACAAAATTACCATCCCCAAAAATCTCAATCTCATAACTTCACTACAACTACAACAAATTAACATCAACAAAATAAACAATATATCGCTCCAAACTCTACATAAAATCTCCATAACTACTGTGTCTCCACTTATACTTCTCAAATTCTATAACATTACATTAACTCAAAACAACATTGCATTATTTTCATTTCCACTATTACTTTAACTTTTACTTCGATTTGGACAAATCTATGTCCCACAAAATTCAACTTGAACTGATTCAAACATTTTATTCAAACAATTACTATCACCCATTTCTATCTTTTACAACCCATTGAAAATTTTACCTATCACAACTATTTTTCATTTTCTTTTAAAATCTATAAACACATTGAAAACATATTATTATATTTTTATAATACTTATTCCTAACATACTAATGCAATCAACACAATAAGACATAATAACACAATATAAGAAGTATTTAGTGCATCTATTTTTTAAATTCAAACAAAATTATTGAGTAGCAAATCATCATTATTAATTAAAATATATCAAATTTTTAATACGTTATCCCCTTGGATAACCTCCCAGCCACACACACTATTATAATACATCACATAACACAATACACAAATGGCAATCACCCTGGATTATTAGCAAAAAATATTAAACAAACAAGTCTCTTTTACATAATTTCTCTAAAAATTTGTAAACATTATTATTTAAAATTTTTCATTAACTGTTTTTATTTATCATCATTATTTATTTATCCTGTGTTGCAGTCAGCTTTTCAAAATTGCTTAAAATTTATTATTAACATATATTTTTAATCATTATGTTCCACAAAATTCCACAAAATAAACCATTTAACATTTATTTATTTATTCATGATTATTAAATTAAAATCTCATCACACAATTTACATTCATTATAAGATTCAAACACATAACATTCAATCACAATATCTAAACATCTCAACTTATTTAATTCAATTGATTATTAAAATTAAATATTCATTTGATTATTAAAATATATTTCAATTATTATCAAACTTCTACAAATCATTAATTATTGTCTTCATTATTATTTTATTATTTAACTAGAATGCAAAATATTAATAATATTATTATTATTAATACAACATTTTCTAAAACATATACACATTACTTATTTAACATGTCACAATACACACAAATGAATTCAATATTATTTACAAAATATGCGTCAAAACTGTTCAAGTGTATCTCACTTCATGTCCACATCTGCCATGTCAAACAACCATAAAACAAAATGTTTAATTGTCTTTTATTGTCTTACAGTCTACCCTCCATCGTCCCAAATCAACCTTGGTTTTATATAACACTGTTGCTTTTTATTTACAAACAAATGGTTACTTTGTGTGTCATAACCAGAACAACCAAATTCACTCATTTTACCAGAATACTCATTAAACCAGTCTACGTTAGGTATTTTTGTTACGTCTCCGTCATTACATTCAGTCACTATCGGTCTAATTATTTTTATCAAATCATTGTAATCATTATTATTCAAATATATTTCTAAGCCTTCTTTCCATTCATCATACTTTCTATTCAAATTATACAATTCTGTTACATACCATTCTCTATTTACCTCTCTCTCTTCATAACACCACATCACACTCTCACAATTATTCCGGACAGAGGGTACACAATTACTCCACAAAAATAAACACCTCAATTCATCTACCAATACGGGACTCTTGCCCTTCAACCACAACACTTGTGGACTCAATAAATCATCATAAACATCATAAATAATAAAGGGAAAATTTGCCCTCTGTCCCCACTCTACTACAACATTATTTTTTCTCTCTCTCTCTAACTCACTGACACACATTAACATTTCATAATCACTACCTTCCACCAACTCATCAGTACTCTCATTCTTTATATTTTCATCATTATTCTTCACCCCCACTATACTCTCAAAATTGTCTACTATTTCGTCATTTTTACATTTTGTCTTATTTAAAACATTGTTACCTAATTTCTCGAACTTCTGTTCTAACTTATTTAAACTGTTTCTTATTATTTCGTTAGTGCTTTCTAACTGTTTACTCATTTCTTGTATTTCATGTTTCAACTCTTTATTCTGATTTTTTAATAACTCCTCAAAACTATTCTGTTGAATATCGAACTTCTTATTTATACTACTTTTGAACTCTTGCATCTCGTTTTTGTGTTCATCTAATTTATGGTTTTGAACGTCAAACTTCCCGTTGAAACTACTATTCATTTTATTGATATCACTACTTAAATTCTCAGACATTGTTTTCATTAAATTGAATATATCTGCCATCGACAACTCTGCAACTCGTGTTGTCGACGGGGTAGATTGAGCCGATACATTGTCAATTACCATCGACTCCGTAAGAGTGTTTTCTAAATTTAAATCTGGATTCTCCATTTTATAATACTACAATTCTCACTGTAAATAAAATACTAACATATCATATCTACTTTCACACCACAATGGATCTACTTGTATAACGCTTTGCGCTACTTTACGTAACTCTCTATGCACTTTTTTTTATACTTCAATCATTCCAAAATTTACTTATATAATACCCTTCACCTTACTTAATAATTATCATACATATTAATTATTATGCATATTGCTTCACAATACCAGCTATAAAATATCAACATCAACATTTCACACTTATCACAACATAACCCCAGATTTGCGTTTATTTTACGTATGCAAAAAAAATTTATTTTACCTCAACAACCATTCTGCTTTCCCAGTGGGCCTATATTTATATAATATTATTATATAAATCGTCCCTAAGTTCGGAAGCCAAATGTGAAGCTACGAATTAAGTCCCTAGTTCTGGGCGTCAAATGTGAAGCTACGAATTAAGTCCCTGTTCGGGCGCCAAATGTGAAGCTACTTTCCTTCACATAAAATTAACTAACATACATTGTTAACATACATTGTATAATTGTCGGGCGCCATCTTGCCAACTGCAAGAAAATAAATAATGAGGGTTCTTTTCAGCGGACTAGGAGAGCAGAATGTGGTTGCTGAAATAATTAATTTAATTCATATTGGCAATGAACCTAAGGTTTATTTATTCTTTAATACACACAACAACAAAAAATAAAACTTCTTTTCCTACACTTACATACTATTGCCAACTTAACTATGAACTCGTGAAATGAATGTCATTAAAATTATTTTTCTTACATAAAATTTGGTCTTATTTATTAATTATATTTCTTTGATTATATTTCACCAATAATTACATTTAATGATTATATATCTTCACAAACCAGCCTTCTTTGTTTAAATTTATCTATTCTCACATACTCACGCACACACACACACACACATAATTTATACCCCGTGAGATCTCATATTAGATTTTATTTTATTTCCTTCTATTAAAAAATTGAAATGTTTAAAATTTTTGTCTAAAGTGATGTTTTCTCATGTTTACTTATCTGTTCATTTGTGTCCGGGCGATGTTACACGCACAACGTAACTAGCGGATCTATTGAGTTTATTATATTGATTTCACATTTTGATCACTGTAATAATCGTGCATTGTTTAATTAGACATTGTTCACATTTGTTGGTGTGTTGCGGGCCCGCACTTACTGCCGAAACTTTTTATAGAGACCACTCGCGCGTGGTGATGGCGTTATACTGGGCTGAGAAATAGGCGCTATTTTGTGAAGCGACTGTTGTGGTGTGATCAAGTCCTATTGTTTTTTAGTTTGTATCCTTCCGCCAGCTGCATGTCACCGTTATGTAACGGAATTACTCATCAAGGATAGGCTCTGACGTAACGCTCGCCTGATGTTTCATTGCATAATTTGTTTACCGTTACATAATGTGTTTACTGGTTTTGTGTTCGTCATTGTCTGACCTTGACACAGCTTGTCGGCTATCAAATACGTTCATACTGGTTTTACAAAACATTGTTAAACAATTCTGCACAGTCAATGTTGCCACGGTTGTTTTCATTTCAAACAAATTTACCTCTCGGTTACAAAATTTATAATTTCTGTCCCTATCACTCAACAAGTTATTTATTATTAAAAAATACAAATCCTGTTATTACCCCAGGTATGCCCAAAAATGCCCCGCTACAATATATTGTAGACTCTAGATAGAACAAACCAAATGCATAAGTACTATAAGCATCAAACCAAGTGTATAATCTTAAGAATAGTTAAATGAACCAAAACAAATTGTTAACTAGTACATAAGTAACTATATAGCTGATAAAAGCATAGCTAAAAAAAAAAAAAAAAAAAAACGTCAAGTCTAAAAGAAGTAACTACCTGTAAGAAAGAAGTATGTTAGCAAGTATAAAGATGGAAATGTGATCTAAATGAAAACCTCTGATACCTTGAATATTATAGTGAATATATTATATTATTGAATATGAATGATATGTGATATTTTTTTTGAGTTGTGATAGTGCAACTATTGCCAGGTGCAATGTTTATTTTTTACTCAGACAGAGAAGAGTAATGCCTCTGAATCTGAGAATGTGTAGTGAGGAACGGCAGAGGATGTTAGCCATAGTGAGCCACCCTGATTCCGAAACCTCTACAATAGTTAGGGAATTATATTGTTTTATTGTATCAAGGAATATTATGAAAGAATCTGTGAGGTACGAATTATAATAACCATTAAGATAATCACGAATGCAAAGATATGTGATGAGAAAGTAGAATGTGAATAAGACAGGGAATAGTTAACTTGAGAAACAAGATCAATTATAGTTAAATGACTTAGAGAGTAAGCAGCTTGAAAATACTAGTAAATTAAGAATTGTACCATTGGATAAAAAGCCAACCTAGAGTAATACACCAATAATATGTTTAAAAAAATCAAAGAGTACAAGAGAAAATTTTTTATTGAAGTATACTAAGAAACTGACATGAATTGATAATTTTACAAAAAATAAATTTTTTCAAATGATCAATTTTAAAGAGGGTGTATATGTAACATCACAAGATGTCACCTAACCTAAGTGTATGTTATTAGATTTTATGAAAACAGAATAACCATGTAAATAGGTATATAATAGTAGAAATAAACAAGAAAGAAGAAACCAAGAAAGAAGAATGAAGCAGAAGTGCCACATGAAACAGTAACCCAAGGGCTGTTTGACACTACAACTAGACTGAGACTAAAACGAACTAATGGACAGAATAAATTACATTCAGCTGTCAATTCAGTAAATAGTTGATGTAAACCGAATGTCATTTGTAAACAAAAAATGAACTAATGAGCAGTTAAATACTGTGAAAGCAGAATCAGCATTTTGCTGATAATAGATGTGACAATGACCCGTAGATTATGAATGCCAAAACCAATGTTAACAATGGCTACATAGTAAGAACTAAGATGTATTTCAGCATCAAATATACTTGTTGGAAAAGAGAACTATTTATAAAAGAGTATCTTATACAAATAAGATGTCTCCACAATTTACCGAATTGAGAACCAATAGGCATTATTAAGGCCAAATTTCAATGTAGGCGATGTGCCTTAGCAAGCTTAGACCAAACAGTAGTCAGTAAAATAGCTATCGAGGATTATCACAAGTGTAAACTAAAATGCACAGAACTATGGTTATGCATTGACATAACAAAAAATGTTATTAAAACAATAGGTTTAATCATAATTTTAATTGTTAAATAGTAGCTTAAAACAAATTAACGTGAAACGAAATGTCATAGTCAGTAGGATCATTTATTACAATGTATAGAGTTAAGGTGTACAAGTAATGTTCAGCAAAAAACGTCAGTACAGCATTAATGGTGTTAGCGCATAAACATTTGATTAATAAAATGTTATGTGAATACAAGCAAGGTTAACCAAAAGTGTAAAATCGGCGAATCATAAAGAGCAGACGACAGTAAGAATAATGTACCCGAACGTTGGTTTTATAACAATGTCGGTCAAAGTGAAAGTAATTCGAGAACGAGTGATATCAAATTAAAGGAAAAAGAACAATCTTTAATTTGATAGTAATATTAACCCAATCGCAACTGTATTTAGTGCGGGAGAGATGTTAGCATCATTCTAAAAATGTACATCGGGAAACTGTTTATGAATAATAACAAAAACGACAACTAGCTGCCACCACGACATTTGACGGTTAGGAAAAGCCGTTATCAACTGTCAAAAAGTGACACGTCACACCGACACACCTACCAAAGCCAATCAGAAAATTAGTTAGTAATCAACATTTTTACCTAGAGCCGATCAAAGAGAGGGGTATATAAAGACAAACCAGCGAATTTTGAGACAGACCTTTACTAACTAGCAAGCAGCACAGACGTGTGCCCGTCATCTCCACGTTTTTTAACACTTAGCGTCAGTTACATAGCACATTGGAACCAATAGTTCAACAACAAGAAACGATTACTTCGAGTTCATCCACAACCAACAACAGTGATTAAGTGCAGTTTCATTTTAATTTTGTGCGGGAATAACGAACAGAAAATAATTTATTGTTATTATTCACGATCCATTTTAATCAGAAGAGGATCGCATTATTCTGTTCTTGTGCGAATTTAGTGCCGAAACCAAGTAATCATTATAATCCGATTACTTAAGTGATTAATAAGTTTTAATTAAATAATTAAAACTCAGAAGGTAAAAGTGCAATCATTATTAATCTTGATCTGAGTGCCATAACCTGTACTTATTGCAACAATAACCTGTACTGACGCAAAACACAAAAACATTATTTAAGATTACACCACGTCTCGATTTATTATACAAATTTGTTATTAGTAATTAAGCTATATGTTAGTTGTAAGGGTTCTCACTTAATAGATATTGTCACTAAAAAAGCAAGCGTTGATGAAACGCGCGATCTTTCAACAGATCGTTTTTTTTTAATTACTTTGCAAAAGTAACCTAAAACTTTGTTGATCAATTGTATTATTGGATATTGTGTAGGCATATTTGTTTTCTTTTATGTCTCAAAGAATTCACAACTGAGATAATCATAATTTTAATATTAAAAAATAAATAGCATCTGGACTTAACCAGATTTATAATTCATGTTCTGAGCAAGCCGTATAAGGCATATAATAACTGACTTTTAATTGTACAACTTTGTATGTTTACATTATGTTTATTTTTTTGAATTCACTATAAGGGTGTAAATAAACCCATTATTAACAAGCATCACCTGATTTTGATTTATTTCTATAGGATAATTGAATATTTTCTTTTAATAAGCTTAAACAACCTTCTGTTGTGTTTAACATATTGGAATAGCATTGCCAAAAGGTGGTACTCAACTATTTTAAATTTTCTAATCATCCAGTAATATTGTGCGTGGGTTTTACACGGGATTTTTCCCTAAATAAATCCGTGTGGCGCCCACTAATTAATAAACAAGGTAACATAACCTTGCAACCAAAGGGAGTTGGTGATTGTAAGCTGAGTTGACAGTTTAGTGAACTTCTCGTAAACACAATCAGGTACGTAAAAGCATATGTTTGTTTATGATATTGTCCAGACTTTACGAGACGTGACATACTCAGACTACCTGCAATCTGAAGAAGAAGTTTCTACTACCAGTTTCAACCAGACAAGAACTATTATCAAGCAACCAACTGCTATACTTCATGTTTTAACTTAAGTTAATCTAGCATTTAAGTCTAATCAACTTCACTATTTTATTTATTTAATACAAGGGAATTTTTTTTAAAACAAGTATAATTAAGCCATTGTAAACACTGTGAGTAACTTTGAATGTTTTATTTTAAATTACTTTACTACATTAGTCACCTTCAATTAGAAACAACCATTCTCAATATTGAGTTACCTCAAAAGAACACTTCACACATAGTTAAACTTTGTTTTAAGGAGACTTTTAATATTTTGACCACGAATTTAATAAGTTTAAACAGCAACAACACTTTTATTTTATTTCAAGTTACTTGTAACCACACACGTTTTCATTTTATTACAAATAGGTTAGACCAACCGTGTGGCCTTTAAACGGAATTTAAACATTATTTTAATATAATTACTGTAAACAAATAAACATAGTAATTTAAAAATAACCCCGAATAGCGTTTAATTATAACGTACAGGAACCAGCTGGTAATCGCATAGATAAGATAGCAGCTAAGGGTGGTGCGCCTGATAAGGAGATAACGGATGGTCAACGAAAGCATTTAAATAATCTTTTAAATAAATATGAATCAATTTTCAACACACAGCACACAATTACCAACGTTTATGAACATAAAATTACAAATAATATTTTAAATAAATTTGAAATGAGAAATAGGGAAAACCTTATCAAAGTGTTGGTTCACATCTATCCAGATTGGTATGATAAAAGGGTAAACGGTGGAGTATTTAAAAACAATAAATGTTATTTGCTGTTCCGTGTCTGTAAGAAACAGATCCATTCTGGTAATGTTTTATCAATCAATAATGAAATGTATAAACACTTGAGAAGTACATACAATTGTAAAAATGAATATTTAAATAAGGTATTTGATGAATACTTGGGTAAACAAAGTAGTTTTGTTCCTGAAGCTGGTGCATTTGAGGAAAAGCACACAGATAAGGTTAATTCTGACAGAAGATCAAAACTGTCTGAGTGTTTTCAGCCACTTATGAAACGAAATGCAGGTGTTATGTATACAGTCAGAGATTCACTGTACAGCAATATGTGTTCGTCTTTTATAAATGCGTATGCAGACAAATCCGAAACATTAAAAAATTTTAAAGTGCACTTAGATACTGATCACTGTGAAAACTTGATGAAAATAATGTTTGAGATGATATCAGAGAAATTTCAATCAAACAATGAGTTCATATTGTACAAAGGGGATTATATTATGTGTAGCCTGGGTAATACAACTGGTATTACATATAAACCTTTAAAAATTAAATCAAAGAAATGTATCGGCAATTACCGAAACAAATGCAAGCGTAGAGCAATCAAAAAACGAGAAAGGTTGCGCGGCATGAGTCTGTGCGATAAATTAAAATTTAAAATAAGGATAATACAAATAATTAAACTAGAATGCCAGAATATAAGTAGAATGACTGGTAGGAAATTGTATAAAATCATGTGTAAAATAAGAATAATTGTAATCATGTTGAAAATTGTATGGTTGAACTGTAGATATAGCCGAATGACGTCTGACATTGACATCTTATCAGTGTTCAGGAATGTTTGGTGATAAGCAGCCATGTGCTTTTGTTTGTTTACAATTAGAGCTGTGAAAGTGACAGTTGGGGAAATGTTGTTTGATAGAAGCTATTCAGTTATTTTGATTTTTGAAGTTATTATGTTATTATTTCGATGATTATGATTATTGGGAAGAAATTATGTCAATTTAGGTTAAAAAAAAAAATTGTATTCCATATAAAAAAATTTTTTTTTTTACACGTGGAGGGATTAATCCTGCAACAGAACACAGGATGATAAGATATGCTGTTTATATCAGAGTACATGAATGACAAGCATTTTCTTGTTTAAATTTGTTTTGTGTAATATTTTGTTTTTTAGTCATAAGTTTTGTATTTAAAAAAAGATAAGCATATGTGTTACACCAAACTCTTCATAAAAAATTGTACTATATTGTCATGTATTTTTTGTATGAAATGGTGCGGGTGTGATAATCTGCGATCGATATAGCGGCAGTGGTAGTTAACCGATTTACATGAAAATTTGACAAGGAATTATTTAAATAAATAGCTTCGATTTGTGTATACTCTTGAGGTTTGTAATTATTTTAGAAATATGATTTTTTAAGTAAAGCAAAACTCAAGTGTAACTCTTATCAATGATAGGGTAATAATAATAGTAGATAATTTCCATGCAGGACTATGCAAAATTATACAAAGTTTTTCATGAATGTTGTGTATCTGGTTGTTCCATCAATCATGTGACTTGGGCTTGGCCTATCAAATTACACCAAATTCAGTGAGATTTATATGTTGCAGAGCTAGGGTGAACACAGTCTGTCTGTCGACGTTGCTAGGGGAAGTTGTGCCCGAGTAAGAGAGTTGTTCTCTTACAAATGTAGGAATATTTTATATAAAGTAAACTATAAACCTTGTAATTCTTAACGAAGTTTTGCGGTAAGAATCAAGAGGATAAATAATTAAGTAAAATTTAAAATAAAATTCAGTGCTGTGTCGTGTAAGTTAAGATATCCGCATAGGGAACTTAAAGACACTACAAGATATCGTGGAAGCAGTTAAACATAACTACGAGGCTCTGAAATAATATCGCCGCTGGAGCTGCTTGCTGTACAAGGACGACGAGACGAAGAGGACACCAGGAAGGAGTGAAGCTGTAGAAGAGGACGACGAGACGGGACCGACGAGACGAGAGGAGGACGTTGTAGCAAACAAGTAAAAGCGATTTATATTAATCGAACAATACAAACAATTTAATATACTATCAATACATGACAATTTAAAAAACATTATACATCTTTATAAACAATATTTGTATGTAATAAATAATATTTCATCTCCTCCATAATAGACTTTTATTGATTTCTACACACTCACAATATCCTTATTAGAATAATAAAGTTTGATCTGTTGCTATATATATATATATTGTAACGGTACATAACCCGGTCCCAATAAATGATAACTCTTATAATACCATAAAGGTCAGAAATGGGTAAACTATAACAAGCTCAAAATTAAGTTGTATCACTAAACATTATAAACGATTAAAGTGATATACAGTGACAAGTGAGTTATAGTGTACCCAATGAGGTAATAAGTGAAGGTGAAGGGAACTTCTTACAGAATTGTACTGTAAATGTGAGAATTATAAACTATAATAGTAGATCATGATGCTACTAACTAATTATGTATTTTGTTTAGTTATTGTATGATTTATATTGTGTAGTACCTATGTTAATTTTATATTTTATAAAATAATGGTTTTATTGTATAAGGTAACCCAGGGTTTGTGTTAAAAACTTAAAAGATTTAAATATCAGATGATAATGAAAATTAAAATAATACTGTATGAGGGAAATGGCAGAAGAAAATAGTTCAGTGTAAGAATACTATAAGAGATTAATAAATAATATATAAATTCATTTAAAGTTAATAAAAATATTAAATACTTATATCCAAAGTTATAAGAAAATAAACAGAAAACTATTATGTAAATCAAATTGGGAAAGAAACCAAAATTAAAAAGAATTATTTTTCTGTAAATCAAAAATAAATTTATAATAATTACAAACTGCCTATATACTAAAAAGTAAATAGCAGAACCAATAAAAAATATATAAAAATTATGGGTTACTAAGAGTAACGAAAATAACAAGTATTGTTTAATGGAATTTGAAATTAAACCTGTCCAGTTGACAAAATGATGAGATAAAAATTTATTAAAATATCCTTTTGAAACCTTTTGAAAAGCACAAAATTGTTACAAAATTAAAGAACAGTATAAACATGATGTATTACTACCTTAGTTATCAAAGTTAACTTGCTATACTCCATAATAAAAGTGAAAAAAACCATTTTTTGGACGAGTAGGCATAGCCTAGCAGAGTTCGAGTTTTAACGAGATAATATTTGCCAGACGGTTGTGAAATTACCACCAAATACGAACACCACCTGAGAAACGGCTTCACCCAAGTAAGAACTTCAAGAAGAGAGGTAATATAAACATATCTTTTAATATTTAACGAAGAAACCTCCAACGGAATGGTCGTGTAGTCCATAAACGATTGAAACGTAACCACATGTTTTAATAAAAACAAACGCCATCTGCTCTCTTACGGACATTTCCGGAACTACGTACTAAGCGAAATAAACAAATTTTGAATATTTTTTTCTATATTTGTAAAGCGTAGTATAATTATCCATTTCTGACCATCTCATAACAAAAAGAACTTACCCTTAACCCTGGGGAAAATAACTAAAAGAATTATATGTTGATTGATGTTTAAACAAAAGATAAAATTGTAAAATCGCTCAAAACTGTATATTTTATGACAATTCCTTGTTACTCAATGAAGTCGATATCATTTACTGGTTAATGAAAATATCGATTGTAATATTTGTATTGTGGCTGAAGGGAGAAAACCAATAATATAAACAATAAATATTATTGAAAAAATGATATTGAATAATAAAAATGTGTTGCCTTTCTTGTAGTGGGTAGTTGTAGTAAGTTTCAGAACAAATAAGAAGAAGACGATCCACCGGGTCATATTCTGCCACAGTGTCGTCTGGTTAACCTATGTTTGGAGACTCGTGTCAAAATCAGCTGATTCGGTTCACGGCGAATATTTGAAAAAATTTATAAATCATCGAAACCGAGGGTAAACAAACGGTACTTGCTCTCTCTTCAAAATAAGGCTAAACAACTTCCCTACTTGACCCAAATCACACACACTCGATTTCTGCTTTGTTTGAGTAACATTACCAACAACTTTATTTAAACTTCGGTCTTTATAATTCATAAGTGGCGACTGTGGAGAGGTGTTCGGACCGATCAGAGGGACATGCTCGAGTAGAACGTTACAAATTGGCGCTTACAACATTGGGGCTTGAATGAGACGGACGTTTCGCTAACACCTCTAAAATAACCAGAAGAACGTTACAGATTGACGCTAACAACGTGGGGCAAATAAAACAAAGTTTCCATTAAGTAAAGTACTATTTAAGGATCGGAGAGACACACACAAAAACCGCGACGTTACAAAAATTGGCGAACCCAACATTGGGGCTTGAATCAGACTGACGTTTCGCTAAATAACACCTCTAAAAGACCGCGATGTTACAAAAATGGTGCTCAACGTAAAAGGGCTGTAATTAGAAAAGAATTTTGATATATTTAATAAATTAATATACCAAAAAATCTAATTATCATCGGCAGTTATGAGAAAACAAGAAATGCATAATACCAGAGGCAGATCGAAGAAGAGGGCAGAAGAAAAGGAGAAGGAAGAAGGTGGACAGGAACGAGAGATAGAAATATTTACGGACAGTGAAATGGAGCAACCGGTAGGTGATAAAGAAGAAACTGAAGCAATTATGAGCACGGAAAAGGAAATAATGGAAGAGGATGCCCAAGGGGACCAACCAGATAAAGCGGAAGCCAGGAGAGAACCAAGTTGGCAAGACATGATGAGATTTATAGCCGAGAAGTTTGATAAAATAGATGAGAATTTTAAGAAACAGGAGGAAAACTCGAAGCAAACCAATGAGGAAAATAAGGAGAATTTTAAGAAGCAGGAGGAAAACTTGAAGCAAACCAATGAGGAAAATAAGGAGAATTTTAAGAAACAGGAGGAACAAAATAGACAGACCAATGAGAAAATAGATAGCATTCAGGAAAGTTTAGTCAAACAACTAAATGAAAAATAGAGACCATTCATGGAAATATCAAACAAACCATGAATGAACAATACCATGAACTGAAAGAAACTGTTGAAAGACAAAGAGAAGAGATGAATGCAAAATTTGAAGAGAATAATGAGAATTTAAAACAATTTGAGGGCAAGGTGGAGAAGTTCAATAAGGAGATATGGAAAACTTTCGGAGAGAAGTTTGAAAATGTTAATACGCTTATCCAAAAAGCAGATACATACAAGGAGGAGACGAATAAGCAAATGGATGAAGGTTTCAAGAGTTTGGATGAAACATTAGACAGCACTTCCGAAGGTATTATAATAAGTCCAAACACAGAAGAGAGTAGCAAGAAAACAGAAATTAGAGAAGACCAGAATGCATTGCTATCTGAAAATAAGGAAAATATGGAGAAAGAAAATATTCAATACAAAAGAAGAAATGGAGATGAGGAAGGGTGGATTAATTAATATATTTAACCCTCCCATTAATAAACAAATGGAGTTAAATAAAGTTGGAAATTGTAGACAAAACTCAATAAAAATATCAAAGGTAAACCACCATAGAATATTAACAAAAAACTTAAATAAATTTAAATATCAGTTAAAAATATCGACGATCAAAGAGTATCTGACCACATCAATTATATTTTCAAGACGGAGCATACCAACAGAACATTGTGTAAATAATACAGAGGTCAAATAGAATGGAATAGTAAAATATATGAGTAATTACGTTAGATTAGAGGAGGTACAATACTTGTCAATTAAGAAGGATCTAAATATGACCGAAAACCATGACTTAGATGAAGACTTTGTATCAACTGAGTTACGATGCCAGGTGAAAGAGAGGTATTTAACAAATACCAAAATCATTATGAATACCCCAGTAATCCGAGAACATGGAGTACCTGAGTTAATGGACCATGGTTAACCTAAATAATAACAAACCAGAAAAAAAAAAGGGGACTGAATTTTTGAAAACCGACCCAGCAACCCATTGAATAGCGGAAGAAAACCCAAAATTCAAAAAGTATGTAAGGACAACTTACTTAATTTATTTAGAAACAATATGATTTAAGAAAAAACCCCAAAATTCTAAAAAACTGTAAGGACAACTTACTCAACAATTTATTCAGGAACAAGACGATTTAATAAAAACTATGTAAGGACAACTTACTTAATTTATTCAGAAATAATACGATTTAAGATATTTTGAAACCAGTTGATTTAACAAAAAATAATAACAGATTAGTAAATAAGAGTTATAAAGAATTGATTTAAAATGAAATAATAGGAAAAGGTAATATTTTTAATGGTAACAAACAGAAGAAAAATTAAATGAACAAAAACAATTGATGGTAATGTGCTCAGATAAGAAGAATAAAGAATAATTTAATGACTCCAATGAAACTGAAGGAGGATGATAATTAATACAATAATTAGAATTTCTTGGAATTGAAGATTATATAAGAAGAAATGATACGGGGAAATATGTCACAAGAAGTAAAGTCAAAAGAATTTTAACATAAGGCCTATCAATAATGTTATATGCTATTATTATATGTTATTATTATTATCAGTTAATGGAAAAGAAGAAGGAATCAAGGAGAAGAAGAAATATATAAATAAATGCAAACAGCTACAGTATGAAGAATCCCAAAAGTGTTTAGTACTAGTCGCTAATTGACTACTACTTATAATTTTTTATTTTTATGTATTGACCGTAGAAATGTTCCGGCAATAATTTTCCTGAGCAGGGATGATGTTCCCCTGGTCTCAGAAGGTGTAAGGATGGACAGCGGAGTATGGACCCAGAGTGGCCACCTGACTGGTACCACCGCACAAGATAGGGAAAAATGTTAGGGAAATTGAATATTTAAGGGATAATAATTATAAAATAGCTGAAAAGAGTGATATTGGATTCCAGAAGTATAGATGAAGAAAATAGAAGGAAGATAGCAGACCGAAGCTTAATTGATAAAGATAAGTTATAGAAGTAAAAAGAAATGAGTGTTAAAACAAGTTTAATATGATTAGTGTGACCAGTCCTTATCAAATAAAATGTGGAAGTACCACTACCCAGAGAAATAAATAATTGATGAATTTGCCTCCAAGAGAGAGAGAGTAGAGTAAGAAAACAACAATTACCACCAGTCTGAATTACCAGTCAGTTTACAACCAGTTTGAAATAAAGGAAGATATTACGAAGAAAAAAAAAACCAAGAATATTAGGAGAATTGAGACAATCAACAATTTATTTTAGTAAACGAGTAGAACCAAAATAAATTTGTTCTAGTGGGGGGGCTTTATGTAACGGTACATAACCCGGTCCCAATAAATGATAACTCTTATAATACCATAAAGGTCAGAAATGGGTAAACTATAACGAGCTCAAAATTAAGTTGTATCACTAAACATTATAAACGATTAAAGTGATATACAGTGACAAGTGAGTTATAGTGTACCCAATGAGGTAATAAGTGAAGGTGAAGGGAACTTCTTACAGAATTGTACTGTAAATGTGAGAATTATAAACTATAATAGTAGATCATGATGCTACTAACTAATTATGTATTTTGTTTAGTTATTGTATGATTTATATTGTGTAGTACCTATGTTAATTTTATATTTTATAAAATAATGGTTTTATTGTATAAGATAACCCAGGGTTTGTGTTAAAAACTTAAAAGATTTAAATATCAGATGATAATGCAAATTAAAATAATACTGTATGAGGGAAATGGCAGAAGAAAATAGGGTTTTTGGTCGAACCCATAATTTATACCCTCTCGAGATTCCGTGCCAGTCGGCTCCAAAATCGTCCTGTCGATACCTGCATATCTCGTGACAGCCCCCACTCCTGAACCTTTTCATCTATTTGCAATTATTAGCAAATAGCAATGTTTTGCACGGAATCGAGATAGCACAAATCATAGCTAATTCGATTAAGCACTCACTATATTAATTTGAGCGTCTTAGGGTAATTTTCGTATTTTTTAGCACGTTTATTTTGCACTGTCTTCGCATAACGTGTTCTATTAACGTCATCTTTTCACTGGGGATAACTAAATTTTACACACTTTGGTGCCTTTGGTTTGATCATACACTAATTAGTTTTCGCTCAGTGAATTAAAATAATTATTTTATTAATTACTTGGGCGGGTTGCTGAGATTCCTGCCTTTGCCTGCATCACTAACACACACAAGATACACGTGTAACACACATACAATTGAGCAGGTGTTCACTGCTTGTCGAAACAGGTTAATCTCTCCCCTAATCTAACAATGAAATATTTTTGCAATCTCAGACTATTTGTTCAAGACAAATATAATCATGTTATATTAACTTAAGTGAAGTTTATACATCGGTAAAATAAACACATAATAATGAGTAAGTCAGTCTAACGTTCACCATGGTGGTATGCAATATTTACCCCCCATTATAACAGCTGATCGGTGCGTTGACCTTGTACTGATTCAGTGGCATTGTCCCACCCTGACTCTCTCTTCTCATTATTCATACGTAGCTAAATTTTATTTTTCATCGTTCTCCTTTAATCTGGTCCCATCGACCTATTTATTTATTTTTTTTTTTTTTTACGTGTAGCACTTGCTACACGAGTTTGCATTCTTGCACTGGTAAACATTTTGCATCTTAACATATTATGCCATTCTTCAATCTGTAATTTTACATTTCCTTACTCATACATTCTTACCTTCGTTTCTTAACTCTTTTGTTAACATGAACATTCTTATACAATACATTAACATTTCTTACATTAATCTTATACAATACATGAACCTTCATTACCTTCTATTATTACATTTCTTTACTATTACCTTTCTGATCGCTAATATTTTCTTCATCCTTACCATTACTTTCTGAAATACACCTTTTTCGTTAGCTTCGTAGTGAGTCCTTATCGGCTACAGATGACAACCTTAGAAACACGTCTATATCCAGACTTTATGTGCTTAACTCTACTCGATGTTTTAATCGTAGTAATTGGAGATCTAAATAATCTCTACCCTTGACTTTCACTATCGCTAAGGTATGAAGATTTCGCTTGATCAGCCATTCTGACAATTAACATTGATTTCTCATTCTAATTATTTCTTCATATTAATAACACATCAATAATAACTTACCATTTCTTACACATAACATTCTTTCTATTATTAATTCTTTAATCTTTTTACACATATTATTCTTATTAATTAACTCCTGTCTTATTAATAATAATTAACAGTAATATTTTTCTTTTAAAAATAATTATTCATTTCTATAGAGCATTGAGTGCGGTGTCATTTGATTTCCACCCCTCATTATTATAACAATTGCATTGGGTCCATCAACAGGAAATTCATTGTATTTTGACGTGTAGTCGCCGTTGTCGTATATTAGCCGACATGTACAGTTATTTCTGTCTCGCACCCTCGTTGTGTGAACGTCCCATTGTAACATAGCGACTGTGAGCTCATCTGACGTCATTGCGTAACTCACCTGTTTGTACGGCATGAATTTGTTTCTTAGCTGCGACGAATAACCTCTCTCTCCTCTCTCAGTACGTTCCATAATTCTCTCGTCACTAATGCATTGTGTAAGGTCAGTCCGTTTGAAGCCTATATAAACAGCTGTCGACTGTTTTTTCATTCGCCATTTATGATAACCTCTGTAGTTTTTATATTTATTGTGATTATCATTATGATTATCGTTCAATCAATACTTACTGTGCGTACCCTTGTCACGTGTGATTTGTTTCAATCGTGTTACCT
This sequence comes from Magicicada septendecula, assembly GCA_034769895.1. Lineage (NCBI taxonomy): Eukaryota > Metazoa > Arthropoda > Insecta > Hemiptera > Cicadidae > Magicicada > Magicicada septendecula. The sequence continues at coordinate 305,934,788 of CM068375.1, forward strand.
TTTTAACTTGTTTTATTTGTGTGTGAGTGTAACCACTACTTTGGATACTTCCGCTAGCACGGTACGTTTGTTTAATTAAATGTATTTTACATTCTTCCTTAGAGTTAATTATTGTTTTAGAATTATCATCAGTAATTATGCAAGTCTGTTCTCTCTTACTTTCAATTACAATTGTTTGTTCAGAAACCATCATTTCACATATTTGTTCCGTTTGCTTAACAATTTTTTCACATACATTTTCTGTGATAGTCTCAATATGTGAGTTGGTATCACCAACCTTTTCTGTTTACTCTTTTAGACTCTCCGTATTTTTATGGTGTCCTGTTTAAAATTTTCAGTCTGTTCTAATTTATTATTAAAATTTTCAGTCTGTTGTTCTAATTTGTTTTCTAAACTTTCTGTTTGTTCTAATTTGTTTTCTAAACTTTCTGTTTGTTCTTTAAGTTTAGCATTCAAATTTTCTGTCTGTTTTGTAACTACTTCGTCCATCATGGCCCACATCATTTTTCGAAAGGCCTCCATGTCCAAATTTCCTGGAGTCGTCATGTTGAATTATTTGTATTTAAATATTTATTTATAATTTATTATTATTAGTGAACCGTATGCAAGCTTTTATTTATTTATTGTTGAACTGTTATTATTTATTTATTTTTATTTACTCCTGTTACAATTACACCTCTTTATTTTGTTGAGCGTATAACATCTTAACTTGTGTTATAACATAGGGAACCCGCATTAATTGGTTCTGCCAATTATACAGGCTGCCTTCGTTGTGACGAGCTGAAAGTTAATCACAACACCAAAACAATTAATATAAAAGGAAACTGGGAAGGGGAGACTGTTGATTTATGCACTCAGCTTACTCTGTACTAAAGATGACATCTCTTTATTACATAATGAGATTAATTGCTCTACTTAAAGTTCTCAACATATATAGTTCAACAGCTTACAGTTTACAAAATGGTTATATATTTTATTCTTCACAAGGGCCCTCAAAATAAAGATGTACATCAATTTAATTTCTTCCACGGATCCGGGATTGAATATAGTATGTTAATAATGGTCACCTCCCCATATACAATCTTGAAAATTGTGCCATTTGAAGAATGGACTTTATTAACCTTTTTAAAACAATAATGCTTTCAGTTTAAACTTTTACTCTTTTACTACAAACAGTTTTATTAGATTACAGACTACATCTTACATATAATGTCTGTTTTTTTTAAAGTCTTAAAGTGTTAGTTAAATTGTCTTTTGTTGGTACTAATTTTAGTATCTCATAACCATGGAAGACAAGCCTCCATGTCACCTGTGGTTTCCTGTAGTTGATGCAGATTGGGCTCTTCGGTCCTCGGTGTGTTTCCTGAAGGTCTGTCGTTACCTTATTATCCAGTGACGGTGAAGTTCCTGACGTATGTTAAATCATTCTGGGTGTGGTACTCTCTTCTTAGATGACTGTAGTAATTCTTGTTGTTAGAATAAATAAAGCAAAAGTTTGTTTCACTGGTATTCTCTTCACATGATTATTTATTAGTTGAATTTCACCTCATGGTTATAGTACTGTATTAATTACATAATTTCTTATTTAAGATTTGATAGAGATGTCATCGGCGCACAATTTAGTTAAGATATTCTTTAGCGAACTTTCACATATTTATCTCTGCATCGCGAACCAACGCTGTGCGCAGCTTACGGCGTGAGCGCTCCATTGCAAGTGGTTTAATAGTTAAGGGGTGAGAGTAGTAATCTCGCGTCATTTACTATTCAGCATAAAAGTAGTTCCATGTTCCTTCTTTATTTAAAGGATTAAAGTTTGACTATTTAATTAAGCAGAGATATTCTTAATTACAGACGTTATTAAAGTACATTACAGTGGTCTTGTTTAATTATTTAAATAATGTCAAATTTACAAGTATTATTAGTTTGTTTAGGGGTCGGAATTCAAGTTAATTCCGGTTAGCGCATGTCTATGCAGGATTAATTAACAAGGTTTACCCTTTCTGTACATTTGTATTCCTTTTTACTTTATTATTATAACTCTTTATTAAATATTATTATTATTTAATGATAGCAATAAGATGTAGTTTAAATGTGCGATTTTATTAAAAATTTAAAATTTCTCAGCCTTCACATTACCTATTTATTAATTACCATATTTTTATTAATGAAATCGTCACAAGCGCCAGTTGTGTTTTAGTACACAACAATTAACATAACATACAGTTAATGTTTAATATAAATAATTATTACATATAATATATTTTTCATTTAACACACCTTTATTTTTAGAGCAACCATTTAACTACAAAATTTCTAATAGTTAAATGGTGGGGATCGGGCCACATGTTCATGTGCGCCAAAATTATACAACGAATTTAATATTGTAATTTAAATTTGTGGAGCCCCACGATCTCGGAGCGCCAATTTTATACAACGTTACATATACATACATGTGGGGATGTCAGGCCTCACGTTCAAGGGATACAAAATTATACAACGAATTTATATGTAAGTTCGATATACAGTAATTCATGCAGGTTGTATAATTATACCAGGTGTATTTATAATAAGAGTATTTTTATTTATCAGTATTTAAAACTTATATTTATTATTTATTCATTATTATAAATATTCATAAACATCATTAATAATTGTCGGTCATGCTATTGCTCATTATTAAATGTTTATATCTTATGATATGCAACATTACACATATTAAAAAAAAATCTCTTATATCTAAACATGTAACTAATCTTATATCTAGACATGTTAAATAATTGGTTTATTAATTTATTATAAAATTAAAATATTTTTATATTGAAATAAATTGTCTTATCTCAGATCTGACCTCTACTCGCTCAGTCTATACCAATGTTTAAAATTCAATTTAAATTTATATTAATTGCTTGTAGACTGGCCTTTGTTTTAATATTCAACTTTAAATTAATCTTTCTATACTTCAAATATCTAATCACTTTACTATCTATTTTGATAATAAACTCTACTCTCTTTACTTTAAAATCTCTTTCATTTATTAATGCTTTTATGTATATGTGATCGCTCATTCTTATGACTAAACATTTATTTACATTTTAACATTATTACTAAGTGTAAACTTTTCTTTGTTTTAATTTACTGTCTTTTGAAATCGTCTTTATGAGCTCTTTTTTTTTCTTTTTACAAATCATTTAAAATGCAATACGCATGTCACCTCGATTTCTGATGATCTTACGACTGTTGTCCGGGTCCAGCATTGTCCAGAGTTAGTTTTCCATTCCTCTTGTCCTGTCGTGGTCCTGGATACGTCTAGAGTCCAGCGTTGCTCTACAGCAGCATGTGTTCCTGGATACGTCTAGAGTCCAGCGTCGTTCTACAGCAGCATGTTCCTGGATACGTCTAGAGTCCAGCGTCGTTCTCAGCAGCTTCCCCGTATATACTCTTGGTAGACTTACTATTGCGGTATTTACTTTTTCCGTAATATTGTCGTGAATTTAACGAACGTTATTTCGTTTGTTACTGCGACTTGTAATAGAATAAAATAAACTCTTTTGCTGACGGACAGCATGTCCGACTGCAGCTGTCTTGAAATGAAGAGAAGGGTTTTTGGTCGAACCCATAATTTATACCCTCTCGAGATTCCGCGCCAGTCGGCTCCAACTGACGATACCTGCATATCTCGTGACAGCCCCCACTCCCGAACCTTTTTATCTATTTGCAATTATTAGCAAATAGCAATGTTTTGCATGGAATCGAGATAGCACAAATCATAGCTAATTCGATTAAGCACTCACTATATTAATTTGAGCGTCTTAGGGTAATTTTCGTATTTTTTAGCACGTTTATTTTGCACTGTCTTCGCATAACGTGTTCTATTAACGTCATCTTTTCACTGGGGATAACTATAAATTTTACACACACTTTGGTGCCTTTGGTTTGATCATACACTAATTATTTTCGCACAGTGAATTAAAATAATTATTTTATTAATTACTTGGGGCGGGTTGCTGAGATTCCTGCCTTTGTCTGCATCACTAAAACGCACAAGATACACGTGTACACACATACAATTGAGCAGGTGTTCACAGCTTGTCGAAACAGGTTAATCTCTCCCCTAATCTAACAATGAAATATTTTTGCAATCTCAGACCTGTCCATTTACCCGTAACTTATACAAATTATACAAAATTTATATTTATTTAAATTAATGCCTACTACAGCGTATGGCTGTATCGTTGCAATATATATGTATATATATATATATACATAATATTTAAAATTTTATATTTATTTTACCTCAAGATGTTATTTTTCCCTTATTTGGAACATGTTTCGAGAACTCCTGTGTTCTCATTCTCAGCCTTCGTGATCTTGCCTGTGGAGATCAAGATAGCAAGATCACGAAGGCTGAGGATGAGAGCACAGGAGTTCTCGAAACATGTTCCAAATAAGGGAAAATAACATCTTGAGGTAAAATAAATATAAATTTTAAATATTTTATATATATCAAGAAACGAACTGTAGCAGAAAGTGATAAAAAAAATATATATATATATATATTGTAACGGTACATAACCCGGTCCCAATAAAGTAAATCATGAGAATAAAAGTCAGAAATGGGTAGAAATAAAGCTCGCTCAAAATTTAATTATATCACTCCACATAATAAACAATTCGAGTGGTGTATAGTGCGAAGTGAGTTCTAGTGTACCCATTGAGGTGAAAAACCAAAGTGAAATTAATATATTACTAAACTGTGCTGTATGTTTTTGATAGGATAAAACTATGGAAGTAGTATGTAATAATACTAATTGATTTTTGTGATTTTATTTATTTATTGTAATTTATATTGTATGAACCACAATTTGTTATACCCAAGTTAATATTATATTGTTTCAAATAATTATGTTAGATTGTAAGAAAACCCAGGGTTAATTTTAAAAGACATAAAAATTTTAACTACCAAAGATAATATAAAATTAAAATAATCCTAGGAAGGAAAGGACAACAGGAAGTAGTACCGGGTATGAACACTATTCGATACTAAATAAATAATATATAAATTTATTTAATGATAATAAAATGATAAAATATTTATATACAAGGTCATAAAAAAAATTAACCAAAACATATTATGTGAATTAAATTAGTAAATAAACCGGAATGGAAGGGAATTATTTTTCCATAAATAAAAATATAAATTTATAATAATCACAAACTGCCTACATAATAAAAATGCTATGTGTTACTAAGAGTGATGGAAAATAACAAGTATTGTTAATAAGATATAAAATTTTGAACTGAACCAGAGAGTTGAAGAATCGATGCGACAAAAATTATAAAAAAATAACCTTTTTTGGACGTTGGAGGAGGCGAAATTCACGCAAGAGTAATAAACAAAGTGAATACTAACCAATTATACCTGAGGAATCCAAATTAAAAGGTGTTATACATTAAAAACCAGTGGATGAAACCATTCTGAGGATCCAATATAATTCGGCCTACGTCTAATAGACAATCAGAAAAATACTCGAAAATGAAAAGGAAATAATAATGCAAGACGTACCTCATCACAGAATAAAACTTCAATCCAGTAAGAACAACACGGAGCGAGGTAATATAAACATTTTTCGTAATAAATACAGAAGAAAACTCGTTTTTTAATAGTGAAATAGAACGAAAAAATATTCATTTTTATCATATGTTGCTTTCAAAAGTAAACAAATACATGCTGCTCTCTTACGGCAATTCCGGAAACTATGTAACATTTGAAAAATAAACCAAAATTATTTATTAATTTTTTTATATTTGTAAAGCGTAGCAATTAGCCATTTCTGACACTCTCATAACACAAAGAATTCACCCTGAACCCTGGGGAATTAATAAGAATTATGTAATAACTGATGTATTTTATTATAGCGTAATATTGGTTAAATAACAACATATATGTTTTGTTCTTTAGACAGATCTATGTTTACTCGGTAAAGTCGAGAAGATGTTTTCTTTTTAAAAAGATTAATTGTGATACCTATACTTGGGTGGCTGGAGACAAAAGTCAATAATCAATAAAGCAATATTATTGAAAATTAATATTGAATTATAACGTGTTATAATTAATTGTAGTGGGTAGTTAATGAAAATTTCAGCACAACATACAGAAAAAATCGTCACAACAGAGGGGCAATAATGATACTTACTCTCTCTTCTGCATAAGGCTGAACAAATTACCTCCTTGACCCCAAATCACACACTCTCGATTTCTTTTAGATTGAGTAAAACAAGATAAACAAAATCCTTTATTTATACCGTTTAAAACGTCAGTTAGTATAATTCAAAAGTGACGCATACTGCGTGAGGCATATAATAACACTTCCATAAAACCTCACGAAAACAGCGGTACGTTACAGATTTGGCGAACCCAACACTTGGGGCTTGACTCAGACTGACGTTTCGCTAAATAACGCCTCGTGAAAAAGTAGTACGTTACAGAATTGACGCGTACAACGTGGTGCAGGATTTAACTATACAACGCCTCGCGAAAAAGCGGTACGTTACAGAATGGCGAACCCAACATTTGGGGCTTGACTAAAGGTGTACGTTTCGCTAAAGGCCTCACATAAAAGCAGTACGTTACAGAATTGGCGCTCAACGTAAAAGGGCGGTAATTAGAAAAGAATTTCGATATTTAATAAAAATATATATCAAAAAATCTAATTATCGTTGGCTGTTATGAGAAAACAAGAAATGCCTAATACCCGAGGAAAATCGAAGAAGAGGGCAGAAGAAAAGGAGATTGAAGAAGGTGGACAGGAACAAGAAATAGAATTAGTTACGGACAGTGAAATGGACCAACAGACAGGTGATATAGAAGAAACCGAAGTAGTTATGGATACGGAAACGGAAATAATTGAAGAGGATGCCCGAGGGGACCAACCAGACAAAGCGGTAGCCAGAGAAGAACCTAATTGGCAAGACATGATGAAATTTATGGCAGAACAATTTAAGGAACAGAAGGAAGATAATAAGCGAACCAATGAGGAAAATAAAGAAAATTTTAGGAGACAGGAGGAAAAATTTGACAAAATAGATGAAAATTTTAGAAAACAGGAGGAAGCCTTGAAACAAACCAATGAGGAAAATAAGGAGAATTTTAAGAAACAAGAGGAACAAAATAGACAGACCAATGAGAAAATAGATAGCATTCAGGAAAGTTTAGTCAAACAACTAAATGAAAAAATAGAAACCATTCATGGAAATATCAAACAAACCATGAATGAACAATACAATGAACTGAAAGAAACTGTTGAAGGACAAAGGGAAGAGATGAATGCAAAATTTGAAGAGAATAATAAGAATTTAAAACAATTTGAGTGTAAAATGGAGAATGTCAATAAGGAGATATGGAAAACTTTCGGAGAGAAGTTTGAAAATGTTAATACGCGTATCCAAAAAGCAGATACATACCAAGAGGAGACAACTAAACAAATGGACCATGATTCCAATAATTTGGATGAAACATTGGACAGCACTTCAGAAGGTATTAAAGTAAGTCCGAATACAGAAGAGAGGAGGAAGGAAATAGAAATTACAGAATACCAAGGTGTAATGCCATCTGAAAATAAAAATAGCCACAACAAAAAGGATGTTCAAACCGTGGAAAAGAAGACCAAGGAAATAATAAAAACAAGTAGAAAGAAAATAATAAATACCAAGGAAGAATGGGAGATGATTACAGGTGGATTAATTAATGTATTCAACCTTCCAATTAACGAACAAATGGAGTTAATTAAGTTTACATCCCAGTTAAATGTGTCAATGATTGAAGTGCATCAGAAGATATTAGTCAGATTATCAAGATGGAAGACAACATGCAAATATTGGGCAAATAATCCAGAGTTAAAAGGGAATGAAATGAGATTAAAAATGAGCAACTATGTTATATTAGAGGAGGTACGATACTTATTAGTTAAAAAGGAACGAATTATGACGGAAGACCGGTACTTAAGTGAAAGTTTCATAGCAGCCAAATGGGAGAGCCGGATGATAAGGAGATTATCGAGGAGAGAAGTAATTACGAATACCCCAGCAATCCGAGAACATGGAGTACCTGAAATAATGGACCACGGTTAAACAGACTCCAAACAAACCAGAAAAAAAGGGACGGATTTTATGGATACAGGACCAAGCAACCCATTGTAAATAAAAACCCCAAAATTCTAAAAGACGTAAGGACAACTTACTCAACTTATTTCGAACAACATAATTTAAAGTGAAGAGAATAAAAGAGAACAGATGATTAAATAATATTTATAAAGAACTGATTTAAAATGGACTAATAGGAAAAATAATATTTTGATGGTAACAAAAGAAGAATAAATAAATAAACAATTGATGGTAATGTGCTCAGATAAGAAGAATAACGAATAATTTAATGACTCCAATGAAACTGAAGGAGGATGATAATTAATACAACAAAAATTTGAATTTCTCGGAATTGAAGATTATATAAGAAGAAATGATACGGAGAAATATGTCACAAGAAGTAAAGTCAGAAGAATTTTAACATAAGGCCTATCAATGATGTTATATGCTATTAGTTGATGGAAAAGAAGAAGGAATCAAGGAGAACAAGAAATATATAAATAAATACAAACAGCTACAGTATGAAGAATCCCAAAAGTGTTTGGTACTAGTCGCTAATTGACTACTACTTATAATTTTTTATTTTTATGTATTGACCGTAGAAATGTTCCGGCAATAATTTTTATGAGCAGGGATGATGTTCCCCTGGTCTCAGAAGGTGTAAGGATGGACAGCGGTGTATGGACCCAGAGTGGCCACCCGACTGGAACCACCGCACAAGATAGGGAAAAATGTTAGGGAAATTGAATATTTAAGGGATAATAATTATAGAATAGCTGAAAGGAGTGATATTAGATTCCAGAAGTATAGATAAAGAAAATAGAAGGAAGATAGCCGACAGAAGCGTAATTGATAAAGCGAATTTATAGAAGCAAATAGAAATGAGTGTTGAAACAATTTTAATATGATTAGTGTGACCAGTCCTTATTAAATAAAATGTGGAAGTACCACTAACCCCGAGAAATAATTGATGAATTTGCCTCCTAGAGAGAGAGAGTTAAGTAAGAAAACGACAATTACCACAAGTCTGAATTACCAGAGTTTATAATCAGTCAGCAATGAAACATTATTATGAAAACAAAGTCAAGACCATTCGAAGACTTGAACCAATTAACAATTTATTTCTATCAACGAGTTGAACTAAAATAAATTTGTTCTAGTGGGGGGGCTTTATGTAACGGTACATAACCCGGTCCCAATAAAGTAAATCATGAGAATAAAAGTCAGAAATGGGTAGAACTAAAGCTCGCTCAAAATTTAATTATATCACTCCACATAATAAACAATTCGAGTGGTGTATAGTGCGAAGTGAGTTCTAGTGTACCAATTGAGGTGAAAACCCAAAGTGAAATTAATATATTACTAAACTGTGCTGTATGTTTTTGATAGGATAAAACTATGGAAGTAGTATGTAATAATACTAATTGATTTTTGTGATTTTATTTATTTATTGTAATTTATATTGTATGAACCACAATTTGTTATACCCAAGTTAATATTATATTGTTTCAAATAATTATGTTAGATTGTAAGAAAACCCAGGATTAATTTTAAAAGACATAAAAATTTTAACTACCAAAGATAATATAAAATTAAAATAATCCTAGGAAGGAAAGGACAACAGGAAGTAGTACCGGGTATGAACACTATTCGATACTAAATAAATAATATATAAATTTATTTAATGATAATAAAATGATAAAATATTTATATACAAGGTCATAAAAAAAATTAACCAAAACATATTATGTGAATTAAATTAGTAAATAAACCGGAATGGAAGGGAATTATTTTTCCATAAATAAAAATATAAATTTATAATAATCACAAACTGCCTACATAATAAAAATACTATGTGTTACTAAGAGTGATGGAAAATAACAAGTATTGTTAATAAGATATAAAATTTTGAACTGAACCAGAGAGTTGAAGAATCGATGCGACAAAAATTATAAAAAAATAACCTTTTTTGGACGTTGGAGGAGGCGAAATTCACGCAAGAGTAATAAACAAAGTGAATACTAACCAATTATACCTGAGGAATCCAAATTAAAAGGTGTTATACATTAAAAACCAGTGGATGAAACCATTCTGAGGATCCAATATAATTCGGCCTACGTCTAATAGACAATCAGAAAAATACTCAAAAATGAAAAGGAAATAATAACGCAAGACGTACCTCATCACAGAATAAAACTTCAATCCAGTAAGAACAACACGGAACGAGGTAATATAAACATTTTTCGTAATAAATACAGAAGAAAACTCGTTTTTTAATAGTGAAATAGAACGAAAAAAATATTCATTTTTATCATATGTTGCTTTCAAAAGTAAACAAATACATGCTGCTCTCTTACGGCAATTCCGGAAACTATGTAACATTTGAAAAATAAACCAAAATTATTTATTAATTTTTTTATATTTGTAAAGCGTAGCAATTAGCCATTTCTGACACTCTCATAACACAAAGAATTCACCCTGAACCCTGGGGAATTAATAAGAATTATGTAATAACTGATGTATTTTATTATAGCGTAATATTGGTTAAATAACAACATATATGTTTTGTTCTTTAGACAGATCTATGTTCACTCGGTAAAGTCGAGAAGATGTTTTCTTTTTAAAAAGATTAATTGTGATACCTATACTTGGGTGGCTGGAGACAAAAGTCAATAATCAATAAAGCAATATTATTGAAAATTAATATTGAATTATAACGTGTTATAATTTATTGTAGTGGGTAGTTAATGAAAATTTCAGCACAACATACAGAAAAAATCGTCACAACAGAGGGGCAATAATGATACTTACTCTCTCTTCTGCATAAGGCTGAACAAATTACCTCCTTGACCCCAAATCACACACTCTCGATTTCTTTTAGATTGAGTAAAACAAGATAAACAAAATCCTTTATTTATACCGTTTAAAACGTCAGTTAGTATAATTCAAAAGTGACGCATACTGCGTGAGGCATATAATAACACTTCCATAAAACCTCACGAAAACAGCGGTACGTTACAGATTTGGCGAACCCAACACTTGGGGCTTGACTCAGACTGACGTTTCGCTAAATAACGCCTCGTGAAAAAGTAGTACGTTACAGAATTGACGCGTACAACGTGGTGCAGGATTTAACTATACAACGCCTCGCGAAAAAGCGGTACGTTACAATATATACATATATATATTGTAACATGACCAAGTGTTACATAACCTAGTCATATACCTATCGAATTAATAAATACATGAAAGTAATGTAAGTGAATAATATGATGATGAAAGTAGCGAAGAAGAGAAGGACCAACGAAGAAGAAAGAAGAAGATGTACCACAAGAAGCAGTAAGCAATACACTGCTTGACACTACAACCAATACTATAACTGACACTAACTAATGGACAAGGCAAGTTCACTATAAGCTGTCAAGCGAGCCAGTGAATGACTTAAATGTAATTTCACATGTTAATAAAAGTAATTAAAGAATGACCCGAATAATATAATATCAGCAACAGTATTTGGCTGAGAATAAATAAACAATGACCATGAGTAACTATCAATGCCTATGACTAAGACTAGCTATGGCCACAATATAAAATTGAAACTTGTATTACAACCACAAATGTATCATAAGAAGTAAGGATAATTGTAAGAGGGAACCTTATATGAATAAGTTACCTCATCAATGTACCAGATGTAACTAATGACCATTATTAAGGCATAAACCCGATGTGAAAGATGTGACACACACACACACACAATTCGCGTTATTTCTGGCCTCATTCATGTTTATTTTCTTACATTTGCACGGTTTTTAAATGGAAAGTGCCGAACCCATACCAACATAACGCATGCAAGCCGAAAAAGTGTCCAGCGTGGATAGCGATTTGCTTCCTGTGGATCGCTGGGCAGTGTAACTGCACGTGTTTACAGAGGAACGATTCATAGACAGACTTTTCGTCTTTAGGGAATGAACCCTCTGCAAGATGCTGAGGGTCCATGAGTGACTTCGGAGCGCTCCTTCTTTTCCGCGTGTTTGTTCTGTGAAACGTACACTGTAGATTCGCAGATTTATTCTAAGCAACGCTCAATAGGAAATGTTGAAAATTTTTGTCCATGGTGAACCCTCATACACACTAAACCTGCTCTGATGTTTTAATTACGGACATCATAATATTAAAACTTTGGAAACTTGAGTACTACTTAATGGAGATCAATCATTAACTTATACAAGCCATTAATTTTATGCATATTTTTTATATATATATGTGTACAACGTTATCGGCAACAAAGAAGTAGTTTTTGTTAAAATTCCTTCCCGGGATATTTGGCCGTAGTCCAATGTTTTCTACAAAACCAGACGTTTCGGCAATGCCATTGACTTCCATCATCAGTGAAAATCGAGTGCGATAACATGAGGTGGTATATGTTAGTAACCACAGTACTGTGGTTAAGGCTGAAGCAGTAAGTAGAAAGAAGTAGTTTCTATGGTAATATTCCATTTCGAAAATGATTTTAAAAATAAATCTTAGAATATGGAAGTCATGTATGGTTCTCCATACCGATATTTTAACTTTCAATATTAAACATTATATAACACATTTTTAAACACACCGAATCGAGTTCAGTTACAAATTGGCGACCAGCTACGTGAGGCTGAAAAAAAATATTAGACAAAAATATTTTTAATATTTATAATAAGCCCGGCAAACACAAGAGAACAACCACGCCTTACATACACAATAATATATACAAAGCGAACACCGAAGCAAGATGTGGGAACATACAGAGGCACAGCTAGCGAAATTTTTTGAGACGATGTTTGAACAAATGAATAGACATAACGACTCAATAAATAAAAATATGGAATCAATAAATAAAAAGCTCGAATCAATGAATGAGGATAACCGGAAGTGGTGGGAAAAATGGAAGGTACCCGAAGATAAAAACAGGGAACAAGTGAACCCAAAGCCTGAAGATCATGAAGAAATGAAAAATAATGATGAACCAGCAGAAAAGCAACAAGACACAAATACATTATCATCTGAAGATGAGCTTGACAGACACAAGGAAGATACTCAATACAAGGAGATCGACGCCGAAGGTATAAAGAAGACTCAGGTAATTAAAGAAGCGGAAGAGTTATTAGCCGAGAAGGAAGCATTAGAACAAAATAATCTGCCGATGTGTGATGATCAAGTGGAGACAGAAGAATTACCCAGAAATAAAAACACCGAACAAGTGAATTCAAAAAATAAGAAAAAGGAAGAAAGAAGAATAATACGCCCAAAGAAGACTAGGGTAACAAAAGAATTAATCGAAATGATTCGAAGTGGTCTAATTAATATGATTTATTTCCCAGTCATCAACCGTGAAGAAGGAATCTATAGGAAGGAGTATCGAAGGAGCTTCAGGAAGATGGACGAAGAGAAGAAGTGTGCTACAACGAAGAAGACTATAACCAATAAAATACTTAAAGCAGATATTTCCAAAGATGATAAGAAGAAGAAGGCGAGAAAACGGGAAGCCGATGAAGATCTGATAGCCGCAAAGTGGAAGAACCGCATGATAGGCAGGTATCTCCAAAACTACTAGTACTGCACATAGGCCCTTATACCATAACAAAGGACCATAAAATAATATGTGTAAGGAAATTTGTTATGAGATGTTATTATAGGGTGCCAAGTATCATAAACATGTCATACTAGAGACAGCTATAAAAAAGGGTATCTGTGAAACGTAATTGTCCCAACCAATGAACCCAATAGAATGGAGAAGCCCAATAGAACCCCAACATATAAACTATAAATGGAATTATTATTATAAAAGGACGAATTATGTTATTATGCGACGATTACCACAAGAGTGTTTAGTGTATAAGAAATTTGAAAGGTGTCTACCATAAAAGGATTAAACTAGTGATCAGGAGGATCATTTATTATACCCACTGTATTGAAAGTGTCTAATTGCCTATAGCCAGCCTGTTTACCATATTGTGTTATAAAAAAGAGGGTGTATTATAGGTATATGTACCAAGACTATATGTGATATATTGAATAAGAACCAGGTTTATCATATTAGATGATAGAAAAAAATGTTTATTGTAAACAAAATGATTTTAAGATAAGAAAGATAGCTATTATATTGTATAGAACAAAAGAGTATCGTATAACAAGGATGTATATAAAATGGTGATATAATGTTACCCTAATACTCCTATATTAAGTTCAACCAATGAAATTATATAAAACCATCCAGAATAAATGATTTAAAATCTAACATTTGAAGGAGTAGAGAGGAAGAATACCAAAGAGAGTTAATTAGAAAGAAGGCTATTATTATTATGGAAAGAAGGGAGAGAAAACTGTTATTTAATCGTTAAATAACTTTAATTGTCAATGAAGAGAGAGAAAATCAAATATTGTCCATTAATATGTTAGTATAACATTGATAGATTGTATATTAATTATCCAGTATTGTCTGATCCAAGAAATATATTAAAATCATCCAGAATAAGTGTTAAAGATTCCAACACTTGAAGGAGTAGAGAGGAAGAATATCAAAGAGCAGAATAATAAAGGAGAAGGCGTGAATAAGGAATGGAATAATTAAATAAAGTATAAATAAAGGTATTTATCATACTATAATAAGGGAAAAAGGTGTATCATATCGGATGTACCAAGACTATGTAGCATTTTAAGTAAACTATTAATGAGAATGATTATTATCCGATATAATAGAGAAAAATGTCTAGGTATAAGTAACAAAAATAATTGTCAAAATACTACTGTTATCGAGGAATATAAAAAATATTAATTAAACGATGAAGAAAGTATCTAATTGTATTTACCAACAAGATATGTCAGAGGATATCTAACCAAAATGTTTAGTATATGAATACTGTAAACCCTGATAATTCAGGATAATTGTAAACTATTGATGAGAGTAAAACTTATAAACTATGAATAAGACTGCATAATTGTATGATGATCAATATAAGTGTGTAATTTTAAGAATATTCAGATGAGCCAAAACAAATTACCAACTAGTATAGAAAAGTAACAACAAGGCTAATAAAGAACATAGCCAATATGTCAAGTCTGAAAAGGAATAATTACCTGTGAAAAGAAGTATGTTCGCTAAAGTATAAAAGAATGAAATGTGATACAAATGAAACCTCTAATACCTTGAATGTTATATTGAATATGTTATATTATTGAAAAATGAGTGATATGTTATATTTTATGTGTTGTGATAGTGCAACTGTTGCTACGTGCAATTTTTATTTTGTCCCGGACAGAGATGAGGATGCCTCTGATTCTGAGGACGTGTAGTTGAGGAACGGCGGAGAAGGGATGCCAAATAGAGCCCCTCTGACTCCGAACCCACTACAGATGTTAGGGAATTATATGGTAATATATCAAGGATTATTAATAAAAAACTGTGAAGTAAAAAATGAAAGAACCATAGAGTTTATCACCAAAATAAAGATGTGTAATGAGAAAGAAAAATGTATTATTGTAAGACAGGAAATTGTTAATTTAAGAAATGAAACCTATTGTAACTAAATGACTTAGAATATAAGAAACTTGAAAAATACTAGTAAGCTAAAAATTATATCACTAGCCAAGAACTCAATCTAGTGCAACACACTAACAGAATGTTGAATTCAATGCCGAAAGAAAAAAGCAGTAATAGTATAATAAAACTAAACTGAAATGATAATTTTTTTTCGAATGTAAAATTTCTCTCAAATTATCAATTTTGAGAGGGGAGTATATGTAACATGACCAAGTGTTACATAACCTAGTCATATACCTATAGAATTAATAAATACATGAAAGTAATGTAAGTGAATAATATGATGATGAAAGTAGCGAAGAAGAGAAGGACCAACGAAGAAGAAAGAAGAAGATGTACCACAAGAAGCAGTAAGCAATACACTGCTTGACACTACAACCAATACTATAACTGACACTAACTAATGGACAAGCCAAGTTCACTATAAGCTGTCAAGCAAGCCAGTGAATGACTTAAATGTAATTTCACATGTTAATAAAAGTAATTAAAGAATGACCCGAATAATATAATATCAGCAACAGTATTTGGCTGAGAATAAATAAACAATGACCAGTAACTATCAATGCCTATGACTAAGACTAGCTATGGCCACAATATAAAATTGAAACTTGTATTACAACCACAAATGTATCATAAGAAGTAAGGATAATTGTAAGAGGGAACCTTATATGAATAAGTTACCTCATCAATGTACCAGATGTAACTAATGACCATTATTAAGGCATAAACCCGATGTGAAAGGTATGCCTAGGCTACGCCTAAAACGAACGATTGTCAGTAATGTGATAAGTAGAAAGGACTACTAGTGTAAATAAAATACACTGAACAATCATTATACCAAGTGTAACAGTGACTATTATTAAGATATTATAAATGTAACAACTCCATTATTAATGGGTAGCATAGAGCGAAATAGTATAGACAAAATGTAATTAGGAAGTAAAGATAGTTCATAGTAATGTATCGCCCTAGTTAGTTAAGATTTAATAATTATATTCACTGAATAAGTATTAAGTATAAAGACGGATGTATTAGTGTTCCGACAGAAACGTTTAAACAAAAACGCGATGTGAAACACAAATAATTTATTGATAAGAAAGAATCGTGGCTGGCGTCACTAGCAGACGACAGCGCGAAGCCATGTATCTGAACATTATTTATTTAGAAATGTCAGTGAAAGTGCGAATAAAACCAGTGTCAAACTATATCAAATTAAAGCGTAAAAAATATCCTTTAATTTGATAGCGATACAACCCCGATCGCAACTATAATAAGTGCGTGACAGGCGTTCGCATCATTTGTAAATAGAAAGTAAGGAATTTGTTAGTCAATACTAACAACAATGTTAACTGTCAATCATCTTAGCCAAAAGACGGTTAATGACGGTTGGAAAACAATGCGTCATTTTCGTAACGTCTGGTTGAGCCAATCAAAAAATAGCTTACTAAATGAAACAATCGCCTAAGCCTCATCAAAACAGGGAGTATATAACCGGAATGCAAGTAATTCCGTTACACACTTTATTGTCATTAGCGAGGGCGAAAGGTTGACGCTCGTCGCCTCAAAATACGTTATTAACTTATAGTATCATGTAACAGTGCATCCATTGAACCATTTCGGCAACACCAAGTAACTACAATACAGTCTACCTATAATCAGTGCATCGATGTGAAGTATTTATTTTATTTAGTGCGGGATAAATCGAACAAGAGAAAATAATTAACCAGTATTACAAATAGTCCAATTTAGTCAGAAGAGGACAATTATTCTCTGTTCAAAGTGCGTGTGCAGTGTAATAAACCAGGGTCACTATAATCCGACCGCTGGAGTGTTCAATTAAATTTTAATCTATAAGATTAAAATAAAGAGGTAACATCGTGACAATTTATTCCATTAATCTGAGTGTACTGATATATTTTTTCAAAACAAAATTTGTACTGACGCATAACACCAAAACTTTTTATATGTTACACAGTGATTGAATTTATTTAGTGGATTTGTTAATCCTACCTAAGATTGATTTTAGTCTTAAGTAGTATATATAATATTTGTGAATAATTAAGCAAGCGTGACGAACGCCTAACCTATAAATAGGTTTGACTTTTTAAGTAAACAACAAGGCCGTATTAGTAAATATTGTTTTAAGAAATAATTAACTTCTGTATAGGCATGAACGTTCTTTCTTGTGTTTAAAAGAATTTACGCCCGAGAGATATAAAATTAATGTTTAAATTAAAGTTATCTGGGAATAACCAGAAAAGTTGTTTATGCTCTGAGCTAGTTTAGTAGGGTAAGTGAACGAAATAATTTCAATTGTATATCAATGTATTTTCTTACTTATGTTTGTTTGAATTCATTATCAAGGGTACTAATAAAACCCAGTTATTAGCAGCATAACTTTGACTTAATTTATTTCAAAAAGTAAATAAATAATTAATTCAGCAAAAGTTCGTTTTTTTGGAGGACGTCCCTTGGTAGGCATCTCAGACAGTCACAAAGAAGCAAAAGCAACAGTATATGAAAATAAAAATAAAAAAATAAATAGTTAATAAAAATAAATAAATAATTAATAATAAATAATTCACCCTGATATTTAACACTTACCTCAGAGAATGCAAAAAACACAACAGCGTATAGAGAACACTTAATAGTTTAGATTATGTATATACCTGAGAGAATGCAAAAAACACAACAGCATATAGAGAACACTTAATAGTTTAGATTATGTATATCAGATAGATTGTACAAAAATCGTTGCACAGAAACCCACAATTGTATGTCTCAACTCTTAGTTTGTTTATTTACAGTCATAGCAACATCTGTTTATATTATTTATAAACATCGATACTGCGCCGTTTAGGCCGCAGGTTAAAGACCTATAAAGACCCTACGGTATCGTTAGAGCCGTTTCCGAGAAAAAAAGGACATACATAGATTAGATTGTATGTCTCAACTCTTAGTTTGTTTATTTACATTCATAACAGCTATTTATATTTATTTATAAACATCGATACTGGGATTGTATGTCTCAACTCTTAGTTTGTTTATTTACATTCATTGCAACAGCTATTTTATATTATTTATAAACATCGATAAGATCTATTCTTTATGAACAGAATTAAAATTAACGTTTTAATTTCAAATAAAAAATATTTTTTAAAAATATTTGTTGCTGGGTGACAGAGTTATAACAATAGCAGTTGTTGTGTGAATATTTAAACCTACTTGAATTAAAATGTATACTTAAAAGACCCTACGGTTTAGGCCTTAGGCGATTTTTGCGGAAAATGAGACCTAGCCCAATCGATTTTTAGTGTCCAAATACGCTTAAGTACCAAATTTCGAGAAAATCGTTAGAGCCGTTTCCGAGAAAAAAAGGACATGCATACAAAGATTGCTCGCTTAATAGTATAAGATATATATATATTGTAATACATTTAATATTTATAATTAAATTTACCTCAAGATGTTATTTTTCTATTTGGAACATATTTCGAGAGTCCCTGTTCTCTCATCTTCAGCCTTCGCGATCAGGCTATACATTGTAATGTACGTGACTCTTACGTACGTTTAAGCCCCGCGATGAAGCGTCAGTTTGTAATATAAATAAAGTTAGAGAATGTTTAAAAGCCCCAACGTTGTCGGCGTCAATTTGTAATATATTAAATAAATTCGGGTTATTTATGCCTACTATTGTAAGCGTCAATTTGTTACCAATAATAAATTGTAATTAATTATGCCACACGTTGTTGTCAATTTGTAATATTCCAATCTACTGAGAGAATGTATTCTTAACTATAATATATTATAATAAGTAAATCCGCCCTGAACGAGTAGCGTACAATATTAGTTTAGTATATTTGGTGGTAATATCGTTACTATTAAGGCCTAGGCTGTACACAACGTTAAGAGAGGGGAGTATAAGCCGTGAATTGTTTTTCTCTTCTCTCGCAGTTCAACTGCTGGACGCGGGCTTGTGCGGTGGTTTATTGTCAGCCAGTTATTTGAGGTTAAATTGTTCCAACTTCCGTATATCTCTCGTTTCTCTCTGTAAACTACAAATTATCTAAAACGCACTAAATAGTCAGCAAATAATAATAAGTCATCATTTGTCATGAAGGATTCTTTATTTTTATATATATATTTTTTTTTATATAACAGATGTTCTCTCTTCGCTAGGGTTCAACAGATCGACCACACTTAAATGAATCGACTAGGTTACAGAATTCGATTTTCAGATATTAAATTTGAATTATATTATTTTTTCTTAATCTCAGGGTTCGAAAGGTTCTTGTGACTATTAGGAAGGTCAGAAAATGCAAAATAAAAGTACAAGGTATTACAAATTTAAATATAAAATCTTATTAATTAATATCTTTAAACGTAAGTTGGTTTTACCATCTGACGACGAAGTTCACTCGTAATGGCAGCGCACCGATAATTTCGTGAAGGCTGGTTAACTAGTCTACAGATGTCTGAATCATTGCCAGTCTCCAGTTCCGAAAATAAAAGTTTGGTGTTTTTGTCCCTGGATGGAGTTGAATTTCCAATTCGTAATCTTCACTAATATTGAAGTTTCTTGTGGTTACGGGTTCCAATGGATTTTGTGTAGCAGTAGTTTTTCTTCACTTGATCGTAAGAAAGTGAGGTTCAGCATTCAATTTTAATTTTTCTTTTTTTTGTTTTTTACTGTACTTGATTACATTAATTTCTTTGAGTCATTTGTTCTCTTCATTTATTTATTATTTAATACTTTCATTATGAATCATGTTATTTGGATTAACTGGAAAATTTATTCCTTTAGATTTTTCTTTCTTTAAATTTATTCATAAGCTGAACGATACTCTTTCACAGATAACAATCGAGTAAACAACCTTTCTTTTTTGAATCAAAGGTTATTTGGATCAACTTGACAATTCGCTCTTTTAGATTTTTTTCTTTTTTTAATTTTTACTCATGAAGCTGAACTGTCCTCTTTCATAGATAACAATGGAGTAAACAAACTTTCTTGCCTTTATGTCGTCCTTGACAACCAATCTTTGTTCTGTTATTGGTTAATATTTGTAATCCTGGAGCCATAATTAAAAAAATGTTCTTGCACTTACTTAATAAAATACTCCTTTACTAAAGTCACATTATATCATATTAAGTTTTCACATATTCTTTGTTATAAAATTACATAACATTTTGCTACCTTTTTCCTTTTAATCTTGTCATTCTAACTAGTACTATCTTCTCATTACCAAATACTAATTTTGGGCCTATTTTTCTATTACATATATTATGATTTTATTGTAATTCCTGGCACTTAGCTGCTATTAATAACTACTATTACTTTATTCTAATTCATTATATAACATTTAGTGTCTTTACATTTTTTAGTTACCTAACTTTTCTGACATGGCTTCCTGTACAATGTGTCACTGGCTTAGGACCAATAATTCAATTTTTCACTCCATTCTGATTTTTAATTTATTATTACATAGTTTTTTTTTAGTATAGAACCCTTCACACCACAACATAGTTACAATAAAACCCTTTGGCATTTTATCACCAATTATTGCCTTACTGGCCAAGTTTACAATTATAATCTAACAACACAACCATTATCTATCCAATGTAAGTATAAAATATTTACTCTGTATAAATTTTAACATAAATTCCATGGTGACATGTTCATTACCATAAACTAACTTAACATCAATTATTTAATACACTATTAATGCAATTGCTTAACACCTCCTACATACAAAACTCCAACATAAATGCCATGATGACATGTTCATTTTTATAAATTAACTGAACATCAATTATTTAATACACTCTTAAGGTAATTACTTTCGAGTATTGAATAAACTGTTACTACTATTTTTCATGTTATTTAAAACTGTACTTATCACTCACTCTTTGCACTGACCTCTTCATAGTTTGTATTTCTATACGTTTATCTGTGACTCTACTACCTTGTAATTTTATTTAATATCATTTATTTTTTTTTACTCAATAAGGGTTTATCTTACCTGACCTTCGTTACCATGAATAACTTTAGTGTTTTTTTATTTTAATTTTTATGTAACGTAGGGGACCTTGGTTTTGTTACGTTACAATATATATATATATATTACAACAATTCAACGTTATTAAATGTATCGAGCCACACGTTGGAAGCGACAATTTTATACAATGATACAAACGTTGTTGCAAATTTAATATAATTTAAATTTGTGGGGCCCCACGATCTTGGAGCGCCAATTTTGTACAACGATACAATGTTATTAAATGTAAGTGTGTCGGGCGCACGCTCATGAGCTATAAAATTATACAAAGGTAAATAACATTTCTAACAACGTGTACGTGTAATTAGGGATTCAGGTGTAATTATAATAATGGTAGCCTTTTTAGGAAATTCAAAATGTTCCCATTTATTAATTAAAACCAACATATCAAGAAATAATACTATACAAATAATGATTACTTCGTCATACGATATTCATTATACATGGTTTCAAAGTTTCTTAGTTTGCTGTAATCTCATCACCAACATAAAGCTTATATCATAGACATAATATTATTAATTTTAATAAAAAACATTTCTTCATTATGTTATACTGTCTGGACTACTCAGTCTGAATGTGTGCTTTCAATATAAAAATATTTAACTAAGTTACTATTTGTTCATTATTTGAACAAATTTAATTGATTCTTTCACATGTATATTAAAATATTTTCAGTCATTATCAATTCAAAACTTATGCTTTCATAATTACTCTACAATTTAAATTTACGTATTTTCAATAAATTATTACTGCAAAAATTATGCTATAATTTTTATACAAGACATTTACATCTATAAGTTATAAATTACACTTTTTTGAAATTATTGTCTTTGTTTTGACAATGTTTATCAATCTTTGATTAAGTCTTTTGTTATGAGGAATACATGGCTTTCTTTCACCTTAATTGTAGCGGTTCCTCAGCATACCCTGTCCTGGTCCTGAGTCCCTGATGTTGTGACTCCTGCGTAGTCTTGAAGTCCTGGATCCTCTCCTTGTCCTCCGGGTCCTCTTGGAAATCCTTGATCCTTTCCTCGTCCTCCGGGTCCTCTCGGAAGTCCTGGATCCTTTCCTCGTCCTCCGGGTCCTCTCGGAAGTCCTGATGACTCGTTCTTTACGTCTGGAAATTATGCCATGTAGTGCTCTCATCCTTCGTCTGGAGTAGTGCTCCTAGATGTAGATCACTTGTAGACCTCTGACGATTTGTTTGTTATGTTAATTTTTAATTACTGTTTTCCATTATTATGTTAAATTGAAATATTTATCGTATTACTTTACTAGTTATGATTAACAAAAAGTCTTATTGGTGTTAGACATATTGTCTAACTCTGTCCAAAGTAATTAAAATTTCGCATCTCTGACGGACATTGCGTTCCGCCACGAATGAACACTGTTAGAAGAGAGAGATTAGCTCTCCTGGGCTTCTATTTACATTCACCAAGAAAACTGCAGCTGTCGATTCAGGAATTAGCCTGTCGACAGTTGAACCATGGCGTGATAGCCCCCACTCTCGTCCTATTTCACATAATTGCACTTTTTCACCAATCGCACTGTTTAACGCGGATTTCACGGCGATAAAATATTGTCTAATTTAATGACCTATGTGATGTGCAATTATCATGATGCTCGCACCACTAGTGTAATTATAATGCTTTAAAAATCGCACTGATTGTCCGAATTACGTAAAATTGCACTGCACTTGTGTCTGATTTTTACACATTTTTAGAAGTTTTTACCTTCTCGCTAACATTTATGGTTTGCTTAATATTAAATATATTCTTAATTTAGCATTGACTTGGGGTGTGGTTGCAAACTTTCAGGAACAAACAGGCTTCACGCACACACACTATTTACTTGTATACACACATGCAGCGGTAATCACGTGATCCTGCGTGTTGACTCCTGTTTGCAAGCCAGCTTCCAATTTCATACCTGCTCGTCTATTATATATTATTAAAATTAAATTAAATATTTATTTTATATTATATATGCGCATTACAGCCTATGCTTGTATTGTCGCAATATATATATATATATATATAGTACTGCTGTTAAAATGCAACACAGTACATAATAGGGAAATAATAAATTTTAAAAGAGAAAAGATGCAAATTTAATATTAATTGGAAAATATGTTTTAAAATGTAAACAAAAACATTGGGACTATCGACTCACCCAGTCAACATAGAGGTCGATTCCTATATGATATAAAACAATATTAAGTTATATGTTCTGAAAAGAATATATGAAATTGGAATGAATGTCTAAAAGAGTGATATGTAAATTCATAATTGGTAACATTTAAATAAATCAAATTTGTACATCATCAAGTTTAATGTCATATGTAAAAAGAAAAAACAGTAAAGGAATTTAATTTGTTATACCAGAGTTTTGATTATAAATTTAATAAAGTAAACAATCAGGAGGAGAGATTCAACATTCCTATTGAATTTAGTAAAATAAACTAATATTCAATAAATAAATAATATTACAAGAAATCTAAACATATCCTTAATAGAACACGCTGATAGAAGAAGGAAATCCTGGACTGAAGAATAGTTTAAGTGGCCATAAAATATAATTAAGTATTCCGAGGAGACATCTGTGTTGCAGTCGTCCTAGAAAACAACATTCAGCAGTGAAACCAATAAGAAATTTGTGTGAAGGAACGGATCGCCAAGCCTGATATTGCTTTTGAAAATAATAAACATCAACCAGAAGTGAACCCGTGGCAGCTGGAAGAATTCAGAATCAGTCAAGTTACATTTGTTTGGTATCTATTTTTTACATGGTTATTTCTCAAAATACTACATACTAACTGTATTTGGTTTGGGTTAAAGAAAAGAAAATATTATATACAATCGTAAATACGATCAAACAGCTTAATAATCATTAACCCTGAGAGAGAGAGAGTTTCTTTTCATGTACTGATAAACAAAAAACATAATAAAGGTAGTTACATATCATAATTACATAATTACAATACCTGTTAAAATAATTACAGCACAATTAATGATGCATCCAACGTGGTGCAAATATAATAAATATTATACTAGCAAAAAAAATAAACGCAGTACATAATGGCTGTCCCAACATGGAACATATCTTAAATACATTATCTATTAAAAAATGCAGTACATAATGGCGCCCAACGTGGGGCAAATATAATAAATATTATACTAGCAAAAAATAAACGCAGTACATAATGGCACCCAACGTGGGGCAAAGATTTTCTTTAAACCAGCACCAAATAACACAATTTTGTTAAATTTAATTAGCATAAAAAATGTTTTTCCTTGTAATTAAATTAAGTTAAAGATTGTAAAATGGCTAACAAACCAGAGCAACGATATGAATTAAGGAGTAATAGTGCTGAGGAGGAAGAAACTGAAATGGAAATAATAGTAAGGGATGCCCAAGGGGACCAACCAATGGATGCAAATTTACAGGAAATTATGAGAATTATAATGGAAGGGTATAACCAAATTAATGAAACATTGAAACAAAATAAGGAAGAAACTAATGACAATTTTAAGAAACAGGAAGAAAAAATAAATGAGAAGTTAGACCAAAACAATGAGAAAATGAAAAAAGATAATGAAACTTTATTAAAACAAAATAATGAGGAATAAAAGAAAAAAATTAAAGAAAATAATGAAACATTGAATGATAAAATAGAAAGCAATAATGAAACATTACTACAACAGTTGAAGGAGGAGATTAGACAAAGAAACGAGGAGTTAAAAGGACAATTGAAGGAAGAGAGTAAGAAAAATAAAGAGGAATTGAAACAACAGTTAGAAGAGTATAAGAAAGAAATAATGAGTAATGAAAACCAGTCAATAGAAACAACGATAGAAGATGACAAGCAAAATGTAGAAACGTTGAATAAGATAATGGAGATAGAAGTAATACCAAACGATCAAATCAGGGAACCAGTAAATCAGAAAATAAAAGGTAGTAAAGAAATAGAAAATAAAAAAGACAAAAGTGTATTGTTATCTGAAAAGAAACATAGCAGAAACAAAGAGAATAATAAGTATGTAGAAAAGAAGACGAAGAAAATAGGTAAAAGACGTCCCAAGAAACAGAAAAATACACAGGAAGAATTAGATATGATTAGGAGTGGGCTGGTTAATGTACGTAATCTCCCAATCGCTAATTACATAGAAAGAACAGAATTAACAAATTATAGGAAAAACTTAAGGAAATTTATATTTAAAATGAATACATCAGAAAAAGAAAGGGATAATAAAATGTCAGCTATATCATCAATAGTTGATATACCAGTGACATTTTGGTTAATGAACTAGATAATAAAGTATTAAAAGTAGGCGAAGATACCATTGAAAATTTGGTGTTCGAAAACTTTTAATACAGAGTGATCGAAAGATATGTCATTAGGACAGAATTGATTGGAAATTCAATAGTAGGTCTTGAAATGAGTGAAGACTTCGCAGCAGAAAAATCAGAATACAAGGTAGTAGTGATAAAGTTGACAAGGATAGAATTCATACTGAAAACAGTAATAGTCCGGGCAAAAAGGATAACTTATGTATTTGACAATGGATGAACTAAAGATGAAAATATGGAAAGAAGGGACTGATTTTATGGGAATGGACTAAAGCAAACTAATGGAACAAAGATGGGATTAATTATTAATGCAAATAACATAATATGGAAGTTATTACAAATAAAAAATTTTATTTTATGAATTAAAAGAAAGGAAAATATACCTCAAAATTCTAAATTAAGTAAGAACAGCTTACCATGTGTTTCGGAAGAAATTATTTTGAATTTATTAAGAAGAAATTATTTTAAATCTATTAAGAAGAAAACCCCAAAATTCTAAATTAAGTAAGAACAGCTTACCATGTGTTTCGGAAGAAATTATTTTGAATTTATTAAGAAGAAATTATTTTGAACCTATTAAGAAGAATACCCCAAAATTCTAAATTAAGTAAGAACGTCTTACCATATGTTTAAGAAGAAATTATTTTGAATCTATTAAGAAGAAAACCCCAAAATTCTAAAATAAGGAAGATCATCTTACTATAAATATTTCAAAAGAAATTATTTTGAACTAATAATCATAAAAGAAGAGAAAGACGGTTAATAACCATAATAATTACGGTATTTGAATAAACAGATTAATCAGTATAATAACAATGATAAAAAACAATTAATACTAGTTACTATTTAAGAAGGGTTAGAATGAGTTAGATGAAGATAGAATCTAAAATATTATTGATTGACAGCACCAAGATGGAAATAATACAATATGTAGGTTTAGTATGGTTAACCAGTTACCTGGGAAAGATAGAACATTAATTGAAGTGATAAAACACTAGAAGTGAAATAGTCATAGAATAAAAATGTGAAGAGACCTCAAAGAAATCATGTAACAATCCCTGGAATATAAGTTTGTAGCGAAGGAGCTACCTTGTAGGTAATTATTATATGTATTCTGTTGTGATAGTGCAACTTTATTTTTTCCTGGACAGAGATGAAGTTCCTCTGATTTCAGATGATATATTTAGGGAAAACGGCGGAGTAATGGAAGCCAATAGTGCCCCTCCGAATCTGAACCCATGTGTAGTATTTAATGTTAGGGAATTATGGTATTGTAGGGATGATACAAATGGCGAGGTAAAGAAATAAAAAAATAAATAAATATGATAATATGACTCGAGGTGTGAAAAGTATGAAGGAGCTACCTTGTAGGTAATTATTATATGTATTGTGTTGTGATAGTGCAACTTTATTTTTTCCTGGACAGAGATGAAGTTCCTCTGATTTCAGATGATATATTTAGGGAAAATGGCGGAGTAATGGAAGCCAATAGTGCCCCTCCGAATCTGAACCCATGTGTAGTATTTAATGTTAGGGAATTATGGTATTGTAGGGATGATACAAACGACGAGGTAAAGAAATAAAAAAATAAATAAATATGATAATATGACTCGAGATGTGAAAAGTATGAAGAATCAACACCAATTTTTAGGTGCTAAGTAACTATATAATATTTGTAAAAAAATCAAGTTAGCCCATGTCAGATATGAGGGAAGGTGGATAAATCATCAAGCAGTGAGAGCGGTAGAGCAAGTTTTGTTGACATTTTTGTGGACCATTCTCAACTAGTGGTAGGAAACATATTAAAGATATACTGATTATCGTGGACAGTTATTAGGTTTACAAAGCATATCACATTATTAAAGCTGATACACGTATTAAAAAAAAAAAGAAAAAATTCTGAAATGAAGAACAAATGAAATTAATGACCAGGATCGGGAAGGTGAGGTTTAAAAGAAAGATAATGTTTTAGTCATGTTTTTGAGTTTTTTAGCCATGAAATTAGGCACAATTGTTATTTGTTATTTATTATTTTGATGTAAAACCAGTTGGTTTAATTAATGTTGTTTTAAGTCATAAATGAGTTTTAAGATATCGTGATTCATGATAATGATGGACCATATTTGTAATATTAATAAAAGAAAAAACCAATTTGTTAAAAGAATTTTGTGAGGTACAAATAACTAATTAATCAGATGTTTAAATATTAAGATTAGACTATGTTGGTTATTTCAAAATTTCATCTAAAATTGTATCTGAAATTATGAAATATGGGAAGGTATTATGTACTGCTGTTAAAGTGCAACACAGTACATAATAGGGAAATAATAAATTTTAAAAGAGAAAAGATGCAAATTTAATATTAAATGGAACATATGGTTTAAAATGTAAACAAAAACATTGGGACTATCGACTCATCCAGTCAACATAGAGGTCGATTCCTATATGATATAAAACAATATTAAGTTATATGTTCTGAAAAGAATACATGAAATTGGAATGAATGTTATAATAAGAGTAAATAGTAATAAAATTATAATTTAATAAATACCAACTAGAATTACGAATATTAGAGATAAAATAAAGATGTTTAATAAGAAATAGAAAAGTGATATATGTTTTTAATAGGTATATGATAAACAGATGTAATGAAAGTAGGGAATTATCAAAGTGGCAAATTTGTAGATTGTTAAAGATTGTATTGTATAGAGATGAAAGGAAATGTTTTTAGTCTAAATTCATATCTAAGAAAAGTAACATCATTAGTCTAATTTTATATCTAATAGTAACAGCATGAAGAGTCTAAAAGAGTGATATGTAAATTAATAATTGGTAACATTTAAATAAATCAAATTTGTACATCATCAAGTTTAATGTCATATGTAAAAAGAAAAAACAGTAAAGGAATTTAATTTGTTATACCAGAGTTTTGATTATAAATTTAATAAAGTAAACAATCAGGAGGAGAGATTCAACATTCCTATTGAGTTTAGTAAAATAAACTAATATTCAATAAATAAATAATATTACAAGAAATATAAACATATCCTTAATAGAACGCCAATAGAAGAGGGAAATCCTGGACTGAAGAATAGTTTAAGTGGCCATAAAATATAATTAAGTATTCCGAGGAGACATCTGTGTTGCAGTCGTCCTAGAAAACAACATTCAGCGGTGAAACCAATAAGAAATTTGTGTGAAGGAACCGATCGCCAAGCCTGATATTGCTTTTGAAAATAATAAACATCAACCAGAAGTGAACCCGTGGCAGCTGGAAGAATTCAGAATCAGTCAAGTTACATTTGTTTGGTATCTATTTTTTTTACATGGTTATTTCTCAAAATACTACATACTAACTGTATTTGGTTTGGTTTAAAGAAAAGAAAATATTATATACAATCGTAAATACGATCAAACAGCTTAATAATCATTAACCTACAATAGTATGTGTTAATTAGGGGTTTAATTAATTAAATGGAATTGGCAGTTAAATATGTAATTGTGATTGCCGTGCCCCACGATCTTGGAGCGCCAATACAATTATTAGGGGGTGTAATTAATTAAATGGGTGTAATTGATGTTTGTAGTGCCCCTCGTTCTTTGGGAGCCAAATGCAATTTTGTTTGAGTATGCAAATTAAGTTTGCATAATTAGTTATGTAATTATACTAATTTTAGAATGTGATCATGTAATCACCCAATTAGGCTAGTTATACCAAACTGTTTGAAGCTACGTGATACATTAGTTATTTGATGTTAGCATGATTACTGCACTGAGACTCTAATTATTGTATAAATTAATAAAATTACTATAAATCATTCAAGTGACGCTAATATCTGTTCTGAGGTAACTTTGACAATAATGAACGCATATATTCTGAGTAAAATAAACACTTATTTATTAACATCATTCAAGTAAAGAAACTTCAATATATATAAATGATTCCCTGTAAATACATTCATAAAAAAACACATGTCTATATATCAAATGACAATACGAATCCAGTACGTTGTTTGCTGAAAAACATACACATACATATATAACACAATCAACATATAAAAACATAAATAGTCAACATATAAATCTTATACTAATGCGTTCATTTCTTGCCTCAGATGAATAGCGTTATTTAAATTTACCATGTTTAATCTAAATTCTCAAGGGTGTATTCTTGAAAAGAGACAGGACAGTAGAGTTCTTATGACAAGAATAACATAAAGATTACTTGTAAAGTGGATTATCCAATATTTCCATCGGCGTAACTCCTTCCCGCTGGTGGTCCATATGTACGAAGTTGCGTAGCCGTGATGTCACTAACACTCAACACACGCGGATCAGATTCACTCGCGCTGTGTGTGTTTTCTGTTGATGTCGACCGTAACTGTTAGAGTCTATGAAATCATGTGTCGTGTGAGTAAGTTCATCGTTAACTAGTGTGTATATATCTGACTGTCTATTATTGAACTTCTTCTTATGTACATTAATGTATCGTGTCTTTGATAACGTGGTGTATTGTACCAATTGGTATTGTATCGCTTCGCACTGTACAACGCTACGATTTCGTTGTTCGGTAAAGTATTAACACAAGTTCGGCGAGTCTGTTATTGACGAAACTGCGATTGATTAGTTTAATTTTTAATAAGCGGTAGCTGAGTAAGATAAAGTACTTGAGAGTTATTAATCACTGGCTGTAGATACACTATTACCGAATAACTCGCCAATATCGAAATGTTTAAGTCAACTGATTAAAATACCACGTAACAGAGTTTCAAAGTCCAACTGCTATACGTATGTTAACTGAACTGAATTAAGACTGAGAAAAATTAAGATTTAAGTTCCGTGAAGACTGTTTAAAGAATAAATTTGAAAATTTGATGAAGACTACTAAAGTACATGATTGAAAAATTTATGAAGACTAACTCCTCGCATGCTCTGTAAACAGTTTTTATTAAGCATCGTTTACCACAATGCAATCTCCTAGCAAACACGCCTCTGGTCAACCATGATAGGTCAGATGAACTCCTACCCTTATGCAAGACTATGGTTTTCCACTTCTCATTTGTTGTTCGCGTTGCTATGATGACGACGGTCCTCTCCACCTGTACTCTGGGTAGATGCTGGATTCTGGTTGGGTATCTTGTCTCCCTCCAAGTTCGCGTCGAAGGCCTCCATACCCTTTTCCTGGAACAAGAGCAATTCCTCGGCTGTCGATCAAGTCTTTGTCTAAGTGTGCTCCGGAACTCTGCTGTTCTCACGCGAACAATGTGTCATTTTGTTATTGTCTGACTATCCATGACCCTTTTCCGTTAGCTATCCGGACACAGCGTGTCGTCGTTTCCAAGACGGCACTCCTTCTCCCTGTCGTAAATATCAGTTGTCGCCAGTAAGATGTCCTCCCGCTGTGCGTAGACTCGATCCTATTCATTAGATATCGTTGTCCGTTCTCGTACAGGGTAAGTACCATTGTGCAACTACACCCTTTTTTACTGCTGGCACACTTCAAATTAACCTTGCAGTGTGTGCTCGTTACAATTTCTCCGTAAAGTGCTACTGTCCTAGTTTTCCTTTGTCCGGCTTGTTGTGGGCTGTAAATCTCGGTTGAGTCAAGTCTGTCACACGCCAACCTTACTGCCTATTGTAAAGTTATATGAAGCGTACTCGTATTGTTCCTAGCAAACGTTCAGTTGACACTTCGTTAAATTGTTTCCTTATTTATCACTTCTGGCTCGTGTTGGGGTGTCTTGGCTAGTTGTAACGTATTTTCGATCAAAATTTAAAAAAATTAAAATTCTTGGTCATTACAAACCCTGAGAGAGAGAGTTTCTTTTCATGTACTTATAAACAAAAAACATAATAAAGGTAGTTACATATCATAATTACATAATTACAATACCTGTTAAAATCATTACAGTACAATTAATGACGCATCCAACGTGGTGCAAATATAATAAATATTATACTAGCAAAAAATAAACACAGTACAATATATATATATATATATATATTGTAACGTAACAAAGTTAAGGTCCCCGACGTTACATAAAAACTTTGTCAAAATAACTGAAAACAATGCCCAAGGTATGCCATAATTAAGGTCAAGAGGGCCAGTCTCACCCAAAAAATGTATTGGTGACACCTAGTAAGGTTACTAGGTAATAAAATAGTAAAAGTGTATCTAAATATAAAATATGGAGTGATCAGTGTAAGGTGTAAACTATAAACACTGTGTCTAATGAGATGAGTTTACTGTGGATGAGTTTGAATATAATAGACTGTTTAATTAATATTTAATGTTTTATAAAGATGTACCTGTTGTTGTGCTTTATCATGATATTGTGTTTACATGATATTTATTTTGTGTTTTGTATGTAGCAGGTGTGGAGCCATTGCTTTAAGGAAGTACTAAGTAATGTGTACTCATTTCATTCATGTTAAACTTGTATTTAAGTAATTAAATACAAGTGTAGTTATTATGTATGGTATCATGTTAAGTGTATTTACTTTAAATAATTAATGAAGATGTCTTAGAATAATATTTGTAAACTTGGCCAGGAAGACAATGATTGTTAATAAATTGTCAAGTGGTCATTATAATTATGTTAAAAGCCAATGAAGGGTTCAGTGATAAACTAAATAATAATAATAAACTGAATTCAGGAATTTAAAATTAGAATAATTGGCCATAAGCCAGTGACTCTTTGTACAGTAGGTCAGGTCAGAAAAATTAAATTAAAAACAAAAAATTATAACATATGTAATAAAACCAATAGGCCTAAATTTAATATTTTGTAAAAGGAAAATAATACCTGTTAAAATAAGTTGATTAAGAAGAAAATGTAGTAAAATGTATACGGTTTAATAAGGCAGATTAAGTGAAAGTTTTATGTGATTTAATGTAATTATAATAAGGGAGTATTTTATTAAATAAGTGTAAGAATAGTTCCTAATTACGGCTCTAGGATAACAAATATTATCCAATAACATAAGAGGAAGATGGTTGTTAGGGCAACAAAATGCAAGATATCTTGTTGATTTGACATTCAATTGTTATATATGAACGAGGACAGTTCAGTCATTATAAATCTAGAAAAAACCAAGAAACCTAATGAATAAAATTATTATCAATCTAAATTAATATATAATAACTGATTAAAAAGACGGATTGGACGACTTCCGAGACTATCACTTCGAGAATATAAAATACCTGTCAACAAAATTCAAATCAAAAATCTAAAGAATAAATTCACTAAACCTACCGTCAAACGAGTAATAATGGAAACAATAAATTAATGAAGATAACCCATACCTGGAGAAGTCGAAGTGAGTAAATACCATACAACAAAAAATAAAGAGAATTAAATTTACCTACCAACCTCACTTTTAACAACAGAGCAAGAACTTAATACTACACTAATTCCATCGGGACCTGTGACCACCAGAAACGAAAAATCAGCGAAAATCAAGAACTGAACTTTCCATTACATCCTGGGACACTAACACCAACTTTTATTGAGAAGCTGGAGGTGGATATATTCGAGCCATTCTTCATCACTCGGCTATCTGTCATCGTTAGTGGAACACTGCCTTAACGAGTATCTTGTAAACGATTGATAAAAAAACCTGCTTATGTTAATACTTTATATAATAAGATTTTAAATTAAATTGTAATACCTAGTAACCTGAATTTGCATTACCTGACCTTACTAATAGTTAAAAGAACTACATGTACCCTGAGATAAAACACAAACTGAAAATTATAATTAAATTGTAACATCTAAACACGAGTTCAATAACAAATTGATTCTGTATTATGTGATCGATATGATGCATTAATAGCAGGAGAAAGCAACTGTTGGAATTATAAAATAATATAAAATAAAGAATCCATCTTGTATTTGACGATTTTGTGTTATTGTAGAATAATTATTGTATTTCGAATAGGGTGTATTTTACAGAGAATGAAAGTGATAAAAGCATCAAGTGGAACGACTTAACCTATAATAACGGGTCAATCGCCAATAACAGCGCTCGTTTGCAGACAGCTGGTGAATACGGGAGAATAGAGAACTAACTTACTCTCTGCGCTACTCTCTTTCCATTTTAAATAATTCATACTGACTAGGGTTGGAGAAAATTACTGAATTATTCACTATAATAACTGTAATATAGCGTTTTTTCTCTGGTAAAACACTTAATAGCTACTTAACACAGGTCCATGGTCAATAACCGAATAATATCAACCCATTAATACATAATTTTATAAATAAATTAACATTGATTTGTAGGAGTCATTATATTATACTTATAAGTATATTTATATTACAAATATTTGGGCTTAATTATATTTGAGGAGTAGAGAATTATTTGTAACAATATTGTAACAAATAATAAATCTTGTTACGAGTGTATTACAGTTGCGGGTTTATAGTTAATTCAGCCCCACGTTATGAGCGTCAATTTTTAACAAATAATTGTGTTCTTGTGTATGTAACTTCAAAATTCTCGCCTAATTCAGCCCCACTGTTGGGTTCGCCAATTTGTAACAAATAACAATGTTGTTACTTATTTAATTAGATAAAGATCAAAAGCTCCTCTGTGGAATGCGTCAAATTGTAATATTTTACTGTAGATGAGATCTCCTGCAAATCAATGTTAATTTATTTATAAAGAAAATTATTTATTATGTGGTTGATATTATTCGGTTATTGATAATAGATCTGTATTAAATAGTTATTTCATGTTTTACAAGAGAAAAACGCTCTATTCCCGTTATTGTATTGAGTAATTCAATATTTGCTCCAACCCTAGTCAGTATATACTATCGCCAGAGCGAAGAGAGGAGAGCGTGTAAAGCAAGTTAGTTCACTATTCTCCCGTATTCACCAGCTGTCAACAGACGAGCGCTGTGGTTTATGATTGACCAGTTTTTATAGGTTAAGTCGTTCCACTTGAGGCGTTTCTCACGTTCCTTTCTCTGTAACTTACAACCTATTTGAAATCCACTAATTATTCTACAAATAACAAGAAATCGTCAAATTCAAGAAGGATTCTTTAAGTTATATATATATTTTTTTTATTCCAACAGATGCTTTCTCTTGCTACCAATACACCATATCGATTACACAATAGGTAATCGACTTGTCATTGAATTCGGGTTTTAGATGTTAAGATTTAATTATAAATTTTAATTTGTTTCTTATCTCAGGGTACATGTAGTTCTTTTAACTATTAGTAAGGTCAGGTAATGCAATTTTAAGGTTACTAAGTATTATAATATTGTTATAAACTCTTATTATATAAAATTAAACATAAGCAGGTTTTTTACCCAATTGGTTCAGATACTTAATGTGGCAGTGTCTGGCTACGACGATGCGAGAACAGAATGGCGATTCGGCTCTTGAATAAAAACAGCATTCAGCTTCTCAATAAAAGTTTGGATTTGATGTCCCAGAATGTAGTAGAAGTTTCAGTTCTGGTCTTCGTTATTCTTCACGGTTCTGGTAGTTGCCGGTCCCAATGGAATTTGTGTAGTATTAAGACTTCGTTTGTTTGTTGAAAGTGAGATTTGGTACTTCAATACGAAAGTTCTTCTTTTATTTTTTAATATATATTTTAATTAATTTGGCATTTCTCTGCTATGGATCCTCTTTGTTTAATTATAGTTCATTTTCATCATTACGCTTTTACTGTAAGTAGGTTGAATGAGTTATTTTTTAATTCAGTTAGCTTTAACGGTATGCAGAATTATATTTGCTGAGAAATAGATTCAGGAGTTACTACTCCGTCCATTAAAATGGATTTCTTTTATGAAATTTAATTAAATTAATTTGATTCATGTAATTAGTTTTCTCTTTTTTTTAAATTTGTATGCTAATATTACCCATTCACATATAACAATTGAATGTCAAATCAACAAGATATCTTTCATTCAGTTGTCCCTAACAACCATTTTCTTCTTCTGTTATTGGATAATATTTGTTATCCTAGAGCCGTAATTAGGAAATATTCTTACACTTATTTAATAAAATACTCCCTTATTGGAATTACATTAAATCACCTAAAACTTTCACCTAATATGCATTATCAAACCATATACATTTTACTACATTTTCTTCTTGCTCAACTTATTTTAAAAGGTATTATTTTCCTTTTACAAAATATTAATTTTAGACCTATTTGTTTTATTACATGTGTTATAATTTTTTGTTTTTAATTTAACTTTTCTGACCTGACCTACTGTACAATGAGTCACTGGCGTATGGTCAATTATTCTAATTTTATTTTATCCTGATTTCCATTTATTATTATTATTATTTATTTTATCATTGAACCCTTCATTGGTTTATAACATAATTATAATGACCACTTGACAATTTATTAACAATTATTGTTTTCCTGGCCAAGTTTACAAATATTATTTTAAGACATCTTCAACTTAACATGATACCATACATAATAAATACACTTGTATTTAATTACTTAAATACAAGTTTAACATGAATGAAATTAGTATCCATTACTTAATACTTTCTTAAAGCAATGGCTTCACACCTGCTACATACAAAACACAGAATAAATATGATGTAAACACAGTATCATGATAAAGCACAACAACATGTACATCTTTATAAAACATTAAATATCAATTAAACAGTCTATTATTTTCAAACTCGTCTATAGTAAATTCATCTCATTAGACACTGTGTTTATAGTTTACATCTTCCACTGATCACTCCATATTTTATATTTAGATACATTTTTACTATTTTATTACCTAGTAACCTTACTAGGTATCATCAATACATTTTTTAGGTGAGGTTTGCCCTCCTGACCTTAATTATGGCATACCTTGGGTATTGTTTGAGTTTTTATGGACAAAGTTTTTATGTAACGTCTGGAACCTTAACTTTGTTACGTTACAATATATATATGAGATTCTTGACAGTTTTTTGAAAAGATGCTGTTACTTTTACATATCTGTTACTACTTATGCAATTCTTTTTGTAGTGGATGTAACTGGTCAGTATGAGGAGATTGAAAAGAATTTAAGCCAGTGTGAAGAGGAGTCAGGTCCAATATTTATGTTAGTTAACTGTGCAGGGTCTGCTATCTGTGCGAAAGTTGAGGATACGTCACTTGACGATTACAAGGTATTTTAGATTTTTCTTTACTTCTGTACTTTGATATCCATTGACATTTAAGCAGTTAAAGGTTTAATTTAATGTTAAAGATTGAGTCAAAGACTTAAGCACTAACAATAAAGTATTGGAGATGTTACTGTAAAACTACTGTAGTTAATAAGTTTTATTGTAATTGTTGTCTTATACAGTAATTTTACATTTAGGCCGACATGTGAATATTAAAAAGTAAAGAATGTTAAATATGTCTGTAGTATTGGTACAGTTCTTTTTATGGTCTCATCTAGAGATTAATTTCTTCGATGCACTTGAATAGTAAATGAAAGTAACAAAATTTTGTTTTTATGTCCAAATTCATGAATAATCCTCCTCTTTTAAAATATTTTGTTTGTTGGCTTTGGTTTTTGTTAACATAATTTTATAAATATAATTAAATCACTACCGACTCGGAACACAAAGTTTTTTATGGGTAAAAACGTAAAAGTTTTACCTTATAGCCTGAACCAGTTTTCGTTTATTATAAGCTTCATCAGAGGCTGCCACTGGGAGCGCTGTCCATCTTGTTCTTTGTGATTTCGTCGACTTTTGAAGGATCGATGTTGTGTGTGTGGGGTTTGATATGTTTGAATAATATATGTGATTTGAATTGTGTCTGTTCGTTTAGAATGTCGTTTTTATGTGTTTTTGTGTGTTTGTATATTTCCAGTTGTTCAAGAGTGTCTAGTTTTCAGCCTTTTGTGTGTATGTGTAGAATATCCATGTTGATGTCTATGTTTATGTATGTGTGGTTTGCTTCAATGAGGTGGTTTGCAAAGGTGGATTCGGTAGTGGAGTGTAGTGCCTTTGTGTGTTCAAAGTACCTTTGTGTGAAGCAACGTCCTGTCTGGTCTATGTAGAATTTGTTGCAATCTGAGCAATTTAGTTTGTAAACACCAGGTAGATCAAATTTGTTTTGTGCTTTGTGTGTGTGTTCTGTTTTGTTTGTAGTTTTGTATGCGATTTTGTATCCTGCTTTTTTGAATTTGTGGGCTATTTTATCAGTGTGCTCTATTTGGACAATCCAGTTTGTCTTGGAATTAAAATATTGTCCCTGCCACCAACACAACAAGCTTTCTCTAGCCAACAAGGTAGTCGATGTTAGCAAGTTTCAAGCTTGCCAGAAAGACAGTACATATCAAAGAAATATAAGATGACTTCAAGTTGATGTGATTTTCATGTAACTCTTTTGGATTTGTTTATTTTTTGCCTATATATGTAGTTTGCATATACATATATTTCTTGGTTGAAATTTTTATCTTATATTTGTTTCAGTAGAATCTCAGTTAATTTTGTCCAGATACTGTGTATTCAGTATATAAAATAATAATTATTATTATGTATTATACTTGCATATAGCTGACCTACTATATTATCATTGTAGTTTTTTACTTGTTGCATATTTTCAGTTTGGTTTTCATTTTAAATGTTTGTACTATGTAGTATTTAATATTTACACATAAAAAAGAACAAAGTTTACACTTTATAAATATTTAGTAGCACATAAAATACTGCCTTAATTCTTAATAGCATGTCAAGAAAATTGAATATTTGTGGTCTTGTGAAAAATAGTTTTTACTTAAAATTAATGTTACAATTGTTTTGTTATTTTCTGCTTTTACTATTTATTATTGTGATAACAAGGTCTGTTAAAAAAGAATCTATAATTTTTTTATAGATAAGTATGAGAATGTGCAGGATAAAATGGCAGAGAATAGCAACAGTATCTAGTGTGCATTTGTGATTTTGTAGAACCAGCCACTAGTTGTCCAGCAGCCATTGTGTGAGTGCCTTGAATGCATCATGTACTGCTAGAAGCTTGGGGATACCCAAAGGAGAACAACTCATAAGTTTAGACAGGCTTTTAGAAACAATACTATGGGGATTAGTAAATTAAAAAGTGATATAATGGTTCTCATGAACAACCTTCAGTTGATATTATCAAGCATACTTGTAGGCTTTCAACACACTGAAATCAAATGTAATTAACAATCTGTGTAATTTGATAATGGAAAAATCATTGGATGACTATCCAGGAAATTGCAAATGACATCGGGATTAGTGAAGGTTCTGTACATATGATTTTAATGGATGGTTTGGGTGGCCATGAAGGTGTGCCAAAGCTTCTTTCACTTGTATAGAAAGAGATTGTTTTGATGTTTCATGGGGCATACTGGAGTATACTAGCGGTCATCCTGACTTCCTTAAGACTGTGATAACTGGTGACATGGGTGTAGGGGGTACAACCCAGAAACCAAGAGCAGGTTCAGTGGAAGTCACAATCATCTCCAAGGAAGGCGAGGCAATCGATGCTGACTGTTTTTTCAGCTACCACATAGTTGTGCGTCATGAATACACACTAGAAGGCCAAACTGCCTACAAACAGTACTATCTGGAGCTTCTGCAATGTCCTCATAATGCAGTTGACTAGAGAAGACCTTTGAAAATAATGCAAGTGGCAGTTGCATCACAATAATGCCCCCAGCTAGGATTCTCATTCAGGATTTGTTGGGCAAGCACAGAATTTCTCAGATTTATGAAATATGGTACCCTGTGATTTCTGGTCATTATCCAAATGGGAAATGCTGGTGAAAGAGATTTGATTTGGCATCTGGGAGAATTTAATGATGACTGTGACAGCACAGCTGGTGGACATATCAAAATCAGCTGTCAGAGCTCATCAGCTCTGTGCTACCACAAGAGAGTAGCATGTTTCATTAATTCAAAAATGCTTTTTTCATGCATGGAAACTATAATAAAATGAAACAGCCCAAAGGAAACAAAAATTGGACAGTTCAGACTAAAGTTAAATTAAGCAGGTAAGGGTGTGTGCTGATAATATGAATATATACAAATTAAGCAGGTAAGGGTGTGTGCTGATAATATGAGTATATACAAATTAAGCAGGTAAGGGTGTGTGCTGATAATATGAGTAGGCCTATATACAAATAAGGCACCAAAAGTGTTAAAGAAATCTTATATTAATATCAAAGCTTTGTTCTTAAATATAATTCAGGTACATATGGTTGTATAACATAAAAATACTTCATTACTTTAGTTATTGAACTTTGATATCTTGAGTATAACAGTCACTGTGTTCGCTTTAACTCTTTGAGGAGCACTGTTTTGGTCTATTAGCTTGACCCCCGGAACCAAGGTTTTTTTTACTAATGTGTTGACCCGATGACTATTGTACAATTTCATCTCTTTAAGAAAATAAATAATAATTTTTTTTTACTTATATTATTAAATGTAATTAAATCACTACCGACTCGAAACACAAAGTTTTTTATGGGTAAAAACGTAAAAGTTTTACCTTATAGCCTGAACCAGTTTTTGCTTTTAAAAAGCTTCTTCAGAGGCTGCCGCTGGGTTTAACACATAAAAACAACATCCTAAACGAACAGACACAGTTCACATCACACGCATTATTCGAATACATCACACCACACACACACAACATCGATCCTTCAAAAGTCGATACTGTCGCCAAGAACAAGACGGACAGTGCTCCCAGCGGCAGGCTCTGAAGAAGCTTTTTAAAAGCGAAAACTGGTTCAGGCTATAAGGTAAAACTTTTACATTTTTACCCATAAAAAACTTTGTGTTCTGAGTCGGTAGTGATTTAATTATATTTAGTTAAGTAACGGACACGTCATGGACAATGAAATCCAAGAATTATATTATTTATTTAAATAAATAACAATCAGTTTGACTTTCCACACTACTAAAATCATCTTCACTATCTATAAAACAGAGTCCTCCACAGCAATTATTTTCCGTTCTTCTTACTCAGATAAATTCCAACTCATTTTTAACACTTAATTTATCACTGCATGTAACTTTACTACACTAAAATAACATGTACAACAACACTGAAACAAAACATGCATAAAATGTTATGAACTTAATACAACTGTAAACAGTAGTCAGTGATAACAATTACGACTGTAAACACATAGCCAGCACATTCTAAAACATGGATGGTCTCTGACAGTAGCCGGCTTCCGCATGTTCTCAAATGTTCATGCTCCTCAAAGGGTTTACGGAGCATTGCAATATTACATTGCTATAAACATGTAATGTAAACCAACTGTCAAGTAATTTTGTATAATATTCTTTATATATTTCAGTACATGATGCAGCTGAACTTCATGGGCACTCTTCTCCCTACAAAATATGTTGTCCCAGGCATGAAGGCACGAAATTGTGGACATATTGTACTGACAGCTTCTCAGGCAGCTCTAGTTGGCATTTTTGGTTACTCTGCGTACAGTAGTTCCAAGTATGCTCTAAGGGGACTTGCTGAAGCTTTACACATGGAGGTATGCATTGTTTCATCTTATCTCACATAAAAGAGTTCTGTAGGTCCAGTTTCTCCTCCCTTTAATTAGGCTCTTCGTTCTCCATCCTTCTTCCTCTAATCCTCTTCTCTGTATCCACATAATCCCTCCATGATCTCAATGGATTCTCTCTTTTTCGTCTATCAAGCTTCTCTCTGTAACTGTCTTTACCTATTTTCTATTCTTCTGACAGAACCATTCCATATCTCTGTGTTATCTGTGTACTTCAGTACATCATTTTCCACTCCCATCCTTGTTTTAACTTCCTAGTTTATGATTTTTTCCATTTAGTTAAATTTCCCATATCTTCAGTAACATTTTACTGGTACTTTATATTAAGTATCCAGATTACTGCAGCATATGCCATCATTCTTTCTACTGCAGTCTTGAAATAGGTTCTTTGTATCTTTGTACTGTTTTTATTCTATATAACTGAGTAGTTATTTTAAACATGTTATTTATTTCTTCATCTGTCTTTGTAGTTTTCGATGTGATAAATCCAAAATATTTAAAACTTCCTTTAATTTCTGTGCTCTCTTCAGTTCATGATGATGTTATCTCATCTGTATTACATTATTTTCTTAAGATTGATTTCCAACTTCAGATTTCTATTTTACTTTACGTTTCCACCGTTAGTTAGTTTACCCTAACCATATAGCTGAAATATTTTGTATCCTGAGCTGTGGTCATTGGTTGTGACTTGCTAATCAATCACATATATTATTATAATTAAATGTCCAATTAAATTGTTACTTACCGTTACGATAATTCTTACGGGGTCACATGGTTCGATCACATGTACCTAGATACAAGCATGGTCTATAGGTTATGCAAAGTACTGACACAACTCATTTTGGAAGAGAATTAATATTTTTCTTTAATCAGACTCATTTGAAAATCTTGTTCAAAATTTTTCTCAGCATTTTACAGATTACGTTACATGTTTCTTTTTTCTCTTGGCGTCTTCTACATACTAACTTACGCTAATCTCTTACCTTACTGATCACTATATAAAACAGACATACAGACAGAGCCCAGCCTGCAAATTTTTCACACTCACTCAAACACACTAAATTATGAACCCCTTAACATTTTCTAATAAAACCCCCAGCCCTTACACTTAAACCGCCGGCAACGTGGTTCGCGCGCGCACTCATCTTCTGTTAATTTCTTGTTGTTTACTGTCCGAAAATTATACAGTTAATTTCTTTACCCTTTTCTACTCGACCGCGGTCACATAAACTTTCCTCCTATTAAACTTTTTACTGTTCAAATATATAAATTTGTGACGAGCCCGGTTGACGGGCGGCCTGCGCAGGCTGGAGTCGATAACGAACTGCCGGCGTCTTTCCGTTCCCCACTCCGGGAGCATTTTAGTCAAGACGACGGACATCAATGCCTTCCAGTTAGTCGTCCCAGTTTCGAATCATACTAGTCACGTAGTTGTTGGAGTGACGATAGCAGACGATTTCAAATAGGCACTGGCTAATGTCATAAAAGTGGGTGGGACTTAACACAGCATTTCCGTAGTGAAACCAAATGAAGGATGAAAATTTCTCTCTCTGGCCATCTTAGTTTTTTGCCAGAGCGTCACTTGGAGCGTGATTGAGCAGTTGCGTATGTGCGCTGCCACACACAGGTACAAAGTTCTCAGAATTTTGTGGAGGTGCAGATATTCTGCCGCATTCCTCGACAACAACTGCGTCTTACGTTGTTTCACTGTTCTGTTACATTGACTTATATACGCACAAATACGTTGCACAATGATAATCCGCCCAGAATGAAATAAATAAAAATATAAATAATGTCCCAAACGGTTAAAATAAAACACCCAAAAATCGACCCGCTACAATACCCCCTCGATGAGAATTCTGCTGTCCATGACAGAAGAAATCTCATCGATAAACCCCGAAGAGGACCGGTGAGGAACTGGTGCCAACAACCCCCTGGTTCTTAACCTCATGGGTACACGACCCCCTTGGCTCAGCGACCATGGACTTATCTGAACGAGATCACTGGACTTCTCCGTAAGAGATCCCAACACCGAGAAATTGATCAGACTCGCACCATGGTGCACCTCGCCTTCTAACATGCTACCCCCAAAATCCTCAATCCCTGGCTAAAATTACTCCAGCTCCTCCGCCGATATGTTTCCCCTTTTTGCAAGCTGGGCTGCCTTTAGCAGATACTGGGCTCACACACATTAACATTACATATTATCATAACACATTAAAATAAAAACTTCCTTTTAAAATTTATTATAAATTCAAAAAATTCAATATTCAAAAAAAAATCTTTTACCAAAAAATTCTCTTCCTCTTTTTTCTAATTTTTGTTTCAATGACTTAACCTAAACATTCCTATTAATACAAGTACATCCTTACTCTAGCACGAGAACAATTTACAGCCTACCAATACAAAGCAATACAACAAAAGGAACATCATTAATACATACACAATAAAATAATCATTACTCAACATATTCACTCGCTGGCAGGCGAAACATCAAAAAAAAATTTTTTTTTTTTTTTTTTTTCAAAAAAATTTAAAATTTTCAAAATTTTAAAATTCAAAAAAATTATTCATTAAATATTTATTAAATTTATTTATTAAATAACATTTATTAAAATTATTCAAAGATTAGTTTGAATTAAGCAAACAAACAAATTAAAATTGAATTCCTACTCTACAAGCTTAGTAGGTGTATG
Organism: Magicicada septendecula; assembly: GCA_034769895.1. Taxonomy (NCBI): domain Eukaryota; kingdom Metazoa; phylum Arthropoda; class Insecta; order Hemiptera; family Cicadidae; genus Magicicada; species Magicicada septendecula. The sequence continues at coordinate 305,979,134 of CM068375.1, forward strand.
AACTCATCAGCTGATCAAAACTAGGTCAAGTACAAAACCCTTGACCTACATATGTTATGTATAATTTCTGAAAACACTTTAAATATCTGTAATATCCTAACTTGAAATACAAAACATAATAACATAAAATATTTAAAATAAACAAAATATTAATACAAATAATAATCAAATTGGCATTTAAATCATTTAAATTAAACACTTCTTGACTTTACATCAAATTTTATCAAAATTCTGTCACTGGTTGAAACAAAAAAATAAACAATTATATATATACTTTATCATGAATCTCTCTGGCTTTTCAACAATCTTACTTTAATATACTGTGGGTGATGTAAATTATTTATTCTCATTTATTCTGTCTACCTATATAATCTTTACCCCTTTGACTCCAATATTCATCCACTTCAACTCCCATGACACCCATCTCTATCAAAATATCTACTAATCAGGACACTCTAAACCCCCACTTACCATTTAACACAATTCGCCGCCTTCTCTACATATAAAAAAAAATACTCTCCAACCCTTTGTACATAGGATACGTGTTTCCTTCCCAAAACTCATCCCCTTATGTTGGTTCCTGGACCCTCCCTAGGTAACCCTTTCCGGCGCCAATCGGTCCCTATCCCGTCCCAACCCTTGTTGCGGACTCCCCAAATACACTACCCCCTAATACAAAATTGCCATCCCCAAAAAATCTCAATCTCATTACATCACTACAAATACACAAAATAACCTCCTTAACTATAAAAACAACCATATATCATTCAAAATCTACATAAAGTCTCCGCAACTACTGTGTCAACATTAATACTTCACCAACTCTGTTATATCACATCAACTCAAAACAACATTACATTATATTCATTATTTCAAACTCACATTTAACGTTTAATTCAATTTGGACAGGTCTACATGTCCCATAAAACACTTATCACCCATAAATTATCTTTTATTAATCTGCATATTCTCTTTATCTTTACTTCAAAATACCTGTAGTACACTAAACATTAATTACTTGTAACATTTACAAACCAATACACCAGTGACATTATTGCTGATCAGCTGATATCCTAACATAATTAAAACACCATGAATACCATTCAAAATTGGACAATTACATGTAATACATTATCCACACTTACTTCTATTATGTTGATTGCCTGCCAGGCGTCTAATGATGGGCTTAGAAAAAAAATTACGCACATAATGAAAATACATTTTATCAACAACTATATCTAACACACAACAATAAAATGATACCTTTAAAATTATAGTATGAACCTTATTTTACGAGTCTGAGCATATAATTATGTGGACAGAGCACAAGCATTTTTGATTGGATTACTTTGAATAAGCAAAACTTTTACGTCATAAGATTTTAAAATTCGTGACTCCTTTGCGTCACCTCCCAGCCACACACACTATTCAGGTTATGGAGGACTGTTTCGCCCTTTCGCTTCCACAGAGACTGTATATTTTGGAGCAGGGTTTTACCTCTCCGTGTCTCTGCTTCCGCTGTTAAGTTAAAATTGGTGAACATCATCATGTTCTTGTTATAAAATCATGCACCCTTAAACGGGTCTACCACCTGGCTCTGCTGTTCCTTCTCGAACAGAGTGGCAGCCGCTGTTCCATAGTTTGGTGATTCCCCTTTTTATTACCCCCCATCAATTTCAAAATACACCTTTACAACGATAACAGCTATGGCCAGTTATGGTCAGCGCGTAATCGTAATGTGCCCCAACCATAGCTGTTAAAGCTAAACCAATTCCACGGTCAGGGTTCGGTGAGGCCGTGACCGCCCGAAAATTTGGGGAATCACAAGTAAAATATCTTTCGTAATATTAAATTAAAATTTAAATGACAATCTTAATTGAGATGGGGTTTTAACCCACTTTATATGTAAGCTTAACCATTATTAACATAAAATATTTAAATACAAAATCTACAACTTTCCACCATAGCAGTTCCACACTACACTGTTATGTCCCTTCATTGAGCATCAAACTACCCCCCCCAAAATTATCCCCACATCTTGTATTGATAACAAGTTCTTATATTACCACATTTCTTCAAAACGTTCTTATACCCACTACTACTAAAATCCAACAATTATATTTGGTCACCTAATGCTAAAAAATTTAGAAGAAAAAAAAAAATTATATCTTAAATTTAAAATTATACACATCCAAAATTGTTTTGGTATTTTTTTTTTTTTTTTTTTTTTTTTTTTTTTTTATATATATATATTTACATAGGAGGCTGACTCTATTGTCATCATATAATTTGCTGACGCGACACATCGCCTGAAATGCCGGGTCTTGCTGCAAAACGGATTGGCACGAGATAGATATACTACGTGAATTCACGTCCCCCCTCTGAAACACACTACCCCCTCTCTCCTACCATTTCTTCTACCCCGCCTTCTACCGTGCGCCAAACCGTCTTGCCCCAAAACTCGTTGTTTCGGGCCAAACAGAAAATATTGTCAAAGGCTCCATTTTAATTTTGCCCTTGACACCAAAAAATTTAATTTGAATGCACTGCCTTTTATTTAATGCAGCCTCCATTATATACAAACACTCTAAGGCAGTGCAGGCACGTGACAGGCACACCAAAACCGCTGCACCATGAGTGTATAAAAAAATTTTAAGTCGAGTCACGTACCTGTTGGGGTCCCCCTCCCCGTTCAAATATGTATGGTTAAATTTCTAATTTGTACCAATTTTGGTGGAGCCGGACCATCGTTGTTTTCACTGCCCGAAGGAAGATCCTGCCAACCATGGCCCGCCTCCGAGTTCCGAATTCCACGGCCAGGACTGGTAAGATCGTGGCCGCCCGAAAATGGGGGAGGAGCCCCTCTAAAAACATAAAAGAATAATTAACTAACATTCATACCTTTACAAATTAACAAAATACTTATGCTGACCAAAATAATTTCAAATTTGTAGCGTTGTGCGTACCCACTATCTCCCTGGTTTCTCTATTCTGTAACACATATGAATTTTTCATTTTTATTTCCACTACCTCGTACGGCCCCTCGTACAATAAGAAAAACTTCTTGATCTCCTTATCTTGTGCACTTGATAAATCGTGTCGTCGTACCAATACCAGCTGTCCAATCTCATACTTCGTCCACTTACCTTTCCTATCATGGCGCTGTTTTCTCCGCTCTCCCTTCGTCAACAAACTCTCATTCGCTAGTCTAAGTTTAACATCGTTGCTAATAGTGTTGGTTTCCGGTGGATATTCAATTAATTGTTCCAAAATCCGCTGTGGGCGCTTTCCTCGTATCAACTCGTAAGGCGTGAACCCCGTCGACTCGTGGGTGGTGCAGTTTAGCCAGTTTTCAATCTTCTGCACATAGAGTGGCCACTCACTATGTTTGGCATGGCAGTATGTTCGAAAAATTCTGCCCAACTCCCTCATGACTCTCTCAGCTTGATTCGACTGTGGATGATATACGGCAGTGTGCTTTGGGATAATACCTTCCCATCCAAGAGTCTGGCGCCATCTTCCGCTGATGAACTGCGGACCGTGGTCGGATAATATCACCTTCGGCTTTCCCACGTTGATCATATAGTCGCGTGTGATTTTCTCGCTCAGCACCTTACTTGTGGCTCGCTTTACACTATATAGCCTGACATATTTAGAAAAAGTATCAAGTACAACAAAAATATGCATCACTCCACCCCTACCTTTCGGCAGTGGGCCGTACAAATCTACAGCTACTAAATCGAATGGTTTTTCTACTTTAATATAATTTAGTTCTCCCTCTAACCTATAATTTACAACTTTGGATTTCTGACATAACTCACAAACTCTAAGTATTCTTCGGACTCGTTTCTCCATGTTCTTAAATAAACAAGATTCCTTTAATACATTCACACACTTCCGTGCCCCAAAATGCCCGTATCTAAAATGACAGTCCCACACTATTTTCTCTATCAACCCTTCAGGTATGACTAATCTCCAATCTCTCTCTCTCCCCTCTACTTTTTTAAACAAACTCCCTTTAAACACTTGAAAATATTGTTTATACCCAAACTCATCTACATCTGATTCTATACTAGTAATTATTTTATTTAATTTATTATCAGCTCTTTGCATTACATTTATATCTTTCAATTCCTCCCCAAAAAGTTTATCTTCCCGGGATAGTCTATAAATTTCTATCTCTTTGATATCTCTACCTGTTCTATTTCTGTCTGTGTCTATTCGTGATAGTGTGTCTGGCACCCTGTTCTCTACACCCTTGATATATTCCCAAGAAAAATTATACTCTTGAAGAGCTAACACCCACCTGGTAATCCGGCTGTGTGTGAGTCTACAAGTATTAAGGAACGATAGCGCTTTGTGGTCCGTCCTGATGATGGTTCTGTTACCCAGCAGATACGTTCGGAACTTCCTCACTGCGAACACTATACTGAGGAGCTCCTTTTCTGTGGTAGTGTAGTTGCGCTCAGCGGCTAGCAATGTCCGGCTGGCGAAGGCGATGGTTTTATGCTCTTTCTCCTCGTCCTCTTGGTAGAGTTCCGCTCCCAATGCTATATTACTAGCATCTGTCTGTAAATAAAATTTGTCATTAAAATTGGGATGATTCATTAGTATCATGTCTGTGAACTTAATTTTGATGTCATTAAACGCCGCTCTTTCGTTATCGCCCCATCTCCATTGCTTATTCTTTTGCAGCACTGCACTTAGTCGGGCCGTCGTCTGGGCGTAGTTCCGCTGGAACTTCCTGTAAAAATTACAAAGACCAAGAAAACTTTGCAATTGTTTTATATTTTTGGGCTCCGGGAACGTCAGGATGGATTCTACCTTATCCGGATTGGCACGTATTCCTGTAGGTGTTATGATGAAACCTAAAAAATGTATCTCAGTTTGCAAAAATTTTGATTTGTCCCAATTCACCGTCAAACCTCCCTGATATAATTTCTCCAATACATATTCCAAATGCTCTACATGCTCTTCAAATGTTCTAGAGGCTATTAGTATGTCGTCTACGTATATGGTTAGAAAATCTAAGTTATGTGGTTGCAAAATTTCGTCGAGACACTTAATAAAACTAGCTACACTTGTGTTCAAACCGAACGGTAGTCTTTTAAATTGGTAATTTTTTCCGTTGAACAAAAACGCTGTATATTTTCTACTATTTACTGCCAACGGGACTTGCCAATATCCGGCGGTCAGGTCTAAAGAAGTCATGTATTTCACACCACTAAATTTCTGAAAAATCTCTTCTATCGCTTCTGGTGACTCCCGGTCTGGAATGATTATTTGATTGATTTTGCGGGCATCTAGACATAACCTCACTCTCCCATCTTTTTTGATTACTACTACTAAAGGGTTGGAATAAGTTGATACCGACCTTTCTATAATATCCCCCGCTAACATCCTATCTAATTCTGACTGTACAGCCTCCCTTTTCGAATATGGTACCGGATAACTACGTTGTACATATGGCGCATGCTCCCTCACCCTTAATTCACATTCATAACCTTTTGCCCTCCCTGGTTCCCCGGCAAACACTCCCCGATAATCCTCAACTACCCGCCACAGCGCTTTACGCTGAGAACTCCCCATTTCATCACCTTCCCTACAAAATTTAACCTCTCTTTCGGCCCATATTCTATCTCCCCTCTCTTCACTCACACTCTCTCTACACGCATGTATACTAAATTCCATATCCCTATTTATGGTTTTATCTGGTATAACCCTTATACCCGAAATCTTTACTGTGTCTAGAACCCGTTCAAAATTAACTGTTATTTGTTTATTTTCATTACTCAATTCTAAAATTCTTTTTCGAAAGTTAATGACCGCATTATTCCTTATTAAAAAATCATTACCCAAAATTACTTCTAAATTTAAACCTCTTACAACTAAAAATGTATTCTCATATTTTTCCCCATTTATTAACATGTTCAACTGGACTTGTGTTGTAACCCGTTTACTTCTAACACCCGTAATACCTACAATTGCTACTCCTGCTACTGGCAAAGACGGAATATGTTTGTTAGTTTCTTTCAATTTATTGAGTACATGTTCTGCTATTACAGATATTTCGCTACCTGTATCTATAAGTGTCAAGATTGACTTACCTTCTATTTCCAGTTTTACCTCAGTCAACCACGCCTCTTGTCTCCTCGTTTCCGTCTCCTCTTCTTCCAACAATTCTGTGGCCAAGTCCGTGTGAATCGTGTTATTCCTGTATTTATTTTCATGGACCCCGTGATTATTCCTCGACAATGGCCGGGCCTCCTCATCCATTGTCCTCCTTAGTTTCCCATTCTTTCGTCTGCGTTACGGGGCATGTATACTCTGCCCATCTGCTGATTTCCTCCTTCATTTCTCAGATTCTCTACTCGTCGGTCACCGTTCCTCTGCTGTGGGTTGTTGAACCTCGGTGGTGTTCTCGGCTGCTGTCCGGGCCTCGTCCTTCTACATCTATAACAGAAATTACGATCAGCATAATTTTCCACCAGACACCCGTCACATTTCCACATTGGGTATCGTCTGTCCCGTTCTCGACCATTGTGTGTGGTTCCTCCGTTTGGTCCTCCTCTTGGTACATAATTACCTCCATTTTGTATATTATGTTGTTGTATGCGTCTGCTGTCTTCCTGGTCCTTAATATTCTGAAAAACGTCTAATACTTTTTCTAATTCATTTATGTCGCTTACCTCTCTGGTCATCAATGTGATCTGCACCTCCCTTGGTAGGTGCTTGCTAACGTGGCGTACAAACGACTGGAATGGCAACGGTGGTTCCAAATACTTCGCTTCGTTGTACAGCTTCATCGTATATACTGTGATACTACGGTTGTTTCTTCCAAAACTCCCAGTTCCCATTATTTGACTTCGCAGTATCTCCTGCTCCTCCTCCGACCAGTATTTGTTCCGAAATGCTCTTTCAAAATCTCCATAACTCTCCCATTCGTTTCGATGCGTCTCCGCCCATATCTCTGAATCACCTTTAAAACATTTCAAAATTTTTATAAGTTTAACCTCCCAGCTACTACCATTAAATCTGTCAAACTCCCGTACTCGATTTAAAAATTGCATTGGATGCACTCTCCTATTTTCATTACTAAAATTTTCTAATTCTATTTCATTGTTTGTGTCACGTGTCATAAATACGCGTTCAGTAACATTGTTTACATTTTGATTTTTTACTACACTTAATTCATCTCTCATATTATTAATATTCTGTTCAAGTGAATATAATTTTTTGTCATTACTATGTTCAGACTGTACGTTATTCTTTGCTATCACATCGATAGATTCATTTACTGCTTGTATTTCTGTCTTATAATTATTTTCAATTTCATATATTTTAGATTCTATCTTACTTTGGTGTTCATCAATATTCTGACTAAATTTTTCAACTGTCATTACTACACTATTCAACTTACACTCAGTTTCAATACTACATTTATTAATTTTGGATTCTATATCATTGTTATACTCATTCATTGAATTTATTAAATACTCGTTATTCTCATTTATCTGCTTCTCAACTCTATCTATCTGACTATCTATTTCATTAAATTTAACATCTACCTTTTGCATTGAATCATCTAACTTGGTTTCTACTTGGTTAACTCTATTGGTAAATTCTACTTTGGTATTTTCACAACGTCTATTAATCTCATTAATATCATTTTTCAATTCATTATTCAGATTTTTTAATACATTGAATTTAGCGTCAGAGTCATTTTTTAATACATTGAATTTAGCGTCAGAATCACTCTTCTGTTCACTGAATTTTAACTCTAACATCGCCTGCTGCTTGTCTGAACTCTCTTTCATACTACATACCATGCTACATAAATATTTCATCATATTATTGTTATCTGAGTTTTTATTTTGAATTGGGGTTGAATGAATTCCTTCATCCATAATTCTTGATTCTGTTTCACTTATTTCTATTTCATTCTGACTCACACTTGGAGTCGAGCGTGCTTCAAAGTTACTAATGTTCGAGTCGTCGAACACTTCGACACTCATTTTATTTACATTATTTTCGTTATTTGACATTTTGTATTATTGATATGCTTAAATTAAATAAATTGCTTAAATGGATTAATTAAATAAATGGTGTCATTACTTAAATTTGTAATATAATGCTAGGTCGCTATGCTAACCTAGAACACGCTTGTATCCCTGTCGATGCGGAATTCAATTAATTAATTATAATTAATTAAATTCGTGCCTGTTCCGTGGCGCCAATTGTGACTTGCTAATCAATCACATATATTATTATAATTAAATGTCCAATTAAATTGTTACTTACCGTTACGATAATTCTTACGGGGTCACATGGTTCGATCACATGTACCTAGATACAAGCATGGTCTATAGGTTATGCAAAGTACTGACACAACTCATTTTGGAAGAGAATTAATATTTTTCTTTAATCAGACTCATTTGAAAATCTTGTTCAAAATTTTTCTCAGCATTTTACAGATTACGTTACATGTTTCTTTTTTCTCTTGGCGTCTTCTACATACTAACTTACGCTAATCTCTTACCTTACTGATCACTATATAAAACAGACATACAGACAGAGCCCAGCCTGCAAATTTTTCACACTCACTCAAACACACTAAATTATGAACCCCTTAACATTTTCTAATAAAACCCCCAGCCCTTACACTTAAACCGCCGGCAACGTGGTTCGCGCGCGCACTCATCTTCTGTTAATTTCTTGTTGTTTACTGTCCGAAAATTATACAGTTAATTTCTTTACCCTTTTCTACTCGACCGCGGTCACATAAACTTTCCTCCTATTAAACTTTTTACTGTTCAAATATATAAATTTGTGACGAGCCCGGTTGACGGGCGGCCTGCGCAGGCTGGAGTCGATAACGAACTGCCGGCGTCTTTCCGTTCCCCACTCCGGGAGCATTTTAGTCAAGACGACGGACATCAATGCCTTCCAGTTAGTCGTCCCAGTTTCGAATCATACTAGTCACGTAGTTGTTGGAGTGACGATAGCAGACGATTTCAAATAGGCACTGGCTAATGTCATAAAAGTGGGTGGGACTTAACACAGCATTTCCGTAGTGAAACCAAATGAAGGATGAAAATTTCTCTCTCTGGCCATCTTAGTTTTTTGCCAGAGCGTCACTTGGAGCGTGATTGAGCAGTTGCGTATGTGCGCTGCCACACACAGGTACAAAGTTCTCAGAATTTTGTGGAGGTGCAGATATTCTGCCGCATTCCTCGACAACAACTGCGTCTTACGTTGTTTCACTGTTCTGTTACATTGACTTATATACGCACAAATACGTTGCACAATGATAATCCGCCCAGAATGAAATAAATAAAAATATAAATAATGTCCCAAACGGTTAAAATAAAACACCCAAAAATCGACCCGCTACATGGTCATAGGCAAAATATAGTGTTCAAATACTTTGTCTCATTGGGTTCTCAGTAGTACGTAATCCAGAAATATTTAAACAAAATTGATGATATAAGGGATTCTTGTATAACCCTTTGTTCTTTCAAATGTAGTCACTACCTACATTTTCTTCAGCTTACACACCTTATTACCTTGCTATAGATTTCTCACTCCATTTATCAACCCTGCCAGTATTCCTATGTCATTGCTTGTCATTGCTTTCTATAGTTTTCATTTTGAATGAGAATCACATCCATTCCTCTGGCTGATAAATTTAAAATGCACATACATTTTTTGTTTTGTTTTTGTTTCTATTATGTCAGTTGTGGAATGGTGTGAATGTGATTTGAGGATTAACTTCCTGGAGTTTTGTTTATTGTTTTCTAGGTTTTGTATTGCCCCATATGGTCTCTATCTTCCTGAAACCGGAGTAAGTAAATATATTTGTAAACATTAAGTGTGTTTTAAATAGAGTAGTCAGATAGTTTAGTTTATTTCATACAAACAGAATAAAGATTTTCAAATGTGTGTTTTCAACAGTAGTCTGCTTCATATACTTCTGTTCGTGATGTTCTCTGTGGTTAATTCCCTCTAGGTTGTCACTTTATCATATGTCATTTGTGCACTAAAAACAACATTTTATTTTCTAAACTTGCTTATTTTCTGCAAATATTGGTATTCCTATAGTTTTTATTACATCAGTCTCATTAATGCTGTAGACATGAGGTGATACAGGTGGCTCTCTTTCTAATTATGCTCCATATCGTTCTTGATTCTAACGTTGTGTGATGCAGTGCAGTTTTTAAAAATTCCTGTGCTCTTTGCCTTAACTTTATGTAATATCATAACAGTAATAATATAAACAATGTATGTTTTTTTATCTAATCAGTCTCAATACTTTGTGATCACATCTTGCAGTGGTGAACTAAAAAACAGCATTATTAACTGGTTCAAGACATAAGCAGCAAACTTTTATGACAGTGGAATTAGGAAGCTGCTGAAACTTATAAAATATTAAAAGACGTCTGTGGTGATTATATGAAAAATATAGATTGTAGAAGAATGTTGATTTATATTTTTTTGTTATAATAACTCATTTTCATATTTTAAAGCCTTCTTCTTATTTGGAAATGGCATGTAAAAAAATATTTTGTAAATATTTGAGTACGGTTTTATCATAGTCTTTTATCAGGGTTTACTTTCTCTAGATTGATTGTATTCCTGTGTTTTGGAGGCAAGTAAGGATGGATAATTTACTGGGTCAAACAAGATGCACCATACCTCATCTGCTCCCCATTTGATACCTGTCTAGGAAGGGACATCCTATGATTAGCTACACTATCACAGGCATAGTCCTTAACTTCTTCACTGGCGCATACAAATCTCCTTGTCTGTACAAACAATACTTGCTTTAAGACAATATTGTTTGAGAATGATTAAAAGGATTTTAGTAATTTTAATGTTACAAATCATTTGTAGAAATTTAGTGTAATTTATATGCATTACATCAAAGGTACTCATCAAAATTTTTGTTTTATCAAGTAAAAAATCATTTATAATTGTTTTTCAATATGCTGAGCCTGGTTCAGGAAAATCTTGCTTTAGGTTGCGCAAAGCATGTTTTTTTAAGTGAGGTCCATTTTGAAGTGCAGATGATTTGTTATGCCCAGAAGTCTAAAACTTTGATCATAGTCATTATCAGTCTCAGTGCATTTTTGATATTTCTGAATTTCTACCGTTTGTGCCTTGAACCTGTTAGGAAAACCATTTTTCATGTAATCATCATTTTTGAACCACTGAAATTTTTATCTATTTCTTTAAATTTGTGATAAGTGGTAGTCACTTGGTGCAAGATTGGGGCTATAAGATAAACAACTTTCTAGCCAAATTTTCTAAGAGTAACAGTTTGAACTTAGGTCTTTGGTTGAACATTATCATGCATAACATGATACCACTGGATAACAAGTTAAGTGTTTGTTTTAAAAATAGCACATGTACGTTTCAGTAGGGTTTTACAGTACATGTCAGCATTAACAATTCGTATTGATGTTCCATAAAATCAATCAACATGAAGTCTTTCTTATCTCTTTTTTTTTTTTTTGAAGCAATGAAGGTTCTTTCTCAAATTTATTTCTTTAGAAATGTTGAGTGTTGGGATTGCATTGAATTTGTATAGGAAACCCATTTCTCCTCTTCAGTGATGATGTGTTCAAATAGCCCATTCCATTTATTTTCAAACCATTGCAAAAATGTTAGAGATGAAGCCTGACATTTCGGGTTGTGAGTATTGGTTACCGTTTTTAACACCCATCTAGCACTCAGTGTGTGTAACCAAGTTTCTCTATCACAGAGTCATAAATTACTGAGCATAGAACATTGAATATAGAATTCTGAAACCATAAATTGCCAATTTCACAATTTTTTGCATTCACTTCTGTCTGTTATCACTGTTGGGTGACTGCAATGCTCTTCATTGTGAACATTTGTCCCTCCTTTCCTAACAAATGACTCCATTACCTAACTTTGCATCACTCATAATGTTTGGACTACAAACCTCAGAAAATTGTGAGTTTTAGTAGTATTGTTGTCTTTTTGTTAACAGATAACATATCACCATAAAAACTTCAAAGTTGGTGGGATTATCCATCATAGTATTTATGGTAACTGCTCGTTCACATCAATAGTGATTTAGCTCATGCCCACAAAATAGCGGGCAGCTGAGTATTATGTCATATTACAACACAGTGAATGAAGGATTACACTTACAAGGTCTGACAATTAGTTCGTGAACTCGCCACCATTTAGTGCTGAGGGCAGCACTATACAAGCAGCTGTGTAAGATTTCATAACCTTGGTATTTCAGTGTCTCACAGCAGTGTTTGTGTTGACATGTGGTGGATTTGTGCTGAGTGGTGTGCATTGTTGTTTGTGCTTGTGTGTGTGTGCACTATTGTGCAAACATCTGAGCTGGAATTAGAGCAATGAACAAACATCAAATTTCTGGTGAAAATGGGCAAGAGTTGGGTTTGAAATACAGGAAATGTTAGTGCAGGAATGAGAATGCCATGAAGAAAACAGCGGAGTTCAAATGGATTAAACAGTTTTCTGAGGGGAGGGAACAAGTTACTGATGATGAAGAGGTAGGGCGGCCAGTAACGAGCATAACGGATGAAAACATTGTCAAAATTCTTTAAATTATGCGTACAAATCAGCAACTGACCATGAGATCCAAGTCAGACCAAGTGAACATTGATAGGAAAACTGTGCAGAAAGTTTTAACTGAAGCCCTTCGCATGCGCAAGGTGTGTGCCAAAATGGTCCCAAAGCAGCTCACCGATGAGCAAAAGCAAAGGAGGGTTGAACTGTGCACAGACCTGTTGGAGAGACAAGACGATGTTTTGGGCCAAATAATCACAGGTGATAAAACCTGTATTTTCGCGTATGACCCTGAAACAAAGCGACAAATTGCCCAGTTGAAGTCACTTGATTCTCCATGACCAAAAAAGTTCTGTCAATCAAAATCAAAAATCAAAACGTTGTTGATAACCTTTTTTATATCTGTGAGATTGTTCACTATGAATTTGTACCACCATGACAAACAGTTAACCAACTGTACTATTTGAGGGTGCTGTAAAGTTTGCGTGAAAAAAGTGAGACACAAATGAGTGGAACTTTTTGCCAACAACTCATGGCTTGTGCATCATGACAATGCACCTGCGCACACAGCACTGTCTGTACAGGAGTTTTTGGCCTGGAGATAAATAATTTTGGTAGACCACCTGCCATACTCACCTGACCTTACCCCCAATTACTTCTTTCGTTACCCAAAGATTACAGAAGTTTTGAAAGGAAGACATTTTGATGGCATTGAGGACATTAAGGCTAATATGATGGCAGCTCTGAAGGCCATTCTAGAAAAAGAGTTCCAAAATAGCTTCAAAGGGTGGAGTAGGTGCTGGCATTGGTATATAGCTTCCCAAGGGGAGTACTTTGAAGGTCACCACAGCGGTATTCAGCAATAAGGTATGTACCATATTTTGTAGGATGAGTTCATGAACTTAATTGTCAGACCTTGTACTTGCTACAGATCACAGTATTTTGAAAATGGACCTTACTTGAAAAATATACCGTGTAAAATTAGCCTGACTCAGAAGGGTTGTTTCTGAGTGTAAAGTATAAAGTTACACGAATGATATTTTGTGCACATTGTGGATCAGTGCCCCCAGTTTGCCTGTGAGTTAATGGAGAATTGATAGAAAAATAAAAAAAATATATATAAATATTTGGGAATAGTCAGTGAAGGAAAAAACTGACTTAGGAGATCAGATTAAGAATTGGACAAACAAGAGCAGTGTTTAATAAGATGTACAAACTATTGTGCAGTAAAGACCTAAATCTGACTGTCGAGATTTGAGTGTTGAGATGCTAGACATTCTCAGTTTTGATGTACGGAATGGAAGCTTAGACTTAAATAGAATATTACTGATAGATTGGAGATGTTTGAAATGAGGACTTATAGAAGAATTTTAGGAATCAGTTGGATAGACAAAGTCTCTAATATTGAGGTGCTGAAATGAATGCAGAAGAAGAAAGAAATTATTAATACCTTTAAAATCAAGAAAACTAGAATAAGTGACAACATAATGTGCAGAGGAAGACATAACCTTGTACAAGTTTTTGTTCAGGGCAAGATCCAAGGGAAAAGGAATCTGGGAAGAAGCCACAGTTCCCGGTTAATGGACCTCAGAAACTGGTACAACTACAGCACACTGTCTTATGTAGGGCTGCTATGTGTAGAGTTCATATTGGCATGTTGATTGCCAACTTTCTAAGAGGAGATGGCTCTTGAAGAAGAAGAAGAAGAAGAATTTTGCCTGCCTTGTGGACAGTACAAATGTCATTTCCTTATCTGGAGCATTATTATATTGTCAAAGATATCAATGAAAAATCCCTCGTAGACTTTAGGTTTGCTCAGCACAAAGGCCTATATAGAATATATATGAGTAGATGTCATAAAAATCTTTTTTGTTTTTATTAGACCTTACCAAATTTGAATTGCATGTTAATTGAATTTACTAGACAATTTATCAGTTCACTGAATTTAAATTAGTGAAGTTTTGTATATTGTTTTTATTGTAAACAGTGTGAAAGTTGTTTAATTAAATATGATATAATGTATTTAGTGATGAAATGATTGAGTTCATAACTTGTATGTAGTCTCTGACTTTTGTTATCGTTTTCTTTTTTACATTTAATTCAGGATTTAAAAAAATATTTTCCATTTTAAGTTAATTTTTGTATTTACAAATAATAAATATGTTGTCAACTTTCTTAGGTAAATCCGTATGGAGTAAAAGTAACTGTATCGCTTCCACCTGATACTGATACTCCAGGTTTTGCTAAGGAAGAAGAATCTAAACCATTAGAAACTCGGTTGATATCTCAGAGTGCTGGGCTTGTCTCTCCTGATACTGTTGCCATTCAGTTGTTAGATGATGCTATTGTGAGTATGTTAACTTTGTATTATTATCTTGTCTTCTTCTTATCTTATCTTCTTCTTATCTTCTTATATATAAAAATGAATGTTTCTTTGTTTCTTTGTCCCGTATGTGTTCCTATACCATTTATCCGATTGCGATGAAACTTCGGTGAGTTGTTGTGCGCACGCCCGCGAAGGTTTCTGAATTTTTTTCGATGGGGTCCTTTGGGGGGTTCTTTGGGGTCTTCCACATCTCCTCCTAAACCACTGGCCCGATTTCAACCAAACTTGGCACAAATATTTTACGCAACAGGAGAACCAACATAGGATAGGTGTTTTTTCGATGGGGTCCTTTTGGGGGTTCTTTGGGGTCTTCCACATCTTCTCCTAAACCACTGGACCAATTTCAACCAAACTTGGCACAAATATTTTACGCAACGGGAGAACCAACATAGGATAGGTGTTTTTTTCGACGGGGTCCTTTGGGGTCTTCCACATCTGCTCCTAAACCACTGGACCGATTTCAACCAAACTTGGCACAAATATTTTACGCAACGGGAGAACCAACATAGGATATGTGTTTTTTCGATATGATCCTTCGGGGGTCCTTTGGGGTCTTCCACATCTCCTCCTAAACCACCGGACCGATTTCAACCAAACTTGGCACAAATATTTTACGCAAAGGGAGAACCAACATAGGACAAGTGTTTTTTTCGATACGATCCTTTGGGGTCTTCCACGTCTCCACCTAAACCACTGGACCGATTTCAACCAAACTTGGCACAAATATTTTATGCAACGGGAGAACCAACATAGGACAGGTGTTTTTTCGATACGATCCTCTGGGGGGTCCTTTGCGGTCTTAAAAAACTATTAGATCTGGTTACTATGGCAACCCAATAGAATAGATTCTGTTCTAAATATATTATCGCATTAAATTGAAGACCACGCGAACGAAGTTGTGGGCAACAGCTATTTATTTTTAAGAAGCCTACTTTAATTGAACTTTATTAATTAAACTAACATTTTCATTACGTACAACGTGAAACTCCGTAGCGAAGCACGGGTATTCTGCTAGTACATTATATTCTAGGAAACTCAAATACAGTAAAACCCCATTATAATTCTCATTAAGGGACCATGTGAAAACTGCGTATTAATCAGGAACACGTTTTTTTATGTTAGAAGTACAATGACTTTGTTAAATGATTAATAAATGCATAAAAGTTAAAAACAAAACTTGTAAAGAATTTAATTCTGAGAAAAATGGTGTAAATAAAGTCAATAAAAATCAACAAAAAATTCTAATTTTGGTTAAAAACAATACAATACGTTTTTAGGCAAAGATTTTTCTGTTTTACGTCGGATATCATGAAAGTTATGGGAGATACAGTTCCGCGACCTGTTTTATTCGATTTTTCAGGTCAAAAACCATAAGAAACAACAGAATTCGCCCCTTAATTTACCTTCCCAGAATTTCAGAAAGTCTTCATTTACCGAACCCGGGCGAAATCTTTCGCTAGCCGTAACTCGCTTACAAAGCGTTTCCGGACATATGTTTATATGAACGTTTTTCTTCTTTTACACTATAGAACCATTTCTCAAATTATTTCCCTCTCTTCCCGGGACACCCTGTATATACTGTATTACTGTATATTCATACTTTTCATACATACATTAGCACTTTTATGAAAATACTGCATTTAAATACAATTTTTAAGCAGAGTTCAAATCTTTTTCAGTAACTTTTTTCAGTTAACTTATTTCACTACTGACTTATTTCACTTAACATTAAATATTCAGTTAATTCTATCAAAAAATTCGTTTATAGTTGTGTGCTTCGTACGTGAATCTGTGCAATGAATAATCACATTATCTACACAATTCAAGTATGAATTCATCCTAACGGACATTTCATCACAAGAAGCACTTATAAATTGTCTTATCACTCTTAGTGCTGTGAGGGCTTCCTGCTGTGTGGGAAATGATTCGTCATGTGATTTGTCTGCTCCATCACCATCTTTGTCACCTGTGGCATGGTTTTCGATGATAATCATCTGTATCGAGTATTTGTAAAGTCACTGCCCCATTGGCTATAGGTACAAAATCCTCCAAGTTAATGTGTCCCAACGTTTCATGCACAACACCCCAGTCCTCATCCTTATGAATTAGATCAGAAGAGGGATCAGATTGAGGGACTGAGTTATTGGAACCCTATAAATTAGAAAAAGGATGGTAACTGCGGGATCAGACAAATACATGGTACACATAAACTTTAATAAAACCAATCAAGTTTCTTACCTATTGAATCCAGCTTTTCTGAAGCAATTTGCAGTAGCGAAGGCTGGAGTACTTCCCATGGAGCAGTGACGAAATTTAAAGCATCCAGAAGAGTGGCATGTTTTGATTCTCCACTTGCAATACATTTGCTTGAGAAGTTTTATTGTAACCTTGTCCATAGACTGAAGCTTACTTGTACATGGAGATTAAAAGGCAAGTTCCATATTTTTGAGATCCTTATGGTGGATGGGGTATTCGTCTGTAAACAACAGAATATTGCGTGTGGCTTTCATCATTTTGTTGTCCAAATCCTTAAACCTCACAACAAACAAATTGAGAGTCATCTGTGCACGTGCGTGACTCTTATAATCATATGGCAAGTTTTTTATGTTTTTAAAGCATTGTGGTTTCACTGATTTTCCCACCATGACTGGAGGTAGTTTCTCAGAGCCATCAGAATTTACAGCAATGAGCACTGTGACTCTGTCCTTACTTAATTTTCTTCCATGATACTTAATTTTCTTCCATTATTATTTGTAATGTTGATGACTGTTTCCGAATAAATCAGGAAGTTGCTTCTGATTTAGAGTAGTGTTTTCGTAGGATTTCTAATTTATCTGATACAGAAAGTCCTTTCTGTTTAATAATCATCGCAGTCACACTCGGGTACTCACAACCGTATTATACCAAGCACAACCAGACTCTAACCAGCAAAAACTAAATACTGTACATGCATCAGTGCATTAGATTGAGCGGGAATGGATGCTTACAGGATGGCTGTTTGGTAAATTGTTAAGGTAACATGTCATTGAAGTCACTCATAGATGGCAAACATAGATTGCATTTGTCAGTATCAAATTTTCACATCTGTTAAATAAGCTGGTAGAGTACAACAGATGTTTATACATCCAGTATGCTGTTCTAGTGATCAAGCAGCTTTCAGTTATATTTGCGTAAATGTAAATGTAAAGGCTGAGGAAAGTAAATGTTCCCACAGTTACAGTACAGTACTGAATTTAACAGAGGGTTCTATGCAAATTTGCTTTGAACAGGTTTTACTGTGTAGTGAAAAACAGCATATTATGTGGGATTTGAGCAAAAAAAAAGCATGTCTTGCATGGTATATCATAATAAGTGGGACGGTGGTTTTTAATGGGGTTCTACTGTATAAGGTCACAAAAATTCTGAATGTCTGTATGGTTGAGTCACAATAAATTTCCCTCAAGTTGTCTCGTAGCAGAGAGTTGGGAAGTACAGGAAATGTATCAATCATGATCGATATCACAATCATGATATTGTGGCTGTATCCAAAATTCAGGTAGTAAACTTTATCTTCTTAGTACTAAATGAATTTTAATGTTTTACATGGAAGACTTATCAATGCATTACAAGGTAACTAAATTTCAAGAAATGCACAGAAGCAGTGTAAGCAATGCCGTCCTTACCTATGAGTAACACATCAGATGCTCATTTTTAAAAGTCACATTATGAATTATGTCATTAGTACAATAAATAAAATATCCCTTACCAACTAAAGCAATAATCTAAAGAGTTATGTAGTGCTGACAAGTGAGATAGTATTCTTGAATCCAAGAACTGGGTCCAAACAGTATGTCAAGGTAGTGGGGAGATTTGGAGAAACAGTGGATATACAACAAATGGAGAAAGTTTTATTAGTTTTAATAACAACACTCACTTAAGATATTAAATGGATTCTGCCAACATAAGAATGATTACATACTTATAAGGACACAAAGTATGGACCAAATAAGATCTTTAACAGGTTATGTTATATGTGTCTAACAAAAACAAATTATTTTCAAGATGTAAGAGTGCAGAGGGAAGCATATTGCAGCTCTGATCATCAGAGATTCTGCAAATTTGTTTACATTTATATATTTACCCTATCACCATCGTGTTAAAGAGGAAAACAGTTATTGTAAAAGAATAAGGTTGAAGCAATAGGATATAATATTAATAATCACATGAACAATTAGTACTTTTTTAAAAGTTAAGATTAAGAATAGTATTCAGATGTTAACTTTATTCTTGTCCACGTGCTGTATAATCAATTTAAGTGAGTACAAATTTAAAGTTTGAGCAATAACATGGTTCTTTACAGTGCTTAAATGAATGGTTCTTAAAAACAGTACTGGTGTTAAAATCCACAAGCATGTTTGTGTTATTTATGGACTGAACGTTTTGAGTGACCATAAGTCAGACAGTTGTGTTTGTTTGCTTCAAGAAGGGAGGATGAATATTGTAACACAACAAAATGTTACATAACCTAGACGTGTACCAAAAGAATAAATAAGGGCATGGAAATAATATAAGTGAATAATTAATGATGAAAGTAGCAAAGAAGAGAAGGACCAACGAAGAAGAAGGACCACAAGAAGCAGTAAGGAATACACTGCATGACACTACAACAAATACTATGACTGACTCTAACTAATGGACAAGCCAAGTTCACTATAGGCTGTCAAACAAGCCAGTCAATGACATAAATGTAAAGTCATGTATTGATAAAATTAATTAAAGAATGACAAGAATAATATAATATCAGCAACAGTATTTGGCTGAAAATAAATGAACCATGACCAGTAAATAACAATGCCTATGACTAAGACTAGCTATGGCCACAATGTAAAGTTAAAACTAGCATTACAAACCCCAAATGTAATATTAAGAAGTAAGAATACTTGTACGAGGAAACCTTATATGAATAAGTAACTTCCTCATTATACCAAATGTAACTAATGACCATTATTGAGGCATAAACCGATGCTAAAGGTATGCGTAGGCTACACCTAAAACAAATGTTTGTCAGTGAATTAATAAGTAGAAAGAACTACTAGTGTACGTAAAATCTACTGAACAATCAATATAAATAAATGTAACAGTGAATATCACCACTCAATTATTAATGAGTAACATTAAGTTGAGTAGGATAAACAAAATGTAATTAGAAAGTAAGGATTCTTCATAGTAATGTATCACCATAGTTAAGCTAAGATTTAATAATTGTATTCAATAAATAGATATTAAGTATAACGACGAATGTGTTAGTGTTCCGACAAAGACGTTTAAAAGAAAACGCGATGTGAAACACTAAATATAACTAGATAGGTAATAATCGTATTTGGCTTCGCTAGCAGAAGACAGTGCGAAACCATGTTTCTGAACATTATTTATTAGCAATGTCAGAGAAAGTGCGATTAAAACCAGTGTTAAGTCATATCAAATTAAAGCTCATGAACTATTCTTTAATTTGATAGTAATAGACCCGCGATCGCAACTATAATAAAGAGGTAGTATGCGGTAGCATCATTTGTTATTATAAAGTGAGAAATTGGTTGGTTAAGACTAACAACAACGAAAGTTGTCAAAGACGTTTGTCAAACGACGGTTGGAAAACAATGCGTCATTTTTGTAACGGCTGTTGGAGCCAATCAAAAATTAGCTTATTAAACGAATTCATCACCTAAGCCCCGTGAAGCGAGGGGGTATATAATCAAAAACCAAGCGAAATCATTACACTTTATTGTCATCATCGAGAGCGAGAAGGTGTCGCTCGTCACCTCAAAATTTTTAATAACTTAGCGTATCATGTAAACAGTGAATCCGTTTAACCGTTTCTTCAAGACCGATAACTACACAACAATTTATTAACAGGAAATGCATCGATGTGAAGTAATTATTTTTATTTTGTGCACGATATTTAGAACGAGAGAAAGATTATTAACCAGTATTTAACTTAGTCCGAATTTAGTTAGAAGAGGACTATTATTCTCCGTTCTTAGTTCGTGTGAAGTGTAATGAACCAGGGTCACTATAATCCGACCACTGGAGTGTTTAAAATAAATTTTAATCTATAAGATTAAAATACAAAAGGTAACATTGTGACAATTCATTTTATTCATCTGTGTGCACTTGTATTTCTTCAACACAAAATTGTACTGACGCAAAAACATCAAAACTTTCTATCTGTTACACTGTGATCAAATTTATTTAGCGGATTTGTTAATCCCACATAAGATTTGTATTAGTCTTAAGTGATAAAATATTTGTTAATAATTAAGTCAGCGTGATCAATGCTAACCTAGCAGTAGGTACGAATTTTAAAAAAGAGGCCGAATTAGTAAATATTATCATTAACGTCTGTATAGGCATAAAGTAGTTCTTTCTTGTATTTAAAAGAGCTTACGCCCGAGATATAAAATAATATTTAATTAAAAGTTAATCTGGTAATAACCAGAAGAGTCGATTTGTTCTATCTGAGCTAGTTTGTAGGGTAAAGGTACGAAGTAATTGCAATTTTATATTAATGTATCTATTATACTTGTAATTGTTTGAATTTATTCTCAAGGGTATGAATAAAACCCGTTTGTTATCAGTATAAACCTTGACTCTATTTATTTCAAAGAGTGAATTAATAATTAACTTTGAACACAAAAATAACTGAAGAGAGGTTGTATTTTGTTAGATTTGAATTGCCATAAGTGCAATAAGCATTAATACAAATTTTAAAGAAAAATTATCAAATATTTAATCTCATTAATTGGTTTTTCATGGGATTTTCCTGAAATAAACCCGTGTGGCGCCCTTATCAAACAAGGAGTGATCTAACCTTGTCAATAAAGCAAGCTGGTATTAAGTCCATCTTGGCAGCTTATTAATTACTATAAGTGAACTTCAGAACTACTAGTATCACGATCAGGTACGTGAAAGTTTATTATTATAAATTTTTGTTGTCCAGACGAGACTTAACATTACGTACTTTGACGACAATTAACCTAGAAGAGGAGTTTCGCCGCCAGATCGACGCTACGGCTACCTTCATCAGTCGACCAGCGATTAACGCTTTATTCACTAAATTGATCAACCATTACTAATCAAACAGTATTTATTAATTATTACTGCAATTATTTTAGAAAAGAGTTCATTGTTTTAAATATTAATAATTATAATCGATTCATAACTTAACTTTAATTTTAAATTAAAATCAAAACACATTTAAATTTTTTAACACGAGTAACCTAGTACGTTACAATTTGGCGACCAGCAACGTGAGGCTGTGTAAATATTAAGCGAATAAATTTTTAATATAAATAATAAGCCCGGCAAATACAAGAGAACAGCCACGCCACATACACACAAACACGACACAAGATACAAGGCCAGCCGAGTGGAAGATATACAAACAGATACAGAAATAAATACAGAGACACAAGAGACGCAACCAACGTCCGAGATGGAAGTCGCGACGAATAATAATGTAGAGACCCAACCAGAAGAAACGCCTCCTGCAGAACCGGAAGTGGAAGTAACGGTCGGCGACCAACCAGACAAACTGACCGAAGAGACAAGATGGAATAGCATGATGATGGAGCAATTCGGGTCACTGAAGGAAGACAGCCAGAAAAATAACGAACTACTAACTAAAAAATTAGACGATAACAATAAAAATATAGAATCAATTAATAAAAATATGGAATCGTTAAAAGAAGATAATCTCCGAAATATGGAATCATTGAAGGAAGACTTGAATAAGAAAATAGACGATACCAATAAATCCATGGACGCATTAAATAATAAAATAGACGACAACAACAGAGCGTTGAAAGAAGATTTGAATGCAAAATTAGATGATATCAGCAAGAAGATGGAGGAAAATAATGAGAAAATTAACACGAGAGTAGACACGGAAATAACAGTCGTGAGAAGAGAAATTACGGAAGTGCACGAAAGGTGTGATCAAGATTTAAAACGGACTAGAGAAGAGGTCGACGGGAGGATTGACATCATCGAAGAAATAACTGAAGCCCGGATCGAGTCGCTGAAAAGGATGAGCCAGGACGAGATCAAGCGAGTGAGAACAGACGTGGGTGAACGGTGCGAAGAAATAAATGCGTCGGTGGACGCTGTAAGAACATCGACAGTTGCAAACAGAGAAAAAATAGAAGAACTACGACAACGGGAGATCGTGCAGATGAGGGAAGAGATAGAAATTATCCGTAATCGTCCAGTACAGGGTCAATACATCCAACCGACAGATAACCGAGATGTAATAAACTTCAAAAACTACAAGAAAACCCCGATCGAGTTCTTAGAACGCGTAGACGAAAACTTGACCAGGATTCGAGAGAATAGGTGGACGGTGATAAGGAGTCTGATCGATGAGTATTTTAAAGAGATTTATGACAATTGGTGGACTGCCACCCGCCACGAAGTCCAGAATTATGAAGAATTTAAGACGCAATTCCGGGCAAAGTATTGGTCGGAGGCCACACAGAATATAGTGCGTGACAACATCTGCCACGGCAAGTATGACGCAAGTAGAGGAGCTACTCTGACCTCTTACTTCCTAGGTAAGGTGTGTCTGGCGCGTAACGTGGAACCGAAAATACGGGAGGAGTGCCTGGTTACCAAACTTTCTTACCATTTCGAGGAGGGAGTTGCCAAAGCACGCCAGTGGGGACAAGTGAAGACAATTCAAGCCATGTCAGCCTTACTTGAAGACCAGGAGCATGAAGGTTATTATAGAAGAAGCCGACGAAGGAACGAAAACTTCCAGGACAGGAGCGGTAATACCAATAACAATAATTCAAATTTCCGAAATTACCGAGGTAATTTCAATACCAATGTTAATAATTCAAATCAAAATCATGCTAATAATAATAACGAAAATAACTATAGACCCAGTAACCAATACAATAACAATAATAATACTGGTAACTATAACAATAATAATACAAGACGGCCGAATTATAACAACAACCCTAACCGACCCCAGAACCAAGGCGGAAATAACCCACCACAACAGTACCGTAGGGCTAACTATGTTCATGCCAACTACGAACCAGGTAGGAGGCAATACTACCCAAGGCGCGATAGTTTCAGTGGAGACAGGAGGAATGCAAGGGGCGGACGTTGGAGAAGTAATAGCATCGAAGGCGACAGCCGCAACAATGATTATCGGCCGCAAGTTCACTTTGCTCCATACCATGAACAGAATCATCATGGAGGACGGCCGGAAACAGAAGAAAGAAACCAAGTAGACACGCAAGACAGGCGCCATGAAGAGAATGCCATCTCTTTAAGCACCTCGCGGCAGTGAGAAACTACGTAGACCCCTCGCTGATCCATTCTATTGGGTACAATTACGACACAACTTCGAGCAAAATCACTATATTACGAAGTCATTACCTCAAGAATATTAGACAAGAGCTGTTAGAAGAAGAAGGAACGGATCACCGTCAGTGCACCCATGACATAGCGTACGTGACGGCACAAATTAATGGAGTGACAACAACATTGATGATTGACACGGGAGTTTCATTAATGGACAGTACGGAACTCAGCCGCATTCAGGAGGAAGGCAAAGCAGTAATACCAACTCTACCTATTACTAATATCATCCTAATGGGAGCTACTGGATGCCAGAATAAGACAGTCAAGAAACAAGTTAGTCTGGAAGTAACCAGTCGGGGAGTTAAAATACCCATGATATTCTTGATAGCTACAGGATTGCCATTTCGCAGTTTAATTGGCTGCGACATCTTGCGAAAATACTCAGCTGTTATCGATCTAAATAGAGAAAAATTAACTCTAAATATGTCAGATATGGAGTGGACGGCGGATATTATTGGGAGCATGGAATCTCCTCAAGAACGGACCATTTACCACATCTGAGAAATAAGCAATCCAATGTATCAAATGCCTATTCATGAAATTGAGTACCCGACAACCAACGACAGCTTGTGGGAGGAGAAGATCATGGAGATACGACGATTCCAGTCAACCACCAGAACCCACTCACCAAGTCCAGATCAAATTGAAATGTTGGTAGGTATATATAACCAATACCGACATGTGTTTTCAGACCTTCCTGGAAAAGTGAAAAACTATCAGTGTGTGTTAAGTTTTAAGGAACCTGTCAACTTTAATCGCAAGTCATATCCAATTTCATACTCTCTGAAGGAAGCAGTTTGAACAGAAATTAACCAGTTATTAAAGGACGATATTATAGAGTACAGCCAATCACCTTATACCAGCCCCATTGTCGCAATCAAAAAGAAGAATGGGAAAGTGAGACTCTGTCTAGACGCTAGAGAGATAAATAAGCATTTAATCAATAACCGGACATCTCCGGGCGAAATCGAAGAAATTTTGAAAAAATTTCATGGAGTACAATTCATTAGTTCATGGGACACTGTCTGCGGCTACTGGCAGGTGGAACTGCACCCCCACAGCCGGAAATACGTCGCATTTATATTCGAGGGGCGCAACTACCACTTCAAACGACTGCCCTTCGGATTAATAAATTCTGTAGCGATATTTATACAGTGTATGGACCAAGTATTGGGTCAAGAAGCGCTCAAGTTCACTACTGTTTATGTGGGTGACCTATTGATTACATCTACGAACTGGGAGGAGCATTGCCAGAGAGTAGACCATGTACTGAATAAATTGTCCGAAAACCACATTATGTTAAAACTAGAAAAGTCCCAACTCATTGCCAAAGAAGTGCAATTCCTAGGCTTTCAATTGACGGAATTGGGAATAACACCATCTAAAGAGAAGATAGAGGCTATACAAAAGTTTCCCACACCCAGAAATAAAAAACAACTGCAGTAATTTTTAGGTTTATGTAATTATTACCGCAAATTTCAGAATAATTACTCAGAGTTAACGACCAAATTATCTCCACAGTTATCCTCAAAAGACAAATGGACATTGGGACCAACTCAAGATACTATATTCCAACAAATCAAGACAAAATTCTTGGAGACAGTGATGCTACATCACCCAGACTTCAGCAAACCTTTTTATCTCAACTGTGATGCCAGTGACATCAGCCTAGGTTCTACTCTAAACCAAGAGGATGAAGACGGGAACCATCTGGTCGTAAGTTTCGCTAGCCGAACCCTAAATAAATGTGAGAGGAATTACAACGTAACAGAGAAGGACCAACGAAAGAAAGGAGGGGCAAATGATCCCCATAACCTTATCAGCCAAATTAGAGAAAGTTTTTGTGGACATATGCGGTCCATTCCCCAGAAGTGGAGGTCGACGACAATATAAGTATTTGCTAATAATGTTCGATCATTATACCAAGTTCATAAAATTGTATCCGATAAATCGTGCAACTACTAAGAAAATCCTTAACATAATCACACTAAATTATATACCTGAAGTGGGCTGTCCGAAGACAATAATAACGGACCATGGTACCCAGTTCAAGGGACAAAGATGGAGAGACACACTGCTGGAACAGGGGGTAAAAACCTATAAAACCTCAGTGTACCATCCCAGCAGTAATCCATCCGAAAGAGTGTTGAGGGAAGTTGGAAGGATTCTCAGAACCTATTGTTCCAATCAACAAAGGAAGTGGAGTGAATACATCCCAGCTGCAGAAGACTTTATTAATTTAGCACACCACCAGTCGATTGAAACAACCCCTTATAACGCCATGTTCGAGAAACCTCCACCTAGAGAAATTAGTGATATAATTCAATTTCCTCAAAGTCAAGAATACCAGTTTGACAGAATCCACTACCATAACAAGATTATGGAAAAATTAGAACAGAGAAAAAGAAAATATCAACAACAAGTGCCAACAAAGATCATACAATACAATGTAGGAGAGGTCAGGTACTACTGAAAAATAGAGAGTTACCCAGTACCATAGAGGGTATCACCAAAAAACTACTAGTGCTGTATGTAGGCCCTTATACCATAACAAAGGACCATAAAAATAATACTTATGAAATTACACATACCATAAGTAAAAAGGTCAAGGGTACCTATAACCAAGCATCTTTAAAGAAGTTTTATGTATAAGGAATTTTGTTATAAAATGTATTGTAAGATGTTAAATATCATAAAATATGTCGTACTATGAACAGCTATAAAAAATGGATCTATGAAAACGTAATTAACCCATAATGAACCCAATAGAATGGTAAAACCCAAGAGAACCCCAACATATAGACTATTAATGGACTTAATATTATAAAAGAATGAACTATGTTATCATACAGTGATTCTAACAAGAGTGTTTATTATATCAAATATCATAAAAGTGTCAACCATGAAAAAGTTAAATTAATGATCAAGAAAATCGTTTATTATATTCAATGTATTGAAAATATCTAATTGCCTATAACCAGCCTGTTTACCATATTGTATCATAAAGAAGAATGTGTATTATGGGTATATGTACCAAAAATATCTATTATGTATTAAATAAGAACCATGTTTGTCATATTAAATGATAGGGAAAAATGTTCATTATAAACTAAATGATTTTATGATAAGAAAAATGTTTATCATATCAAAGGATAAAGAAAAAATGTCTATTGTATTGTATAAAACAAAAATATATTGTATAACGAAAATGTATGTAAAATATTGATATAATGTTACTCTAATACTCCAATATTAATTTCAACCAACGAAATTATAAATCGTCCAGAATAAGTGTTAAAGATTCCAGCACTTGAAGGAGTAGAGGAGAAGAACACCACAGTGAGTAATTAGAGAGATGGCTATTATTATTATGGAAAGAAGAGAAAGAAAAATGTTATTTAATTGTCAAATATTGTATACCCCTCACAAAACCAAGAAATATATTAAAATCATCCAGAATAAACGATTTAACCAACTATCATTTGAAGGAGTAGAGGGGAAGAACATCAAAGTGTAGAATAATAAAGGAGAAGGCTTGAATAAGGAATGGGAATAATTAATTAAGTGATAAATAAACATACTTATCATATTATAAGAAAGAAAAATGTGTATCGCATATACCAAGACTGTTTAGCATGTTAAGTAAACAATTAATGAGAATAATGATTATATGGTATAAAAAAGAAGAATGTCTATGTATAAATAACAAAAATGATTATCAAAATACTACTGTTATTGAGGAACAAGAATGTTAATTGAACGATGAAGAAAATATCTAATTGTATATACCAACAATATATGTCAAACGATATCTAACAAAAATGTTTATTATATGAATATTGTAAACCCTGATAAGCCAGGATGATAAAGAACTAAATGTTAAAAAAAAAACCTATATACAAACAGTCGCTCTCAACATTGCTGGTGAACTATTGATGAGAGTAAAGCTTGTGAACTATTAATAAGAGTGAAGTATTGTAAACTCAATGTTTAAAGAACAACTGCATAATTGTATAATGATCAATCTAAGTGTGTAAATTAAGAATGTTAAGATAAACAAAACAACTTACAAACTAGTATAGAAAAATAACAGCAAGGCTAATAAATAACATAGCCAAGATGTCAAGTTAGAAATAAAATAATGACCTGTAAAGAGAAGTATGTTAGCTAAAGTATAAAAGCATGAAAAGTGATACCAGTGAAACCTCTAATACCTTGAATGTTATAAGAATATGTTATATTATTGAAAAATGAATGATATGTTATACTTTATGTGTTGTGATAGTGCAACTGTTGCTACGTGCAATTTTTATTTTGTCCCAGACAGAGATGAGGATTCCTCTGATTCTGAGGATGTGTAATGAGGAACGGCGGAGAATGTATGCCACAGTGAGCCACTCTGATTCCGAACCCACTACAAATGTTAGGGAATTAAATGGTAATATATCAAGGATTATTAATAAAAAACTGTGAGGTAAAAAATGAAAGAACAATAGAGTTTATCACGAGAATAAAGATATGTTTAATGATAAAGAAAAATGTATTATTGTAAGACAGGAAATTGTTAAGTTAAGAAATAAGACATGTTGTAACTAAATGACTTAGAATATAAGAAATTTGAAGGATACTAGTAAGCTAAAAAATATATCACTAGCCAAGAACTCAATCTAGTGCAACACACTAACAGAATACTAAGCTCAATACAGAAAAGAAGCAGTAATAGTATATTAAAACCAAACTGAAATGATAATTTCTTCAAATGTAAAATTTCTCTCAAATTATCAATTTTGAGAGGGGAGTATATGTAACACAACAAAATGTTACATAACCTAGACGTGTACCAAAAGAATAAATAAGGGCATGGAAATAATATAAGTGAATAATTAATGATGAAAGTAGCAAAGAAGAGAAGGACCAACGAAGAAGAAGGACCACAAGAAGCAGTAAGGAATACACTGCATGACACTACAACAAATACTATGACTGACTCTAACTAATGGACAAGCCAAGTTCACTATAGGCTGTCAAACAAGCCAGTCAATGACATAAATGTAAAGTCATGTATTGATAAAATTAATTAAAGAATGACACGAATAATATAATATCAGCAACAGTATTTGGCTGAAAATAAATGAACCATGACCAGTAAATAACAATGCCTATGACTAAGACTAGCTATGGCCACAATGTAAAGTTAAAACTAGCATTACAAACCCCAAGTGTAATATTAAGAAGTAAGAATACTTGTACGAGGAAACCTTATATGAATAAGTAACTTCCTCATTATACCAAATGTAACTAATGACCATTATTGAGGCATAAACCGATGCTAAAGGTATGCCTAGGCTACGCCTAAAACAAACGTTTGTCAGTGAATTAATAAGTAGAAAGAACTACTAGTGTACGTAAATCTACTGAACAATCAATATAAATAAATGTAACAGTGAATATCACCACTCAATTATTAATGAGTAACATTAAGTTGAGTAGGATAAACAAAATGTAATTAGAAAGTAAGGATTCTTCATAGTAATGTATCACCATAGTTAAGCTAAGATTTAATAATTGTATTCATTAAATAGATATTAAGTATAACGACGAATGTGTTAGTGTTCTGACAAAGACGTTTAAAAGAAAACGCGATGTGAAACACTAAATATAACTAGATAGGTAATAATCGTATTTGGCTTCGCTAGCAGAAGACAGTGCGAAACCATGTTTCTGAACATTATTTATTAGCAATGTCAGAGAAAGTGCGATTAAAACCAGTGTTAAGTCATATCAAATTAAAGCTCATGAACTATTCTTTAATTTGATAGTAATAGACCCGCGATCGCAACTATAATAAAGAGGTAGTATGCGGTAGCATCTTTTGTTATTATAAAGTGAGAAATTGGTTGGTTAAGACTAACAACAACGAAAGTTGTCAAAGACGTTTGTCAAACGACGGTTGGAAAACAATGCGTCATTTTTGTAACGGCTGTTGGAGCCAATCAAAAATTAGCTTATTAAACGAATTCATCACCTAAGCCCCGTGAAGCGAGGGGGTATATAATCAAAAACCAAGCGAAATCGTTACACTTTATTGTCATCATCGAGAGCGAGAAGGTGTCGCTCGTCACCTCAAAATTTTTAATAACTTAGCGTATCATGTAAACAGTGAATCCATTTAACCGTTTCTTCAAGACCGATAACTACACAACAATTTATTAACGGGAAGTGCATCGATGTGAAGTAATTATTTTTATTTTGTGCGCGATATTTAGAACGAGAGAAAGATTATTAACCAGTATTTACCTTAGTCCGAATTTAGTTAGAAGAGGACTATTATTCTCCGTTCTTAGTTCGTGTGAAGTGTAATGAACCAGGGTCACTATAATCCGACCACTGGAGTGTTTAAAATAAATTTTAATCTATAAGATTAAAATACAAAAGGTAACATTGTGACAATTCATTTTATTCATCTGTGTGCACTTGTATTTCTTCAACACAAAATTGTACTGACGCAAAAACATCAAAACTTTCTATCTGTTACACTGTGATCAAATTTATTTAGCGGATTTGTTAATCCCACATAAGATTTGTATTAGTCTTAAGTGATAAAATATTTGTTAATAATTAAGTCAGCATGATCAACGCTAAGCTAGCAATAGGTACGAATTTTAAAAAAGAGGCCGAATTAGCAAATATTATCATTAACGTCTGTATAGGCATAAAGTAGTTCTTTCTTGTATTTAAAAGAGCTTACGCCTGAGATATAAAATAATATTTAATTAAAAGTTAATCTGGTAATAACCAGAAGAGTCGATTTGTTCTATCTGAGCTAGTTTGTAGGGTAAAGGTACGAAGTAATTGCAATTTTATATTAATGTATCTATTATACTTGTAATTGTTTGAATTTATTCTCAAGGGTAAGAATAAAACCCGTTTGTTATCAGCATAAAACTTGACTCTATTTATTTCAAAGAGTGAATTAATAATTAACTTTGAACACAAAAATAACTCTGAAGAGAGGTTGTATTTTGTTAGATTTGAATTGCCATAAGTGCAATAAGCATTAATACAAATTTTAAAGAAAAATTATCAAATATTTAATCTCATTAATTGGTTTTTCATGGGATTTTCCCGAAATAAACCCGTGTGGCGCCCTTATCAAACAAGGAGTGATCTAACCTTGTCAATAAAGCAAGCTGGTATTAAGTCCATCTTGGCAGCTTATTAATTACTATAAGTGAACTTCAGAACTACTAGTATCATGATCAGGTACGTGAAAGTATATTATTATAAATTTTTGTTGTCCAGACGAGACTTAACATTACGTACTTTGACAATTAACCTAGAAGAGGAGTTTTGCCACGAGATCGACGCTACGGCTACCTTCATCAGTCGACCAGCGATTAACGCTTTATTCACTAAATTGATCAACCATTACTAATCAAACAGTATTTATTAATTATTACTGCAACTATTTTAGAAAAGAGTTCATTGTTTTAAATATTAATAATTATAATCGATTCATAACTTAACTTTAATTTTAAATTAAAATCAAAACACATTTAAATTTTTTAACACGAGTAACCTAGTTACGTTACAATATTTATGGCAAAGAACACAATACTGTTACGATGGTTTCCTTGATCGTCGTATGGGACAGTGGAAAACAAAATACAAGACAACAATGAAGTCAATAAAAACCAGCTGTAATTAACACAATTAACAGTTTGTAATCAACAAGTTAGTCTCTTACAACAATTCAAGTAAAAATTGTCCACACATAATAATAATGTCAACTAATAGAGTCCCACACAATTATAACACAATAACAGTTTGGCGCATTACTTCGTACTTCACTTGAATAAATTGCCACTTAAACTCACTGTGTACTCGCCCAAAGTAAACTGAAAACTAAGCGGCAGGTATGGGCTATTTATAGTCTGCAGGGTTCCATAATATGCGTCCTTAACAAACACTTGAAAATTGTAGAGCAGTGGTTCCCAAACTTTTCAGTCCGCAGACCCCCCTGAAAATTAAAAATTTCATGGACTCCATCTGAGTTATGAAACAAAACAAACAGTAAATATTATACAAACTCTTATATTGTAATTAAAATGTATTAAAATCAAAATTCTCTTAACTTGCAAAATTATAATAGTAATGACATCAAACATAGTTTAATATGAACAATGAAGCTGCTTTTGAACAATTAGCTCTGTAATATTACGTTTAATGTCTGATAATTTCAATATTAAGTCACTCTTGACATCAAGTTTATTTCTTAACTTTGCCAACCTTGGCTCTACCTTTCCAGCCACACATATCGAAATCCAGCTACTTAGGCGTAACACTAGCTATACGGACAACGTTTTGCTTAGATACAGTGCTTATATGCGAGATACAGTGCTTATACGTGGACTAAAACAGCTTGATCAGTTCTGCATTGATGTGGTGATCTAGTCAGTTCGGCTGCAAACAGATATGCTACACAACATGATTTAAAGCTATTAGTTCGAAATTACTTTTATAATTACAATTAGTTTGAACAAAAAAAAAAAAATACTAGAATATTCTACTAACTGTTTTAAAATTCTAAAATTTAGATTGTAGAGTATAAAAAATCTGAGAAAATTATGGTATGGTATTCTATATTTTCTTAAGAGTGTCCACGGACCCCTGAAATATTGTCATGGACCCCCAAGGGTCCGCGGCCCCCACTTTGAGAACCAATGTTCGATAGGATACTTCAGCACGGCCTTGGCAGAAACACACTGGCAGGGCTAGTCGAGAAGCTTGTCGAATGCATGTTTTGGATTATGTTACACTGCCTTGTATGTTGACGCATGTTAAGTGTCACGTACACACACAAACATTACAGCTGGGCTCTGCTAGGATAGCTG
This sequence comes from Magicicada septendecula, assembly GCA_034769895.1. Taxonomy (NCBI): domain Eukaryota; kingdom Metazoa; phylum Arthropoda; class Insecta; order Hemiptera; family Cicadidae; genus Magicicada; species Magicicada septendecula. The sequence goes on from CM068375.1 coordinate 306,012,395, forward strand.
AGAAATATGTAGAATGTTCTGTAATGGCATAACACTGCCACTTCCTTAAGCCTGTTTGTCCCAACTGGCAAACCATCTCTGAAGCAATACTTAGCCAGACGATCTAGGTGGACAACCTTGAACTTTCGCTGTCCTTCCTGTTTAATCCGATAGACAACATCGTTGATTCTTTTTTCACAGTATAAGGACCTTCTCAGTTTGTCTGAAGTTTAGGTGAGCGACCAAGACAGCACTTTGAATTGAACAATCAAACTTGATCTCCTTCTTGAAAACCCACACTATTGCTGCGAATGTCATACCTAGTTTTCATTTTATCACTGGCTATCTTCAGCCATCCTATTATCAAGTGGTTCATTTCTTGCAGTTGGTTTTTTAGTTGTGAGGAATAGTTCTTTGCTCTTGGGACTGAGTCTCAGGTGATCTGAACATCAAGTTCCCAGGAAGACAAAACTCCTGCCCAAACACAAATTATGCTGGAGTCATGCTGGTTGTGTCGTGTACTGATGACCTATACACCATGAGGAATAGTGGTATACATTGATCCTAGTCTGTTTTATTCTTGTCAACAACCTTCGAAAGATGCTGCTCAAGTGTCCTATTGAATCTCTCAGCCTTTCCGTCCGACTGAGGATAGAGAGGCGCTGTACTGGTCTTTCGAGTTCCGAGTAGGTGGCACAATTCTTTAGACACTCCTGATTCGAAATTCCTCCCTTGATCAATGGATTTCCATAGGGGCTCCATAATGGCAACAGAAGTTGTGAACTAACGCCTTTGCCACAGTGGTAACCTCCTGATTTGGAATTGCATAAGCTTCCACCCACTTATTAAAATAAATAGTTGCCTATAACCATGATGTACTGGTTTCCAACATCAGTAACTGGGAAAGGTCCAGCAACGTCTATGGCAATTCTCTCGAATGGCAGTCCAACGTTATACTGTCTCATTTCCCCCCTGCTTCTGGTCTGTGGGCCCTTGCTTGCAGCACATATTTCACATGCCCAACACCATTTCTCTGCATCATGGTGTAGGTGAAGCCAATAGAATCACTTTCGTATGTTGTCAAAGGTTTTTGTTAACACCAAGATGACCTCCAGACGGTCCTACATGCATCGTCTTCAAAACAGACAGCACTTTACTTCGGTGAACTATCAGCTGCATGACCACGTCAATAATGGTCTTTGAAAGTCTTCCCAATGACTATGACATCGTCTAAATAAACAAGGCAAGTTTTCCATGTCAGGCCTCGGAGGACAAGATCCATCAATCTTTCAAATGTTGCCAGAGCATTACAGAGTCCAAATGGCATGGTGTTAAATTGGAATAGGCCACTTGGAGTCGAGAAAGCTATCGTTTCCTTGTCTTCTTGATGAAGACTCGCCAATATCCACTCTTCCGGTCCAATGTGGAAAACCACTGTGCTTCAGACAGTGTGTCAAGTGTATCGTCAACGCGAAGTAATGGATAGCAATCTTTCTTTGTCACATCATTCAACCTCCTCAACATTGTGGATGAAGCAATTCTTGGTGTGGACATGATGGACACATATGGATTTATAGTAGACTTCGAAAACGATGTCTTGAGAATTAGGAAAGAAGAGGTAATGCTCTCCACAATGAATACTTCAGAAAAATCGAACATGATAAATCAAGTGGCCTTAACTGTCCCACCAAACTCCGAAAAGATCATAATGTAACATAATCCACTATCCTTCTTCGCTACCAGCACCACCGGAGAAGACCACGCACTTGACGAAGGCTCGATTATTCCTTCTGTCAACATGTGTACTAACTGAGACATTTCCTCTTGCTTAGCTAATGGAGGCCTTCGAGCAGGTTGGCGTATCGTTGTTGTGTCCCTGTGTAACTTTACAATTTTATATGATAGGCAATTCTTTACTTACCCCCGATTCTGACAAACTTACTTACGACTTACCTTATTATAAAAACCAGAAGATCCCAAATTGTTGTACAAGGTCGCCACGATATTTTGAGGTTCAATATCGAAACCATAACACACTTCCCATTATATAATTTAGTTAATAATTTATTTATTTCCCTTAATTCAAGGCTCACAGGTTCTTTTAGGTGAGCTTTTGGCACAGAAATTAGGTTATGGATCTGGCATAATGATTACACTAACACATGTTTATGATGATAACAAATCTTATTTATTTTAATCAAAAATTAACTTCTTTCTATTTTTTTACTTTCTTTTTATGTGATACATAAAACATAAACATAAAATTCTGTAAGCAAATTTTCATATACAAATCAGTATTCTCTCTTTTACTTTTTCTTTCTCCCCGTTTATTGAGCTCATTATTATTAATGTTTACTGTATAAAGGTTTGGCCAAAAAACTTGTTTTCGCACTGTACTTATCTGCACTAGGTCCCAGGTGGTGCGCACTATGTCGGTCAAGCCTTCTTCACTAAACTACCACAATACTCATTTTAAAAAACTGTTACTACTGTTGTAAAACTGTTACTGTTGTATTACATTGCAATACACTCCTTGGTAGGCCTACTTTACCATTTTCGGCCTACCAAAAACTCCCCCGAGGCCACGGTTAACTTACGTCTGTTCTGCCTGATGAGGTGTGCTGAACTGGTGCGTTATTAAAAATGTGTTTAATACTTCATTACTGTTATTTAAACCTAACTTTGGGGCAGGCCTACCGTATTTGACCGCGTAGGCTTCCCGACACTATTACAATGCAACCGTACTGTTTGATGGTGAGCTGTCGACTGGGGCAATCTGAGATGGCGTGAGCACGCTATCCTAGTTTCAAGTGGATGTCCACCCGTCTCCTGCCTTCAAGCATCGAAGATTCCAGTCGTTTCTTGGCCCCGGAAGTTCGTTGTATCATTGAAAACACGTCCTGTTCCTTTATTTGCCGTAAGCCACGTGTGTGTTCTGTGACTCACCTATGCTTTGTTATGTCTTCCCACCCATCCCTAACAATAGGTTTTATAAAATTAGTACATACATTGAGAATTACTGAAAATTATTAAATAAAAATGGTTCTGCCAATTTTGTCCCGTTACACCTGGTATTGATGCAATGTTGTACAAGAGAGGTTCTTCCCAATCGCTGGCCCCGAACTGCAAAAGAATCTTTAAATTCATGTAAAAACCACCTGAGTTCTTTTACTTCACCACTTGAGAAGTTGATAGAAGATCTGTTCAATAATTCCTGCAGTTCCTCTGGTAATTCGGAAGTGTCCGTATTATTGCATCTTCGTTGCGTCATTCCGGCTACCCAGGCCACAGGAGTCAATTTGCCTAGGAGTGTATTGCTTTGTAAAGTGATAGCTTGATCCAAAATATTTGGCACTCTAATAGGTACATTTCCATTTTTGTCAGGTTTTACTAAACTTCTGGCAATTAGTATGCCCTGTTTGCTGACTACTTGAGGTTTGAATATAGAGCACTGGTTGCCCCTAGTATCTATCTCGGTTCTAACCATGATGATCTTTTCGGAGTTTGGCGGAACAGTTACGGCCACTTGATTTATCACGTCCATCGATATTTCTGGTGTAGTCATTGTGGAGAGCATTACGTCTTCTCCACCGATTCTCAAGACATTGTTTTTGAAGTCGACTATAAATCCGTATGCGTTCATAACGTCCACACCAAGAATTGCTTCATCCACAATGTCTGCAACAAGTACTTGATGACTAAACTCAAGTCGACCGAGGCGTAGGTGTATCTCCACTTTTCCAAACACTTTTACAGGCCGTCCAGTAGCTGTTCGCAAGCTGCAAGAGCACCAGATTGGCTTGAGATCTTTCACTACGTCGGGCCGCACAATAGAAACTGTTGCGCCTGTGTCAACTGTAATCGAGATTGGCCTTTCTTGAACGAATCCGGTAACCATCAAGCTCCCGCTGTTTTTCTGAAGTGTAGAAATTGCGTATTGTCTAGGGGCTTCGTTCCTCCAGTTAGTCAGCACACGCCCTGTTATACCGACTATTGCTCGTTTCCCTGCTGCTGAATTCTAACTTGACAATCTCATTGTAGATGTCCAGGTTTCCCACATCGATAACACTTCGGTCTTCCATCCTTTCTTACTTTACTCTGTGGTGCCGCTTCTGGTGGTCTCTGTTCCTTCCTCTTCTTCTTCATCTTCTGTGCCGTCGCGATCTTTTAGCGCACAATTTATGACTTACCCAACCAGATGCTGACTTTGCGGCCTCAAATTACAAACCATGTACCAGGGCGTCCACACTATTCTGGTGTCTTGCCATTCGTAACACTTGCTGTAGTTCATTATCTCAGACACAATCAGTAAATGTCTGCATCACAAATCTAAAATTCTTCTGGCACTTCAGGATAGGCCAGTCTAATAAGTCTGTCAATACTTCCTTCAAACTCTTGAAGACTCTCCTCGGAATGCTGTCACCTTGCTCTCAACTGAGTGCAGTACACATCTTGCAAATGTTTATCACCATACCGTAATTTTAGAGCTTTTATCAATTTGGCATAGGTGTTTTCTAGCTGTCAGGTGGCACTTTCTGTAGTACCTCTGTGGCAGGCCCTTTTAAAGCTAGAACGAGTGAAACTTCCTTCTCTTTCTCTGTCCAATTATTTGCGCATGCAGCAGCTTCATTGGCGAAGATACGTCACCCAGTGACTGCTTCTGTGAAAGGTTGGAGCTTTGACATGAACCGCTCCAGCTGCAGGCGGAGTGACTTTGTCTGTTGTCTTATTTTCCATGTCTTTTTCTGTCTTTACGCATGGCTGTATTTTCATTAACTGCTCTACTTTACTCTTAAACTGCTCTTTCATATTTGTAATCGAGTCTTTTATAGTTGCTGCATCCTCTTCTACTTCAGGTATTTTGTTAGACATCGATTCTTCTACATCAGATATTCTAGTAATTTGCTTATTAAGCTCACCTCGTAATAGACCCAACTCTGCAGTGGTTTGTTCTTGCATCTGTTTTTGCTCCTGTATTAACGGTTTGATGTCTTCTGTTTCACACATCCGTTCCTCTGACTCCTGCTTACGTTTTTTCATCTTGTCGTTTCTCTGAATTGAGCAGTAATATTTTCTGGCTTTCTTGTGTTTCCAGTAGGAGGGTTTTTTGTTTCTCTTCCGCTTTCTCATCTTGCCGTTTTGCTGCCTCTTCTCTTTCCCGTCGACATTCTTTATTTGTCATTTCCGTCTCTTGTTTTCGTTCTAACTTTTGTTGTTCCTGTGTCTGCCGCAGCAGCGCTTGGAAAGCTTCCATCATCTGACTGGTATCCATGTTTACAGATTAATTACAAATTACACTAGTCTTGTACAAAAGTGTCCACTGTTTCCACTGGTAACGGTTCTGTCACACTTCTGATCCACTGTTACATATGGTCTCCTTGATCTTCGTATGGTACAGTGAAAAATAAAATACAAGACACCAATGAAGTCACTAAAAATAAAAACAAGCTTTAATTAACACAATTAACAGTTTGTAGTCAAGAAGTTAGTCTCTTACAACAATTCAAGTAAAAATTGTCCACACACAATAATAATGTCAACTAATAGAGTCCCGCACAATTATAACACAATAATGCTTCGCCACATTACTTCGTACCTCACTTGAATAAGTCGCCACTTAAACTCACTGTGTAATCGCCCGAAGTAAACTGAAAACTAAGCGGCAGGTATGGGCTATTTATAGTCTGCAGGGTTCCATAATATGCGTCCTTAAGAAACACTCGAAAATTGTAGAGGATACTTCAGTGCCGCCTTAGCAGAAACGCACACTGGCAGGGCTAGTCGAGGAGCTTGTCGAACACAAGAGAACGTTTCGCATTATATAACACTGCCCTGTTTGTTGACGCATGTTAAGTGTCATGTATGCACAGAAACACTACAGCTGGGCTCTGCTGGGATAGCTGAGAAACATGTAGAAGGTTCTGTAATGGCGTAACAATACTTTTATTCTGCTAGGCCTAGCAGACATCAAAATATTGATCACAGCTGACTTACTTTTTAACTGAGTGAAAAATGTGTAAAAACCGATTTATTACAGTTTTAACAATTATCAAAAGCATATCAAAGTTGCTGTCTAAGTCTTTCACAGCCAATGTCAAGGTTGTTAAAATTATTGTTTGTTGGGCTATGTGGCCATGGTCCATTGTTATTTCTTGCAAATGTTTCAGCTGTACCTTTGATGACCACATCTTCAATGCTAAAGGACTGAGAAAAACTGATAAAAGATTTTTGGTCAGTGAATCGCTAAAACTAAGTGAAATTGCTAGCCTTGGCCACAGTACTGTGGTTTACTGACCAAAAATTTTTTGTCAGTTTTTCTCAATTGTTTGTTCTCTTGTAATCTGTAGGAGACCACATTAAATGATGTGGCTACAATAACTTAGTTAAGTTCTGTTAGTCATGATGTTATAGTTGATGTTGTTTTCCAATGGTTCCCCCTTGGTACATTTAACCCATTTGGTAGCAAGCTTCCCAATAAAGATCACTGTAATTTCTGAGTTCTTGCATTTCCCGGTTCAGCTTCACACACTCCAATAGATGATTTTTGTTCATTTTTGAGTTTCTCCCTGCACAATACACATTCTTCTGTGGTGGAAATTTTTAATTTGTAGAGGTTCGCTGAGAGACAGTCATGGCCAGTTTCCAATCTAAAGTTGGCGACTGCTTCCTTCCTGGGTTTTCTACAGTTTTTATTCCATAACTGTTCAATCCCTGACCATGTTTTTCCTTTTGATATGTTTCTTGCTTCTTCCAGGAAGCGAGAGTTTGTTTTCCTCGTCATCAGTCTTCTTAGGGTGCTGAAGTTGTGGGTACTTTCCCAGTTGTCCCTCGCTTTGCCAAGATGTCTGCAATCTCATTTTCCGAGATGCCTATGTGAGATGGGATCCATTAGATAACTATCTCCTTGTTAAGGTGCTGTAAGCTGCCTGGTGAGTCGCCTTGCTTCCAGTGTGCTCCTGTATTAGAGAATGTTGCCTGGATGGCAGACTTAGAGTCCACTAAAAGGACAGCTTTTGAAAAGGAATTTGGCCTCCAAATGAGGTTTTGCAATGCCACTTTGATAGCCTATACTTCAGCATCGTAACTTGATTTATTTTGTCCCACTGAAATATAGTGGGAAAACAATGAGGAGAACACTCCTGCTCCAGCACAACCCACTTCATCCTGCAAGGATCCATCAGTGTATACACGTAGCCAGTTTTCCTCTGGAAATCACTCATTGATGGTTGTTCTCATTGACTTTAGTCTTTGCAGCAATCTTGTATTGTGTTGAATAGAATGTATTAAACCTTTCTGCTATCTCTCTGTTGTTTGTAATTTCTCTGCCATTTATTATGATAGGTCTCTGACTTGACTTGGGGAATTTGTTGTTTAGCATGTTCATATGCTTATAAATTTTGGCAGCATCAGTACGGTAGTTCAGATTGTTAAGGAAAGTCGTTAATGATTTTCGTGTTTCTTCATACTTTACATGTCTTGTGTTTACTCGTCTTCTTAATACTGCCGTATTTCTTCACCACTCTTTCACATCAGCAGGATTTTTAGATTTTTCCACCTTTATTCTTGCCTGATCTCTAGCCTTTTTCAAATCTGTTAACTGTGGGGTCAAGAATGCTGTTATAGTTTCACTTGATATTTGAGTAAATATAAATTCAGCAATGGATATTAATAAAAATTAAACTCGAAAGAGTTAAGAAACAAAATAAAGAATAATTGAAAATTAGAAATTCCTCCTTTGCTTTCCTCTCTCTATCACACACTCACACTCACTTTATTTCTTTTCCTCCTTTTATTATTGCCAATTGAATGTTGGGCTTCATGCAACTGCACCTGTCATACACCCTTAAGGTGCTTTGAATGCTGTTACGTTTTATATATTGTTCACTTTTGTTTTTATTTCAAAACGGATTTATTTTTACTTAACAAATGTGTGTCAGACATTATTGGATTTTTAGCTTATTCAGATGATTGTTCTGATTGAGCAATGCTATAACCAATAAATACTGATTGATGCTTTGGCCAGTGTTGATCAGCAGTAAATATGGAATCATAGCCTCTGTCTTAAGAATGCTGGTAATCAGTGCTTCAAGAAATGGATCATGCATACTGAGACCTTGTCTACATTGCCAATGAGGAAGACTGCCATTGGATCAGTTTGGTACAATTGGCAGTGCGAATTATGACATTGGATTATGGCCTGGAAAGTTTTATTTTATTTGGTGCCAGCCTTGAAAGCGTGTATAATTTGAAAATTGATAATTCCCACTTGCTGACTTTTTCATAACACGTTATGTCTAAATATATTTATTTCATGTCTTTTCTGGAATAACAGTTTTATGTTACATGTCCAATTGATTTTGGTATACAGTTTTGGGATTTTAGGCTTGACTAATTTTTATAGATTTCATATTATTTAGTTTTTATGTCAGATTGTTCAAGGCTTCCTTATCATAATGCTATTCGTTTTTCCTAAAACATATCTTTCTACAGCAGTAACATAAAATATGTGCCTGTATGTATGTATATGTATGTCCTTCAATAAAACTTTTTTAGGTTTCCTTGAGGTGTTGTAAATTATGTTTTACTGTTACTATGTCCATAAAAATGCCACTATCTCCATTTCTATACTTATGATTTTTACTTCCATATTCCTTAAGGAATGGAAGTATGGTGATGGCAAAAAAAATCGTGTTCGAGATTATTGCAGATTCTGATTCTACTACACTCAAAACATGAAAAAAAGTCGTTTTCCGAAAAGTGTCTGTGTGTGTGTCTGTGTGTCTGTCTGTAGATTTTTTTTCTATGGCAAACGATAACTGCCGCAAATTCAAACAGAATTAAATAATGTTTTGTATACAGCCCTGAATTGTAGAGTTCTCAAGACCTATTGTTTTTGGTGAAGATCGGTTAAGGGAAAGGGGTAGTTTACCTGTAACGTTTTATGTTTTAACAAGGGTATTTCCTATGGCAAACGATAACAGCCGCAAATTCAAACAGAATCAAACGATTATTTGCATACAGCCCTAAATTGTAGAGTTCTCAAGACCTATTGTTTTTGGTGAAGATCGGTTGAGGGAAAGGGGTAGTTTACCTGCAACGTTTTTTTAACAAGGGTATTTTCTATGGCAAACGATAACAGCCGCAAATTCAAACAGAATCAAATAATGTTTTGCATACAGCCCTGATTTGTAGAGTACTCAAGACCTATTGTTTTTGGTGAAGATCGGTTAAGGGGAAGGGGTAGTTTACCTGCAACGTTTTTTTATCAAGCGTATTTTCTATGGCAAACGATAACAGCCGCAAATTCAAACAGAATCAAATAATTTTTTGCATACATCGCTGAATTGTAGAGGTCTCAAGGACTTTCGATTTTGGTGAAGATCGGTTAAGGGGAAGGGGTAGTTTACCTGCAACCTTTTACGTTTTAACAAGAGTAAAGTACTTGAAAATTTATTTAAACTTTTTGAAACAATGGTAATTGTTAAAAATAAAATAATTTTGTTGCCAGGCAATAAAATTAAAATTTTTTCATTTTAATGTAATATAATATTTTTCATTTAATACGGCAATAAAAAGGCAGGTAAGACACAAACACACACACACAATTCACGTTATTTCTGGCTTCACTCATATTTATTTTCTTACGTTTGCACGCTTTTTAAATGGAAAGTGCCGAAACCCACACCAACATAACGCGTGCAAGCCGAAAAAATGGACATCAATTTGCTTACTGGCGAAGCTAGTAGTTAATGAATGGGTAGGCAAAAATCTTATCTTAAATTTTTTTTAAGGAATCACTAAAAGGACGGTGGTTCAAATCGGACGCTGAGGTAGAGTTTGCTGTAACCGAATGGTTCCACAAACAGCCGTAAGAATTTTACTAGCAGGGAATCTACAGGTTAGCGCAACAGTGGAACTCATGTCTTAATGTTATTGGAGACTTCTTTTAAAATCGTTGAATAAAAAATGCTTTACGGCTCTATACGTGTTTCTATTGAACAATCCTTGTATTAGTCATACACAATAATACAACTGATTGAACTTCAAATTTTTAAACTTGATTAGTTTCTATATATATGTTTAATGTTACAAATAATTCAAATAACAATCTTGATCATCTGTTAGTTCAGCGGAATAACAGTGACACTTTTAATAACCGCATAAAATAAACACTTAGAAACAACACAGGCGCTTTAACTTAACTGTTTGGACCACAGAAGTGAGGCATGCCTCAACGCTCTATGTGTACAGCGCGGGACAATCCTCCCTCCCTACACTTCCCTATCACACCACTACATTGCTTACATACGATGTATACAAAAAACACTGAGGCAAGTTCAGGTTGCCTCATTCGCTTTAAACGAACTATGCCGAATCTCACCTGTCACCATCTAGCGGTCGCTCAATAAAGCACGTTTCGGTTTAATAAATTTGACAGTCGCAGTAACAATGTATAATCTTTACATTATGTAGTTCATACGTATTTATAATTTTTATTCTACAGAATTTTTTAGGGTAGGCATTGCCTCAATTGCCTCCATGTAACTTTGCCACTGATATATATGTGTACAACGTTATCGGCAACAAAGAAGTAGTTTTTGTTAAAATTCCTTCCTGGGATATTTGGCCGTAGTCCAATGTTTTCTACAAAACCAGACATTTCGGCAATGCCATCGACTTCCATCATCAGTGAAAATCGAGTGCGATAACGTGAGGTGGTATACGTTAGTGACCACAGTACTGTGGTTAAGGCTGAAGCAGTAAGTAGAAAGAAGTAGTTTCTATGGTAATATTTCATTTCGAAAATGATTTTAAATATAAATCTTAGAATATGGAAGTCATGTATGGTTCTCCATGCCGATATTTTCTATGGCAAACGATAACTGCCGCAAATTCAAACAGAATCAAATAATTTTTTGCATACAGACCTGATTTGTAGAGTACTCACGACCTATTGTTTTTGGTGAAGATCGGTTGAGGGAAAGGGGTAGTTTACCTGCAACGGTTTTTTTTATCAAGGGAAATTTTTTTTTTTTGGCAAACGATAACAGCCGCAAATTCAAACAGAATTAAATAATGTTTTGTATACAGCCCTGAATTGTAGAGTTCTCAAGACCTATTGTTTTTGGTGAAGATCGGTTAAGGGAAAGGGGTAGTTTACCTGTAACGTTTTATGTTTTAACAAGGGTATTTCCTATGGCAAACGATAACAGCCGCAAATTCAAACAGAATCAAACGATTATTTGCATACAGCCCTAAATTGTAGAGTTCTCAAGACCTATTGTTTTTGGTGAAGATCGGTTGAGGGAAAGGGGTAGTTTACCTGCAACGTTTTTTTAACAAGGGTATTTTCTATGGCAAACGATAACAGCCGCAAATTCAAACAGAATCAAATAATGTTTTGCATACAGCCCTGATTTGTAGAGTACTCAAGACCTATTGTTTTTGGTGAAGATCGGTTAAGGGGAAGGGGTAGTTTACCTGCAACATTTTTTTATCAAGTGTATTTTCTATGGCAAACGATAACAGCCGCAAATTCAAACAGAATCAAATAATTTTTTGCATACATGCCTGAATTGTAGAGGTCTCAAGGACTTTCGATTTTGGTGAAGATCGGTTAAGGGGAAGGGGTAGTTTACCTGCAACCTTTTACGTTTTAACAAGAGTAAAGTACTTGAAAATTTATTTAAACTTTTTGAAACAATGGTAATTGTTAAAAATAAAATAATTTTGTTGCCAGGCAATAAAATTAAAATTTTTTCATTTTAATGTAATATAATATTTTTCATTTAATACGGCAATAAAAAGGCAGGTAAGACACAAACACACACACACACACACACACAATTCACGTTATTTCTGGCCTCACTCATGTTTATTTTCTTACGTTTGCACGCTTTTTAAATGGAAAGTGCCGAAACCCACACCAACATAACGCGTGCAAGCCGAAAAAATGGACATCAATTTGCTTACTGGCGAAGCTAGTAGTTAATGAATGGGTAGGCAAAAATCTTATCTTAAATTTTTTTTAAGGAATCACTAAAAGGACGGTGGTTCAAATCGGACGCTGAGGTAGAGTTTGCTGTAACCGAATGGTTCCACAAACAGCCGTAAGAATTTTACTAGCAGGGAATCTACAGGTTAGCGCAACAGTGGAACTCATGTCTTAATGTTATTGGAGACTTCTTTTAAAATCGTTGAATAAAAAATGCTTTACGGCTCTATACGTGTTTCTATTGAACAATCCTTGTATTAGTCATACACAATAATACAACTGATTGAACTTCAAATTTTTAAACTTGATTAGTTTCTATATATATGTTTAATGTTACAAATAATTCAAATAACAATCTTGATCATCTGTTAGTTCAGCGGAATAACAGTGACACTTTTAATAACCGCATAAAATAAACACTTAGAAACAACACAGGCGCTTTAACTTAACTGTTTGGACCACAGAAGTGAGGCATGCCTCAACGCTCTATGTGTACAGCGCGGGACAATCCTCCCTCCCTACACTTCCCTATCACACCACTACATTGCTTACATACGATGTATACAAAAAACACTGAGGCAAGTTCAGGTTGCCTCATTCGCTTTAAACGAACTATGCCGAATCTCACCTGTCACCATCTAGCGGTCGCTCAATAAAGCACGTTTCGGTTTAATAAATTTGACAGTCGCAGTAACAATGTATAATCTTTACATTATGTAGTTCATACGTATTTATAATTTTTATTCTACAGAATTTTTTAGGGTAGGCAATGCCTCAATTGCCTCCATGTAACTTTGCCACTGATATATATGTGTACAACGTTATCGGCAACAAAGAAGTAGTTTTTGTTAAAATTCCTTCCTGGGATATTTGGCCGTAGTCCAATGTTTTCTACAAAACCAGACATTTCGGCAATGCCATCGACTTCCATCATCAGTGAAAATCGAGTGCGATAACGTGAGGTGGTATACGTTAGTGACCACAGTACTGTGGTTAAGGCTGAAGCAGTAAATAGAAAGAAGTAGTTTCTATGGTAATATTTCATTTCGAAAATGATTTTAAATATAAATCTTAGAATATGGAAGTCATGTATGGTTCTCCATGCCGATATTTTCTATGGCAAACGATAACTGCCGCAAATTCAAACAGAATCAAATAATTTTTTGCATACAGACCTGATTTGTAGAGTACTCACGACCTATTGTTTTTGGTGAAGATCGGTTGAGGGAAAGGGGTAGTTTACCTGCAACGGTTTTTTTTATCAAGGGAAATTTTTTTTTTTTGGCAAACGATAACAGCCGCAAATTCAAACAGAATTAAATAATGTTTTGTATACAGCCCTGAATTGTAGAGTTCTCAAGACCTATTGTTTTTGGTGAAGATCGGTTAAGGGAAAGGGGTAGTTTACCTGTAACGTTTTATGTTTTAACAAGGGTATTTCCTATGGCAAACGATAACAGCCGCAAATTCAAACAGAATCAAACGATTATTTGCATACAGCCCTAAATTGTAGAGTTCTCAAGACCTATTGTTTTTGGTGAAGATCGGTTGAGGGAAAGGGGTAGTTTACCTGCAACGTTTTTTTAACAAGGGTATTTTCTATGGCAAACGATAACAGCCGCAAATTCAAACAGAATCAAATAATGTTTTGCATACAGCCCTGATTTGTAGAGTACTCAAGACCTATTGTTTTTGGTGAAGATCGGTTAAGGGGAAGGGGTAGTTTACCTGCAACATTTTTTTATCAAGTGTATTTTCTATGGCAAACGATAACAGCCGCAAATTCAAACAGAATCAAATAATTTTTTGCATACATGCCTGAATTGTAGAGGTCTCAAGGACTTTCGATTTTGGTGAAGATCGGTTAAGGGGAAGGGGTAGTTTACCTGCAACCTTTTACGTTTTAACAAGAGTAAAGTACTTGAAAATTTATTTAAACTTTTTGAAACAATGGTAATTGTTAAAAATAAAATAATTTTGTTGCCAGGCAATAAAATTAAAATTTTTTCATTTTAATGTAATATAATATTTTTCATTTAATACGGCAATAAAAAGGCAGGTAAGACACAAACACACACACACACACACACACACACACAATTCACGTTATTTCTGGCCTCACTCATGTTTATTTTCTTACGTTTGCACGCTTTTTAAATGGAAAGTGCCGAAACCCACACCAACATAACGCGTGCAAGCCGAAAAAATGGACATCAATTTGCTTACTGGCGAAGCTAGTAGTTAATGAATGGGTAGGCAAAAATCTTATCTTAAATTTTTTTTAAGGAATCACTAAAAGGACGGTGGTTCAAATCGGACGCTGAGGTAGAGTTTGCTGTAACCGAATGGTTCCACAAACAGCCGTAAGAATTTTACTAGCAGGGAATCTACAGGTTAGCGCAACAGTGGAACTCATGTCTTAATGTTATTGGAGACTTCTTTTAAAATCGTTGAATAAAAAATGCTTTACGGCTCTATACGTGTTTCTATTGAACAATCCTTGTATTAGTCATACACAATAATACAACTGATTGAACTTCAAATTTTTAAACTTGATTAGTTTCTATATATATGTTTAATGTTACAAATAATTCAAATAACAATCTTGATCATCTGTTAGTTCAGCGGAATAACAGTGACACTTTTAATAACCGCATAAAATAAACACTTAGAAACAACACAGGCGCTTTAACTTAACTGTTTGGACCACAGAAGTGAGGCATGCCTCAACGCTCTATGTGTACAGCGCGGGACAATCCTCCCTCCCTACACTTCCCTATCACACCACTACATTGCTTACATACGATGTATACAAAAAACACTGAGGCAAGTTCAGGTTGCCTCATTCGCTTTAAACGAACTATGCCGAATCTCACCTGTCACCATCTAGCGGTCGCTCAATAAAGCACGTTTCGGTTTAATAAATTTGACAGTCGCAGTAACAATGTATAATCTTTACATTATGTAGTTCATACGTATTTATAATTTTTATTCTACAGAATTTTTTAGGGTAGGCATTGCCTCAATTGCCTCCATGTAACTTTGCCACTGATATATATGTGTACAACGTTATCGGCAACAAAGAAGTAGTTTTTGTTAAAATTCCTTCCTGGGATATTTGGCCGTAGTCCAATGTTTTCTACAAAACCAGACATTTCGGCAATGCCATCGACTTCCATCATCAGTGAAAATCGAGTGCGATAACGTGAGGTGGTATACGTTAGTGACCACAGTACTGTGGTTAAGGCTGAAGCAGTAAGTAGAAAGAAGTAGTTTCTATGGTAATATTTCATTTCGAAAATGATTTTAAATATAAATCTTAGAATATGGAAGTCATGTATGGTTCTCCATGCCGATATTTTCTATGGCAAACGATAACTGCCGCAAATTCAAACAGAATCAAATAATTTTTTGCATACAGACCTGATTTGTAGAGTACTCACGACCTATTGTTTTTGGTGAAGATCGGTTGAGGGAAAGGGGTAGTTTACCTGCAACGGTTTTTTTTATCAAGGGAAATTTTTTTTTTTTGGCAAACGATAACAGCCGCAAATTCAAACAGAATTAAATAATGTTTTGTATACAGCCCTGAATTGTAGAGTTCTCAAGACCTATTGTTTTTGGTGAAGATCGGTTAAGGGAAAGGGGTAGTTTACCTGTAACGTTTTATGTTTTAACAAGGGTATTTCCTATGGCAAACGATAACAGCCGCAAATTCAAACAGAATCAAACGATTATTTGCATACAGCCCTAAATTGTAGAGTTCTCAAGACCTATTGTTTTTGGTGAAGATCGGTTGAGGGAAAGGGGTAGTTTACCTGCAACGTTTTTTTAACAAGGGTATTTTCTATGGCAAACGATAACAGCCGCAAATTCAAACAGAATCAAATAATGTTTTGCATACAGCCCTGATTTGTAGAGTACTCAAGACCTATTGTTTTTGGTGAAGATCGGTTAAGGGGAAGGGGTAGTTTACCTGCAACATTTTTTTATCAAGTGTATTTTCTATGGCAAACGATAACAGCCGCAAATTCAAACAGAATCAAATAATTTTTTGCATACATGCCTGAATTGTAGAGGTCTCAAGGACTTTCGATTTTGGTGAAGATCGGTTAAGGGGAAGGGGTAGTTTACCTGCAACCTTTTACGTTTTAACAAGAGTAAAGTACTTGAAAATTTATTTAAACTTTTTGAAACAATGGTAATTGTTAAAAATAAAATAATTTTGTTGCCAGGCAATAAAATTAAAATTTTTTCATTTTAATGTAATATAATATTTTTCATTTAATACGGCAATAAAAAGGCAGGTAAGACACAAACACACACACACACACACACACAATTCACATTATTTCTGGCCTCACTCATGTTTATTTTCTTACGTTTGCACGCTTTTTAAATGGAAAGTGCCGAAACCCACACCAACATAACGCGTGCAAGCCGAAAAAATGGACATCAATTTGCTTACTGGCGAAGCTAGTAGTTAATGAATGGGTAGGCAAAAATCTTATCTTAAATTTTTTTTAAGGAATCACTAAAAGGACGGTGGTTCAAATCGGACGCTGAGGTAGAGTTTGCTGTAACCGAATGGTTCCACAAACAGCCGTAAGAATTTTACTAGCAGGGAATCTACAGGTTAGCGCAACAGTGGAACTCATGTCTTAATGTTATTGGAGACTTCTTTTAAAATCGTTGAATAAAAAATGCTTTACGGCTCTATACGTGTTTCTATTGAACAATCCTTGTATTAGTCATACACAATAATACAACTGATTGAACTTCAAATTTTTAAACTTGATTAGTTTCTATATATATGTTTAATGTTACAAATAATTCAAATAACAATCTTGATCATCTGTTAGTTCAGCGGAATAACAGTGACACTTTTAATAACCGCATAAAATAAACACTTAGAAACAACACAGGCGCTTTAACTTAACTGTTTGGACCACAGAAGTGAGGCATGCCTCAACGCTCTATGTGTACAGCGCGGGACAATCCTCCCTCCCTACACTTCCCTATCACACCACTACATTGCTTACATACGATGTATACAAAAAACACTGAGGCAAGTTCAGGTTGCCTCATTCGCTTTAAACGAACTATGCCGAATCTCACCTGTCACCATCTAGCGGTCGCTCAATAAAGCACGTTTCGGTTTAATAAATTTGACAGTCGCAGTAACAATGTATAATCTTTACATTATGTAGTTCATACGTATTTATAATTTTTATTCTACAGAATTTTTTAGGGTAGGCATTGCCTCAATTGCCTCCATGTAACTTTGCCACTGATATATATGTGTACAACGTTATCGGCAACAAAGAAGTAGTTTTTGTTAAAATTCCTTCCTGGGATATTTGGCCGTAGTCCAATGTTTTCTACAAAACCAGACATTTCGGCAATGCCATCGACTTCCATCATCAGTGAAAATCGAGTGCGATAACGTGAGGTGGTATACGTTAGTGACCACAGTACTGTGGTTAAGGCTGAAGCAGTAAGTAGAAAGAAGTAGTTTCTATGGTAATATTTCATTTCGAAAATGATTTTAAATATAAATCTTAGAATATGGAAGTCGTGTATGGTTCTCCATGCCGATATTTTCTATGGCAAACGATAACTGCCGCAAATTCAAACAGAATCAAATAATTTTTTGCATACAGACCTGATTTGTAGAGTACTCACGACCTATTGTTTTTGGTGAAGATCGGTTGAGGGAAAGGGGTAGTTTACCTGCAACGGTTTTTTTTATCAAGGGAAATTTTTTTTTTTTGGCAAACGATAACAGCCGCAAATTCAAACAGAATTAAATAATGTTTTGTATACAGCCCTGAATTGTAGAGTTCTCAAGACCTATTGTTTTTGGTGAAGATCGGTTAAGGGAAAGGGGTAGTTTACCTGTAACGTTTTATGTTTTAACAAGGGTATTTCCTATGGCAAACGATAACAGCCGCAAATTCAAACAGAATCAAACGATTATTTGCATACAGCCCTAAATTGTAGAGTTCTCAAGACCTATTGTTTTTGGTGAAGATCGGTTGAGGGAAAGGGGTAGTTTACCTGCAACGTTTTTTTAACAAGGGTATTTTCTATGGCAAACGATAACAGCCGCAAATTCAAACAGAATCAAATAATGTTTTGCATACAGCCCTGATTTGTAGAGTACTCAAGACCTATTGTTTTTGGTGAAGATCGGTTAAGGGGAAGGGGTAGTTTACCTGCAACATTTTTTTATCAAGTGTATTTTCTATGGCAAACGATAACAGCCGCAAATTCAAACAGAATCAAATAATTTTTTGCATACATGCCTGAATTGTAGAGGTCTCAAGGACTTTCGATTTTGGTGAAGATCGGTTAAGGGGAAGGGGTAGTTTACCTGCAACCTTTTACGTTTTAACAAGAGTAAAGTACTTGAAAATTTATTTAAACTTTTTGAAACAATGGTAATTGTTAAAAATAAAATAATTTTGTTGCCAGGCAATAAAATTAAAATTTTTTCATTTTAATGTAATATAATATTTTTCATTTAATACGGCAATAAAAAGGCAGGTAAGACACAAACACACACACACACACACACACAATTCACGTTATTTCTGGCCTCACTCATGTTTATTTTCTTACGTTTGCACGCTTTTTAAATGGAAAGTGCCGAAACCCACACCAACATAACGCGTGCAAGCCGAAAAAATGGACATCAATTTGCTTACTGGCGAAGCTAGTAGTTAATGAATGGGTAGGCAAAAATCTTATCTTAAATTTTTTTTAAGGAATCACTAAAAGGACGGTGGTTCAAATCGGACGCTGAGGTAGAGTTTGCTGTAACCGAATGGTTCCACAAACAGCCGTAAGAATTTTACTAGCAGGGAATCTACAGGTTAGCGCAACAGTGGAACTCATGTCTTAATGTTATTGGAGACTTCTTTTAAAATCGTTGAATAAAAAATGCTTTACGGCTCTATACGTGTTTCTATTGAACAATCCTTGTATTAGTCATACACAATAATACAACTGATTGAACTTCAAATTTTTAAACTTGATTAGTTTCTATATATATGTTTAATGTTACAAATAATTCAAATAACAATCTTGATCATCTGTTAGTTCAGCGGAATAACAGTGACACTTTTAATAACCGCATAAAATAAACACTTAGAAACAACACAGGCGCTTTAACTTAACTGTTTGGACCACAGAAGTGAGGCATGCCTCAACGCTCTATGTGTACAGCGCGGGACAATCCTCCCTCCCTACACTTCCCTATCACACCACTACATTGCTTACATACGATGTATACAAAAAACACTGAGGCAAGTTCAGGTTGCCTCATTCGCTTTAAACGAACTATGCCGAATCTCACCTGTCACCATCTAGCGGTCGCTCAATAAAGCACGTTTCGGTTTAATAAATTTGACAGTCGCAGTAACAATGTATAATCTTTACATTATGTAGTTCATACGTATTTATAATTTTTATTCTACAGAATTTTTTAGGGTAGGCATTGCCTCAATTGCCTCCATGTAACTTTGCCACTGATATATATGTGTACAACGTTATCGGCAACAAAGAAGTAGTTTTTGTTAAAATTCCTTCCTGGGATATTTGGCCGTAGTCCAATGTTTTCTACAAAACCAGACATTTCGGCAATGCCATCGACTTCCATCATCAGTGAAAATCGAGTGCGATAACGTGAGGTGGTATACGTTAGTGACCACAGTACTGTGGTTAAGGCTGAAGCAGTAAGTAGAAAGAAGTAGTTTCTATGGTAATATTTCATTTCGAAAATGATTTTAAATATAAATCTTAGAATATGGAAGTCATGTATGGTTCTCCATACCGATATTTTCTATGGCAAACGATAACTGCCGCAAATTCAAACAGAATCAAATAATTTTTTGCATACAGACCTGATTTGTAGAGTACTCACGACCTATTGTTTTTGGTGAAGATCGGTTCAGGGAAAGGGGTAGTTTACCTGCAACGGTTTTTTTTATCAAGGGAAATTTTTTTTTTTGGCAAACGATAACAGCCGCAAATTCAAACAGAATTAAATAATGTTTTGTATACAGCCCTGAATTGTAGAGTTCTCAAGACCTATTGTTTTTGGTGAAGATCGGTTAAGGGAAAGGGGTAGTTTACCTGTAACGTTTTATGTTTTAACAAGGGTATTTCCTATGGCAAACGATAACAGCCGCAAATTCAAACAGAATCAAACGATTATTTGCATACAGCCCTAAATTGTAGAGTTCTCAAGACCTATTGTTTTTGGTGAAGATCGGTTGAGGGAAAGGGGTAGTTTACCTGCAACGTTTTTTTAACAAGGGTATTTTCTATGGCAAACGATAACAGCCGCAAATTCAAACAGAATCAAATAATGTTTTGCATACAGCCCTGATTTGTAGAGTACTCAAGACCTATTGTTTTTGGTGAAGATCGGTTAAGGGGAAGGGGTAGTTTACCTGCAACATTTTTTTATCAAGTGTATTTTCTATGGCAAACGATAACAGCCGCAAATTCAAACAGAATCAAATAATTTTTTGCATACATGCCTGAATTGTAGAGGTCTCAAGGACTTTCGATTTTGGTGAAGATCGGTTAAGGGGAAGGGGTAGTTTACCTGCAACCTTTTACGTTTTAACAAGAGTAAAGTACTTGAAAATTTATTTAAACTTTTTGAAACAATGGTAATTGTTAAAAATAAAATAATTTTGTTGCCAGGCAATAAAATTAAAATTTTTTCATTTTAATGTAATATAATATTTTTCATTTAATACGGCAATAAAAAGGCAGGTAAGACACAAACACACACACACACACACACACACAATTCACGTTATTTCTGGCCTCACTCATGTTTATTTTCTTACGTTTGCACGCTTTTTAAATGGAAAGTGCCGAAACCCACACCAACATAACGCGTGCAAGCCGAAAAAATGGACATCAATTTGCTTACTGGCGAAGCTAGTAGTTAATGAATGGGTAGGCAAAAATCTTATCTTAAATTTTTTTTAAGGAATCACTAAAAGGACGGTGGTTCAAATCGGACGCTGAGGTAGAGTTTGCTGTAACCGAATGGTTCCACAAACAGCCGTAAGAATTTTACTAGCAGGGAATCTACAGGTTAGCGCAACAGTGGAACTCATGTCTTAATGTTATTGGAGACTTCTTTTAAAATCTTTTAAAAAATGCTTTACGGCTCTATACGTGTTTCTATTGAACAATCCTTGTATTAGTCATACACAATAATACAACTGATTGAACTTCAAATTTTTAAACTTAATTAGTTTCTATATATATGTTTAATGTTACAAATAATTCAAATAACAATCTTGATCATCTGTTAGTTCAGCGGAATAACAGTGACACTTTTAATAACCGCATAAAATAAACACTTAGAAACAACACAGGCGCTTTAACTTAACTGTTTGGACCACAGAAGTGAGGCATGCCTCAACGCTCTATGTGTAAAGCGCGGGACAATCCTCCCTCCCTACACTTCCCTATCACACCACTACATTGCTTACATACGATGTATACAAAAAACACTGAGGCAAGTTCAGGTTGCCTCATTCGCTTTAAACGAACTATGCCGAATCTCACCTGTCACCATCTAGCGGTCGCTCAATAAAGCACGTTTCGGTTTAATAAATTTGACAGTCGCAGTAACAATGTATAATCTTTACATTATGTAGTTCATACGTATTTATAATTTTTATTCTACAGAATTTTTTAGGGTAGGCATTGCCTCAATTGCCTCCATGTAACTTTGCCACTGATATATATGTGTACAACGTTATCGGCAACAAAGAAGTAGTTTTTGTTAAAATTCCTTCCTGGGATATTTGGCCGTAGTCCAATGTTTTCTACAAAACCAGACATTTCGGCAATGCCATCGACTTCCATCATCAGTGAAAATCGAGTGCGATAACGTGAGGTGGTATACGTTAGTGACCACAGTACTGTGGTTAAGGCTGAAGCAGTAAGTAGAAAGAAGTAGTTTCTATGGTAATATTTCATTTCGAAAATGATTTTAAATATAAATCTTAGAATATGGAAGTCATGTATGGTTCTCCATACCGATATTTTCTATGGCAAACGATAACTGCCGCAAATTCAAACAGAATCAAATAATTTTTTGCATACAGACCTGATTTGTAGAGTACTCACGACCTATTGTTTTTGGTGAAGATCGGTTGAGGGAAAGGGGTAGTTTCCTGCAACGGTTTTTTTTATCAAGGGAAATTTTTTTTTTGGCAAACGATAACAGCCGCAAATTCAAACAGAATTAAATAATGTTTTGTATACAGCCCTGAATTGTAGAGTTCTCAAGACCTATTGTTTTTGGTGAAGATCGGTTAAGGGAAAGGGGTAGTTTACCTGTAACGTTTTATGTTTTAACAAGGGTATTTCCTATGGCAAACGATAACAGCCGCAAATTCAAACAGAATCAAACGATTATTTGCATACAGCCCTAAATTGTAGAGTTCTCAAGACCTATTGTTTTTGGTGAAGATCGGTTGAGGGAAAGGGGTAGTTTACCTGCAACGTTTTTTTAACAAGGGTATTTTCTATGGCAAACGATAACAGCCGCAAATTCAAACAGAATCAAATAATGTTTTGCATACAGCCCTGATTTGTAGAGTACTCAAGACCTATTGTTTTTGGTGAAGATCGGTTAAGGGGAAGGGGTAGTTTACCTGCAACATTTTTTTATCAAGTGTATTTTCTATGGCAAACGATAACAGCCGCAAATTCAAACAGAATCAAATAATTTTTTGCATACATGCCTGAATTGTAGAGGTCTCAAGGACTTTCGATTTTGGTGAAGATCGGTTAAGGGGAAGGGGTAGTTTACCTGCAACCTTTTACGTTTTAACAAGAGTAAAGTACTTGAAAATTTATTTAAACTTTTTGAAACAATGGTAATTGTTAAAAATAAAATAATTTTGTTGCCAGGCAATAAAATTAAAATTTTTTCATTTTAATGTAATATAATATTTTTCATTTAATACGGCAATAAAAAGGCAGGTAAGACACAAACACACACACACACACACACAATTCACGTTATTTCTGGCCTCACTCATGTTTATTTTCTTACGTTTGCACGCTTTTTAAATGGAAAGTGCCGAAACCCACACCAACATAACGCGTGCAAGCCGAAAAAATGGACATCAATTTGCTTACTGGCGAAGCTAGTAGTTAATGAATGGGTAGGCAAAAATCTTATCTTAAATTTTTTTTAAGGAATCACTAAAAGGACGGTGGTTCAAATCGGACGCTGAGGTAGAGTTTGCTGTAACCGAATGGTTCCACAAACAGCCGTAAGAATTTTACTAGCAGGGAATCTACAGGTTAGCGCAACAGTGGAACTCATGTCTTAATGTTATTGGAGACTTCTTTTAAAATCTTTTAAAAAATGCTTTACGGCTCTATACGTGTTTCTATTGAACAATCCTTGTATTAGTCATACACAATAATACAACTGATTGAACTTCAAATTTTTAAACTTGATTAGTTTCTATATATATGTTTAATGTTACAAATAATTCAAATAACAATCTTGATCATCTGTTAGTTCAGCGGAATAACAGTGACACTTTTAATAACCGCATAAAATAAACACTTAGAAACAACACAGGCGCTTTAACTTAACTGTTTGGACCACAGAAGTGAGGCATGCCTCAACGCTCTATGTGTACAGCGCGGGACAATCCTCCCTCCCTACACTTCCCTATCACACCACTACATTGCTTACATACGATGTATACAAAAAACACTGAGGCAAGTTCAGGTTGCCTCATTCGCTTTAAACGAACTATGCCGAATCTCACCTGTCACCATCTAGCGGTCGCTCAATAAAGCACGTTTCGGTTTAATAAATTTGACAGTCGCAGTAACAATGTATAATCTTTACATTATGTAGTTCATACGTATTTATAATTTTTATTCTACAGAATTTTTTAGGGTAGGCATTGCCTCAATTGCCTCCATGTAACTTTGCCACTGATATATATGTGTACAACGTTATCGGCAACAAAGAAGTAGTTTTTGTTAAAATTCCTTCCTGGGATATTTGGCCGTAGTCCAATGTTTTCTACAAAACCAGACATTTCGGCAATGCCATCGACTTCCATCATCAGTGAAAATCGAGTGCGATAACGTGAGGTGGTATACGTTAGTGACCACAGTACTGTGGTTAAGGCTGAAGCAGTAAGTAGAAAGAAGTAGTTTCTATGGTAATATTTCATTTCGAAAATGATTTTAAATATAAATCTTAGAATATGGAAGTCATGTATGGTTCTCCATACCGATATTTTCTATGGCAAACGATAACTGCCGCAAATTCAAACAGAATCAAATAATTTTTTGCATACAGACCTGATTTGTAGAGTACTCACGACCTATTGTTTTTGGTGAAGATCGGTTGAGGGAAAGGGGTAGTTTACCTGCAACGGTTTTTTTTATCAAGGGAAATTTTTTTTTTTGGCAAACGATAACAGCCGCAAATTCAAACAGAATTAAATAATGTTTTGTATACAGCCCTGAATTGTAGAGTTCTCAAGACCTATTGTTTTTGGTGAAGATCGGTTAAGGGAAAGGGGTAGTTTACCTGTAACGTTTTATGTTTTAACAAGGGTATTTCCTATGGCAAACGATAACAGCCGCAAATTCAAACAGAATCAAACGATTATTTGCATACAGCCCTAAATTGTAGAGTTCTCAAGACCTATTGTTTTTGGTGAAGATCGGTTGAGGGAAAGGGGTAGTTTACCTGCAACGTTTTTTTAACAAGGGTATTTTCTATGGCAAACGATAACAGCCGCAAATTCAAACAGAATCAAATAATGTTTTGCATACAGCCCTGATTTGTAGAGTACTCAAGACCTATTGTTTTTGGTGAAGATCGGTTAAGGGGAAGGGGTAGTTTACCTGCAACATTTTTTTATCAAGTGTATTTTCTATGGCAAACGATAACAGCCGCAAATTCAAACAGAATCAAATAATTTTTTGCATACATGCCTGAATTGTAGAGGTCTCAAGGACTTTCGATTTTGGTGAAGATCGGTTAAGGGGAAGGGGTAGTTTACCTGCAACCTTTTACGTTTTAACAAGAGTAAAGTACTTGAAAATTTATTTAAACTTTTTGAAACAATGGTAATTGTTAAAAATAAAATAATTTTGTTGCCAGGCAATAAAATTAAAATTTTTTCATTTTAATGTAATATAATATTTTTCATTTAATACGGCAATAAAAAGGCAGGTAAGACACAAACACACACACACACACACACACACAATTCACGTTATTTCTGGCCTCACTCATGTTTATTTTCTTACGTTTGCACGCTTTTTAAATGGAAAGTGCCGAAACCCACACCAACATAACGCGTGCAAGCCGAAAAAATGGACATCAATTTGCTTACTGGCGAAGCTAGTAGTTAATGAATGGGTAGGCAAAAATCTTATCTTAAATTTTTTTTAAGGAATCACTAAAAGGACGGTGGTTCAAATCGGACGCTGAGGTAGAGTTTGCTGTAACCGAATGGTTCCACAAACAGCCGTAAGAATTTTACTAGCAGGGAATCTACAGGTTAGCGCAACAGTGGAACTCATGTCTTAATGTTATTGGAGACTTCTTTTAAAATCTTTTAAAAAATGCTTTACGGCTCTATACGTGTTTCTATTGAACAATCCTTGTATTAGTCATACACAATAATACAACTGATTGAACTTCAAATTTTTAAACTTAATTAGTTTCTATATATATGTTTAATGTTACAAATAATTCAAATAACAATCTTGATCATCTGTTAGTTCAGCGGAATAACAGTGACACTTTTAATAACCGCATAAAATAAACACTTAGAAACAACACAGGCGCTTTAACTTAACTGTTTGGACCACAGAAGTGAGGCATGCCTCAACGCTCTATGTGTAAAGCGCGGGACAATCCTCCCTCCCTACACTTCCCTATCACACCACTACATTGCTTACATACGATGTATACAAAAAACACTGAGGCAAGTTCAGGTTGCCTCATTCGCTTTAAACGAACTATGCCGAATCTCACCTGTCACCATCTAGCGGTCGCTCAATAAAGCACGTTTCGGTTTAATAAATTTGACAGTCGCAGTAACAATGTATAATCTTTACATTATGTAGTTCATACGTATTTATAATTTTTATTCTACAGAATTTTTTAGGGTAGGCATTGCCTCAATTGCCTCCATGTAACTTTGCCACTGATATATATGTGTACAACGTTATCGGCAACAAAGAAGTAGTTTTTGTTAAAATTCCTTCCTGGGATATTTGGCCGTAGTCCAATGTTTTCTACAAAACCAGACATTTCGGCAATGCCATCGACTTCCATCATCAGTGAAAATCGAGTGCGATAACGTGAGGTGGTATACGTTAGTGACCACAGTACTGTGGTTAAGGCTGAAGCAGTAAGTAGAAA
Source organism: Magicicada septendecula (assembly GCA_034769895.1). Lineage (NCBI taxonomy): Eukaryota > Metazoa > Arthropoda > Insecta > Hemiptera > Cicadidae > Magicicada > Magicicada septendecula. The sequence continues at coordinate 306,038,833 of CM068375.1, forward strand.
GAAGTAGTTTCTATGGTAATATTTCATTTCGAAAATGATTTTAAATATAAATCTTAGAATATGGAAGTCATGTATGGTTCTCCATACCGATATTTTCTATGGCAAACGATAACTGCCGCAAATTCAAACAGAATCAAATAATTTTTTGCATACAGACCTGATTTGTAGAGTACTCACGACCTATTGTTTTTGGTGAAGATCGGTTGAGGGAAAGGGGTAGTTTCCTGCAACGGTTTTTTTTATCAAGGGAAATTTTTTTTTTTGGCAAACGATAACAGCCGCAAATTCAAACAGAATTAAATAATGTTTTGTATACAGCCCTGAATTGTAGAGTTCTCAAGACCTATTGTTTTTGGTGAAGATCGGTTAAGGGAAAGGGGTAGTTTACCTGTAACGTTTTATGTTTTAACAAGGGTATTTCCTATGGCAAACGATAACAGCCGCAAATTCAAACAGAATCAAACGATTATTTGCATACAGCCCTAAATTGTAGAGTTCTCAAGACCTATTGTTTTTGGTGAAGATCGGTTGAGGGAAAGGGGTAGTTTACCTGCAACGTTTTTTTAACAAGGGTATTTTCTATGGCAAACGATAACAGCCGCAAATTCAAACAGAATCAAATAATGTTTTGCATACAGCCCTGATTTGTAGAGTACTCAAGACCTATTGTTTTTGGTGAAGATCGGTTAAGGGGAAGGGGTAGTTTACCTGCAACATTTTTTTATCAAGTGTATTTTCTATGGCAAACGATAACAGCCGCAAATTCAAACAGAATCAAATAATTTTTTGCATACATGCCTGAATTGTAGAGGTCTCAAGGACTTTCGATTTTGGTGAAGATCGGTTAAGGGGAAGGGGTAGTTTACCTGCAACCTTTTACGTTTTAACAAGAGTAAAGTACTTGAAAATTTATTTAAACTTTTTGAAACAATGGTAATTGTTAAAAATAAAATAATTTTGTTGCCAGGCAATAAAATTAAAATTTTTTCATTTTAATGTAATATAATATTTTTCATTTAATACGGCAATAAAAAGGCAGGTAAGACACAAACACACACACACACACACACACACAATTCACGTTATTTCTGGCCTCACTCATGTTTATTTTCTTACGTTTGCACGCTTTTTAAATGGAAAGTGCCGAAACCCACACCAACATAACGCGTGCAAGCCGAAAAAATGGACATCAATTTGCTTACTGGCGAAGCTAGTAGTTAATGAATGGGTAGGCAAAAATCTTATCTTAAATTTTTTTTAAGGAATCACTAAAAGGACGGTGGTTCAAATCGGACGCTGAGGTAGAGTTTGCTGTAACCGAATGGTTCCACAAACAGCCGTAAGAATTTTACTAGCAGGGAATCTACAGGTTAGCGCAACAGTGGAACTCATGTCTTAATGTTATTGGAGACTTCTTTTAAAATCTTTTAAAAAATGCTTTACGGCTCTATACGTGTTTCTATTGAACAATCCTTGTATTAGTCATACACAATAATACAACTGATTGAACTTCAAATTTTTAAACTTAATTAGTTTCTATATATATGTTTAATGTTACAAATAATTCAAATAACAATCTTGATCATCTGTTAGTTCAGCGGAATAACAGTGACACTTTTAATAACCGCATAAAATAAACACTTAGAAACAACACAGGCGCTTTAACTTAACTGTTTGGACCACAGAAGTGAGGCATGCCTCAACGCTCTATGTGTAAAGCGCGGGACAATCCTCCCTCCCTACACTTCCCTATCACACCACTACATTGCTTACATACGATGTATACAAAAAACACTGAGGCAAGTTCAGGTTGCCTCATTCGCTTTAAACGAACTATGCCGAATCTCACCTGTCACCATCTAGCGGTCGCTCAATAAAGCACGTTTCGGTTTAATAAATTTGACAGTCGCAGTAACAATGTATAATCTTTACATTATGTAGTTCATACGTATTTATAATTTTTATTCTACAGAATTTTTTAGGGTAGGCATTGCCTCAATTGCCTCCATGTAACTTTGCCACTGATATATATGTGTACAACGTTATCGGCAACAAAGAAGTAGTTTTTGTTAAAATTCCTTCCTGGGATATTTGGCCGTAGTCCAATGTTTTCTACAAAACCAGACATTTCGGCAATGCCATCGACTTCCATCATCAGTGAAAATCGAGTGCGATAACGTGAGGTGGTATACGTTAGTGACCACAGTACTGTGGTTAAGGCTGAAGCAGTAAGTAGAAAGAAGTAGTTTCTATGGTAATATTTCATTTCGAAAATGATTTTAAATATAAATCTTAGAATATGGAAGTCATGTATGGTTCTCCATACCGATATTTTCTATGGCAAACGATAACTGCCGCAAATTCAAACAGAATCAAATAATTTTTTGCATACAGACCTGATTTGTAGAGTACTCACGACCTATTGTTTTTGGTGAAGATCGGTTGAGGGAAAGGGGTAGTTTCCTGCAACGGTTTTTTTTATCAAGGGAAATTTTTTTTTTTGGCAAACGATAACAGCCGCAAATTCAAACAGAATTAAATAATGTTTTGTATACAGCCCTGAATTGTAGAGTTCTCAAGACCTATTGTTTTTGGTGAAGATCGGTTAAGGGAAAGGGGTAGTTTACCTGTAACGTTTTATGTTTTAACAAGGGTATTTCCTATGGCAAACGATAACAGCCGCAAATTCAAACAGAATCAAACGATTATTTGCATACAGCCCTAAATTGTAGAGTTCTCAAGACCTATTGTTTTTGGTGAAGATCGGTTGAGGGAAAGGGGTAGTTTACCTGCAACGTTTTTTTAACAAGGGTATTTTCTATGGCAAACGATAACAGCCGCAAATTCAAACAGAATCAAATAATGTTTTGCATACAGCCCTGATTTGTAGAGTACTCAAGACCTATTGTTTTTGGTGAAGATCGGTTAAGGGGAAGGGGTAGTTTACCTGCAACATTTTTTTATCAAGTGTATTTTCTATGGCAAACGATAACAGCCGCAAATTCAAACAGAATCAAATAATTTTTTGCATACATGCCTGAATTGTAGAGGTCTCAAGGACTTTCGATTTTGGTGAAGATCGGTTAAGGGGAAGGGGTAGTTTACCTGCAACCTTTTACGTTTTAACAAGAGTAAAGTACTTGAAAATTTATTTAAACTTTTTGAAACAATGGTAATTGTTAAAAATAAAATAATTTTGTTGCCAGGCAATAAAATTAAAATTTTTTCATTTTAATGTAATATAATATTTTTCATTTAATACGGCAATAAAAAGGCAGGTAAGACACAAACACACACACACACACACACAATTCACGTTATTTCTGGCCTCACTCATGTTTATTTTCTTACGTTTGCACGCTTTTTAAATGGAAAGTGCCGAAACCCACACCAACATAACGCGTGCAAGCCGAAAAAATGGACATCAATTTGCTTACTGGCGAAGCTAGTAGTTAATGAATGGGTAGGCAAAAATCTTATCTTAAATTTTTTTTAAGGAATCACTAAAAGGACGGTGGTTCAAATCGGACGCTGAGGTAGAGTTTGCTGTAACCGAATGGTTCCACAAACAGCCGTAAGAATTTTACTAGCAGGGAATCTACAGGTTAGCGCAACAGTGGAACTCATGTCTTAATGTTATTGGAGACTTCTTTTAAAATCTTTTAAAAAATGCTTTACGGCTCTATACGTGTTTCTATTGAACAATCCTTGTATTAGTCATACACAATAATACAACTGATTGAACTTCAAATTTTTAAACTTGATTAGTTTCTATATATATGTTTAATGTTACAAATAATTCAAATAACAATCTTGATCATCTGTTAGTTCAGCGGAATAACAGTGACACTTTTAATAACCGCATAAAATAAACACTTAGAAACAACACAGGCGCTTTAACTTAACTGTTTGGACCACAGAAGTGAGGCATGCCTCAACGCTCTATGTGTACAGCGCGGGACAATCCTCCCTCCCTACACTTCCCTATCACACCACTACATTGCTTACATACGATGTATACAAAAAACACTGAGGCAAGTTCAGGTTGCCTCATTCGCTTTAAACGAACTATGCCGAATCTCACCTGTCACCATCTAGCGGTCGCTCAATAAAGCACGTTTCGGTTTAATAAATTTGACAGTCGCAGTAACAATGTATAATCTTTACATTATGTAGTTCATACGTATTTATAATTTTTATTCTACAGAATTTTTTAGGGTAGGCATTGCCTCAATTGCCTCCATGTAACTTTGCCACTGATATATATGTGTACAACGTTATCGGCAACAAAGAAGTAGTTTTTGTTAAAATTCCTTCCTGGGATATTTGGCCGTAGTCCAATGTTTTCTACAAAACCAGACATTTCGGCAATGCCATCGACTTCCATCATCAGTGAAAATCGAGTGCGATAACGTGAGGTGGTATACGTTAGTGACCACAGTACTGTGGTTAAGGCTGAAGCAGTAAGTAGAAAGAAGTAGTTTCTATGGTAATATTTCATTTCGAAAATGATTTTAAATATAAATCTTAGAATATGGAAGTCATGTATGGTTCTCCATACCGATATTTTCTATGGCAAACGATAACTGCCGCAAATTCAAACAGAATCAAATAATTTTTTGCATACAGACCTGATTTGTAGAGTACTCACGACCTATTGTTTTTGGTGAAGATCGGTTGAGGGAAAGGGGTAGTTTACCTGCAACGGTTTTTTTTATCAAGGGAAATTTTTTTTTTTGGCAAACGATAACAGCCGCAAATTCAAACAGAATTAAATAATGTTTTGTATACAGCCCTGAATTGTAGAGTTCTCAAGACCTATTGTTTTTGGTGAAGATCGGTTAAGGGAAAGGGGTAGTTTACCTGTAACGTTTTATGTTTTAACAAGGGTATTTCCTATGGCAAACGATAACAGCCGCAAATTCAAACAGAATCAAACGATTATTTGCATACAGCCCTAAATTGTAGAGTTCTCAAGACCTATTGTTTTTGGTGAAGATCGGTTGAGGGAAAGGGGTAGTTTACCTGCAACGTTTTTTTAACAAGGGTATTTTCTATGGCAAACGATAACAGCCGCAAATTCAAACAGAATCAAATAATGTTTTGCATACAGCCCTGATTTGTAGAGTACTCAAGACCTATTGTTTTTGGTGAAGATCGGTTAAGGGGAAGGGGTAGTTTACCTGCAACATTTTTTTATCAAGTGTATTTTCTATGGCAAACGATAACAGCCGCAAATTCAAACAGAATCAAATAATTTTTTGCATACATGCCTGAATTGTAGAGGTCTCAAGGACTTTCGATTTTGGTGAAGATCGGTTAAGGGGAAGGGGTAGTTTACCTGCAACCTTTTACGTTTTAACAAGAGTAAAGTACTTGAAAATTTATTTAAACTTTTTGAAACAATGGTAATTGTTAAAAATAAAATAATTTTGTTGCCAGGCAATAAAATTAAAATTTTTTCATTTTAATGTAATATAATATTTTTCATTTAATACGGCAATAAAAAGGCAGGTAAGACACAAACACACACACACACACACACACAATTCACGTTATTTCTGGCCTCACTCATGTTTATTTTCTTACGTTTGCACGCTTTTTAAATGGAAAGTGCCGAAACCCACACCAACATAACGCGTGCAAGCCGAAAAAATGGACATCAATTTGCTTACTGGCGAAGCTAGTAGTTAATGAATGGGTAGGCAAAAATCTTATCTTAAATTTTTTTTAAGGAATCACTAAAAGGACGGTGGTTCAAATCGGACGCTGAGGTAGAGTTTGCTGTAACCGAATGGTTCCACAAACAGCCGTAAGAATTTTACTAGCAGGGAATCTACAGGTTAGCGCAACAGTGGAACTCATGTCTTAATGTTATTGGAGACTTCTTTTAAAATCTTTTAAAAAATGCTTTACGGCTCTATACGTGTTTCTATTGAACAATCCTTGTATTAGTCATACACAATAATACAACTGATTGAACTTCAAATTTTTAAACTTGATTAGTTTCTATATATATGTTTAATGTTACAAATAATTCAAATAACAATCTTGATCATCTGTTAGTTCAGCGGAATAACAGTGACACTTTTAATAACCGCATAAAATAAACACTTAGAAACAACACAGGCGCTTTAACTTAACTGTTTGGACCACAGAAGTGAGGCATGCCTCAACGCTCTATGTGTACAGCGCGGGACAATCCTCCCTCCCGACACTTCCCTATCACACCACTACATTGCTTACATACGATGTATACAAAAAACACTGAGGCAAGTTCAGGTTGCCTCATTCGCTTTAAACGAACTATGCCGAATCTCACCTGTCACCATCTAGCGGTCGCTCAATAAAGCACGTTTCGGTTTAATAAATTTGACAGTCGCAGTAACAATGTATAATCTTTACATTATGTAGTTCATACGTATTTATAATTTTTATTCTACAGAATTTTTTAGGGTAGGCATTGCCTCAATTGCCTCCATGTAACTTCGCCACTGATATATATGTGTACAACGTTATCGGCAACAAAGAAGTAGTTTTTGTTAAAATTCCTTCCTGGGATATTTGGCCGTAGTCCAATGTTTTCTACAAAACCAGACATTTCGGCAATGCCATCGACTTCCATCATCAGTGAAAATCGAGTGCGATAACGTGAGGTGGTATACGTTAGTGACCACAGTACTGTGGTTAAGGCTGAAGCAGTAAGTAGAAAGAAGTAGTTTCTATGGTAATATTTCATTTCGAAAATGATTTTAAATATAAATCTTAGAATATGGAAGTCATGTATGGTTCTCCATACCGATATTTTCTATGGCAAACGATAACTGGCGCAAATTCAAACAGAATCAAATAATTTTTTGCATACAGACCTGATTTGTAGAGTACTCACGACCTATTGTTTTTGGTGAAGATCGGTTGAGGGAAAGGGGTAGTTTACCTGCAACGGTTTTTTTTATCAAGGGAAATTTTTTTTTTTTGGCAAACGATAACAGCCGCAAATTCAAACAGAATTAAATAATGTTTTGTATACAGCCCTGAATTGTTAGAGTTCTCAAGACCTATTGTTTTTGGTGAAGATCGGTTAAGGGAAAGGGGTAGTTTACCTGTAACGTTTTATGTTTTAACAAGGGTATTTCCTATGGCAAACGATAACAGCCGCAAATTCAAACAGAATCAAACGATTATTTGCATACAGCCCTAAATTGTAGAGTTCTCAAGACCTATTGTTTTTGGTGAAGATCGGTTGAGGGAAAGGGGTAGTTTACCTGCAACGTTTTTTTAACAAGGGTATTTTCTATGGCAAACGATAACAGCCGCAAATTCAAACAGAATCAAATAATGTTTTGCATACAGCCCTGATTTGTAGAGTACTCAAGACCTATTGTTTTTGGTGAAGATCGGTTAAGGGGAAGGGGTAGTTTACCTGCAACATTTTTTTATCAAGTGTATTTTCTATGGCAAACGATAACAGCCGCAAATTCAAACAGAATCAAATAATTTTTTGCATACATGCCTGAATTGTAGAGGTCTCAAGGACTTTCGATTTTGGTGAAGATCGGTTAAGGGGAAGGGGTAGTTTACCTGCAACCTTTTACGTTTTAACAAGAGTAAAGTACTTGAAAATTTATTTAAACTTTTTGAAACAATGGTAATTGTTAAAAATAAAATAATTTTGTTGCCAGGCAATAAAATTAAAATTTTTTCATTTTAATGTAATATAATATTTTTCATTTAATACGGCAATAAAAAGGCAGGTAAGACACAAACACACACACACACACACACACACACACAATTCACGTTATTTCTGGCCTCACTCATGTTTATTTTCTTACGTTTGCACGCTTTTTAAATGGAAAGTGCCGAAACCCACACCAACATAACGCGTGCAAGCCGAAAAAATGGACATCAATTTGCTTACTGGCGAAGCTAGTAGTTAATGAATGGGTAGGCAAAAATCTTATCTTAAATTTTTTTTAAGGAATCACTAAAAGGACGGTGGTTCAAATCGGACGCTGAGGTAGAGTTTGCTGTAACCGAATGGTTCCACAAACAGCCGTAAGAATTTTACTAGCAGGGAATCTACAGGTTAGCGCAACAGTGGAACTCATGTCTTAATGTTATTGGAGACTTCTTTTAAAATCGTTGAATAAAAAATGCTTTACGGCTCTATACGTGTTTCTATTGAACAATCCTTGTATTAGTCATACACAATAATACAACTGATTGAACTTCAAATTTTTAAACTTGATTAGTTTCTATATATATGTTTAATGTTACAAATAATTCAAATAACAATCTTGATCATCTGTTAGTTCAGCGGAATAACAGTGACACTTTTAATAACCGCATAAAATAAACACTTAGAAACAACACAGGCGCTTTAACTTAACTGTTTGGACCACAGAAGTGAGGCATGCCTCAACGCTCTATGTGTACAGCGCGGGACAATCCTCCCTCCCGACACTTCCCTATCACACCACTACATTGCTTACATACGATGTATACAAAAAACACTGAGGCAAGTTCAGGTTGCCTCATTCGCTTTAAACGAACTATGCCGAATCTCACCTGTCACCATCTAGCGGTCGCTCAATAAAGCACGTTTCGGTTTAATAAATTTGACAGTCGCAGTAACAATGTATAATCTTTACATTATGTAGTTCATACGTATTTATAATTTTTATTCTACAGAATTTTTTAGGGTAGGCATTGCCTCAATTGCCTCCATGTAACTTCGCCACTGATATATATGTGTACAACGTTATCGGCAACAAAGAAGTAGTTTTTGTTAAAATTCCTTCCTGGGATATTTGGCCGTAGTCCAATGTTTTCTACAAAACCAGACATTTCGGCAATGCCATCGACTTCCATCATCAGTGAAAATCGAGTGCGATAACGTGAGGTGGTATACGTTAGTGACCACAGTACTGTGGTTAAGGCTGAAGCAGTAAGTAGAAAGAAGTAGTTTCTATGGTAATATTTCATTTCGAAAATGATTTTAAATATAAATCTTAGAATATGGAAGTCATGTATGGTTCTCCATACCGATATTTTCTATGGCAAACGATAACTGCCGCAAATTCAAACAGAATCAAATAATTTTTTGCATACAGACCTGATTTGTAGAGTACTCACGACCTATTGTTTTTGGTGAAGATCGGTTGAGGGAAAGGGGTAGTTTACCTGCAACGGTTTTTTTTATCAAGGGAATTTTTTTTTTTTTGGCAAACGATAACAGCCGCAAATTCAAACAGAATTAAATAATGTTTTGTATACAGCCCTGAATTGTAGAGTTCTCAAGACCTATTGTTTTTGGTGAAGATCGGTTAAGGGAAAGGGGTAGTTTACCTGTAACGTTTTATGTTTTAACAAGGGTATTTCCTATGGCAAACGATAACAGCCGCAAATTCAAACAGAATCAAACGATTATTTGCATACAGCCCTAAATTGTAGAGTTCTCAAGACCTATTGTTTTTGGTGATGATCGGTTGAGGGAAAGGGGTAGTTTACCTGCAACGTTTTTTTAACAAGGGTATTTTCTATGGCAAACGATAACAGCCGCAAATTCAAACAGAATCAAATAATGTTTTGCATACAGCCCTGATTTGTAGAGTACTCAAGACCTATTGTTTTTGGTGAAGATCGGTTAAGGGGAAGGGGTAGTTTACCTGCAACATTTTTTTATCAAGTGTATTTTCTATGGCAAACGATAACAGCCGCAAATTCAAACAGAATCAAATAATTTTTTGCATACATGCCTGAATTGTAGAGGTCTCAAGGACTTTCGATTTTGGTGAAGATCGGTTAAGGGGAAGGGGTAGTTTACCTGCAACCTTTTACGTTTTAACAAGAGTAAAGTACTTGAAAATTTATTTAAACTTTTTGAAACAATGGTAATTGTTAAAAATAAAATAATTTTGTTGCCAGGCAATAAAATTAAAATTTTTTCATTTTAATGTAATATAATATTTTTCATTTAATACGGCAATAAAAAGGCAGGTAAGACACAAACACACACACACACACACACACACACACACACACACAATTCACGTTATTTCTGGCCTCACTCATGTTTATTTTCTTACGTTTGCACGCTTTTTAAATGGAAAGTGCCGAAACCCACACCAACATAACGCGTGCAAGCCGAAAAAATGGACATCAATTTGCTTACTGGCGAAGCTAGTAGTTAATGAATGGGTAGGCAAAAATCTTATCTTAAATTTTTTTTAAGGAATCACTAAAAGGACGGTGGTTCAAATCGGACGCTGAGGTAGAGTTTGCTGTAACCGAATGGTTCCACAAACAGCCGTAAGAATTTTACTAGCAGGGAATCTACAGGTTAGCGCAACAGTGGAACTCATGTCTTAATGTTATTGGAGACTTCTTTTAAAATCTTTTAAAAAATGCTTTACGGCTCTATACGTGTTTCTATTGAACAATCCTTGTATTAGTCATACACAATAATACAACTGATTGAACTTCAAATTTTTAAACTTGATTAGTTTCTATATATATGTTTAATGTTACAAATAATTCAAATAACAATCTTGATCATCTGTTAGTTCAGCGGAATAACAGTGACACTTTTAATAACCGCATAAAATAAACACTTAGAAACAACACAGGCGCTTTAACTTAACTGTTTGGACCACAGAAGTGAGGCATGCCTCAACGCTCTATGTGTACAGCGCGGGACAATCCCCCCTCCCTACACTTCCCTATCCCACCACTACATTGCTTACATACGATGTATACAAAAAACACAGAGGCAAGTTCAGGTTGCCTCATTCGCTTTAAACGAACTATGCCGAATCTCACCTGTCACCATCTAGCGGTCGCTCAATAAAGCACGTTTCGGTTTAATAAATTTGACAGTCGCAGTAACAATATATAATCTTTACGTTATGTAGTTCATACGTATTTATAATTTTTATTCTACAGAATTTTTTAGGGTAGGCATTGCCTCAATTGCCTCTATGTAACTTCGCCACTGATATATATGTGTACAACATTATCGGCAACAAAGAAGTAGTTTTTGTTAAAATTCCTTCCCGGGATATTTGGCCGTAGTCCAATGTTTTCTACAAAACCAGACATTTCGGCAATGCCATCGACTTCCATCATCAGTGAAAATCGAGTGCGATAACGTGAGGTGGTATACGTTAGTGACCACAGTACTGTGGTTAAGGCTGAAGCAGTAAGTAGAAAGAAGTAGTTTCTATGGTAATATTTCATTTCGAAAATGATTTTAAATATAAATCTTAGAATATGGAAGTCATGTATGGTTCTCCATACCGATATTTTTGTACTGTATGTTAAAGGAACAAATAATTATTAAAGTATGCTACAATGGGTAGCCTTTTTGTTACTGCAAATCTATTAGCTATCAGAACTTAAAAAAACCAAACTAACTTTTGTTTCTTCAGTAGAAAGATTATTTTTTAACAGTTTTTCTCAGATTTTAGATTTTCTTCTCCAAATCTACACATCTGTTACAATAATTGGGGTTTTATGTGCATAAACATTGAAGGCACTATTTCATTTGAATAAAATTGATTAACTGTCTACACATATCCTTCACGCTCAGTTTGTATTTGCGTCTATTACATGTTTCATGGTTTATTAATTTTATCTGGTATAACAGAACATCCTTTATTTTCATTTGTTTTAAGCCTTTCATTTGAATGCTTTTAATTTTTGGAAGACGTCATCTAAGTTCCATATCCCTTTTTTAATTCTTAGTTTCCATAACTGTTATTTTAATGTTTCTATTAAACACTGAAAATTTTGTGACTTCTGTTATCCATAAGGACTGTTTACTTTTGTATTTTAAAATTTTTGGTAGATGTCATCAATATGAAGACCTACACGAAAATGTTATAATTGAAACAATATAGCAGCTGACAAAGTTGTCTGTCTCTAGGCCATACACATATGGCCTGTCACCTCACAGAGTGTTCATTTGCACAGCACAAAATTTTTAAAAACCTAACTTAAAATTGTACCACACAAAATCTAGATATTTTCTGTTGTAGATCATAATGATGTTAAAATGGTGTACAAAAATATTGTAGCAACACTGTTTTTTGCTAGAGAACCCCCAATCCACATTCAAAGTATTATTATGAATGTTGTATAATATATTAAGTGGTATTGTGATTGATATTCTTAAAACTATTTGTCATTAGAATAATACATAGTTTAAGTACGTAAGTTATGTTTTTCACATGTATTTATATTATCCACTATTGATGTATAACTTATGTATATTTATGGAGATTAATTAAAGAATATACTAGAATGTTCTGTTTCAATGTACAATACATTTATAGATAAGCGTACTATGTTCTACAAGATTCTACCTAGTTACCCCTGGAATGACCTCGATTATACTAGTAAGTGGCTGAATGATGTCATTCTTGTGAATGATGTCATTACCGACTATATATAAAACAATAAGAACCAGTAAAATATTAGTGTCTGTTCAGAGTTGAGTTGCAGGGTTACTGCGTGTCTTTGATACCACATTTGTGGATCAATATTATTTTTGTGTGTTATCTCTTTGGTTGTATAAATTACGGTTGTGTTACTATTTGATATCACAGTTGTGGATCGAAGTTGTACTTTCTGTTATATTTTAATTTTTGAAAAATTGTTTATGATATCAGTAAATAAACAATGTCTCCACAGTGATACAAGTGTTTTATTTCAATTACTGACCTAGAAGACAACAAAAATTGGCAACCATGACAGGACTACTTCCATTAGTGTTATAAATTAGTGACCAAATTACATTATAATTTAGTAATTGTGAAGTGCGGGTGAAAAGATGGAAAGAATACGTTTGAAGAACATGACAACCATCCAGCTGAAGAAGCAGTTAGAAGAAAAAGGGCTTCCCATAACGGGAACAAAGGCCGACCTGGAGATGCGTTTAGAACAGGCTATAGGAGAGATGGCTAGGAACCCAGACAAATTCTTCATAACTGTTGAAGAAACACCTACTGCAAAGGAAATGTAGGTAAGCGACATGTTTAACAAGTAATGGCACTAATTCAGACACAGCCAGAACAAAGTCAGGCTCAATCAGGACAAATCGCAGTGGTACAGACACAATTACAGGCTCACTCAGAACAGTCTTCACAAATTCATACTCAGATACAAGCTCTGTCAGACAGGGTTATTTCCACAGAAGTATTACTGAAGGGCCTATGTGCCAAGTGTGAAAATAGGGTACAGAATATTCAGGAGGAAGTGAACTCCCTAAAATCAGAGTTCAACACCACAGTAAAGAGACTGGATACAGAACTAAATGAACTAAGTGCCACCAACCAAAATATCAACAGAATAGAAAAACAGATTAAGGACAAAATTTTACCTTTTCTCCAAACAGGCCTGGCTGATAGTAGCTGTAACTTTTCTCATCAGGTTCCAGTAAATCCGAAACTGATTAGAGAGTTTACCAGAATTCCAAGGTAGGTGAGAAGAATGTCCATCGTCATTCATTAATCCATCGTATCACCTAAGATTTAACTCTTATGCAGTCAGAGCAGCAGTTCACAAAAAGTTACTAACTGGGGGTCAGCCAACAGGAATACAAGCATGTGCATTTGTTATCCACAAATTGCAGTTATTCAAAAGTATACATCCTGAGAAGAGTGGTGATGAATGTGTTCCTTTTATAATTGAGCTGCTCCAGGATAAGATCAGATCATTAGTAAGTGTCCTGTCCCAAAACATGTGAAGAACTATGGGACATCATCAGACAACTAGAAGAGGACCATCCTGCTAAGACAAGGCCTGTCCAGAGGAAGGGTACTTGCAGAAAATGTTTTAGATGTGGCAAGGAAAAATTACCTATGGTGGAAAACTAGAGCAAGACCATTCTAGGCTGGGATAGGATGGTACTCGGGATTTGGTTTGCCCCCAGAAATCAGTATGTATCCTGTATGTAGAGATAAGTGGTTACAGAACAGTGGCATTGGGCAGATTACTTTGGACTTTTACCAGCCCCACCCAGCCATTAGCATTAAAATAAAGCCAACTCGTTTAGAGCTGTACGTGATACCCAGGCAAGTCACTCCTTTATTAATATGAATAGCCAAATTACTTCAACCAGGAAAACGATGTAAGCATGAGGAGGTCCAGTAATCTGTCACCTACATACATTATAAGGTGGTAGGCCAGACATCCATGAAAACAAAGTGTTCAGGTGTTCACTTAGAATTGCCTGTTTAAATAATCGAAGATTGGACACCAGATGTTATCTTTACACACCAAGTATGCATGCACACTTGAGTTAGTTGGGTACACTGAGAGACTGTCAAATAACAGTGATTGACGTATCATGTATAGTGAAACCTTGATATAACGCTCTTCTGCGGACCGGCCAAAAAGCGCTTTATATTGAGGGTCGCTTTATATAAAGGTCCCAAGTTTAACTATTTAATTTGCTGGGACCGTAAAAAATGAGGTTTACATCACCTTTTATATCGAGGTTCCACTGTATAGTGATGATATGCTTAGTAAAATTGGGTACTTTCTTTGAAAATTCTGCCACATGTGAAGGGCTCTCTGTGATGTTTTTTTTTTTACTTATAAAAAGTAAGTGGAATGGAAATTCATTGGCATAGCACTAAAGTATATAGTAAAAATGTGTTGAATGATATGCAGGTGCTTTGGTAATGGCTATGTAAATATCCATGTTGAAAAATATAGTGGCTGCCCTTCTCACTTGTGACTTCATAGAACATGTCATTAAAAAAGTTATGAATTAAGACGTTTCACAGTAAGTGAGTTGAGTATAATTTCCACACATTTCATTAACTTTTTTTTTTTTTTAAATGAAATAATAACTGAAAACTGGCAACACAAATTCGCCAGTGAAGCCTATTATTGTCTTCTGGTGTCATCCTGCTTTGTGACAATAATGACCACATACTGCCACTGCTTCTGGTAAGATACTGGGGAAGTTCAAAGTACAACACTTTTTGTCATCATTCTTGCAGCCTAGAATTAGCCCCCTAGCGACTTACTGTTTTAAGCATAAGAAATTACTTAGGTTTACAATGTTCAATGAACAACAACGATGATGATGATGGTTAGTGTTAAAGAAAAAAGTGCCAGCAAACTTCTTTGAATAGGAAATAAGGAAGCCTGATGCTGTGGACGCTGTGAAAAATGCCATCACAATGGTGGTAATTCTGTTGAAACAAAAGGTAAGGTTCAACGAAACGGAAGATTGTAAGAAAATACATTTAATTTGAACGCAACAATGAGTTTCTGTAGTAGCCTGTCACATCTTACATTCTGAACGTACCCCATATTACATTCAGCTACAAGTTGAATAATAAGTTTGAACTTTTTTTTAGGAGATTAATTGTTATTACAAACTATTGATTAGTGTGAACACGTCAATATGCGATGAAGATAAGTTGGAATGAGAGTATCAACATTGTGTTTTATTGTTTACAGAATGGAAAATTTTACAGTTCTGTGGGCTTTGAAAGTTTTCTTCTTACTACACTGTGTGGTGGTATGACACCAGTCACATCAGTCTTTGATTTACTTATTCAGGTAAGTGAACTGTAATTTTGTTAAATAAATTAATAAAATGAATTTATTAAAAAAAATTAATAAGGTGCAAAAATATTGCTGTTTATTTATTTTTTGTATTTTAATTAAAATTTTGAAAATCCTGAAAATTCATTTTATTTATATCATACATGTGAAACCAATATCAATCCAGTTGTGAAACTTGATGAAAACAGGTTCCTGTCTAAATATCTGTATTTTATGGGTACAAATATTTTACCAGTGCACATTCATTGCCCTGGTTAATACGTTCACCATTCTGCAGTGTAGTGACCAGGAACCATAGCTCTTCTTAGATGTTAAATAATCAGGTTGAAATGACAGTTTAAAACAAGAGAGAGGGAGAGAGAGAGAGAGAGAGAGAGAGAGAGAGTTGTGAATGATATAAAATTGTATAGACAGTTTACCCAAAAAACATGTTTATTTGAGCCAACTATGAGGGAAACTTTATTGGATTTTTCATGTTAGTTGAAATTTTGAGTACCTTTAAGGTAACATGTATATCAAAAAGGTTCATAATTTTTGTATTTTGTATTGTATTAAAAAAAATAGTAATTTTTTAGTAGTAATGAATGAAAATAAAGTCTACTGGTAACAGTTAATGCATCTTGGGTGTGGTTGTATACACTCTGTTTTACCTACTTATTCTATTAATCTTCGTTTCTTAATCTATTACTCTTACTACTCATATGAGTTAGTGCAAATTGATAGTTTTGTGAGGTGAATACATAAAATAGAGCATTTTCATTTCATGTTAGCACAGTTGCTGCAGATTTTGTGTTTAATAAGACCAAAAACGTATTTCGAAGAGTGTGAAGTAAACCTACTTTTTTTCAGTTGTTTTGAATTTTGTGTAGCAGAATGTTTCACCAGAATCCAAGACAGGACCTACTACTCCATTAAAAGAATAAAACTAAAATGGCTGCTATAAATAACAAAACTTCAGAACAGAGAAGTGACAATGTTTAATGTTCAGTATTGTAAGTATTTTTTGTTTGCTGTAATTAATCGTTTTTATATGATTTTTTTCAGGTGTGCTTCATGGGTTTATTTAGGCTAATCAGTGTGTTCTATTTATTATCTTTTGAACGTATAATTCGCAAGTGTATGAAACAGCGAGATCTAGCCAAGAAACCAGAGTAAATCCATCTTGTACACCTCACGTTTTTGTAGACCATACCTCATGTTTAAGCACTTTATGATTCCTAAGTATTTGTATTTTGTGATAATTTATATTATACCTAAAAACAAGTGTATCCATTTTTGTACCTACTTAAGTTTAATTACATACCATCAGTACACATTACATACCATTTTGTTGTTTTGTTAGTTTATAAACTTATTTATATATATATATATATTTTTTTTTTTTAATTTTTGTAACATAAATACAGTAGAACTCCATTTATCCGAACTAATGAGTCCCAGACGTAATTCAGATATGCAGAAATTCGGATAATTGGAACGAACATAAGAAAAAGGTTATGTTATGAAAGAAAACGCAAAAATTGCTTAGAAATCACTTTTGTTTATTTTTATTACATAGTACAGTATCTTGATAAAAACCAAGTCACACGTGTTTTGTAAAAAGTTCACTTTTATTACAAAAAAATTAAAAATTAAAAACTTTTACCCATAAAAAGTTTTGTGTTCCGAGTCGTAGTGAAATAATTATATTTAGTTAAAAATAATACTCTCACATAATTATACTTTTTCAATTTGAACATGTCAAACAAAGTTAATTGTTTTTACGTAGAAACTCGTTTGGGTGCAGCCAGGTCCCGCAAACGCTTGACAGAAAGAAGCTGCATATGGTCACATTCAGGCCGCCGCCGTTCCACCCACTTTAAGGCAGTGTCAAAACAAGCGAATGATTCACTCGCCGTAGGTTCCTTTTCCGGTCAATTGAAGCAATGTTGTCATCGTCTTCGTCCACCTGCTGAGATTCGTTGTTTACACTTTGGATAATTTCACCATCGCCCAAAATTTCATATCCAGGGTCCTGTGAATCGCACTGCAACCACTCGTTTATGTCACCCACGTCACACTCGGAACAGCCAAAAATGTGTACAATAATTTTCTGGATGTCTTCAGTTGATTCAGCTTCATTTTGTTTGCCACTTTCTTTTGCTCTTTTTCCTCTTCCTTCTTGTTCATTGCCTGTTTTTTTTCTTCCTGGATTTGTTGTTTTGATGAAATTCCATTAATTTTGTTCCACGCTCTCTCCCATGTTACGGATTTCAGTAACTTCCATGAATCGGCGTTAAATCAATTTCCTTATGGTATGCTACTGTACTGTGCTATGTAAACAGAACACACGACACACACCACACGATAGACAGCAAGATACTGATCAACTGTAAATGTGAGAGAGGTGATTGACCTGGTGGGGGATGGGTGCGTCCTTGACAGTACGCGACAAAACATTGTACTGATCAGTACATTAACTATGATGCATGCATGTTTTTGTTAGTACAGCAACTGCACTTTGAATAAACGTTTTTTTTATAAATTTAATTTTTTTTTTAATTTCCTGATATCGATTCGGATGACTGGTGATTCAGATAAATATTATCTGATAAATATCAGATAAATTCAGATACTGGCGAACTGGAGTTCACATAAATGGAGTTCTGCTGTATTACAGTATGCAGTAATACTATTAAGTATTAAGTGGTATATATTTCACTACTAATTCTGTCAATGAGTAATTTGTTTTTCATTACTATTACTTTTCATATTCATTTGTTTTTTATTGCACACAAACTGATAAACTGTATGCACAAGTAGTAAGGTGTTATAATAATAAAAATCATTTGACAGTGATCTCAGTATAACCATTTTAAACCAAATTATGAGAGCAAAGAACCCTTATTCCTTCATAAATTATATGAAAAAAGTCAGGATTAATATATCAATAGACCTTAGTACAAGCAGATGATGATTTAATAGAAGTACAGATTATTTCCCTGTGATAGAAAAATAAATTATATTTATATTATTCCCTATTCAAATAAATTAAGAAGTTAATGTCCTGTTTCTTTACTCACTGGCTAGTGACTACTACATCACACGGATAATGATGAAATTCATTATTTACACACGTTAATGTAAAACTTTCTGGTAGGTTTAAGTGCAATATTGTTGTGTTTTCCTTAGTGAGGATGTGGAATTCTTTCTTACAAGTTGAGCTTCTTCCAAAACAAAAACAACTTTTACATATTCAAACATGAAATCTGTGTACATTTCGACTTAAATGCACATTTGTTTACATCTTAACTTAAATGCACATTATATATTTTTTTTTGTATAGCTTACGTATTAGTTCATGATGTAACAAGGCATGGAAATAAATAATCAGATCTTTCTATAATAAGAAAGTGTTCGAGTTTGGTTGCAGGTGGTAGACACCTGTATGTGGACCCCTCCCTCATCATACAGGAAAAGAGTTGTATTGGCAAAATAGAATTATTAGATAAAATTAGTAGAATATTAAGTGCTAAAACATACAAAAAACCTATACAATTGTGTATAGTTTAGTGATATATACTAGTGTTAAAACAAACAACTGTGAATAGCAGTTGCGTATCTAGAATTTGGCCTGGGGGGGGGGGCAGGGGGGTTTGGCTTCAAAAGAACAAACATATTAAGACTAATCAATATTAATATCTTTAAAGTGTCTGAAATCAGTCCTGTTAAAGTAAATAGTAATAACACAATAAAAATATGCATTATTGAAACATTGCTTACAAGATACTTATTGAGTGAATTGATTTTCCAATATTTCATATTTCAAACGTGTATGCTAATTCTGTGCAATAAACCTGTTTGTATATTTAAAAAAAAAGAGTTACTACTATATTACCATACACAGCCTAAAGTCTATATTAGTGTACACAGCCTAAAAATGAAGAAATAAATGATATTCTTGGCCCTTTGGGTGGGCGGTCCAGTCCCTGCCCTGTAAGGACGCCCCTGGTGATTAGTGCTTTGGACCTGTGTTATTGTTCGATCAAATGGGATTGCTAATAAGTAGATGGTAATATAACATTCAGAAGCACTGCTCAGAATTGTTTGAGTATTTATCAGGTAATATAAAACTCACATTTTACACAGTTGCATTACCCTGATTGATGGAATTTTATAAAATAGTAAAACAAGCACATGAAATTATAAACATGATCACATAATGTGAAAGTGCTGTTACCGTTTTGTGAAGTTTAAGTTCCCTCATTGAAGTTTATTTATTTATTTGTTTTTTAATAGGCGTAACAGAATAAATACATGACAAGCACATTTTGATATATTACCAATAATTAGATTTTAATGTCTTTCTAGCTTAATGTAATAAGACTTCTAATATGTTTCAATATACACAACACACATTGTAGATTGCACAACATTCCCACCTGATATACAGCTAAATACGAGGGACATTCAATAATTAAAGTAACAAACTGATCTAGAGAAAAAATGGTGTATTTTTACAAAATGACAATTTTCCTATTTTTCAACATAATCCCCCCCAACACTAATACACTTGTCCCAACGATGAATCAGCTTTTTTATGCCTGCAGCAAAGAATTCTTTATCTTGACGTTTGAACCAGTCTCCCACAAATTTTTTGACTTCTTCGTTGTTGTTGAATTTCTTACCACGTAGCGATTCCTTGAGTGGGCCAAACAGGTGGAAATCTGATGGTGCCAAGTCTGGGCTATATGGGGGGTGTGGTAGTGTCTCCCAGCCAATTTTTTCCAGAGTTTCTTGCGTTACGTGAGCTGTGTGAGGGCGAGCATTATCGGGAAGAAGGATTCCGGTTCAAAATGGTGAACCCATGTTTCATCACATGTTTAAATTCTACTCAGAAAAGCTTCACCTTCCTGCAAATAGCGTTGCTTCAGCTCTGTGCACACTCTGAGTCTGTTGTCCTTGTGTTGTTGCGTTAACTCTTTTGGAACCCATCTTGCACTTGTTTTGCAGTACCTAAGCTTGTCACTGATAATGCTATAAACTGTACCAACACTTACTTGCAAATTTTCAGCCATGTGTTCAACTGTAACACGACGGTCTTCACGAATCATATTGTCTATTCGAGATTCAAGCGCAGGAGTTGAAAATTCCTTTGGACGTCCAGATCGCTGTTCGTCTGTCACTGAGGTTCGACCGTTTTTGAACTGATCCACCCACTTCTAAAAATTTCCGCGATTCATGCAACTTTCACCATACTGTTTAGTCATTCTAGAATATATATTTAAGGGTTTTTTACCTTCAGAAAGTAAAAATCGAATCACTGAACATTGTTCAACTAATGTGGAAACTTCTAGTGGACTTGCCATTGTTAAATGAGATTTTGAGGTTATAAGCAAAACAATTTTCATGAAACAGCTGCTCAGAGATCATCCCAGGGATGCCAACATGAAGTCCTAAAAGTACCTAATTTTTCCTGCCAACCGTTTTTTCTCTAGATCAATTTGTCTCTTTAATTATTGAATGTCCCTCGTATATCAGTTTGTTATGGAAAAAGTGTACATAATGTAAATGTAAGTTACTTAATAAAGTTTTGTGAAAATACAGTAATGAGATGGTCGAAGTAGAGTGTAAAGTATAAAATGTTTCACATATGCATTTGTGGTACACATGTTTGTTTTACAGTGTCAGTCTGGGCATTGTGGATATACTCCTAAACTGGAAGGCTATACTATTAATTCCTTTCTATTCATTATGCATTTATAGTTTCAAAATCATTTCTGCAGTTACTAGATCCAAGAACCCCTTCTTGGGTTTCCCAAGGCTGGTATTTCTTCCATCAGGTTTTCCCCAACTTGATCTAACCAAGTCTAAGGTATTCTAATTATAGTCATGTATTTACTTCCTTCTTATAAGATTCTGACCTACTCAGCCATGTGGTTGATTGTTGTAGTGCGTGACAACCACATTCTAGCAGTTGCCACAGCAGCCTTCTTTGATCAGGGCCTTATTATAATATAAATATATTATTGTAAATCTCTTATTATAATCTCTAATATATTGAAATTATAATATAGAATTGAAAGTATAATTATGCATCAGGGATTGTGTAAAATATGAATACTGATTTTACACAAAATCATTAGTACATCTTTGAGAAAATATGTACACAATGACACTTCTAACTGGAGAACGGAATTCAGAGTCAGTGCAAATCTGGCAACTATTTAGTAGAAGCCCTTTGAGAGTGGATATCTCAGAATAGGGTGCATGTATCATATATACAAGTATTGTGGGAGACTCCAAAAATAGTAATTTTATAATTAAGGTGGATATTTGTGTTGAAAACATTAAGTCAGTATTTTCGTGGTTACTGTAGTTTACTGATATGGCAATAATTACACGTTATCACAAAACTATACTAAATACATGTCCTGTCAATTTGGCTTTAATAAAATAGATAAATTTAGTCATAATTAATTGTTTAGTAGCAATTATTTTCAAATAGTTTAAATGATTTGAGTTGGATTACAATAAGCTTATACAGGTGGTAAAAATGATTTAAATTTGAAGTGATGTAATTAAAACAAATAAATAGATTATTTATTTATTTATTATCAAAATACCCCCTTATACCATATTGGTGTTAAAAAGTTTGAATTATTGGCAAGATAAGGATAATAAACGACGGTATAGAGATAAATGTTATAACATTGCCAAACCCTGATCATTTTTGATATCACTAAGTATGTAAAAACTGCTAAGAAATAATATATTTTGATAAATAAATAATAACGAGAATGAAAGTAGTAATTATAATTAAGAGTGAAGGAGGAAGAATAGTAAACCAAAGGTGATTATTAAATAAGAAATACAAACTAGACTGACAGACAAATGACATTGACCCAACCCCAGAGATTGGCCAGATATCAACCAAAATAAAGCGAGACAAGATGGAAGTGAAGGAGAAGAAAAATGAATTTAGATAATGGACCAAACCAACTACAAAGAAAATAAAATGAACCAAGGTGATAAAACACAGACAAATAATGTAGAAGAGGGAAAGGGGAGATGATACCATCCAATATCATAAAGGAAACGGAACCGGTGATTAACCAATATAAAAAAGAAATGTTAATATTATCTATGTGACAGATATGACTCATAATTGATAAAAACCCATTAAATAAAAATACACTAACCCACGAATTAGTAGTATATGTAAATAAGAAATCTAGAAAGAGACATGAGCTTATTAGATACAAATAAAATTTGTAAAGATAGTGAGATAGTGAGAAATATAATGAAAATAATTAAGTGACAAAGAGAAATAATAATAGGGTTTACCCACCAATAAACGTGTAAAATAAAAAGTGATAACAGTGAAAGTGATGTGTGAAAAAGGATATTGTAAGCAATAATATAATTAAAAAGATAGTGATAGATAAGTAAACACTCAATGAATCAATAATGGACCAATGAAAGATTTAAGAGTGGAATTGTAAAAAATTATATAGTTAAGGGTAATTAGAGATAGTGTTTAGATTAGAAATAGATAAAAAATACAATATTATTCAGGGGAGAAAGCCCAGGTAAAATAAACTGTTTGTGTTAACATGGGATGTAGAAAAGTAGTAGTAAAGACTTAAGTAATTAAAAATATAGTTGGTAAATACCCTATGTTATGAGGGAAATTAAGTTAAATAAGTTTACAAGAAGTAATGATGTTTATTACTCAGAGTAGTAGCAAAGAAGGAAATTAATGTTAAAAACAACAGTTAATAATAACTTATAAAGAATTGTTTGTTTCAATTATGAAGAGGATATGGCTGGAGGGAATTTACAGTCCATAGGCCTAAGTGTTATATTTTAAGTATTAAGACATAAAAAATAATCCTGACATATGATCAGAACAAAAACAAACTCAAGACACAACAACCACTAAACAAATCAATTATAACAACAGAACAAAAACTTTGTAATTAGATGAAATATAATTAGAATAATTTAAATAGAAATAATCAATGGCTACTAAGGCCTAGGAAATGTATAACTGTCAATGATAAAGAATTGCAAACTGTATAAAAACAACCAGGAGATTAAGAAATTCAAGGCAAGTAAATACCCGAGAATAATTTATAAATCAGTTTAAAGGAAAAATATTAGAATAAGAACTTAGTTTAAAAGAGAAATGTAAATACCAAATATTAACAGATTTGTACAAA
The DNA here is from genome assembly GCA_034769895.1 of Magicicada septendecula. Classification (NCBI taxonomy): domain Eukaryota; kingdom Metazoa; phylum Arthropoda; class Insecta; order Hemiptera; family Cicadidae; genus Magicicada; species Magicicada septendecula. The sequence goes on from CM068375.1 coordinate 306,062,625, forward strand.
CATTGATATTTCATAAAAACATACATTATGGGATACCAAATTAATCTTTGAAAGGAAATAATAACAGTGGTGATAATATTTAATATGTAGGGAAGAGGACAGAAGAATATAATCAATAAGAAGATATGCAGTTATTTTGAATAAAAATTCAAAATTTGATAACAATAGACTACTTCAGAATTAACCAATCGGGATTAATTGGTTACTATGACAACAGTCGTTTGGTGTCTAATTACCGTTAGATTTCTTTACTCGTTATATGACGCTTTCGTTGAATAGACGCTAGTTTTCGAATGACCAAAATTGTCAATTAAAACATCAAAAATCTCAAAAGAAGTTACTGACAAGTGAATACCAAGAAGGAAGACGATGACTGGAACCATGTTACTAATGTCGAGGCCGAATTAACGAAAAAAGAAAATAAAATCCTACCAATTAAATTGAAAAAGGTGCCCGATGTCCCGAACCAATGCAAATTAAAGATGATTGCTGCATAACCCATTAATACCAGATCGAATGAGCTCGTCCTGTCTACTGAAGTGATAAGTACCTATTAAAATTACCCAAATTTCTAAACAAACTCACGTTAATTATTTCTCACTAAAGGTCGAAATCTCACTAAACTGAACATAATTACTTTCAAAGATTAAAAAGAATACTAAGTCACTGAAAATTTATAAACTAACAAAGATAACCTGTTGTTAATTACCAATAACTTGTAAACACTTTTACTACACTACACTAAACAAATTATACCTACACAATATATTATTTAAGTTTAACTGATGTAAGGGTGTGTATTTTTATTGTTTTAAACATTTGTGATCCTTTTAACGTAATCTCAAGAACCTGTGACAAACGAACTCTAATATTTTGTGTATAATTTCCAACAGACGCCATTACTGAAAGTCTGTTTATCAGTTCAAATATCGATTTGTCAAACCCTGTAGTTGTCTCATATATATAACCGGAGCATTTGTAGTAGAATAATTTGTATTAAATGAATAACTAATCATTAATAAAAAATATATAAGTATTGAGTGTAACCACGGTGTTATAATTTCATTAGGAGGTGGACAATATTTTATGTACATTTTAGCAGACAAGTAGTGTTGACGAATAGCGATTACACAGCCCACGCAACGAACTACTGGTCGCTACAGTCGGCCTAGGCTGGCGGAAATATTTGAATTATTCAAACCGCCTGAGCAGTGCTGGTCATACACATTTGAATTTTATTTTAATTGTTTTAATAAAACAATTTGGCGCCACCGGGATTTTCACACCCCTAGTGAACAACAGGTAAGAACATCGAGGCCTGGTTATTCGTACGTTCGCAACGGACGAAATCTGCGGAAGTTGCATGCATTTGAACGACGGATAGAGAAGACACGTTACACCCATTACACACAAATTGTACATTATTCACATTTTACAGAGTAAAACGGTAGCCGTCCACACAGTTCCTTTACAAATTGGCACTCGCAACAGTGGAGCATTTTTAACGACAGGACTTCTTCAATACCGTTACAAATTGGCGACCAACCGGTGGAGCTAGAAGAGAGAGAAATACGAAATTCTAGCGGCGATTGCGAAAGGTTACTATAATGCACACCAGAGGATTGTCGAAAAAATTGGCAAAGGAGAAGGAGATGGAAGAAAACAGAGGGGAAGAAGAGGAAGGAACACCGATTGAAGAAGTGGAGACAGTAATAACCACAACAGAACCAAGCCAAGACGAAGAAATGGAACCACAGGCTGGAGATAGGGGGGAAGCCAGAGGAGGAATGGATTTACAAAAATTATGGGAGTTGATTAATGGAAAATTAGACAAGAATGAGGAGAGCTTGAAGGAGATGAACAATAAATTCGACGGCATGAAGAAAGAAACCAGTGACAATTTGAAACAGATCAATGAAAAAATAGTGAGTACTAAGGAAGAATTGAGGAAAACAGTCAACCAAAATAATGAAACACTACAACAACGATTGCTGGAGGAAATTCAGCTAAAAAACGAAGAATTGAAGGAACAGCTGAAGGAGGACCACGAGAAAAATAAAGAAATGAAGCAGCAAATAAGACTAATTTTCAGAGAATGTCGTGAAGAATGCGACCAGACAAAAATGGAGATGAATAAGAAAGGGGAAGAAACCAATTACCAAATAGATCTACTTAATGAGACATTAGGTAACGGGTTCAAGAAGGCGAATGAAACAATAAACACCACTCCAGAAGGAAATAATGAAAAAACAGAAATTCAAGAAGACCCAAATACATTGTTACATCAAAATAAAGGTAACGAAAACAAAGAGAAAAGTAAACACAAAGGAACCAACCGTAGAGGAGTACAGAAAAAACAGATAATTAAGAAGACTAAGAAAATACATCAGAGAAAACGAATCAATACCAGAGAGGAATTGGAGATGATGAAGAACGGACTACTCGAGACGTTTAATCGACCAATTAAGGACCATACGGAAATGATGAATGTTATGGAGTGCAGGAGAACCCTGAAGGAAATTCTAGGAGGGATCAACAATCAACCAGCGAGTAAAACTTTCAGCAAACCTATCTTTAAATGGAGGATATCCAAAGTTGAAAAGCATCACAACAAAACAATGTATGACAAATTAAGAAAGTATACAAGAAAAGGGAAATTACCAGAGATAGAAATACCAAATAAACCAATATCAGTGAGAAGATCAATAACGGAGATACGATTAACTTCGTTGAGTAGTAAACAACATCATCAAGTGATTGAGGTAGGCACTGATGCCAGAGAACACATGGTATTAGAAGAGTGGCTGTACCAGATAGAAGAGACATATATAACACAGACAGAAACAGTGATGCACACCAGAGCAGTCCGAACAACGGAGGAAACTCATGTAATCATGGACAATGGATAAACCAAATGCAGATAAACACTGGAATATGGGACCATACACTATAACAAGAGACAAGGGCAATAACACTTACGAGATCACTCACCCCATCACCAAGAAAATAAAGGGTGTATACAATCAAGCCTCAATTAAGAAATATTATGACAATCAACAATGACTGTAAAAAACTTAAAGTAAAAAACCAACAGAAATACTTTAAATAAAGAAAAATAACGTGACAAACAAACAAGTTTGCCAATATCATAAAGAAAAGATCTCTAAAGAATGTCAAAATTCCAAAACATTTGTAAGTACAGCTTACACTAATCATTAGAGAAACCATTATGATGAATAGAAAAGTTTTCAGAAAATCAAAAAAGGACATGTAAGAAAACTTACCCAAATATCTCGATAATATTTTAGAACAATTAAAAATGGAGAGATAAAAGTTACAAGGCATTCATATAAAGTAAGAGCAACCAACTTACTATAATATTTAAATAAAAAATAATAATAGAGGAGTGTAGTTACAAAACATTCCTACAAAATAAGATTGAATTACCATAATATTTAGCCAAAAATGAGCCATAAAAAGCATAACATACTATAAAGGAATAAGCTACAAAAATTCCTAACTAGTAAGAAGCAATAACTTACTATGATATTTAAAAATTATGAAAAAAAAAATATCAATCAAAATGATCAGCTTCCACAACTATTTAGAAAGAGGGGAAGTAAAATTACCCAAACCAATGATCAAAAAACTAAATAAATGAAATAAACATTCTAAGAGTTATAATGTGAGATGAGATGAAACAAAGAGTAATTAAAAATGAATAAAAATGCGAATTGTATCAATAAAAAACAATGCTTCAAATATTATCAAGTAGTATCTATAAAGAAAGAGGAAACAATATATGACTCGAACTGAGCAATAATGAAGTATAAAAGTAAGAGATTCCCAACAAATATTATGATTATGATTATTATTATTATTATTTTGAGTCACGAGTTGACTGTATTTAAGAATTATTAATTGAGATTGTCTGTTGAATGAATCCAGCAATCATTTTACTGAGCAGGGATGATGTTCCCCTGATCTCAGTATAAGAGTAGTTTTGATGGAAAATAAGATTTATAGGGAATAAGTTATAATAAAAAATCAATAAGCCAGTTCGCAATATGAGAAAATAATGAAGAGACTAAGAAGAATGGAATTAAAATATACAGAATTAATCATAAAAAATGAATGAGAAGCAGGAGAATTTGGAAAAAAAAATGATATGATACAATTGATAATTTCATCAAACTTAGAATCACGTTTTATAAAATGATCAATTTTGGTGGAAGGGCATTATATAACATTGCCAAACCCTGATCATTTTTGATATCACTAAGTATGTAAAAACTGCTAAGAAATTATATATTTTGATAAATAAATAATAACGAGAATGAAAGTAGTAATTATAATTAAGAGTGAAGGAGGAAGAATAGTAAACCAAAGGTGATTATTAAATAAGAAATACAAACTAGACTGACAGACAAATGACATTGACCCAACCCCAGAGATTGGCCAGATATCAACCAAAATAAAGCGAGACAAGATGGAAGTGAAGGAGAAGAAAAATGAATTTAGATAATGGACCAAACCAACTACAAAGAAAATAAAATGAACCAAGGTGATAAAACACAGACAAATAATGTAGAAGAGGGAAAGGGGAGATGATACCATCCAATATCATAAAGGAAACGGAACCGGTGATTAACCAATATAAAAAAGAAATGTTAATATTATCTATGTGACAGATATGACTCATAATTGATAAAAACCCATTAAATAAAAATACACTAACCCACGAATTAGTAGTATATGTAAATAAGAAATCTAGAAAGAGACATGAGCTTATTAGATACAAATAAAATTTGTAAAGATAGTGAGATAGTGAGAAATATAATGAAAATAATTAAGTGACAAAGAGAAATAATAATAGGGTTTACCCACCAATAAACGTGTAAAATAAAAAGTGATAACAGTGAAAGTGATGTGTGAAAAAGGATATTGTAAGCAATAATATAATTAAAAAGATAGTGATAGATAAGTAAACACTCAGTGAATCAATAATGGACCAATGAAAGATTTAAGAGTGGAATTGTAAAAAATTATATAGTTAAGGGTAATTAGAGATAGTGTTTAGATTAGAAATAGATAAAAAATACAATATTATTCAGGGGAGAAAGCCCAGGTAAAATAAACTGTTTGTGTTAACATGGGATGTAGAAAAGTAGTAGTAAAGACTTAAGTAATTAAAAATATAGTTGGTAAATACCCTATGTTATGAGGGAAATTAAGTTAAATAAGTTTACAAGAAGTAATGATGTTTATTACTCAGAGTAGTAGCAAAGAAGGAAATTAATGTTAAAAACAACAGTTAATAATAACTTATAAAGAATTGTTTGTTTCAATTATGAAGAGGATATGGCTGGAGGGAATTTACAGTCCATAGGCCTAAGTGTTATATTTTAAGTATTAAGACATAAAAAATAATCCTGACATATGATCAGAACAAAAACAAACTCAAGACACAACAACCACTAAACAAATCAATTATAACAACAGAACAAAAACTTTGTAATTAGATGAAATATAATTAGAATAATTTAAATAGAAATAATCAATGGCTACTAAGGCCTAGGAAATGTATAACTGTCAATGATAAAGAATTGCAAACTGTATAAAAACAACCAGGAGATTAAGAAATTCAAGGCAAGTAAATAGCCGAGAATAATTTATAAATCAGTTTAAAGAAAAAATATTAGAATAAGAACTTAGTTTAAAAGAGAAATGTAAATACCAAATATTAACAGATTTGTACAAACATTGATATTTCATAAAAACATACATTATGGGATACCAAATTAATCTTTGAAAGGAAATAATAACAGTGGTGATAATATTTAATATGTAGGGAAGAGGACAGAAGAATATAATCAATAAGAAGATATGCAGTTATTTTGAATAAAAATTCAAAATTTGATAACAATAGACTACTTCAGATTAACCAATCGGGATTAATTGGTTACTATGACAACAGTCGTTTGGTGTCTAATTACCGTTAGATTTCTGTACTCGTTATATGACGCTTTCGTTGAATAGACGCTAGTTTTCGAATGACCAAAATTGTCAATTAAAACATCAAAAATCTCAAAAGAAGTTACTGACAAGTGAATACCAAGAAGGAAGACGATGACTGGAACCATGTTACTAATGTCGAGGCCGAATTAACGAAAAAAGAAAATAAAATCCTACCAATTAAATTGAAAAAGGTGCCCGATGTCCCGAACCAATGCAAATTAAAGACGATTGCAGCATAACCCATTAATACCAGATCGAATGAGCTCGTCCTGTCTACTGAAGTGATAAGTACCTATTAAAATTACCCAAATTTCTAAATAAACTCACGTTAATTATTTCTCACTAAAGGTCGAAATCTCACTAAACTGAACATAATTACTTTCAAAGATTAAAAAGAATACTAAGTCACTGAAAATTTATAAACTAACAAAGATAACCTGTTGTTAATTACCAATAACTTGTAAACACTTTTACTACACTACACTAAACAAATTATACCTACACAATATATTATTTAAGTTTAACTGATGTAAGGGTGTGTATTTTTATTGTTTTAAACATTTGTGATCCTTTTAACGTAATCTCAAGAACCTGTGACAAACGAACTCTAATATTTTGTGTATAATTTCCAACAGACGCCATTACTGAAAGTCTGTTTATCAGTTCAAATATCGATTTGTCAAACCCTGTAGTTGTCTCATATATATAACCGGAGCATTTGTAGTAGAATAATTTGTATTAAATGAATAACTAATCATTAATAAAAAATATATAAGTATTGAGTGTAACCACGGTGTTATAATTTCATTAGGAGGTGGACAATATTTTATGTACATTTTAGCAGACAAGTAGTGTTGACGAATAGCGATTACACAGCCCACGCAACGAACTACTGGTCGCTACAGTCGGCCTAGGCTGGCGGAAATATTTGAATTATTCAAACCGCCTGAGCAGTGCTGGTCATACACATTTGAATTTTATTTTAATTGTTTTAATAAAACAATTTGGCGCCACCGGGATTTTCACACCCCTAGTGAACAACAGGTAAGAACATCGATGCCTGGTTATTCGTACGTTCGCAACGGACGAAATCTGCGGAAGTTGCATGCATTTGAACGACGGATAGAGAAGACACGTTACACCCATTACACACAAATTGTACATTATTCACATTTTACAGAGTAAAACGGTAGCCGTACACACGACTACTTTACAAATTGACGCATCCAATGTGTGGCAGAATAACACGACAGAGACCACACAGTACGTTACAATGTTGAAGGGTGAATGTGGATGTTAGAGTCTATTGGAAGAAAAGAAAGTTTTGTGAATGGGTATAGTGATATAAATCAGGATGTAGGTTATGTGTCATGATTAGAGATATTAATGAGTTTGCAAGATTTGTTGGTTAATTGGTATAGGGAGTGTACGTTATTTAAGTGTTAAAAATATATATATATTTTTACATTTAATTAATTATTATTTTCCTACTTATGTAGTTTAAGTGAAAGAGTCATCATCTTCTTCTTCAAGCTTTAGGTTTGAAGACCTGTTGTGGCTCATTGTTGGTACTATTATTTCATCGGTCACTCAGTAACTCTCCTTCGTGTGGTTTATAATTTGAAATGAAATTCAGAGGTCTATCATCATTCATTCTCTGTATGTGTACTTGCAGATTTTGCCTGATTACTTCATTTCTATGTGGTTTTGTTTTGAGATGCCAGCCATCCTTCTAAGAAAATGTATTTGTGCTGCTGTCCCTACTGTCATGATCCATGTTTCACTCCCGTATAAACCTGCTGGCATGGCTATGATCGTATAAAACTTTGTCTGTGTTTATTTTCGTGTATTGCTTTTTAAAGCTCTTTTGATTGATCTACACATATATTTAAACTTTACAGTTTTGTAGTTGATATCCATTTCGTCCAAGAAAGGTATAAGGCAACCAAGAAAGTTGAAACTGCAATTACAAATGGAGATGGAATCAATCTCTGTTGTTAATGAGAGTGGAAAAACATTTTTTATTTTTTCTATAGGCATGGTCTTGTGACTTTTGATAAGTTTCCACTTGTAAATTTTTCTGTTTTCACTGCCTTATTCTTGTTCTCATGTAGGCTTCCGCGGCCAGTGTCCATTATGTTTTTAAAATCTTCTTCCAGTATGGACCGCATCAAAAATATCTTGTATGACAATGTTTCACTCATATTACAATGAGTATCCTCATGTCTTAGTGGCTTCTTCCAGCGGTCCATACCGGAAGAAGATTTTAAAAACATAATGCTTTATTCTTATTTGAATAACAGGTTTACAAAATTTATTACTTTTTCAACTATACAGTCCATTTTTTATTTGATAGTCCAGAAAGTGTTTGCTAACAATTTATAGTCCTGGGTTTTATTTCAGAAATACCACTACCAGGGCATTTTTATCAGCCTCCAGGTTGAGACAGTTTATAAAAACAGGTATGCATTATATTTTGAGGTAATACTGGATGTGGATGGGCATAACACTGGTCATACTTCCTTCAGTGTTTGCCAAACAGTTCATTCAAGGTAGCTTACTCTGCTTTTCTCAGACTACATTAAAAACTTGTTTATCCGAATTTGATGGGACTGCGCCCGTTTCGGATAAACCAAAACTTCTTTTAAAATAATAATACATATGTAAGTATAGTGACTTTATTTAATAATAATAATTTAAAAGTTACAGTAAATATGACACAATAAACTATAAAACGGCGCAACACACTCTAAATTATAGTTTCTACAGTACTGGAACAGTCCTATTGCTTGTTCGTACAGTAATCAATCGTAGTTTTTGCCTAAGCTTCGAAGCTCGTTTGTTGGCTGCCTGATCTCGAAGTCCATTGTTAGAAGTTCTCCAGGGGAAGTTTCATCTTGTTGCTCCAAATACAAAAGGACAGGAAAATGTTTTGTGTATTTTTAAAACTTACTGAAAATTTTTTCGGATAAATGCTATTTGGATACACGCATTTTTAGTGTACTTTGCAGTTCAAGAAAGAAGCTTACAACTACTACACATTTTTTGTAGACCTACCAAGTTTAATGTACTTGCCATGAGTATACATTCTCAGGGTATAATTTTTCTATCTCAAAAGATTTATAAACAAAATTTTAATACAAACCAAAATTGGATGGTGGTATAAATTCCTTTGTAAGTTATTAAAGTTTTAATAAAATAGAAATGTGTATTTCAAAAACAATTTTCAAATTCATACTGTCAAGACTTCCATCCATACAGAATGAATGACGTAGGTTGTTGTCTAACAGAATTGTTTTGTTTTACAACAGTGCTCAACTATGCTCAGCTGCAACAACGTGAAGACTGCTTCATATGTCTGGAACGTTTTCCAGCATCCACCATACAGACCTGACTTAGCACCTTAGCATCTGTTTCTTAAGCAAAAAAAAGTCTTTAGGTGACAGTTACTTTGAAAACGACAAGCTGAAAGAAGTTGTCATTAATTGGTTCAACCACTTGGCAGCAAGAGAGTATAACAAAGAAATAGAAAACTTTGTATCATACTGTCAGTGTGATAAGTATTTGAATTTGCATGAAGACATATATAGAAAAGTAGTGGAAGTCTTACTGTAATTGTCAAATAAATTTTGTGTACAGTAGAAGCCCTCTCTTCCAGCCACCTCGGGACCAGACCCTAGGCCGGATTACAAAATGGCCGGATGAACCGAAAATACGCTATAATGATGAAATAACTTTAATGAATGATCCATACAATAAATGACCCAATACAGTATATATAAATTACTAATAATTATAATTACTCATCCTTACTCCATGGTAGCAAGTAAAAAAACAAACAAGGGAAATTACTACAAACTCACAGAGATATTCTGGACTCTTAATACTCTGGACTGATTCACCATAATCGACACCCTGAAGGACTTGTAATTTTTGGTCCATAGTCACGAACGTGTGTTTTCTTTTCTAAATATCTTAAAAGAAAATTTATTAGTGAATAATAAATTAATTACACAGACGATAAACGAGTTAATTGGTTTACTTAAAACTATTTTAGAACAAAATTACTTTGCTTTCAATAACCTATTTTTTATTCAGGATGATGGATTGGCCATGGGTTCGCCTCTCTCTGTTCTATTGGCCGACGTTTACTTGAATTTTTATGAAAACTCTCATTTGCTCTCACATAACAAATACAAAAATGATATAATATTTTATGCACATTATGTAGACGATACCTTTCTAATTTTCAATGGTACTGTACGACAGATCGAAAACCTAAAACATTATATGTATAGTATTAATAAAAACATTCAATTCACGCTGGAAACAGAAGTGGATAATAAATTAAATTTTTTAGATTTATCTGTCATTAAACACATAGATAAATTGAAATTTAATATTTATAGAAAACCGACCACCACTGATGTGACAATACATGCTGACTCTTGTCATCCCTTTTCGCAAAAGTTGGCAGCTTATAATTACTTTGTCCACAGATTGTTGGCAGTGCCTCTCAGTGATGATGATTACCGTGAGGAGTTGAATACCATTAAACATATAGCCTTAGCTAATGGTTACAAAAACACATTAATTGATAATCTCATCAAGAAACATCAAATTCGAAAATCCAAGCCCCCAGTAGGTAAGGATACAAAAATAACATTTATTTCTACCACATACACAAATATAATTCCAAAGATTCTAACCTCCACATTTAATAAATTGAATATTACCGCTACCTTCAAAATAAACAATAGTCTATTAAAAATACTACGTCATAGAAAACCCATACCTTTAGAAAAGAAATCCGGCATATATAAATTATCATGTAACAACTGCAACAGTTTTTACATTGGTCAAACGGGGAGAGGTTTCCTCAAATGATTTAAAGAGGGCACACCAAAACGTCACCTAAATAATCTCATTTTGTTAAATAATATCAAGTCCAACTTTGCCCGCCACTTAATCTTACACAATCATAATTATACCGATTTCAAATCTAATTTGATACCCCTACATGTGTGCAACAAAGGCCGTTACATGGACGCAATAGAAGAGTTCGAAATATACAAAGCATATAATAACATAAACAGCCGAGACTTCGTATTGAATGACAACTTAAATTTTAAATCCAACCCGCTATACGATACAGCATTGAACCTGCTTAGGCGTAATCACTCAGATAATAATTCAGTGTCCGATTGGCTTCGCGGTGGTGCGCACCAGTTAGAAAGCGAGTGAGTTACATTGGTTGACAGTTATGTGTAACATGTGATTTTAACTGTTAACGACCTCAATAGAGTGATTTAATCTGATGATGGAGCAGATGTTCCGAAACGCGTCATTTTAATCGACGTAACGAAGTCACACGACGGATACAAGGTGATTTATTTATCTATAATCTGTTTTCGTTTCGCACTCCTGTTGGAAAACGTTTTTATTTACACAGATACATACAGTATTACTATATACACATAACTCACAACATAAGACATACATCCTCACAAACAAAAGCACGAGTCAACTGAGCTACATATATTTTCCGTTTAACAAGTTGGGACCTGTCGCTGGAGGCTCGTCTAGACTGTGTGACTCACCGTATGGCTAGCTGAACCATCCAACGGCTGATCCAACCGAGCCCGAACTAGAGGGCGTCTACTGTAATTAAAATTTCTTTTGAGTTTTTATAATAAAACATTCTGTACTTTTTGGGCAAGCCTCCTATATATATAGCGGGTTCTGTAATAGTTTTGTATAAAGTTTTGCTTTCTTACAGTTTACCTAAAGTGGTAAGTAGTCTCAGTGTGATTAGCCAATGAGTTATTAGTATTGTAACTTTGATAAACTGGTTTAATAGAGCCTGCAAGCTCATTTCTAAAAGGAAATTCATTTGAAAAGTACTACCATGATGAATAAAAGGTTAAAAGTTTTTGTATGAAAGCATACAGTTGATTTTTATGTGTATTTCTGTTTTAAAATCTGAGAAAGAGTAATCAACTTGTGTACAACTTCAACCTTTGATTATTAGTTTACATTTTTGGCATGGCCCTTGATTATGTTTTGATGGCCATTTTTTTTTAATGTAAAATTGAGCATGTCTGATATTTTTTAACAAACAGATAGGTTATCACGTATGCCTTTTCTTTCTAATTGGATTAACCATTGCTTTCCTGCCTGATAGAGTATCTAAGTACTATGTAAATTTGTGTTGACTTGTGCAGCATATTAATATTATGCACTAAATAATATCAGTTGTTAATTACAATTAAAATGTTTATAATTATGCATAAATAAGAACATTTATTATATAACCTGATATGAATACTTGTGTCTGCACTTATAATTTAAATATTAATTTTCAATTTAAGCACACGCAGGATAATGTGTTTAAACCGTATTAGATAAATTGTGTCAGAGTAGTGTAGTTGAGTGTATGCACGTACACCTGGCATTCCCTGCTTTGAAAGTCGTAAAAATTAGATGAATACATATATAATACATAATAAATATTTTTTATTAGCGGAGGTCCTACAGTCTATGCCGCACCCCGCATTTCGATCACCATTTCTCCCTATCTTTCCAGTCATCATCTTCAATAGCTCAATCTCTCATGCTTTTCGTAATTCCTGTTCTCCATTGTGTTGTCAGTCTTCCTTTTCTTCTCCTGTTTGGTGTTGTGTAAGTCAATGCTTCCTTTGGCCATCACTTCTCCTCCATCCTCATTACGTGACCATACCATAGCAACTGTCTGGATTCTATTCTTTCTGCTGTTGTAAATATGCGCCCTGTTTTCCTTCTTATATCTTCATTTCCAACATGTTCCATTCTAGAAATATTACACGTTCTTCTTAAGAAGTCCATTCCCACAGTTTCTATCATCTTTTTCTCTTTATCTGAAAGTTGCCAGCATTCGCGGCCATAAATTAAAATGGGCTCCACAGTAGTTGAGTAGATTGTCAGTTTAGTTTGAAGTTTAATTTTGTTTGACCAAAGTAACAAGTTTAGCAAACGAATAGCCTGTTGTATCCTGTTTTTGATGTCATTCTTTGTTGTTGCATCTTCAGAAATAATGCTTCCCAAATATTTGAATTCACTACACTTTCCGATTCTATGGATTTGCAGATCTGGTCCTTCTTGCATGTCTCCTATTTTCAGATATTCTGTTTTAGTAGTGTTTATGTTTAGACCCCATTTCTCATACTCCTCTTTCAATTTTCTAAACATATAGCCTGTGTCGTCCTCGTCACACGCTATAATTACCTGATCGTCAGTATATAGGAGAGTTGTTAAGCACTGCTCATCCATTTGAATTCCCATTCCTGATGTTTTCCTTCTCCAGTTACTGATGTCTTCTTGGATATGTATTTTAAACAGGGTAGGCGACAAGTTGCACCCTTGCTTAAGCCCTTTTGTGGTAGGAAACAATTCTGACATAACATTTTCCACTCTCACCAAACTCTTTGAGTCCTTATATATGTTCCAGACAGCACGAACATAAATTTTGCTCAGGCCAAACTTTGTTAATGTTTCAAAAAATCTTTTTAAGGGTACTGTGTTGTAAGCTTTCTCTAAATCGACAAATACGAGGTGTATAGACAGATTGCGAGACTTTCGTTTTTCTAGTATTTGTTGTAATACAAATATGTTGTCAATACATGATCGTCCTGTACGGAATCCGGACTGCTTTTCTATGTCTTCTATATTTGTTTCAATTCTATGTTTTAGTATTCTGCCATACAACCTCCCCATTGCACTTGTCACACTTATGCCTCTATAATTTTGGCATCCCTTCTTATCACCCTTTTTGTAAATTGAGCTAATACAGTAGAGTCTCGCTTATCCGACATAAACGGGCCGGCAGAATGTCGGATAAGCGAAAATGTCGGATAATAGGGAGGTGTTAAGGAAAAGCCTATTAAACGTCAAACTATGTTATAATTTTACACATTACGAACCTAATAATCATGTTTTACAACAAAACAACAGAAAAAATGAACTTACAGTTATAGAATTGTCTGAAGTTAAATACACTTAAAAAGTTCAGTCCTGTGATGATTTAAAGAAATTTTTGATCGTAGTCTGCTTTCCTGACGAGTGCCGTTTCTTCGCTGCCAAGTCTCGCCATCTTTGCAGCATCATTATGTCGATTCCTGTAGCTTCTTGTTGCTCAATGTATTTAATTGCAGTTTATAGAGCCTTAACTCCGTCGTTATGTGAAATTGTGAGAGGCTCAACAGTTGGTGCTTGATCTTGATCTTCAATTTCGTTGTCATCGCAATTGACAAGAGTGACAATTTCTCCATCAGTTGCATACTGATCATCATCCTTCATCCAACTTTCGATTTCTTGCAAAGATGCATCCTCACATCCAGGGATACGTTGCACTAAAGGTAGAATGGTTTCTTCGGTTTCATCTGTGCTTTCCGTTTCCATACTTTCATCATCGCCTAGCAGCTTCTTCCATGATTTGGCAATTGTTGGAGCCCTTACGTCAGCCCAGGCCCTTGCAACCCAATAAGCAACATCCTTTACATTGATGCGTTTCAATTTTTCCATCATGTCTTGTCCATCTTCAGTTTCTTCTATCACTGTGGACAGTAGCTTCCTGCGATAATTCCTTTTTATCGTTTCCAAAACGCCCTGATCCGTAGGTTGGCATATGGCGGTTACATTGGGGGGGGGGCAGAAACATTGCCTTAATGTCACCATCTTGAAGCTCCTCTGCATCAGGGTGCGTTGAAGCATTATCTACCAACAAAACTGCTTTTCTGAGTAAATTATTTTCTTTCAAAAACTTCTCTGTTGAAGGAATGAATTCCTTAAAAAACCAGTCTTTGAAAATTCACTGCTCATCCATGCGCTTTTCTGACTGTAGTATTTTACAGGAAGAGCGTTTTTTGAAACTGTTTTAAAGGCTCTAGGATTTTTGGACTTTCCAATCATTGAAAGGTCCATCATTTTGAGGTTTGCTGTAGCATTGCTGCATGCTAAAATTGTCAGCCTTTCCTTGTAGCCAGGGGCTGTCGCTTCAGTTCTGGCTGCAAGACTCTTACTAGGTAACATTTTGTAATTAAGGCCTGACTCATCACAGTTAAATATCTGATCACCCGTTAGGCTTTCAGTTTCAATAAATTCCTGAAATCTTTTCTTGAATGCTTCCATTTCTTCAAAATTCGATGATAGTTTTTCACCACAAACACTTAACTGACGGATACCTTAGCGTTTCTTCCATCGGTCGAGCCAACTGACACTTGCTGTGAAATCTGGGCCCCCTTCATTGAATTCATTACAAAAATGCAACGCCTTTGCTGTAAAATAGGCCCTGAAATAGGCACACCTTTGTCCCTGAACTGTGTAAACCAAACATACAAAGCTTCAATAACTTTTTCATAGTCACATTTTTTCATAGTTTTTCTTTCTTTTAATGCACCCTCCGTAACTCTTGATGCACACCATTTTTCTATTTCTATTCATTTTTTTTCCAGTCTATTACTGTTACCCGTCCAACGCCAAAGTCGTCAGCTACCTTCTGCATTGTCTCTCCCTTGTCCATTCTCTTGATTGCCTCAAGTTTTTGTTCCATCGATACAACAACTTTCTTTCTTTTCATCACCATACTTGCGTAAATTTCAACTTTTAAACAACACAACAACGTTTGTCAAATTAACACACACAGACACATACGCATGTAACAGACGATAAACCGATCCGCATACAATGATAAACTGCACTGCACTGAGTAGTGAGTTGTGACAGTGAGTGAGTGAGGGTGGGGCGAATGACAGACACATGAGTCATTGTGTAGACTGTACAGTCGGGGTAACTAATTAGCTGCGGTAGAGTCGAGAGCAACAAAAAATAGACTACGCTTATGCTCGCAACTTGCAGTTCTTGTTGCCGATTAATGCGTTTTTTTGTTGTTTTTTTTTGCAGTGGGACGTCGGTTAATACGGAATGTCGGATAAGCGAAGGTCGGATAAACAAGACTCTACTGTATATGCTATGTTCCAGTCACATAATAAATATTACAGATATTTAATCTACATAAGGTGGAGAATGTGTTATTCTGTGATATCTCTTCTTCCATTTTGACAGTCTCCAGTTACTCTGTAAGCCAAACTGCATCAGCAAAAACAATCCATGCTATTGCGTTGTACAGTCGGGAGTGACGTGAAGCGCATGCATGAAAACTGACCTGTGTGTTTTGTGTTGTAACTAGAGTTTCAGCACGTCTGTGTTATGTGAAAAGTGCATCATTTCCCTTGCTTTTGTTGCTCTTATTATGCATTTTCAACTTGTCTGGGGTATACTTTTTGTATAAATGTGATAGTGCAAAATATTTGTACACGAGTGTTGGCATTAAACCTTTCAATAATATGATATGTATTAAGTGAAGAATTGTTGTTGTGTACAGATTTAACAAGTGCATGGGGTATGAAGTGGAAAGTATTCAGCATGACTGATGAAAGCTAGCCAGATTTAGATAAAATACTTCAGTACTTTGTAGACACTACTTGTGTAACACATCAGCAGTGATAGCATCTGAAACCTAAAAGGCCAAAACTGAAGTTGGCAAAAGTTGAACAAGAACATGAATGGTTCTATGGTATAACAGATTCCTTGGCTGACGTGGTTTGCTAAAAGTTTTGCTATGCATGCAACCTTCACTACCTTGGGATCAAGCAAACGATCATTCAGATATTGACTCAAAAGAAAATATGCACTATTCCAGCCTCAAGAAGACCCACCTGTTAATCCTGTAACACCCTGGTTGTGGAATCCCCCCATTGACTTAAGAACAATGGCAAAGCAGGACCACCCTATACTCTTAAGCAGAATGCACTTCAAACAATCCACACAACATTGCAGATTTTTTTCATATCTATACTGATGGGCCTCTGAACATCAGCAATCAGCACTCAGGATCAGGCAAGATAACTTGGAAAATTATCCGTGACCATCTGTTCTGTTTTGTTACACACACTGACAAAAATCATACACAAAGAGCAAAACAAATTTGGTTTACCTAGTGTATACAAACTAAACTGCTCAGGATGTAACAAATTCTACATAGGTCAGACAGAACGTAGCTTCAAACAGAGATACACTGAACACACAAAGACACTACACTCCACCACCGAATCCACCTTTGCAAACCACCTCATTGAAGCAAACCACACATACACACATAAACAGCAACATGGAAATTGTACAAGTACACACGAAAGGCCGAAAGCTAGATGCTCTTGAACAACTAGAAATATAGAAACACATAAAAACAACATCCTAATGAACAGACAATTTAAATCACACATACTATTTGAACATATCACACCACACACTCAACATCGATCTTTCGAACAATGGCACCGTTGTTTTGAATAGACAATGCTCCTAGCAGCAGCCTCTAATGAAGCTTGTAATAAGCGAAAACTAGTTCAGGCTATAAAGTAAAAGTTTTACATTTTTACCAATAAAAAATTAGTGATCTGAGTCAGTAGTTATATATTTATAATTAATCAATGGACATGTCATGGACAACAAAATCGAGGCAGTCAGTATCTTGAGGCTGAGTAGTTATATTATGCAGAATCTCTTGTCAGAGTAGGTCAGAATAGTGGTGTGGGATGTTGTTTCTCCTTACAACAGCTGACAGGCCAAGGTCCACGGTTGTCTCCTAGATGGCACTAGTGAAATATTGATAGTGTTACGACATCACAGAACAATCTACGTGTTTCTCGAACGATCCATTGGAATCCGGCTGAATGTTGTGGCGTTCAACATGCGCCACAACAATGATTTCAACATGCGCTTGTGAGACTTTTCTAGACGCCGCCAGCCTCGCTGTGTCAAGGCCACAATTAATTAAAGAATAACGTTAAATATTCAGTCATAACATGAAAATGAGAATATATAAGCAGATTAAAATATAAACACTTTAATTGAATAGACAACCAGACACTTAACTAGTATAGTAAATACTGTATATATTTTGCAATTTCATCACAAACAATTTTTAATTCAGTTCAAGGTGGTGGGTTAACTGGCAAATTTATCCATTACCATGAATGTAACAAAAGCAAAACATAACAAATGGCAATATCAGCATATCAAAAGAAATAAAACAGGAAATCCTAGCATAATCCATTATTAGTGACAGCTTGGGGACGCCTTACAAATTTTGAGAGAAGAATTCGTTGTGTCAACAAAAAAAGAACACAAAACAATGAAGAGATAAAATAATATATACTACAGAGATAAAACAGCACAATACAGATTATGAATCTTAATAATGTCAAGTGAGGTTAGGTTATGGCAGATAATTAGTTTACTGCTGCAGATATATTGATAATACTATTGGCATTTTTGATGATAATATTGATATGTATTAGCACATATTGATAATTTGTTTATTGTCCTTTTTGGTGTTGGACATTACAAAAAAAATAATACAAAACTGTTATAATTATTTAGATAATCAATGAATTCTCTAATCAAATTAAACAACACTGAAGAAAAAATACACCATTACTTCTCTTAAATCTACTATACAGTCTATAGATTGCATAAATTAGTTATTTTATCAAGTCTTCTCTTTAGCTTGCTATATTGTCTTCGTTATCTTCAGTGGCGGCTGGTAATGTTTTTGACTTGGGGGGGGGGGGGGCAAAATTTTTTTGGACCCATATGTAACAAAAGTCACCAGTAGAAACTAAATTATTGCTATTATCATGAAATAATTGTAAAATTAAACCTTTTGCTTTACTACTAAAAGTATTGTTAATATCAAAAACCTACCTTGCAAACTACCAATATTTAAACAGTGTTTGAAACTGAAATTATTTATAATCATAAGCAGTTCACGTTCCTAAACTTAAATACTTCATAAATTATATTATTAAATGCATGCATTGCTAAATAAAATATATTTGTTCCCTATCCTATTTGTTTCTAACAAATACGCACAGAACACACAGGCTCAGGCCTACACAGAATAAGTTACACATTTATGTACACAAGGTTCGATAAAACACTATCTTACACAGAATACACTGCCTAATAAAGAATAAATTATTAGAACATTACATTTACACAAAAAATACAACAAGAACACAATCAAAACTATATAAAACACAAGAGAAAATATATAACTAAATACAACTATTTCATTAACGGATAATGGACACGTTACGGATATTCCATAACGGGCACGTCATGGACAACGAAATCCAAGAAAATATATGCCCTTAAACAGCAACAGAGAAGTTTTGAACAACGCTCCGGTTCTCTATGAAAAGAGCCGCGAGATCAGACAGCGGGCAGAGCCCTTCCTATAATGGCTGCTGCTGATTTAAAAGCATAGACATGTGTACACGTCCTCTTTCCCCGCTCCCCGCAAGACCCACCTATGCAGGGCTGCGGGACCATGCCGAAAACATCGGGTGATCGCTATTAGTCGCCCCAAAAATATCTTTTACATAAGGATACTACACATTATAGTTATATTATTGACAAGTTTAATTTGCAAATTTAGTGGGAGGGCTGTGCCCTTTTGCCCTCCCTGTACGAGCCGCCACTGGTTATCTTCCAGTATTATGCCTAGGTATCAGGAATGATTTACCTTTTTTAATTCTTACTCCACTGGGACACAATAGATCAGCTGAAGATTGAGTCAACCCATCTCCATCTAACTACAGCAGTCTGGGTGAGATAGGTGGGCTTTGTAAAAAGTGACAACTATACATGAACACACACACATCTCTTCCCACTGTGTGGTTTATCATTGCACTGGTCAAATGTAGACTGTTATTTTATTTTTGTGTGTGTGGTGTGTTAGATGTGCCATAGCAAGAGAATACATTAGGCCTTGAGCTGAATCCTTGAGGGGGGATGGTGAAGATGATTCTTATTCCATTAAGTTTAATGTTTTTTTTTATTCATAAGTTTGACTGTTTAATGTTTATGGACTGTTCATTTCATTTATGTTGTATCACAATAGAAATATTAATATCAAAAAGTAGTAATACACGGAAGGATCTGTTCTAACAAAAACAGTTGGTTAGAAGGCCGTTATAAGTCGGTAGGAAGAAGTTGAGGCGACAGAATGGAGGAAAGTTGTAGAAATGACTGAAGCTCACAAAGAAGTCTGTGATAGACTATGAATCTTCATCTTATGTCTAAAAAATTACCTTTATTAATGCAAAGGTTTTGGTCACCAAGCTGCTACATTGTTGCATATGATAATATTGAAAAAAAAAGTGGTTATGACAAAAG
Source organism: Magicicada septendecula (assembly GCA_034769895.1). NCBI lineage: Eukaryota > Metazoa > Arthropoda > Insecta > Hemiptera > Cicadidae > Magicicada > Magicicada septendecula. The sequence goes on from CM068375.1 coordinate 306,082,920, forward strand.
ATGTGATTCAGCTTAATTATATGTGTATAGAACCAAGGTACTAATGTTCCAGTCTGTTGATATTGGTTAAAATTTAAGAATTTTTAAATATGGAATAAAATTCATCTGAATAGAGTACTGTCCAGTCCGCTCAGAGAGAATACTTTGACATTATTGTCTTAACAGTAAACCCAGTTTGAATGAAATTCAATAATTTATTCACATTGTTGTTTAGCAAGAGAATTCATTTGTGTAACAATTGACGTTTTTGTTTTTAGCGTTGAAAGTAATGTTTATATAAATATACCAATGAGGTAAACTTTTCAAATGTTAACATTACAAAAATTAATATTCCAGGATTCTGCGCTTAGAAGTGATGAACTATCTGAGAATATTTCATCAAAATACATTCATCTGTTGATATACAAATACAGAACATTTATTCCCAACATACGTCGTGTTGAAAATAATAGTTAATTATTTATTTTTATTTGATCACTACAAAACAGAGCACTATCATTTAAAAGTGAAAAAAAAAACTATCAGGAACCACAAGGAAATGTGAAGTTAGTAGTAAGATATACGTACTACAATACAATATAATTTATAGATTCATTATGGTAATAAAAGGTTTAAAAAATTTTTAATATATTTTAAATAATCTGTGTGATACGAGATATAAATAATCTGTGTGTCGTACAATATAATTTTATGAAAGTTTTGTTTGAACAGGTACTATTTTGAAAATCAAAAGGGTTTTGTTTTTAAATAGTGTTACCTGAGGCCTTTATGTGAATAAAAATACACTGATAACTATATTTATTGTAAGTGGAGGTGATAGGGGTCAAACCCATACTATTAAGTTGACCAAAATTTTAAGACTTCATCTTGTAATGAATAAACCATTGAGTAAAAAAGTAATTAAAGTGCCAAGAGAATGACTACTGATAACCAGTATAATGAAGGACATTTATACATGCCTGTAACAGTGGGGTTCAAGTTACCTAGCTTCAGTGTGTTTAGAAATGAGTCAACATGAAGGCTGCCACAGAGCTGTTCAGTCCCCACCAGACGGTGGCTGGGGATGGTGTGTCGTTTTTGCTGTGTGTGCTACGCATGTCATTAGTAAGTTATGAGAGATTTCTGATTTTTATCACTTGTTCATTTGTTTGTATATGATAATAAAATGAATATGTAACTTTTTTCTTGTCTTTTAGTGTTCTGAATTCTTATCAGCATATTATACAAACATAAGTACTGTATTTTTACAACTAATGTTACTTACATCATTACAATTTATCAATTTTGAATGTTATCAACAAAATATATTATAAACACACTATTGTATGTTGAATGCAAGTTTGATCACTGGAGTTTGTGACCATCTGTAGCTGATATAACTTATTTTCATTTGATAATTCAAAGAACTGGTTAAAAAAATAAATATTGTGTATAAGATATTATAAAAACCTGTTGAAAAAATAAAGCAAAGATCTAAGTAGTGTTTATATTGTTACTGAACATGAACATGATTTACTTTTGTTATATAGGTCTTCATGTTCTTAAAGTAGAGATGTTTTGAAGATAAGTATAACTTACAGGTGACAAAGCGTCTTGCATTTGTCAACACATTAGTGGTGGGAGCAAATATTTGTAAACTACTTTCAGAAATTGAATTTAGAATAAGTTAACTTTAAATCTTGTAGGGCACCTGATAAAACATCTTGAAACATAATGATAAGGAAAACAAGTTGTTCAGTTTCTGAGATTAAATATGTCGAAATGAAGTGTTTTCCCAACCATTTTGTCAAAAATATTTATTTTTACATTAAAATAAAGTAACTGTTTTTTCATACAATGCACACACAGTTGCATAAACCTTAAAACCTTAGGGTAGACAAAAGTGATAATTTTGTATAATGTTACAACCAAAGTCTGAAAACAGCTCTTTTGTGAATTGGCTGGAGTCTTTCTACACTGCCAAAAAGTGGAGGTTAAATTTTAATTCATGCTCTGCCCAGTAAAAATGTAAATTACCCATAGCAGCCTTTACCAAATAGTGTCTGAAATTACGTGATTGTATACTAGGAAGCTTAAAGTCAATTTTAACTGGAGATCAAGGATTTTCAAGGTTTTTCTTTATTAGAAAATGTTTAACAAAGCGATGTAAATGTAAATGAGCTATTTAGTAGTGTAACTACAAATATCGGAACAGACTGCATAAATAAGGAAAAATAAAAGTATTTTGGACAGTTAAGGTCACCGCTTTTACATTATTTGTTCAGTTATCATAATTACATGTTGAAAGATATTTTCCTTTTGTTGTCAAAGAAATAAATGTAGTAGTGTAGCTTACAGAAATTACATTTGTAGCATCCCAGAAGACTACATGCGCATATGTAAAAGCAAAAACAGTTCATCATCATACGCATAGCTATTTTACATAATTTCTTTAAATCTTAGGTAATGCTTATGCTTATTTATATTTATGGAATATTTCCGATTATAGTACCAAGCCATGTATTTGATAATCAAATTAGTAATGTATAACTTACCGTCTGTGACTTACATAATGCTTATGCTGTTTTTCACATTTGTTATATACTATTATGTGAGGAGATCAAGACTCGCCGATGAGTTATAGCACCAGGGATGACAATGATATACCATTATGTTGTCAATATAATCATTATAAAAGTCACATTCTCTGGGAACTATCAATCCGCTTTGTTATTGCTTGGGTATCTCTGATTTTGCTCTTCTTGCTCCTGTGGTTCATTGTTGTTGCTGTTTGTATTTGTATATTTGATACTCTTAAACTGTTAATCTATTGTTGGTTTGAGTATAGCATTCTGTTTAGGGCTTATTTGTATTTGTTCAGAAATTAGTCTATCCGTTTTTGTGGTTTTTGAATATGTAAATTTGTGTATGTATTAGAATGCCTCAAATGCAAGAAAGCATGTGAAAAAGAAATGAAAACAATTATTTATCATTACTTTGAACACAAGAAATTCTTTCTTATGCTAAAGACCAATTTAACTAACATAACATGGTATCAACACAAAAGATCTGCTTCGTGATATATAAAATGTTAAACTCATAAAATCAATAGGAAAAGATGAAAAAAGTGAACATTTTTATAAAACGTTTATGTATAAAAAAAAAAAACACAAAAATAATAGAATAATTCATGAAGAAATACAAATAAACACTAAACACAATAGTTTTACTGTGTTCATAGCATTAATAGATTTACATTTTAACAATATTGTGTGTATGCTTGCATGTGTGCATGTGCTCGCATGTGCACACACACACATACACAGAAGCAACAACAGTGATCACAAGAGTAAAGGCAGAGTATTACCAAGAACTGATGAAGGGGATACAACTAGTCTCTGAAAGCACTCTACAAAATTAAAATAAGCTCTTTGAGAAAGTCATTTTAAAATTAATGTAATATATTTTGCAGACACCAATATAGTAATTATATAAATTGAGCTTTTGTAGGCTTACGAGTATACGTTTTGGGTTAAAATATGTAACCTAAGTAATATACTTTTCCAGTAACTACTTCGTATATTTTAAATAGTACTGGTAGCCATTTAAAAGAACTTATGACAATACTGTTTTGACTTCTACAATTTAACGTGCAATCAAGATGATGTAGGTACAGTCATGGGCGCCCATATGTGGTGGCAAGGGGGGCGCTCGCCCCCCCCTGGCTCAGAAGAATATCTGCCGCAAATGCTACAGATGTGTTCGAAGTCGTTCTTGAAATATAATTTCAAGAACTTTACTAGCGACCGAGTAAATATGCTGGAAGCCGGGGTTAGTTTCACACAGCGCTATGCTCACAGTCTATTCAACAGCTAGAGATGCCTAGGACGCAAACCGCAAAATTGCCTCACAGTAGAGCGCGGATTCAAATTTTAAATGTACTAAATATTAAAAAAAAAAAAAAAAAATCAAATGTTTCTAAAGCGTATAATATAATTAAGTAACCCGCGTAACTTAATAATATTTTCTAACATATTTGTACCTATTTTTTTATGAATTAAACTCTTAATACCTGAATTTTGCATAGTTACGTGTAATTGAGTATAAAAAAGTGTCCATTTTCTATGAATAATTAATTGTTATCGGTAAGATAGTAATATAAAATACTATTTAATGTAAAATGTATATTTTATTTTGTATTACAATTAATTTCATTAGCAACCGACGGATAGATAAAAAATTTAATAAAATTGAATTACAATTTTGGTTTTATAGTTACTAACATTTATTATATTAGATTAGTTAATTAAATTATACGCGTTAAAAACATTTGATTTCTTTTATTTTTTAATATTTAGTATATTTGAAATTTGAATCCGCGTTCTACTGCGAGGCAATTTCACGCTTTGCGTCCTAGGCATCTCTAGCTGTTGAACAGTCATAGAATGTGAGCGTAGCGCCATCTGAAATGGTCTGCATGTGTTATTTACTCGGTTACTCGCTTGATCGTTGGATCCACTAGTCCGATTATTGTATTTACGCATTTAGATAATTTAAGTATTTGGCCATATATGCTGTCTCAACCGAAGCTCGTCAGGTGTAAACTAAACGAGATTCTAGCGTTATTTCCTGAATATATCCAGTGCCAAAATTGTGAGATTTTTAAGTTAATCCGATGAACATTTTGCTGTACAGAGCATTTCAACTAGATGGTCAGAGAAGTATAAATCTATTCGGATCTTTTCAAATAACTTTATGGCCATTAAAGAAACTCTATGCACTCTTTCAACTAATCCTAAAGTAAACCAAGAAACCCGATCGCTTGCTACTCAGAGCTGGACAGTGCAACGTCTACAGTTAAGTTTATTGAATGCTTGATTATTATATCGAGATATGCATCATATCTTGAACCAGTTGTAAACAAGTTACAAAAGGTAGACTGTGATTTACATAATGTACATAAATACGTGAAGACTGATTTAGTTAGAGTGTTCCGAAAGCACAGAGATGAAAATAAAAATACAGAGGAATTTTCCGAGCTATTCATGGAAGTCGCAGCAATTTGTGAAAAGTTGGATATTGATGTAAAGATACTATGACTAGCTGAAAGGCAAAAGCACCGATCAAATTCAAACGTACAAACTTCTTCCCCTTTGGATTATTTCAGAATTAACATTTTCATTCCCTACTTGGACTCCCTGTTAACTTCTCTCAATACAAGATTTGGAGAAACCAATGAAACTCCATTAAAGGCTAGTATTTTACATCCTCTTCATTTGAAAAAAGAAGAATGAAGTTTATATAGAGATCATAAAATCATTAGTAGACTTCTACAATATTGAAAACCTGAAAGCAGAGGCCAGGACATGTTACGAAGTGTGGAAAAGCAAGCAATGCGGTAAAAATGTGAACATTTCTTATCTTCTTCATGAAACTATATTTTTTCCACCAGTAAGAAAGATGCTCGTCTACTACCAGACAATACCTCCAACGACCTGCACAGTGGAGGGGTCTTTTAGTACACTTCGCTGTGTAAAAACTTGGCTTAGAAGTACAATGTCAGAGGATCGTCTTTCAAATCTCTGTCTTCTTAGTGTTCATAGAGAAAGAGTGAAAGGACTGAACTTAGAGGAGAAAACTTTAAACAGATTCGCTGAAAGCAAAAGAAACCTACAATTTGTATTTTCTGAGAAATATTAGTGCAATGAAAAATATGTTTAACACTTAGTCCTATTTTTATTCAGTTGAATTCTGTCAATTCTAGGTAATATTTATAATGATAGCTACTATTCTATAACATTTATAATGATAGATACTATGTTTGCAAATCACGATAATATTAAAATAAATACTTAAAATATAATACTACCTCTTTTTGTTATCCCTGACCAATATGCATGTTTCTTCATTAATATTTATTTCTCAGTAAAATTGTTAAAAGCTACAAATAATAAGCCTAGAAAAATTACACTACTCTAGAAGCTAACCCTTTTGGTGCTCTGTGTTGTCTTCTTTTATATATAATAATATATATATATAATTTTTGCCCCCCCTGAAAAATTTTATATGGGCGCCCATGGGTACAGTATGTAAATGTTACTTTGACTACACTGCTATATAGACCATTAAACAATTGTGTAAATTAATAATGTTTTTCCATAGAGTTACTTTTACAATTTCACAAGAGTTATGAGTAAATGTTTGTACAGACACTTGTTATCAGATACACAGAACTAACACTCTGTTGTTTACTTTAACACTATTTGGAGTCATTGTTCTTTTATAAACTTTGTCAGGACAGTAATAATTCTTCAAGTAAATACAGTAAAATAAAAAAACAACAGAACAGACACAGACGTGAATGTGAAGCATATGTGGTAGACAAATTTTTTCACCACTGTGATCTAATTGTATTGACCTTCTATAAAACTCATGTAAATGTAACGATAACAATGTTATGAGAATGCATTGTATATTATTAATAAACTGTCAACAAATACGTGTAGTAGTATATTGGATATTGGATCTGTTTTCCCATATTTAGCCTTCTGTGATTGTTCACATATGCCAAAACATAACAGCGGATTTTAAACCACTGTTTAAAATAAATTAATTAGTGATAAATAAATAAATTTTTGACTTAGTGCTCATGTTTTGCCCAGTACTGTGCCTTATAGCAGAAATGTTTAAAGTTGGTAAAAATTCATAAAAGTCCATAACATAAAACTATGAAATGCTAAATGTAGTCAAAGAACATGAAAGCTACCTATAAATACAAATAATATTAAAACTAAGAAATACAAAAACTGAACATTACTTCGATGGAAATCTCACTGTGAAACCAACTAAGTTTAGTCAGTTAATTCTTGAATTCTATATTTAAGAACTCTTCTCTGTACTCTCTTAGTCTTTACACAGAGTTGTCTTCCTTTAAAAGTTTTTATTATTATTATTTTGTTCTTTTTGCTTAGTAACTTTCCCCAGTGAGTTAAATAAGTTCTTTGCTCAAATACTTTAATTTTCTGAGTTATGTCAAAGAACATTAAAAAAATGTTAAAACTGAACATGTGACCAAAAACTGACAAGTTTGTTTTCCCCATAAGTACAAATTGCTGGTATCTTCTATTGATTGTTCTGTTATCACTTCAACATCTAATCAAATGACAATGAGAATTAGTACAGTCACTGAAGGAAAAAAATTCAAATTAAGTGGCTTCTACGAGATTTTTTGCATAAGGCTAGATGAAAGGGTGAGAAACAATTTTAAAAAAAGTTTACAAAAATTCAGTTGCGGGTTTTCGAAAAAGGGAGGGGGACGGTACAAAAAATTCATTTTTCGTGATTATCTTAACAAATAAAAAATTTACGAAAAAAAAATTACAAAAATTAAAGAGCATTAAATTCTCTACGAAAAAGCTATTTATCATGTTTTTTGTCAGACCAATACTTTGTGAGAAAAATGGAATTGAATTATTAGAATAAAAATTGATTGTCGGGGCGATGAGCGAGAAGGCTAATTTTTTCTAACATTGCAACATACAAATTTTAATAAAATCTGTTATAATAGTCGTAGAGACAAAAATCAAAAAGCATTTTAAAGCTAAATGTTTGTACTTTTACGTAAAATGAAAAGAAAATAATTAAAGTATTAATAAATACTTAAAATAAAGTAATAACTTTTTGTTATTTATTTTTTTCAACTAATGTATAAACATATTAACAATTTATTACAAATGTATTTACATTAAAAAAAAACTTCACAATATGAACTTTACATATATAGGTCTTTGAAAAAAATAATAAAAATTAGTATTGATTTATTGGCATAAAATAAGCGAGTTTGAAAATTTATCATTTTTTTAAGTTCGCAAGTATACATCATTTTCTTAACTTAAAATTTCTACAGACATTTTCAAAATAAATATTTTTTAACAAAATTATGAACACGTATTGGTCAAAGTGTCTTCTATAAGACTGCGGTGTAAAGAATTGTTAAAATTTAGTTAAATTGAAATAAATGTAAAAATATGTCTATTGGGCGTATTAATATTAATAGTTAAAAATTAAAAAAAATATTAAAATGTAACTATTGTACGTAAAACTACAATAGTTGAGGTTTCTCTTCTACATAGTGAGAATTTATATCCATGCATGGGCATAAAAAGAACAGACCCTGAAAGTTGAATAATTTTAGGGAGAGCAAGGACAGCTGGTACAAGCGCCATACAGATATTGAATTAACGCAGTTCGATATTGAATGTTCCCTGAGTTCGATACAATTTTTTTATATTGTATTTTGCTGGAAGTTCAATTGATATTTTATAATTTGGTGTGGTTCTAGCGCAAATGATCTTCTGTAACTGAAAAAAAGATTGTGGAAAATTATGCAGTTGCAGAAAAAGTGGATTGTACTGTTCATCGGCTCGTGGAAACTGTGAAATTAATTTGTGCACAAATTTTTCAAATATTGTGTATGATGAGGGAGAAATAGAAATAGAAGACTTGACTTCTGAATCTTTTCAAGAAATTGGAGTAGAAATCGATATTTAAATTGTAACGTAACAGAGTTGAGGTCCCCGACGTTACATAAAAAACTATGTAAATATGATTTAAAACAATGCCCAAAGCCTGTTATGATTAAATACAAGAGGGCCCATCTCACCTGAAGAATGCATTAGAGGTACATAGTAAGGTTACTAAGTAATTAAAACATCAAAAGTGTACCTAAATCTAAAATATGTAATGAGTAGTACGAGAAGTAAAACATAAACATTGTGTCTAATGGGAGGAGTTTAATGTGTAGTAGTTGAGTACAATATACTGTTCGATTAATATTTAATGTGTTATAAAATGTACTTGGTGTTGTGCTGTAGCATGATATAGTGTTTACAGGATATTTATTTTATGTTTTGTGGATAGTAAGTGTGGAGCTGTTGCTTTAAAGAAGTACTTAGTCAGTGGTACTCCTTTTATTTATGTTAAAATTGTATTTAAATAATTAAGTATAAGTACATATATTAGGTATGATATTATGTTAAATGTATTTACTTTAATTGATTAATGAAGATGTTTAAAATAATGTTTGTAAACTTGGCCAGGAAGGCAATAAGTGTTAATAAGTTGGCAAGTAGTTCTTATAGTTATGTTACAAAACAATGAAGGGTTCAATGATGAACTAAATAATATAATGAATTGAAACCAGGAGATTAAAATTGATGTAAGTGGCCATAAGCCAGTGACTATTTGTACAGTAGGTCAGGTAAAGAAAAATTAAGTTAAAAACAAAACTAAATTATAACAGGTGTAAGAAAACCAATAGGCCTAAATTTAATATTTGTAAAAGGAAATTAATACCTTTTTAATAAGTCCAGTCAGATGAAATTATAGTAAAATATATATGGTTTAATAAGGCAGAGTAAGTGAGAATTTTATGTGATTTGGTGTAATTCCAAGCATGGAGTATTTTATTTAAAAAGAGTAGTAATATTTTCTAATTCTGGCTCTAGAATATCGAATATTATCCAGTGACAGAAAGTAATGGTTGTTAGGGTAACAAAAATGCAAGAAAATTTATTGATTTCAACATTAGATTGTTATATGCTATTGGGAACAGTTCAGTAGACGAATTAAACATAAAATAAAATAAAAAGGAATAAACCTTAATAAATCTAATATCTTAAAGCCAACCCATTCAAACAAAACTGATGAATAATTACTCAACCAGATTTCGGGAAATATAATTATACACCTCCAAAAGGCAGCGGAATTACTAATCCCTTCTTCAAACTAATTCCATTAGAAATAATGATGAACCCGTTTTACAATTGAACCAGGATATTTATTGAATGAACAAGAAGTCTAAACTAATGAAATTATAAACCAAATAGACACAAGAACCTTTGGTACTGGAGACGTAAACCTCACTTCCAAGAGATTGAAGAAATTGTAATACTACACCAATTCCACTGGGACCGACAACCACGAGGATCACGAAGAAGAACGAAGAACAGAAGAATTCCTGTTACACTCCGGGCAGGCCCGTATTTTGGATGTATAACGCCCCTGTGCAGTCATTAATTTTACGCCCCCTATTCCCTGAGCTAAACTTCAGTGTCACTATTCGTTTACAGACTATGAACAATAAATTGTTTAATTACTTACTTCAATTTTAAACTGTATTATAGACAGTATTTAAACTTAACTGAATACACAATATATGAAACAAAGGTGCAAGTTAAACATTTATACATTATTCTGAAGACGATATATGGTAACCACATAGAAAATAATCACTACAGTTTAATAACCTCAGTTAAAAATATCACTGAAACATCCAATTTGGTCAGTCAAACGTATATGGTAGAAACACTGCAATTTGACACTAACCATTTTGTGAAACTTACCAAACTTAGAGAAATGACTTTCTTCTGACTTTTGCATTTGCAAATGCATTTATCACTACCTCAAAATCCAGACTGACATTGATGTCTGATTCTATGGCGAGCACTTCAAGACTGACCAGTCGTTCTTGATTCTGTGCTGTCCGTAGATAGTTCTTCATTCGTTTTAAAACTGAAAATGACCTTTCAGCAGAACAGTTTGTTGCTGGAGTACAGTTGTAGATCCTGAGTGCAGTGTACACATTTGGGTAGACATCACTAATTTTCTTCGAAGCCAACATTCTGCAGAGAAATGGAAGAGACGATAATTTGTTACCATCTTGTGTCTTCATAGATAACAGATAGCTTTTCAAATGGATGCATTCTTCACCAAAGCTGCTTTCTATGTCGGAATCATAAATGGCTCGAAGTTTCTCTGCAGCATCATAAATTTGAGGAGCTTCTAATTTGGTGATATTTGAGAGAAATGAAAATATTAAATTATATTCTTTGTAGACATTAACTCTCTTCTGTAACTCAGTCTGGAGAGTTTGTATGATCTTGGAATATGAAATTTCCATTCGTCTCCAGATCTTGTCATGTTCCAAGTCATCTGATCCTAGTTCTTCTTCAGGACTTTCTGGTTCCGCTTCTGATTCAGATGATTCATCAAAAAATCGCCTACGTTTAATTTGACGTTTTGGTCTTGAAATCTCAACAGCTGAAGAAGAAGGAACTGATTCCAGACTCCTGATCTGATTAAGTTTCTTTTCAGCTGAATCTCTGTGATTGGGGAAACAGGTCTGAAGCTCAGTTAAATACACTGTAAGAGAGTCGTACATTTCAATAACAGTGGAAATGTCCATTTCCTGAGCATGCAATTTTTTCATGACTTTGCCAAATTGTTGAAGAATAGAACCCCACACTGATGTCATGAATGCTACCTCATTGCTATTTAATTTCCTAAGAAGACCATCAGCTTGACATCTACCTTTACCCGTTTCATTTTCTGAAATAGTTCTTAATGCAGAAACCACTGCTTTCCAATCTCCATCCAAGCTCTTGCAAGCATCCTCACGTGCACACCATCGAGCTGTTGACAGTGATTTCAATGTCATGGTTACAGAATCAAAAAATGTTTCCAAGATATTCCATCTCCCTGTAGAATCTGCAAAGTAATTATATAAACTTTGCAATAACTCAAAAAACCGTACTGCAGCAATACAGCATTTCACTGCTTGTGAACCAACTAGATTCAGTGAGTGAGCTGCACATGGAATGAAGAAAACAAGAGGATTTCTTTCCTTGAGTCTTGCTTGCAAGCCAGAATATATTCCAGACATGTTGGCCGCATTGTCATATGATTGACCTCTACAGTTATCAACTTTCAGACCATGTTGTTCTAAAGAATTCATTATTGCTTTAAAAAGCTTTTCTCCAGTATGGCCTGTATTTTTCATAAAACACAGAAATCTTTCAACTGAGAGCCCACAATCAGTTACATATCTAACAACTACACTTAACTGGTCATTATGAGATAAATCTGGCGTAGAATCTACTATGACTGAAAAATATTTAGAAGAAATAACTTCATTGCCTATTTTTTCACTCACTGACTTTCCCATAAGATGTATTAATTCTTCATAAGTTGCTGGTGACAAGTATGATGTAGATCCTTTTCCAGGATTACCGAACCGTGCAATATGGTCAACCAGAAAAGCATCGTACTGCTAAACCCCTAGAAACTAGTTTTTTAACTACAGAAACAACTATTTTTAGTACATTTCTCCAATATGTAACTTCATGTTCATGCTGGCTGAGCAATCTTTTGTCAATTCTGTTCATCTCATTTCCTCTACTTTTCAATTTTAACAAGCAGTCTCTGTGAGAAGCAGAATTTTCATGTTCGGCTATTCTTATGCCAGCATGGCTCCAATCATTGAAACCAGATGTTGCAAACTGAGATGTACCACCGAATAATTTGCATGGTGCACAGAACAGTGATCCTTAGCTGGGAGAATAAACAAGATATTCACGGTTCATAATTTCCCCATTTACTAAAATCCTATGGAATAGTTTCTTGCTGCAAAACCGTTGTGTTCCATCAACATATCGCCACGAGGACTTTGAAAAGTCAGCGTCTTTGTTTTGATTAATACCATTTTTTATCAAATAATCCCGAGTGTGATCAGTGTTTTCCCAATAGAATGGATCATTACTAGGAATAGACACTGCAAAATCCACTTCTGTAGAGAGTGTAGCTTGTTCCTGTACTTCGAGATTTTCGACTTCCACATTGTCTTTACTGTTTTCCACTATAACTTCACCCGAATTTTCAGGCCTACACTGTTCACTTTTGTTTTCACCACTGAAATATGAGTCCAGTCGAGGTATTTTCTGCAAAAGTTTACTCTCCCTCTGTCTTTTTTCCTCAGCTTTCTTGCGAGATGCAGCACCACTTAACCTAGATCGCCCATCCATACCGTCCCTAAGCTATTATATCTTAACGGAAAAACCTATAGAAATACTGTTTCGTAGAACATTTAAAACTGAATAATTCACTGTCAACAGTTAAAATACTCGGCGTATCGTATAAAATGCCTTGATTTTGAAAGTTAATAACAAGTTGGAACCACGTGGAACGATGAAACGCCAACTTAACTCTGAATTAATAACAACATACACACCAAAGAATATGCACACATTTAGACATTTTGCAAAGATAGTTTATCAGATTACTAACTCTATACTCAACACTAAATCCAAATTTTACGTCCTATAATTTAAATAATACGAATAATAAACGTTATTTATAAACGAAAACACTGCTCACACCTTTACACTTTCGTACACAACGCAGAACGTAACCTCCAAACACAAAGCTGCAGAGCACGTGTAAAATTATTCACCACAGCCACGTAAATTACATCAGCCTAAGAAGGAATGAATACCAAATGTTTCAGAAAATATCCGCTAGAGGGCAGCACGAATACCATTCCAATAAACGACGTATGACGGCAATACTAACGAAGCAAAAGTTGAAAACGTAAATATACGTGATTACTGATTTTGGCCCGTCTGACAAAAAACGTGTATATACGTGATTACTGTTCAAAGGGTTAATGCCAGAGCCAGAACGCTAATCTACTTCGGGCTTTATAATGATATGAAGCGATGTTTTTTTTAACCAGCTATATTTTGCCGCCCTCAAAATTTTGCCGCCCTGTGCACCTGCACATGTTGCACATGCCTAAATACGGCCCTGACTCCGGGACATCACCTTTCCACCTTTATTGATAATCTGGACACATTTTCTGGTCAAAAATAACCTCATCAGGACGTCTGCATGCGGTTGTAAACAGACACGGCTATCTTAAGAATTGCATTGTATGGTAACATCAACTTATATTTAATTTTATACATTAAGAATTAATAACAATTTGTAATACTTAGTAACCTTAATTTTGCATTACCTGGCCTTACTAATCGTTAAAAGAATCACACGTACCCTGGGATAAAAGATAAACAAAAATTATATTTAAATTGTATTATAAAGAACTAGTCCATTAACAAATCGATTCAGCATTGAACAATCGATATTACGATCAAATAAACTGTGAAGAATACTGTTGGAGTTAAAAAGTAATATAAATAAAGAATCCTTCTTATATGTAATGATGTTCTGTGTTATTGTAGAATAGGTATTATATTTTGATGGGGAAGTAATTTACAGATAAAGAAGTTGGTTAAACTATCAAGTGAAACTAACTAATATAAAAATAAGTCAACTACGAATAGCAGCGCTTGCTGTAGACAGCTGGTGGAATGAGAGAGTGCCGAACTAACGTATTCCTTTCGCCACATTTGAATTAATTTAAATCATACGGACCAAATAGGGTTGGAGAGAATTACCGAATTATTAACTAAGATACCTGTAATATAGAGTTATTCTATGGTAAAAAACTTATTAATTGATCAACACAGGGGTTCAACATAAGAGTTGCAGCAATGATAAAATAAAATAAATTTGTTTTTATTAATATTGAGTTGCAGTAGGTCGCATCTACAATAACATAATAAACATTTTCCTTTGAAACAGATCGAATTAGTTAATTTAAATTTTTGTTAAATTAACTACAAACTGTAATTAAATAAGAGATACAACCAAATAGAGAGAATACATTTATTACAAATTGACAAACCCAACAGTGGGGCTTTTAAACATCCTCAAATATCATTAATAACAACAAATCGATCATACATAAGTAACAACAAAACATTCACTGCAAGTTATTACAGATTGGCGCATACCAACGTGGAGCTTGATTAAACCTCGTAACAACATATTAATAATTTCATTACAGATTGGCACTCAACGAGTGGGCTTTAGTTAAGTAAAATATCGGTATGGAGAACCATACATGACTTCCATATTCTAAGATTTATATTTAAAATCATTTTCGAAATGAAATATTACAATAGAAACTACTTCTTTCTACTTACTGCTTCAGCCTTAACCACAGTACTGTGGTCACTAACGTATACCACCTCACGTTATCACACTCGATTTTCACTGATGATGGAAGTCGATGGCATTGCCGAAATGTCTGGTTTTGTAGAAAACATTGGACTATGGCCAAATATCCCGGGAAGGAATTTTAACAAAAACTACTTTTTTGTTGCCGATAACGTTGTACACATATATATCAGTGGCGAAGTTACATGGAGGCAATTGAGGCAATGCCTACCCTAAAAAATTCTGTAGAATAAAAATTATAAATACGTATGAACTACATAACATAAAGATTATACATTGTTACTGCGACTGTCAAATTTATTAAACCGAAACGTGCTTTATTGAGCGACCGCTAGATAGTGACAGGTGAGATTCGGCATAGTTCGTTTAAAGCGAATGAGGCAACCTGAACTTGCCTCTGTGTTTTTTGTATACATCGTATGTAAGCAATGTAGTGGTGTGATAGGGAAGTGTAGGGAGGGGGGATTGTCCCACGCTGTACACATAGAGCGTTGAGGCATGCCTCACTTCTGTGGTCCAAACAGTTAAGTTAAAGCGCCTGTGTTGTTTCTAAGTGTTTATTTTATGCGGTTATTAAAAGTGTCACTGTTATTCCGCTGAACTAACAGATGATCAAGATTGTTATTTGAATTATTTGTAACATTAAACATATATATAGAAACTAATCAAGTTTAAAAATTTGAAGTTCAATCAGTTGTATTATTGTGTATGACTAATACAAGGATTGTTCAATAGAAACACGTATAGAGCCGTAAAGCATTTTTTATTCAACGATTTTAAAAGAAGTCTCCAATAACATTAAGACATGAGTTCCACTGTTGCGCTAACCTGTAGATTCCCTGCTAGTAAAATTCTTACAGCTGTTTGTGGAACCATTCGGTTACAGCAAACTCTACCTCAGCGTCCGATTTGAACCGCCGTCCTTTTAGTGATTCCTTAAAAAAAATTTAAGATAAGATTTTTGCCTACCCATTCATTAACTACTAGCTTCGCCAGTAAGCAAATTGATGTCCATTTTTTCGGCTTGCACGCGTTATGTTGGTGTGGGTTTCGGCACTTTCCATTTAAAAAGCGTGCAAACGTAAGAAAATAAACATGAGTGAGGCCAGAAATAACGTGAATTGTGTGTGTGTGTGTGTGTGTGTGTTTGTGTCTTACCTGCCTTTTTATTGCCGTATTAAATGAAAAATATTATATTACATTAAAATGAAAAAATTTTAATTTTATTGCCTGGCAACAAAATTATTTTATTTTTAACAATTACTATTGTTTCAAAAAGTTTAAATAAATTTTCAAGTACTTTACTCTTGTTAAAACGTAAAAGGTTGCAGGTAAACTACCCCTTCCCCTTAACCGATCTTCACCAAAATCGAAAGTCCTTGAGACCATTACAATTCAGGGAGGTATGCAAAAAATTATTTGATTCTGTTTGAATTTGCGGCTGTTATCGTTTGCCATAGAAAATACGCTTGATAAAAAAACGTTGCAGGTAAACTACCCCTTCCCCTTAACCGATCTTCACCAAAAACAATAGGTCTTGAGTACTCTACAAATCAGGGCTGTATGCAAAACATTATTTGATTCTGTTTGAATTTGCGGCTGTTATCGTTTGCCATAGAAAATACCCTTGTTAAAAAAACGTTGCAGGTAAACTACACCTTTCCCTCAACCGATCTTCACCAAAAACAATAGGTCTTGAGAACTCTACAATTTAGGGCTGTATGCAAATAATCGTTTGATTCTGTTTGCATTTGCGGCTGTTATCGTTTGCCATAGGAAATACCCTTGTTAAAACATAAAACGTTACAGGTAAACTACCCCTTTCCCTTAACCGATCTTCACCAAAAACAATAGGTCTTGAGAACTCTACAATTCAGGGCTGTATACGAAACATTATTTAATTCTGTTTGAATTTGCGGCTATCGTTTGCCAAAAAAAAAATTTCCCTTGATAAAAAAAAACCGTTGCAGGTAAACTACCCCTTTCCCTCAACCGATCTTCACCAAAAACAATAGGTCGTGAGTACTCTACAAATCAGGGCTGTATGCAAAAAATTATTTGATTCTGTTTGAATTTGCGGCTGTTATCGTTTGCCATAGAAAATAACCCTTGTTAAAAAAACGTTGCAGATAAACTACCCCTTGCCCTCAACCGATCTTCACCAAAAACAATAGGTCTTGAGAACTCTACAATTTAGGGCTTTATGCAAATAATCGTTTGATTCTCTTTTGAATTTGCGGCTGTTATCGTTTGCTATAGGAAATACCCTTGTTCAAACATA
The DNA here is from genome assembly GCA_034769895.1 of Magicicada septendecula. Classification (NCBI taxonomy): domain Eukaryota; kingdom Metazoa; phylum Arthropoda; class Insecta; order Hemiptera; family Cicadidae; genus Magicicada; species Magicicada septendecula. Next base: position 306,100,096 of record CM068375.1, read on the forward strand.
AAACGTTACAGGTAAACTACCCCTTTCCCTTAACCGATCTTCACCAAAAACAATAGGTCTTGAGAACTCTAAAATTCAGGGCTGTATACGAAACATTATTTAATTCTGTTTGAATTTGCGGCTGTTATCGTTTGCCAAAAAGAAATTTCCCTTGATAAAAAAAACCGTTGCAGGTAAACTACCCCTTTCCCTCAACCGATCTTCACCAAAAACAATAGGTCGTGAGTACTCTACAAATCAGGGCTGTATGCAAAAAATTAGTTGATTCTGTGTGAATTTGCGACTATTATCGTTTGCCATAGAAAAAAATCTACAGATAGACAGACAGACACACACACAGACACTTTTCGGAAAACGACTTTTTTTCATGTTTTGAGTGTAGTAGAATCAGAATCTGCAATAATCTCGAACACGATTTTTTTTGCCATCACCATACTTCCATTCCTTAAGGAATATGGAAGTAAAAATTAGGCTATTACCTAACTGGAGCAGGCAACTATTAGAGGCACAGGAATGCATACTAGAGGTGTTTCTAAAAGGATGGAGAAGGAACAAGAAACAGAAGAAGATAGACGGGAAGAAGAAACAGAGGTAGTTACAGACACCGAAATGGAACAACAGGCGAGCAATAAAGAGGATGCCCAAGGGGACCAACCAGATAAAACGGTAGCCAGAGAAGAACCAAATTGGCAAGACATGATGAAATTTATGGCAGAACAATTTAAGGAACAGAATAAACAAATTAATGAAAATTTTAGGAAACAGGAGGAAAACGCAAAGCAAACCAAGCAGGAAACTAATGAGAGTTTAAGACAAACTAATGAAAAAATACACAGTATAAATGAAAATTCGGGAAGGCTAGAAAACAAAATAGACAGTATTAATGAAAACTCAAAGAAACAAAACGAAATTTTGAGTGAGAATTTAATCAAACTAATGAATGAGAAGTTTGACAAAAATAAAGAGAAAACTGATGAGAATAACCGGCTGATAAATGAAAGCTTAAACCAAATCAATGAAAGATTTGACAGAAACGACGAGAGCCTAAAGCAGATTCTGGAAAATACCAAACAAATAGACGAGAAAATTGAAAACCGTAATAAGGAGTTGCGGCAAATCATCAATGAACTAAACCAAGCGTTGAGGGAAGTCATCAATGAAGGTATTACAATTGTCGATGAAACACTTAGTAAAAGAGTGGATAATTACGAAAAGGAAGTAAGACAGCAAATAACTGAAACTAAGGTGGGTCTGGAAAAGACAGATGAAACCATCATACAACTCAGAGTGGAAGTAGAGACCAAAATTAATCAAGTAGAAAACAATAACAAACTTAGAATAATGGAGGTACAAGCGAAAACCCAAGAAAAATTAAACGAAGTATGAATTAACATAACTGGAAGAATAGAACGGGTTCACAATGAAATGAAGACAATGGAAATAAGGCAAAACGTCAAAGGAAATTAATGAATACACGGGAAGGATTGGAGATGAGTAAAGGGGAATTAATTAAGATACATAATATACCAATTACGGAACACAGAGAAGTAAGGCAATTTAGAAACTTTAAACGAACCACAATTGAATTCCCAGATAGAATAGAAGGACCGAAAAGGCCAAAACTAACCGAGGAGCATGGAGGACTTCTGGAGATTATGTATGAACCATTCGAAAGATTAAGAAACGGTACGGAAGAATCAGCTCGAAAAACGATGGTAGACTTCAGCATGAATGAAAATTTTATAACAACAAAATGGCGGAACTACATGATAGTGAGATATGTCACAAGGACAGAAATAACTCTATACACTACAGAGATCCGAACAACCAGTATAGAGGAAATAATGGACCACGGTTAAACAGATTCCAAACCAACCAGAAAAAAAAGGGGACTGATTTTCTGAAAACCGACCAAGCAACCCATTGGAATGAGAACCCCAAAATTCAAAAAGCACGTAAGTACAACTTACTCAAGTTATTTCGAAACAATATAATTTAAAATAAAAAGACTAAAACCCCAAAATTCAAAAAGCACGTAAGGACAACTTACTCAAGTTATTTCGAAACAATATAATTTGAAATAAAAAGACTAAAACCCCAAAATTCAAAAAACTATGTAAGGACAACTTACTTAATCTATTCAGGAACAATATGATTTAATAAACCCCAAAATTCCAAAAACTGTAAGAACAACTTACTAAATATTTATTCAGGAACAATATGATTTAATAAAAAGTATGTAAGGACAACTTACTTAAGATATTTCGCAACCATTTGATTTAATAAACAGTAAAACACCAAGAGTATGTAAGAACAGATTATTAAATAATATTTATAAAGAATTGATTTAAAATGAAATAATAGGAAAAAGTAATATTTTTATGGGAACAAAAAGAAGAATAAATGAATAAAAACAATTGATGGTAATGTGCTCAAATAAGAAGAATAACGAATAATTTAATGACTACAATGAAGCTGAAGGAGGATAATAATTAATACAACAATAATTTAGAATCTCTCGGAATTGAAAATGATATAAGAAGAAATGATACGGAGAAAATATGTCACAAGAAGGAAAGTCAAAAGGATTTTAAAATAATGCCTATCAATAATGTTATATGCTATTAGTTAATGGAAAAGAAGAAGGAATCAAGAAGAAGAGGAAATATATAATTAAATGCAAACAGCTACAGTATGAAGAATCCCAAAAGTGTTTAGTATTAGTCGCTAATCGACTACTTGTAATTTTTTATTATAATGAATTGACCGTAGAAATGTTCCGGCAATAATTTTCCTGAGCAGGGATGATGTTCCCCTGGTCTCAGAAGGTGTAAGGATGGACAGCGGAGTTATGGACCCAAAAGTGGCCACCCGACTGGTACCACCGCACAGAATAGGGAAAAATGTTAGGGAAATTGAATATTTAAGGGATAATAATTATAAAATAGCTGAAAAGAGTGATATTAGATTCCAGAAGTATAGATGAAGAAAGTAGAAGGAAGATAGCAGACAGAAGCTTAATTGAGAAAGCGAATTTATAGAAGTAAATAAGAAAATAAGTGTTAAAACAAGTTTTTATGATTAGTGTGACCAGTCCTTATCAAGTAAAATGTGGAAGTACCACTACCCAGAGAATATAAATCATTGATGAATTTGCCTCCAAGAGAGAGAGAGTTGAGTAGGAAAACAGCAATTACCATTAACCGAATAACAGGTATATAACCAAACGGAAATAAAAAATATATATATATATATATTATGAGTAAAAGGATAACCTGATCAGGGACGAACTATAAGTTTATTTTTACTAAACTTCATTGAGCCAAAATAAACTTCTTTCGAAGGGGGAATATTATGTAACGTAACAGAGTTGAGGTCCCCGACGTTACATAAAAAACTATGTAAATATGATTTAAAACAATGCCCAAAGCCTGTTATGATTAAATACAAGAGGGCCCATCTCACCTGAAGAATGCATTAGAGGTACATAGTAAGGTTACTAAGTAATTAAAACATCAAAAGTGTACCTAAATCTAAAATATGTAATGAGTAGTACGAGATGTAAAACATAAACATTGTGTCTAATGGGAGGAGTTTAATGTGTAGTAGTTGAGTACAATATACTGTTCGATTAATATTTAATGTGTTATAAAATGTACTTGGTGTTGTGCTGTAGCATGATATAGTGTTTACAGGATATTTATTTTATGTTTTGTGGATAGTAAGTGTGGAGCTGTTGCTTTAAAGAAGTACTTAGTCAGTGGTACTCCTTTTATTTATGTTAAAATTGTATTTAAATAATTAAGTATAAGTACATGTATTAGGTATGATATTATGTTAAATGTATTTACTTTAATTGATTAATGAAGATGTTTAAAATAATGTTTGTAAACTTGGCCAGGAAGGCAATAAGTGTTAATAAGTTGGCAAGTAGTTCTTATAGTTATGTTACAAAACAATGAAGGGTTCAATGATGAACTAAATAATATAATGAATTGAAACCAGGAGATTAAAATTGATGTAAGTGGCCATAAGCCAGTGACTATTTGTACAGTAGGTCAGGTAAAGAAAAATTAAGTTAAAAACAAAACTAAATTATAACAGGTGTAAGAAAACCAATAGGCCTAAATTTAATATTTGTAAAAGGAAATTAATACCTTTCTAATAAGTCCAGTCAGATGAAATTATAGTAAAATATATATGGTTTAATAAGGCAGAGTAAGTGAGAATTTTATGTGATTTGGTGTAATTCCAAGCATGGAGTATTTTATTTAAAAAGAGTAGTAATATTTTCTAATTCTGGCTCTAGGATATCGAATATTATCCAATGACAGAAAGTAATGGTTGTTAGGGTAACAAAAATGCAAGAAAATTTATTGATTTCAACATTGGATTGTTATATGCTATTGGGAACAGTTTAGTAGACGAATTAAACATAAAATAAAATAAAAAGGAATAAACCTTAATAAATCTAATATCTTAAAGCCAACCCATTCAAACAAAACTGATGAATAATTACTGAACCAGATTTCGGGAAATATAATTATACACCTCCAAAAGGCAGCGGAATTACTAATCCCTTCTTCAAACTAATTCCATTAGAAATAATGATGAACCCGTTTTACAATTGAACCAGGATATTTATTGAATGAACAAGAAGTCTAAACTAATGAAATTATAAACCAAATAGACACAAGAACCTTTGGTACTGGAGACGTAAACCTCACTTCCAAGAGATTGAAGAAATTGTAATACTACACCAATTCCACTGGGACCGACAACCACGAGGATCACGAAGAAGAACGAAGAACAGAAGAATTCCTGTTACACTCCGGGACATCACCTTTCCACCTTTATTGATAATCTGGACACATTTTCTGGTCAAAAATAACCTCATCAGGACGTCTGCATGCGGTTGTAAACAGACACGGCTATCTTAAGAATTGCATTGTATGGTAACATCAACTTATATTTAATTTTATACATTAAGAATTAATAACAATTTGTAATACTTAGTAACCTTAATTTTGCATTACCTGGCCTTACTAATCGTTAAAAGAATCACACGTACCCTGGGATAAAAGATAAACAAAAATTATATTTAAATTGTATTATAAAGAACTAGTCCATTAACAAATCGATTCAGCATTGAACAATCGATATTACGATCAAATAAACTGTGAAGAATACTGTTGGAGTTAAAAAGTAATATAAATAAAGAATCCTTCTTATATGTAATGATGTTCTGTGTTATTGTAGAATAGGTATTATATTTTGATGGGGAAGTAATTTACAGATAAAGAAGTTGGTTAAACTATCAAGTGAAACTAACTAATATAAAAATAAGTCAACTACGAATAGCAGCGCTTGCTGTAGACAGCTGGTGGAATGAGAGAGTGCCGAACTAACGTATTCCTTTCGCCACATTTGAATTAATTTAAATCATACGGACCAAATAGGGTTGGAGAGAATTACCGAATTATTAACTAAGATACCTGTAATATAGAGTTATTCTATGGTAAAAAAACTTATTAATTGATCAACACAGGGGTTCAACATAAGAGTTGCAGCAATGATAAAATAAAATAAATTTGTTTTTATTAATATTGAGTTGCAGTAGGTCGCATCTACAATAACATAATAAACATTTTCCTTTGAAACAGATCGAATTAGTTAATTTAAATTTTTGTTAAATTAACTACAAACTGTAATTAAATAAGAGATACAACCAAATAGAGAGAATACATTTATTACAAATTGACAAACACAACAGTGGGGCTTTTAAACATCCTCAAATATCATTAATAACAACAAATCGATCATACATAAGTAACAACAAAACATTCACTGCAAGTTATTACAGATTGGCGCATACCAACGTGGAGCTTGATTAAACCTCGTAACAACATATTAATAATTTCATTACAGATTGGCACTCAACGAGTGGGCTTTAGTTAAGTAAAATATCGGTATGGAGAACCATACATGACTTCCATATTCTAAGATTTATATTTAAAATCATTTTCGAAATGAAATATTACCATAGAAACTACTTCTTTCTACTTACTGCTTCAGCCTTAACCACAGTACTGTGGTCACTAACGTATACCACCTCACGTTATCGCACTCGATTTTCACTGATGATGGAAGTCGATGGCATTACCGAAATGTCTGGTTTTGTAGAAAACATTGGACTATGGCCAAATATCCCGGGAAGGAATTTTAACAAAAACTACTTTTTTGTTGCCGATAACGTTGTACACATATATATCAGTGGCGAAGTTACATGGAGGCAATTGAGGCAATGCCTACCCTAAAAAATTCTGTAGAATAAAAATTATAAATACGTATGAACTACATAACATAAAGATTATACATTGTTACTGCGACTGTCAAATTTATTAAACCGAAACGTGCTTTATTGAGCGACCGCTAGATAGTGACAGGTGAGATTCGGCATAGTTCGTTTAAAGCGAATGAGGCAACTTGAACTTGCCTCTGTGTTTTTTGTATACATCGTATGTAAGCAATGTAGTGGTGTGATAGGGAAGTGTAGGGAGGGGGGATTGTCCCACGCTGTACACATAGAGCGTTGAGGCATGCCTCACTTCTGTGGTCCAAACAGTTAAGTTAAAGCGCCTGTGTTGTTTCTAAGTGTTTATTTTATGCGGTTATTAAAAGTGTCACTGTTATTCCGCTGAACTAACAGATGATCAAGATTGTTATTTGAATTATTTGTAACATTAAACATATATATAGAAACTAATCAAGTTTAAAAATTTGAAGTTCAATCAGTTGTATTATTGTGTATGACTAATACAAGGATTGTTCAATAGAAACACGTATAGAGCCGTAAAGCATTTTTTATTCAACGATTTTAAAAGAAGTCTCCAATAACATTAAGACATGAGTTCCACTGTTGCGCTAACCTGTAGATTCCCTGCTAGTAAAATTCTTACGGCTGTTTGTGGAACCATTCGGTTACAGCAAACTCTACCTCAGCGTCCGATTTGAACCACCGTCCTTTTAGTGATTCCTTAAAAAAAATTTAAGATAAGATTTTTGCCTACCCATTCATTAACTACTAGCTTCGCCAGTAAGCAAATTGATGTCCATTTTTTCGGCTTGCACGCGTTATGTTGGTGTGGGTTTCGGCACTTTCCATTTAAAAAGCGTGCAAACGTAAGAAAATAAACATGAGTGAGGCCAGAAATAACGTGAATTGTGTGTGTGTGTGTGTGTGTGTGTTTGTGTCTTACCTGCCTTTTTATTGCCGTATTAAATGAAAAATATTATATTACATTAAAATGAAAAAATTTTAATTTTATTGCCTGGCAACAAAATTATTTTATTTTTAACAATTACTATTGTTTCAAAAAGTTTAAATAAATTTTCAAGTACTTTACTCTTGTTAAAACGTAAAAGGTTGCAGGTAAACTACCCCTTCCCCTTAACCGATCTTCACCAAAATCGAAAGTCCTTGAGACCATTACAATTCAGGGAGGTATGCAAAAAATTATTTGATTCTGTTTGAATTTGCGGCTGTTATCGTTTGCCATAGAAAATACGCTTGATAAAAAAACGTTGCAGGTAAACTACCCCTTCCCCTTAACCGATCTTCACCAAAAACAATAGGTCTTGAGTACTCTACAAATCAGGGCTGTATGCAAAACATTATTTGATTCTGTTTGAATTTGCGGCTGTTATCGTTTGCCATAGAAAATACCCTTGTTAAAAAAACGTTGCAGGTAAACTACACCTTTCCCTCAACCGATCTTCACCAAAAACAATAGGTCTTGAGAACTCTACAATTTAGGGCTGTATGCAAATAATCGTTTGATTCTGTTTGCATTTGCGGCTGTTATCGTTTGCCATAGGAAATACCCTTGTTAAAACATAAAACGTTACAGGTAAACTACCCCTTTCCCTTAACCGATCTTCACCAAAAACAATAGGTCTTGAGAACTCTACAATTCAGGGCTGTATACGAAACATTATTTAATTCTGTTTGAATTTGCGGCTATCGTTTGCCAAAAAAAAAATTTCCCTTGATAAAAAAAAACCGTTGCAGGTAAACTACCCCTTTCCCTCAACCGATCTTCACCAAAAACAATAGGTCGTGAGTACTCTACAAATCAGGGCTGTATGCAAAAAATTATTTGATTCTGTTTGAATTTGCGGCTGTTATCGTTTGCCATAGAAAATAACCCTTGTTACAAAAACGTTGCTGGTAAACTACCCCTTTCCCTCAACCGATCTTCACCAAAAACAATAGGTCTTGAGAACTCTACAATTTAGGGCTTTATGCAAATAATCGTTTGATTCTCTTTTGAATTTGCGGCTGTTATCGTTTGCTATAGGAAATACCCTTGTTCAAACATAAAACGTTACAGGTAAACTACCCCTTTCCCTTAACCGATCTTCACCAAAAACAATAGGTCTTGAGAACTCTAAAATTCAGGGCTGTATACGAAACATTATTTAATTCTGTTTGAATTTGCGGCTGTTATCGTTTGCCAAAAAAAAATTTCCCTTGATAAAAAAAACCGTTGCAGGTAAACTACCCCTTTCCCTCAACCGATCTTCACCAAAAACAATAGGTCGTGAGTACTCTACAAATCAGGGCTGTATGCAAAAAATTAATTGATTCTGTGTGAATTTGCGACTATTATCGTTTGCCATAGAAAAAAATCTACAGATAGACAGACAGACACACACACAGACACTTTTCGGAAAACGACTTTTTTTCATGTTTTGAGTGTAGTAGAATCAGAATCTGCAATAATCTCGAACACGATTTTTTTTGCCATCACCATACTTCCATTCCTTAAGGAATATGGAAGTAAAAATTAGGCTATTACCTAACTGGAGCAGGCAACTATTAGAGGCACAGGAATGCATACTAGAGGTGTTTCTAAAAGGATGGAGAAGGAACAAGAAACAGAAGAAGATAGACGGGAAGAAGAAACAGAGGTAGTTACAGACACCGAAATGGAACAACAGGCGAGCAATAAAGAGGATGCCCAAGGGGACCAACCAGATAAAGCGGTAGCCAGAGAAGAACCAAATTGGCAAGACATGATGAAATTTATGGCAGAACAATTTAAGGAACAGAATAAACAAACTAATGAAAATTTTAGGAAACAGGAGGAAAACGCAAAGCAAACCAAGCAGGAAACTAATGAGAGTTTAAGACAAACTAATGAAAAAATAGACAGTATAAATGAAAATTCGGGAAGGCTAGAAAACAAAATAGACAGTATTAACGAAAACTCAAAGAAACAAAACGAAATTTTGAGTGAGAATTTAATCAAACTAATGAATGAGAAGTTTGACAAAAATAAAGAGAAAACTGATGAGAATAACCGGCTGATAAATGAAAGCTTAAACCAAATCAATGAAAGATTTGACAGAAACGACGAGAGCCTAAAGCAGATTCTGGAAAATACCAAACAAATAGACGAGAAAATTGAAAACCGTAATAAGGAGTTGCGGCAAATCTCAATGAACAAATCCAAGCGTTGAGGGAAGCCATCAGTGAAGGTATTACAGTTGTCGATGAAACACTTAGTAAAAGAGTGGATAATTACGAAAAGGAAGTAAGACAGCAAATAACTGAAACTAAGGTGGGTCTGGAAAAGACAGATGAAACCATCATACAACTCAGAGTGGAAGTAGAGACCAAAATTAATCAAGTAGAAAACAATAACAAACTTAGAATAACGGAGGTACAAACGAAAACCCAAGAAAAATTAAACGAAGTACGAATTAACATAACTGGAAGAATAGAACGGGTTCACAATGAAATGAAGACAATGGAAATAAGGCAAAAACGTCAAAGGAAATTAATGAATACACGGGAAGGATTGGAGATGAGTAAAGGGGGATTAATTAAGATACATAATATACCAATTACGGAACACAGAGAAGTAAGGCAATTTAGAAACTTTAAACTAACCACAATTGAATTCCCAGATAGATTAGAAGGACCGAAAAAGCCAAAACTAACCGAGGAGCATGGAGGACTTCTGGAGATTATGTATGAACCATTCGAAAGATTAAGAAACGGTACGGAAGAATCAGCTCGAAAAACGATGGTAGACTTCAGCAAGAATGAAAATTTTATAACAACAAAATGGCGGAACTACATGATAGTGAGATATGTCACAAGGACAGAAATAACTCTATACACTACAGAGATCCGAACAACCAGTATAGAGGAAATAATGGACCACGGTTAAACAGATTCCAAACCAACCAGAAAAAAAAGGGGACTGATTTTCTGAAAACCGACCAAGCAACCCATTGGAATGAGAACCCCAAAATTCAAAAAGCACGTAAGTACAACTTACTCAAGTTATTTCGAAACAATATAATTTAAAATAAAAAGACTAAAACCCCAAAATTCAAAAAGCACGTAAGGACAACTTACTCAAGTTATTTCGAAACAATATAATTTGAAATAAAAAGACTAAAACCCCAAAATTCAAAAAACTATGTAAGGACAACTTACTTAATCTATTCAGGAACAATATGATTTAATAAACCCCAAAATTCCAAAAACTGTAAGAACAACTTACTAAATATTTATTCAGGAACAATATGATTTAATAAAAAGTATGTAAGGACAACTTACTTAAGATATTTCGCAACCATTTGATTTAATAAACAGTAAAACACCAAGAGTATGTAAGAACAGATTATTAAATAATATTTATAAAGAATTGATTTAAAATGAAATAATAGGAAAAAGTAATATTTTTATGGGAACAAAAAGAAGAATAAATGAATAAAAACAATTGATGGTAATGTGCTCAAATAAGAAGAATAACGAATAATTTAATGACTACAATGAAGCTGAAGGAGGATAATAATTAATACAACAATAATTTAGAATCTCTCGGAATTGAAAATGATATAAGAAGAAATGATACGGAGAAAATATGTCACAAGAAGGAAAGTCAAAAGGATTTTAAAATAATGCCTATCAATAATGTTATATGCTATTAGTTAATGGAAAAGAAGAAGGAATCAAGAAGAAGAGGAAATATATAATTAAATGCAAACAGCTACAGTATGAAGAATCCCAAAAGTGTTTAGTATTAGTCGCTAATCGACTACTTGTAATTTTTTATTATAATGAATTGACCGTAGAAATGTTCCGGCAATAATTTTCCTGAGCAGGGATGATGTTCCCCTGGTCTCAGAAGGTGTAAGGATGGACAGCGGAGTTATGGACCCAAAAGTGGCCACCCGACTGGTACCACCGCACAGAATAGGGAAAAATGTTAGGGAAATTGAATATTTAAGGGATAATAATTATAAAATAGCTGAAAAGAGTGATATTAGATTCCAGAAGTATAGATGAAGAAAGTAGAAGGAAGATAGCAGACAGAAGCTTAATTGAGAAAGCGAATTTATAGAAGTAAATAAGAAAATAAGTGTTAAAACAAGTTTTTATGATTAGTGTGACCAGTCCTTATCAAGTAAAATGTGGAAGTACCACTACCCAGAGAATATAAATCATTGATGAATTTGCCTCCAAGAGAGAGAGAGTTGAGTAGGAAAACAGCAATTACCATTAACCGAATAACAGGTATATAACCAAACGGAAATAAAAAAAAAATATATATATATATATTATGAGTAAAAGGATAACCTGATCAGGGACGAACTATAAGTTTATTTTTACTAAACTTCATTGAGCCAAAATAAACTTCTTTCGAAGGGGGAATATTATGTAACGTAACAGAGTTGAGGTCCCCGACGTTACATAAAAAACTATGTAAATATGATTTAAAACAATGCCCAAAGCCTGTTATGATTAAATACAAGAGGGCCCATCTCACCTGAAGAATGCATTAGAGGTACATAGTAAGGTTACTAAGTAATTAAAACATCAAAAGTGTACCTAAATCTAAAATATGTAATGAGTAGTACGAGATGTAAAACATAAACATTGTGTCTAATGGGAGGAGTTTAATGTGTAGTAGTTGAGTACAATATACTGTTCGATTAATATTTAATGTGTTATAAAATGTACTTGGTGTTGTGCTGTAGCATGATATAGTGTTTACAGGATATTTATTTTATGTTTTGTGGATAGTAAGTGTGGAGCTGTTGCTTTAAAGAAGTACTTAGTCAGTGGTACTCCTTTTATTTATGTTAAAATTGTATTTAAATAATTAAGTATAAGTACATGTATTAGGTATGATATTATGTTAAATGTATTTACTTTAATTGATTAATGAAGATGTTTAAAATAATGTTTGTAAACTTGGCCAGGAAGGCAATAAGTGTTAATAAGTTGGCAAGTAGTTCTTATAGTTATGTTACAAAACAATGAAGGGTTCAATGATGAACTAAATAATATAATGAATTGAAACCAGGAGATTAAAATTGATGTAAGTGGCCATAAGCCAGTGACTATTTGTACAGTAGGTCAGGTAAAGAAAAATTAAGTTAAAAACAAAACTAAATTATAACAGGTGTAAGAAAACCAATAGGCCTAAATTTAATATTTGTAAAAGGAAATTAATACCTTTCTAATAAGTCCAGTCAGATGAAATTATAGTAAAATATATATGGTTTAATAAGGCAGAGTAAGTGAGAATTTTATGTGATTTGGTGTAATTCCAAGCATGGAGTATTTTATTTAAAAAGAGTAGTAATATTTTCTAATTCTGGCTCTAGGATATCGAATATTATCCAATGACAGAAAGTAATGGTTGTTAGGGTAACAAAAATGCAAGAAAATTTATTGATTTCAACATTGGATTGTTATATGCTATTGGGAACAGTTTAGTAGACGAATTAAACATAAAATAAAATAAAAAGGAATAAACCTTAATAAATCTAATATCTTAAAGCCAACCCATTCAAACAAAACTGATGAATAATTACTGAACCAGATTTCGGGAAATATAATTATACACCTCCAAAAGGCAGCGGAATTACTAATCCCTTCTTCAAACTAATTCCATTAGAAATAATGATGAACCCGTTTTACAATTGAACCAGGATATTTATTGAATGAACAAGAAGTCTAAACTAATGAAATTATAAACCAAATAGACACAAGAACCTTTGGTACTGGAGACGTAAACCTCACTTCCAAGAGATTGAAGAAATTGTAATACTACACCAATTCCACTGGGACCAACAACCACGAGGATCACGAAGAAGAACGAAGAACAGAAGAATTCCTGTTACACTCCGGGACATCACCTTTCCACCTTTATTGATAATCTGGACACATTTTCTGGTCAAAAATAACCTCATCAGGACGTCTGCATGCGGTTGTAAACAGACACGGCTATCTTGAGAATCGCATTGTACGGTAACATCAACTTATATTTAATTTTATATATTAAGAATTAATAACAATTTGTAATACTTAGTAACCTTAATTTTGCATTACCTGGCCTTACTAATCGTTAAAAGAATCACACGTACCCTGGGATAAGAGATAAACAAAAATTATATTTAAATTGTATTATAAAGAACTAGTCCATTAACAAATCGATTCAGCATTGTACGATCGATATTACGATCAAATAAACTGTGAAGAATACTGTTGGAGTTAAAAAGTAATATAAATAAAGAATCCTTCTTATATGTAATGATGTTCTGTGTTATTGTAGAATAGGTATTATATTTTGATGGGGAAGTAATTTACAGATAAAGAAGTTGGTTAAACTATCAAGTGAAACTAACTAACCTATAAAAATAAGTCAATTACGAATAGCAGCGCTTGCTGTAGACAGCTGGTGGAACGAGAGAGTGCCGAACTAACGTATTCCTTTCGCCACATTTGAATTAATTTAAATCATACGGACCAAATAGGGTTGGAGAGAATTACCGAATTATTAACTAAGATACCTGTAATATAGAGTTATTCTATGGTAAAACACTTATTAATTGATCAACACAGGGCTATGTTCAACATAAGAGTTGCAGCAATGATAAAATAAAAAAAATTTGTTTTTATTAATATTGAGTTGCAGTAGGTCGCATCTACAATAACATAATAAACATTTTCCTTTGAAACAGATCGAATTAGTTAATTTAAATTTTTTTAAATTAACTACAAACTGTAATTAAATAAGAAATACAACCAAATAGAGAGAATACATTTTTTACAAATTGACAAACCCAACAGTGGGGCTTTAAACATCCTCATATATCATTAATAACAACAAATCGATCATACATAAGTAACAACAAAACATTCACTGCAAGTTATTACAGATTGGCGCATACCAACGTGGAGCTTGATTAAACCTCGTAACAACATATTAATAATTTCATTACAGATTGGCGCTCAACGAGTGGGCTTTAGTTAAGTAAAAAATTAGGCTATTACTTAACTGGAGCAGGCAACTATTAGAGGCACAGGAATGCATACTAGAGGTGTTTCTAAAAGGATGGAGAAGGAGCAAGAAACAGAAGAAGATAGACGTGAAGAAGAAACAGAGGTAGTTACAGACACCGAAATGGAACAACAGGCGAGCAATAAAGAGGATGCCCAAGGGGACCAACCAGATAAAGCGGTAGCCAGAGAAGAACCAAATTGGCAAGACATGATGAAATTTATGGCAGAACAATTTAAGGAACAGAATAAACAAACTAATGAAAATTTTAGGAAACAGGAGGAAAACGCAAAGCAAACCAAGCAGGAAACTAATGAGAGTTTAAGACAAACTAATGAAAAAATAGACAGTATAAATGAAAATTCGGGAAGGCTAGAAAACAAAATAGACAGTATTAACGAAAACTCAAAGAAACAAAACGAAATTTTGAGTGAGAATTTAATCAAACTAATGAATGAGAAGTTTGACAAAAATAAAGAGAAAACTGATGAGAATAACCGGCTGATAAATGAAAGCTTAAACCAAATCAATGAAAGATTTGACAGAAACGACGAGAGCCTAAAGCAGATTCTGGAAAATACCAAACAAATAGACGAGAAAATTGAAAACCGTAATAAGGAGTTGCGGCAAATCTCAATGAACAAATCCAAGCGTTGAGGGAAGCCATCAGTGAAGGTATTACAGTTGTCGATGAAACACTTAGTAAAAGAGTGGATAATTACGAAAAGGAAGTAAGACAGCAAATAACTGAAACTAAGGTGGGTCTGGAAAAGACAGATGAAACCATCATACAACTCAGAGTGGAAGTAGAGACCAAAATTAATCAAGTAGAAAACAATAACAAACTTAGAATAACGGAGGTACAAACGAAAACCCAAGAAAAATTAAACGAAGTACGAATTAACATAACTGGAAGAATAGAACGGGTTCACAATGAAATGAAGACAATGGAAATAAGGCAAAAACGTCAAAGGAAATTAATGAATACACGGGAAGGATTGGAGATGAGTAAAGGGGGATTAATTAAGATACATAATATACCAATTACGGAACACAGAGAAGTAAGGCAATTTAGAAACTTTAAACGAACCACAATTGAATTCCCAGATAGATTAGAAGGACCGAAAAGGCCAAAACTATCCGAGGAGCATGGAGGACTTCTGGAGATTATGTATGAACCATTCGAAAGATTAAGAAACGGTACGGAAGAATCAGCTCGAAAAACGATGGTAGACTTCAGCATGAATGAAAATTTTATAACAACAAAATGGCGGAACTACATGATAGTGAGATATGTCACAAGGACAGAAATAACTCTATACACTACAGAGATCCGAACAACCAGTATAGAGGAAATAATGGACCACAGTTAAACAGATTCCAAACCAACCAGAAAAAAAGGGGACTGATTTTCTGAAAACCGACCAAGCAACCCATTGGAATGAGAACCCCAAAATTCAAAAAGCACGTAAGGACAACTTACTCAAGTTATTTCGAAACAATATAATTTAAAATGAAGAGACTAAAACCCCAAAATTCAAAAAGCACGTAAGGACAACTTACTCAAGTTATTTCGAAACAATATAATTTAAAATAAAAAGACTAAAACCCCAAAATTCAAAAAGCACGTAAGGACAACTTACTCAAGTTATTTCGAAACAATATAATTTGAAATAAAAAGACTAAAACCCCAAAATTCAAAAAACTATGTAAGGACAACTTACTTAATCTATTCAGGAACAATATGATTTAATAAACCCCAAAATTCCAAAAACTGTAAGAACAACTTACTAAATATTTATTCAGGAACAATATGATTTAATAAAAAGTATGTAAGGACAACTTACTTAAGATATTTCGCAACCATTTGATTTAATAAACAGTAAAACACCAAGAGTATGTAAGAACAGATTATTAAATAATATTTATAAAGAATTGATTTAAAATGAAATAATAGGAAAAAGTAATATTTTTATGGGAACAAAAAGAAGAATAAATGAATAAAAACAATTGATGGTAATGTGCTCAAATAAGAAGAATAACGAATAATTTAATGACTACAATGAAGCTGAAGGAGGATAATAATTAATACAACAATAATTTAGAATCTCTCGGAATTGAAAATGATATAAGAAGAAATGATACGGAGAAAATATGTCACAAGAAGGAAAGTCAAAAGGATTTTAAAATAATGCCTATCAATAATGTTATATGCTATTAGTTAATGGAAAAGAAGAAGGAATCAAGAAGAAGAGGAAATATATAATTAAATGCAAACAGCTACAGTATGAAGAATCCCAAAAGTGTTTAGTATTAGTCGCTAATCGACTACTTGTAATTTTTTATTATAATGAATTGACCGTAGAAATGTTCCGGCAATAATTTTCCTGAGCAGGGATGATGTTCCCCTGGTCTCAGAAGGTGTAAGGATGGACAGCGGAGTTATGGACCCAAAAGTGGCCACCCGACTGGTACCACCGCACAGGATAGGGAAAAATGTTAGGGAAATTGAATATTTAAGGGATAATAATTATAAAATAGCTGAAAAGAGTGATATTAGATTCCAGAAGTATAGATGAAGAAAGTAGAAGGAAGATAGCAGACAGAAGCTTAATTGAGAAAGCGAATTTATAGAAGTAAATAAGAAAATAAGTGTTAAAACAAGTTTTTATGATTAGTGTGACCAGTCCTTATCAAGTAAAATGTGGAAGTACCACTACCCAGAGAATATAAATCATTGATGAATTTGCCTCCAAGAGAGAGAGAGTTGAGTAGGAAAACAGCAATTACCATTAACCGAATAACAGGTATATAACCAAACGGAAATAAAAAATATATATATATATATATTATGAGTAAAAGGATAACCTGATCAGGGACGAACTATAAGTTTATTTTTACTAAACTTTATTGAGCCAATGAGTATTACATTGTTTCCTTTAATTAAGTGAGAGTTCCTTTACAAATATATTCATCACTATAAAAATAATTGTTATAATTAAATTTTATAAATAAATAATAAATGTAGCCTACTAAAAAGTTATTTTCCACCTTGATAATTGTGAAAAATTCCGAACAATTGAAGAAAAAAACTATATTTTAATAATTTTGTAAATCATAATAAGTTATAAGTAATTAATTTATAATTTTTATAAATAAGAAATGTGTTTTAAAAGTTATTTTATTGTCAAAATCTTCAATGATTGGAAGAAAAACTATTTTTGAATATAATATAAAGTCCATTTTTTAATAACATTTTTATTATAATGCGTAATAAATAAGTAAAAAATTATATATAATAATATATACATAAATAAATAATAATGAGTTTTTAAACTTATATTCCTGAAAAAATTGCATGTCTATTAAATAAACATGTATTTTATGTGAAAATCCCCTTGTGAAAAATTTGGCCAACTTTGAATTCATTTTTCTACTAAAATTATCGCCCTGACAAAAAAATGTTAATAACATTTTTTATCGAGACTTTTATGCTCTTTCTTTTTAGTATTTTGTATTTTTCTCATAAATTTAATATTTTTTAAGATAATCGGGAAAAATGAATTTTTGTGATCCTCTCCCCTCCCTTTTTTCGAAAAACCACGACTGAATTTTTGTAAACTTTTTTTAAAATTCTCTCTTACCTTTTTATCTAGCCCTATGCAAAAAATCTCGTAGAAGCCACTTAATTTGTAATTTCTATTTTTTTCGGCTTCAGTGACTGTACTAAATGTCTTTTGACAATAGTGATTGAAATGAAGGACTGGTTAGTTAACCCAGCAGTTTACAAACTAATGAATCAAGGTACAAAATGTAAATCGTTTCACAAATATGTTTTTAAAAGAATACAAATTAACTGAATTAATATTAAATGTAGCTTATATTCTAAAAACAAAAAGCTGACAGCCTGATAAACATCTCATTGATACATCGATTAGACACATCCCTGATATGACATTAATTATTCAGCCATGTGACCCAAATATTTTCTTTCTTATAATACATAAAAATGAACTCTTAAATCAGCAAGTAAAGAAATACGCCTAAAATTCTACAAGGTGATGGCCCTTCCCACACTTCTTTATGGGTCTGAGAATTGGACTTTAATGAAAGGCCAGGCCAGTCGCACCAAGCGGCTGAAATGAGATTTCTCAGGCACTTGGCAGGGTATACTCTCCATGATCATAGAAGAAACACAGGTATACGGCCGGAACTGAATATTATGAGTATACTCGGCAGGATTGCCCAGTATCGGCTGAATTGGTGGGAACCTCTTTACAGAATGGATGACTGCCACATCCCCAAACAACCATGGAAGTATAAGCCAAGTGGATGGAGAGATGTGGGACGTCAGAGGAAGCGCTGGAGTGACCAGCTCTAATCTTTGCCTGTTTGAGACCAGAACAAACCATCCTTGGTTTAATCCTTGCAGATGATGATGATGATAATATATAAAAACAGTTAATGATCTTTCCCATAAAGATTCAGTTTATTTTTATTTGTAAATTGTACTGCTCTACATGAACAATTTTTCAGATTTTAAAGTAATGAATTCTTATTAATTTTGCTGTATGAAAAATGATTCTCACATTTAAATTTCTTACTTAGCTCTCACCTTGATAAATATCGGTATGGAGAACCATACATGACTTCCATATTCTAAGATTTATATTTAAAATCATTTTCGAAATGAAATATTACCATAGAAACTACTTCTTTCTACTTACTGCTTCAGCCTTAACCACAGTACTGTGGTCACTAACGTATACCACCTCACGTTATCGCACTCGATTTTCACTGATGATGGAAGTCGATGGCATTGCCGAAATGTCTGGTTTTGTAGAAAACATTGGACTACGGCCAAATATCCCGGGAAGGAATTTTAACAAAAACTACTTCTTTGTTGCCAATAACGTTGTACACATATATATCAGTGGCGAAGTTACATGGAGGCAATTGAGGCAATGCCTACCCTAAAAAATTCTGTAGAATAAAAATTATAAATACGTATGAACTACATAACATAAAGATTATACATTGTTACTGCGACTGTCAAATTTATTAAACCAAAACGTGCTTTATTGAGCGACCGCCAGATGGTGACAGGTGAGATTCGGCATAGTTCGTTTAAAGCGAATGAGGCAACCTGAACTTGCCTCAACGTTTTTTGTATACATCGTATGTAAGCAATGTAGTGGTGTGATAGGGAAGTGTAGGGAGGGGGGATTGTCCCGCGCTGTACACATAGAGCGTTGAGGCATGCCTCACTTCTGTGGTCCAAACAGTTAAGTTAAAGCGCCTGTGTTGTTTCTAAGTGTTTATTTTATGCGGTTATTAAAAGTGTCACTGTTATTCCGCTGAACTAACAGATGATCAAGATTGTTATTTGAATTATTTGTAACATTAAACATATATATAGAAACTAATCAAGTTTAAAAATTTGAAGTTAAATCAGTTGTATTATTGTGTATGACTAATACAAGGATTGTTCAATAGACACACGTATAGAGCTGTAAAGCATTTTTTATTCAACGATTTTAAAAGAAGTCTCCAATAACATTAAGACATGAGTTCCACTGTTGCGCTAACCTGTAGATTCCCTGCTAGTAAAATTCTTACGGCTGTTTGTGGAACCATTCGGTTACAGCAAACTCTACCTCAGCATCCGATTTGACCCACCGTCCTTTTAGTGATTCCTTAAAAAAAATTTAAGATAAGATTTTTGCCTACCCATTCATTAACCACTAGCTTCGCCAGTAAGCAAATTGATGTCCATTTTTTTGGCTTGCACGCGTTATGTTGGTGTGGGTTTCGGCACTTTCCATTTAAAAAGCGTGCAAACGTAAGAAAATAAACATGAGTGAGGCCAGAAATAACGTGAATTGTGTGTGTGTGTGTGTGTGTGTGTGTGTGTGTGTGTGTGTGTGTGTGTGTGTGTGTGTGTGTGTGTGTGTGTGTGTGTGTGTGTGTGTGTGTGTGTGTGTGTGTGTGTGTGTGTGTGTGTGTGTGTGTGTGTCTTACCTGCCTTTTTATTGCCGTATTAAATGAAAAATATTATATTACATTAAAATGACAAAATTTTAATTTTATTGCCTGGCAACAAAATTATTTTATTTTTAACAATTACCATTGTTTCAAAAAAGTTTAAATAAATTTTCAATACTTCACTCTTGTTAAAACATAAAAGGTTGCAGGTAAACTACCCCTTCTCCTTAACCGATCTTCACCAAAATCGAAAGTCCTCGAGACCTCTACAATTCAGGGATGTATGCAACACATTATTTGATTCTGTTTTAATTTGCGGCTGTTATCGTTTGCCATAGAAAATACGCTTGATAAAAAAACGTTGCAGGTAAACTACCCCTTCCCCTTAACCGATCTTCACCAAAAACAATAGGTCTTGAGTACTCTACAAATCAGGGCTGTATGCAAAACATTATTTGATTCTGTTTGAATTTGCGGCTGTTATCGTTTGCCATAAAAAATACCCTTGTTAAAAAAATGTTGAAGGTAAACTACCCCTTTCCCTCAACCGATCTTCACCAAAAACAAAAGGTCTTGAGAACTCTACAATTTAGGGCTGTATGCAAATAATCGTTTGATTCTGTTTGAATTTTCGGCTGTTATCGTTTGCCATAGGAAATACCCTTGTTAAAACATAAAACGTTACAGGTAAACTACCCCTTTCCCTTAACCGATCTTCACCAAAAACAACAGGTCTTGAAAACTCTACAATTGAGGGCTGTATACGAAACATTATTTAATTCTGTTTGAATTTGCGGCTGTTATCGTTTGCCAAAAAAAAAATTTCCCTTGTTAAAAAAAAACCGTTGCAGGTAAACTACCCCTTTCCCTCAACCGATCTTCACCAAAAACAATAGGTCGTGAGGACTCTACAAATCAGGGCTGTATGCAAAAAATTATTTGATTCTGTTTGAATTTGCGGCAGTTATCGTTTGCCATAGAAAAAAAATCTACAGACACACAGACAGACACACACACACAGACACTTTTCGGAAAACGACTTTTTTCATGTTTTGAGTGTAGTAGAATCAGAATCTGCAATAATCTCGAACACGATTTTTTTTGCCATCACCATACTTCCATTCCTTAAGGAATATGGAAGTAAATATCGGTATGGAGAACCATACACGACTTCCATATTCTAAGATTTATATTTAAAATCATTTTCAGACAAACAGCCAGGCTGTGTCTTACCTGCCTTTTTATTGCTGTATTAAATGAAAAATATTATATTACATTAAAATGAAAAAATTATAATTTTATTGCCTGGCAACAAAATTATTTTATTTTTAACAATTACCATTGTTTCAAAAAGTTAAAATAAATTTTCAAGTACTTTACTCTTGTTAAAACGTAAAAGGTTGCAGGTAAACTACCCCTTCCCCTTAACCGATCTTCACCAAAATCGACAGTCCTTGAGACCTCTACAATTCAGGGACGTATGCAAAAAATTATTTGATTCTGTTTGAATTTGCGGCTGTTACCGTTCGTCATATAAAATACGCTTGATAAAAAAACGTTGCCGGTAAACTACCCCTTCCCCTTAACCGATCTTCACCAAAAACAATAGGTCTTGAGTACTCTATAAATCAGGGCTGTATGCAAAACATTATTTGATTCTGTTTGAATTTGCGGCTGTTATCGTTTGCCATAGAAAATACCCTTGATAAAAAAACGCTGCAGGTAAACTACCCCTTTCCCTTAACCGATCTTCACCAAAAACAATAGGTCGTGAGTACTCTACAAATCAGGGCTGTATGCAAAAAATTATTTGATTCTGTATGAATTTGCGGCAGTTATCGTTTGCCATAGAAAAAAATCTACAGACACACACACAGACACTTTTCGGAAAACGACTTTTTTTCATGTTTTGAGTGTAGTAGAATCAGAATCTGCAATAATCTCGAACACGATTTTTTTTGTCATCACCATACTTCCATTCCTTAAGGAATATGGAAGTAAATATCGGTATGGAGAACCATACATGACTTCCATATTCTAAGATTTATATTTAAAATCATTTTCAGCCAAACAGCCAGGGAAGGAATTTTAACAAAAATAACGCGAATTTTGTGTGTGTGTGTGTGTGTGTGTGTGTGTGTGTGTGTGTGTGTGTGTGTGTGTGTGTGTGTGTGTGTGTGTGTGTGTGTGTGTGTGTGTGTGTGTGTGTGTGTGTGTGTGTGTGTGTGTGTGTGTGTGTGTGTGTCTTCCCTGCCTTTTTACTGCGGTAGTCATAAATATCGGTATGGAGAACCATACATGACTTCCATATTCTAAGATTTATATTTAAAATCATTTTCAGCCAAACAGCCAGGGAAGGAATTTTAACAAAAAAATACTTCTTTGTTGCCAATAACGTAGTACACATATAAAAAAAAATTATCCCCTCCCCCTTCAACTATAATTTTGATTTATAGAAAATTACCCCCAGCCCGTTCAACTAGCCTCTTCATTTATAGATATTTCATCTACGTTTCTACAGTGGATTACTAAGATCTTATCAGGATACTTTATCAAAATTAAGTACTTTACTCATGTTACAACAAAAAATGTTTCAGGTAAACTGCCCTTTCCCCGTAACCGATCTTCACCAAAATCAACAGAAGTTGAGTTCTCTATAGCTCAGGCACATATGTAAAAACGTATTTGATTCTGTTTGAATTTACGGCAGTTATGGTTCGTCATATAAAAAATTACCCATGTTAAAACATAAAACATGAGATATAAAACATATCTAAGATTTATATTTAAAATCATTTTTGAAATAAAATATTTTCATAGAACCTACTAACGCTGGGGAAATCTGAGGAGCCAATCAGAGTTGGGCCTACCTGTCACTCTGCTGAATTTGGTGGAAAGCCCTGTCACTGTCGTCAAAGTATCAGCCTTGACAGGGTCCTCTTTTTCTGCAAAATGGGAGAGGAGGCTTGAGATGGAGTGAGTGACATGGTCCCCACCTCAATGAAGAACCCATTGTTTTATAAAAATATATTTAAATTTTGAAAACTGAAAATACTTTTCTTGTTGTAAATATTTATATTTTATAATCAAAATGACTTTATCAAAAAACAAACATTATTTTTTTATAATAAGTACTTACATATGTTTCTTAATATGCTTACTTTTTCTTCAATGTTGATGATCATTTCCAAACATTCTGACAAAATTGTATCTACAGAACAGTTAACATTCCCCAGGTTGCCATTTCTGCTAATTTCTCATTACACCTTCCACTGACGTATTATTAACCATTTCATAAACTATCGTATAATCTTTTCAGATTTTGTGGTACAAAATCTGAAATTTTCAGATTGCCTGGCAACAAAATTATTTTTTTTCAACAATTACCATTGTTTGAAAAAGTTTAAATGAATTTTCAAGTACTTTACTCTTGTTAAAACGTAAAAGGTTGCAGGTAAACTACCCCTTCCCCTTAACCGATCTTCACCAAAATCTAAAGGCCTTGAGTCCTCTACAATTCACTGACGTATGCAAAAATCTATTTGATTCTGTTTGAATTTGCGGCAGTTATCGTTTGCCATAGAAAATACGCTTGATAAAAAACGTTGCCGGTAAACTACCCCTTCCCCTCAACCGATCTTCACCAAAAACAATAGGTCTGGAGTACTCTACAAATCAGGGCTGAATGCAGAACATTATTTGATTCTGTTTGAATTTCCGGCTGTTATCGTTTGCCATAGAAAATACCCTTGTTAAAAAAACGTTGTAGGTAAACTACCCCTTTCCCTTAACCGATCTTCACCAAAAACAATAGGTCTTGAGAACTCTACAACTCAGAGCTGTATGCGAAACATTATTTGATTCTGTTTGAATTTGCGGCTGTTATCATGTGCCAAAAAAAAAAATTTCCCTTGATAAAAAAAAAACCGTTGCCGGTAAACTACCCCTTCCCCTCAACCGATCTTCACCAAAAACAATAGGTCGCGAGTACTCTACAAATCAGGGCCGTATGCAAAAAATTATTTGATTCTGTTTGAATTTGCGGCTGTTATCGTTTGCCATAGAAAATACGCTTGATAAAAAACGTTGCCGGTAAACTACCCCTTCCCCTTAACCGATCTTCACCAAAAACAATAGGTCTTGAGTACTCTACAAATCAGGGCTGTATGCAAATAATCTTTTGATTCTGTTTGAATTTGCGGCTGTTATCGTTTGCCATAGGAAATACCCTTGTTAAAACATAAAACGTTACAGGTAAACTACCCCTTTCCCTTAACCGATCTTCACCAAAATCAACAGATCTTGATAACTCTACAAATCAGGCCTGTATGCGAAACATTATTTGATTCTGTTTGAATTTGCGGCTGTTATCGTTCGCCAAACAAACAAAATTACCCTTGCTAAAAAAAACCGTTGCAGGTAAACTACCCCTTTCCCTCAACCGATCTTCACCAAAAACAATAAGTCGCGAGTACTCTGCAAATCAGGGTTGTATGCAAAAAAGTGTTTGATTCTGTTTGAATTTGCGGCAGTTATCGTTTGCAAAAAAAAAAATCTACAGACACACAGACACACAGACAGATAGACAGACAGACACACACACAGACACACAGACAGATAGACAGACAGACACACACACAGACACTTTTCGGAAAACGACTTTTTTTCATGTTTTGAGTGTAGTAGAATCAGAATCTGCAATAATCTCGAACACGATTTTTTTTGCCATCACCATACTTCCATTCCTTAAGGAATTTGGAAGTAAATATCGGTATGGAGAACCATACATGACTTCCATGTTCTAAGACTTATATTTAAAATCATATTCGAAATGAAATATTTCCATAGAAACTACGTCTTTCTACTTATTGCTTCAGCATTAACCACAGTACTGTGCTCACTAACGTATACCACCACCACCTCACGTTTTCGCACTCGATTTTCACCGATGATGGGAGTCGATGGCACTGCCGAAAAGTCTGGTTTTGCAGAAAACATAGGACTACGGCTAAAGAGCCCGGGAAGCAATTTTAACAAAAAACTACTTCTTTGTTGCCGATAACGTAGTACACATATAAAAAATTCTCCCCTACACCTTCAACTATAATTTTTAATAATAGAAAATTACCCCCACCCCGTTCTCCTAACTTCTTCATTTATAGATATTTCATCTACGTTTCTACAGTGGATTACTATGAGCTTCTTATCAAAATACGTTATTTATAAAAATAAAGTACTTTACTCTTGTTAAAACATAAAATGTTTCCGGTAAACTACCCCTTTCTCTTAACCGATCTTCTCCAAAATCATCAGACCTTCCGTCCTCTACAATTCAGGGAAGCATGCAAAAAAATATTTGATTCTGATTGAATGTGCGGCAGTTATCGTTCGTCATGGAAACATTTCTCTTGTTACAACATAAAATGTTGCAGGTAAACTACCCCTTTCCCTTAACCGATCTTCACCAAAATCAATAGACCTTGAGCTCTCTGCAACTCAGGGGGTGCAAAAAATTATTTGATTCTCATTGAATTTTCGGCAGTTATCGTTCGTCATAAAAAAATTACCGTTTTTAAAACATAAAACGTTGCTGATAAACTACCCCTTTCCCTTAACCGATCTTCAACAAAATCAACAGACCTTGAGTTCTCTTTAGTTCAAAAAGGTATGCAAAAACCTAGTTGGTTCTGCTTGAATTTACGGTAGTTATCGTTCGTCATATAAAAAATTACCCTTGTTAAAACATAAAATGTTGCTGGTAAACTACCCCTTTCCCTCAACCGATCTTCACCAACACCAATACGTATTGAGAACACTACAATACAGGGCTGTATGCAAAACATCATTTGATTCTGTTTGAATTTGCGGTTGTTATCGTTTACTATAGAAATATCGGTATGGAGAACCATACATGACTTCCATATTCTAAGATTTATATTTAAAATCATTTTCGAAATGAAATATTACCATAGAAACTACTTCCTTCTACTTACTGCTTCAGCCTTAACCACAGTACTGTGGTCACTAACGTATACCACCTCACGTTATCGCACTCGATTTTCACTGATGATGGAAGTCGATGGCATTGCCGAAATGTCTGGTTTTGTAGAAAACATTGGACTACGGCCAAATATCCCGGGAAGGAATTTTAACAAAAACTACTTCTTTGTTGCCGATAACGTAGTACACATATATATCAGTGGCGAAGTTACATGGAGGCAATTGAGGCAATGCCTACCCTAACAAATTCTGTAGAATAAAAATTATAAATACGTATGAACTACATAACGTAAAGATTATACATTGTTACTGTGACTGTCAAATTTATTAAACCGAAACATGCTTTATTGAGCGACCGCTAGATGGTGACAGGTGAGATTCGGCATAGTTCGTTTAAATCGAATGAGGCAACCTGAACTTGCCTCAGCGTTTTTTGTATACATCGTATGTAAGCAATGTAGTGGTGTGATAGGGAAGTGTAGGGAGGGGGGATTGTCCCGCGCTGTACACATAGAGCGTTGAAGCATGCCTCACTTCTGTGGTCCAAACAGTTAAGTTAAAGCGCCTGTGTTGTTACTAAGTGTTTATTTTATGCGGTTATTAAAAGTGTCACTGTTATTCCGCTGAACTAACAGATGATCAAGATTGTTATTTGAATTATTTGTAACATTAAACATATATATAGAAACTAATCAAGTTTAAAAATTTGAAGTTAAATCAGTTGTATTATTGTGTATGACTAATACAAGGATTGTTCAATAGACACACGTATAGAGCTGTAAAGCATTTTTTATTCAACGATTTTAAAAGAAGTCTCCAATAACATTAAGACATGAGTTCCACTGTTGCGCTAACCTGTAGATTCCCTGCTAGTAAAATTCTTACGGCTGTTTGTGGAACCATTCGGTTACAGCAAACTCTACCTCAGCATCCGATTTGACCCACCGTCCTTTTAGTGATTCCTTAAAAAAAATTTAAGATAAGATTTTTGCCTACCCATTCATTAACTACCAGCTTCGCCAGTAAGCAAATTGATGTCCATTTTTTCGGCTTGCACGCGTTATGTTGGTGTGGGTTTCGGCACTTTCCATTTAAAAAGCGTGCAAACGTAAGAAAATAAACATGAGTGAGGCCAGAAATAACGTGAATTGTGTGTTTGTGTCTTACCTGCCTTTTTATTGCCGTATTAAATGAAAAATATTATATTACATTAAAATTAAAAAATTTTAATTTTATTGCCTGGCAACAAAATTATTTTATTTTTAACAATTACCATTGTTTCAAAAAGGTTAAATAAATTTGCAAGTACTTTACTCTTGTTAAAACGTAAAAGGTTGCAGGTAAACTACCCCTTCCCCTTAACCGATCTTCACCAAAATCGAAAGTCCTTGAGACCTCTACAATTCAGGGATGTATGCAAAAAAATATTTGATTCTGTTTGAATTTGCGGCTGTTATCGTTTGCCATAGAAAATACGCTTGATAAAAAAAGGTGCAGGTAAACTACCCCTTCCCCTTAACCGATCTTCACCAAAAACAATAGGTCTTGAGTACTCTACAAATCAGGGTTGTATGCAAAACATTATTTGATTCTGTTTGAATTTGCGGCTGTTATCGTTTGCCATAGGAAATACCCTTGTTAAAACATAAAACGTTACTGGTAAACTACCCCTTCCCCTCAACCGATCTTCACCAAAAACAATAGGTCTCGAGAAATCTACAATATAGGGCTGTATGCAA
Source organism: Magicicada septendecula (assembly GCA_034769895.1). Classification (NCBI taxonomy): domain Eukaryota; kingdom Metazoa; phylum Arthropoda; class Insecta; order Hemiptera; family Cicadidae; genus Magicicada; species Magicicada septendecula. The sequence continues at coordinate 306,128,192 of CM068375.1, forward strand.
ATAATCGTTTGATTCTGTTTGAATTTGCGGCTGTTATCGTTTGCCATCGGAAATACCCTTGTTAAAACATAAAACGTTACAGGTAAACTTCCCCTTTCCCTTAACCGATCTTCACCAAAAACAATAGGTCTTGAAAACACTACAATTCAGGGCTGTATACGAAACATTATTTAAGTCTGTTTGAATTTGCGGCTGTTATCGTTTGCCAAAAAAAAAAATTTCCCTTGATAAAAAAAACCGTTGCCGGTAAACTACCCCTTCCCCTAAACCGATCTTGACCAAAACCAATAGGTCGCGAGTACTCTACAAATCAGGGCTGTATGCAAAAAATTATTTGATTCTGTTTGAATTTGCGGCAGTTATCGTTTGCCATAGAAAATACGCTTGATAAAAAACGTTGCAGGTAAACTACCCCTTCCCCTCAACCGATCTTCACCAAAAACAACAGGTCTTGAGTACTCTACAAATCAGGGCTGTATGCAGAAAATTATTTTTTTCTGTTTGAATTTGCGGCTGTTATCGTTTGCCATAGAAAATACCCTTGTTAAAAAATCGTTGTAGGTAAACTACCCCTTTCCCTTAACCGATCTTCACCAAAAACAATAGGTCTTGAGAACTCTACAATTTAGTGCTGTATGCAAATAATCTTTTGATTCTGTTTGAATTTGCGGCTGTTATCGTTTGCCATAGGAAATACCCTTGTTAAAACATAAAACGTTACAAGTAAACTACCCCTTCCCCTTAACCGATCTTCACCAAAAACAAACGGTCTTGAGAACTCTACAATTCAGGGCTGTATACGAAACATTATTTAAGTCTGTTTGAATTTGCGGCTGTTATCGTTTGCCAAAAAAAAAATTTCCCTTGATAAAAAAAACCGTTGCCGGTAAACTACCCCTTTCCCTCAACCGATCTTCGCCAAAAACAATAGTCGCGAGTACTCTACAAATCAGGGCTGTATGCAAAAAATTATTTGATTCTGTTTGAATTTGCGGCTGTTATCGTTTGCCATAGGAAATACCCTTGTTAAAACATAAAACGTTACTGGTAAACTACCCCTTCCCCTCAACCGATCTTCACCAAAAACAATAGGTCTCGAGAAATCTACAATATAGGGCTGTATGCAAATAATCGTTTGATTCTGTTTGAATTTGCGGCTGTTATCGTTTGCCATCGGAAATACCCTTGTTAAAACATAAAACGTTACAGGTAAACTTCCCCTTTCCCTTAACCGATCTTCACCAAAAACAATAGGTCTTGAAAACACTACAATTCAGGGCTGTATACGAAACATTATTTAAGTCTGTTTGAATTTGCGGCTGTTATCGTTTGCCAAAAAAAAAAATTTCCCTTGATAAAAAAAACCGTTGCCGGTAAACTACCCCTTCCCCTAAACCGATCTTGACCAAAACCAATAGGTCGCGAGTACTCTACAAATCAGGGCTGTATGCAAAAAATTATTTGATTCTGTTTGAATTTGCGGCAGTTATCGTTTGCCATAGAAAATACGCTTGATAAAAAACGTTGCAGGTAAACTACCCCTTCCCCTCAACCGATCTTCACCAAAAACAACAGGTCTTGAGTACTCTACAAATCAGGGCTGTATGCAGAAAATTATTTTTTTCTGTTTGAATTTGCGGCTGTTATCGTTTGCCATAGAAAATACCCTTGTTAAAAAATCGTTGTAGGTAAACTACCCCTTTCCCTTAACCGATCTTCACCAAAAACAATAGGTCTTGAGAACTCTACAATTTAGTGCTGTATGCAAATAATCTTTTGATTCTGTTTGAATTTGCGGCTGTTATCGTTTGCCATAGGAAATACCCTTGTTAAAACATAAAACGTTACAAGTAAACTACCCCTTCCCCTTAACCGATCTTCACCAAAAACAAACGGTCTTGAGAACTCTACAATTCAGGGCTGTATACGAAACATTATTTTAGTCTGTTTGAATTTGCGGCTGTTATCGTTTGCCAAAAAAAAAATTTCCCTTGATAAAAAAAACCGTTGCCGGTAAACTACCCCTTTCCCTCAACCGATCTTCACCAAAAACAATAGTCGCGAGTACTCTACAAATCAGGGCTGTATGCAAAAAATTATTTGATTCTGTTTGAATTTGCGGCAGTTATCGTTTGCCATAGAAAATACGCTTGATAAAAAACGTTGCAAGTAAACTACCCCTTCCCCTCAACCGATCTTCACCAAAAACAACAGGTCTTGAGTACTCTACAAATCAGGGCAGTATGCAGAAAATTATTTGATTCTGTTTGAATTTGCGGCTGTTATCGTTTGCCATATAAAATACCCTTGTTAAAAAAACGTTGTAGGTAAACTACCCCTTTCCCTTAACCGATCTTCACCAAAAACAATAGGTCTTGAGAACTCTACAATTCAGGGCTGTATGCAAATAATCTTTTGATTCTGTTTGAATTTGCGGCCGTTATCGTTTGCCATAGGAAATACCCTTGTTAAAACATAAAACGTTACAAGTAAACTACCCCTTTCCCTTAACCGATCTTCACCATAAACAATAGGTCTCGAGTACTCTACACTTTAGGGCTGTATGCCAATAATCTTTTGATTCTGTTTGAATTTGAGGCTGTTATCGTTTGCCATAAGAAATACCCTTGTTAAAACATAAAACGTTACAAGTAAACTACCCCTTTCCCTTAACCGATCTTCACCAAAAACAAAAGGTCTTGAGAACTCTACAATTAAGGGCTGTATACGAAACATTATTTGATTATGTTTGAATTTGCGGCTGTTATCGTTTGCCAAAAAAAAAATTTTCTCTTGATAAAAAAACCGTTGCTGGTAAACTACCCCTTTCCTTCAACCGATCTTCACCCAAAACAATAGGTCGCGAGTCCTCTACAAATCAGGGCTGTATGCAAAAAATTATTTGATTCTGTTTGAATTTGCGGCAGTTATCGTTTGCCATAGAAAAAAAATCTACAGACAATCAGACACACAGACACACACACAGACACACACACACACACACACACACACAGACACTTTTCGGAAAACGACTTTTTTTCATGTTTTGAGTGTAGTAGAATCAGAATCTGCAATAATCTCGAACACGATTTTTTTTGCCATCACCATACTTCCATTCCTTAAGGAAATATGGAAGTAAAATATCGGTATGGAGAACCATACATGACTTCCATATTCTAAGATTTATATTTAAAATCATACACCAAACAGCCAGGCTGTGTCTTACCTGCCTTTTTATTGCTGTATTAAATGAAAAATATTATATTACATTAAAATGAAAAAATTATAATTTTATTGCCTGGCAACAAAATTATTTTATTTTTAACAATTACCATTGTTTCAAAAAGTTTAAATAAATTTTCAAGTACTTTACTCTTGTTAAAACGTATAAGGTTGCTGGTAAACTACCCCTTCCCCTTAACCGATCTTCACCAAAATCGAAAGTCATTGAGACCTCTACAATTCAGGGACGTATGCAAAAAATTATTTGATTCTGTTTGAATTTGCGGCTGTTATCGTTTGCCATAGAAAATACGCTTGATAAAAAAACGTTGCAGGTAAACTACCCCTTCCCCTTAACCGATCTTCACCAAAAACAATAGGTCTTGAGTACTCTACAAATCAGGACTGAATGCAAAACATTATTTGATTCTGTTTGAATTTGCGGCTGTTATCGTTTGCCATAGAAAATACCCTTGTTAAAAAAACGTTGCAGGTAAACTACCCCTTTCCCTCAACCGATCTTCACCAAAAACAACAGGTCTTGAGAAATCTACAATTCAGGGCTGTATGCGAAACATTATTTGATTCTGTTTGAATTTGCGGCTGTTATCGTTTGCCAAAAAAAAAATTTCCCTTGATAAAAAAAACCGTTGCAGCTAAACTACCCCTTCCCCTCAACCGATCTTCACCAAAAACAATAGGTCGCGAGTACTCTACAAATCAGGGCTGTATGCAAAAAATTATTTGATTCTGTTTGAATTTGCGGTAGTTGTCGTTTGCCATAGAAAATACGCATGATAAAAAACGTTGCTGGTAAACTACCCCTTCCCCTCAACCGATCTTCACCAAAAACAATAGGTCTTGAGTACTCTACAAATCAGGGCTGTATGCAGAAAATTATTTGATTCTGTTTGAATTTGCGGCTGTTATCGTTTGCCATAGAAAATACCCTTGTTAAAAAAACGTTGTAGGTAAACTACCCCTTTCCCTTAACCGATCTTCACCAAAAACGAAATGTATTGAGAACTCTACAACTTAGAGCTGTATGCAAATAATCTTTTCATTCTGTTTGAATTTGCGGCTGTTATCGTTTGCCATAGGAAATTCCCTTGTTAAAACATAAAACGTTACAGGTAAACTACCCCTTTCCCTTAACCGATCTTCACCAAAAACAATAGGTCTTGAGAACTCTACAATTCAGGGCTGTATGCGAAACATTATTTGATTCTGTTTGAATTTGCGGCTGTTATCGTTTGCCAAACAAACAAAATTTCCCTTGCTAAAAAAAAACCGTTGCAGGTAAACTACCCCTTTCCCTCAACCGATCTTCACCAAAAACAATAGGTCGCGAGAACTCTGCAAAACCGGGCTGTATGCAAAAAATTATTTGATTCTGTTTGAATTTGCGGCAGTTATCGTTTGCCATAGAAAAAAAATCTACAGACAGACACACAGACACAGACACACAGACACACAGACAGACAGACAGACAGACAGACACACAGACACTTTTCGGAAAACGACTTTTTTTCATGTTTTGAGTGTAGTAGAATCAGAATCTGCAATAATCTCGAACACGATTTTTTTTGCCATCACCATACTTCCATTCCTTAAGGAATATGGAAGTAAAAATTACCCTTGATAAAAAACCGTTGCAGGTAAACTACCCCTTTCCCTTAACCGATCTTCACCAAAAACGACAGATCTTAGGTAGTCTACAATTCAGGCCTGTATGCAAACAATTATTTGATTTATTTTGAATTTGCGGCTGTTATCGTTTGCCATAGAAAACACCTTTGATAAAACATAAAACGTAGCTGGTAAACTACCCTATTTCATTAACCGATCTTCACCAAAAACAATAGGTCTTGAGAACTCTACAATTCAGGGCTGTATGCAAAACATTAATTGATTCTCTTTGAATTTACGGCAGTTATCGTTCGTCATAGAAAAAATACCCTTGTTAAAACATAAAACGTTGCCGGTAAACTACCCCTTTCCCTTAACCGATCTTCAACAAAACCAACAGGTCTTGAGAACTGTACATTTCACGGCTGTATGCAAAATATTATATGATTCTGTTTGAATTTGCGGCTGTTATCATTTGCCATATAAAATACCCTTGTTAAAACAAAAAACGTGTCTGGTAAACTACCCGTTTCCCTTAACCGATCTTCACCAAAAACAATAGGTCTTTAGTACTCAACAAAACAGGGCGGTATGCAAAAACGTATTTGATTCTGTTTGAATTTGCGGCTCTTATCGTTTGCCATAGAAAATACCCTTATAAAACATAAAACGTTGCTGGTAAACTACCCCATTCCCTTAACCGATCTTCACCAACAACAACAGGTATTGAGAAGTCTACAATACAGGGCTGTATGCAAAACATCATTTGATTCTGCTTGAACTTGCGGCTGTTATCGTTTGCCATATAAAATACCCTTGTTAAAAAAACGTTGTGGGTAAACTACCCCTTTCCCTTAACCGATCTTCACCAAAAACAATAGGTCTTGAGAACTCTATAATTTAGGGCTGTATGCAAATAATCTTTTGATTCTGTTTGAATTTGCGGCTTTTATCGTTTGCCATAGGAAATACCCTTGTTAAAACATAAAACGTTACGGGTAAACTACCCCTTTCCCTTAACCGATCTTCACCAAAAACAATAGGTTTTGAGAACTCTATAATTCGAGGCTGTATGCGAAACATTATTTGATTCCGTTTGAATTTGCGGCTATCGTTTGCCAAAAAAAAAAATTTCCCTTGATAAAAAAAAACCGTTGCTGGTAAACTACCCCTTTTCCTCAACCGATCTTCACCAAAAACAATAGGTCGCGAGTACTCTACAAATCAGGGCTGTATGCAAAAAAGTATTTGATTCTGTTTGAATTTGCGGCAGTTATCGTTTGCCATAGAAAAAAAATCTACAGACACACACACAGACAGACACACACACACACACACAGACACTTTTCGAAAAATGACTTTTTTTCATGTTTTGAGTGTAGTACAATCATATTCTGCAATAATCTCGAACACGATTTTTTTTGCCATCACCATACTTCCATTTCCTTAAGGAACATGGAAGTAAATATCGGTATGGAGAACCATACATGACTTCCATATTCTAAGATTTATATTTAAAATCATTTTCAGCCAAACAGCCATGGAAGGAATTTTAACAAAAAAATACTTCTTTCTTGCCAATAACGTAGTACACATATAAAAAATATTATCCCCTCCCCCTTCAACTATAATTTTGATTTATAGAAAATTACCCCCAGCCCGTTCAACTAGCCTCTTCATTTATAGATATTTCATCTACGTTTCTACAGTGGATTATTAAGATCTTATCAGGATACATTATCAAAATTAAGTACTTTACTCATGTTACAACAAAAAATGTTTCAGGTAAACTGCCCTTTCCCCGTAACCGATCTTCACCCAAAATCAACAGACATTGAGTTCTCTATAGCTCAGGCACATATGTAAAAAATTATTTGATTCTGTTTGAATTTACGGCAGTTATGGTTCGTCATATAAAAAATTACCCATGTTAAAACATAAAACATGAGATTTATAAAACATATCTAAGATTTATATTTAAAATCATTTTTGAAATAAAATATTTTCATAGAACCTACTAACGCTGGGGAAATCTGAGGAGCCAATCAGAGTTGGGCCTACCTGTCACTCTGCTGAATTTGGTGGAAAGCCCTGTCACTGTCGTCAAAGTATCAGCCTTGACAGGGTCCTCTTTTTCTGCAAAATGGGAGAGGAGGCTTGAGATGGAGTGAGTGACATGGTCCCCACCTCAATGAAGAACCCATTGTTTTATAAAAATATATTTAAATTTTGAAAACTGAAAATTCTTTTCTTGTTGTAAATATTTATATTTTATAATCAAAATACTTTATCAAAAAACAAACATTATTTTTTTATAATAAGTACTTACATATGTTTCTTAATATGCTTACTTTTTCTTCAATGTTGATGATCATTTCCAAACATTCTGACAAAATTGTATCTACAGAACAGTTAACATTCCCCAGGTTTCCATTTCTGCTAATTTCTCATTACACCTTCCACTGACGTATTATTAACCATTTCATAAACTATCGTATAATCTTTTCAGATGTTGTGGTACAAAATCTGAAATTTTCAGATTGCCTGGCAACAAAATTATTTTATTTTCAACAATTACCATTGTTTGAAAAAATTTAAATGAATTTTCAAGTACTTTACTCTTGTTAAAACGTAAAAGGTTGCAGGTAAACTACCCCTTCCCCTCAACTGATCTTCACCAAAATCTAAAGGCCTTGAGTCCTCTACAATTCACTGATGTATGCAAAAAATTATTTGATTCTGTTTGAATTTGCGGCAGTTATCGTTTGCCATAGAAAATACGCTTGATAAAAACGTTGCTGGTAAACTACCCCTTCCCCTCAACCGATCTTCACCAAAAACAATACGTCTTAAGTACTCTACAAATCAGGGCTGTATGCAGAAAATTATTTGATTCTGTTTGAATTTGCGGCTGTTATCGTTTGCCATAGAAAATACCCTTGTTAAAAAAACGTTGTAGGTAAACTACCCCTTCCCCTTAACCGATCTTCACCAAAAACAATAGGTCTTGAGAACTCTACAATTCAGGGCTGTATGCGAAACATTATTTGATTCTGTTTGAATTTGCGGCTATCGTTTGCCAAAAAAAAAAATTTCCCTTGATAAAAAAAACCGTTGCCGGTAAACTACCCCTTCCCCTCAACCGATCTTCACCAAAAACAATAGGTCGCGAGTACTCTACAAATCAGGGCCGTATGCAAAAAATTATTTGATTCTGTTTGAATTTGCGGCAGTTATCGTTTGCCATAGAAAATACGCTTGATAAAAAACGTTGCAGGTAAACTACCCCTTCCCCTCAACCGATCTTCACCAAAAACAACAGCTCTTGAGAACTCTACAATTCAGAGCTGTATGCGAAACATTATTTGATTCTGTTTGAATTTGCGGCTGTTATCGTTTGCCAAAAAAAAAAAAATTTCCTTGATGAAAAAAAACCGTTGCAGGTAAACTACCCCTTTCCCTCAACCGATCTTCACCAAAAACAATAGGTCGCGAGTCATCTACAAATCAGGGCTGTATGCAAAAAATTATTTGATTCTGTTTGAATTTGCGGCAGTTATCGTTTGCCATAGAAAAAAAATCTACAGACAGACACACAGACAGACAGACACACAGACAGACACACACACAGACACTTTTCGGAAAACGACTTTTTTTCATGTTTTAAGTGTAGTAGAATCAGAATCTGCAATAATCTCGAACACGATTTTTTTGCCATCACCATACTTCCATTCCTTAAGGACTATGGAAGTAAATATCGGTATGGAGAACCATACATGACTTCCATATTCTAAGATTTATATTTAAAATCATTTTCGAAATGAAATATTACCATAGAAACTACTTCTTTCTACTTACTGCTTCAGCCTTAACCACAGTACTGTGGTCACTAACGTATACCACCTCACGTTATCGCACTCGATTTTCACTGATGATGGAAGTCGACGGCATTGCCGAAACGTCTGGTTTTATAGAAAACATTGGACTACGGCCAAATATCCCGGGAAGGAATTTTAACAAAAACTACTTCTTTGTTGCCGATAACGTTGTACACATATATATAAAATATATGCATAAAATTAATGGCTTGTATAAGTTAATGATTGATCTCCATTAAGTAGTGCTCAAGTTTCCAAAGTTTTAATATTATGATGTCCGTAATTAAAACATCAGAGCAGGTTTAGTGTGAATGAGGGTACACTGTGGACAAAAATTTTCAACATTTCCTATTGAGCGTTGCTTAGAGTAAAGCTGCGAATCTACAGTGTACGTTTCACAGAACAAACACGCGAAAAAGAAGGAGAGCTCCGAAGTCACTCATGGACCCTCAGCATCTTGCAGAGGGTTCATTCCCTAAAGACGAAAAGTCTGTCTATGAATCGTTCCTCTGTAAACACGTGCAGTTACATTGCCCAGCGATCCACAGGAAGTAAATTGATGTCCATTTTTTCTGCTTGCACGCGTTATGTTGGTGTGGGTTTCGGCACTTTCCATATAAAAAGCGTGCAAATGTAAGAAAATAAACATGAGTGAGGCCAGAAATAACGTGAATTGTGTGTGTGTGTGCGTGTGTGCGCGTGTGTGCGTGTGCGTGTGCGTGTGCGTGTGCGTGTGCGTGCGTGCGTGTGTGTGTGTGTGTGTGTGTGTGTGTGTGTGTGTGTGTGTGTGTGTGTGTGTGTGTGTGTGTGTGTGTGTGTGTGTGTGTGTGTGTGTGTGTGTGTGTGTGTGTGTGTGTGTGTGTGTGTGTGTGTGTGTGTGTGTGTGTGTGTGTGTGTGTGTGTGTGTGTGTGTGTGTGTGTGTGTGTGTGTGTGTGTGTGTGTGTGTGTGTGTGTGTGTGTGTGTGTGTGTGTGTGTGTTACCTGCCTTTTTATTGCTGTAGGAATAATAATAAAATGGAAACGTAAACATTACATAACTGAGATATGCTTACCTGCCACGAACGATATATTATTTTATACATGGAGGAGTTCAGTGACATACACACGTACAGAAGTCATCTTCAAAAATACTAGAAGTCGTCCACGCTTTTATGTTGGCAGTGTAACTTACAGGAAGTTTTTTGATGTTTTTAAAACATCTAGGATGCAAACTTTTCCCGATAACTAAAAGTTCCCTTTTTTCGGTTCCCGTCATGTTCGCACAAACAAAAACTGTAACTCTTTGTTTAGAGAGCTTCCCACCAACGCACTTTTCATTTTTAAATTTGAAAGTCTTATCTGGAGTTAATTTATAAAAAATTCCAGCTTCATGTCCATTAAAGATGTCTTCATCTTTATATGATCGTCTAATTTCTGGCCAAGTGTTACGCACCCAATCGCCTGTAACGTTCAGATCTACGCATTTTGCCTCACTACAAATTTTTGCAAAGGAAATCGAGTGTCGGGCCTTAAATCATCTAGCCATCCGTTGGAGCACGTAAAATGGCTGGCGCCGGCAGTCCTGTTACAGTGCTTATTGCTTGCATACAATGTATGTCTGTACAATATAGCCATGGGCTAGCGCGCACGCGCACATATATACGTTTATATGAAATTTAGAGTAAAATATCTGAGAAATATTTGACGCTATAACAGAGTAGTACAATATTTAGTGACGTTAAAACCGGGAATTTTTATAATGTTAAAGATATCAGTTTGACCGGACTTATGACAAAATAACGCTACACCCGAGTGGACGTAACAGCCGAGGCCGTAATAACCAAGTTCCACTGTATATATAAAGATATTAACTCAAACATTATTTACATTAAAATGAAAAAATTATAATTTTATTGCCTGGCAACAAAATTATTTTATTTTTAACAATTACCATTGTTTCAAAAAGTTTAAATAAAATTTTAAGTACTTTACTCTTGTTAAAACGTAAAAGGTTGCAGGTAAACTACCCCTTCCCCTTAACCGATCTTCACCAAAATCTAAAGGCCTTGAGTACTCTACAATTCACTGACGTATGCAAAAAATTATTTGATTCTGTTTGAATTTGCGGGAGTTATCGTTTGCCATAGAAAATACGCTTGATAAAAAACGTTGCCGGTAAACTACCCCTTCCCCTCAACCGATCTTCACAAAAAACAATAAGTCTTGAGAACTCTACAAACCAGGGCTGTATGCAGAAAATTATTTGATTCTGTTTGAATTTGCGGCTGTTATCGTTTGCCATAGAAAATACCCTTGTTAAAAAAACGTAGGTAAACTACCCCTTTCCCTTAACCGATCTTCACCAAAAACAATAGGTCTTGAGAACTCTACAACTCAGAGCTGTGTGCGAAACATTATTTAAGTCTGTTTGAATTTGCGGCTGTTATCGTTTGCCAAAAAAAAAAATTTCCCTTGATAAAAAAAAACCGTTGCAGGTAAACTACCCCTTCCCCTCAACCGATCTTCACCAAAAACAATAAGTCTCGAGTACTCTACAAATCAGGTCTGTATGCAAAAAATTATTTGATTCTGTTTGAATTTGCGGCAGTTATCGTTTGCCATAGAAAATACGCTTGATAAAAAATGTTGCAGGTAAACTACCCCTTCTCCTCAACCGATCTTCACCAAAAACAACAGCTCTTGAGTACTCTACAAATCAGGGCCGTATGCAGAAAATTATTTGATTCTGTTTGAATTTGCGGCTGTTATCGTTTGCCATAGAAAATACCCTTGTTAAAAAAACGTTGTAGGTAAACTACCCCTTTCCCTTAACCGATCTTCACCAAAACAATAGGTCTTGAGAACTTTACAATTTAGGGCTGTATGCAAATAATCTTTTTATTCTGTTTGAATTTGCGGCTGTTATCGTTTGCCATAGGAAATACCCTTGTTAAAACATAAAACGTTACAGGTAAACTACCCCTTTCCCTTAACCGATCTTTACCAAAATCAACAGATCTTGAGAACCCTACAATTCAGGGCTGTATGCGAAACATTATTTGATTCTGTTTGAATTTGCGGCTGTTATCGTTTGCCAAACAAACAAAATTACCCTTGATAAAAAAAAACCGTTGCTGGTAAACTACCCCCTTACCTCAACCGATCTTCACCAAAAACAATAGGTCACGAGTACTCTGCAAATGAGGGCTGCATGCAAAAAATTATTTGATTCTGTTTGAATTTGCGGCTGTTATCGTTTGCCATAGAAAAAAATCTACAGACACACAGCAGACACACAGACACACACACAGACAGACACACACACAGACACTTTTCGGAAAACGACTTTTCTTCATGTTTTGAGTGTAGTACAATCAGAATCTGCAATAATCTCGAACACGATTTTTTTTGCCATCACCATACTTCCATTCCTTAAGGAATATGGAAGTAAATATCGGTATGGAGAACCATACATAACTTCCATATTCTAAGATTTATATTTAAAATCATTTTCAGCCAAACAGCCAGGGAAGGAATTTTAACAAAAAAATACTTCTTTCTTGCCAATAACGTAGTACACATATAAAAAATATTATCCCCTCCCCCTTCAACTATAATTTTGATTTATAGAAAATTACCCCCAGCCCGTTCAACTAGCCTCTTCATTTATAGATATTTCATCTACGTTTCTACAGTGGATTATTAAGATCTTATCAGGATACTTTATCAAAATTAAGTACTTTACTCATGTTACAACAAAAAATGTTTCAGGTAAACTGCCCTTTCCCCGTAACCGATCTTCACCAAAATCAACAGACATTGAGTTCTCTATAGCTCAGGCACATATGTAAATATCGGTATGGAGAACCATACATTACTTCCATGTTCTAAGATTTATATTTAAAACCATATTCGAAATGAAATATTTCCATAGAAACTACGTCTTTCTACTTATTGCTTCAGAATTAACAACAATACTGTGGTCACTAACGTATACCGCCTCACGTTTTCGCACTCGATTTTCACTGATGATGGCAGTCGATGCCACTGCCGAAACGTCTGGTTTTGCAGAAAACATTGGACCACGGCCAAACAGCCCAGGAACGAATTTTAACAATATACTACTTCTTTGTTGCTGATAACGTAGGACACATATAAAAAATTATCCCCTCCCCCTTCAACTATCATTTTAATTTACAGAAAATTATCCTCTACCCCTTCAACTACCCTTTTCATTTATAGATATTTCATCTACCTTTCTACAGTGGATTATTATGACCTTCTTTTCAGGATACTTTATTTATCAAAATTAAATACTTTACTCTTGTTAAAACTTAAAACGTTGCAGATAAACTACCCCTTCCCTTTAACTGATCTTCACCAACATCAATAGGCCTTGAGTCTTCTACAACTCAGGAACATATGCAAAACATTATTTGATTCTGTTTGAATGTGCGGCAGTTATCGTTCCTCATAAAAAAATTACCCTTTTTAAACATAAAACGTTGCTGATAAACTACCCCTTTCCTTTAACCGATCTTTACCGACACCAATAGGTCTTGAGAACTCTACAATACAGGGCTGTATGCAAAACATCATTTGATTCTGTTTGAATTTGCGGCTGGTATCGTTTGCCATAGAAAATACGCTTGATAAAACAAAAAACGTGGCTGGTAAACTACCCCTTTCCCTTAACCGATCTTCACCAAAAACAATAGGTCTTTAGAACTCACCAAATCAGGACTGTATGCAGAAACGTATTTGATTCTGTTTTGAATTTGCGGCTCTTATCGTTTGCCATAGAAAATACCCTTTTAAAACATAAAACGTTGCCGGTAAACTACCCCTTCCCCTTAACCGATTTTCACCAAAATCAACAGATCTTGAGAACTCTACAATTGAGGGCTGTATGCGAAACATTTTTTGATTCTGTTTGAATTTGCGGCTGTTATCGTTTGCCAAACAAAAAAAATTACCCTTGATAAAAAAAACCGTTGCCGGTAAACTACCCCTTTCCCTCAACCGATCTTCACCAAAAACAATAGGTCGTGAGTACTCTACAAATCAGGGCTGTATGCAAACACTTATTTGATTCTGTTTGAATTTGCGGCTGTTATCGTTTGCCATAGAAAAAAAATCTACAGATAGACACACAGACACAAGACAGACAGACACACACACAGACACTTTTCGAAAAACAACTTTTTTTCATGTTTTGAGTGTAGTACAATCAGAATCTGCAATAATCTTGAACACGATTTTTTTTGCCATCACCATACTTCCATTTCGTTAAGGAATATGGAAGTAATATCGGTATGGAGAACCATACATGACTTCCATATTCTAAGATTTATATTTAAAATCATTTTCAGCCAAACAGCCAGGCTGTGTCTTACCTGCCTTTTTATTGCTGTATTAAATGAAAAATATTATATTACATTAAAATGAAAAAATTATAATTTTATTGCCTGGCAACAAAATTATTTTATTTTTAACAATTACCGTACCATTGTTTCAAAAAGTTTAAATAAATTTTCAAGTACTTTACTCTTGTTAAAACGTAAAAGGTTGCAGGTAAACTACCTCTTCCCCTTAACCGATCTTCACCAAAATCGAAAGTCATTGAGACCTCTACAATTCAGGGACGTATGCAAAAAATTATTTGATTCTCTTTGAATTTGCGGCTGTTATCGTTTGCCATAGAAAATACGCTTGATAAAAAAACGTTGCAGGTAAACTACCCCTTCCCCTTAACCGATCTTCACCAAAAACAATAGGTCTTGAGTACTCTACAAATCAGCGCTGTATGCAAAACATTATTTGATTCTGTTTGAATTTGCGGCTGTTATCGTTTGCCATAGAAAATACCCTTGTTAAAAAAACGTTGCAGGTAAACTACCCCTTTCCCTCAACCGAACTTCACCAAAAACAATAGGTCTTGAGAACTCTACAATTTATGGCTGTATGCAAATAATCTTTTGATTCTGTTTGAATTTGCGGCTGTTATCGTTTGCCATAGGAAATACCCTTGTTAAAACATAAAATGTTGCTGGTAAACTACCCCTTTCCCTCAACCGATCTTCACCAACACCAATACGTATTGAGAACACTACAATACAGGGCTGTATGCAAAACATCATTTGATTCTGTTTGAATTTGCGGTTGTTATCGTTTACTATAGAAATATCGGTATGTAGAACCATACATGACTTCCATATTCTAAGATTTATATTTAAAATCATTTTCGAAATGAAATATTACCATAGAAACTACTTCTTTCTACTTACTGCTTCAGCCTTAACCACAGTACTGTGGTCACTAACGTATACCACCTCACGTTATCGCACTCGATTTTCACTGATGATGGAAGTCGATGGCATTGCCGAAATGTCTGGTTTTGTAGAAAACATTGGACTACGGCCAAATATCCCGGGAAGGAATTTTAACAAAAACTACTTCTTTGTTGCCGATAACGTTGTACACATATATATCAGTGGCGAAGTTACATGGAGGCAATTGAGGCAATGCCTACCCTAACAAATTCTGTAGAATAAAAATTATAAATACGTATGAACTACATAACGTAAAGATTATACATTGTTACTGTGACTGTCAAATTTATTAAACCGAAACGTGCTTTATTGAGCGACCGCTAGATGGTGACAGGTGAGATTCGGCATAGTTCGTTTAAAGCGAATGAGGCAACCTGAACTTGCCTCAGCGTTTTTTGTATACATCGTATGTAAGCAATGTAGTGGTGTGATAGGGAAGTGTAGGGAGGGGGGATTGTCCCGCGCTGTACACATAGAGCGTTGAGGCATGCCTCACTTCTGTGGTCCAAACAGTTAAGTTAAAGCGCCTGTGTTGTTTCTAAGTGTTTATTTTATGCGGTTATTAAAAGTGTCACTGTTATTCCGCTGAACTAACAGATGATCAAGATTGTTATTTGAATTATTTGTAACATTAAACATATATATAGAAACTAACCAAGTTTAAAACGTTGAAGTTCAATCAGTTGTATTATTGTGTATGACTAATACAAGGATTGTTCAATAGACACACGTATAGAGCTGTAAAGCATTTTTTATTCAACGATTTTAAAAGAAGTCTCCAATAACATTAAGACATGAGTTCCACTGTTGCGCTAACCTGTAGATTCCCTGCTAGTAAAATTCTTACGGCTGTTTGTGGAACCATTCGGTTACAGCAACTCTACCTCAGCGTCCGATTTGACCCACCGTCCTTTTAGTGATTCCTTAAAAAAAATTTAAGATAAGATTTTTGCCTACCCATTCATTAACTACTAGCTTCGCCAGTAAGCAAATTGATGTCCATTTTTTCGGCTTGCACGCGTTATGTTGGTGTGGGTTTCGGCACTTTCCATTTAAAAAGCGTGCAAACGTAAGAAAATAAACATGAGTGAGGCCAGAAATAACGTGAATTGTGTGTTTGTGTCTTACCTGCCTTTTTATTGCCGTATTAAATGAAAAATATTATATTACATTAAAATTAAAAAGTTTTAATTTTATTGCCTGGCAACAAAATTATTTTATTTTTAACAATTACCATTGTTTCAAAAAGGTTAAATAAATTTGCAAGTACTTTACTCTTGTTAAAACGTAAAAGGTTGCAGGTAAACTACCCCTTCCCCTTAGCCGATCTTCACCAAAATCGAACGTCCTTGAGACCTCTACAATTTAGGGATGTATGCAAAAAATTATTTGATTCTGTTCGAATTTGCGGCTGTTATCGTTTGCCATAGAAAATACGCTTGATAAAAAAACGTTGCAGGTAAACTACCCCTTCCCCTTAACCGCTCTTCACCAAAAACAATAGGTCTTGAGTACTCTACAAATCAGGGCTGTATGCAAAACATTATTTGATTCTGTTTGAATTTGCGGCTGTTATCGTTTGCCATAGAAAATAACCTTGTTAAAAAAAACGTTGCAAGTAAACTACCCCTTTCCCTCAACCGATCTTCACCAAAACAATAGGTCTTGAGAACTCTACAATTTAGGGCTGTATACGAAACATTATTTAAGTCTGTTTGAATTTGCGGCTGTTATCGTTTGCCAAAAAAAAAATTTCCCTTGATAAAAAAAACCGTGCAGGTAAACTACCCCTTCCCCTCAAACGATCTTCACCAAAAACAATAGGTCGCGAGTCCTCTACAAATCAGGGCTGTATGCAAAAAATTATTTGATTCTGTTTGAATTTGCGGCAGTTATCGTTTGCCATAGAAAAAAATCTACAGACACACAGACAGACACACAGACACACAGACACTTTTCGGAAAACGACTTTTTTTCATGTTTTGAGTGTAGTAGAATCAGAATCTGCAATAATCTCGAACACGATTTTTTTTGCCATCACCATACTTCCATTCCTTAAGGAAATATGGAAGTAATTACCCTTGCTAAAAAAAAACCGTTGCAGGTAAACTACCCCTTTCCCTCAACCGATCTTCACCAAAAACAATAGGTCACGAGTACTCTGCAAATCAGGGCTGCATGCAAAAAATTATTTGATTCTGTTTGAATTTGCGGCAGTTATCGTTTGCCATAGAAAAAAAATCTACAGACACACAGACAGACATACACACAGACAGACAGACATACAGACAGACAGACAGACACACAGACACTTTTCGGAAAACGACTTTTTTTCATGTTTTGAGTGTAGTAGAATCAGAATCTGCAATAATCTCGAACACGATTTTTTTTGCCATCACCATACTTCCATTCCTTAAGGAATATGGAAGTAAAAATCGTGTTCGAGATTATTGCAGATTCTGATTGTACTACACTCAAAACATGAAAATATCGGTATGGAGAACCATACATGACTTCCATATTCTAAGATTTATATTTAAAATCATTTTCAGCCAAACAGCCAGGGAAGGAATTTTAACAAAAAAATACTTCTTTCTTGCCAATAACGTAGTACACATATAAAAAATATTATCCCCTCCCCCTTCAACTATAATTTTGATTTATAGAAAATTACCCCCAGCCCGTTCAACTAGCCTCTTCATTTATAGATATTTCATCTACGTTTCTACAGTGGATTATTAAGATCTTATCAGGACACTTTATCAAAATTAAGTACTTTACTCATGTTACAACAAAAAATGTTTCAGGTAAACTGCCCTTTCCCCGTAACCGATCTTCACCAAAATCAACAGACATTGAGTTCTCTATAGCTCAGGCAGATATGTAAAAAATTATTTGATTCTGTTTGAATTTACGGCAGTTATGGTTCGTCATATAAAAAATTACCCATGTTAAAACATAAAACATGAGATTTATAAAACATATCTAAGATTTATATTTAAAATCATTTTTGAAATAAAATATTTTCATAGAACCTACTAACGCTGGGGAAATCTGAGGAGCCAATCAGAGTTGGGCCTACCTGTCACTCTGCTGAATTTGGTGGAAAGCCCTGTCACTGTCGTCAAAGTATCAGCCTTGACAGGGTCCTCTTTTTCTGCAAAATGGGAGAGGAGGCTTGAGATGGAGTGAGTGACATGGTCCCCACCTCAATGAAGAACCCATTGTTTTATAAAAATATATTTAAATTTTGAAAACTGAAAATTCTTTTCTTGTTGTAAATATTTATATTTTATAATCAAAATGACTTTATCAAAAAACAAACATTATTTTTTTATAATAAGTATTTACATATGTTTCTTAATATGCTTACTTTTTCTTCTATGTTGATGATCATTTCCAAACATTCGGACAAAATTGTATCTACAGAACAGTTAACATTCCCCAGGTTTCCATTTCTGCTAATTTCTCATTACACCTTCCACTGACGTATTATTAACCATTTCATAAACTATCGTATAATCTTTTCAGATTTTGTGGTACAAAATCTGAAATTTTCAGATTGCCTGGCAACAAAATTATTTTATTTTCAACAATTACCATTGTTTGAAAAAGTTTAAATGAATTTTCAAGTACTTTACTCTTGTTAAAACGTAAAAGGTTGCAGGTAAACTACCCTTTCCCCTTAACTAATCTTAACCAAAATCTAAAGGCCTTGAGTCCTCTACAATTCACTGAAGTATGCAAAAAATTATTTGATTCTGTTTGAATTTGCGGCAGTTATCGTTTGCCATAGAAAATACGCTTGATAAAAAACGTTGCTGGTAAACTACCCCTTCCCCTCAACCGATCTTCACCACAAACAATAGGTCTTGAGTACTCTACAAATCAGGGCTGTATGCAGAAAATTATTTGATTCTGTTTGAATTTGCGGCTGTTATCGTTTGCCATAGAAAATACCCTTGTTAAAAAAACGTTGTGGGTAAACTACCCCTTTTCCTTAACCGATCTTCACCAAAAACAATAGGTCTTGAGAACTCTACAATTCAGGGCTGTATGCGAAACATTATTTGATTCTGTTTGAATTTGTGGCTGTTATCGTTTGCAAAAAAAAAAAATTTCCCTTGATAAAAAAAACGTTGCTGGTAAACTACCCCTTCCCCTCAACCGATCTTCACCACAAACAATAGGTCTTGAGTACTCTACAAACCAGGGCTGTGTGCAGGCAATTATTTGATTCTGTTTGAATTTACGGCTGTTATCGTTTGCCATAGAAAATACCCTTGTTAAAAAAACCTTGTAGGTAAACTACCCCTTTCCCTTAACCGATCTTCACCAAAAACAATAGGTCTTGAGAACTCTACAATTTAGGGCTGTATGCAAATAATCTTTTGATTCTGTTTGAATTTGTGGCTGTTATCGTTTGCCATAGGAAATACCCTTGTTAAAACATAAAACGTTACCGGTAAACTACCCCTTCCCCTTAACCGATCTTCACCAAAAACAATAGGTCTTGAGAACTCTACAATTCAGGGCTGTATGCGAAACATTATTTGATTCTGTTTGAATTTGCGGCTGTTATCGTTTGCCAAAAAAAAAAAAATTTCCCTTGATAAAAAAAAACCGTTGCAGGTAAACTACCCCTTTCCCTCAACCGATCTTCACCAAAAACAATAGGTCGCGAGTCCTCTACAAATCAGGGCTGTATGCAAAAAATTATTTGATTTTGTTTGAATTTGCGGCAGTTATCGTTTGCCATAGAAAAAAAATCTACAGTCACATAGACACACAGACAGACACACACACAGACACTTTTCGGAAAACGACTTTTTTTCATGTTTTGAGTGTAGTAGAATCAGAATCTGCAATAATCTCGAACACGATTTTTTTTGCCGTCACCATACTTCCATTCCTTAAGGAATATGGAAGTAATAAAGTCATTTTTCGAAATGTGTGTGTGTGTGTGTGTGTGTGTGTGTGTGTGTGTGTGTGTGTGTGTGTGTGTGTGTGTGTGTGTGTGTGTGTGTAGATATTTTCTATGGCAAACGATAACAGTCGCAAATTCAAACAGAATCAAATAATTTTTTGTATACAGACCTTATTTGTAGAGTACTCAAGACCTTTTGTTTTTGGTGAAGATAGGTTAAGGGAAAGGGGTAGTTTACCTGCAACATTTTATGTTTTAACAAGGGTATTTTCTATCGCGAACGATAACAGCCGCAAATTCAAAAAGAATCAAATAATTTTTTGCATACAACCCTGATTTGTAGAGTACTCAAAACCTATTGTTTTTGGTGAAGATCGGTTAGGGGAAAGGGGTAGTTTACCGGCAACGTTTTATGTTTTAACAAGGGTATTTTTTATGGCAAACGATAACAGCCGCAAATTCAAACAGAATCAAATAATGTTTTGCATACAGCCCTGAATTGCAGAGTTCTCATGATCTATTGTTTTTGGTGAATATTGGTTAAGGGAAAGGGGTAGTTTACCAGCAACGTTTTTTTTTATCAAGGGTAATTTTTTTCTATGACGAACGATAACTGTTGTAAATTCAAACAGAATCAAATACTTTTTTGCATACCTTTCTAAATTATAGAGTCCTCAAGGTATGTTGTTTTTGGTGAAGATCGGTTAAGGAAAAGGGGTAGTTTACTAGCAAACGTTTTTCTTATCAAGGGTAATTTTTTCCTATGGAAAACGGTAACAGCCACAAATTCAAAGAGAATCAAATAATGTTTCTCATACATTCCTGAATTGTAGAGTTCTCAAGACCTGTTGTTTTTGGTGAAGATCGGTTAAGGAAAAGGGGTAGTTTACCTGCAACGTTTTTTTTATCAAGGGTAATTTTTTTCTATGGAAAACGATAACAGCCGCATATTCAAACAGAATCAAATAATTTTTTACATATGTGCCTGAGTTGTAGAGGACTGAAAGCCTATTTATTTTGGTGAAGATCGGTTAAGGGAAAGATGTAGTTTACCTGCAACATTTTATGTTTTAACAATAGTAATTTGTTCTATGACGAACGATAACTGCCGTAAATTCAGAGAGAATCAAATAATTGTTTGCATTCGTTCCTGAATTATAAAGGACTGAAGGTCTATTGATTTTGGTGAAGATCGGTTAAGGGAAAGGGGTACTTTACCTGCAACATTTTATGTTGTAACAAGAGAAATGTTTCCATGACGAACGATAACTTCCGTAAATTCAAACAGAATCAAATAATTTTTTACATATGTGCCTGAGTTGTAGAGGACTCATGGCCTATTTATTTTGGTGAAGATCGGTTACGGGGAAAGGGTAGTTTACCTGAAACATTTTTTGTTGTAACAAGAGTAAAGTACTTAATTTTGATAAATAAAGTACCCTGATAAGAAGATCTTAATAATCCACTTTAGAAATGTAGATGAAATATCTATAAATGAAGAGGCTAGTTGACGTGGTGGGGGGGGATAATTTTCTATAAATGAAAATTATAGTTGAAGGGGAGGGGATAATTTTTATTTATATGTCATATGGCAACAAAGAAGTAGTTTGTTGTTAAAATTCCTTCCTGGGCTGTTTGGGCTTGATCCAATGTTTTCTACAAACCCAGTCGTTTCGGCAGTGCTATCGACTGTCATCATCAGTGAAAATTGAGTGCACTATCGTGAGGTGGTATACGTTAGTGATCACAGTACTGTGGTTAAGGCTGAAGAAAGAAGTAGTTTCTATGGAAATAGTTCATTTCGAAAAGTATTTTAAATATAAATCTTAGAACATGGAAGTCATGTTCTTCATACTGCTTTTTACTTCCATGTTCCTTAATTCATGTTTTGATGGTAGTACAATCAGAATCTGACATTATCTCGAACATGATTTTTTTCGGCATGACTATACTTCCATTTCCTTATGGAACATGGAAGTAAAATCAAATCAAATAGTGTGCTCAAGTAGAGAAATTACTATGCAGATCAGTTGCAATATTGATATTAATTATTATTAATATTGGGGTTACTTTCACTGAAAACTTACTTGGTTTATTCACTCAGACTACGTTTCGGAGTGCTGTTCTCCTTCTTCAGTGAGTTCGGATACGGAATGTGAAAAGTTGTCAGTAATTTTATGTGTAACGGTTTTTTGGTTAACAGGTTTAGTGGGGGTGGAGGTGGAGGGTATTGGCGCCGGAGTTTGAATTGTTGTATGTGTTGTTTATTACTGTGTCGAATAGTGTGTTTATCTAAAGTAACCTTATGAATAATAATTTGTCTCTCATTAAAATATTATTGTGTTTAATTTCAAGTGATTTTTACTTCCATATTCCATAAGGCAATGGAAGTATGGTGATGGCAAAATAAATCGTGGTCGAGATTATTGCAGATTCTGATGGTACTACCCTCAAAACATGAAAAAAAGTCATTTTTCGAAACGTTTCTGTGTGGCTGTCTGTCTTTCTATAGATTTTTTTCTATGGCAAACGATAACAAATGAAATTCAAACAGAATCAAATACTTTTTTGCATACAGCCCTGATTTGTAGAGTACTCAAGACCTATTGTTTTTGGTGAAGATCGGTTAAGGGAAAGGGGTAGTTTACTGGTAAAGTTTTTTTTTTAAATCAAGGGTAATTTTTTTATATGGCAAATGATAACAGCCGCAAATTCAAACAGAATCAAATAATGTTTTGCATACAGCCCTGAATTGTAGAGTTCTCAAGACCTATTGTTTTTGGTGAAGATCGGTTAAGGGAAAGGGGTAGTTTACCTGCCACTTTTAATGTTTTAACAAGAGTAATTGTCACTATGACGAACGATAACTGCCGCACATTGAAACAGAATCAAATAATGTTTTGCATGCATCCCTGAATTGTAGAGGACTCAAGACCTATTGATTTTGGTGAATTATTACAGTTAAGAGAAAGGTGTAGTTTACCTGCAACGTTGTATGTGATAACAAGGGTAATTTTTTCTATGACGAATGATAACTGCCGTAAATTCAAAGAGAATCAAATAATTGTTTGCATTCGTTCCTGAATTGTAAAGGACTGAAGGTCTATTGATTTTGGTGAAGATCGGTTAAGGGAAAGGGGTACTTTACCTGCAACATTTTATGTTGTAACAAGAGAAATGTTTCCATGACGAACGATAACTGCCATAAATTCAAACAGAATCAAATAATTTTTTACATATGTGCCTGAGTTGTAGAGGACTCAAGGCCTATTTATTTTGGTGAAGATCGGTTACGGGGAAAGGGTAGTTTACCTGAAACATTTTTTGTTGTAACAAGAGTAAAGTACTTAATTTTGATAAATAAAGGATCCAGATAAGAAGATCATAATAACTGTAGAAACGTAGATGAAATGTCTAAAAATAAAGAGGCTAGTTGAACAGGGGGGGTAATTTTCTATAAACGAAAATTATAGTTTGCAGGGGGAGGGGATGATTTTTTATATGTGTACTACGTTATCGGCAACAAAGAAGTAGTTTGTTGTTAAAATTCCTTCCCGGGTTGTTTGGCCGTAATCCAATATTTTCTGCAAAACCAGACGTCTCGGCAGTGCCATCGACTTCCATCATCAGTGAAAATCAATTGCGATAACGTGAGGTGGTATACGTTAGTGACCACAGTACTGTGGTTAAGGCTGAAGCAGTAAGTAGAAAGAAGTAGTTTCTGTGGAAATATTTCAATTCGATAATGATTTTAAATATAAATCTTAGAACATGGAAGTCATGTATGGTTCTCCATACCGATATATTTTTTTTAATATATTAATTGTAACATTACTTTGATATAAGTATCAAATGTGCAATAGCTTCTGTGTAACTCAAAAATTTTCCTTTTAAACATGTTTCTATACTTGCTTACAGCTGATGGAATTGTGTATTCATTTGGCATATTCTATGTGGAGTTTGTTAACCACTTCAAAGAGAGTAAAGGGGCTACAGCATTCATAGCTTCATTACTTCTTGGTTCTACTCTGTGCACAGGTATGTTTTAAATGATAAATCTGTCACTTCTTGACAATATATTATATTATTAAAATAAAACTCTTTTAAGTTCACATCTCTTACTAAACACTGGATGTTTTACTTCCATGTTCCTTAAGGAAATAGAAGTATGGTGATGGCAAAAAAAATCGTGTTCGAGATTATTGCAGATTCTGATTGTACTACACTCAAAACATGAAAAAAAGTAATTTTTCGAAAAGTGTGTGTGTGTGTGTGTGTGTGTGTGTGTGTGTGTGTGTGTGTGTGTGTGTGTGTGTGTGTGTGTGTGTGTGTGTGTTTGTCTGGCTATGTGTCTATCTGTCTGTGTCTATAGATTTTTTTCTATGGCAAACGATAACAGTCGCAAATTCAAACAGAATCTAATAATTTTTTGC
Organism: Magicicada septendecula; assembly: GCA_034769895.1. Taxonomy (NCBI): domain Eukaryota; kingdom Metazoa; phylum Arthropoda; class Insecta; order Hemiptera; family Cicadidae; genus Magicicada; species Magicicada septendecula. The sequence continues at coordinate 306,152,593 of CM068375.1, forward strand.
ATGCAGCCCTGATTTGTAGAGTACTCAAGACCTATTGTTTTTGGTGAATATCGGTTAAGGGAAAGGGGTAGTTTACCAGCAACAGTTTTTTTTTAATCAAGGGTAATTTCTGTCTATGGCAAACAATAACAGCCGCAAATTCAAACAGAATAAAATAATTTTTTGCATACAGCCCTCAATAATAGAGTTCTCAAGGTCTATTGTTTTTGGTGAAGATATGTTAAGGGAAAGGGGTAGTTTACTAGCAACGTTTTATGTTTTAACAAGGGTATTTTCTATGGCAAATGATAACAGCCGCAAATTCAAACAGAATGAAATAATTATTTGCATTGTCATGTAACAACCTTTTTTAATACTGTTTAAAATATTTAAAATATTAAAGGTTGTAATTGTTGAAAAATTGAAAGTCACTAATTTTATAAAGTAGTTAAAATGTAGCATTAGATGTTATTAAAAGTGTGTTTACAATTGCAAAATTATAATTGTCTGAAAAGAATTCCCTTAGATAAAAAATAAAATAATTGCGTGAATATTATTTGAACACTAACGTTGTTTAAATTTAAAAATAAAGTGTACTAGCTGGTTGCTTGATGATGGTGACCGTCTTGCTGATGCAAGCAGCGAAACTCCTCCTCCAGGTTGATAGTCGTCTAAGTACGTACAGTCTAGTAACGTCTGGACAATAGAATTAATAAAATACACTTCCACGTACCTGTTCGTGTTCTCTGGAAGTTCAGAAGTTCAATAAAGCAATAAGCTGCCAAGACGGTTTACAAAACCAACTCACTTTATCTACAAGGTTAGGTTACCTTGTTTAATAATGGGCGCCACACAGGTTTATTTCGGGAAAATCCTGTGGAAAACCCATCAATAGAATCAAATAATAATTTTAAAAAAAGTTAAAATCATGTTTATTGCCCTTATGGCAATGTAATTCAACAATATTTAATCACAACTGAAGGTTGTTTTGATTCTTCTGAATGAATTATTTACCTATTTTTTAGAAATAAATTAAGTCAAGTTATGCTGCTAATAATGGGGTTTTATTTGTACCCTTGATAGTGAATTCAAACAAATATAATTAAAAGAATACATTGATGTACAATTGCAAATATTTTGTTACATACCCTATATAACTGGCTCAGAGCATAAACAATAATTCTGGTTAAGTCCAGATACTCTTTACTTTAAACATTAATATCATTTAAACCTCAGGCGTAAGTTCTTTGAAACACAAAAAAGAATGCTCATGCCTACACAATAGCTAATTATTCTCTGATATAATATCGACTAGTAATGCCTTTTAGGTTACTAATATAAAAATAAAAATAAAACCTATTTTATAGGTTGGCGTGTAACTGCTTTTCGCCGCGTTACAAATCCAGGGAACCCTTCGTAATTAAACTCCGTTAATTAGAAGGGCTGCCTACGTTGTAACAGAATTGATCACAAATAATTAATATAACAAATTACTTACTAACTGTGTAAGGAAACAATGGCAAGGTATACAATTGATTTAAGCACTCCTCATATGTGTGTAACAAGAAGACTTCTCTTTATTTAACATTTAAAAAACATCTGCTGACAGATCCCATGACATTACTAATTCAATTATTAAGTTATTTGAAAGGTTTCTTTAAACTTTGAGATCAAACTTGATTTTATATAGCTATACCTCGGATCCGGGTCAACTTTCTGTATTTCTGTAATTAAGACTTTTAATTATACTCATTTCATGATATTAGCTTGCAAGACTTTCTTTTATTCAACCATTGGAAGAATGGTATTATTGCTTGAATTATATTACTCTACATTAGCATATAAACTGTTACAACGTATGAAGTTAGAATAGTTACATGAAATTCTTAGATTTAATTTATAAGTCTTTACAAAGTTAATAGTTTCTGAAAAGTCTCTTTCAAGAAGTGTTGTGTGACAAATATTAGTAACCCTCGATAGACAGGCTATCGAGTCACCTTTTAAGTGATATGCAGAAGACTCGTCCTGAGGCATCCGTCTTGGGAAACAGGAACAGCTACGTCGTCATCTCGGTCTGGCCTTCCTCTGTAAAGGGCTCCAAAAGTTCGCAGGTTGAACAATATGTGGTATAGATATCCACGATGATCTTGTAGATTCTCGGATGTCCTGATCTGCATATTCTGTCATGTGCAGTAGAGTTTGTAGCTTCTGATGATTCACATGTCCGGGTATGACTTTGGAATTGTTGTTATTTGTTCAAGCACGATGTCATCTTGTGTTACACTCTTTGTTACGTTTCGATACTTTTAGTTTTACATTACTTTAAACTTATTGTCTATTCACATGACTATATTAATTAACACATCCAGATGCTTTAAACAGCGACATCTGGTACACCATCTTAAGGTGAAACAAAATATGATTACATATTTTAAGCGCACAGCTCCTACGTCTGTACGGTACGAAGTCACCATTGCAAGAGAGAGAAATTCCGCTCCCTTCGCCTGGTACTGGGCAAAAGTTAGTGGGACAATTTCCGCGCGAGAATATAGTTCCTAACTATATTTAAGTTAACTTTTTTATTTATACAAACTATCCCTAAACAAATATACATAATTTATATCAGTTGTGTTAGCGACTATTTATGTCTTCAGGTTTTTTTATTATTAACATTAATTTTTTTTTTATCTTAATCTTACTCACACAAGACTCTGAAAGCATGTCGAGTCTGGAATCAACAGGACAGCGCCTGCTTACAAGCAAAGGGTTAAATACGATATTAAGAACTCTTTACAATTTATCTTTTTATTAGAGCATCTTATAACTAATTAATTACTGCTTCCTCTCATACTGAGTACATACAGGTATTTTATATTAATACAGTGAGATTTAAATGGCTTAAGAGCTCGCAACCTTAATTTTTTTTAAAATTTTTATTTTCTTGATTATTTCTTTTATTTAAATCGTCACATACTCCACCGCTTAATTTGCACGCTACGGTTAAGTTTTTTTTTTTTTTTTTTTTTTTTACTCACAATTGGGGACTGGGAGTATGAATGGGGTTAGTGTGTGTAATTTCTTTCACATAGTTGTTGGACACTTTACAACGTTGTCCACATAGTTATTTCCTATAGTTACAACACAGTACACTTTATATTCTTATGAACTACCTTTTTTTTTTTTTTACATACTATTTACACTAAATATTTACACAATTAAAACACAAAACTCTTTCTTATCTCTATCACTTAATTTTACTACCGGTTTTTTGTTTGTCTTACTCTCTCTTCTATAGAGTAACTTTCTAAATCTTTACTATTTAGAATTCTATCTTTTCTTCTGTGAGTCCTATATAACTCATCTAGTTAATGATTATTCATTAATGCATGCTTCGCAGAACTGGAACTCAGGTTGATCAGGCCTCGTTTCCAAACTCTACGTTTTACATTTCTTACGTGGATTCAGAAATATAATTTTCTTTACTGCCTAGTATTCCTTTTCTTTTTGGGTTATACTATACCGTCACTTCTTCTTATACAACTTTAGTTGCGAAATATGCGTTCTCCGCACATATTTCTGAGTTGCAGGTTCGCACAGGGCTACTGTAACTGGAGTTAGGTACTTTTGGATTTGGTAAGGGCCACACCATCTGAATGATAGTTTCGAGGTGGTCTTATCAATCGCACTACTAATGGAGTGAGTCTTGTACATTACTAAGTCACCTACTTGGTACCTGACTGAGTTGCTATGATTACCTTTCTCGTGGTATCTTCTGGATTTTTCCAAGCTTGCTCTCAAGTTAGAGCGGGCTTTGTTCCATATTCGCTTTATCTGCTTATCCGTTATTTGCGGAGGCAGCAGATCGTGTATATTCCATCTTGTGGACAAAGGGTGGTTTGGTCGATACTTGTATAGTAACTCGAACGGGGTCGACTTGTGACCTTCGTGGTAAGCTGAATTAAAAGCGTATTGAATCCAGGATAGATTTTGGTCCCACGACGTGTGATCGTTCGCATGATAGGCGATTAGCGCAGATTTGAGGTTTCGTAGATACCTTTCAGCAATATTGCCTTGCGGTCGATACTCTGTAGTGGTTATATGGTCTATCCCTAACTTGAAACACATATTCCTAAATTCTTTTGCTTTAAACTGTGGACCGTTATCAGATACTATATGTACTGGAGTACCGTAATCTTTAAATAATCTTTCCTGTAGTATTTTAACTGTTGTCGACGCTAATGCTCGTCGCATGGGATACATCCAAACAAATTTGGTGAACGAATCTACACATATCAGTAACATGGTATTTCCTGGTTTGGATCGTGGATATGGACCTGAGAAATCTAGATAAAGTTTCGAAAAAGGGGTCTTTGGGATTTCTGATATCAACTGGCTTACTTGAGTATTTCTGGCGGGTTTGCTAAGGGCGCATAATGAACATTTCTTTACGAAGGTAGCTATTTCGCAGTTCATATTGTTCCAATGATATTCCTTTCGAATACGATGTATCGTCTTATTGATTCCCATATGGGCTCCTATGGTAGATGAATGGAAGTATTCTATTAGCATGGGCTTAATTACATCCGGGGCTATTATTCTTAATTCCTTTCAGTCTCTTATTTTGAGACACAGTACATTCTTACTCAATACGTACTTCTCGGATTTAATACCTTGGGTAAGTTGTTCTATAATAGGCTTCAGTAAGGGGTCTTGTTGTTGATATAGGGCAATGTTTGTAAAGGCAAGGGGGAATTCAGTAATTACGGCGTTCGCACTTGCTATTTCCGGCTTCACTACGTTTTCGGAAGTTTTAGTGGGTGACTGGAACATACGGGACAGGGTATCGGCGACTACATTTTGAGTACCTTTAATATGCTGCACTCTGAATTTGTAGCAGTTTAATTTCAATATCCATCTGCCAATTTGTCCTAATTGTTTAGGGTGATTCAATAACCATGATAACGCCTGATTGTCGGTTTCTAAAAGAAATTCTTTATGTTCTAGGAAGGGTTTAAACTTTTCGAATGCAAAAACAATTGCTAAACATTCCAATTCATATGCAGAATACTTTCTTTCTTGATCGCTCAGTGTTCGTGATGCATAACTAATTGGTAGTCTACAGTTATCTATCTCTTGGTATATCACTGCACCTAACGCTACACTGGAACTGTCGGTTTGCACGACGAATGGTTTTGTGAAATCAGCTAATTGCAAAACTGGGGGAGATATAATGCTTTCTTTAAGTTGCTCAAACGCGTTTTGATGTATTGAGCTCCATTCGAACTTTGTTCCCTTCTTTCGTAAGGAGTTTAGGGGTGCTGCTATTTCGGCAAGATGGGGAATGTATTTGTGGAAATAATTCACCATACCTAAAAATCGGGCTATACCTTTTGCATCTCGTGGGGGTGCAAATTCTCTAATAGCACGGGTACGTTCGGGGTCAATACTTACCTTTCCATTCGCTTTCACTATGTGTCCTAGGAAAGAAAACTGAGGGACAGCAAAACTTACCTTATTTGGGTTCACCGTTAATCCTGCTCTTAGTAAACGAGATAACACTTCACGCAAATGTCTGAGATGTTGTTCCATTGATTCACTGTATATTACGATGTCGTCCAAATAGTGGTACACATATTTAAATTTAATGTCGTGAAATATCTTCTCCAATAGTCTACTACATACGGAACTTCCTTGAGATATTCCAAAGGGTACCCTAGTAAATTGGTACAAGTTAAAAGGAACTGCAAACGCGGTTAGACGTTTGGATTCTTCTGAAAGAGGTATTTGGTGAAAAGCTTGATTTAGATCCATTACCGTAAAAACCATTGCTTTAGTAAAATAATGAAACGCACTATGGATGTCTGGAAGAGGGATAGATTCAAATTCTATTCTTTTATTTAATTGCCTGTAGTCTACAACTAGTCGGTGTTTATCTGGTCCTTTCGGTACTAAAAAGGAGGGTGAAGAATATGGGGACGTAGAGGGTTCTATGACTCCTTGATCCAATAACTTATTGATATGGTTTCGCATGACTTCCATCTTGGGAGGCGACAACTTGTACGGGGGTAGTCGTATTACTTTCTGATCACTCAGATTAATTTTATACTCTATTAGGTCCGTAAGTCCTAGTTTTGGTGTAAGAACCGAGGAAAATGCTTTTATTAGTTTTACTATTTTGACTCTATCTCTTCGTTCTAGGTGAGATAAATCTGAATCTTGGTGTATTACATGTGCAGTAGATGAACAACGTTTATCTTCATTACTATCAAATTTATGTTTTCTTGCACGGTCAAATCTGAAATAAAATTCTCGCTCGTAGATGTCAAGAATCATTCCTGTCTTACTAATAAAATCTGCACCTAATATTAAATCAGGTCCTAATTCTTTACATACTAACATTGTAAACATCCAACTTAGGTTTTTTATTTTAACCTTAACGGTAATGCTCAGGTTTATATTTATTTTACGTTTATCAGCGGTAGCACACTTTATATTCACAGGTTGGTTCCGTTTTACTAGATGATGTTTAGCTAACATGTCCGCTAATTCTTGGCTGATTAAGCTTCTACTAGATCCCGAATCAATTAAGGCGATGGGGAACGTAACGCCTAAGTCGACTCGTATTAATGGTAGTAGATTTTTTTTCCATTTACATCTATTAATCGCATTACACTTTTCACGAAATTCTCGCACATAGGGGTCAATTTCTTTCGCACCTTTTTTGTTTTTCACTTGGTTACAGAATAATTCATTCTTATTATTATTACTGGTTTCTTTTAGTTTACCCAATTTTGAGTAGCTGCGGAAGACACAGGTTTTCGGGTCTCCCTGCCTTACATGTTTTTTGGAATTGGGGTTATTCCGTTCCAATGGCTTACTTTTGCACTCTCTTCTTATGTGCCCATATTTGCCACAATTATAACAGGTGGGTTTTCTGCGAGGTGGGTACTTGGTTTCCGCTTTATCTGGGTTAACAGTTAACTTACCAGCTTTGCGCACCTGGTGAGGTCTACTAGAAACTTGTCTTTCATACGAGGTTGTTACATCAGGCAGTAGTGCTCGCAATTGATGTCTATTAGTTCCAGAGGTTTTCATTGCTTCTCTATTTTGATCTGAATACCATACATTTGAAGAATGGATACTGCACTGTTCTAGATCAGCAATTGTATTGGGTCTATTCATCAATGATAGTCGAGATCTTTCTTCGGGTGACACTCCTATTAAAATGGTGTCCACCAGTTGTGTTTCATTCCAGCTTACACGTAGTAGTCGAGAGGACTCCCTAATATCGGAGATGTAGTGAGCTAATCTCTCCTGATGTCCTTGTACTCGGAGTACTGTCTTCCTTTTTATTTCTTCATAGATGCCGGTGGGAATAAAGTATTTTATTAAAGAGCTATGTAGCTCTTCTACTGGGAAAGTAGAGGTTAGGGCTTCTAGCACACGATTTTTTAACGGGGGTTTACACTTTGATAACAGAACTTGTAAAATTTGCCAGTCATTCAGCTGCTGTAGATCCTTTATCTGAAGAAGATAACTAATAAATGTTAGTAACTTGGAAACATTTAAACCATCTGTATAAGGGATTTCGGTTAAAATCTTCTCCACAGGGTGAGTCATTTTTCCGTATAGATCTGCGTTATAGTTCATAGGGGTAATTCCTCGATGAGGGCGATTAGATTCATTGGGGGTGTTGGTCAATTCATTATTTCCGGGACGAAACTGAAAATGCTCGGGAGGAGGGACATTTACATCTGTATCAGTTTTTTGTTCTGGGTTCGCTTGCACTTGCGATACGATAGGCGAGTTCCGATCCGAGTTAGGTGGAGGTAAACCAGTGGTGGGGGATTGTACTGGGGAGATGTGTAATTTCATTAATGATTTCTCTATTTCGTCCATCCTGAATGAGTCGGATTTTCGTCTTAAATCGTTGATAATTGAAGGTAAGCAGCGTAGAGCTTCGTCTGCTAGCTTTTGTACATCAACGGGTATTTCTGTGAGATTCGGCCAGATCGACAAATTTTTTATTCGCCTGGTTAAATGCTCTATTCTCTGGGTAGTCCGCAAAATTTTTGCCGGAGATTTCTCGTCTTGGAGTGTTTGAGACAATAAGTATAGTTCACTATACTTGGCATTACAAATTTCTTTCTCGCTTTCATAATCGAGTTGGCTTAGATTGTTTAATTGCACGGGCGCATCAAATCCACATTCGCGAATTGAGCTTCGTAATTCCGCGACTGTTACATCAGCATGGGGTAGTCCACGCAAAAGGGCTTCGTAAGACAGCTCGTCTTTTAATAACAAATCCGGGTTAAATTGGGCCATTTTGTTCTAACACATTAGCACGTACTTACAATTAATACTAGTATATTACACATATATTACATATACATATAATAAATTCATAAGTAATCAATTTACACAAATTAGAAAAGAACAATTTCTCTTCTAAGGGAGAGACAGAAATCACACACACATATTTTTCAAGGTTAAATAGCCGATCAGCTGTTTACTGGAATGTAGGTCAGAGGGTGGCCTACATATTTAGTTAACAAGGAGGGTTGAGCGTGTCAGAGAGAGAGGGGGTTCTACTCTTATTGTTCTCTACACAAAGTGACTGAATAACACAACTACTGTATACGTACTCTAAACCGGTATAAACACGAGAGAAGGGGAGCGCAGACACTAGATTCTATTATTATTATTCCGCTTAGACTACACTTTGGCTCCGTTCATTCATAAGCTTTTCTCAATTAACTAATTACTTATTTTGTTCACAAGTTTTAAATCACGAACTTCTACTTAATTACTTTATTATTATTAACAAAGTTATTTTTAATCAATTTTTTTTATAACACATACTAGTGTATGTAAGCTAGATAGTTGGACATACACTGTGCAGAATGATTCAGGAAACAACAGGTCATATATTGTCGTAAACAAACCTGTTACAGATTGTTCGGTTGACCAAAATTGTTATGCTTGGTCCTATTCATGTATGCAAGTAATTATATCGAATTATGCAGGTTCCTACTGGCCTATAGAATGCAAAAGCTACATGCATTGTTTGACGCTAAGGATATTTTACTTATACATACTACCATCTACGTAACTTAATACACTATTAAATATGTTTTGAACATTACATTTATTAAAGTAACTTTCTGAGTGCATATATCAATATTATATATTTAGTTATTGATCATACAATTTATCCACGCATAGTGAATGCAATTTTGTTTGTGACACTATATACACAATTAAAACTCTTTCCTTTGTTTCCTTTATTTTTTTTTTGAATGACGCAATTTTGTTTGCTTAAAACACCTTTATAAAATTTAGCAGAGGCGCACTTTTGTGACACTCTGTAAACAATTACCCTTTTATTTTTTACAAGAAAGCAGAGTGGCGCACTTTTGTTTGCGTCGCGATGCTTACCAACCCTTTACATAAATTAGCAGAGTGGCGCACTTTTGTAACTGCTTTTCGCCGCGTTACAAATCCAGGGAACCCTTCGTAATTAAACTCCGTTAATTAGAAGGGCTGCCTACGTTGTAACAGAATTGATCACAAATAATTAATATAACAAATTACTTACTAACTGTGTAAGGAAACAATGGCAAGGTATACAATTGATTTAAGCACTCCTCATATGTGTGTAACAAGAAGACTTCTCTTTATTTAACATTTAAAAAACATCTGCTGACAGATCTCATGACATTACTAATTCAATTATTAAGTTATTTGAAAGGTTTCTTTAAACTTTGAGATCAAACTTGATTTTATATAGCTATACCTCGGATCCGGGTCAACTTTCTGTATTTCTGTAATTAAGACTTTTAATTATACTCATTTCATGATATTAGCTTGCAAGACTTTCTTTTATTCAACCATTGGAAGAATGGTATTATTGCTTGAATTATATTACTCTACATTAGCATATAAACTGTTACAACGTATGAAGTTAGAATAGTTACATGAAATTCTTAGATTTAATTTATAAGTCTTTACAAAGTTAATAGTATCTGAAAAGTCTCTTTCAAGAAGTGTTGTGTGACAAATATTAGTAACCCTCGATAGACAGGCTATCGAGTCACCTTTTAAGTGATATGCAGAAGACTCGTCCTGGGGCATCCGTCTTGGGAAACAGGAACAGCTACGTCGTCATCTCGGTCTGGCCTTCCTCTGTAAAGGGCTCCAAAAGTTCGTAGGTTGAACAATATGTGGTATAGATATCCACGATGATCTTGTAGATTCTCGGATGTCCTGATCTGCATATTCTGTCACGTGCAGTAGAGTTTGTAGCTTCTGATGATTCACATGTCCGGGTATGACTTTGGAATTGTTGTTATTTGTTCAAGCACGATGTCATCTTGTGTTACACTCTTTGTTACGTTTCGATACTTTTAGTTTTACATTACTTTAAACTTATTGTCTATTCACATGACTATATTAATTAACACATCCAGATGCTTTAAACAGCGACATCTGGTACACCATCTTAAGGTGAAACAAAATATGATTACATATTTTAAGCGCACAGCTCCTACGTCTGTACGGTACGAAGTCACCATTGCAAGAGAGAGAAATTCCGCTCCCTTCGCCTGGTACTGGGCAAAAGTTAGTGGGACAATTTCCGCGCGAGAATATAGTTCCTAACTATATTTAAGTTAACTTTTTTATTTATACAAACTATCCCTAAACAAATATACATAATTTATATCAGTTGTGTTAGCGACTATTTATGTCTTCAGGTTTTTTTATTATTAACATTAATTTTTTTTTTATCTTAATCTTACTCACACAAGACTCTGAAAGCATGTCGAGTCTGGAATCAACAGGACAGCGCCTGCTTACAAGCAAAGGGTTAAATACGATATTAAGAACTCTTTACAATTTATCTTTTTATTAGAGCATCTTATAACTAATTAATTACTGCTTCCTCTCATACTGAGTACATACAGGTATTTTATATTAATACAGTGAGATTTAAATGGCTTAAGAGCTCGCAACCTTAATTTTTTTTTAAATTTTTATTTTCTTGATTATTTCTTTTATTTAAATCGTCACAGGCGTTCGTCACGCTTGATTCATGATTTACAAAGTTATATGTTGAGATCACTTATGGCTAACATCCAACTTAAATAGGATTGACAAATCCATTAAATAAATTCAGACTTGGTGTAATACAGAAAATGTTCAATGTTATGCGTCAGTACAGATTTGTTTATCAAAACATATAGGTTATGGCACTCAGTGTAATGAATAAATTGTTACCTTTGTGTTTTTAATCTTTCGATTAAAATTCAATTAAACACATCAATGATCGGATTATAATGATCATTGTTATTCACTACACACGCACATGAACAGAGAATATTGGCCCGCTTCTGACTAAAAGGACCTTATATGATATTATTTAATTATTTCTTCTGTTCGTTATTTTCCCGCACTAAATAAAATAATACTGCACTTAGACGCACTGGTTCTTTGTAGAATATCTTGTAGTTACTTTTTGTTGTTGCCGAAAAGATTCCATCGATGCACTATTACAATGAAACTATCAGTTAGAAAATTTTGATGAGACAAGCGCACCCTCCGCTCCGGATGAAAGTAAAAAGTGTCTAACGGCAATAAGCCGCTCTTCCTTATATACCCTATGCTTTGATCAGCCTTAGGCGATTGTTTTACTTATTAAACTATTTTCTGATTTTTAATGAAGAAATTTGTGTTAGTGGTTGAAATCACAATCAGAATGATCAATATTGCACACCACTATATAAAAATTATTCCGATTAGCGCTTTCAAGCTTCACAGCTCATCGTCAGATCAGGAATAGACAGAAAATATGTAATACCCAACCCTTCACCCCTCTCCCCGACCTTGCTCACCCACAACAAACTAAAAATTAATGACCCTTCCCCACCCCCTAAACTCTGTCTCACCATCTGTACAGTTACATATTTTTCTAGTAAATTCCTTGTGTTTCAGTGTGTGTGTGTGTGTGTGTGTGTGTGTGTGTGTGTGTGTGTGTGTGTGTGTGTGTGTGTGTGTGTGTGTGTGTGTGTGTGTGTGTGTGTGTGTGTGTGTGTGTGTGTGTGTGTGTGTGTGTGTGTGTGTGTGTGTGTGTGTGTGTGTGTGTGTGTGTGTGTGTGTGTGTGTGTGTGTGTGTGTGTGTGTGTGTGTGTGTGTGTGTGTGTGTGTGTGTGTGTGTGTGTGTGTGTGTGTGTGTGTGTGTGTGTGTGTGCATCCTTTTAAACTACCCTCTTCCTCTCCACACACGTGGGTCAGTCACACACCCTTATTTTAAAACAACACATTACACATTAAAACAAACACACAGTTACACATTCTTTAATTACTTTCATCAACTGCTTTTTATACCTGTATTCTCCCATATTATTATCGTTCATTAACTTAATAACTTTATTTACTGTGATATTAGTAAACATGTCCTTAACATCCAGTGATATCAATTTTGTATTTACATTAATGCTAATATTTTCTAATTTTTCTATCAATTTTATATTATTCTCTATGTTGTAAATCAGAACTATTTTAGGTTTAATAACAAGTTTTATATACAGAAAAAAGTTTACCTATGGGGTCTTCATTATCCCCTATTCTTGCTGAAATATACATGAATGATTTTGAAAAGCAATTAATAACTTCCACTAAGTATAAAGACAATATAAAATTATGGTCTAGATACGTTGATGATGTATTAGTAGTTTGGGAAGGAAGCATAGAAGAAGTGCATGAGTTTATAAAGGAGGTAAATTATAAGGATAAAAACTTACAATTTAAGGAAGAGATAGGAGGTAAGCAAATAAATTACTTAGATTTAAACATAGAAATTAAAGATAATGAGAAACTACAGTTTGGGATATTTAGGAAAGAGTCGTATTCTGATATAATTATACCAAGAGAGTCGTACCACCCATACAGATATAAAATGGCGGCAATCAATTCCTTTTGTTACAGAGCTCAGAAGTGTTTAAAAGAGACCGAATCAAAAGATAGGGAGTTAAAAACGATAAAGGGAATTGTAAGGAATAATAATTATAGCACCAACATAGTGGATAAAGTTATGAAAAGGGTCAACATACAAAAAGCTAAAATAGAACCAGAACAAAAGAATTATGCAGGGTCATTGACATACATAGGTTCACATACTAGAAAAATTATAAAATGTTTTAATAAATATGGAGTAGATATAGCTATTAAAAAATGTGAAACGGTATTTGATAAGATAATGAATAAGAATATAGAAAAAATTCCAGTATTACAGAAAAGCGGAATTTATAAATTAAAATGTAAAGACTGCAACAAAGTGTACCTAGGGGAGACAGGACGAAAATTCGCATGCAGGTTGTCTGACCACAAACGTGGAGAAGGTAATAGAACAACCAATTCGTTATATGCAAGACATTTCATAGAAGACAACCACAAGTTTGTTAATCCTTTGGAAGAATATGAAATTGTAAAAGTAGTAAATAACACAGTTGAAAGGAAGCTTAGAGAGGAGTTAGAAATATTGAAAGAAAGAGAAAAAGGGTTAGACAATTTAATTAATATTAAAATTAAATTTGATAATGAAGAAATATTTTATAACATGATTAAGAAGTAAATGAGAGAGGGCAGATAGATAAGATTAAGAATTATATTTCATAGTACTAATTGGTTGTTTTAAAATAAGGGTGTGTGACTGACCCACGTGTGTGGAGAGGAAGAGGGTAGTTTAAAAGGATGCACACACACACACACACACACACACACTGAAACACAAGGAATTTACTAGAAAAATATGTAACTGTATAGATGGTGAGACAGAGTTTTGGGGGTGGGGAAGGGTCATTAATTTTTAGTTTGTTGTGTGTGAGCAGGGTGGGGGAGAGGGGTGAAGGGTTGGGTATTACATATTTTCTGTCTATTCCTGATCTGACGATGAGCTGTGAAGCTTGAAAGCGCTAATCGGAATAATTTTTATATAGTGGTGTGCAATATTGATCATTCTGATTGTATTTTCTGATTGGCTTAGCCAGGCGTTACGAAAGTGACGTATTGTCTTTTCACCTGTCACTAACGGTTTTTTAACCGACTTTCGCCCGAATGATTGACAGCCGTCATTGTTGTTAGTGTTGATAAACAGATTTCTTATGCATTTTGTGCAAATGATGCTAACGCCGGTCACGCACTTATTATAGTTGCGATCGGGGTCGTATCGCTATCAAGTTAAAGGATATTTTTTCCTCTTCAATTTGATATAGTTTGACACTGGTTTATTTACACTTTTACTGACATTGTTTAATAAACAATGTTCAGGTACTCGGCTTCGCGCTGTCGTCTGCTAATCGAAGCCGGCGATTACACTCTCTTATTAATATTGTTTGTGTTCCACATCGCGTTTTTTCACTTAAACGTTTATGTTAGAACACTATTATATCTGTACTGATATTTATTTACTGAATATTATGATTAAACCTTAACTTATACATTGCTATTAACTATACTTACTCACTATGACATTTTGTTTCACATTATTTTGCTCCATGCTATTAATTAACAATTGATTTATTAATCGTATATCATATTACTAATGCTTATCGCTATGTTTGGGTATAAAGATTGTTCAGTGTATGTGATTTACACTTCTAGTACTTCCTACTAATCACCTTACTGATGATTGTTTGTTTTAGGCATTGCTGAGGCATACCGTTTGTATCGGATTTATGCCTTAATAACATTTATTAATTTACAATTCGGTACCTTGATGAGGTAGCTTATTTGTATAAGGTTCCCTCTTACAAACATTTTTACTTGTCATAAGTATATTTGGGACTGTAATACTGCTTCAATCTCATATTGTGGCCATAGCTAATCTTAGTCCTTGGCATTAATAGTTACTAGTCATAGTTGATTTATTCTCAGCCAAATGCTGATTCTGATATCACATTATTCAGATTCTTATTTAATCATTTTTATTAACATGTCACATTCCATTTAAGTTATTCACTGACTCGCTTGACAGCTTAAAGTGAATTTAATTTGTCCATTAGTTTGTGTCAGTTATAGTATGGTTGTAGTGTCAAGCAGTGTTTAGGTTTACTGCTTCTTGTGGCACTTCTTCTTCTTTCTTCTTCAATGGTTCCTCTCTTCTTGGCTACTCTTATCATTATATTATCTATTTACATTACTGTTATGTATTTATTAAATCTGATGGTATAAGTCTAGGTTATGTAACATCTGGTCATGTTACATATACTCCCCCCTCAAAATTGATAATTTGAGAGAAAATTTGATTTTTTGATAAAATTATCATTTCATTTCAGTTTTTAGTATATTACTACTGTTTTTTGTCTTGTACTCTTTACATTGACCTTTAACATACTATTAGTGTGTTACACTAGCTTGAGTTCTCGGCTAGTGATATAATTCTTAGCTTACTAGTATTTTTTTTTTAGTTTCTCACATTTTAAGTCATTTAATTACAATAGATTTCACTACTTAAATCAACAATTTCCTGTCTTATATACACTTTTCTTTCTCATTTCATATCTTTACTTTTGTGATTATCTCAATGGTTCTTTCATTTTTTACCTCACAGATTCTTTAATAATAGTCCTTGATACATTACTATATAATTCCCTAACATTTGTAGTGGGTTTGGAATCAGAGTGGCTCACTGTGGCATACATTCTCTGCCGTTCCTCATTACACATACTCAGAATCAGAGGCATCCTCATCTCTGTCTGAGACAAAATAAAAATTGCACCTAGCAATAGTTGCACTATCACAACACATAAAATATAACATATCATTCATTTTTCAATAATATAACATATTCAATATAATATTCAAGGTCTTAGAGGTTTCATTTGTATCACATCTCCTTCTTTTATACTTTCTAACATACTTCCTTTTCACAGGTAATTATTTCTTTTCAGACTTGACATTCTCGGCCATGCTTTTTATTAGCCGTATTGCTACCTTTTTATACTAGTTGACAATTTGTTTTGGTTTACTTGAGTATTCTTAAACTTACACACTTACATTGATCCTTATATAATTATGCAGTTGTTTCTTACACATAGAGTTTATAATATTTCATTCTTACAATAGTTTACCAGTTTTTCTCTCGTCAATAATTTACACTTATCCTGAATTATCAGGGTTTACAGTATTCATATACTAAATGTTTTTGTTAGGTGTTCTCTGACATATCTTGTTGCATACAATATTTGGTAATTAAATAACATTTTTCCTTCTCTTCATTCCACAATAATAATAGCCATCTTAATAATTAACTCTCTTTGGTTTTCTTCTTCTCTACTCTTTCAAGTGATGGTGGTTTTCACTTATTCTGGATGATTTTATATAATATTTTGGTTTTGTGAGAGGTATACAATATTCATTTGATAAACATCTTTTTATATACAATATTCATTTGATAAACATTTTTTTTCTCTTCCTTAAATATAGCATAGTAATTTTAGTTATAAAATAGTAGTATCTCCTCTTTAAATTAATCTAACATAGGAGTATTAGAGTAATTTTATGTCATTATCCTAGGTATATTTTTGTTATATGCCACTTTTGGCTCTCTATGATATAATAGCTATCTTTCTTTTCATTAAAGTATTTGGTTTACAATACACATTTTTCTACCATTTAGTATGATAGATCTGGCTCTTATTTAATAGGTAACAAATAGTTTGGCCTATACCCTAATACTACACACTTTTTATAACACAATATGGCAAATAGGTTTGCTATAGGCAATTAGTCACTTTCAATCCCTTGGGCATAATACATGATCCTTCTGATCACTAAATGAATCCGTTTATGGTAGTTATTTTTAAAATTTTTTATACACTAAATATTCCGGTGGTAAATGTTGTATACCACTATAATTTATTCTGTTCTTAACAATAATCACATTTATGGTCTACATATTTGGGGTTACATTGTGCTTTTCCACTCTATTGGGTTCATTGTTTGGGACAATTACGTTTCACAGGTATCCTTTTTCATATCTGTCTCTAGTACTACATGTTTGTGGTATCTGGCACCCTATCCCTATCATGCGGTTCTTCCACTTGGCGGCTACCAGATAGTCATTGGCTTCCCGTTTTCTTGCCTTCTTCTTCTCATCATCCTTGGTATCCATGTGTCCAGTGTACTCCTGGTCTTTGTTATTATTGACGTCTAGTACCTCTTCTAACTCTGGTTGATCGTCATTAGTTTTCTGGTTGGATTTTTCCATTGATTGGTCCCTCTTCTTCCGTAATTCCTTTATTTCTTGGGCATACCCTTCAATGATACGGTCCAGTTGTTCTTGATACCCTTTCCTTTTCTTAGAACGTTTTATTCTCCCTTTGGAAATATCTGCTTTAAGTATTTTATTGGCTATAGTCTTCTTTGTTGTAGCACATTTCTTCTCTTCGTCCATCTTCATGAAGCTCCTTCGATACTCCTTCCTATAGATTCCTTCTTCACGGTTGGTGACTGGGAAATAAATCATATTAATTAGACCGCTTCGAGTCATTTCGATTAATTCTTTTGTTACTCTAGTCTTCTTGGGACGTATTATTCTTCTTATCTTCGCCTCCTTTTCTTCCGTTTTCTTAATTATTTCGTTCCTATCTTCATGAATTTTAATTTTTAAATTCACTTGTTCGGTGTTTTTATTTCTGGGTAATTCTTGTGTCTCCACTTGATCATCACACATGGGCAGATTATTTTGTTCAAGTCTTCATTCTCGGCTACGAACTCTTCCGCTTCCTTAATTACCTGAGTGTTCTCTATACTTCCGGTATTGATCTCCTTGTCATGAATATCTTCCTGGTGTCTGTCAAGCTCATTTTCAGATAATGATGCATTTGAGTCCCCTTCATTCTCGGTTCGTTTGACATCATCTTCGGATGGCATGCTTAATTCTCCTATGGTTTCATCATTGGGTATCTCTTCAGTTTCTGAATTGCTGTCGTTTCGTAATTCTCCTCTTGTTGTCTGACCCAATTCTTCCGTATATTTCTTATTCATTTCATCCATTTTCTGGCTAATCTTATTTAATGTGGTGTTCAACTCTTCTCTTAAGGCTTTGCTGCTATCATCTATTTTATTGTTCAGGGCGTCCACGGATCTATTTGTATTGTCTATCTTTTTATTCAGGTCTTCTTTCAGCGACTCCATATTTTTACTAAAAGATTCTATATTTTTATTTAATGAGTCATTATTTCTGTTCAAGGTTTCTTCCATCTTTTTGTTATTCTTGAGACTATCTTCCTTTAATGATTCCATCATTCTCCTCATCCATTCTTGGAAGGCTGTTTCTCCTGATTGCGTGGCTCCCTCAGCTTGTCTGGGTTGGTTGTCGACCCTCACTTCTACTTCCGGTTCGACATGGGGTGTTTCTTCGGGTTGAGTTTCTATGTTATTAACGGTAATGACCTCCATCTCGTGTGTGGGTTGTGTCTCATATGTCTCTGTATCCGGTTGTACCTCTCCCACTCGGCTGTCCTTGTATCTTGTATCGTATTGATGTGTGTGTGGCATGTTTGTTCTTTTGTGTCTGCCGGGCTGATTATAATTATGAAAAATATTTTTATCTAATATCTTTTTCAGCCCCACGTTGCTGGTCGCCAATTTGTCATATATCAACCTTTTTAATGTTACTCTCCTTTAAGCCCCACTGTTGGGCTAGCCAATTTGTCATGTAACAACTTTTTTAATACTGTTTAAAATATTTAAAATATTAAAGGTTGTAGTTGTTGAAAAATTGAAAGTCACTAATTTTATAAAGTAGTTAAAATGTAGCATTAGATGTTATTAAAAGTGTGTTTACAATTGCAAAATTATAATTGTCTGAAAAGAATTCCCTTAGATAAAAAATAAAATAATTGCGTGAATATTATTTGAACACTAACGTTGTTTAAATTTAAAAATAAAGTGTACTAGCTGGTTGCTTGATGATGGTGACCGTCTTGCTGATGCAAGCAGCGAAACTCCTCCTCCAGGTTGATAGTCGTCTAAGTACGTACAGTCTAGTAACGTCTGGACAATAGAATTAATAAAATACACTTCCACGTACCTGTTCGTGTTCTCTGGAAGTTCAGAAGTTCAATAAAGCAATAAGCTGCCAAGACGGTTTACAAAACCAACTCACTTTATCTACAAGGTTAGGTTACCTTGTTTAATAATGGGCGCCACACAGGTTTATTTCGGGAAAATCCCGTGGAAAACCCATCAATAGAATCAAATAATAATTTAAAAAAAAGTTAAAATCATGTTTATTGCCCTTATGGCAATGTAATTCAACAATATTTAATCACAACTGAAGGTTGTTTTGATTCTTCTGAATGAATTATTTACCTATTTTTTAGAAATAAATTAAGTCAAGTTATGCTGCTAATAATGGGGTTTTATTTGTACCCTTGATAGTGAATTCAAACAAATATAATTAAAAGAATACATTGATGTACAATTGCAAATATTTTGTTACATACCCTATATAACTGGCTCAGAGCATAAACAATAATTCTGGTTAAGTCCAGATACTCTTTACTTTAAACATTAATATCATTTAAATCTCAGGCGTAAGTTCTTTGAAACACAAAAAAGAATGCTCATGCCTACACAATAGCTAATTATTCTCTGATATAATATCGACTAGTAATGCCTTTTAGGTTACTAATATAAAAATAAAAATAAAACCTATTTTATAGGTTCGGCGTTCGTCACACTTGATTCATGATTTACAAAGTTATATGTTGAGATCACTTATGGCTAACATCCAACTTAAATAGGATTGACAAATCCATTAAATAAATTCAGACTTGGTGTAATACAGAAAATGTTCAATGTTATGCGTCAGTACAGATTTGTTTATCAAAACATATAGGTTATGGCACTCAGTGTAATGAATAAATTGTTACCTTTGTGTTTTTAATCTTTCTATTAAAATTCAATTAAACACATCAATGATCGGATTATAATGATCATTGTTATTCACTACACACGCACATGAACAGAGAATATTGGCCCGCTTCTGACTAAAAGGACCTTATATGATATTATTTAATTATTTCTTCTGTTCGTTATTTTCCCGCACTAAATAAAATAATACTGCACTTAGACGCACTGGTTCTTTCTAGAATATCTTGTAGTTACTTTTTGTTGTTGCCGAAAAGATTCCATCGATGCACTATTACAATGAAACTATCAGTTAGAAAATTTTGATGAGACGAGCGCACCCTCCGCTCCAGATGAAAGTAAAAAGTGTCTAACGGCAATAAGCCGCTCTTCCTTATATACCCTATGCTTTGATCAGCCTTAGGCGATTGTTTTACTTATTAAACTATTTTCTGATTGGCTTAGCCAGGCGTTACGAAAGTGACATATTGTCTTTTCAACTGTCACTAACGGTTTTTTAACCGACTTTCGCCCGAATGATTGACAGCCGTCGTTGTTGTTAGTGTTGATAAACAGATTTCTTATGCATTTTGTGCAAATGATGCTAACGCCGGTCACGCACTTATTATAGTTGCGATCGGGGTCGTATCGCTATCAAGTTAAAGGATATTTTTTCCTCTTCAATTTGATATAGTTTGACACTGGTTTATTTACACTTTTACTGACATTGTTTAATAAACAATGTTCAGGTACTCGGCTTCGCGCTGTCGTCTGCTAATCGAAGCCGGCGATTACACTCTCTTATTAATATTGTTTGTGTTCCACATCGCGTTTTTTCACTTAAACGTTTATGTTAGAACACTATTATATCTGTACTGATATTTATTTACTGAATATTATGATTAAACCTTAACTTATACATTGCTATTAACTATACTTACTCACTATGACATTTTGTTTCACATTATTTTGCTCCATGCTATTAATTAACAATTGATTTATTAATCGTATATCATATTACTAATGCTTATCGCTATGTTTGGGTATAAAGATTGTTCAGTGTATGTGATTTACACTTCTAGTACTTCCTACTAATCACCTTACTGATGATTGTTTGTTTTAGGCATTGCTGAGGCATACCGTTTGTATCAGATTTATGCCTTAATAACATTTATTAGTTTACAATTCGGTACCTTGATGAGGTAGCTTATTTGTATAAGGTTCCCTCTTACAAACATTTTTACTTGTCATAAGTATATTTGGGACTGTAATACTGCTTCAATCTCATATTGTGGCCATAGCTAATCTTAGTCCTTGGCATTAATAGTTACTAGTCATAGTTGATTTATTCTCAGCCAAATGCTGATTCTGATATCACATTATTCAGATTCTTATTTAATCATTTTTATTAACATGTCACATTCCATTTAAGTTATTCACTGACTCGCTTGACAGCTTAAAGTAAATTTAATTTGTCCATTAGTTTGTGTCAGTTATAGTATGGTTGTAGTGTCAAGCAGTGTTTAGGTTTACTGCTTCTTGTGGCACTTCTTCTTCTTTCTTCTTCAGTGGTTCCTCTCTTCTTGGCTACTCTTATCATTATATTATCTATTTATATTACTGTTATGTATTTATTAAATCTGATGGTATAAGTCTAGGTTATGTAACATCTGGTCATGTTACAGCATATAGCCCTGATTTGTAGAGTTCTCAAGACCTATTGTTTTTGGTGAATATCGGTTAATGGAAAGGGGTAATTTACCTGCAACATTTTATGTTTTAACAAGGGTATTTTCTATGGCAAACGATAACAGCCGCAAATTCAAACAGAATGAAATAATTATTTGCATACAGGCCTGATTTGTAGAGTACTCAAGACCTATTGTTTTTGGTGAAGATTGGTTAAGGGAAAGGGTAGTTTACCTGAAACATTTTTTGTTGTAACAAGAGTAAAGTACTTAATTTTGATAAATAAAGTATCCTGATAAGAAGATCTTAATAATGCACTGTAGAAATGTAGATGAAATATCTATAAATGAAGAGGCTAGTTGATCGGGATGGGAGTAATTTTCTATAAATGAAAATTATAGTTGAAGGTGGAGGGGATAATGTTTTATATATGTAGTACGTTATCGGCAACAAAGAAGTAGTTTGTTGTTAAAATTCCTTCCCGTCCTGTTTGGCCGTAAACCAAAGTTTTCTGCAAAACCAGACGTTTCGGAAGTGCCATAGACTTCCATCATCAGTGAAAATCGAGTGCGATAACGTGAGGTGGTATACGTTAGTGACCACAGTACTGTGGTTAAGGCTGAAGCAGTAAGTAGAAAGAAGTAGTTTCTATGAAATATTTCATTTCAAAAATGATTTTAAATATAAATCTTAGAACATGAAAGTCATGTATGGTTCTCCATACCGATATTTTATCTTGGAAAGATTAAAATTGTAAAGTGTAAATATAAAGATTATTGACGTGTGACTGAAATTCTATTTATGATATAGTTACCTACAAAAGCACATAATGTTCCAGTGATTACCAATACTACATTATTTAAATGATTTAAATAACAGCATTGTAAATGAGATAAATGGGCAAATAACAACTAACCCAAACACACTAAGTAGTTAAATGTTCCTTGAAAAGCTATTTTATTTCAAGAAAAATGATAGGGCCTACATAGCAAAGATATTCTGATCTTAATTATCAGTAAGATAGAAAGTTTATCTCAAGTAACCTTATGAATAATAATTTGTCTCTCATTGAAATATTATTGTGTTTAATTTCAAGTGATTTTTTTTTAATATTATTGTGAACCTGCTTAAAAAAAAGAAAATGTACTAGTATATGTGACAATTTTATTGTATGCAAAATATTTTGCTTTTTTTCAAATCCTTTTACTTTTTGTAATTTTTAATTTAAATATCTAATAAAATTGTTTGTGTGTGTGTGTGTGTGTGTGTGTGTATATATATGGGGGGGGGATTAACAAAAAAAAAAGAATAAATAACAGTCCAAAATTTGCTTGGCTCTGAAAAACAATGATTGCTACAATTGGCTGATTAACTGAAATGAACATTGGACAATGTACCATTGACCTTTTATGTTCAGAAAGTTTCAGAAAAAACTCTTATTAAACATCAGTCATGAATCTATGAATGCTAAAATTATTATGAACAACTTTTAAAGTTATAGTATTTAAATAATTTGTTTAATTTGGATTTCTGTATATTTGACAAGCTACTCAACAATAACTATGCCAATTAGCCATAGTATTTCTTTAGTGCCTCATCAAAGAATGGAGACATTACTATAAGTATTCAGTTTTCCAAAATATAATCTGCTGTACCTCTTTCTTGTGATACCATGTGTTATTTCATAAATCTCATTAATGACTAGTCAATAAACAGGTCATTTTAAACTAAAACTCTGTTGTATGTAGCTTTATAGAAATCCATTTTGATTAGGACTACAAAATTACTCCTCTAGCATAAATGCAAACATTTTGCCATAAATTTAGATCAGTTCTCTCTAGCTGACCCTATGACTGAAAAACCATCAGCCATGTGTGACAGTATCTCCAAACTCTACATATCTTCAGTTGAGATAACCATGGCTTCTCTAGCGTCATTTTCAGAATGACATATATCTGTTATCTTGTCCTACTATCGTATACCTACCTTCTTCTTCTCGTTCCTCTTCTTCTTCTGGCAACACAACTCAATGTGTGTATTAGCAGGGACGGCTCGTTCTTAGGGCGCTAAGGCGCGCGCCGTCCAGTTTAAATCATATCACTAAACAATCCATTATCACCACTCGTGAAAAGTCATTATATCTTTATTTAATACTTCGGACGAGAAAATGTTTTCGTGTTAGGTAATAGCAGAAATGTTTTCGGAACAGAATCACGGCGCTCTTCCAATCGTGCCCATTTCTCCATCCCGCACTCTGTCCAAAGTTGAATGAAACTGTAAGCTTATAGGCTGTATTTCCACTGGCAATTGGCGCGTCTCCTATCGTGAGATTGGAGCAAAAAGTGACGTGATTCACTCTGTACAACTAATCGCAGACTATTGATAGTCCGAGATTTGCTCTTTTAGGTGTTTAGACTTTCTCCGCTGTGATTAATTCAGTGCAGGCATTTGTTTAGTGTTTAGGTTTTGAATGTATGTATTTATTTAATACCGTCACGAATAATTTAGGCAAATATTGTAGTGTCGAATTATTAGGTTTTGTTTTATCATTTTACCCAAGTGCCTGCAGGGAAGAAATAGAAAAGGAGATACAAGCTTCTGAATTTGTGGCAATCGAATGTGACTAGACAACCGATGTGACAAGTCACTGCATATGGTATTAGTTTTTAAATATGTGTTTAAGGGATCGGTATACGAAATGTTTTGCAGATTTCTCAGTCCTGAGGGTTAATATGCTGAAACCTTAGCAAAGTGGATAATGGACAACATAAATCGTTTTCTGCACGCATCACAGGAAACGTTAATAGCTGAGTCTTATATGGCGTTAATGTTATGTGTGGTTCTGTTGGAGGTGTACAGGCAAAAATCAGAGAAGTGTATCCGCTCGCATAATTTGTACACTGTTACACTCATCAAGTAATTTGTTATTAGAAAAAACGACAAGTGTAAACAACAAAGTTAGAGTTCTTTCTCAAATCTGTCTGCCATTCCAGCACTTTTGTCAAACTCATTTCTACGAACGAACGTTTTGGAGGAAGTAATGTAAGCCAGGTTACCCAGAGTTTCTATAACAAAATGGAATTACTACATTTGTACAATCAACATTGTGTACAAAAACCAATATAAGTTGGAAGAATGTTTTGAAATTTTGAAGAAAAGTGTACAAACAAACTCTCAGTTAATGAAGGAATGGTCACAGAAGGGCTCTTCTGAACCAAAATTTCATTTCTGGCTAATTTTTTTCTATAGAATTCTATATCACATGAACATAACATACCAATAACTACAGAGTAGGAACAAAGGCAGTGTAATGTGGCAAAGTGACATCAGAATTTTTGAAAATGAGATGTACAAAGGGAGGGAGAAAATAAATAAAATAGAAACACAAATAAACGAGGATTCCTTGAGTAACCAAAAAAAGGAACAATAATGTTGGATGCAGCACAAGAATAGGGGATGCAAAAGAAGTATGTGACATCATTATAACTCAAGTAAAAGGTAGATTTACTTACACGGGACACCTGGTGGCAGCTTAGTTAATGTCCAATGACGACTTATTTCCACTTTTTTCTACAAACTTTCAGGAAGAAAAATTTTAGCGAGTGATTCAGCATTACCCTTTCTTACAAGAGAACAAAGTTCGGAATGAATTGAAACAATTATATTAGCCTATATTATATTAAAGGCACAATAAGACTTCTTAACTTTATGAAAGAAAACAGTCTTACGTCAGTTTTCAAAGATGTATTAAAACTTATAAAAATTATCATAACTACCTCTCTGATAACTGCCAAACCTGAGCGCTGCTTTTTGACTCTGAAAAGACTAAAAACTTTCTTGAGAAATACAATGAAAAATGAGAGACTGAATGCTCTTGCGATGCTATCTATCAACAAGGAACTTGTTAAAGAAATGAAGGACTTTGATGATAGAGTGCTAGAAAAATTCATTAATTTATAGGAAAGGCGAATGGACTTTCTCTACAAATAAATGATCTGTTTAGAGTGTAGCTATCACAAAAATAATAATATAGTGTAAATATAGTGTATTACTTTTTTGTGGGAACAGTATAGACATTTTTGTGGACACTTTCGACAGTGAAGAGACTAAGAATGTGTCTAGTTATGTTTATTAATAATATCCCGGACTATCTACAGCAGCTCACAATGTTTGAGGTGAGTTGAAATTTGTATAAAGCCTGAAGGCCGCGCCCTCCAGCCTCTTAAGTCATGAGCCGCCACTGTGTATTAGCCTGCAAAATGATTCTCTTCCATTCCATCCTCTCACCACACAACCTTCTCCAGCCTCTCACGTCAAATTATCCTGTACATCATTTATCCACCTTTCCCTATGTCTTCCTCTAGTTTTTGTAGTGATTATTTTAGCTGTCTGCTATCATTCATTCCTCTTACGTGACCCACCCATTCTAATCTTCTACTCTTGATGAACTGAACTATGTCAGCACAGTGTATAATTAATCCATTTCATAATTCATTTGTATCTTCCAGGACCCATATTCAGTTTTCCCAGACACAAAGATTTTTTTCATGATTTTATGCTCACATATTTTAAGCTAATGTTCATCTGCGTTAGTTAATGTCCAGACACTACATCTACATGTCACTGTTGGTCAAATAAAACTTTTATATATAGTTAGCATTAGTCATCTAGTTAGCATCCTGTATTTGAGTGACTTTTCATAGAAGTGATAACATCTATTTTTACTTACAATACAGGACTTTATTTCATTATTACAAGAATCAGACTGGATAATCTGTGATCCCAAGTAAGATAATTGTAGAACATGTCCAATGCGTAATTTTCCAACTGTTATGTTAGCATTATTATTTGTTGCATTTATTTGGACTTCCATATACTGTACTTGGTTTTACCCTAATTTACTTTCATCCTCCTCTTTTGTGGTTCACTATCTAGTTTAACTAAATTTTCCTATAAGCCTCTTTTATTTCTGCTGATAATAGCTATGTCATAAGCATAGGCACACATGCCTGTGATGTTTTAACTCCTATGTATTCAGTTGTATCTAATTTTAGAATGGCTGCTTTCAAAACCAGGTTAAACAACATAGTGCATAGTACATCTGCTTGTTGTACCCCAGCATTTAGATTGAAGTTAGTAGTTATCTCTCCATCAACTTTTATTGCAGCTTTGGAGCCCACCAAAGTTGCTTCTATTAATTTTATATATTTTGATGGTATACCCAGAGTGTGGAGATCATTTAGCATCTTCAGATTATCAAAGCTTTCCTTTCCCTTTCCTGTTCAGGCTATCAAAGCTTGTTTCAAGTGTACACTATGATTTTTCTTGTATTTACCTTAATGTAAAATATGACCAGATGTTAAACGGTTAGGTTGAAAGCCATACTGACATTCGCTTACAGAAAACTTGGCTAGTCTGTTGTTTATAAAAGCTGAGAGAGTCTTGTATGTTACATTCAACAATGTAATACCTCTGTAATTTGTGCAGAGTATTTTTTCACCCTTCCTACATTGGCTGTGTGATTCCATATGCCTGTTCCTCTGAGATTCCCTCCTCCTTCCATATAATCATTGTCAGATCACATATTTTCCTCCATGCTTCAGCAGCTTCTCCGTTATTCCATCACTTCCTGGTACATTATGTTTTTGAGACACTTAATTACATTTTTGATTTCTTAGTACATCAAGTCTTTGATTAAAGGTTCTGAAATATGATAAATAATGTCTATTATTTCCATCAAGTCTCCTTCCAAAATATCTTCAGAGTACTTTTTTTCAACTCTGTATAATTTCACTTTTTTTTACTAAGACTTTTCCTTGCTTGTCTTTACATTCACATTACATTTAGATTGGAAATCATTTGTTATTTCTTTTAATTTTATGGTTCAACTGGTTTCTCCTTCTTCTCATCTCTCTTCCTCCTCTCCCATATCTCATTCATTCTTGATCGAAGTCTCTCCCTCCTTTTGTCAGTCCAGATGGCGCCTGTCTCCTTCTTGGGTTCCAATTCTCATTTTCTGACACTTCATTAGTTTTCTTCTTTGGGGCTTGTCTTTTGTTTTTTTTTTCTACACGTTTTTTACAACTTTTGGAATAATTCTTTTTCCATTATAATTACTTCTATTAGCCACATTTCTACTAGTTTTCTGTTGCAGGCATTTTGTCTAGCCTGCCTATTTTGTTTTACAAACATTCTATATACATCATTACACAATTCTTAATTTGTTGGGTTTCTTGTTTCTGCTACAGTATGGTTTGTGAGATTCAATAATTGAGTTCTTTATATGAGACCATTCTTCATCCATGTTATTAGAATGTCCATAATCCTACAATCTTAAATTTATTTTTCAGCGTGGTAACTCATCTTTTACATGTTCTTTACTAAAAGTCTCTACTTTACATCTTTTATTACAGTGAACCTATCCTCTTGCCACAGAGCTACTTTTTTATTCATTTTGACTCCAGCTAGATGATGGTCTGAATCACAATTTGCTCCTCAGCATGAGTGAATGTTTTTGATAGAACTACCCCATCTCTTACATGGTCTGTTTAATGCGTCTCAATTTGTTTTTGATGTTTACCATGCTTATTTATACATAACATTTCAGGGAAACCAGATATAAGACTCTAAAGTTGTTACTTGCAGCACATTGCACATCCCTAAGCCCATTGTTACTTGTCTCTTGATGCATGCTGTGCTTTCCAAAAATATGTCTGAAATGCTCTTCTTCTCCAAGCTTAGCATAGAAGTCCCCAAGTATTATGATTGCATCACATTTTGGGATTTTCTCACATATAGCTTTGTCATAAAAAGCGGCCTCTGCCTCAGTTGGTGGATACAGATTGATGAGTGCGGTGTTCTGGAATTTTCCTTTGATTCTCAAGGTATACATCCTGCTTGATACAGGTGTAAATGCTAAGATTTATTTACGAATTCTTTCATCCATTGCAAATTCAACTACACAACCTTCTTGTTTGTCTTAATTACCAGAGAAGTACACTGTGTAATTATTTTTATTAATAACACCTTTTCCCTTCCATCTGATTTCATAGATAGCCACAATATCCTTGCATATATTTGGGATTCTTCTACTACAATAATTATAGAGCCAGGTCTAAATTTCCAAGTTCCAAGCTTCAAACTACAAAAACAAGCTTGGACCGTTCTTACATGCAGTCTGTTCTGTGAAAGTAGGTTTAACTAACTCCATACTTTTACCTTTTACTTTTCAATAAGTGGAAGCATGTGGGTTCCCAAGAATAGTATAAAACCCATTAGATCAACTAAACATTTAAGAAACCAAGAAAATTAATTCAGAAGCTATTATTTGTTAATGTACTGAAATTTTTGCAATGGAAGTGGCACCTCAGGACCACCAATCAACTCAAATGTAGACAAAACTTAGAGAATATAAATTTATATGATAATACTTTGGCGTGTTATGAAACACTGAAATTTGTTTTGAGCCAAGTTTGACTTAAACTGAACCAAAAACAACATCACAATAAAACACACACACACACACACACACACACACACATACATTGTTATGTACATTGTATACCTTGATGTGTTTTTTATATTAAAAACAGAAACAGAGTTATTTTACTACTTCAAGTGTTCATTTGGATTTCACCATGGAATCCGAATAAATGCCTACATTAACACATTTTAACATTTTAGGTCCACTGGCAAGCACAATTATCAACAAGTTTGGTCCAAGAGTGGCAGTCATTTTAGGCTCAGTCTTATCAAGTTGTTGTTTATTTACCAGTGTGTTTGCAACAACTATCACTTTCTTGTACTTCACTATAGGACTTGGCACTGGTAAGTACATTCAAATCTTTGCTCAAATGCACAAATATAAGTAAATGTTAGTATAGTTTACATATTTCTCAGTAATATCATCATATGTTTTTTAAATATCACTATAATATTGATGACTCGGAACACTAAGTTTTTTATAAGTAAAAACGTAAAGTTTTACCTTACAGCCTAAACCGGCTTTCACCTATAGAAGGCTTCATCAGAGGCTGTCGTTAGTAGCGCTGTTCATCTTGTTGTTGGCGGCGAGATAGTGTTTCGAAAGATCGAAGCTGTGTGTGTGTGTGGTGAGATGTGTTCGAATAATGCGTGCGATTTGAATTGTGTCTGTTCGTTTAGGATGTCGTTTTTATTTGTTTTTGTGTGTTTGTATATTTCTAATTGTTCTAGAGTGTCTAGTTTTCGGCCTTTTGTGTGTACGTGTAGTATGTTCATGTTATTGTCGATGTTTTTATATGTGCGGTTTGCTTCAATGAGGTGGTTTGCGAAGGTAGATTCTGTAGTGGTGTGGAGTGCTTTTGTGTGTTCAATGTATCTCTGTTTGAAGCTACGTCCTGTCTGGCCTATGTAGAATTTATTGCAATTTGAACAATTTAGTTTATATACACCGGGTAGATCGAATTTGTTTTGTGCTTTGGGCATGCGTTTTGATAGTGTGTGTTCTGTTTTGTTAGTAGTTTTGTAAGCGTTTCTGTATCCTGCTTTTTGAATTTGTGGGCAATTTTTTCTGTTTGTTTGTTGATGTATGTTAGTGTTATGAATTTGTTGTTTTCTGTCTTTGTCTGTTGTTTGTTTTGTGCTTTGTGTAGGAGTTTACTGACTATTGTTCTGTCATAACCGTTAGATTCTGCTAGATATTTTATCGTGTTTAGTTCGTCTTTGTAGTCTATTTCATCTAAGGGGATGTTGTTAAGTCTATGTATCATGGTTCTAAAAGCAGCTAGTTTGTGTTGTATTGGGTGATTGGAGGTGTTGTGTATTAGTGTGTCAGTTGTAGTTGGTTTTCTGTATATACTGAATTTGTGCCTGTGTTCTAGTTTTGTGATGGAGAGGTCTAAGAAGTTTATGGTATTGTTGTGTTCATATTCGGCAGTGAAGGTTATGTTTTTATGTATTTTGTTTATGTGCGTTAGTAACTGTTCACATTGTCTTTTGTTTCCCCTGTATAGTATTAGAATGTCATCAATGTATCTGTGCCAATATAGTATTTTATGTGAGTGTCTGTCATTGTTTGTGAGTATTTTTGTTTTTTCCAAGTGTTGGAGGAAGACTTCTGCTAGAATGCTGGATATGGGGGAGCCCATGGGTAGGCCATCGTTCTGTGTGTAGTATTTATTGTTATAAGTAAAGTAGTTTTGTTTTGTGATAATGTTCAGAGTTTCTGTTATTTCATTGATAAGTTCGTTTGGTGTGTTGTTCTGTTTGAGTTTGTTTTGTAGGATGGTGATTGTTTCAGAGATGGGGATGTTTGTGTACAGGTTTTTAATGTCAAAGGAGGCTAATGTGGCGTTATGGGGGATGTGTATGTCTTTTATTTTTGTTACTAGGTCAGTGTTGTTTTTTACTGCAATGTTGTTGTCTATTTGTGTGTGTTGTCTAATAATCTAGACAAAATTATTAGACAACACACACAAATAGACAACAACATTGCAGTAAAAAACAACACTGACCTAGTAACAAAAATAAAAGACATACACATCCCCCATAACGCCACATTAGCCTCCTTTGACATTAAAAACCTGTACACAAACATCCCCATCTCTGAAACAATCACCATCCTACAAAACAAACTCAAACAGAACAACACACCAAACGAACTTATCAATGAAATAACAGAAACTCTGAACATTATCACAAAACAAAACTACTTTACTTATAACAATAAATACTACACACAGAACGATGGCCTACCCATGGGCTCCCCCATATCCAGCATTCTAGCAGAAGTCTTCCTCCAACACTTGGAAAAAACAAAAATACTCACAAACAATGACAGACGCTCACATAAAATACTATATTGGCACAGATACATTGATGACATTCTAATACTATACAGGGGAAACAAAAGACAATGTGAACAGTTACTAACGCACATAAACAAAATACATAAAAACATAACCTTCACTGCCGAATATGAACACAACAATACCATAAACTTCTTAGACCTCTCCATCACAAAACTAGAACACAGGCACAAATTCAGTATATACAGAAAACCAACTACAACTGACACACTAATACACAACACCTCCAATCATCCAATACAACACAAACTAGCTGCTTTTAGAACCATGATACATAGACTTAACAACATCCCCTTAGATGAAATAGACTACAAAGACGAACTAAACACGATAAAATATCTAGCAGAATCTAACGGTTATGACAGAACAATAGTCAGTAAACTCCTACACAAAACAAACAACAGACAAAGACAGAAAACAACAAATTCATAACACTAACATACATCAACAAACAAACAGAAAAAATTGCCCACAAATTCAAAAAAGCAGGATACAGAATCGCTTACAAAACTACTAACAAAACAGAACACACACTATCAAAACGCATGCCCAAAGCACAAAACAAATTCGATCTACCCGGTGTATATAAACTAAATTTTTCAAATTGCAATAAATTCTACATAGGCCAGACAGGACGTAGCTTCAAACAGAGATACATTGAACACACAAAAGCACTCCACACCACTACAGAATCTACCTTCGCAAACCACCTCATTGAAGCAAACCACACATATAAAAACATTGACAATAACATGAACATACTACACGTACACACAAAAGGCCGAAAACTAGACACTCTAGAACAATTAGAAATATACAAACACACAAAAACAAATAAAAACGACATCCTAAACGAACAGACACAATTCAAATCGCACGCATTATTTGAACACATCTCACCACACACACACAGCTTCGATCTTTCGAAACACTATCTCGTCGCCAACAACAAGATGAACAGCGCTACTAACGACAGCCTCTGATGAAGCCTTCTATAGGTGAAAGCCGGTTTAGGCTGTAAGGTAAAACTTTACGTTTTTACTTATAAAAAACTTAGTGTTCTGAGTCGTCAATATTATAGTGATATTTAGTTAAGTAACGGACATGTCATGGACAACGAAATCCAAGAATATGTTTTTTCTTGCATGTACTTTTAATATCAATCATTACTACATTGTAGTCAGCAGTAGAGTATGTTTAACTATGGTGAATAATTTTCTGAATATTTAATGGTAATAAAGTTGTGTTAGTGGTTATAATCAGAAACAGAATTAACACTGTTGCACACCACTATAGAAAAATTATTCCAATTAGCGCTTTCAAGCTTCACAGCTCATCAGCAGATCGGAATTAACAATAATGGAACTATACAACTTCTTTACACCCCCACTTGTTCCACAGCGTGTACACACTTTTGCTAAACAAGACCCTAAGTTAAACACCCCTTCTGGCTATTAGTAACTAGCGAGTTTAGTCACCCGCATCAGTACCTTCACACCTCTTTCTAGTACTTCTGTGTATATGTGTGTCATGTGTGTGTGTGTGTGTGTGTGTGTGTGTGTGTGTGCGTGCGTGCGTGCGTGCGTGCGTGCGTGTGCTTGTTTTATATGTACATTCTTTTCAATATCTAACGTTTTAAAGCCTCTCTCATTCATATTTTTAACTGTAACTTCCTTTTTGCCACAGTTTTAGAATGCAATATATTGTCAAATATTAAGGAAAAAAGTTAATAGCAAACATGGAATGTTTTTGAAATAAGGGTGAGTGACCGGACAGTAGTGATAGGACATAAAAATGATATCCTGCCGGACATAGGCAGTGATAGGACAGGACAAAAAGGGTGTTTACCTATATTGTTGTTTGCATTGAATTTTTGAAAGAAATAGAGAAGGTTTGACAATATATCGCATTCTAAAACTGTGGCAAAAAGGAACATGCCACAGTTAAAAGTATGAATGGGAGAGGTTTTAAAACGTTAGATATTGAAAAGAAAGTACACACAAAACAACCACATACACACAACACACATTCACACAGAATGTACTAGAAAGAGGTGTGAAGGTACTGACGCTGGTGACTGAATTCGCTAGTTACTAATAGCCAGAAGGGGTGTTTAACTTAGGACTTGTTTGTGAAAGTGTGTATGCGCTGTGGGGCAAGTGGGAGTATAAAGAATTTGTCCATTATTGTTATTTCCAATCTGATGATGAGCTGTGAAGCTTGAAAGCGCTAATTGGAATAATTTTTCTACAGTGGTGTGCAACAATGTTAATTCTGTTTGGGAATAATTCTCTGTGCAGTGTTTCAATTTTCTTTTTAAATTTGATCATGTTCCTATCTAAGGGATCCTTTATTTACCTACCGATACATTGGCTTACAAAGCTTAAAATCAATTCTCACATTTTGAAACACGACTTTCCTTTGTCTATCCATAAGTCTTCTGGCAAGTCTCTATTTCTGATTTTTATCACCCTTTGATGTTCATATTTATATTTGTTTATGTAGTTGTTTGTCTATTATTCTCTACACATAGTTATATCACTTTAATTGCTTACTATTGATGCCACCAACTACTGTGTGAGTTATTCCTATCATCTTCAAATTCTGAACTATCTGTTAATTTTTATTCTCTCCCTCTTTTATTTCTCTGCTACTATGTTCCAGCTACCAGTTTAAATTATGTTTTTGTTTCTATTTTCCATACTTCATTTCCATACATAACAATACTTTTTGTGATGTAAATTTTTTGTTTGTTTGTTTTGGATATAATCCAGTCCTACAGCATTCCATTCACCACTGATATCACTTTTGTGGACAGAATATTTTCTCTATCTGATGTTTCATGTTTCTTAATGTACCAGTATCATAGTGGGATATTTTTATTTTTGAATATTTATATTTTTACAGTCATTAATGCTCTGTCCATTCAAAATCTGTATAATATTTACCTTATTTCTTCTGTCGTGTGACTTCGTTTTGCGTTACTACCAATACTACTACTACTACTACCACTACCACTACTACTACTACTACTACTACCACTACCACTACCACTACCACTAGTACTACTACTACTACTACTACTACTACTACTACTACTTCATTACTACCCTTTAATGTATTCTTTATTGATTGTTGGTTTATTATGTTTATGATTTTTTGTGATAATTGTTGTCAATGTGTAATATACTACAGGTATCTTGTACAAATAGGCCCATCCACTGAGGGTCTATGAATAATGAGGCATGCCAAATTATTCTTTATTCTCGTCTTTCCAACTGAGAATTGACATCACGGAGAGGGTGAAATGTTTGGTATACTACTTGTGTAACAGGCCATGATTATTAAACAAGAAAGTATTGTTATTAACAATAGATAATGGCATTAAAAATTGTAAACAAAAGTTAACACAAATTTCATAAGGTAAATGACTTTAGTTGACTAATAAAATGTATTTATGTTTTTCAGGCTCAGGATTTTGTATTATAAATTTGGCTGGTGTTGTAATTGTATCTGAATACTTTGATAAGAAAAGGTCATTTGCTGTAGGAATAGCTCTCTCGGGCTCTGGTATTGGAACCTTTGTTCTTGGGCCTACTATAGGCTGGATTATTGGCAGACATGGATGGCAGATGGCAGTTGCATTTTCTACTGCACTAGTGACGTGTTGTATTATTCTAAGTTTATTGTTTTCTCCTATAAAACAAAATAAGAGTCTTGGAAAAACAATTGACGATGAAGCTGCAGAAAGAAGTATACAGAACCAGGATGCATACGAAGATCTGGATCTTAAAATATCTCTATTGAAAGAACCAGTGTTCATAATATTTACAATATCAAGTTTCTTAACCAGTTTTGGATTTGCTATTCCATA
This sequence comes from Magicicada septendecula, assembly GCA_034769895.1. NCBI lineage: Eukaryota > Metazoa > Arthropoda > Insecta > Hemiptera > Cicadidae > Magicicada > Magicicada septendecula. The sequence goes on from CM068375.1 coordinate 306,187,897, forward strand.
CATTTACATAGTGGTAAGTGTTGTTATTGTTTACATATTTCTATATAGACAGCCTTACTCTGGGAGGCCTCACATCTTGTATATAAAAAAATGTTCTTAACTAACTTCTGTCATTGAGAGATAAAATATAGACACATGCATATTTCATTAATAAAAGTTTATGGGAAAGAGTTTTTGTCTATGCTTTCAATACATTTAGTTTTCTTCAAAATTATTTAAAAAGTACCTTCATCTCCAGAGGTACTTAAATGGATGAAATATAAAGTATTTCAAGCTTGATCATAAACTTAAATGTGAGCATTCCAATGACGAAGTTGATTGCAAAGCCTTTAAAAATACTGAAGAGATGAAAAAGTGGGCAAAACAAAAAATTAATTTGAAAGAGCTTGAGACAGAAATTGTTTTAAGAAAAAAATTGAATTAAGAACGCTCTGCTATCATTTAACCGATAATGTATGGTTCACAGCTTTGCTAAACATTAGTGGACTGTTTGTAATGTAGTTGAATACTACCAGTACATAATTTAAGCTGACTTCAAAACATAATTTAAGCTGATATAAAACTTCTGTTCAAACATTTATATTGTATTCCAGTGTTCTTTCACACAGGTGTTTTATTTTTAGTCATTAGTTGGCTTAGGGCTATAAATATTCAACATTAATACTATTTATGTTACTTGTCACTTGAAGAAATATAGTCATTGTTTATACTTTAGGTTTACAAGTTAGTCTTACAAAACTAAAAGTATGGTATCATTATGTATTTAATATATTCAGTATCCACTAATAACGTGTATATATATTTATGAGGGTAGGTTGAAAAGTCAATGAGTTATTTACTCTTATCTAAAATTGAACTTTTTTCTTGTGAAAACTTACTTTTTTCGTCGGACGCGTTTCGGCGTACATATCCGCCTTCTTCAGCTTTTATTCAGACTGCCATCATTTCGTAACGGTTGTTGTGTGGAAAGTGTAGTGGGGGTGGTGTGTGGAGGAAGGGGATTGGCGCAGGGATTCAACTTGATGTTTGTTTTTTGTAAAATTGTGTCAAAAAGTGTATGTGATTTATATTGTAATTGATCGTTGAGTATGTTGTTTGGTTGTGTTGTGTGGTGTTTATATATTTCGTATTGTTCGGTTGTGTTGAGTTTTCGACCTTTAGGTAAGTAATGTAAAATTTCGAGATTAGTGTCTATGTTGGTGTAACTGTGGTTTTCTGTGTGTATGTGTTGTTGGTTACAAATGCGGAGTGTATATTGTTGTTGGTTAGAGCTTTTAAGTGTTCAGAATAACGGGATGAAAAAGATCTTCCTGTCTGGCCGATGTAGAAACTATTGCAGTCATTACAATTTAATTTGTAAACACCTGTTTTGTTATATTTGTCTATGTCTGTGTTTGTATTATTGATGTGTTTTTTAATGGTATTGGTTGTTCTGTATGCTATTTTGTATTTGTGTTTTCTGAATGTGTTGGCGATTTTGTGTGTGTATGAGTTGTGGTATGTGTGTGTGATGTATTTATTGTGTTGTTTGTTGATGGTATTTTGTGTTTTGTTGTTTTTGTTTTTGATGCGTTTGTGTAGTGTGTTTATTAAATTAGGGTTGTAACCGTTTTTGATTGCTATGTATTTTATTGTGTTGAGTTCGTCGGTGTAATCTTGTTTATTTAAGGGTATTTTAGTTAGTCTATGGAGCATTAGTTAGTTATTTACTATTAGTCTGACAGACCTCCATGGTACTGTACGTGCCTCAAGCATTGTTTCAACAGTGGATAGTTTGGAAAGTTCTGGTGTGATTAAACACTTTTCTTTTAAAGGGTTAAACACAAAAGATACAAAGAAGGAGCTGGATTCAACGTTTGGGGACTCCTCTCTATCAAATACAATAGTTAAGCACTGGATTTCTGTATTTAAAATTAATCAGATGAGCCAAACTAATGAACAATGCAGTGGACACCCCATGAAATGATTATGCTAGAAAGAATTGAAAAAAATCTACAAGAGTGCTTTGGCAGATCACAGAGTGAAACCCATTCATAAAATTTAATGAAAACTATGTCACACACACACACACACACACACACACACACACACACACACACACACACACACACACACACACACACACACACACACACACAACACAACACAACACAACACAAGACATCTAAACTCACATGAACATGCACACCTCAAAGTTTTGTGTATTTACTTTTGTTTGTCACCTGTATATTATATAACTACTAAATAATATAGAATATAGAACTTTCACTTGTGAAACTTACTTGTTTTTTCTTCCCGTACGCGTTTCGGCGTGGTGTGCACCTTTGTCAGCAGTTTGCGACAGACTGGCCAGTAACTCGTAACGGTTTTTATTTGGAAGGTTTAGTGGGGGTGGTGTGTGGAGGAGGGGGATTGGCGCGGGGATCCAAATTATTGTTAGTTTTATGTATAATTGTGTCAAAAAGTGTGTGTGATTTATAGTTTAATTGGTCGTTAAGTATGTTGTTTGGTTGTGTTTTGTAGTGTTTGTATATTTCATATTGTTCTGCTGTGTTAAGTTTTCGACTTTTGGGTAAGTAGTGTAATATCTCAAGATTAGTATCTATGTTGGTGTAGCTGTGGTTTTTTGTGTGTATGTGTGTGGCAAACACAGAATGTATATTGTTGTTGGATAAAGCTTTTAGGTGTTCAGAGTAATGAGATGAAAAAGATCTTCCCTTCTGGCCTATATAGAAACTATTGCAATCATTATAATTTAATTTGTAAACACCTGTTTTGTTGTATTTGTCTATGTCCGAGTTTGTATCATTGATGTGTTTTTTGACGGTATTGTTTGTTCTGTATGCTATTTTGTACTTGTGTTTCCTGAATGTGTTGGCGATTTTGTGTGTGTTGGAATTATGGTATGTGAGTGTGATGTATTTAGTTTGTTGTGTGTTGTTGGTATTTAGTGTTTTGTTGTTTTTGTTTATGATGTGTTTGTGTAGTTTGTTTATTAAATTAGGGTTGTATCCGTTTTTATTGCTATATATTTGATTGTGTTAAGTTCATCGTTATAGTCCTGTTTACTTAATGGTATTTAAAATACCGTATTTTAGTTAGTCTATGGAGCATATGGTTGAAGGCCGCATGTTTATGTTGTGTTGGATGGTTTGATGTGTTGTGTATAACCATGTCAGTTGTGGTTGGTTTTCTGTATATTTTATACGTGTGTGTATTGTTTGTTTTGTTAATTGTTAGTCCATAAAATTTATACTATTGTTTTGTTCTATTTCCAGTGTAAATTTTAGCTTGTGGTGTATTGTGTTTATGTATTTGTGGAAGTTTTCGACCTGCCTTGTATTGCCATTGAATAAATCATCCACATACCTGTGCCAATAAATGATTTTGTTGGTGTATTTGTTGTTGTTTATTATGTGGTTCTGTTCTATATTGTGTATAAATATTTCTGCCAGTATTCCTGATATGGGGGATCCCATCGGGAGACCGTCTGTTTGTGTGTATATCTTGTTGTTGTATGTGAAGTAATTTTGCTCTGTAATTATTTTGGTGAGTGTGATGATCTCATGTATGTTCTAGTGTTTGTATGGTTTCTTTAATGAGTACATTGGTGTATAAACAAGTAAGTTTCACAAGTGAAAGTTCTATATTATTTGGTACTGTGAAAAAAGAAAAAAGAAGATGAACAATCAAAACAACTATATAAATACTGTTGTGTGTTTTAACTCTCTGTCAGTTGTGGGACAGAGTGTGTTTGATCATTTATTTTAGATGTTTTAGTTTTAAGTTTCATGGCTACTGATTTGTTGTGTAGCTGAAATGCCGTTTACTAGACTCCACTACTGCTTAATAAAAAAAAGCAGTGATGAAAAAAGCCATCTTACTAGTAGGCCTAACATCAGTAACTCATCACTAACGTCAAAATATGTTTAATTATAGCTTTAATTATTAAAACAAAGAAAATGAGGAATAAACTAAACTATGCCTCAACTATACCTCAACTATGCTATTAACTGAGTCTTGCCTTCCATGAGTACAAAAGCTGGGCCTTTTGTCAGAACCCTACTGAAAGTACTGAAATGCCATAGTAAATATTCGTGAAAATTTTTGTATGTTCAAAATCTCAATAAAATTTAGCTGATTCTGAAAAATATAACAAACAATTAGTCTTGGTTATCAGCATATTAACTTGCACACAATTTTCAAGAGTGAAGAAAAATTATTTTTACTTCTCAATAAATTGATGGTTACAGTGGTTTACCTTAGAACCATCAGTGATATAATTTGTATGTATGATGTAATCTGAACAAAGTAGAATTTTTATTGTCTTTTTTAATTTTGCTATAAATATCCAGTTTCAATATTTTACAATTCAGTTTTTCTAGGCTCAAGCAGAGGAAAAAGGTGTGTTATCTGAGTTGTCTAGTTACATAGTATCAGCAATTGGCATATCCAATATGACTGGAAGACTCGTGCTTGGCTACTTATCAGACAAAGTAAATCCATTCAATCTCTATAGGATATGTCTTCTAATTTGTGGTTTAAGTAAGTAACTCTACATAGTATCAATATTATTCCTTCCAGATTCTATTAAATAGAGGAGCTACTGTCTATTTGTGTGAAGGTACAGTAATATTAAAATTATAGTAACATGTCGTTTTTTCCATTACAGGCACAGTACTGAGCATCCTCTGCTTCACTTTCACACATTTTCTGGTGTATGCAGTAGTATTTGGATTCACAATAGCAGCATATACAGGATTCACAGCTATCGTCTTGATTCAGTTGCTAGGATTAAATAGACTCACAAGTGCGTTTGGTCTCCTGCTTTTCTTCCAAGGGATAGCTTCTCTCATTGGACCTCCATTCACTGGTAAAAATGTAAACCAACTTTTCCATAGTTAATATGTAATATATAATATATAATAAAAATGTAATTAACAAATAGTGTGATTCACAAAGTTTTTCACCTCCACTTACAGAGCTTTTTTGAATACTGGGTTTTGTTGTCCAAGATGTGTCCAAGTATCACTAACGATTTGCAAACGCTATTTCTACATGGGGCAGTAGATTTTAGATAAAACTGAAAAAATCTTTACCTTATTGCCTGAGCCTAGTGTAAAGTATGTTGTTGTGTATTTGTGTATGCATATACTTTCACAACACAGACACAACAATGATCTTTCAAACAACAGTGCCATCTCCAAAAATAGAACTGTCTACACTCCTAGCATCGGCCTCTGATGAAGCTCACAATGAGCAAAAGCTGGCTCAGGCAAAAAGGTAAAAATTTATTAAATTTTTATCTAAAATACTAGTGTTCTGCATTGAATAGTGTTTCAAAGTTATTATACATACTTTTTATTTTATGATCAGAGAATACAGTTGTCTGCATGCTCTAATGACAGTTTACTACACCAAATAACTGGTACACTTCTGTAAAGTTACCAAATTATTCATATACAGCACTCAAAACTTATTGATACTGTATTGTAAAATTATGAAACAAAAATTTCTTTAAAAAATTTTATTACCACATTTTTTTACCTTTGAGACCAATAACGTAAAAATCATTGGCAGGCGGTAACTTGAAAAGTTTTCAATGAAAACAAATAATTTCCAGAGATTTGGATGGATGGTATTTTGTTCTTTATTTTAACCCACAGAACAAGCTCTGAAAGTTGCTAAAAACTTCACTGTGTGTTAGGTTTTAAAGATTGTAAACAAAAATAGGAAAAAGTCTGAAGACTTATCATTTCGTCCTGTGAGATAGGACACTGTTCTTTGAGTAAACTAAAACAAAATTTAGGAACAACATGAGGCACAAATGGAAGAATTGATTAGGAAGAAGAAAAACACATAATTGAAGATAACTCTGCAGGTTAAGTGGAAACATGTGGTTTTTTAATCAGTGAACCAATTTGTCACTGATTAAATGTCACTGAATATTGTTTTATTTGTCAATAGCCTGGCAGCTTTATCAACAAATGACTGGCTCTGAAATTGTAAAGAAACATTCTGATGAACCAAAAAGAGGCATTTTGAATAACTTTCCTGGTTTGTGAAATTGTATTTTTAGTATGCATGAGTTTAAACTGCGTGTAGTTCAGCACCAACCTGTTGTTACAGTGTCAAGCTGGTATATAACTTGGAGGAACAATTTTTTTGTTTGTGTTTGGTTATTACATAATTAATTAAAAGATAATATTTTATGTGTGTATACATAATATAACAGAAACAGAGAGGCAACAAATTCTTGTGACATAGTTGGTACTGGCTGTGTTTAGACATGTTATTGTTTTTTGTATTGGCCAACTGAGGACCAGATGCCAATTTCAGTTCTTTACTCTCTGTTCTTTTCTTTTCCTCCAATATTCTTTCATCTTTTCACTGTGTCTCTTCTTCCTGTCTTCAGTCTACTTTGAACGTGCGTTTTTCTATCTCCTACCCTGGACTCCTTCCATTTTTAACACTTTTGCCCGAAAAACTTCTCTTTCAATTGCTGTTATAGTTTTATTCATTACAGTCTTCTTCTTTTAGTGTCCTGCCTAATCAGGCGTTGGCAACTCTCATTTCAATTATGTCTTTATATTTTTCTTTGTCTAGGTTCTTCAGCAGTTAGGCCTGACCAGTAAAGGAGGTTACGGAGCCAAGATAGTTTTACTTCTATTTTCCCATTTAGAATATCCTTAGTAGGGCATATTGGAGTCCTTTTTTTATATGTCCCAATTATGCAAATTTTCTTCTTTTGATAGTTGCAAGTAATCAGATCTTTTGTCCCATTCTGTTAAATGTGGTGTCATTTCTAGCGTGGCTTGCCCAGGCAATGTGTCTATAGAGCCACATTCAAAAGCATTAATAAGATCTACAGTATTTTGTTTTAGTGTCCATGTCTCACATGAATATAGGAGGACAGGTTACAAACAGCATCTACAACTCACTCTCTGAGACAGAGGCCTGGTGTTCTTTTAGTGAGAAATGACTTTATTTTGAGAACCACGGACCAAGCTGTTTTGATTCTTGCTTTGATCTCCTGATCAGATCCAAGGATTGATTGATCCAGAACCCATAATATTTATTCATCATTGATGTATAAATTTAAGCGAACAGAGCAAATTAAATAAATAATCGGTAGTTAAGTTCAAATAAATGTAAGGCAGCAAATGCTTATTGATTTTGTTAAAGTTTGAAACATTTTGGGGGAAAGTCAGATAAATTATAATAAAGTTTAATTTACTTCTGTGCAAATACAGTAAATAAAATTACATATTAAAATACACTTTTGGACCTAATTAATATGTATACTTATAAGGCTGAACACAATTTTATATACTGTATATTAATAATATAACTTAAAAATTTGCAATATATATGTATAAGTAAAGTAGGACCACAAATCTTATTTTGTAAAATACGTTCTTCTTCTTCTTCTTCTTCAAGGATTAGGCTTGCAGCCTGTTCCGTCTTCACACCCACCATTTTTTGGTCTTCTTCTATCTTGTTCTCCAAGAGGCTTATATTGGATTATCTTTTTTTTTGTATTCTCAAGTCACCCATTCTATTTATGTGTTGTAACTAGAGTACCCTGCGTAAAAGTAGTCCCTTCAAGGTCACTCACTTTCACTGCTTCTCCCTGTCACCTCCATGCCCCTCGCCCAGTGTTGTTGCCGGCTACTACATTGTGTAATGTTTTAGCAGTGATACGTAAGCAAATTTGATACATCCACCGTATATGGCTCATTTCAAATTTATTTATGCGTATCGCGTAAATGAATTTTATTGTCAGGAATAATTAGTTGTGGGTAACATAACTCAGTTAAATGCTGGGCGCCAATATTTGAGCTATAAAAATTTGTATGAGTCGGCAGCATATTTTTTGTTGTCGTGTAAATATCACGTAAGAATTTCTGTGTTTACGTTTCTCCTCTTTCTTTGCTTCTTTTGTTACGATTTGCACTTCTTTGAAACTACAATCTATACTGCGCTGGTTTTTCTTATGTTAGAATCTAAAGCTTTTAGCAATACACACCCTAACTTTACGAAGTACCATTAGGTCAGTTACTTTATGTTTTCCATACAGTGAACTTACTTATTTAAAGTTTTACTGTTTTCTTCATAGCGGTTATCCTACAGACTGACAGTTGTCTGAGAACGCTGACCTTGCCTGCTATTATCGCTTTAATTTTTTCATACTCACGGTCTTTCCCCTTTTGTAAATGAACCTGTTTTTGTTCTCTGCACGGTCGCTCCTAAGCCATATGGTTCAGAAGTTCTGTTAGGTATATGTACACTTTTGGTATGCAAATTGCGTATACCCTGTCAGCATGTCTTTTCGGTCTGACACTTTTATAAATGCCTTTATCATTTTTACACTCCCCTCAAAACTGTGTATGTTTACTGGCCGCCCTACTACCTTTCTTCTGTTGCACAAAGACAAATAGGACTGAGCAATTTCTGTAAACAAAATTGCCGCTGTTGTGGCAAAAGCCAATCCCATTTCAGTTACAGTTACAATTCGTATTGTTTTTGTAAAATTATCTTTATTTTCTTAAGAAATTCAATTCGTTTTCGCGTTTATACATACTATTATTTTTATGCTGCTTGTGCATGTAACGTCTTATACTATAGTGCTGATTTTTTTACTTAATTATTAATGACAGCAGCGCAGGGAATAAAAATATAATATTTTTATATATATACACAAACTTTCACTAGTGAACACTTACTTTTTGTTTTATGTCCCAAACATTTCGATGTGGTGTCCATCTTCCTCAGTGGGATTTGAATACAGAGTGTCAGTACAAAGTAACCGTTATGGGTTGTAGGTGTGTGTAGTGGGGGTTGCTGGTGGGGGGAATTGGCGCTGGGATTCAAAGTGTGTGTTTGAACAAGTGTATCAAAAAGTATATGTGATCTATAGTGTAATTGGTCATTTAATATGTTGTTTGGTTGTAGTGTGTGATGTCTGTATATTTCATATTGTTCTGCTGTGTTTAGTTTTCTACTTTTAGGTAAGTAGTGTAGTATTTCCATGTTGTGTTCAATGTTTGTGTAACCGTGGTTTCCATTTTGTAAATGTGTGGCGAAAGTGGAGTGTGTGTAGTTTGTGGTGAGGGCTTTTAAATGTTCAGAGTATCTTGAGGAAAAAGATCTTCCTGTCTGGCCGATGTAGAACTGGTTACAATCACTGCAGTTTAATTTTTAGACACCTGTTTTGTTGTATGTGTCTGTGTCTTTGTTAGTATTATTTATGTGTTTCCTGATGGTGTTATTAGTCCTGTATGCTACTTTATAATTGTGTTTCCTGAATGTGTTAGCAATTTTGTGTGTGTTGGAATTGTAGTATGTGAGTGTGATGTATTCACTGGGTTGTGTACTGTTGGTTTTATGTATTTTACATTTTGTGTTTAGGATGCGTTTGTGTAGTTTTTTATTAAATTGGGATTGTATCCATTTTTGACAGCTATGTATTTGATTGTGTTGAGTTCTTCTTGGTAGTCATGTGTGTTTTGGGTATTGAAGTGAGTCTATGGAGCATGTAGTTGAAAGCTGCATGTTTGTGTTGAGTTGGGTGGTTGGATGAGTTATGTATGACCATGTCTGTTGTGGTGGGTTTTCTGTATATTTTGTATGTGTGTGTGTTGTTTGTTTTGGTAATTGTAAGGTCCAGGAAGTTTATGCTATTGTTTTGTTCTAAATCTAGTGTGAATTTTAATTTTTTGTGTATAGTGTTAATGTATTTGTAGAAATTTTCAAGTTGTCTTTTGTTGCCCTTGTATAGGAGTAAAATGTCATCAACATGTCTGTGCTAATATATGATTTTGTTATTGTTTAATATGTGTTCTTGTTCTATGGTATGTATGAATATTTCGGCTAGTATTCCTCCCTATAGGGGAGCCCATGGGTAGTCCATCTGTTTGTGTGTAAATCATGTTATTGTGTGAGAAATAATTTTGTTTGGTGATAGTTTTGGTGAGATGGATGATCTCTTTTATGTGTGTTATTTAGTTTTAGTAAGTGTTCTAATGTTGTTATAGTTTCTTTTATGGGTACATTGGTGTATAGGTTTGTTATGTCAAAAGAAGCTAGTGTTGAATTGTGTGGAATGTGGACATGTTGTGTTTTATTCACCAGATCTAAATTATTTTTGACGGTGGTGTTGTTAGTTAAATTTATGTTGTTTCTGATTAATTTATCTAAGTGTCTAGCTATTTTGTGTGCGGGTGCTTGTGTGTTGTTTATAAGTGGTCTGATGGGGATATTAGGTTTGTGTATTTTTGGTAGTGCATTCAGTGTAGGGGGGTTTGGTTTAATTTGTTTCAGATATTTGATGTTGTCAGGTGTGATTATGTGTTTTGTGTTATTTATGATTTTATTTATTTGTCTGTGATATTTTCTGGTGGAGTCTATATTTAATTTGGTTATGTTGTTTTCAGTAAAAAATGTTTCGATTTTGTTATTTAGATCCTGTTTTTCTATTATAATGTTTATGTTACCTTTATCTGCTTTGAGTATGGTTAGGTTGTGTTCTTGTAATTTATGTTTCATATTTTTTAGTGTTTGGATTTCGTTATTATGGTGTTTTTGTTCGTGTTGTTGTGTGTGTTGTAATTTGCGTTTTATGTCGTGTCGTATAGTGTCTTGGTTGTTGTTATGCGTGTGTTGTATGGCCGTTTCAGCATCTATGACTATGTCGCGTATATACCTTTTATTATTGTTGTTATTGGTTGTGTTGTTTCTTAAATTGTGTTTTAGGCCTCTATCTAATAGGGTTATTTCTGCTTTAGTGAAATTGGTCTTTGTTATATTTACTGTACGTGTGTGAAATTTGTGTGTCGGTGTAGGTACTGTTTCGTTTCTGCGTGTTAAGATGCTATTGATTTTCCTGTTTTGTCTTTCTTGTAATTTTGATTGGAGTTTATCTATGTTGTTCCGTGTATGTTGTATTATGTTTTCGAGTTCTATGTGGTATAATATTTGTGTAAGTTTTACGTGTAGGTTGTATGCTGTTTTGTTTAGTGTATCTTTTTTGTAGTATAAATCGTTGATTATATTGTCCAGGTGTATTTTTTCGGCTTTACATTTGGTTTGTAGTGCGGCGTGTGTGTTATTTTTTATTGTGATTTGTGCATGTGTGGGTATGATGTTGTGTTTGCGGCATGTTTTGTTGTATGCGATGTTCAGGGAAGTTTTTGTTACCTGTACTCTGACATAATATTTTTCGGAGTCACGAATAGTGCGGTGTTTCTTCAATAATTTAACGGGCAAGCTTAAAAAACAGGATGCGAACAAAAATTCGTTCAAACAAATTATAGCTGATGCGTCGCATTGAATGTTATGTATAAGTTATGGAAATTAATTGTTAATTAATTATTAACAATGTCTTAATTGTGATGTAATTATTATTAACAATTATTAACAATGTATTCTAATGTATGTATTAGAAACTTTCTCACTGTAAAATGTTATGTAAACAAAATACAGTAAAGTGCAAGTTAACCAGCAAAAATATCTTACATTACTCTATCTTACAAAATCAGAACAACTGTGTGATACTCGTAAGTTTTAACATGTTTTTTACTTTAAATAACATTAAATTTTATCTATAAAATGACTGCTGTAGGCATCTATAAACCTTCAAAATGTGTCGTTGGTTTTTCAGTCTTCTATTGTCATTGACTTTTGAATTTTCAATGGTTTAAAGTACAAAAAATTATTTTAATTGTGATTTTAATGGAAGCCTCATTGACAACAACAAAGTAAATATTTAATTTAAAAATCACTTTGTTATATTCTTTACATTAAGTAAGCCTACTTACTAGTGTAGCATTTTTCGGAAGAAAGGAAAACTGTTGCTTAGTGGCAACGCTGAGATATAGTGCCCTAGTTGAGCTTCTGCAAAGACACTCCACCAAGAATTAATGAGGAAAGCAAATAAACAAACAAAAAAGTATGGGCACATCTCCTTGGGTTTGTCCTATAATGAGAGGAAAAGAAAAAGAAGCCCAAAACCAGACAAACTGCCCTCATCTGCAAGGGTGGATGAGGAAGATAGCATTCTTTTGATGCATTGGAATGCCAGATCCTTGAGAGGGAAAGCAGAGGAGTTGAAGAGAGTGATCACTGAACGTAATGCAAGGATCATATGCATACAGGAGTCCTCACTACCATCGAACAACGCCTATCATCCTAAATTCAAAAACTTTCAAATGATTAACTTATCGCGAGAAAACGGCTGTGGAGGTGGATTGGTCACACTTGTCCACGATTCCCTGCATGTGGAGGATTGTATGATGAGTTTGGGCAAGAACTTAGAATACATCAAGATGAAAATAAGAGCTACAAAGGACTATGTTTTCACACTGGTAAATGCATACATACTGTCACAGGGCCTGCAGGAGGGGGATCTGAGTGCAATCACGCCGGACAGTCGGAACTTTATGATGGTGGGTGACTTCAACAGTAAGCATTCGAGCTGGAATGACGGGCCCGAAAATGGAAATGGCTCAATTCTTTTCAAGTGGATTCAAACGCACAACATCATTCTCAAAAATAAAAAGAAAGAAGCTACCTACCAGTCTCCTTCCACAAGCACTTTAAGCATCCTGGACCTGACCTTGGTGTCACCACCCTTCGACAAAACAATAAAACACTGGAGCATTGGAGAGGACCTGGGAAGTGACCATTTTCCGATTTATTGTGAACTTGGGCTATCAAGAAGGTTGGTTATTAACCTTTCTGTTGCACACAGCAAATACAATGTTAGGAAAGCAAATTGGGAAGCTTTCAAAACTGCAACAGGAGAAATAGATTGCAAGGACTGCACTGTTCAGGAAATTGAGAAGGCACTACTCATATCTGCTGAAAAGGCGATACCCAAAAATAAGCTTCAAAACAAAAACAAAACCATATGAACAACTGGTGGAATAAAGAAACAGGAGATCTTAGAAACGAAAGGCAGAGAGCGAGGAAAAAGTGGAAACAGAAACGTACAAATAAACATCATGAGGTGTACAACAAATGTAATGCCGCTCTGAGAAAATCAATTTTAACAGCAAAGCGAAAGGCCTGGAAAGAATTTGTCAGCTCAGTAAACACAAACACTCCCAGCAGTACTGTGTGAAAAAAGTTTAACGCTATCAAAGGGAAGACAAATAAAAGGATGGAGCATATTAAAACCGCCTCAGGTGAATGGCTTGAAGAGGACAGAAAAGGCAGAGGCTCTAAATTCATACTATAGAGATAAATCTGGAAAGAAGGTCCCATGGCCAAGAGTGCTCACTCCTGAGGAAATGAAACTCACCGCCTGGTTTGAACTGCTGACTCTGTCGGACGACCCCACAAATGAGCCCTTCTCCATGGCTGAGCTAAAGGAGGGCACAGCCGGACTTTTAAGCAAAGCACCGGGAACTGATGGCATCCATAATGAAATGCTCAAGCGCTGCTCAGCAAAACTACTCTGCAGTATCCTTCAGCTTTTTAACACGATTTGGAAGACAGAAGAAATCCCTCAGTCATGGAAAACAGCGCTTATAATACCCCTCCCTAAATCTGGAAAGAATAGAGTAGATATGAACTCCTACCGGCAAATTGCACTCACCTCATGCCTCAGCAAACTCCTGGAGCAACTGGTAAACCGTCGATTATTGTGGAGGTTGGAAACCTGCGACCTACTCGGAGACACCCAGTTTGGATTCAGGCGAAATAGAAACACAAGCGATGCGTTACTCTTCCTGACAGAAAACATTTACGAGGGCTTCCAAAACCAAAAATCTCAAAGTGGTAAGTACTAGTCCAAATTGATTTTGAAGCCGCCTTTGTTAGGGTTCCACACTCAACTATCTTGCTGCCATGCATGAAGCTGGGAATACGGGGAAACATCCTAAAATTTGTAGCAAACTTCTTACAAAACCCCATGATCAAAACAGCAGTGAACGGGATAGAGTCAAACTGTGCTAAAGTTGAAAATGGAATAGTGCAGGGCACGGTAATTAGTCCCACACTCTTCAATATGGCTCTTCATGACATAAATATAACACTACCATCAGATGTGAAATGCGTGATATTTGCGGATGATGTCTCACTATTCACAGCTGACAAAGACCCTGTAGTAGCAAACAAGAGAATGCAGTTGGCTCTAAACCGGATTGCAACATGGTGTTCAAAGTGGTCTCTCAAAATATCGCCAAGCAAAACCGAATGTGCATTTTTCTCAAGACGTAATATCCACAAAAACTTCATTCCAAACCTTGTCATAAACAATATGACCCTTCAGTTAAACGAATGCCTCAGGTTGGTTGGAGTTCATTTGGATAGAAAACTTCGTTGGAAGGCACATATACAAGACATGGTGGAGCAATGCGGCAGGCGCCTAAATGCTATGAAGGTTGTTGCAAGCCGAGAGTGGGGGGGCAGACACTGTCACTTTGAGATCTTTTTACATATCCTTTGTCCGATCAAAGATGACCTACTGCAGTGAGGTTTGGGGCTCTGCTGCTGCTACCCATATCAGCAAACTGCAACTCATTCAATAAGTGGCTTTACGAATCTGCCTTGGCTGTCCCAGGATTGCTCCCATAGCGGCGATGGAAATAGAACTTGGTATCGAACCAATAGATCTGTTTATCAAGAAGCAAATCTGGAATAAACACCTTAGAAACTTAACACTCCCTTCATCGCACCCTCTTCGCTCAATGCTGGCCACAAATATCAAACAGCCCTTCTGTAGAGTGGACATGATTTCGATGGACATGCCAGAAGAGACTCCAGAACACATCGAGCCTTTTTCCAATGATCCACCATGGAAATGGATAGAGGTGGAAATTAGCTATGATTTGCCTATACAGCTGACAAAGGCAGATATGGCAGAAGAACTTCGAGGGGTAACCTTGGAAATGCTAAACTCCAAATACCACAGTTTTGTTAAAATATACACTGATGGATCAGTGGATATAAGCAGGAGGAAATCAGGCGCAGGATACTTCAACCAGGCGACTGGCGAGTGCTATTACAGCCCAGCAAATGCCGCATCAAGTATGGACGCAGAACTTTTGGCTCTGAATGCGGCCCTGATGAGCTGCTTGCAAATAAAAGAAAGAGAAATATGTATACTAACTAACTCAAAAGCAGCCATGGAAGCTCTGGAAAAGACAAGACCGAGTGATTATTAATCAACTAAACGCTATGCAACTCACCGTCTGTGGCTTAAGTAAATGTCTTCACAATACAATTGACATGTTTCGGGACACTTGTCCCATCATCAGAATTTTTTTAAAATGTCTCTTCATACCATCATATGATGGCACAGTCATCAATATATTAAAAATATTAAAATCCACATAAACACAAAACACAATTACATTACACAAAGTACGCGCACAACAGTTTTACGGTGTACACCACACAGAAACCGACAGCGCACTGGTTCATATTTGACTCATGTCGCGACAATATCGCAACGCAGTATCATACAGGACATTAGATTTAAAGTTCAGCTGATCATTTAAAACACGTGGCCTGGTAACAGGATTATTATACGCTCTATATATTTCAAACTCTTCAAGGGCGTTCATGTAACGTCCTTTATTACAAAAGTGAAGGGGTATCAAGTTGGTATGAAAATTAGTATAGTTGTGATTTTCATCAATAAGATGTTTAGCGAATTTGGATTTTACATTTTCTGTGTTGTGAAAATAAGTGGGTGGCTTATGTTCAACAAACCTCTTGAGAAAACCACGGCCCGTTTGGCCCACATAAAAAGCATCACAACTATTACATATTAATTTATAGATCCCTGTTTTCTTTTCAAGGACGGTTGGTTCCCAAGTACGAAGGCTATTTAAAGTGTTATTTGTAGTCTTATATGTGACAACAACGTTTGACTTGTTTAAAATAGAAGACAGAATTCTAGGTAGAAAGCTCATGTATGGTATAGAAATGTATTTATACACACTGTCCCCAGGTGCCCTTAGCGTGTTTGCGTTTTTTCGTCTCATATGTTTTTTAAGGATATTATTTACTACTGCTTTTTTGTAGCCATTGGTGACCGCAATGTGTTTAATTGTATTTAGTTCGTCTTGATAATCCTTGTCGCTGAGGGGCAATGATAAGAGGTTGTTAATAATATTAATAATATAATATTGATTATATAATATAATATTGATTAATAATATCGATTAATAATATAATATTGATTATAAAATACGTGGCTTGGACTATAAGCGGATTTATTCCATTAACAATACGAGTGATTATTCCTTCTGAATCAAGGACCTTCGGACACTGCTGTCATGCCTAAAAAATAAAGAGAAACACATTGTAATTCAATGGATACCAGTGCACTGTGGGATACCTGGAAACGAGAAGGCGGATGAAATAGCAAAGGAAGCCGCAAACATGGGACAAATTCAGAATATAAGATATTCGCTCACTAGGTGCAAGAGAGCTGCAGCACATCGAATAAACGACAAATGGACAGAGCGCTGGTGCAGAGCGGCCACAGGCAGACATCTTTTTCAAATTCAGAAGGAACCAGCGGATCCTTCCTTGTATCAAAATGTTCCAAGAGCCACGGCTACTTTTGCAGCTAGAGCCAGAATTGGCCATATCGTCACTGGGCACTACCTGCACCGTTTTGGCCTGAAGGATACATCAATCTGTGAAAACTGTGGTGGAGAGGAGGAAACACTGGAGCATATCCTGATGCGGTGCACCTCACAAAACCCAGCAAGAGAAAACCTGAAGACCTTGGTTGGACAAGATGGAGGTTTAGAGAGCATTCTCAAAAGAAGAGAAAACTGGGCACTGGCCGCTGCAGCGTACAATGGACATCGGACCATCAGAGTCCCATAATCCCTGGAAGTCCGTAAGAAGAAGTAAGAAGTAAGTAAGTTGCAACGCTGTAAGTAAGCGGTGTGACCTCGACGGTACTACTTCCATGCAGTTAACTGTAGTGTTCCTGTGAAGATTATGAGTAAGTGTAGTTTTCCTATCAGAGGTAACCAGCCTCCAGCTAGGTAGTTAGGTGATAGGGCTGCCACCTTAAGGCTTCCCTGATTTTCTGTTGGGGGTTTTCTCCCTTAGCCTGTGAGGATCCCTCCATGCCACAAGGCAGTGGTTTGTAATTTTTAATCAGAGTTTTCTTTCTCTAGTCTTTGATGAACCAACGCTGGACTGCAAGGCAGCAGCTTCACTGTAACCCTGGGAGGGGCCCTTATAGGGTACTATCATCCAGCCCAGATGAACCTAGTTTTTTAAAGACGTTGTTACTCCTCCCTTCACCCTTTTTCAACATGCCTGGGAACAGGTGTTGGCGAGTTTTGTAAAATATATATATTGTATTTTGTGAAATATATTTTCTTAAATTGCAAATCACATTACAACAAAGATTTTTAGATTTCATATTTGAAAACAAAATTATTTTGTACTGGTCTGTTTTGATCGTGAATTGCCTTTGTAATCAGTTGTAATTCAAAATTAATCTAAAATGAATTGAATGCATCTATTGTTTAATGTATTTATAGATTTTCTCAACATATGTACTTTCAATAATAAGTAAAACAAAGAACAATTATACAAATAAGATTTTTTCTTATTATATGATAAGAATGATGTCATATGGTATTCAATTAAAAAATTATCTGAAAGTAGTCAAGAAACAATACAAAAACTGTACAAAAAATTATTTAACTCTAACAGTGGTTCACAATGATTAAGCTTATGTATAATTTATGGTAAAATTATAATTGTTACTGGTACACATTTCGAAATAAGAGACTGCATACTGTTAGTTGATATTTGGTAGAAGTATCTAATAAATAAGCTCTTTTTAATTTAAGATTTTAAGATCTAAGATTTGTAGCACTGTAGTGTTGAAAATATTTGGAAAGTGGTACATTAATGTGTTAACGCAACTTTAATTTTTTTCAGGATGGCTGAGTGACATGACCTCGTCCTATAACCCAGTATTTTACATTTCAGGCCTTACAATAACTGCAAGTGCATTTATGTTGTACTTCATTAACTTTATGACCAGGTGTTGTTGTTGTAAATGATGTGTTTTGTCTAAACATATAAAAGTTAGTAAACATTAAGGCCTCTATTACACTACGCAACTGATTGCATGCAACTGATTTCAAGGTTATGAAAAACTGTTTGCAGGGTATTAAAAAGAGGCTGCAACTGCACTGCAATCAGTTTCAGAGTAAGCATGTTGTCTGTACTACTATTAATAATGAGGTAAAGTTTATTAGTTTTGTTGTAGGGGCTAACCTCAGAAACTACTGATCCCATAAAAAAATGCTTTCACCTTAAAGGTTAAAGTTGCTTGAAGCTTAAAGATGTTTTTAGATATAAATTTGAACTGGTAATTGTAATAAATTTTAAGAACAGAACCGTAAGACAATCCCATGTCATGAAATGTCTATGTTAATTTGTGTATAGTGAACTTTTTGACATTCGACAAACTTTCATTCTATAATAGAATTTCTGATGAAGCCTTCTATAGGTGAAAGCCGGTCTAGGCTGTAAGGTAAAACTTTACGTTTTTACTTATAAAAAACTTAGTGTTCCGAGTCGTCAATACTATAGTGATATTTATAAAACTTCCTTGTAGACAATGTTCTTTGTTTGACCCTGTGGCTGAAGGATAGTTAAACTCTCAGAAGAGCTAACTCGTGAGCAAGCAACATACAAGTGGCCATGGGAGAAGCAGTCTTCCCTCAGATCAACACCGGCCATTTTCAAAGACTGCCCTTGTGATTTATTTATTGTCATAGCAAAGCAGAGCTTGACAGGGAACTGGAGTCTTTTAAACTGAAAATGGTAATCCGATGGAATTAAGGGAATGTGTGGAATGAAGACTGCTTTCCCCTGACCACATCCAGTGAATATTGTTGCTTCTATGACATTGTTGTGCAACGATTTAATCTGCAGCCTAGTACCGTTACAAAGCTTAGGCGGTACCAGGTTTCGTAGCAGCATTATTGGAGCTCCAACTTTAAGGCAAAGATTGTGCAGTGGAATGCCTGGAGGATTAAGCGTGTGCAAGAACTCTACTGGGTAATGGACCGCATCTTCTACTTCCACCACAGAGTCCACGGATTGGTACTGGACAATCTCAGTTGGCAGTTTTTCCAATAATGTGTTATTGATATTTGCAGCAGTGTCATTCTTTGGAGTAAGGATAGCTCTTTCTTTCAGTCAAGATACATCTTTCAAGTAAAAATTAGTTAAATCTGCGTAAATTTTTTCAGCCAACGTTGTCAAGTCGCATACAACTTCACATAAGTCTTTTGTAATATTGACTTTGCCATTTTCTTCAGGTAGATTTCCATTACCGATCTGTAAAAGTAAACTTGAAAACTCGTCTGCCTTTAAACTGCCTTTAAGATGCACCCGCATGTTGACTCTCAAGGAACGAACTTGGACTTTAGGCCACAGGACAGAACTCTTTAGACAGGCTTTAACTTCATCTGCTCGAGTTCCCCTAGGTACAACAGGTAAAGTCTGTCTGAAGTCTCCGGCCATTAGAAGTGTGACTCCACCCATCAGGTTTTTATTGCTTCTAATGTCCTGCAGAGTTCTATCCAAAGCTTCAATTCCTCCCTTGTGAGCCATGGTGCACTCGTCCCAAATTATCAACTTACAATCCTTAAGTACCTTCGCTGTGTCGCTTTGTTTTGATATATTGCAAAATGGGGTCTCAGAGTGGTTTAAGTTGAGAGGCAGTTTGAAGGCAGAATGAGCTGTCCTCCCTCCATCCAACAACGTTGCTGCTATACCTGATGAAGCCACAGATATAGCAATTTTCCTATCTTGTCTTACCGTGGCTAATATTAAATTAATCAAAAAGGTTTTCCCTGTACCACCTGGTGCGTCAAGGAAAAATAGTCATTCAAGCCTCTGATTCAATGCTCGCAATTACTTCATTGTAGACATTTTTCTGCTCATCGTTCAGTTTAGGCACGTTTTCAGCAACCAATTCAGATAGATGGACCATGTTGTAAGAGAGTTCTTTCAGGTACTCGCGGTTGACTGCAGAACTGTTGGGCTCTTGACTTGGAGAAGGAAGACCGAGTTGTTGGAGGGATTGATTGGACATTGAAGAGACTAAGTTTTCTAATAAATGTAGGCATTTGTTGTAAATGATGTTGTTCCATAGTTCAAGCTCTAAGCCCGGACAGTCATACTCCATCTGTCTCTTGAAGTCCTCTGACATACTGTCTCTGTGTTTCTTCCACAGCACTAAGGGATCCGCTGCTTGACAAAACACCAAAATGACAGCGAACAGTTGTCTGATTTTCTGTGGTGACTCCGACAGAGCAGCTTCCTTCAAGGTGATGTCCCAATGATTGTCATCTTGAAGTAAACCCAACGCTCTGCAGGCAGACTGATAAGTGGAGTGAACTATGCCAGATACCCTCTTAAGATCATTAAAACTCGTAGGCCCTTTAACTTCATGAAGGAGAAGACGTAGGTAGTAACATTCTGCATTGTTAGGGTGTACAGTGTAAACCCGACCGAGCACTTGATCTTTTTTCACTCCTGGATGTCCAGGAACGGCTTTGCCTTGTTTCCGCCAACTAAACTTATTGTTTTTCCAGGTGTAGTAAGCAGGGACTTCACTGTAGATTATGGTTCTGGCAAAATTGTCTGATTTGCATAGTTCAAAGAATGCCAGTAGAGTGGTTTTGGGTGGATTTTGAATTTTGTCTTGAACGTTTCCGGGATTAAAATAAATTCTCTGGCCATTTTCAAGGTGTACAGCCAAATGCATTACGGGAGGATATCTTTCATGGATTGGGAAGCAAAATATATGCCATGCCGCTTCGGAACTACTTATGTAATGACCTGCTTCATATTTGGACACTTCGTCCCACTCATTTTCCAACACAAAAGCTGCTTGATCACTGCCCTTGTTCACGTATTTGCAAATATACTTTATCGATTTGACAGAGTTACAAAACTCAACATTGATATGTGCCAAAAAGGTACGTGATAGAACAGGATTGTATGGTACCACCCACCGACTGTCTAGGTCTACTCCATTGATGTTGACTGTAAAACCACCATCAGCAGGAGACCTTCGACGGTACTGGGGGTAGCCATCGTCAGCAGTTTGGGTTTCTTTAGATAAGGGACGTGGATATCTTTTGGAGCATGAGCCGTTAACCATGCAGGGCGAGTTCCTGTTTAAGCTTCCACAAGGGCCATGAATCATTGTCGACTTAATAATTTCATGAAGTTCAGGGTCCATTTCAGGGTCAGGTACCTCTGCGCTTATGACACTGTCAGTTTGGTCGGCCATGATCCTGTCCTGCAGCCATCGCAAGATGTGTGCTTGAGGCAAGCCATGCTTCTGCCACTCCACAGTATACATGTAACACCTACTTTGACCGAAAATGGAACCTTTAGTTAAAAGATGAATAAGTTTTTTAACTTTCAAATGAAACACTCGAGCTATGATGTCATGTCTGTCTTGAGGCTTTTGTCTGTCTCTTAAGGCAGCTCCAATTTCAGACCATTTCGGGTTACATGTAAATGTGATAAACAAATCAGGATGACCACAGTGACGAACATATGTCATGGCGTCCTGAGTTCTCTCGTGCATATAGTGGTGCCCACCAGTAAAACTGGATGGTAACATGACCCTCTTCCCCATATCTGAAACGTTAGCATCCCCCTTACACATGGCGTCTTTAAGATGAACATAGTTTTCCGCTCGCAGCTTACTCTGGTTGAATCTTATAAAGTTAAGCCTTTCTGTCTCTATCTTGGCATACATATCAACCAAAAACTCGTTGAAAAGACTACGATACAGCAATAGGTAACTTTCTTCACCTTGTCTTTCCATTATTCTGTAAGCGTAGAAGTCTGAAGCGGAAACTGTTTTCTTGAGAGATGCTTTAGATATTGGATCATATTGTGGAATATTGATAGAGTAGCCGTCTTCTCCATGGCAGAACATAAGAGGGTACTGGAGAGTGTCGTATGCACGATGAGTTTTGCTGATCTGTACCAACTTTGTGTCTCTGCTGTGAAGAATTATGTCTCTCTTTTCAAACTCCTGTCCCACAATAACCAAAGCTACCTCGCTTGTTGCTGGCGTGTTGTAATGACCCCTATGTTCAACTGCAGGCTTCCTGTCTCCATGAATAACAACTTTGAACTCCTGCCTCTCCGGAACATTTTCCATTGCGGTTTTGAAATCTCGTATGTAGGGATTGTTATCATGCAGACATTTTTGAAGTTGGCCAACTAACCAAGGCTTAACCACAGTAAAGAGGTTGGATCTGATTTCTGTTTCTTTTTCATCGTTTCCAACAAAATAAATTTGTAGAAAAGAGGGGTCTTGCTGGGGAGAAGGTAACAAACTTCCTATTCTATGGTAAACCTGCCCTTGGACCTTAAAAGTTGGCATGAAATTTCCTTCGTGCACCTCTTTAGCTCCAAATAAAGTCATTTGAAAACATCCGTTATACTTTCTGGTATTTGATAAAAAATGCTGAGACTGACGGTGACTGTAAGTAAGAAGACTATGGAGCGGCTCAGGAAGCTGTTGAGTAGAAGGAAGACGAACCTTGCCATTGCTACAGCATAAGCCAGGGCTCTCTTCTTTCCACTTTTTCGCATGGCACCACTTGCATTCAATGTGGTGACCAAGAGAAACAACCTTGTCATTATTGTAGTCTGTACTACGGTCATATTTAAATCCTGATAAAGACTTTGTTTTCCATGGGATAAGTTGCCTCTTCTCAGTGTACCTTCGAACAGCTTCCTGATTAACTTCCGGATGTTTCTTTGAGTATCTAGAAACTGAACCCCTGTTAACATCAGGGTTTGCCTTGTTGTATCTTTTAACAGCCTCTCTATGAACTTCAGGATTTTTGCTATTGTATTTTCTTACGGACTCCCTATTTTTGTGTCTTTTGATTCTGTCATTAACTCTTGAACGTTGATTTTTTCTTCTTTTCGAAATTAGGTCAGTAGGGGGTGTCACACAACGGTTCTGGATATTACGTTTAGCAGAGTTTAGCAAATAAATAAGTGGTATATCATCCTCGGATTGGTCTTGGGCAGTTTGCTTGACAACGAATTTTTGTAGGCTCTCAGTACCAAGCGAGGTGCAGATGGGACGGTTAACAACAGTAAGTGGTATATCATCGTCGGATTGGTCTTGGGCAGTTTGCTCGACAACGATTTTTTCTAGGCTCTCAGTACCAAGCGAGGTGCAGATGGGATGGTTAACAAAAGTTGATATATGAGGAGGAATGTATTGAGGACTAAGAGGTTCAAAGTGGGCATTCATCATGGGTCCAGAACACTTGAATCGCAATATGGGCTTTCCCTCCGCATACTCATCAGGCTGTACAATCACCTCACCATCACGATACACCACCAGATGGTAAGGGTATATTTCGGCAGCAGCCTGAATTTCACAGTGGGTGGCATATGTGGTGTACAGAGACATGTGAGCACGGTATTCAGCCAAACTTCTATAAATGTTACCACACGCCATCATTGTATGCTCCTCAAACCGTTGCCAGTTGTTACAAATGTACTGTACAACACTTGTTCGCACTTGAGACGCATGGGAGACAGTACCGTACATGAGGTAAGACAGGGAGTAAAAGAAGCACGACCCATCTGCACCCACAGGCACAATACGGTGAGGTACCATGATCCCATCAACTTCAATTTGTTCCATCATGTATTAGGGATATAGAATGTATATAAAAAGCAGAAAAGAAAGCCTATTTAAAACAAACTAAAACAAAATTATTCTCTTCTTAACAAAAACTGTAAGAGCAACAACGGCGGTAGAACAAAAACCTATTGAATAAAGTGGAACCTACGCTGCAAAAATAAGAAAAATATTCAAACTTGGCAAATAAACTAAAAAATAAGATACAAACTAATAAAACAAATGTAAAAAGTAGAAAAGAAAGCCTATTTAAAACAAACTAAAACAAAATTATTCTCTTCTTAACAAAAACTGTAAGAACAACAACGGCGGTAGAACAAAAACCTATTTAATAAAGTGGAATCTACACTGCAAAAATAAGAAAAATAGTCAAACTTGCAAACTTGACAAATAAACTAAAAAATAAGATACAAACTAATAAAACAAATAGAAAAAGTAGAAAAGAAAGCTTATTTAAAACAAACTAAAACAAAATTATTCTCTTCTTAACAAAAACTGTAAGAGCAACAACGGCGGTAGAACAAAAACCTATTTAATAAAGTGGAATCTACACTGCAAAAATAAGAAAAATAGTCAAACTTGCAAACTTGACAAATAAACTAAAAAATAAGATACAAACTAATAAAAAATCAAGAATATCCAACTAAAACTAACAAAATAATCGTCTTAAACAAAGTAGCAGGAGTGTGCAGTGGCAGTGTAGCGACTGAACTGAACTGAACAAAGCAGCATTCTGGCCTGTTATCAGTGGCCTTTAGACTGAACCCCATGACGCAAGTGTGTCTGAGTTGTGTCCAGACCAGACTAAACATAACAACTCTTTATGGACTACATTGGAACGTAAACAAATATGTTACGTAAATTGTATGATAGTACTTCTGGGAACACGTTCTTATCGCAGGAATGCATAAAATTCATGTGTTCATAAGTAATTAATATTTATTTAAGACAATAGTTAATATATCGTATAATATTGTTTTCTACCGACAAATGTTTTCTATATATTTATTACGCTCCTTTTACAACTTTGAATCAATTTATTCGGAAATATTTTCTTTGTAGGCCCTGTTGTTCTTGAGATACAGTGATGACTAAGTGAGTAAGTGGTATTTAGCAAATATATTATAGATTTCTTTAGGGTAGTTTTATTTAAAATTATTTAAGATTGACCTTTGTGTTCTTTAAAAGAGGGTTAAGTTAACTTGTAGAACAAATTTCATGTTTCTATCTCATCTAGAAGCTGCCTAACAGTTGTCACGTTTTAACTGTCATGTATTTCTTATGAGAATATTCGGTCACTTTGACCCCTCCAAAACCCCCCTAAAATTTTGAATTTTGTCAAACCCCATCTTATTGCACATCTACAGTATCTAGTGAATATTTATGTAAAGTTTCATCTTTCTAGGCCTTGTCATTGTTGAGATACAGTGATGAGTGAGTGAGTGAGTATGAGAATATTCGGTCACTTTGACCCCTCCAAAACCCCCCTTAAATTTTGAATTTTGTCAAACCCCGTCTTATTGCACATCTACAGTAATCTAGTGAATATCTATGTAAAGTTTCATCTTTTAGGCCTTGTCATTGTTGAGATACAGTGATGAGTCAGTGAGTGGGCTTTGGCAAATATATTATAGATAGGTTATATGTGAATCAATACCCCACATCGAGCACGTGAAACTAATAGTTTCATGAACAGTTCCATGGCTTGTAACTGTTTTGTATTTGACTCCAGATCATGAGACCAATTGCAGTAAGTGTAATAGGTCTCATTTAAACCAATGCCCCACAGCTTTTTTTTTTTGTAGTCAGTTGCCTAGTGTAATAGAGGTCTCCAACGTATTGATTGAAACACTATTTAATGGTAATGTTAAAAACTGATGAATAGTAATGAATTAACAAGATTGAATGGTATATAGGATATAGAAACAAAAATGCAAGTCACATTATTTTTCTTCAAAAATTGTTTGGATTACTGGCTCTTTGGGATTAGCAGAATTTGGATAACTGGAACCAGACTGTCATAGCTTTACACCGAAAGGTAGAAAAGCTAACGATTAAGTAAGTAAGTAAGGAACCAGACTGTGTACCTTTACTGAAATGTCTTCTTCTTCTTCTTCTTCTTCTTCTTCTTCTTCTTCTTCTTCTTCTTCTTCTTCTTCTTCTTCTAGACTTTGTTGGTTAGGTAAGACTGCCTACTCAGGAAACCATCTCTTACATAGAATCCAGCATCTCTATAGCCAGTGAGTGTACATTTTCTAGAGCCAATCTTTCATTCCACATCCTATTCAATTCCATTGTCCCAATTGGACATGTTAAAATTTAATCTGATTGGGAAGCATGTATAAAATCACATGAAATGGTGTGACTGTCTAGAGAAGCTTTAAGAAACTAGATTACTACTAAAGACAAGAAGCTATAAAGCAGAAAGAAGAAGAAGTGAAGAAGAAGCCTAGGTAACCAAGGTAAAGAAAGAACAGCACAATCAGATATCAGAATTAAAGGAGTATTCATATACCATTTGGTCAGATGGCGACCATAATACTCTGCTTCTCGATGGTTACTGTGCTTTGACCTGTTTCAAATAGTGAATGCACTCATATTTTAAACTGTAGAAAGCACAATTTTGTCTCAAATATTTGCTCTGCTATACTATTTATTTACTTTAAATGTGTAACACTGTATAATTATCAGTATTTAACATGCTGTATATTTAAGTTTATAAGTCAATAATAATTTTAATAAATTATATGGGTACCTTTGTACCTATAAAGTGTGAGAGTCAGTTTATTGTCTTCTTTAATTTACGAACTACTTCCCTTACATTTTCTGCAAGCTTCTATACTCCCATCCATTTATTACTTCTTTTTTTAGGTAATTTACCCAATACATTGACTCTCTCTTGCTATCTTGCTAAATATAATTAATTCACTACCGACTCAGAACACAAAGTTTTTATGGGTAAAAACGTAAAAGTTTTACCTTAGACCCTGAACCAGTTTTCGCTTTTAAAAAGTTTCTTCAAAGGCTTTCTTCCTGCTCAATTTTTGTAGATGGGTCAGCACTCAAATTGTTTTTTGTTCAATGAAATGTTCTGTAGATTCTTGTTACAAGATACTTATTAACATGCATTTGGTAATTAATGCATTAGCAAAAGGTTATGTATGTAATATGATTTTGTAAGATCATGGAATTACTTTTTCAACTTCAGAACACTAATTTTTAAATAATAATTTTAAGTAAATTTTATATGTGCCTGAGCTAGCTTTTTCTTGCATACAGGCTTGATCTGAGCCACACAAAATAAGCTTTGTGTCAGAAGAAATTAATGTTCCAAATTCAGAAAGCACGTTATATAATATTTGATATACAGACACATAATAGATAATGAAGCCCAAGGAAGATTTTACAATTCTTCGTCCTTTTATATAGATTTGACCCCTATCACTCTTGATAAAAAAAACTTACACGGAGAATGTATTCAAAATGCATATTAATCTTTTATGGTACAAAAACATACTGATACTTCATTTATAAAATAGGCCAGTATTCGATGTTAGTGAGAGGGATAAATTTAGAAGTATATTTTTGATAATGCAAAACAAACAGAAAATATAGCCTAACTGTCACTAAATTGTAATATTGTATATAGGGCTTATATGATTAAATTAGTTATCATAATAAATTTCTTTAGCCACAGGTTTGACTTGGCCATATACTTGATATAAAATTTAGTACTGGTTATATCAAATTTGACTAGAGTGGCAACTCTCCATGCTACAGAATAAAATCATTTCCTGAGAAACATTAGGGAATGTTCTCGTTCTAGAATTGTATAGCTCGGGAATCAACTTAAACACAATATGATTCTAGCAAGGTGGAGCATCATTCTATACTAGAACATATGGTGGCTGTCTGGGAAATCATATGGAAATCGTATGATTTATAGAGGATGTTTGACTTGTTCTCCAAATCTATCAGTGGCTGGTTTCTTGTTGTTACCTTTAGATTAAAATGTATATTATGAATAAAAGACCACTGATAAACTCAAGACCACTTTAGGGTGAAAAATTTCAGCCTTATCAATCAACATGCGACAAGTAGCAACATAAACCTACATGAAGGCTGCAGCAATGTTGTTAAGATAAATAGTGGAAGACATTTGGCATATGTGCTGTTTTCAAACATGAATGAGATGATGTAATGTATTGAAATGTCCCAATAACAAGAATTAAACATTTTAAATTATGCTGTATTGTCTTAATTTCATTATTAGAAATATCAAGTTCTCATGAGCCACACTTTAGATGATGTGCAGCCCCACTTGTTGTAATTATTTACTGCTTGCAACATATCAACCAATGAAGTCTTATAGCAAATGTAATTCACATAAGTCACATTTTGTTCTATAAAATGCTCTTACTACTATAGACTTTAACTATACTTGTAATATGTCGGGTACAATGGCGAAGCTAGTATTTAATGAATGGGTAGGCAAAAATCTTAACTTAAATTTTTTTTAAGGAATCACTAAAAGGACAGTGGTTCAAATCAGATGGTGATGTAGAGTTTGCTGTTAGCGAATGGTTCCGCAAACAGCCGTAAGAATTTTACTAGCAGGGATTCTACAGATTAGTGCAACAGTGGGACTCATGTCTTAATGTTAATGGGAGACTTCTTTTAAAATCATTGAATGAAAAATGCTTTACAGCTCTAAACGTGTTTCTATTCATCAATCCTTGTATAAGTCATACACAATAATACAACTGATTGAACTTCAAATTTTTAAACTTGATTAGTTTCTATATATATATATATGTTTTGTTACAAATAATTCAAATAACAATCTTGATCATCTGTTAGTTCAGCGGAATAACAGGCACACTTTTAATAACCGCATAAAATAAACACACTTATAAACAAGACAGCGCGCTTTAACTTAACTGTTTGGACCACAGAATTGAGACATGCCTCAACACTCTATGTGTACAGCGCGGGCCAATCCCCCTCCCCCACACTTCTCTATCACGCCAGCACATTGCTTACATACGATGTACACAAAAAACGCTGAGGCAAGTTCACGTTGCCTCATTCGCTTTAAACGAGCTATGCCGAATCTCACCTGTCACCATCTAGCGGTAGCTCAGTAAAGCACGTTTCGGCTTAATAAATTCGACAGTCACAGTAACAATGTATAATCTTTACGTTACGTAGTTCATACGTATTTATAATTATTTTTATTCTACAGAATTTTTTTGGGTAGGCATTGCCTCAATTGCCTCCATGTAACTTCGCCACTGGTCGGATAACAAAAATGTAATTGAATTACAAACCAACTGAAATACTTTTCAGTTCATTAGTGTATGCTACTGGCAATGTATGAAATTCGGTATCGCACAGAATACCTAAAAATAACAGACAAAATGTGAAATGAAATACATTTTGTACGTTACCTAAGCATCTTCTATATATCGTCACCGGACAAAAGGCTTGCCGCATGACAAATGGCGCCAATCGTACACTTTAGTGTTTTTGGTGACCCTAAAAAGGACCTTGTGGCGAGAATGCTGATGTTGGTTGTGCCGCGCTAAGATGTTCGGCGGCTGCGCCTGCTGTTCGTGGCGTACTGCAGTCCTCCTCTTCTTTCGGCATCGGTTGTAGAGTCGGCTGCCGGCCCAGCGAAATCCATCGCTGGCGCGGAACTGGAGGGCGAAGACGCAAGAACGCCGGTTCTATTCTTCGGCTGTTCCTTCCGGTTGACTCCGCGCCGATGTCGTCCAAGAGAGGTGAGGAGATGAAGTGCATCTGATGGCGTGGCGATGAAGAGTGCGAAAATTTTTCTGCCGGCCCGGGTTTTATTAACTAACCGGGATCGCTGATTGGCTAGCTCCGAACACGTAGTTGGTCACGTCTCGGCGGCTGCTGATGCCGGATTGGCTCGCTGTGTCCACCGCTGGTACCGGAGAGCAGATGTTCGCATACCGCTGCTGTCACAATATATATATATTATAACATTGCCAAACCCTGATCATATTTGATATCAATAAGTATGTAAAAATTGCTAAGAAATAATATATTTTGATAAATAAATAATAACAAGAATGAAAGTAGTAAATATAATTAAGAGTGAAGGAGGAAGAATAGTAAACCAAAGGTGATTATTAAATAAGAAATACAAACCAGACTGACAGACAAATGACCTTGACCCAACCCCAGAGATTGGCCAGATATTAACCAAAATAAAGCGAGACAAGATGGAAGTGAAGGAGAAGAAAAATGAATTTAAATAATGGACCAAACCAACTGCAAAGAAAATAAAATGAACCAAGGTGATAAAACACAGACAAATAATGTAGAAGAGAGAAGGGGGAGATGATACCATCCAGTATCATAAAGGAAACGGAACCAGTGATTAACCAATATAAAAAAGAAATGTTAATATTATCTATGTGACAAATATGACTCATAATTGATAAAAACCCATTAAATAAAAATACACTAACCCACGAATTAGTAGTATATGTAAACAAGAAATCTAGAAAAGACATGAACTCATTAGATACAAATAAAATTTGTAAAGATAGTGAGATAGTGAGAAATATAATGAAAATAATTAAGTGACAAAGAGAAATAATAATAGGGTTTACCCACCAATAAACGTGTAAAATAAAAAGTGATAACAGTGAAAGTGATGTGTGAAAAAGGATATTGTAAGCAATAGTATAATTAAAAAGATAGTGATAGATAAGTAGACACTCAATGAATCAATGATGGACCAATGAAAGATTTAAGAGTGGAATTGTAAAACATTATATAGTTAAGGGTAATTAGAGATAGTGTTTAGATTAGAAATAGATAAAGAATGCAATATTATTCAGGGGAGAAAGCCCAGGTAAAATAAACTGTTTGTGTTAACATGTGATGTAGAAAAGTAGTAGTAAAGACTTAAGTAATTAAAAATATAGTTGGTAAATACCCTATGTTATGAGGGAAATTAAGTTAAATAAGTTTACAAGAAGTAATGATGTTTATTACTCAGAGTAGTAGCAAAGAAGGAAATTAATGTTAAAAACAACAGTTAATAATAACTTGTAAAGAATTGTTTGTTTCAATTATGAAGAGGATATGGCTGGAGGGAACTTACAGTCCATAGGCCTAAGTGTTATATTTTAAGTATTAAGACATAAAAAATAATCCTGACATATGTTCAGAACAAAAACAAACTCAAGACATAACAACCACTAAACAAATCAATTATAACAACAGAACAAAAACTTTGTAATGAGATGAAATATAATTAGAATAATTTAAATAAAAATAATCAATGGCTACTAAGGCCTAGGAAATGTATAACTGTCAATGATAAAGAATTGCAAACTGTATAAAAACAACCAGGAGATTAAGAAATTCAAGGCAAGTAAATAGCCGAGAATAATTTATAAATCAGTTTAAAGAAAAAATATTAGAATAAGAACTTAGTTTAAAGGAGAAATGTAAATACCAAATATTAACAGATTTGTACAAACATTGATATTTCATGAAACCATACATTATAGGATACCAAATTAATCTTTGAAAGGAAATAATAACAGTGGTGATAATATTTAATATGTAGGGAAGAGGACAGAAGAATATAATCAATAAGAAGATATGCAGTTATTTCGAATAAAAATTCAAAATTTAATAACAATAGACTACTTCAGAATTAACAAATCGGGATTAATTGGTTACTATGACAACAGTCGTTTGGTGTCTAATTACCGTTAGATTTCTTTACTCGTTATATGACGCTTTCGTTGAATAGACGCTAGTTTTAGAATTACCAAAATTGTCAATTAAAACATAAAAAATCTCAAAAGAAGTTACTAGCAAGTGTATCCCAAGAAGGAAGACGATGACTGGAACCATATTACTAATGTCGAGGCCGAATTAACGAAGAAAGAAAATAAAATCCGACAGATTAAATAGGAAAAGGTGCCCGATGTCCCGAACCAATGCAAATTAAAGATGATTGCAGCATAACCCAGTAATACCAGATCGAATGAGCTCGTCCTATCTACTGAAGTGATAAGTACCTATTAGATTACCCAAATCTATAAATAAACTCACGTTAATTATTTCTCACTAAAGGTCGAAATCTCACTAAACTGAACATAATTACTTTCAAAGATTAAAAAGAATAATAAGTCACTGAAAATTTATAAACTGACAAAGATAACCTGTTGTTAATTACCAATAACTTGTAAACACTTTTACTACACTACACTAAACAAATTATACCTACACAATATAGTATTTAAGTTTAACTGATGTAAGGGTGTGTATTTTTATTGTTTTAAACATTTGTAATCCTTTTAACGTAATCTCAAGAACCTGTGACAAACGAACTCTAATATTTTGTGTATAATTTCCAACAGACGCCATTACTGAAAGTCTGTTTATCAGTTCAAATATCGATTTGTCAAACCCTGTAGTTGTCTCATATATATAACCGGAGCATTTGCAGTAGAATAATTTGTAATAAATGAATAACTAATCATTAATAAAAAATATATAAGTATTGAGTGTAACCACGGTGTTATAATTTCATTAGGAGGTGGACAATAATTTATGTACATTTTAGCAGACAAGTAGTGTTGACGAATAGCGAGTACACAGCCCACGCAACGAACTACTGGTCGCTACAGTCGGCCTAGGCTGGCGGAAATATTTGAATTATTCAAACCGCCTGAGCAGTGCTGGTCATACACATTTGAATTTTATTTTAATTGTTTTAATAAAACAATTTGGCGCCACCGGGATTTTCACACCCCTAGTGAACAACAGGTAGGAACATCGAGGCCTGGTTATTCTTACGTTCGCAACGGACGAAATCTGCGGAAGTTGCATGCATCTGAACGACGGATAGAGAAGACACGTTACACCCATTACACACAATTTGTACATTATTCATATTTTACAGAGTAAAACGGAAGCCGGATACACGATTGCATTACAAATTGGCAACCAACCGGTGGACTAGAAGAGAGAGAAATACAAACTTCTAGCAACGAGAAATACAGATGAAAATAAGTATTGAGAAAAAGTATAAAACGGTTCGCTACACACTATTCAATAATTTAACATCAATAATAATTAACAGTACAGGTAAACCGTAACCTTTACAAATTGGCTTCCATCGCGGGGCTTGTATGAAGACGAGGACGTCACGAGACGTTACAAATTGACGTATCCAACGTGTGGCAGAATAACACGACAGAGACCACACAGTACCTTTACAAATTGGCGCGCCAACTAGTAGGGCTAGAATAATTAAGAAATTATACAATTAAACCCTATAAATTCTAGCGGCGATTGCGAAAGGTTACAATATGCACACCAGAGGATTGTCGAAAAAATTGGCAAAGGAGAAGGAGATGGAAGAAAACAGAGGGGAAGAAGAGGAAGGAACACCGATTGAAGAAGTGGAGACAGTAATAACCACAACAGAACCAAGCCAAGACGAAGAAATGGAACCACAGGCTGGAGATAGGAGGGAAACCAGAGGAGAAATGGATTTACTAAAATTAATGGAAATGATGAGTAATAATTTGAAGGAGATGAACAATAAATTCGACAGCATGAAGAAGGAAAATAACCAAAATTTTAAGAAACAGGAGGAGAAGTTAAATAAGAATGAAGAGAGTTTAAAACAAATTAATGAAAAAATAATTAGTACCAGTGAAAGTACGAAGGAAGAGTTGAGGCAAACCATGAACCAGAATAATGAAACATTACAACACCAATTGATGGAATACTGGCTAGAAACTAAACAGCAGATCATTGAAACTAATGAAAAATTAGAAGAGACGTTGGAGAAACTGGAGAAAACCAACGAAACTGTTTCAGAAGTCCGTGAGGAGGTAATCAATAAAATAAACACCTCAAAGGAGAAACCAAAAGGAGAATTGAGGGATGTCATGAAGAAATAACCAAAAGATGGGAACAAGTGAACCAGGACATACATCAAGTCCGGGAAGATAATCAGAAGGATACAGCAGTGATACGAACAGACCTGGGAGAAAGAATGGAAGGAGTGTACAGCAATTTAAATAAAATCGACAGTAAAGTGGACAAAAATAAACAAAGAATTGAAGAGATGCATAGACGAGAAGAATTATTACAGGAAGAAGTGGACGCTTGGCATGACCGATCATGTAACCACAACCAAATGTTTAACAATGACAATAGAGACACAATAAATTTCCGCAACTATAAGCGCAACCCGATGGAGTTTTTGAAGAGAGTAGAAGAACTGATAATAAAGAACCGTGAAACACGATGGACAGCGGTGAGGGGAATGTTAGATGACATGTTTAAGGAGACATATGACAACTGGTGGACCGCCACACGACCAGACATCCAGAGCATCCAAGAATTTAAAACCCAATTCAAAGCAAAGTACTGGTCAGAGTCAACCCAGAACATGGTCCGTAACAATTTAAGTAACGGAAGGTATGAAAACCAAAACGGACAAACATTAACCTCATACTTTCTAGGAAAAATCTGCATGGCCAGGAATTTGGAGCCACGCATTCCGGAAGAGTGTTTAGTAATACAATTATCGTACCACTATGACGATGCGATCCAGAAAGCCCGTATGTATAGTCAAGTCAAGACAATTCAGGACATGGCTAGTTTATTAGAGAGCCATGAACACGAATGGCAGTACCATAAGAACAGATTCACGAGTTTCCGAAATAATAGACAAAATGAAGGACCATTCCCACCAAACCAACAGGGTGACAATAAGCCACCACCGAACAACAATAATAACTATCAAGGAAATCAACGTGGGAATAATGCGCCCAGGAACTATCACTCAAACAATAACAATAGTGGCAATTTCAGAAACGATTACAGAGGGAGTCAACAACGGAACGGTCCTAACAATTATCACCGTCCAGGAAACGGTAACAACAACTACAACAATTCAGGATACCGGCCACAGGTAAATTACATAAGGGGACGAAGACAAAGGAGTCCAAGAAGAAACCATCACTCACCTAACTATCGGCGAACGCACTCTGAACAGGTACCCGATACAAGAAGTCGCCCATTCGAAGAAGATCACCGGAACAATGTGGATGACCGGAACAATCGACATGAGCCGAACACTAATCAAAATGATAATAACAATGAGAATTCGGGTGCACTACCACACAATCAAGCGAGTAGCGATGGGGAACATCGAGTATACCGGATAAACCATATCTTAGCAGAGGAACAGATGAAGAACCATACCCAGACAGATGGAATGCATAAAAAAAAAACACTGGAATATGGGACTGAACTACTGACTACCAACCAAGCTGACCAAAGGAGAAGAAATAATATTAAGGTAACTAAAATAATAAATAATTATCAAAAGGGAAAACATTAAGAAATATTATGACAATCAACAATGACTGAAAAAACTTAAAGTGAAAAAACCAACAAAAGTACTTTAAATAAAGGAAAATAACGTGACAAATGAACAAGTGTGCCAATATCATAAAGAAAAGATCTCTAAAGAATGTCAAAATTCCAAAACATTTGTAAGTACAGCTTACACTAATCATTAGAGAAACCATTATGATGAATAGAAAAGTTTTCAAAAAATCAAAAAAGATATGTAAGAAAAGCTTACCCAAATATCTCGATAATATTTTAGAACAATTAAAAATGGAGAGATAAAAGTTACAAGGCATTCATATAAAGTAAGAGCAACCAACTTACTACAATATTTAAATAAAAAATAATAATAGAGGAGTGTAGTCACAAAACATTCCTACAAAATAAGATTGAATTACGATAATGTTTAGCCAAAAATGAGGCATAAAAAGCATAACATACTGTAAAGGAATAAGCTACAGAAAAATTCGTAACTAGTAAGAAGCAATCACTTACTATGGTATTTAAAAAATTATGAAAAAAAAAATATCAATCAAAATGATCAGCTTCCACAACTATTTAGAAAGAGGGGAAGTGAAATTACCCAAACCAATGATCAAAAAACGAAATAAATGAAATAAACATTCTAAGAGTTATAATGTGAGATGAGATGAACAAAGAGTAATTAAAAAATGAATAAAAATGTGAATTGTATCATTAAAAAACAATGCTTCGAATATTATCAAGTAGTATCTATAAAGAAAGATGAAACAATATATGACTCGAACTGAGCAATAATGAAGTATAAAAGTAAAAGATTCCCAATAAATATTATGATTATGATTATTATTATTATTATTTTGAGTCACGAGTTGACTGTATTTAAGAATTATTAATTGAGATTGTCTGTTGAATGAATCCAGCAATCATTTTACTGAGCAGGGATGATGTTCCCCTGATCTCAGGATAAGAGTAGTTTTGATGGAAAGTAAGATTTATAGGGAATAAGTTATAATAAAAAATCAATAAGCCAGT
This sequence comes from Magicicada septendecula, assembly GCA_034769895.1. Classification (NCBI taxonomy): domain Eukaryota; kingdom Metazoa; phylum Arthropoda; class Insecta; order Hemiptera; family Cicadidae; genus Magicicada; species Magicicada septendecula. The sequence continues at coordinate 306,224,045 of CM068375.1, forward strand.
TCACAATATGAGAAAATATTGAAGAAAAGACTAAGAAGAATGGAATTAAAAGATACAGAATTAATCATAAAAAATGAATGAGAAGCAGGAGAATTTGAAAAAAAAATGATGATACGATACAATTGATAATTTCATCAAACTTAGAATCACGTTTTATAAAATGATCAATTTTGGTGGAAGGGCATTATATAACATTGCCAAACCCTGATCATATTTGATATCAATAAGTATGTAAAAATTGCTATGAAATAATATATTTTGATAAATAAATAATAACAAGAATGAAAGTAGTAAATATAATTAAGAGTGAAGGAGGAAGAATAGTAAACCAAAGGTGATTATTAAATAAGAAATACAAACCAGACTGACAGACAAATGACCTTGACCCAACCCCAGAGATTGGCCAGATATTAACCAAAATAAAGCGAGACAAGATGGAAGTGAAGGAGAAGAAAAATGAATTTAAATAATGGACCAAACCAACTGCAAAGAAAATAAAATGAACCAAGGTGATAAAACACAGACAAATAATGTAGAAGAGAGAAGGGGGAGATGATACCATCCAGTATCATAAAGGAAACGGAACCGGTGATTAACCAATATAAAAAAGAAATGTTAATATTATCTATGTGACAAATATGACTCACAATTGATAAAAACCCATTAAATAAAAATACACTAACCCACGAATTAGTAGTATATGTAAACAAGAAATCTAGAAAAAGACATGAACTCATTAGATACAAATAAAATTTGTAAAGATAGTGAGATAGTGAGAAATATAATGAAAATAATTAAGTGACAAAGAGAAATAATAATAGGGTTTACCCACCAATAAACGTGTAAAATAAAAAGTGATAACAGTGAAAGTGATGTGTGAAAAAGGATATTGTAAGCAATAGTATAATTAAAAAGATAGTGATAGATAAGTAGACACTCAATGAATCAATGATGGACCAATGAAAGATTTAAGAGTGGAATTGTAAAACATTATATAGTTAAGGGTAATTAGAGATAGTGTTTAGATTAGAAATAGATAAAGAATGCAATATTATTCAGGGGAGAAAGCCCAGGTAAAATAAACTGTTTGTGTTAACATGTGATGTAGAAAAGTAGTAGTAAAGACTTAAGTAATTAAAAATATAGTTGGTAAATACCCTATGTTATGAGGGAAATTAAGTTAAATAAGTTTACAAGAAGTAATGATGTTTATTACTCAGAGTAGTAGCAAAGAAGGAAATTAATGTTAAAAACAACAGTTAATAATAACTTGTAAAGAATTGTTTGTTTCAATTATGAAGAGGATATGGCTGGAGGGAACTTACAGTCCATAGGCCTAAGTGTTATATTTTAAGTATTAAGACATAAAAAATAATCCTGACATATGTTCAGAACAAAAACAAACTCAAGACATAACAACCACTAAACAAATCAATTATAACAACAGAACAAAAACTTTGTAATGAGATGAAATATAATTAGAATAATTTAAATAAAAATAATCAATGGCTACTAAGGCCTAGGAAATGTATAACTGTCAATGATAAAGAATTGCAAACTGTATAAAAACAACCAGGAGATTAAGAAATTCAAGGCAAGTAAATAGCCGAGAATAATTTATAAATCAGTTTAAAGAAAAAATATTAGAATAAGAACTTAGTTTAAAGGAGAAATGTAAATACCAAATATTAACAGATTTGTACAAACATTGATATTTCATGAAACCATACATTATAGGATACCAAATTAATCTTTGAAAGGAAATAATAACAGTGGTGATAATATTTAATATGTAGGGAAGAGGACAGAAGAATATAATCAATAAGAAGATATGCAGTTATTTCGAATAAAAATTCAAAATTTAATAACAATAGACTACTTCAGAATTAACCAATCGGGATTAATTGGTTACTATGACAACAGTCGTTTGGTGTCTAATTACCGTTAGATTTCTTTACTCGTTATATGACGCTTTCGTTGAATAGACGCTAGTTTTAGAATTACCAAAATTGTCAATTAAAACATAAAAAATCTCAAAAGAAGTTACTAGCAAGTGTATCCCAAGAAGGAAGACGATGACTGGAACCATATTACTAATGTCGAGGCCGAATTAACGAAGAAAGAAAATAAAATCCGACAGATTAAATTGGAAAAGGTGCCCGATGTCCCGAACCAATGCAAATTAAAGATGATTGCAGCATAACCCAGTAATACCAGATCGAATGAGCTCGTCCTATCTACTGAAGTGATAAGTACCTATTAAATTACCCAAATCTATAAATAAACTCACGTTAATTATTTCTCACTAAAGGTCGAAATCTCGCTAAACTGAACATAATTACTTTCAAAGATTAAAAAGAATAATAAGCCACTGAAAATTTATAAACTGACAAAGGTAACCTGTTGTTAATTACCAATAACTTGTAAACACTTTTACTACACTACACTAAACAAATTATACCTACACAATATAGTATTTAAGTTTAACTGATGTAAGGGTGTGTATTTTTATTGTTTTAAACATTTGTAATCCTTTTAACGTAATCTCAATAACCTGTAACAAACGAACTATAATATTTTGTGTATAATTTCCAACAGACGCCATTACTGAAAGTCTGTTTATCAGTTCAAATATCGATTTGTCAAACCCTGTAGTTGTCTCATATATATAACCGGAGCATTTGTAGTAGAATAATTTGTAATAAATGAATAACTAATCATTAATAAAAAATATTGTAAGTATATACAATATATACAATATATATACAATTTATATACAATAAATTATATCATATAAGTATTGAGTGTAACCACGGTGTTATAATTTCATTAGGAGGTGGACAATAATTTATGTACATTTTAGCAGACAAGTAGTGTTGACGAATAGCGAGTACACAGCCCACGCAACGAACTACTGGTCGCTACAGTCGGCCTAGGCTGGCGGAAATATTTGAATTATTCAAACCGCCTGAGCAGTGCTGGTCAAACACATTTGAATTTTATTTTAATTGTTTTAATAAAACAATTTGGCGCCACCGGGATTTTCACACCCCTAGTGAACAACAGGTAAGAACATCGAGGCCTGGTTATTCGTACGTTCGCAACGGACAAAATCTGCGGAAGTTGCATGCATCTGAACGACGGATAGAGAAGACACGTTACACCCATTACACACAATTTGTACATTATTCACATTTTACAGAGTAAAACGGAAGCCGGATACACGATTGCATTACAAATTGGCAACCAACCGGTGGACTAGAAGAGAGAGAAATACGAACTTCTAGCGACGAGAAATACGGATGAAAATAAGTATTGAGAAAAAGTATAAAACGGTTCGCTACACACTATTCAATAATTTAACATCAATAATAATTAACAGTACAGGTAAACCGTAACATTACAATATATATATATATATATATATAATATATATATATGTATATATATAATTCAATCACTTTCTGCTACAGTCCATTTCTTGATGTATGTAATACATTTAATATTTATAAATAAATTTACCTCAAGCTATACTTTTTTCCTTATTAGGAACATGTTTCGAGAGCTCCCGTGCTCTCATATTCAGCCTTCGCGATCTTGCGTCTGGTGAAGTATTTGTGTGTTGACTGGATGCTATTAAGGTTGTTTGTTGGTCTCTGGTATTTTAAAGTTGTATTATTGTGTGCGATTGTGGTATATGTATTTGTATTTTGTGTATTTTCGATGTTGAGTGCTTTGAATATTGTCTCATGTTTTGTATTGATTTGTATTTGTTCAGGTATTAGTTTGTTTTGTGTTTTATGTTTGTATATTTGTAAATTTTCCCAAATGTTCATTATGGTGCCTTTGTGTGGTATATGTTTTATTAGTGTCACATTGGTTATGTCTGGGAATTCATGTCCTGTATTTATTGCGTGTGTGGCTAAATTGGATTTATATATTTCTGATTTTTTGTATGCATTTAGGTGTTCAAAATAACGTTTTTCCAGCTGTTTTTTGTTTGTCCTATGTAAAATTTATTGCAATCTTGGCATTCAATTTTGTATATACCGTTAGTTGTTATATTATTACAAAGAAGAATGTTTGTCTGTTTGTATTTTATACAGATCTACAGTTTTATTCCGATCGTGATGAAATTTTGCACACTAACAGTTCAAAACAAGAGGAAAATTTTTGTCTAACTTTGTTTTGAAAAAACTACCCCCACCCCTTTTCCACCCTCTTAAGCAGAATTTTAACGAGCAGGTTTTCGGTTTTCGCGAATATCTCGAAAACGGTGAGGAAATCGACCAAAGTGGAAGGTAATTTTCTGAAAGCCCATAAAATTTTCTACAAAATGGAATTTTCCCGGCTCTGATAGCGTTCTTAGTTCCGAAGTTATTAACAATCAAAGTTGAATTTTGGTGCACAACTGTTTACTTTACCCCGTTGTGAGTGTGAGTCACCACTTCATCTGCTATCTCGCGCGCTCTTCCCCTTCCTCCTCCCTTCTCACCCGCACCCGCGCCATGCCCCCTCCAACATCGTGGCTGGGTATATAAGGACGCCGGCCGGTCTCGGATGACACCAACCCCGCCGGCGTCAACGCCCCAGACCTGCTTAGCAGTAATACATGCTATTTCCCCGCCAAGGACTTATCTCTCCCCGGCAGTAGTGACCTGTCTTCCTAAAGCAGCCTCAATAATCGACACACGATAAAACTCCCCCACACTCTCTTCACTTCACCACAGTAAACACACGCTCTAGTTCCCCACACTTACGTACCCGCATATAATCCAAATCTGTTCCTTCCGCCTCCCTTGACGGCTCCCTGTCGCCACCTACCTGTTTTGGCGACCAGCGTCACACGTCCCAGTCTTGGCCGCCCCCCCCCCGCAAGAAAGTCGCAGGAAAAGATGAAGAAATAAACAAAACAAAGCAAAATGAATAAATAAAGATGCCCCAGAACAACTATAACGGCCACATCCATCTACCTCTCCCGCTCGCGTATGGCTACACACTACACTTGTGTGAGTACGTGTGTCAGTGCCTGTCAGTTAGAATAATCAGTGCTGGTGAGTTCACTCTCCTTTAAACACCTTTGACGTCCATTTCGGGCTTCCGAAATGGCGTCAAATAACGCCGATGTACCTTTGCCGGAACCGTTAAGCTCTCTCTTGGGAGCTTGCGGTTCCGCTCCTCTCTCTACACCTATCCCCCGTGATAATTGTGTTAGTGGCAGTGACAGTGATATTTCCGACGTCCATATGGGGAGTGCTGGGTCGGGAGATGAAGAGTTTTCGGTTGTGAATGGCAAACGCGCCAAACGCAAGCGAAAGCTGGCTGCCGCCAGTCAGTCTCCCGCCTCACCAAACCAGATCGCTGATCTAGGTAACAGTGGCTTGCAGTCTGTTAATCTTGCTTCCTCTAGTGTTAAGCCTGACCCATCTACCCCTAAGTTTCCACCTATTATCATCCCCGATAATAGGAATTACACCCAGCTTCTTGCCAACCTCCGTTCTGCTCTTCCTTCGGCGTCCGTGGAAGCGAAATGCTCCGGCAAATCGCTGAAGCTGGGCGTCAAAACCATTGTTGACTTCCGCGCTGTTCAGCACTTTCTGTCAGCGCGGAACATTTCCTTCCATACCTTCGCTCTCCGTGAGGAGCGTGAGGTAAAAATTGTCATTCAGAGCATTCCCTACCATACCTTCCTCCGATGCTATCGTGCAGGAATTGACGACTCTTGGCTATTCGCCAACAGCTGTGTCGGTTTTGCACGCTGGCAAAGGGGACAATAAGCATCCCGTCAATACTTTCCTAGTTAAATTGCTAAAAACTGGAAATTTTGAGGAGGTCTATGGCCTCCAAACACTCCTTCACCTGCGGGTGACAGTCAGATCATTTGACCCGCGCCCAGGCCCTGCTCAGTGTTTCAACTGTCAGGGCTTCGGGCACTCCTCCCTATTCTGTCATGCGCCCCCACGTTGCGTGCGGTGCGGCGACCCTCACCGTGGCTGTGATAAGCCTCGTGTGCCGGGTTTTGTCCCGTACTGCTGCATCTGCAAGGGCGCCCATCCGGCTAGTTACCGGGGTTGCATTAAATATATCGAAGCCGAAAGACAGCAGCGATCTGCGCGCCCTGGCGTGCAGCGTCGTGTATCTGGCCCTGCCCCTAATCGGCGAGAGGCCTTCCCCCCTCTCTCCGGTTCATCTGTCAAGGCCCCGGCAGCGACTCCTGTCGCTCCCGCGGTCTCAGTCCCGCCTGCAGGCGTCGCTCCGGCGGCGCCTGTGACGGCTCCACTACCGGCGCCTGCCGGAGCGCCCGGCCCTTCCTATGCAGCGGTTGCTGCGAAGACATCATCGTCAACCACTTCCGCCCGCAAGGGTACCAAAAAGCGCTCGCGTTGCCGGACTCCCGGCCGACGACATCAGCAGGCTCGACCTGCCCAACCTCAGCGGGACTCTCCCGCCCCTGTCATCTCCCAACCTCCGCGTGAGCAGACCATAGTTCAGTCCGCTAACCCAGCGCCATCTGTAGTCCTGGCCGAAGTTCCTCAGGAACGTCCGCGCGGGTCCCGGGAACTTTCTCGGGCTCCAGCGGACCCCCTGACGGCTTGGGCCACTCAACTTGTAAATAGCATCAGGTCTGCTCCTGACACCTCGACAGTACTGATGTTAGTTTTCCAATCCCTCTCTGCTCTCTTCCCTCTCCTCCCCCTCAATGGCTAGATCCCTGCGGATCGTCGCTTGGAACGCCGATGGCGTTTCCCCTCGTCGATCCGAGCTGGCGGCTTTCGTCGTGGAGTACGACGCTGATGTCTTGCTTCTCTCCGAAACCCATCAAGCCCCCTACCATCGATTCTCACTTCCTGCCTACACTTGTTATCGTCAGGATCGTCCCCTCCAGCCGCGCCATCCCCCGTCTGGGGGTACGGCGATTCTGGTCCACAGGCGGATATCCCATAGGCCACTACCCCCCTCACTACTCGACTCATCGAAGGTTGTGCGGTGGCGGTGGACGCAGGCGACTCAGAGTTGCGCATTGTTTCCGCGTATCTCCGGCCTGGCCTGAGCCCGCCGCCCCCGCCTGAGGAGTGGAACGCTCTCCTCGACCACCCACTCTCGACAATTGCAGCCGGCGACTTCAACGCCAAACATCCTTCTTCGAACAGTAGGGCTACCAACGCCTACGGCAACTCACTCCGCCGGTTCGTCCTAGACGACCCGGATACGCACGTCATGGGCCCTGATGATCCCACCCACTACCACTATGCCGGTTACCGACCGGACGTTCTTGATGTAGTTGTAGTCAGGAACGTGGCCCATAACATCCAGGTCTCGGCAGTGTCAGACCTCTCGTCTGATCACAATCCCCTGCTAATAACTGTTCGAGATGTGTCGGCTTCACCCCGACTTCCCGCTGGTCCTGCTAGGAGGGTCAATTGGCGCTCCTATCACGACGAGCTATCTCAAAGGTTACCATCTATCCCAGCGGACCCGATCGCCACTCGTGACGATCTGGATCTCCGTGCCACTCATCTTCAGGAGTTGGTCCACGGTGTCATGGATCGACACACATACAACGTTGAGGTGAATCGCAAATCGGCCCTTCAACCGGAAGTTATCCACGCCATCTGGCTTCGGCGCAAGCTCCGCCGCAGATGGCAACGAACCCGAGATCCCGCCGTCAAACGACGGTTTCAGGCCCAGTCTCTTTACGTCCAGCAACTTTTGCGGGACGTAAACTCTGATCAGTGGGACTCATATCTTGAGTCCCTTGAAGTCGACCAAGCCTCCGTCTGGAGAGCGACGAGTCGCCTTACTCGCGAGAAGCGTACTCGCAACCCGTTGAATACCCCGAACGGCATTCTTTCTTCATCGGAAGGCAAGGCTGAGGTCTTCGCCGACTGCATGGAGACTCAATTCACCGTTCATGGAGGCGTCTCGGACCCTGCAACTCGGTAGTGGTTCGAGACTTCCTATCTGGATATTTTCCCGCCCTCCACCTGACCCTCCCGCTCTCTTCGACAGGGACGAACTTGTTTCGTCTATCTGTCGATTGAACCGACGTCGCGCCCCTGGTCCTGATCGGATCGGGGCCGCAGCTTTGCAACATCTCCCGGCCTCGGGCGTTGAATTGGTCCTGGATCTGTTCAACTCCAGTCTCCGGCTGCAATACTTCCCCCGCCTGTGGAAAAATGCCAACATCTGTATGATTCCCAAGCCCGGCAAGCCTAGAATGCTTCCAGGCAGCTATCGTCCCATATCGTTGTTGCCCGTACTCTCAAAGGTGTTTGAGCGTCTCCTACTCGCCCGCATCTGGCCGCTGCTGGATAATTTTATTCGGAGCGAACAGTTCGGGTTCCGTAGAGAGCACTCGACAACTTTACAACTCGTCCGAGTTGTCACAGCATTGTCCGACGCCGCCAACAAGAAAGAGTCTACGGGCGCTGTCTTGTTGGACGTGAGTAAGGCCTTCGACAAAGTCTGGCACGAAGGTCTTCTCTACAAACTCGCTCACTCCCCCATCCCACCGTCCATTGTGCATTTCGGGTCTTTTGCGTTATACGACCACAAATCATTGGCATTGGAATTTTGTTCATCTTTCATTAACCTGAGTATAGTTCTCAGAATTTGCTGTCTCTGTTTACTGATTAGTTAAAAGCTGCGTCCAGTCTCGCCTCTCTCTCTCTCTCTCTCTCTCTCTCTCTCTCTCTCTCTCTCTCTCTCTCTCTCTCTCTCTCTCTCTGTGTGTGTGTGTGTGTGTGTGTGTGTGTGTGTGTGTGTGTGTGTGTGTGTGTGTGTGTGTGTGTGTGTGTGTGTGTGTGTGTGTGTGTGATTTATACGAGTTGATTATAGAAACAAAAGCGAGTAATGGTAAAGGCAGTCAGCGGGTCTTTTCTGTTTTTTAACAATATCATAATAGTGAAAACTTACCAAAATAATGATGTAGATCTGCATAGAAGACTTTGAAGTAGTTTTATATTTTATTCATCAAAGACACAAATACACCAAAAACACTTAACGTAACCTAACCTAATTTAACGAACTGGAAAGTTATTGTTTATAATTTTAGGAGGCCAAAAGGCCTTGATGTCTTGTATAATTTGTTCAAATAAGTCAGTGCCTGCATGTCGCTTCCGCCACATAAACTCACACAGGTAAGAGTCTAACATTTCCCTATGAGTTCCGCACTCTTTCCTATTTCGAGGCTTGGCTGACGACCACATTGACTCGACCTTCTGTGTGTGTAAATGTGTAAATGAGAGAATATAATTTTAACTAATCAGTAAACAGAGATAGCAAATTCTGAGAACTATACTCAGTTTAATGAAAGATGAACAAAATGCCAATGCCAATCCTTTGTGGTCGTATAACGCAAAAGACCCTGCATTTCTTGCGGTCATACCTCAGTGATCGTACCTTCAGGGTTAGCGTCGAAGGGTCCTGTTCATCAGTTCGACCCGTCGCCGCTGGCGTTCCGCAGGGATCTGTCCTCGGCCCCGTTCTGTACCTAGTGTACACGAACGACCTGCCTGTTATTCCTGGAGTCACGTTATCTCTATTCGCTGACGACGCAATGTATTACTGCAGCTCCCTGTCCCCGCGAATAGCGTGTTCAAAGCTGCAGCGTCAGTTGAATCTGCTTCCGGCCTGGCTACGGAAGTGGCGGGTGATGATCAACGCGGAGAAATCCGAGGCGATCTGCTTCACCAGTAAGTCCACTTCCGGTGCCAGCCCCTCTCCCTCGAAGGGAGGCCTATCGCCTGGCATAAGTCGGTGAAGTATTTGGGCGTTCGGCTAGACCAGCGCCTTAGCTTCAACGGCCACGTGACTGATACCCTCAACAAAGCTCGAGGCGTCCGAGCCAAAATATTTCCCATGCTCTCGTGCCGCAACCGCTTGGCTCTGCGCACTAAAGTCACCATCTATCTCTTGTTTCTCCGGTCAGTATTGACCTATGCTGCTCCCGCATGGTGGTCGCTTGTGTCGACCACTAACAAGTGTAGGCTGGAAGCTTTCCAGGCCCGTACCCTCAGATCCTTGTCGGGGTCTCCATGGTTTGTGAGAAATAATGTTATTCGTGGAGGCCTTCGAGTTCCTACCCTTGCTGATTTTGTCCGGTCGCTTGCCGAAACTCTCTTTGCTTCTGCAGCGACCTCGTCCTTTCCTCATCTCCGTTCTATCAGCACGTCTGAACCACCTCCCGCTATACGTGTCAAACGCCCTCGGGCGATCTTAGACGACCCCCCGTAATTCTGTATGCTGTAACTTAGGTTCCCAAGCAATTCGATTTCCTTGTTACCTTCCTATTCAGTCTGATACCTTCCCCAAGTATGTTGGTTTGCAAACTGCTTGGCGCTGTTACCGTATGCCACGGACACGGAGGTTCCCTGCCTCGCGGGGAACGACCGGCGCCACAAGGCGCCTGCATGCCGGGCCGGGCGCGTGCGGCATCTGCCGTTCGCCCTGAGCCTGGCCGCAGTGTTACCATGACCCGGAACCTATATAACAAAATTGAGAAAAATTTCCGCCGCCTTCTCAGTTAACTGGTTGGCGTGTCCCTCCCGATAATTAGGCAACCTTCTTTATGAAAATCCAGCACTGTTTTCTTCTGACAGCCATCGCGCACGTCCCGGAAGCTGTAATACAGACATGGGTGCAAAGACGCCCCATTACATAACGCATCGCATCGCATCGGATGACAGTGTCTCCTGGCAGCCATTGGACACGCTCCAGATGCTGCAATCAAGCCACGGGTGCAAAGACACCCCGCATCCACAATGCAATGGATGACAGTGACAGTCTACCCTAAGCTATTCCCAAGGTAGGCTGCGATCGTTTGTGTTCTTGTGTGTGGAATTTTCCATTTCCAGCTTGTCTGGAGCGCAATAACTCAGTTATTATTCATTGTATCAAGTTGAAACTTTCACATAGTGTCTTATACAATTAGTTCTGTGTGCTCAATTAGTGCGGGCAGTGGTGAACTCGTGTTTTTGGTGTTTTGGTGTTCTCCGCTGCTGACTGTTGCCTGGTAAGTGCTCTAAGTTATTCATAACATAGCTCACTACACAACCGAAAACAAAGCATACAGCTCGACTCTCTAAGTCAATAAGCATACTGTATTGAGTGCTTTTTACTGTCAATGGATACCTATTACTTCAAACCTATGCCACCGAAGAAAAGAAAGAGTATTGGTCAGATAACTCCTGCAGCCAAAAAAATAAAAGCCATCCGTGCGTCGGAAACACCTGAACAACGGGAGCTTCGTCTACAGCAGGAGCGTATCAGAGCTTCTACGTCAAGAGCGAGGGAAACTTTGGAGGAAAGAGAGTTTCGCCTGCACCAGGACCGTGTCAGAGCTTCTGCATCAAGGGCAAGGGAAACGTCGCAGGAACGAGAGTTGCGTCTAGAACAAGTTCGACGCAGAACGGAGGAATCAAGAATTGTGAGTCGACATTCTGCTCTAAAATTAGGGGGATTTAATTACAGTGCTGGATACGATTACTATACTCATCCTAAAGTCGTAATAGGACGGATGGATGTCGTATGTAACCATTGTCAGGCAAAGAAATATAAAGGCGAACCATCTGGGATATGTTGCTCAAATGGGAAAGTGAAACTGCCGCCTCTTAAAGTGCCTCCTGAGCCACTGCTGTCTTACTTATCTGGTAGCACAGCTGACTCCAAACATTTCCTCAAAAATGTAAGGGTATACAATTCTAGCTTTCAAATGACATCGTTTGAAGCGTCATCTACAGTGCAAGAACATGGTTTTATACCTACTTTTAAGGCACAGGGCCAAATTTACCACAAAGCTGGATCACTTCTTCCCCTTCCAGATGAAAATCCAAACTTTTTACAAGTTTACTTCATGGACGACGAAAAATTAGAGGCTGATCAACGATGTGCTAATATAAGTGACGTGCGACAAGACATTGTTTTAAATCTGCAGAGACTATTTCATTCGCACAATCATTTAGTGCAAATGTTTAAAACAGCATTAGAAAGTATGCTTACGGACGAATACAAAGTAGTCATACGTGCAGACAAGAGGCCAACCGTTGAACATGAACGGCGCTTTAACGCACCAACCATTAACGATGTAGCCATAGTCATTGTTGGTCAGGAGCAGTACGATCGTCGTGACATAATTATTCAGAGATGGAGCGAAAATTTGCTGCGGGTTCCAGAAACACACCGTTCATACGATGCTCTGCAATATCCTCTTATCTTCTGGGAGGGCGAGGACGGTTACCACTTTAACATCATGCAAACGGATCCCGCACGGGAAACAGTACTAAAAAAAAAAGTCTCTTCTATGAACTTTTATGCGCACCGCATCATGATGAGAGAGGGGTCGTCAAACCACATCTTAAAATTCCGTCAGCTCTTTCATCAGCACATCGTGGATATGTACGCTAAAGTCGAAAGTGAGCGGCTTCTTTATATTAGGTTAAATCAGCAAAAACTCCGAGTTTGACTATATTCACTTGCGGGACGCTGTGGCCAATGACCGGAATGTCGCTGATATACATATTACCGGCTACGTTCACTGGCAGTCCGAGGCACATGCACGAATATGCTCAAGACGCTATGTCCTATGTCCGCAACCATGGCAGCCCGGATCTTTTCATTACCTTTACGTGCAACCCTAAGTGGCCAGAGATTACAGTTGAGCTTATGGAAGGCCAGTCGCCGATTGATCGCTACGATTTAACAGCGAGAGTATTTAAGCAAAAGCCTAATTGAACTTATTGATGTTATTACGACAAGCCACATATTTGGGGAAACTCGCTGTTGGATGTATTCAGTCGAATGGCAAAAGCATGGTCTTCCTCACGCACACATATTGGTATGGCTCGAAGAAAAAATCCGACCGACCCAAATAGATGACATAATTTCCGCAGAGCTCCCGGATCCTCAAAAGGACCCACTGCTATTCGACATAGTTTCAAAGAACATGATTCATGGGCCGTGCGGACCGTTAAACCCGAGGGGGCCGTGCATGAAAGACGGCAAATGTACCAAGAACTACCCACGACAGTTCATTGATGAGACTCAATCAGGCTACGATGGTTACCCATTATACAAAAGACGTAAACCTGAAAATGGGGGCTTCACGACAACTGTTAAAGTGAGTAACCAAAACAGAGACGTCGAAATTGATAATAGATGGGTAGTGCCTTATTGCCCTCTCCTTTCAAAAATGTTTCACGCGCATATCAATGTCGAGTACTGCCACTCTGTAAAATCCATTAAGTACATTTGCAAATACGTCACCAAAGGCAGTGACATGGCCGTTTTCGGGTTGGCCGATGAAAATGCAGCAGATGAGGTGACTCAATACCAATTGGGGAGATAATATATTAGCAGTAACGAAGCCATTTGGCGCCTCTTCAATTTTGAAATCCACAAACGGTACCCAACTGTTGTTCACTTAAGCGTTCACTTATAGAGAACAGACAGAGAGTATACTTTACGGAAGTGAATGCTCAAGAAAGAGCGGAACGGCCGCCCAACACAACATTAACAAGGTTTTTCCAGTTGTGCCAGCAAGATACAATTGCCAAGACCTTACTATATGCCGAAGTATCAAAATACTACAGCTGGAACGCGTCACGGAAAAGTTTCTGCAGGAGGAAGCAGGGAGCCCGAGCTCCAGATCATCCCGACGTACACGCAACTGACGCCATTGACCGTGTCTACACAGTTCATCCCAGTAATTCTGAGTGCTATTACCTGAGAATGTTGCTTCGCGTTGTGCGAGGACCCCTACATCATTCAATGATCTTAAAACCTTCCAGGGACAACTGTGTGAAAGCTATAGAGAAGCATGTCAGAAACACGAATTGCTTGGAAATGATCAGCATTGGGACACGACCATGGCAGAGGCGTCTGTCACATGTTTTCCAAAGCAACTCAGAAACCTTTTCGCCGTTATAATCACAAATAACGGATGGAGTTGTGCGCTCCATCAAATCCACAAAGTCTTTGGGATAAATATAAACAAAATTTAAGTGAAGATATTCTCAGGGATGCACAAAGGGCTAACCCAACTATTAACTTTGACTACACTGCAGAAATATTTAATCAAGCGCTCATACATCTTGAGGATAAATGTATCTCTATCAACGGCAAAACTCTCCTGCAGCTTGGGCTACAGGCGCCAAATCGCGCCCTAGATAGGGATATTTGGAGGGAAAGGAACTACGACATTAATGCTCTCCAAACGTTTCTTGAAGATAATAAACCCCATTGGTCACAGACCAGAGGCAAGCGTATGACACTGTTCTAAGTCTTATTCAGGCTGGAAATGGTGGGCTCTGTTTCCTGGACGCACCCGGGGGAACTGGGAAGACATTTCTGATCAACATTTTGCTGGCTGAGATCCGCAAAAGAAATGAAATTGCCTTGGCTGTGGCGTCCTCTGGAATAGCATCTACACTGTTAGTTGGCGGTCGAACAGCGCCAACTACCATCGAATCTGCAGGTTTCAGAACAGCCCATTTACAACATCAGCAAAGGCTCCGGTCAAGCGCAAGTGCTCAAGCAGTGCAAACTAATCGTTTGGGACGAATGCACCATGGCTCACAAAAGGGCACTAGAAGCGCTTGATCGCACTTTGCAAGATATACGGGGTAATAGGCGAATTATGGGCGGTGCTGTTGTCCTCCTGGCAGGAGATTTCCGACAAACCCTGCCCGTAATTCCGCGGTCTACGCCAGCCGATGAACTTAACGCCTGTCTTAAGTCATCAGCCTTATGGAGACATGTGCGTAAAATGAATCTCAAGATGAACATGCGGGTTCACTTACGAGGAGAAACAAGTGCATAGCAGTTTGCACAACAATTGCTGTTACTTGGCACTGGAGATTTTCCTGTAGATCCCACTACCAGTCTAATTTCGTTTCCCTCAAATTTCTGCAACATGGTTACAATACTGTATTTTGTAGTTTTTAATTAATTTAATTAATTAAGTATTGGGTTGTGATTAAGATATAACTAGCCCCAAGTTTGGGATGCCATAGATAATGATGGATATTTTGTATATCAATGCAAATTTGATATCGATACAATCTCATGCAAATAAGTTCTTAATTTGTTTAATTGCGAATAGATTGATTAATTAGTCCAACTCTATGGGCGTAATATGCAGCTATGTCTGTTAATGCTTGTATCACATTGGATTAAGTGTGTATGTGTAATAAGTGTGATGAGTACCATTAATTAATATTCAGATAACTTTGACTTTACTATGAATATCATTACGTTATCACTACTTTATTCCACACTTTGGGTATCATTTGTATCTACGTATAATTACGTAAGGTAATTGGGGTTAACTATGGTGATTATAAATGACTCGACTCGTACACCAAATTCTGCATTACGAACAATAATTTATTCAGACCTTCTGCAATGGTCATAAATTTCTGAAATTAATTATAACATTACTTCGCAATAACATATGATACATTACATTACTAATTCATTCATTACTTCTCTGATGATTCATCTCGTTATGATAACTTGATTATAACTATTTAAATCATAACTTCTTTACATATTACAAAATTTCTCTCATTAATGAATTCATATTTCATATTTTGCCTATCATAATATATGATTCAGCTTTACTCTAAATGAATTTAAATATGCATTCTAACTAGATCAGAGGTGTGTTCTTTGTAAGGAACAGGACAGTGGCTACTAAACATAAGTGATACATAAATGTTTTACTTGTGGTAAGTATCCACATCTACGGCGTGTGTCTACGATGATTTCCTCTCTCCCTCGCTCCTCAGCTGGCTGATGACTTGGTGAACACTCATCGTCCCCGTCGTCTGAAATTTACACTATTCACTATCGCTGAGATTTTCACTCCGGCGTCAACACTCTTTTAGTTCGCACTCGTTTAGAAGTTATATGTGTAACATAAGTTAGTTAGTACGATCATTTGGATTTGATTTATTCATTTCACACCTTATTTGCATGTGATTGTTACTTCACAACTTTATTCACAAGCACTGATTGTTTGTACTTTATTTAGTCGGCACAATTATTTCACTTATGAACCTTTTCATTTTGATATTTGAAATAGTTAATCGACATAAATAGTACGTTAATTCATCACACAATCGCGATATTTAGTTCATATTTCTGAATTATCTTTCACGCTTACGCACGATGTCTCTACTTGATTCATACCGTCAGAGTTTTTGAGCGTCTTAACACAACTCGTTATCATACAAACATTGAATTTGAACTAAGTCCTTTTTAAGTTCTACTTCATTATATACAATACGATATTGCGATTAACCATCAACATTTTACTCCGCACTTTACGACTCGTCAGTATATTGAGGTAATACAAAGTCTGATTGAGATTGACCCAAAAATATTTAAAAACCATTTAACTCTAAAACCCAACTAACTCCAACAATTAACTAACTCCTTTGCTCATCATCAACACTTATTTTTATCTCTCGAGTCCTTCCACTATTCCTGCATCCAGTTCACTCCTTCCCACCATCTACGTCCTTATTGGTTTTTCGTCTTCATTTCCACGAAGACTCCTCCCTGAGTCTCTAGCTAGACTCCTGGCTTTGTCCTTATTCGCTCTTGACCCTTGTCTCCATGGTAACGTCTTCTCAAGAACCGCCTTTGCCAAACTCTCGTTCGTGGTGGGCTCATCTGGATCCCTTCTCTTAGATCTTACTGCTTCGCTCCTCCCTTCTTGTAAGACGAGACTGAATTACACGCTTGTCCATCATCCAATTGTTCTTGTATTTTCATTCAGCTCGTTCCTACTAATTGCTGTCCAGTTACCCATGTGTCTTTTAGTTTAGGCGTGACCAATTGCTGTATTGTCTCCTGACTTCCTTCGTTTCGTTCACACTCTGATGGAATTTATTGTCTTTCTCG
Organism: Magicicada septendecula; assembly: GCA_034769895.1. Taxonomy (NCBI): domain Eukaryota; kingdom Metazoa; phylum Arthropoda; class Insecta; order Hemiptera; family Cicadidae; genus Magicicada; species Magicicada septendecula. The sequence continues at coordinate 306,240,953 of CM068375.1, forward strand.
GTAAGGCACATCTGTTCTGCAGCTCTCCTGCACAGTCCGTACTCTGGCTGGTAAACAAGTTCCCCGCTGTTTCACCATGCGTGGTCCTTTGTTCATGTAACATCCGTATGAAATTTTCCATTATGGACTCTTTACATCTGTGTGTCGTCGCTAAGCTCCCACATGTGGCTTGACAATACTCGCGTCGCCATCGCATACGTATTCTTAGTAATTGGCTCAGTAAGACGTATTCCTTTGTTTTCTGTTACTGCAGCGCGTTCCCATGGCATACTCTTACGTCGAACATCTGCTATAACTGAGGCATTGTCTTCTCTAGCGGTGCCTATTTCGTCGCTAATGCGTCGCACGTGTCGTTGTCCGAACGGCGGCTGGTTGACTCCAACGAATATCATTTCTGACAGCTGACACCTGCTACTGTTCCTTCTACGCAATAAAAAAAAATGTCCTTATAAAATTGCTTTACATGGTCTCTTCACTCGACGAACTTATAACTAAAGTGTTTCCTGATATACACGAAAATTACAACTCGCACTGATGACTGTGCGAAAGGGCCATTTTAGCTCCCAAAAACGACAGCATTAAATATGTTAACGATCTCATACAGGATATGCTTCCCAGCAACTCTACTACCTATTCATCCATTGATACAGTAATGGATACTGAACAAGCTGTTTATTACCCTACGGAGTTTTTAAATTCTCTGGAACCCCCGGGAATGCCACCACACAAGTTGACTTTAAAAAAAAGGATCCCCTATTATTCTATCATGTAACATCGACCCGCCAAAACTGTGCAACGGAACAAGACTCATCGTAAAGAATCTCTTGCCCAACGTAATAGAAGCCACGATCATTATGGGGAATGCCGCAGGAGAAGACGTATTTATCCCTCGCATTCTGTTGATACCCAGTGACAAAAATATGCCTTTTGAGTTCAAGCGATTGCAGTTTCCCATCCGGCTTGCATTCGCTATGAGTATCAACAAGGCACAGGGGCAATCACTTTGTGTGGCAGGCATTTACTTGGAAAGTCCATGTTTTTCGCACAGCCAATTATATGTAGCTTGCTCAAGAGTCGGCACACCAGATAATTTATTTGTCTGTGCTCCAGACGGACAAACAAAAAACATAGTACCGTCAAGCTTTACAGTAAACATTTTTAGATAAATTTAGCTGAATTTATTATGTTTAATTTTTTTGGATCTTTCTATTATTAAAAAAATTATTATAATTAATTATTGTAATATAAGAAGTTTTTGTTAATTTTTGTTATTGGTTACAAGATCCTCACTTATAAACATTGTTAATATGTCTAACAAGTAAAATATGTTTTCGGCATAACAAGGTTTCAATTATTCACTCAATCCTTTTATAATAATCATTATCCCGAGCGAAGCCGGGAAAATTCTCTAGTTCTATATAATGCTGGGTGGACTTCAGGAAATCTATGACATTAAGAATTACTGTGGATATCTGATATCTGTTCAGAAATCTCTTAAACAGATGTCCCATTCTAGTCATTGTTTTTGTGTTAGGCATGCAGTTGTTGTCAGTCAGTACATTATCATTTTAACTGTGTATGCATACATGTACATCACTTCCTTAGTTGTTCTAAAATATGTAGTACAGTCCAGTCAGTGCACATCAAATTTTTTCTCCCGATGTAATATACAATTGATTGACAATATACAACTGAAGACGAGGAAGGCATAGAAAAGTTAATCAATTCAATTAATACTGAAGAAGATGAAACTATGGGGAATGACTCAGCAGAACAAAGCACTTCAGGTAACAGAGAACTGCAAGTTTTAACTCATTCTGCAATAAATTTTTCTTCTTCTTCTTCTATAATTTCCTTGCTAGGACTCTGTCCTGTTCTATAATAGTCCTACATGCTGTCACCTACCACCTCTTCCTTGGCGGACCAATGCTCTTCTTGGTGTCTGGTTGGGTATTTCTTGCCTTTTTCACTAGCCTTGTGTCATCCATTCTTGATATGTGTTCATTCCATATCTTCTTTCAACATTACAGATAATATAAATATCTGTTACCTTACAAGTTTCTCTTATACCATTGTTTGGCAACCTATCATACATTGTCTTTCCTAGTACCTTCCGTAATGTGTCATTTCTATAGTTTGTCGCTTTCTTTGAGTTGTTGCTGTATGCACAGGATATTACTGGATGTATTGTGCTTTTGTAAACATTAGTTTTTGCTTCTTGTCTGAGGTATTTATTATTCCATATAAATCCAGCAATTCCAGTTATTCATGCATCCAGCAATTCTTCTGGTTTTCATCAATTGATGTTGTATTTCTTCATCTGCCCTGTAATCATTGTATTTACCTGTGAAGGAGAAAAAAGTAATTTTTTGTGACCTTTGCATGAAAAACAAAAGTATATTGCAGAATCAGCAAATCACAAAGGGTAATTTTAAAGTACAGACTAACAAAATGAAAATATTACCTGACAACAAATTTCTGCCAGTTGAAAAAGTGCTATGATTCAGGCTTCTGTTCCTGAGGTAGATAAAGGCAGAGGTATACCATAGTATCTTGGCTTTCATAACTGATACCACAAGTAAAGAATTCTAAAAACTAGGTACACCATAAGGTGTGCTAAAACAACAGTATTCAAGATTACAATTATTGGTATGCGAAAAAAACTTAATTGCACTGAAGAACATGCTGACTGACAAAGAAGTTTCTATGGGTTCGTGCACCAGCGGTCTCCAGGCAAGGCCAAGGATTTTTTTAAGTGAACGTGAAAAAAAAGTGGCACTTGTACATAGAAGTGTATGCATGTTAAATGAAATATTCTGTGCAATTCCAAATGCTTTGTTGCAATAAATAAAGTGTAATTATTTTGTTGATTCATCCTCTTCGTTCACTTTATTAAATATTATTATATATATAAACTTTCACGTATGAACTTACTTTGGTTATCACTTCCCATGCGTTTCAAGGTGATGTGCCTCTTCCTCAGTGGGAGTAAATACTGAATGTCGTTTTACAGAATACCCGTTATGGACTATAGGTGTGTGTGGTGGGGGTTGATGGTGGGATAAGATTGGCGCTGAGGTTCAAATTGTGTGTTTGGATCAGTGTATCGAATAGTGTATGTGATTTATAATGTAATTGTTCATTTAATATGTTGTTTGGTTGTAGTGTGTGATATCTGTATATTGCAAATTGTTCAGCTGTGTTTAGTTTTCTACTTTTAGGTAAGTAGTGTAATATTTCCATGTTGTGTTCTATGTTTGTGTAACTGTGGTTTTCGTTATGTAAATGTGTGGCAAATGTGGAATGTATGTAGTTTGTGGTGAGGGCTTTTAAATGTTCTGAAAGTCTGGAGGAAAAAGATCTTCCCGTCTGGCCGATGTAGAATTGGTGACAATCATTACAATTTAATTTATAAACCCCTGTTTTGCTGTATGTGTCTGTGTCTTTGTTAGTATTATTTATGTCTTTCCTAATGGTGTTGTTGGTTCTGTAGGCTACTTTATAATTGTGTTTCCTAAATGTGTTTGCAATTTTGTGTGTATTGGAATTGTAGTATGTAAGTGTTATGTATTTACTGGGTTGTGTGCTGTTGGTCTGATGTGTTTTACTTTTTGTGTTTAGGATTCGTTTGTGTAGTTTATTTATTAATTAGGGGTTGTATCCATTTTTGACTGCTATATATTTGATTGTGTTTAATTCTTCTTGGTAGTCATGTATGTTTAGGGGTATTGAAGTGAGCCTATGGAGCATGTAGTTGAAAGCTGCATGTTTGTGTTGAGTTGGGTGGTTGGATGAGTTATGTATGACCATGTCTGATGTGGTGGGTTTCCTGTATATTTTGTATGTGTGTGTGTTGTTTGTTTTGGTGATTGTAAGGTCTAAGACGTTTATGCTATTATTTAGTTCTATTTCAAGTGTGAATTTTAATTTATGGTGTATAGAGTTAATGTATTTGTGGAAATTTTCTATTTGTCTTTTGTTGCCGTTGTAGAGGAGTAAAATGTCATCAACATACCTGTGCCAATATATTATTTTATCGGTGTATTTTAGCCCTGATATGGGCTCCCCTATATCTGGTATACTAGCCGAAATATTTGTACACACCATAGAACAGAAACACATACTGAACAATAACAAATACACCGATAAAATAATCATATCACACACTACAACCAAACAACATATTAAATGAACAATTACATTATAAATCACATACACTATTCGATACACTGATCCAAACACACAATTTGAACCTCAGCGCCAATCTTATCCCACCATCAACCCCCACCACACACACCTATAGTCCATAATGGGTATTCTGTAAAACGACATTCAGTATTTACTCCCACTGAGGAAGAGGCACATCACCTTGAAACATATGGGGAAGTGATAACGAAAGTAAGTTCATACGTGAAAGTTTATATATATAATAATAATAAATAAAATGTAAAGGGTATGTAACATAAAAAAAGGTATGCACTATTTTCAGATTTAAAATTTGTCATTTTTTTATTTTGACAGTTGTTTTGATAGTTCATCTTCTTCATTCACAGCACTAAATTAATATTGATTGTTAAACTTTACTTGTGAACTTACTTTGTTTTTTCCCGTATGTGTTTCAGCGTGATGTGCGCCTTCGTCCGGACGTTCTGTCTCACACCACTGATGAAGGCGCACATCATGCCGAAACGCATACAGGAAAAAACAAAGTAAGTTCACAAGCGAAAGTTTAACAATCAATATTAATTTTATTTTGAAATTAATCACATAAAGGTTATTCAAAAAAAATTTTTTAATGCAGTTATAATGAAAGTTGGTAGATTGATATATTTTTTAATGAATTTGTCAAACAGTTAATTTTTAAATTAGTCAGGTTTATAATTTGAATTTTATGTCATTAATAGTGTGTCATTTTGTGATATTCAGTTATTAATAGGGCTAGTAATGGAAACCAAAATATTATGTTAAGTAAATAAAATGTTATAGTGTATTGATAGAATAAAGTATTAACCTTATTTTGTTTGTCCGTCTGGTGGCTTTATTTCTTCTTCGTTATTACGACGCGTTTCGGGACATATGCCCCATCCTCAGGTATTGTCACTCAGCAGAGGTCGTCATTTAAGTAAAAATATCAACACATAAAACATATAACATAACTTACATATAATCACAATAAAAACGTTTAAACTTAGGAGCACATACAAGTCGAGATGCACATCCCGGACTACAACGGTCGACTGCCGAGTCTATGTTACTCCTTGCCGCGCACTGTGGACTTTGTCGGTATTTGTATAGCCGTATCGTATAGCGAATTTGACTGAAACTGTAACTGTTCATTTAGGAGGATTTCTTTTGTGTTTGTATCCTTAAATGCCTTATATATTTCAAATTCCTCGACAGCACTCATGTATCTCCCTTTCCTGCATATGTGTAGGGGTTGAAAATTACTTGCAAAGTCTGTATAACTATGATTATTGTGAACTAGATGACGTGCATAATTTGATGTTATTCTGTTAGGATCTTTTTTGGGCAGGTGTTCTCTAAAGCGTTTTTTAAACGCTCTACCCGTTTGTCCAATGTGGAAACAACAACAGTCACTGCACACAATCTTATAAACACCTGTCCTGTCTTCAACTGCTTTTGGGGGGTTTTGTCGAAGTATCTTACCAACGTTGTTACTGGTCCGGAAACCCATCCTAATGTTTACGTCTCTAAACGCGTTGTATAAAATTTTTGGTAGGGTGTTACCATAGTACGATGTTATGTACCTAGTCCCATTTTCACTACCTTCGCGTATTTCTTTGTTACCTTCCTTCTTTCGATGTTTTTTAATTAGATTGTGTACAATTGAGCTACTGTAACCGTTGGCCCTAGCTATATACAGTAGCTCAATTGTATTGTGTGTCAAAGAATTAATTTGATGAATATGTGATGTTCTAAAACTAAGTTCATATTAATAACTTTATTATGAAATAGTTTTGTCATTTTATACAATGCCTAGTCATTATATAGATTGCCTAGGTAAAGTATGTAATTAAAGAAAAAGATTGTTTTATATATTGCCTAAAAATGTTAGAATTGCCGAGGCATTATAGAATTCCAGGATTATACACTTTGGATGTAACATGTATACAAAATATTTTACAAAAGTAAAACCAATAATGTTGCTGTAACCTTTCTCAGTAGCATGCACTGAGTGATAAAAAGAATATTTACAAACAATAAATCAGTAGCAAGTGAAATATCATTGTATAGTTAACATTTCAAGTAATTTAACACACATAACAGAGCAAAGCAACTGTTTATAAACAAGACTACTTCACTGTTTTCTGAGAACATCTGTAAAAAGTAATTTAGAAAGTCTGAATATGCATAAACGTCAAACCATATATAAATACGCTGCACACATCCACACCTACTCTTTTAGTTTAGATACACAGCACCAGTGAGTGAGAACATTCTATAAAATTTAAATAATCAAAATAAAGGTAAGAAAATATTTTTTTAACATCATGATAATAAATTATATCAGCATGAATAACATTATAAACAAAGGGTCACTAAATGTACTTGAAGATTTACTAATGAGTTGGATTGTAGTTTTTATCTTTTTCTTTTACTATTTATTTTTAATGTGCTAATTTAGCTAATCCTAGAACTGACCTCTTCTTTCAGCACATAAAACGCATGAAGTAATACATCTGTTCTGTTTGTAATATGTCAAATTTGCTTAAAATATATACAGATTTCTCAAATGTTGAAGATTCCATGATGACTATGTTTTGGTGACAGTTTTCCTCTTCACTTCTGTGCTAACCTGGATATTATTACAAATTATATTCAATTCATTTATAGCAGTAGTATGTTTATATAAAGGGCAGACTATTGTAAATTTTTTATATGTGTATGTAACACACACACGCATAGGCATATACAATAGAACCTTGTTTAACAAAAAAAAAAGAGGGGACAGTCATTTTAGATAACAGAATTTATTGGATAATCATGGGAGTTAATTTTTGTTTCTAAAAATAGAAAAGCAGTAACATTACTAAACAAAAAAATCCGAGGGGGCTGTGTCGGAGCCACGGCCGCAAATCTTCAGAGCGTAGAATACATCTGTGTGCTTTAGGGTTGCTAATGTGTTATGAATAATATACGAGAATATATCAATACAATCGCATAGCAAAAACATTAAAAACTGCAGAAATGGATAAAGGTATAGTTCCGATGCCGCTAAATATCATTTGTTTATTTACTTGTTACTATGGTAATTAATTCTGGCCTCCATGGTGTTGCAATGGCATCACTTTAACAGCCACTATCTTTACGTCCATCTGGAACCACAGTCTGTCACAAACATCACACGCATGTCCAAATTCATTATTAAAGAGTGTTTTGTGGATGTGCTTTGTAGCTAACTGCCATGTTTTGCTGAATGCGATCGGCTGATACACTTGCTCTTCCTCATCCAACTCGACTTCAGTATTTATTTCCTTGTTTTTTAAGCATTGTCGGTAAATCCTCTGACATTCGGCATTGGTCATTTTGGGTTTTTTGAATTCCCCATGATTTTCTCTACTCTCTTGTATTTGTTTACGATAATTTTGAGTATATTTAGCATCCATATACCGCGACATTATGTCTGAACACACGATTTTTACAACTTGAATTACGATTATTCAAACCTCTTATAAATATCATCACTATTACGGTACACTATGTAGATAGTACTCGATGAGATAATTTTAACGACACCTCACTCAACATTCTATCGCATCGGAAACCGGAAAAATACTAAATTTAGTGCGCGCCGAGCGGCGCAAAACATTTCTATTTCTTCCCCCGCTGGATGATGCAATAGCCCGCTTATATTGAGCTATTTATTATCTTTGTTCCTTTACCTGTCGAATGGTACCTCATATAAGAGTGAAACTTTTGTCGTTTAGATAATATTTCAATTTCAAATGTGACGTGAAAACGTAACGCTCGATTTTCTGGTTGGGGGTGCCTATTGCTGGCCTGAAAGGTAAAACGTATTCTACGTAAAAAAAAATTGTTCCAAAACATCTGTAATTAAAAGGAAGAAAACGTTTCAGCTTCCCATCTAGCCATAGTTTCTGCACTATTCATGTTTTCTGAATTATGTTCCTGTGAAGATAATGAATGTAATTCTCTTTTGGTCCAGAACACCTCTCTTGCTATAATAAATCATCCCAGTAACTCTTTCTCAGGCTGGAGCAGAACATGTGTTATGTCATTAGCAGCGAGTAGGAATATCCATCTGAAGCTGATTCTAGAATGAAGTACTGGGTGTGCAGGATAGCTAGACAAGTTCTTTTCTTCATTGTCGTCCTATTATTCAATAAGTCTATAAACCTTTGATGAGCCAGGTGCTCTTCTTATTTGGTGTAAGCATTTATCTGCATCTTGGTCATCCTCTTCAGTGTTGTCCCTTATGGACTCTACCTCATACCAGATTGCAAACTAACCTAAACTGATATGCTCTAGGTTTTGAGACTTAGAGACATATTCTCAAAGATATTTTTGTGTATGTGAGCTGTAGCTCTGAGGTGAGTGATGGACAGTATGTGTTGGGGTGTGCACGTGCTAAATGTTAATCCCCATATATTATTATATAGTGAATTAATAAAATCAATCCCAGTGAGCGGGTTATATAGAGAGTAGCTTTTGTGTAAAACCCAGAAGAGAAATAAGTTAGTTATGCACACATCTTCAAGTGTATTTAAAAAGAAAAACATTTCTCTTCCAACTGTATCTTGTTCTTGATGATAACTCACAATAATGTATATATTTTTGGAATCCTTTAATCAAGCCCTTTCATTTGATTCACCAAATAGGTTTTCGAATTTTAGTCTTGTTTTTGTATTAACAATATGGCATCTAGCATTTAACATATTGTTTCTTACATCACATGAAATACCAGGCGTTACTAACAGGATCATGATGGATCTTTTGACACTTTATTTATTAAAATCTATCCTGCCATTTATATTCAGCATATGAATAAAAGAACTCACACACATATGCATAAAACACACTACCCTCCTTTTTCATAGACAATTAATAAAGTGCAGAACCCATTTTACATATTTTGTTATGTATTATGATGATAATAATAACATCTTCTGTATAAAAGTTTAGCATTATTATTTTTCATTCTTGTTGTTTTGGTTAAGCCAGAGTTACTGAACAAGTGAAAATTTCAGACATGGAACAGATAGGTGGTGGCCACTGACTTCAGTTTTCATTTCATTTCAAAATACATTAGTATACGTCTGTTGACATTTTCTCAGAATAACCAACAGCTATAAGTTGCCACTCTGACAGCGTTAAGTAATTTTTGTCTCATAAATGCATTTATAATATACGAATGTCTTATATTAATGGAATAGCAATTTTATAATTATTTGAAATTTAAGATGTAATCTTTGTAAGTATAATTTTTTGGGCTTCAAGTATATCTAGTGACACTGTTTAAACAAAGTGATTATTTCTACAAACTATTTCAATGCGTTTTGACAAGGAGAGGGAATTGGGAGATACCCATAGGAGAAACTGTGTAAAAGTGTATGAGATCACAAAAATATGCCTCAGAGGGAAGTAATTGTTTTAAAAATAGTTCAATAAAATTAAAACAGAGTGTTAATAACTCAGACAATTCACTCCTACCTATGATGTTCTCATAAAAAAGTTTTATCAGTTCCACGTCATACTAGTTACTGAGCTCAAATTGCTAAATCTTACATATGAAGAAAATTAATTACTTTTCACATGTTATTTACAGACGTCAATTAAATACTAAATTGAGTAATTTCTAATGGTAATTATGCTAGTATTATAATTACAATATAATCTCCCTATAATCGATAGTATTAGGAAAAGGAAAATTTTCCAGTATTTAGCAATATCTGGCAAATCAGCTGATTGTTTTTTGTATTATTGAATCAACAATTGGGAAATCTATGATTGTTGAATATCCTTAGGTTTTTATAAACAAAAGCAACAATTATTTTATATTTATCAGTAGGCTTAGATCCAGAATTTTTCAGTTACACTATTAAAAAATAAATAAAAGAATGATAATTATTAAAATTTTTCAGTTAGGTAATGTAGACTTCCATGTAACCTTTGAAAAAAATCAATGTCAAAATTAAGTTTGGCATAAAATAGTATAAGAGTTAGAACTATTTTGAAACTTTCACTATTAATTATCAATTCATTATTTTTAATGTCATTGTGGTTCATATTAACTTAGCATTCAGTATGATTTTACATGTAGCAAAGTTAGAAATTAATAATAAATGAGTGTACTTCATATCTATACAGTTTACTTTCATACTGTAGTTCAGAGTCTCTGTAGATACATTCCAAGCTGTGAATCCATGTCTGATGTGCCTCGGTAAATGTGACATCAGACCTCAGGTTTACTGACAAGCTTTTTCAAAATAATAGACAACACTAGCCATGAAAAATTAAATGTTCTAACTTGTCTTATTGGCAGTGCCATGACTATGAAGGAGCTAGTGGAGCATGTTACACAGGTGCTGGGCTGAGAGGGAATCAGAATGACAGAAGTTTTTCTACATACTGAATGAAATGGGCAGGCATTAAAAAAACAAAAGAAGTTGTGTAGTTAATGGGGCTTTTACTGTATCTGACAATACATACACATACATACATATTGTGATTAAGAAGTGTTGGGTATTACTGTAAAAACTTTATCATTTAAAATTTAATAAAACAATGTAACATTGTTTACAATTAATTAATTAAAAGTACTAAACCAAAGAATTCAAAATTATGAAACTATATGCTTCTTAAAAGAACAACAGAAGTCAGGTGGGTACGACTAAAATTGAGGAGGGTCAAATCTGTGATAATATTACCTCAAACAATTTAAAAATTCTTTCACACACAACGTCTAATGACTTGAAACCAAGATTAAACACACAACAAATTTAAGCAAATCATATTTTTATAGTTTAAATTTTAAAAGAAAGAATATTACAGATTGGTTTTTGAATCGATAAGACTATAATAAAATTGTTAAAATCCTAGTCTTTAATGAAAATATCGGTATGGAGAACCATACATGACTTCCATATTCTAAGATTTATATTTAAAATCATTTTCAGCCAAACAGCCAGGCTGTGTCTTACCTGCCTTTTTATTGCTGTATTAAATGAAAAATATTATATTACATTAAAATGAAAAAATTATAATTTTATTGCCTGGCAACAAAATTATTTTATTTTTAACAATTACCATTGTTTCAAAAAGTTTAAATAAATTTTCAAGTACTTTACTCTTGTTAAAACGTAAAAGGTTGCAGGTAAACTACCCCTTCCCCTTAACCGATCTTCACCAAAATCGAAAATCATTGAGATCTCTACAATTCAGGGAAGTATGCAAAAAAGTATTTGATTCTGTTTGAATTTGCGGCTGTTATCGTTTGCCATAGAAAATACGCTTGATAAAAAAACGTTGCAGGTAAACTACCCCTTCCCCTTAACCGATCTTCACCAAAAACAATAGGTCTTGAGTACTCTACAAATCAGGGCTGTATGCAAAACATTATTTGATTCTGTTTGAATTTGCGGCTGTTATCGTTTGCCATAGGAAATACCCTTGTTAAAACATAAAACGTTACAGGTAAACTACCGCTTTCCCTTAACCGATCTTCACCAAAATCAACAGATCTTGAGAACTCTACAATTCAGGGCTGTATGCGAAACATTATTTGATTCTGTTTGAATTTGCGGCTGTTATCGTTTGCCAAACAAACAAAATTACCCTTGCTAAAAAAAAACCGTTGCAGGTAAACTACCCCTTTCCCTCAACCGATCTTCACCAAAAACAATAGGTCGCGAGTACTCTGCAAATCAGGGCTGCATGCAAAAAATTATTTGATTCTGTTTGAATTTGCGGCAGTTATCGTTTGCCATAGAAAAAAAATCTACAGACACACACACACACAGACAGACAGACACATAGACAGACAGACACACACACAGACACTTTTCGGAAAACGACTTTTTTTCATGTTTTGAGTGTAGTAGAATCAGAATCTGCAATAATCTCGAACACGATTTTTTTTGCCATCACCATACTTCCATTCCTTAAGGAATATGGAAGTAAAAATGTAAGCTACTAATACTTCCATGTTCCTTAAGGAAATGGAAGTATGGTGATGGCAAAAAAAATCGTGTTCGAGATTATTGCAGATTCTGATTGTACTACACTCAAAACATGAAAAAAAGTCGTTTTTCGAAAACTGTCTGTGTGTCTATCTGTCTATGTGTCTATAGATTTTTTTTCTATGGCAAACAATAACTGCCGCAAATTCAAACAGAATCAAATAATTTTTTGCGTACAGCCCTGATTTGTAGAGTACTCACGACCTATTGTTTTTGGTGAAGATCGGTTGAGGGAAAGGGGTAGTTTACCAGCAACGGTTTTTTTTATCAAGGGTAATTTTTTTTGGCAAACGATAACAGCCGCAAATTCAAACAGAATCAAATAATGTTTCGCATACAGCCCTGAATTGTAGAGATCTCAAGACCAATTGTTTTTGGTGAAGATCGGTTAAGGGAAAGGGGTAGTTTACCTGCAACGTTTTATGTTTTAACAAGGGTATTTTCTATGGCAAACGATAACAGCCGCAAATTCAAACAGAATCAAATAATTTTTTGCATACAGCCCTGATTTGTAGAGTACTCAAGGCCTATTGTTTTTGGTGAAGATCGGTTTAGGGGAAGGGGTAGTTTACCTGCAACGTTTTATGTTTTAACAAGGGTATTTTATTTTCTATGGCAAACGATAACAGCCGCAAATTCAAACAGAATCAAATAATTTTTTGCATACGTCCCTGAATTGTAGAGCTCTCAAGGACTTTTGATTTTGGTGAAGATCGGTTAAGGGGAAGGGGTAGTTTACCTGCAACCTTTTACGTTTTAACAACAGTAAAGTACTTGAAAATTCATTTAAACTTTTTCAAACAATGGTAATTGTTAAAAATAAAATAATTTTGTTGCCAGGCAATAAAATTATAATTTTTTCATTTTAGTGTAAATCATGTATGAGTGAAAATATATCGTTCGTGGCAGGCAAGCATATCTCAATTATGTAATGTTTACGTTTCCATTTTATTATTATGATTACTGCAATAAAAAGGCAGGGAAGACACACACACACACACACACACACACAAAATTCGCATTATTGCTGGCCTCACTCATGTTTATTTTCTTACATTTGCACGCTTTTTAAATGGAAAGTGCCGAAACCCACACCAACATAACGCGTGCAAGCCGAAAAAGTGTCCAGCGTGGATAGCGATTTGCTTCCTGTGGATTGCTGGGCAGTTTAACTGCACGTGTTTACAGAGGAACGATTCATAGACAGACTTTTCGTCTTTAGGGAATGAACCCTGCAAGATGCTGAGGGTCCATGAGCGACTTCGGAGGGCTCCTTCTTTTCCGCGTGTTTGTTCTGTGAAACGTACACTGTAGATTCGCAGCTTTACTTTAAGCAACGCTCAATAGGAAATGCTGAAAATTTTTGTCCACGGTTTACCCTCATACACACTAAACCAGCTCTGATGTTTTAATTATGGACATCATAATATTAAAACTTTGGAAACTTGAGCACTACTTAATGGAGATCAATCATTAACTTATACAAGCCATTAATTTTATGCATATTGTTTATATATATGTGTACTACGTTATCGGCAACAAAGAAATAGTTTTTGTTAAAATTCCTTCCCGGGATGTTTGGCCATAGTCCAATGTTTTCTACAAAACCAGACGTTTCGGCAATGCCATCGACTTCCATCATCAGTGAAAACTGAGTGCGATAACGTGAGGAGGTATCCGTTAGTGACCACAGTACTGTGGTTAAGGCTGAAGCAGTAAGTAGAAAGAAGTAGTTTCTATGGTAATATTTCATTTCAAAAATGATTTTAAATATAAATCTTAGAACATGGAAGTCATGTATGGTTCTCCATACCGATATTTTCTATATTTACAAATTATTAAATTAGTCAGAAATAACAATCTGCTCACTAAACATGCATTTCACTATTATGTTTTGTTTAGGACCAATTTATTGTTTTACTTATTTAAATGTATTTCTTATTTATATTCAAGCATATCTGAAAATAAAAGCAGTATGGTTTGAAACACAAACTTGAGGAGGTTGTGAATGAAAGTTACGTTATTTTAATAGTATTGATTTATAGTATTACTGACCTACATGAACTACATGTTATTAGACTTGCAACATAAATATAAATTATGTGTTTGTGTGAATAGTCCATGTAGACTTCTGTACTCAAGTAGTATGACCAATTAGAGAAATAATCCTAAAATAATTTGTCAGGACTCTAAAACAGGGTTAAATTACTTCGTAATAACTGTTGTCGATATACCACAATGCTGCAACTAGTGGCTTGTGAATTCTTTGTCAAGTGCTAGAAAACAGTAGGCCCTTTACAGTCCAGAGATCTGTTGTAATTTAGGGACATTTAATTCTCAGTGCATATCTGTATACATATCAGTCTTTATTTAACTTGTTGTGGATCAAACAGAATGTAGGATGCTATGTGCTATGGGTGGACAAGGACCATGGAACAGGTAATGTTCTCTTCGTTTCGATTTCCGTACAATATTCAATTGTCAAAACTTATGATTGTCACTTAGGCTTTGAGCCAGAGGCCCTCGTATAAAGTGAACCTAGATTGTCTGGTGGGCCTGATTTACCATTAGGCTCAGTAGGCTGTAGCCTAGAGAGCAAGTTTTTTTGGAGGGGGGGCCACAAAAATTTAAGAGAACAAAACAAAATATTCATGTTGCCAATGTAAAAAATAAATAAGTAAGCAGAATGGAAAATTCTCCAATGTAAAATAAAAAGCTAGCAACTTTTTGAAAATGTATATTTCAGATTGGATCAATTATTTCCTGAAGAGTGTGTTCATTTACAAACACTTTTGAGAGAAAGTAAATTTTGTGAAATTGATAAACAAAAATTAAGATACCAAACCAAAAGGAAAAGAAGATCCATGTAGACTCTTTGAGTTCTTAAAATCATACAGTGTGGAATCAATATTCCCAAACGTTGAAGTCGCCTTGCAAATTGTTTTGAGCATGGTAGTCACAAATTGTAGCAGAGAAAGATCGTTTTCAGCCTTAAACTGGGCAAACATTTATTTAAGGTATTGCCTTAAAGACAATCAGAAAACAAAAACAAAATTATTTAAGGTATTGAGAATATGAAAAATATATTTCATATTGGGCCAAGAAAGAAATGAAATACCTGGCACTATTATTCATTAAAAATTATTTTCTGCAAAGGATTTCTTTTAATGACTTAGTTTGTCGATTTGCAACTGCACAAGCCAGAAAAATTTTCAGCAGTTAATAATGGACACAAAAATTATTTGAAAAAACTTCTGTTCTTAGTGTTTTGATTTTACTTTATGTAAAGGTTAAGTAAAGTAAGAGACTTCTGTAACATTCTTGTTACTTATAATCTGTCAATATGCTCATAATATTGTAATAAACAAATTTACATTATTACAATAAGTCACAAGAGGAAAATAAAAAGTATGGTGATTTATGATATGGTAAATTTATTTCAAATAGTATAGGATACCTGAAGCTCAACAGGTAATTAAGATTACAATCTCAAAGGATATACTCCAAACAATTTAAAAACCTTGGATGATGCTAAAACACAGTGATACAACATAACAGCAGGATACTATACCATAAACATACCGTGGTTAAAGTGTTTGTTTCAGTTGAATACGGCAGTGAACATTTACATTCAGCTAATTAATATTAAATTTATTTTTCTTAATCTCTACCACAAAAGCTGCATCTGCCAGTAATGTCAACTTTTATTATCACAGTTTATTTATAGCAAATTTTTTCATCATAATAACTTTCTCCTCCTACTTTTGTCTCTATAGAGAAAATTGATCCCTTGACATTCATATCTCTTTCCTCCATTTTTCCTTTCTTGAGTTTAATAAAAGTTGCATATAACAATCATAGCGTATTGCTTTGTGTTTATTTCTTTTGACTCAGATCCATGTGAAGGGGTGATGCAGTCTGCAAACAGGTGCCTACATCACTCACATCCATCTTTTTTACACGCATTATTAACAGTTTAATCTGAGTTGTGGTATTGGGAGCACAGAACATCTATTGTGATATATTGTTATATACAATATAACAATATATATATATATATATATATGTTATATATTGTATATATCTATTGTTAATAGATAGTACATGTTTGTAACTGACAGCCATTGTTGCACTTCTACCATTTCTCATATAACTTTCAGCCACAGAGATGGGACACAAGCAGTACATGTCCTTTTTTTCATAATTACTGAAATTTTTTGTCAGCATTTTTTTCTCTTTGCCTAAGAACCTTATGCTTACAAAATGTACATTTTGAATAATTTTTCTATGGTTTCAAAAGCCCTCAACACACTTCTAATCTTTTTTTCATTAGTGCAAAATTCAATTTAACCTGTATTTAATGTATTGTTCCAATTTTCAAGTGGGTTTTCAAGAGATCAATAATTAAATGGGTTTTTTCATTATTGATCTCAACATACAGAATTCACTTGACAGGTTTCTAACCCGAAAAATTTCAATTTTGAAGGTAGCCTGTGGTGAGATTCAATCAATTTGATGTTAGTCACAATAGATATACAAACAGTGGTGGCTGGTAAAATTTTTTTTGGTCCCATATGTAACAAAAGTCACCAGTAGAAACTAAATTATTGCTATTATCATGAAATAATTGTAAAATTGAACCTTTTGCTTTACTACTAAAAGTATTGTTAATATCAAAAACCTACCTTGCAAACTACCAATGTTTAAACAGTGTTTGAAACTGAAATTATTTATAACCCTAAGCAGTTCACGTTCCTAAACTTAAATACTTAATAAATTATATTTTATTAAATGCATGGATTACTAAATAAAATATATTTGTTCCCTACCTTGGATTAGTTTATTTGCTTGAACATGAAATCCATTCTCCTCTCCTTTTGCTTGGAAAAATGGTCAATAACTAATTTATTGAAGTTAGGAGTTATTTCTAACATTTTTTTTTTCTATTGAACACATTCCCAGAGCACTTAGTCTGTCCTCTTTCATTATATTACGTGTAAATGTTTTAATGTGTTTGAGAGTTGAGAAACATCATTCACTTTCTGCTGTAGTCATAGGGATTGTACAAATAATTTTTAATAGTTTTACCCAGTTCGGGAAAAACAGTAACTAGATTGTTTTCATATACAAAATTGAGTAGAACCAATGCGCCAGTTGCCTTTGTGAAGTTGGGCCTGCTGTATAGAACTACTAGTTCATGTCTTAATACAGTTTCATTTGAAATTAAATTGTTTAGCAGCAATTTATAACTGTGTTTCTGGAAAGATAAGCTGATGTTTAGAAAACAGGGTTGGTTGCAACAAAACTGCTATTGCTAAATGGTCTGAAAATGAAAATCTGTCGTCTATGTTGGTAACTATTATGTCACAAACATCTTTAGCTGCAGTCTTCTTGTTTTCATCAAAACATGACCTTTTTGGATTTTGAGATAATTCTCCAAAATCATTTGTTGCAGACAGACTGGCATGAAAATCAATATAATCTCTGTGACATTTTGAATGAGTGACTTGAATGAGTCAACATACTGGTATGTTTTAATACTGTCAATTTCTACTTGCTGTAATTGATTAAACAAAATGTCACAGGGTGGCATAATTTTGTTGAAAAATGTTAACCAAAAATTAAAATCATCATTATTTAATGTGTTTTTCAGTCCTAATGCTTTCTGAACAGTGGACTTGTCACTCTCGTTATCATCTATGATTTTTTCAAGAGAAGCGGAAATGTCATTTTTATGAATAAATACTATTGTCACACAACGGGATTTAAAATTCCACCTGGTATTAGAACATTTTGGGAGACGTTTCTTTACTACTTCATCAAGTATGGCAGTTCATTTGGAAGATCTTGAAAATAACGTAAAGCCATCTAAATTACAGAAAAATATTTTTACTTGCTTGTTTTGTGATGCAGCGCGCTCATTAATTAAGTTTAGTTGATGGGCATAGCAGTGTATATACTGGGGATTCTTGTACACGCCTTTAACTTTTGCTTGAACACCATTATGTTTTCCACTCATTACTGCTGCCTCATCATAACTTTGTGCAATAATTTTACTAGGCATCTTATCAAGTTCTAATTTTGCTAATTCTTCAAAAATAGTATTACTAACACCTTCAGCGGAGTGATCTTGTGGACTGACAAAACTGATAAATCTCTCATGTAATTTCCATTCAATTCATACCTCACAACTAACACCATTTGTGACAGAGTGGCACAATCCATGGTTTCATCTGCTCAATTGAAATGTCGTCAGTTTCATTTATTTCTTTTTTTATTAGTCCAATGCACACTGCATAAATAGAATCCAAAATTTCATTTTGAATTGTTTTAGAAAGACTAACGAAAACCCTATTGTTTGTTTTTTCAATATGCTCTCTTAAGGTGCTATCTAGGCCTGCCACTAAATTTACTAAGCCCCTAAAAATACCTGGATTCTCAGATGTGTTTGTTTCATCATGTCCCCTTAAAGCTAGTTCAAATATTCCACAAAACTTTACACAGTCAATTAATTTACTTAGGATGTACCTGTTCTTAGAGACTTCTTCATTATGCTGTTTAATTTTTAATCTATATGCACTGTCTAACTGGCAACTAATATTGACTTTTCCTAACAATGAATATTCAATACAATTGTTCATATGAGTTTCACTAATTTTATGTTTTTTATTTTTTTCTCCCAAATGTTACAAGTCCTTAATTCCATTTTCAGTCCAGGCTGAATCACTGTTTAGGTTCATCACCAAACATACATAACAAAAAAAAGGAATTCATCACATCCACATATCCAATCAGAATGTAAGTAACAGTTTCTATTAAATTTTCTTGTGTAGTTTTTTTTACTTGATGATGGCCAGTCCGTTTTATAATTTTGTTGTGTGATATCTAAATTAGGTTTTGGTGGCCCTAATTTTTTTAGTTCTATTTTCTTTTCGTAAGAAAGTGAATTTGAAATAATCAAACGTTTAATATTACTTACTGAATTCATAGCCATTTTTTTTTCGTTTCTAACAAATACGCACAGAACACACAGACTCAGGCCTACACAGAATAGAATAAGTTACACGTTTATGTACACAAGGTCTAATTATGTTTACACAAAAAGTACAACAAGAACACAATCAAAACTACAGTGAAACTTCGCTAATTCGGAATTTCTATAATTCGGACTGGGGTTCTCAGTACTGTAATTTATACGTACATATGTAAAAATTCAAAATCAAGTGTAGATTTAGCTACTTGAGAAGAGAAAGGCCGGAAATACTGTACATAGTGTATTTCCATGAACTGGGATTATTAATTGGTAGGTCAGCGATAACGAAAAGCAGTGTCGTATACATTTCCTGGAAATTCTGAACAGTAATTCATAACAACGGATATGACTCGTACAGACTTTCACATTTGTCATCATTGTGAACGTTCGTCCCATAGCCAGTCACTTTACGTTTTGACTCCGTAGTGTTCGTACCTTTTACTGTGTTCAAAAATGAGTAAACGTGGTTCATATAAATCGCTCACGATAGAACAAAAGATAGAAGTTTTAAAATGTATTGACAAAGGTGATTCGGTTCAGAGTGTTTTACGCGATTTCGGTATCAGTAAATCGACATTTTACGATATTAAAAAAAGCAGATCAGCAATTACAAATTTTTCATTGAATAGAGACTTTGATAGTGCCAGTGAAATTAAGCAAAAACGGATGACTCCTGCCAAAACGTCTGACATTGACGAAGCTGTTTGGACATGGTATAAACAACAACGAGCTGCTGGTGTACCGATCCGTGGGATAGAATTGCAGACTGCTGCTGAACGTTTTGCTACTCGATTTCAAAACCAAGATTTTAAGGCAAGTACAGGGTAGTTGTTTAGATTTAGAAATCGACATGGCATAGCAAACCGATCGATTTGTGGAGAACTTTTAAGTGCAGATCATGAAGCTGTTCAACCATATAAGGATAAATTACAAAAGATTCTTGGATTTCGTTGTCCATGACGTGTCCGTTACTTAACTAAATATCACTATAATATTGACGACTCGGAACACTAAGTTTTTTATAAGTAAAAACGTAAAGTTTTACCTTACAGCCTAAACCGGCTTTCACCTATAGAAGGCTTCATCAGAGGCTGTCGTAAGTAGCGCTGTTCGTCTTGTTGTTGGCGACGAGATAGTGTTTCGAAAGATCGAAGCTGTGTGTGTGTGGTGAGATGTGTTCGAATAATGAGATGTGTTTTACCTTACAGCCTAAACCGGCTTTCACCTATAGAAGGCTTCATCAGAGGCTGTCGTAAGTAGCGCTGTTCGTCTTGTTGTTGGCGACGAGATAGTGTTTCGAAAGATCGAAGCTGTGTGTGTGTGGTGAGATGTGTTCGAATAATGCGTGCGATTTGAATTGTGTCTGTTCGTTTAGGATCTCGTTTTTATTTGTTTTTGTGTGTTTGTATATTTCTAATTGTTCTAGAGTGTCTAGTTTTCGGCCTTTTGTGTGTACGTGTAGTATGTTCATGTTATTGTCGATGTTTTTATATGTGTGGTTTGCTTCAATGAGGTGGTTTGCGAAGGTAGATTCTGTAGTGGTGTGGAGTGCTTTTGTGTGTTCAATGTATCTCTGTTTGAAGCTACGTCCTGTCTGGCCTATGTAGAATTTATTGCAATTTGAACAATTTAGTTCATATACACCGGGTAGATCGAATTTGTTTTGTGCTTTGGGCATGCGTTTTGATAGTGTGTGTTCTGTTTTGTTAGTAGTTTTGTAAGCGATTCTGTATCCTGCTTTTTTGAATTTGTGGGCAATTTTTTCTGTTTGTTTGTTGATGTATGTTAGTGTTATGAATTTGTTGTTTTCTGTCTTTGTCTGTTGTTTGTTTTGTGTTTTGTGTAGGAGTTTACTGACTATTGTTCTGTCATAACCGTTAGATTCTGCTAGATATTTTATCGTGTTTAGTTCGTCTTTGTAGTCTATTTCATCTAAGGGGATGTTGTTAAGTCTATGTATCATGGTTCTAAAAGCAGCTAGTTTGTGTTGTATTGGGTGATTGGAGGTGTTGTGTATTAGTGTGTCAGTTGTAGTTGGTTTTCTGTATATCCTGAATTTGTGCCTGTGTTCTAGTTTTGTGATGGAGAGGTCTAAGAAGTTTATGGTATTGTTGTGTTCGTATTCGGCAGTGAAGGTTATGTTTTTATGTATTTTGTTTATGTGCGTTAGTAACTGTTCACATTGTCTTTTGTTTCCCCTGTATAGTATTAGAATGTCATCAACGTATCTGTGCCAATATAGTATTTTATGTGAGTGTCTGTCATTGTTTGTGAGTATTTTTGTTTTTTCTAAGTGTTGGAGGAAGACTTCTGCTAGAATGCTGGATATGGGGGAGCCCATGGGTAGGCCATCATTCTGTGTGTAGTATTTATTGTTATAAGTAAAGTAGTTTTGTTTTGTGATAATGTTCAGAGTTTCTGTTATTTCATTGATAAGTTCGTCTGGTGTGTTGTTCTGTTTGAGTTTGTTTTGTAGGATGGTGATTGTTTCAGAGATGGGGATGTTTGTGTACAGGTTTTTAATGTCAAAGGAGGCTAATGTGGCGTTATGGGGGATGTGTATGTCTTTTATTTTTGTTACTAGGTCAGTGTTGTTTTTTACTGCAATGTTGTTGTCTATTTGTGTGTGTTGTCTAATAATTTTGTCTAGATATTTTGCCAGTTTGTGTGCAGGGGCATTACGGTAGTTGATAATGGGGCGGATCGGAATGTCTTCTTTATGGATTTTGGGAAGCGCTTGGAGTGTAGGTGCCGATGGTCGGATTTGTTTCATGTAGGGCTTTTGTTTATGTGTCATAATGTGTTTGGCTTTGTTGACTATTTGTTTTACTGAGTTTTGGTATCTGGCGGTGGGGTCGTGTTTTAGTTCTGTGATGTTGTTCTGTTCCATGAAGTCTTGTACTTTTTTGTGTAGGTTGTCTGTGGGGATAATTACAGTCGTGTTGCCTTTGTCAGCTTTTACTTATTCTTATTATTATGCCTTTTACTTATAAAAAACTTAGTGTTCCGAGTCGTCAATATTATAGTGATATTTACAAAAGATTATTAATGTCTTGGATTTCATTGTCCATGACGTGTCCGTTACTTAACTAAATATCACTATAGTATTGACGACTCGGAACACTAAGTTTTTTATAAGTAAAAACGTAAAGTTTTACCTTACAGCCTAAACCGGTTTTCACCTATAGAAGGCTTCATCAGAGGCTGTCGTAGGTAGCGCTGTTCGTCTTGTTGTTGGCGACGGGATAGTTTTTCGAAAGATCGAAGCTGTGTGTGTGTGGTGAGATGTGTTCGAATATGTGAAGCAAACCACACATATAAAAACATCGACAATAACATGAACATTCAACACATACACACAAAAGGCTGAAAACTAGACACTCTAGAACAATTAGAAATATACAAACACACAAAAACAAATAAAAATGACATCCTAAACGAACAGACACAATTCAAATCGCACGCATTATTCGAACACATCTCACCACACACACACAGCTTCAATCTTTCGAAAAACTATCCCGTCGCCAACAACAAGACGAACAGCGCTACCTACGACAGCCTCTGATGAAGCCTTCTATAGGTGAAAGCCAGTTTAGGCTGTAATGTAAAACTTTACGTTTTTACTTATAAAAAACTTAGTGTTCCGAGTCGTCAATACTATAGTGATATTTTGATTATTAATGATAATGAACTTGAACCATGGCAAATCTACAATGCTGATGAGACGGGATTGTTTTGGAAGGCAATGCCAAAAAATACACAATCGAGTAAAAAAGGAACCCATACTCCTGGACATAAAATAAATAAAATGAGGCTGTCTGCACTACTGTGTGCCAATTCCGATGGTATGCATAAATTAAAATCTGTCGTTGTAGGAAAATCTAAAAACCCAAGAGCAATGAAGAACATAAACGAGACTGATCTTCCTGTGATTTATAAAGCTCACAGAAACGCGTGGTTCAGCTGTGAAATTTTCAGTTCTTGCTTTCATAACAATATTATTCCATCACTCACAACATTTCAGATGGAAGAAAAAAATGTTGCTAGGGAAGAAGTTAAAGCAGTGTTGTTATTGGACAATGCTCCAGTGCATCCTGCAGAGGACATTTTACGAAGTGATAATGGAAAAATAAAATGTCTATTCATGCCTCCTAATACATCGGCACTAATACAACCAATGGACCAAGGAGTAATCTATAGTTGCAAACAGCTGTACAAAAAGAAACAGCTACAAGACTGTCTCGTATTTTTTGAAGATGAAGAGGGTTGCAGCACCAGTTTAGGTGAACAGACTTTAATCAATATGAAAAATTACAACATGAAAAATGCTTTATTTAACTGGGCTTCAAGTTGGAAGGAGGTGAAAGCCACGACGATTGCTAATTCTTGGAAAAAACTTCTTAACCCTGAAGATAACGAAGAAGAGGCTTTTAATGGAATTGAAGAAGATGATTACAGAAATATTTTAGAAAATGCAGGAGAACATGAGACAAACATGGAAAATATTCGAGAGTGGCTGGATGAAGATGCTGGTGAGGTAGGGTACGTTGTGCAGTCGGAAGAAGAAATAGCTGCTACTATAGAAGGTCGCCAAACTAAGGGACTGATGACAGACGATCAAAATGGCGATGATGATGATGATGAGGAAGAAAACGATCATGAAGAAAGTGAGAATGTTAAAATAAGTGATGCAATAAAAAACATACAATCCTTGTTGAAGTTCATAGAAATGCCTGCAAACTCTGAGTTAAGCAAATATTTTTTTGTTTTAAGTAAAATGAAACAGGATTTTGTGAGGAAACAGCTAAAAACAAAATACACGCAGAATAAAGTTTGTGATTTTTTTGAGAAGCTGTAGGCTTGCTAGAATACGTACTGTGCAGTGAAAATAGAGTGTTTTGTATTTAAGTAGTACTGTATTTAAGTTTTCTTTTGTATGTAAGTTACGTACTACAGTATAAAACTGAATTGAATTTTTTTAGGAAACATCACATAAACAGGTACTGTACATTATTTCTTATTTTATACCTCTTCTACTACTAATTAATAGAGTATTAAATACAGTATTTTTAACATGAACATGCAGTAGACCTCTTGTAGATTCAAATTGGGTTTCACAATGATTTCTTTTACATTGTCTGCTATCAGTAACCGATAGACACACAAAAACTCGCGATCAGTTCGTAATATTCTATAATTTGGACTTTCAGCAATTCGGACTGAGCTTGGTCCGCATTAGTCCGAATTAGCGAAGCTTCACTGTATACAAAACACATGAGAAAATACTTGCACTTTAAACAGCAACAGAGAAGTTTTGAACAACGCTCCGGTTCTCTATGAAAAGAGCTGCGAAATCAGACAGCGGGCAGAGTCCTCCCTATTATGGCTACCGCTAATTTAAAAGCATAGACAAGTGTACACGTCCTCTTTCCCCGCTCCCCGCAAGACCCGCCTATGCAGGGAGGGCTGTCGTATTAGCGTCCGGCTGTGGGACCATGCCGAAAACATCGGGTGATCGCTGTTAGTCGCCGCAAAAATATCTATCACATAAGGCTACTACACATTATAGTTATATGAGGGTAAGTCAAAAGGTAAAGGCAAATTTTTAAAAAGGAACTTTTTATTGTGAAAACAAGATGACAAGTAACATCATTTCTCTACATAATCTCCCTCAACTTCTATGCACTTGGTCCATCTCTTGACAAGCTTCGTAATTCCGTTCTGGAAGAATATTTGTGGCATCGTGCACAGCCACTTGCGCACCGCCTCCACAACCTAGTCATCCGATGAAAACTTGGATTCACGCAGGTGCTCCTTCATCGGACCAAAAAGGTGAAAATCACTTGGAGCTAGGTCAGGACTGTACGGCGGATGCTCCAGCAGCTCAAAACCAAGATCTTGAATCCACTGGATCGTTTTCCCCGCAGTATGAGGACGGGCATTGTCCTGAAGCAAAAGCACACCTTTTGAAAGTTTTCCTCGCCTCTTTGTTTTGATTTTGGGTTTCAGATCTCGCAGTAGCTCACAGTAGCTGTCACTATTCACTGTTTGACCTTTAGGAGTGTAATGAATTAGAAGTGGACCTTTCATATCCCAAAACACTGTCATCATCAATTTTCCTGCAGAAACTTGTCTTTTGAACTTTTTTGCTGTAGGCGAAGATGGATGTTTCCACACCATACTCTGCCGCTTACTCTGTGGTTCGAAGTGATGGACCCACGTCTCATCAACGGTTACTATGCGACTGAGAAACTCTTCTCTTTCCTCTTCTAAACGCCTTAAATGTGATTTCAAAATTTCCAAATGTTTCTGTTTGTGCTGGTCTGTCAGTCGATGTGGTACCCAACGAGCACACACTTTGCGATAATTTAGTGATTCATGGATGATTGCAACTGCTGAACCGTGGCTAATGTTCAACGCATGCGCAATATCATCAATTTTGACACGATGATCATCATGAATCATTCGCTCAACTGTCTTGATGTTCTTGTCCGTCTTTGAAGTGGATGGCCTACCTGAACACTCTTCATCGCAGATAGATACACGACCATTTTTAAAGCGATTTATCCACTCATAAATTTTGCGTTCACTAAGACAGCGTTCACCGTACTGCTGCTGCATTCTGAAAATAATCTCCGCAGGTTTAGTCCCTTCAGAGTGCAGAAAACGTACCACTCCCCTCATTTCTTCCTTGGTGCACACGGACAACGGGACACTCATAATAAAATGTCCTGAAATCACTACGAATGGAGCTGAGCACTGAAACAACACAGCTAAAGAACAAAAAAACTTTGAGGTTATGATATGTCATTGTTCAGTCAGTGCTGCCATCCATTGCAGCAGGGAAAATAAAATTTGCCTTTACTTTTTGACTTACCCTGTATTATCGACAACTTTTATTTGCAAATTTAATGGGAGAGCTGCGCCCTTTTGCTCTCCCTGTACGAGCCGCCACTGTACAGAAATATATAACACACATCTTGTATCAATGAAGCCCAATACGTGTTAAACTTTCAGGCTGAAAAAGGAGTAAACCAGGCCCCAAAAGGAAAAAGGTTAAAGGGAATATGTATTATCAACATAATTAAAATTAACAATAAAACAGTTAGACATGAGAACATACTACATACGTTCCAGTCAACTCCTGGTTTTAAATGTGTGTAATATTGCTAGTCCAAGTGGTTTGCTGTCGAGGTGACTAAAGCATAATCCTCACGTGACTACTAAACCACGACAGGCTAAAGATATGAAAAGAAGTAAACTTGGCAGAGCTCCGAACAGAGAATATGATCTATATATGAATTGTGATTGCTAAAAAATACCAGACATATATCACTAATATATTCACTGCATAGATTTATAATACAATAATTTTTTGTCTCTACTAATCCTGATTGTATCCATCAGAAATCAGGACGTTTTTATGTTGTCCTCTATCATCAGAGGCTTACATGTTTTTAGAAATTTTTTTATATCTACAGTTTCATGAGAGCAGACTGTTCTTAATGCTTTAGTAAAGTAATTCTAAAACATGATAATGATATTGCTTATAGGTTAAATGGGGCACACATGTGTAATAGTAATGTGGCTACTGTTCTTGTTGGTGAGTGGCAGAGAAATATCAGCCAACAATATGACTCCAGCGTTTGTGTTTGATCAGATAGACTTTGAATTTCCCAGTGACAGTATAAAACAAGTAGCTACAGACAGTGGTTCATATACTGTTGGCAACAGTAACCCATTTGCAATAGACGTATGGAGTAACAAACTGTTCATCACGATACCAAGATGGCTGAATGGTTCAGGACCAACACTCAATTATGTGAAAATTGGTAAGAATTTAAAATAACTGAATGCATTAAAAATTAACAGTTATCATTTCCATTGGATAAGTATTTTATAGCTGCTACTGTTTCTCAACAACATAATTTGTTTCATCTGGCTCATATTATGTCAATCCTTATTATATTCTCAACATATAGATTTCTTCACTAATTCCGAACTTCATTCTGAACTCCACTGTGTTGTCTTGTTGTCTTTAGTATTAAAACTGCAAATCATGTTGATCAAATATTTGTGGGACAGATTGCACTGACTGAATACACTGCACTGAGTCTGTGGTCTGACTGGTCTCCACTTGTATTATCCCATTTTTATTGTGCCATGTCTAATCAACCAAAAATCAATGTCTAGACTGTCTGATTGGTTTTCCACTTTGGTCAGAATAGGCATCTCCAAATGACAAACCTTCAATGCCTCTGAACATGAAGCCTAGAGTACTATGAAATCTTGTGAAATCAAGATTGGGAAAATCTATCACAATGTTTGAAATTCACTTAGCTTACTGGGATATGTTATTCTTTGGAATTGGATATATTTGATCGATGTTATGGTTTACTTGAATTGCGTAGTTAGGTCAACTATAAATTTTATAAATGTTTTGTTTAGTTCCCTGCATGCCATCTGGGGTTTCAATCAAAATTTTCGAATTGTATATATTTAAATTAAATTTTTGTGTTCAGCCATTAATAATAATAATACTAATTCAGTGTTATGCAATAAGGTTACAGTGAAATAATTAGACTGACATATCTGAACATAAACATAATTATAATGAAACATATGTTTATATAAAGAGTTAAGATTTATTTTAATGTCATGTAACAGCATAATTCGTTCGTGTTCAGCGGGTTTGGTTAATGGTTTTCTGGAGGGTTTTTAAATTTCTGTTACTGACCAGTGGGGAGTATGATATGGTCACTATATACCCTCTTTACAAATGCCATTGGTGACTCTGGGTTTTTGTTTCAAAATTTGATTGGCTTTTTGTGATATTTTCTGGCAATGATACTTGTTTACTAGTCCAGATACACTGTAATTTGCTAATGAAGAAAAAGTTCTACCTGCAATAACATACAGACAGTGGCGGCTAGTGGTTGAAAAATTTGAGGGTTGCAGTTGGGTTGGATGGTATTAAATTGTTTTATTCTCTGAATACAAAATGTCCAAGTCTTCTCCCCTCCAAACAATACACAAGGAAAAGAAAATAATGCAATTCTAGTGTCACCCATATAACCAACGAATATTTATTGTATAAATCTTTTTTAAATTTACGATTAAATATTCTGTTACCTGATTTACACTTTGATTAAAATTTGAAAGGTCTGGTGTAGGCCTATCTACTCTCTTAATTTCAATTTTTTCTCAATAGGACGTAAACTGAACAGCGTTTTCTTTAAGTTTACGACAGAAATCATTGTGTCCAACCAGCTAAATATAATAAATATCTTACTCTATGACACCTTATATATACTATTATTTACATTTAACAATGAATTGGACTGACACTTAACTGACACTAACAATGACTTCACCAAAAAATTCGACCGACACTAACTCAACTAACATAACAACAGACCCTTACAAATTCCAACCTGGCACACCACGTGTTATTTACCAACAAACAGACTGATGGTGCCGTGACGTACAACCAGGGTTTGCAACCCCTAATCACACCAAGTGAACCTATATCGTTGTAATAGGAACAACCGAGTTTCGCCAGCCAGAGCACTACTCCATTGTATTTCCCCATATACAAAGCGCTTCACATTTGCTGTATATACTGCGGCAAGAGTGTGTACAGTTTTTAGTATTGCTCTGCGCTTTTCAATCGGCAAATGATTAATTACAATGATTTAGCTAGAAAACACTATTATTAGTTATTGTTTTATTTATAATTCTATAATCTAAACTCCAATTCGGGATTTAATGGGGTTGTGCAACCATGCAACCTAAGCACGGGCCACCACTGCATACAGACATACAAATGAATGACAGTTAATAATTTATTGTATGCATCTTAATAACAAATTAATTTTGCAATTAACTAAGAAAAAATTAGTAAAAATCAAAAACTGTTTTGTAGATAAAAAAAGAAGAAATAGTGAGAAGGAACCAAGAAATTGATTTTTCTGTTGCAGATGATCAAAACAGATCTCCATTGTTAATTCCATATCCAAACTATGACATCAATGATATTACTACTGGCGATCTTAAAGAGAAATTAGTATCTGTGTTTGGTGTACGAGCTGATGAACACAACCGCCTTTGGTTCGTTGATTGTGGGTTCAGCGAAATACGAGACAGAGGGATACGTCTAGCACCTCCCAAACTACATATATATGATTTAAACAGTGACACTTTAATAAACACTGTTGACCTGAGCAGTCATACAAGAGTCAGAAGCATGTTTATTGATTTGTCAGTAGATACTGACCCTAAGGATCCTGGAAATACTTTTGTATACCTTGCAGATACTCGGACATTTGCAGTCATTGTTTACAACTTGAAAACAGATGAACTGCACAGAATTGAAAATAATTTCTTTAATATTGATTCACGCTATGGTAACTTTGTTTATAAAGGAATTCGATATCAGTGGCCTGATGGGATTACTGGAATAGCTCTTAGCTATATGTATCCTGATGGTTATAAGACTATGTTCTTTCACAGTCTTGCAAGTCTATCAGAATATGCTGTGTCTACAGAAACTTTTCAAGATAAATCACAGTCCCATAATTTTTCAAAATACATTCATGTTGGTGACCGTGGTGAGATTGGACAGTCATCGGCAGAAAGTTTAGACACAGTGAGCGGGGTAATATTTTTTACACTGATACAGAAGAATTCTATTGGATGCTGGAATTCATTTACATCAGAAGAATATACAGATGCTTCTATTGGCATAGTTGCTGACAGTTTAGAGTATCCAAACCATTTAACAATTGACTCGAAACGTAATATTTGGATACTTGAAAATGACCTACCAAAATTTTTATATGCAAATAATTCGCGTGTATTTAGTTATAAAATAAGTAGAATACCAGTTACTGATGCTATACAAGGAACCATATGTTTTTCAAACAATGATTTTTGAATTCTGTAAAAAGTTAATACATTTTTGAGATAAACAATACAGATGTTTTAATTTCAGAGCACCTTGGAAAAATCTTTGTTCTTTGATTGTCAATATTAATTAAATTTGGCTTGTTTGATGATGTTTCTTCTTAATACTCTCCTTTAAATTAGAATTTTGAGTGTAAATCTGTACAGTATTGACATTTATTTGGTGCTGAAGGCTGTCATAATTTGAATACATATAAATCACTATACAACAGAAGTTTGGAAGCTGCAAGTTGATAATTGACGATAATGGATAGCAATAGTTGGAGTGTGAAACTCTAAATTGCACTGAGTTGGTTCCTTTGACATTAATGATGTTGATCTTAAAGAAAAAAAAATTATCATCAGTAACCACGTCATTTGTTAATTTTATTTACAAATAAGTATACAATGTCAATAGATTTCCAATACCAATATGACTTTAATACTGTAGTTCAGCTGCCTTGGTGTTACTCTGAAATATTGTATACCAACGCTTGCCCACCTCAACTTACTTTTCCCACACAATATATTTACTCCTGCTACTAATTCATATGGGCAAATGTTATATACTGTCAGGTATCTATTATTGGCCTCCTAAGGGAATAAAAAAACTTTAAAAAAATTTCCAATGCACAAGCCTTCCTATATTGAACATAAAATAAACATTATATATATATATATATATATATTAGTTTCAAAATCTTCTGGTGACACTGTCTGATGCCTAAATTCCACGGCACTGCCTGTTGTCATTTCATTATACCCACTACATGATATTATTATATATATAAACTTTCACATATGAACTTACTTTGGTTATCACTTTCCCATACGTTTCAAGGTGATGTGCCTCTTCCTCAGTGGGAGTAAATACTGAATGTCATTTTACAGAATAACGGTTATGGACTATAGGTGTGTGTGGTGGATCAGTGTATCGAATAGTGTATGTGATCTATAATGTAATTGTTCATTTAATACACTGATCCAAACACACAATTTGAACTTCAGCGCCAATTCCCTCCCACCATCAACCCCCACCACACACACCTATAGTCCATAACCGTTATTCTGTAAAATGACATTCAGTATTTACTCCCACTGAGGAAGAGGCACATCACCTTGAAACGTACGGGAAAGTGATAACCAAAGTAAGTTCATATGTGAAAGTTTATATATATAATAATATTTAAAAAAGTGAACAAAGAGGATGAATCAACAAGATAATTACCACTACATGATATTTTCCAGTACTCTTTATTTCCGTGTTCTTTAAAGGTCGTCACACTACACCAGATAATTTCTTTTTATATTAGTCATTAGAGAATCATCTATTCTTATTTATTGTTCATCTTATATATACTTGAGTATGTCCTTTGTATACATAACACATTTTAACAACTCAGCTGCAATTACCTCAGATCTGGGACTTCAGCCACTTTTTTTAGTTCTTTTATGACTACTTTTGTTGCTGTAACATCCATGTTGATAATTTTCTCTTTGGTACACAGTAATGGTTTGGTAGAGTATATATACACTTCTATATACTGTCAGTAACTCTTCGTAATGTTTTCTGCTTATCCATACATGAGTTGGTTGTGGAGTCAGTTATAGACTCTCTTGACATGTCATCAATGCTTTTTACAGTCCTGTATATAAAAAAGTTGTGCATAGATTTAGTACTTGACAAATTCAAGCACTAGAAACAGGAATGAATGACAATCCAAATTGATATGAATTTTGTTAGGAAAAAGTGTAAACTAAATTTAATAGTGATGGTTTATGGTACCAACTAGTCATGACTTTCCCTTGTCATGCCCTTAGTGATTATCAAGAAACAATGTGCACACTTATACTGAGCAACAGTTATTTTTTAGTAAAATTTACCTTTACTATTCAGATTCTTCAGACAACAAAAATATTGGTGTGGAGAACCATACATGACTTCCATGTTCTAAGATTTATATTTAAAATCATTTTCGAAATGAAATATTACCATAGAAACTACTTCTTTCTACTTACTGCTTCAGCCTTAACCACAGTACTGTGGTCACTAACGTATACCTCCTCACGTTATCGCACTCGATTTTCACTGATGATGGAAGTCGATGGCATTGCCGAAACGTTTGGTTTTGTACAAAACATTGGACTACGGCCAAACATCCCGGGAAGGAATTTTAACAAAAACTGTTTCTTTGTTGCCGATAACGTAGTACACATATATATAAAAAATATGCATAAAATTAATGGCTTGTATAAGTTAATGATTGATCTCCATTAAGTAGTGCTCAAGTTTCCAAAGTTTTAATATTATGATGTCCGTAATTAAAACATCAGAGCAGGTTTAGTGTGTATGAGGGTACACCGTGGACAAAAATTTTCAACATTTCCTATTGAGCGTTGCTTAAAGTAAAGCTGCGAATCTACAGTGTACGTTCACAGAACAAACACGCGGAAAAGAAGGAGCCCTCTGAAGTCACTCATGGACCCTCAGCATCTTGCAGAGGGTTCATTCCCTAAAGACGAAAAGTCTGTCTATGAATCGTTCCTCTGTAAACACGTGCAGTTACACTGCCCAGCGATCCACAGGAAGCAAATCGCTATCCACGCTGGACACTTTTTCGGCTTGCACGCGTTATGTTGGTGTGGGTTTCGGCACTTTCCATTTAAAAAGCGTGCAAATGTAAGAAAATAAACATGAGTGAGGCCAGAAATAATGCGAATTGTGTGTGTGTGTGTGTGTGTGTGTGTGTGTGTGTGTGTGTGTGTGTGTGTGTGTGTGTGTGTGTGTGTGTGTGTGTGTGTGTGTGTGTGTGTGTGTGTGTGTGTGTGTGTGTGTGTGTGTGTGTGTGTGTGTGTGTGTGTGTGTGTGTTCCCTGCCTTTTTATTGCAGTAATCATAATAATAAAATGGAAACGTAAACATTACATAATTGAGATATGCCTGCCTGCCACGAACAATATATTTTCACTCATACATGATTTACACTAAAATGAAAAAATTATAATTTTATTACCTGGCAACAAAATTATTTTATTTTTAACAATTACCATTGTTTGAAAAAGTTTAAATGAATTTTCAAGTACTTTACTGTTGTTAAAACGTAAAAGGTTGCAGGTAAACTATCCCTTCCCCTTAACCGATCTTCACCAAAATCAAAAGTCCTTGAGATCTCTACAATTCAGGGATATATGCAAAAAAGTATTTGATTCTGTTTGAATTTGCAGCTGTTAACGTTTGCCATAGAAAATTAACTTTGATAAAAAAACGTTGCAGGTAAACTACCCCTTCCCCTTAACCGATCTTCACCAAAAACAATAGGTCTTGAGTACTCTACAAATCAGGGCTGTATGCAAAAAATTATTTGATTCTGTTTGAATTTGCGGCTGTTATCGTTTGCCATAGAAAATACCCTTGTTAAAACATAAAACATTGCAGGTAAACTACCCCTTTCCCTTAACCAATCTTCACCAAAAACAATTGGTCTTGAGAACTCTACAATTCAGGGCTGTATGCGAAACATCATTTGATTCTGTTTGAATTTGCGGCTGTTATCATTTGCCAAAAAAAAATATCGGTATGGAGAACCATACATGACTTCCATGTTCTAAGATTTATATTTAAAATCATATTTGAAATGAAATATTTCCATAGAAACTACGTCTTTCTACTTATTGCTTCAGCATTAACCACAATACTGTGGTCACTAACGTATACCACCTCACGTTTTCGCACTCGATTTTCACTGATGATGGCAGTCGATGCCACTGCCAAAAAGTCTGGTTTTGCAAAAAACATTGGACTACGGCTAAACAGCCCGGGACGCAATTTTAACAAAAAACTACTGTACTTCTTTGTTGCCGATAACGTAGTACACATATAAAAAATTCTCCCCTCCACCTTCAACTATAAATTTTAATAATAGGAAATTACCCCCACCCCGTTCACTTAACCTCTTCATTTATAGATATTTAATCTATATTTCTACAGTGGATTATTATGAGCTTCTTATCAGGATACTTTATTTATAAAAATTAAGTACTTTACTTTTGTTAAATCATAAAACGTTTCAGGTAAACTACCCCTTCCTCTTATTCGATCTTCTCCAAAATCAAAAGACCTTCAGTCCTCTACAATTCAGGGATGCATGCAAAAAATTTTTGATTCTGTTTGAATGTGCGGCAGTTATCGTACCTCATAAAAAAATTACCCTTTTTAAAACATAAAACGTTGCTGATAAACTACCCCTTTCCCTTAACCGATCTTCAACAAAATCAACAGACCTTGAGTTCTCTTTAATTCAAAAAGGTATGCAAAAACGTAGTCGATTCTGTTTGAATTTACAGCAGTTATCGTTCGTCATATTAAAAAAATTACCCTTGTTAAAATATAAAATGTTGCAGGTAAACTACCCCTTTCCCTTAACCGATCTTCACCGACACCAATAGGTCTTGAGAACTCTACAATACAGGGCTGTATGCAAAACATCATTTGATTCTGTTTGAATTTGCGGCTGTTATCGTTTACCAACAAAAAAAATTACCCTTGATAAAAAACCGTTGCAGGTAAACTACCCCTTTCCTTTAACCGATCTTCACCAAAAACGATAGGTCTTGAGTACTCTACAATTCAGGCCTGTATGCAAACAATTATTTGATTCTGTTTGAATTTGCGGCTCTTATCGTTTGCCATATAAAACACCCTTGATAAAACATAAAACGTTGCTGGTAAACTACCCTATTCCATTAACCGATCTTCACCAAAAACAATAGGTCTTGAGAACTCTACAATTCAGGGCTGTATGCAAAACATTATTTGATTCTCTTTGAATTTACGGCAGTTAAAGTTCGTCATAGAAAAAATTACCCTTGTTAAAACATAAAACGTTGCAGGTAAACTACCCCTTTCCCTTAACCGATCTTCACCAAAATCAACAGACCTTGAGCTCTATATAATTCAAAAACGTATGCAGAAGAGTAGTTGATTCTGTTTTAATGTACAGCAGTTATCGTTCGTCATAAAAAAATTACCCTTGTTAAAACATAAAATGTTACAGGTAAACTACCCTATTCCCTTAACCGATCTTCACCAAAACTAACAGGTCTTGAAAACTCTACAATTCAGGACTGTATGCAAAATATTAAATGATTCTGTTTGAATTTGCGGCTGTTATCGTTTGCCATAGAAAATACCCTTGATAAAACAAAAAATGTGGCAGGTAAACTACCCCTTTCCCTTAACCGATCTTCACCAAAAACAAAAGGTCTTTAGTACTAAACGAATCAGGGCTCTATACAAAAACTTATTTGATTCTGTTTGAATTTGCGGCTGTTATCGTTTGCCATAGAAAAAAACTACAGACAGACACACAGACAGGCAGACAGACAGACAGACACTTTTCGAAAAACGACTTTTTTTCATGTTTTGAGCGTAGTACAATTAGAATCTGCAATAATCTCGAACACGATATTTTTTGCCATCACCATACTTCCATTTCCTTAAGGAACATGGAAGTAAAAATTACCCTTGATAAAAAAAAACCGTTGCAGGTAAACTACCCCTTTCCCTCAACCGATCTGCACCAAAAACAATAGGTTGTGAGTACTCTACAAATCAGAGCTGTATGCAAAAAATTATTTGATTCTGTTTTAATTTGCGGCAGTTATCGTTTGCCAAAAAAAAAAAATCTATAGACACACAGATAGACAGACAGACACACAGACACTTTTCGAAAAATGAAGTCATTTTTCGAAAAGTGTCTGTGTGTCTATAGATTTTTTTCTATGGCAAACGATAACACCCGCAAATTCAAACAGAATCAAATAATTTTTTGCATACAGCCCTGATTTGTAGAGTACTGAAGACCTATTGCTTTTGGTGAAGATCGGTTAAGGGAAGGGGGTAGTTTACCTGCAACGGTTTTTTTTTAATCAAGGGTATTTTACTTCCATATTCCTTAAGGAATGGAAGTATGGTGATGGCAAAAAAAATCGTGTTCGAGATTATTGCAGATTCTGATTCTACTACACTCAAAACATGAAAAAAAGTCGTTTTCCGAAAAGTGTCTGTGTGTGTGTCTGTCTATCTGTCTGTGTGTCTGTCTGTCTGTCTGTCTGTAGATTTTTTTTCTATGGCAAACGATAACTGCCGCAAATTCAAACAGAATCAAATAATTTTTTGCATGCAGCCCTGATTTGCAGAGTACTCGCGACCTATTGTTTTTGGTGAAGATCGGTTGAGGGAAAGGGGTAGTTTACCGGCAACGGTTTTTTTTTAGCAAGGGTAATTTTGTTTGTTTGGAAAACGATAACAGCCGCAAATTCAAACAGAATCAAATAATGTTTCGCATACAGCCCTGATTTGTAGAGTTCTCAAGACCTATTGTTTTTGGTGAAGATCGGTTAAGGGGAAGGGGTAGTTTACCTGCAACGTTTTTTTATCAAGCGTATTTTATATGGCAAACGATAACAGCCGCAAATTCAAACAGAATCAAAAGATTATTTGCATGCAGCCCTAAATTGTAGAGTTCTCAAGACCTATTGTTTTTGGTGAAGTTCGGTTGAGGAAAAGGGGTAGTTTACCTGCAACGTTTTTTTAACAAGGGTATTGTATATGGCAAACGATAACTGCCGCAAATTCAAACAGAATCAAATAATGTTTTGCATACAGCCCTGATTTGTAGAGTACTCAAGACCTATTGTTTTTGGTGAAGATCGGTTAAGGGGAAGGGGTAGTTTACCAGCAACGTTTTTTTATCAAGCGTATTTCCTATGGCAAACGATAACAGCCGCAAATTCAAACAGAATCAAAAGATTATTTGCATACAGCCCTAAATTGTAGAGTTCTCAAGACCTATTGTTTTTGGTGAAGATCGGTTGAGGGAAAGGGGTAGATTACCTGCAACGTTTTTTTAACAAGGGTATTTTCTATGGCAAACGATAACAGCCGCAAATTCAAACAGAATCAAATAATGTTTTGCATACTGCCCTGATTTGTAGAGTTCTCAAGACCTATTGTTTTTGGTGAAGATCGGTTAAGGGGAAGGGGTAGTTTACCTGCAACGTTTTTTTATCAAGCGTATTTTCTATGGCAAACGATAACAGCCGCAAATTCAAACAAAATCAAACAGAATGCATTTTTTGCATTCGTCCCTGAATTGTAGAGGTCTCAATGACTTTCGATTTTGGTGAAGATCGGTTAAGGGGAAGGGGTAGTTTACCTGCAACCTTTTACGTTTTAACAAGAGTAAAGTACTTGAAAATTTATTTAAACTTTTTAAAACAATGGTAATTGTTAAAAATAAAATAATTTTGTTGCCAGGCAATAAAATTATAATTTTTTCATTTTAATGTAATATAATATTTTTCATTTAATACAGCAATAAAAAGGCAGGTAAGACACAGCCTGGCTGTTTGGCTGAAAATGATTTTAAATATTAATCTTAGAATATGGAAGTCGTGTATGGTTCTCCATACCGATATTTTACTTCCATATTCCTTAAGGAATGGAAGTATGGTGATGGCAAAAAAAATCGTGTTCGAGATTATTGCAGATTCTGATTCTACTACACTCAAAACATGAAAAAAAGTCGTTTTCCGAAAAGTGTCTGTGTGTGTGTGTGTCTGTCTGTCTGTCTATCTGTGTGTCTGTCTGTCTGTCTGTCTGTGTGTGTGTCTGTAGATTTTTTTTCTATGGCAAACGATAACAGCCGCAAATTCAAACAGAATCAAATAATTTTCTGCATACAGCTCTGATTTGTAGAGTACTCGCGACCTGTTGTTTTTGGTGAAGATCGGTTGAGGGAAAGGGGTAGTTTACCTGCAACGGTTTTTTTTATCAAGGGTAATTTTGTTTGTTTGGCAAACGATAACAGCCGCAAATTCAAACAGAATCAAATAATGTTTCGCATACAGCCCTGAAATGTAGAGTTCTCACGATCTGTTGATTTTGGTAAAGATCGGTTAAGGGAAAGGGGTAGTTTACCGGTACCGTTTTATGTTTTAACAAGGGTATTTTCTATGGCAAACGATAACACCCGCAAATTCAAACATAATCAAATAATGTTTTGCATACTGCCCTGAATTGTAGAGTTCTCAAGACC
This sequence comes from Magicicada septendecula, assembly GCA_034769895.1. Lineage (NCBI taxonomy): Eukaryota > Metazoa > Arthropoda > Insecta > Hemiptera > Cicadidae > Magicicada > Magicicada septendecula. The sequence continues at coordinate 306,279,252 of CM068375.1, forward strand.
TTTTGTTTTTGGTGAAGATCGGTTAAGGGAAAGGGGTAGTTTACCTGCAACGTTTTATGTTTTTAAGGGTATTTTCTATGGCAAACGATAAGAGCCGCAAATTCAAACAGAATCAAATACGTTTTTGCATACAGCCCTGATTTCTTGAGTACTTAAGACCTATTGTTTTTGGCGAAGATCGTTTAAGGGAAAGGGGTAGTTTACCTGCCACGTTTTTTGTTTTATCAAGGGTATTTTTTATGGCAAACGATAACAGCCGCAAATTCACACAAAATCATATAATATTTTGCATACAACCCTAAATTGTAGAGTTCTCAAGACCTGTCGTTTTTGGTGAAGATCGGTTAAGGGAAAGGGGTAGTTTACCTGTAACGGTTTTTTATCAAGGGTAATTTTTTATTACTTCCATATTCCTTAAGGAATGGAAGTATGGTGATGGCAAAAAAAATCGTGTTCGAGATTATTGCAGATTCTGATTCTACTACACTCAAAACATGAAAAAAAGTCGTTTTCCGAAAAGTGTCTGTGTGTCTATGTCTGTGTGTGTCTGTGTGTCTGTAGATTTTTACTTCCATTTTTCTATGGCAAACGATAACTGCCGCAAATTCAAACAGAATCAAATAATTTTTTGCATACAGCCCTGATTTGTAGAGTACTCGTGACCTATTGTTTTTGGTGAAGATCGGTTGAGGGAAAGGGGTAGTTTACCTGCAACAGTTTTTTTTTATCAAGGGAATTGTTTCTGTTTTTGGCAACCGATAACAGCCGCAAATTCAAACAGAATCAAATAATGTTTCGTATACAGCCCTGAATTGTAGAGTTCTCAAGACCTATTGTTTTTGGTGAAGATCGGTTAAGGGAAAGGGGTAGTTTACCTGTAACGTTTTATGTTTACAAGGGTATTTCCTATGGCAAACGATAACAGCCGCAAATTCAAACAGAATCAAACGATTATTTGCATACACCCCTGAATTGTAGAGTTCTCAAGACCTATTGTTTTTGGTGAAGATCGGTTGAGGGAAAGGGGTAGTTTACCTGCAACGTTTTTTTAACAAGGGTATTTTCTATGGCAAACGATAACAGCCGCAAATTCAAACAGAATCAAATAATGTTTCGCATACAGCCCTGATTTGTAGAGTACTCCAGACCTATTGTTTTTAGTGAAGATCGGTTGAGGGGAAGGGGTAGTTTACCTGCAACGTTTTTTTATCAAGCGTATTTTCTATGGCAAACGGTAACAGCCGCAAATTGAAACAGAATCAAATAATTTTTTGCATACATCCCTGAATTGTAGAGGTCTCAATGACTTTCGATTTTGGTGAAGATCGGTTAAGGGGAAGGGGAAGGGGTAGTTTACCAGCAACCTTTTACGTTTTAACAAGAGTAAAGTACTTGAAAATTTATTTAAACTTTTTGAAACAATGGTAATTGTTAAAAATAAAATAATTTTGTTGCCAGGCAATAAAATTATAATTTTTTCATTTTAATGTAATATAATATTTTTCATTTAATACAGCAATAAAAAGGCAGGTAAGACACAGCCTGGCTGTTTGGCTGAAAATGATTTTAAATATAAATCTTAGAATATGGAAGTCATGTATGGTTCTCCATACCGATATTTTCTATGGCAAACAATAACAGCCGTACATTCAAACAGAATCAACTACTCTTTTGCATACAGCCCTGAATTATAGAGTTCTCAAGACCTATTGGTTTTGGTGAAGATCGGTTACGGGAAAGGGGTAGTTTACCTGCAACATTTTATATTTTAACAAGGGTATTTTCTATGGCAAACGATAAAAGCCGAAAATGTAAACAGAATCAAATAATGTTTTGCATACAGCCCTGAATTATAGAGTTCTCAAGACCTATTGTTTTTGGTGAAGATCGGTTTAGGGAAAGGGGTAGTTTACCTGCAACATTTTATGTTTTAAAAGGGTATTTTTTATGGCAAACTATAAGAGTCGCAAATTCAAACAAAATCAAATAATTTTTTGCATTCAGCCCTGATTTGTAGAGTGCTCAAGATCTGTTGTTTTTGGTGAAGATCGGTTAAGGGGAAGGGGTAGTTTACCTGCAACAGTTTTTTTTAAATCAAGGGTATTTTTTTTTATGGAAAACAATAACAGCCGCAAATTCAAACAGAATCAACTACTCTTTTGCATACAGCCCTGAATTATAGAGTTCTCAAGACCTATTGGTTTTGGTGAAGATCGGTTAAGGGAAAGGGGTAGTTTACCTGTAACATTTTATGTTTTAACAAGGGTAATTTTTTATGACAAACGATAACTGCCGTACATTAAAACAGAATCAACTACTCTTCTGCATACCTTTTTGAATTATATAGAGCTCAAGGTCTGTTGATTTTGGTGAAGATCGGTTAAGGGAAAGGGGTAGTTTACCTGCAACGTTTTATGTTTTAACAAGGGTAATTTTTTCTATGACGAACGATAACTGCTGTAAATTCAAAGAGAATCAAATAATGTTTTGCATACAGCCCTGAATTGTAGAGTTCTCAAGACCTATTGTTTTTGGTGAAGATCGGTTAATGGAATAGGGTAGTTTACCAGCAACGTTTTATGTTTTATCAAGGGTGTTTTATATGGCAAACGATAAGAGCCACAAATTCAAACAGAATCAAATAATTGTTTGCATACAGGCCTGAATTTTAGAGTACTCAAGACCTATCGTTTTTGGTGAAGATCGGTTAAGGGAAAGGGGTAGTTTACCTGCAACATTGTATGTTTTAAAAGGGTATTTTCTATGGCACACGATAAGAGCTGCAAATTCAAACAGAATCAAACAATTTTTTGCATACAGCCCGGATTTGTAGAGTACTCAAGATCTATTGTTTTTGGTGAAGATCGGTTAATGGAAAGCGGTAGTTTACCTGCAACATTTTGTTTTAAAACGGTATTTTCTATGGCAAACGATAAGAGTCGCAAATTCAAACAAAATCAAATAATGTTTTGCATACAGCTCTGATTTTTAGAGTGCTCAAGATCTGGTGTTTTTGGTGGAGATCGGTTAATGGGAAGGGGTAGTTTACCTGCAACGTTTTTCTTATCAAGGGTAATTTTTTTCTATGGCAAATGATAACAGCCGCAAATTCAAACAGAATCAATTAGTCTTTTTCATACCTTTTTTAATTATACCGAACTCAAGGTGTGTTGATTTTGTTGAAGATCGGTTAAGGGAATGGGGTAGTTTACCTGCAACCTTTTATGTTTTAACAAGGGTAATGTTTTCTATGACGAATGATAACTGCCGTAAATTCAAACAGAATCAACTACTCTTTTGCATACCTTTTTGAGTTATGCAGAACTCAAGGTCTGTTGATTTTGTTGAAGATCGGTTAAGGGAAAGGGGTAGTTTACTGGCAACATTTGTTTTTATCAAGGGTAATTTTTTCCTATGGCAAACAATAACAGCCGCAAATTCAAACAGAATCAATTAGTCTTTTTCATACCTTTTTTAATTATACCGAACTCAAGGTGTGTTGATTTTGTTGAAGATCGGTTAAGGGAATGGGGTAGTTTACCTGCAACCTTTTATGTTTTAACAAGGCTAATGTTTTCTATGACGAATGATAACTGCCGTAAATTCAAACAGAATCAACTACTCTTTTGCATACCTTTTTGAGTTATGCAGAACTCAAGGTCTGTTGATTTTGTTGAAGATCGGTTAAGGGAAAGGGGTAGTTTACCTGCAACATTTTATATTTTAACAAGGGTATTTAGTATGGCAAACGATAAGAGCCGCAAATTCAAACAGAATCAAATAATTTTTTGCATACAGCCCTGAATTGTAGAATACTCAAGACCTATTGTTTTTGGTGAAGATCGGTTAAGGGAAAGGGGTAGTTTACCAGCAACGTTTTTTTATCAAGAGTAATATTTTTTCTATGGCAAACGATAACACCCGCAAATTCAAGCAGAATCAAATAATGTTTTACATACAGCCCTGAATTGTAGAGTACTGAAGGTCTATTGATTCTGGTGAAGATCGGTTTAGAGAAAGGGGTAGTTTACCTGCAACGTTTTATGTTTTAACAAGGGTAATTTTTCTATGATGAATGATGACTGCCGTAAATTCAAAGAAAATCAAATATTTTTTTGCATACCTTCCAAAATTGTAGAGAGCTCAAGGCCTCTTGATTTTGGTGAAGATCGGTAAAGGGAAAGGGGTAGTTTACCTGCAACGTTTTATGTTTTAACAAGAGTAAAGTACTTAATTTTGATAAATAAAGTATCTTGATAAGAAGCTCATAATAATCCACTGTAGAAACGTAGATGAAATATCTATAAATGAAGAGGTTAGGTGAACGGGTGGGGGTAATTTTCTATAAATGAAAATTATAGTTAAGGGGGGGGAGAATTTTGTATGTGTACTACTTTATCGGCAACAAAGAAGTAGTTCTTTGGTAAAATTCCTTCCCGGGCTGTTTAGCCGTACTCCAATGTTTTCTGTAAAACCAGACTTTTCGGCAGTGCCATCGACTGCCATCATCAGTAAAAATCGAGTGCGAAAACGTGAGGTGGTATACATTAGCGACTACAGTACTGTGGTTAATGCTGAAGCAATAAGTAGAAAGACGTAGTTTCTATGGAAATATTTCATTTCGAATATGATTTTAAATATAAATCTTAGAACATTGAAGTCATGTATGGTTCTCCATACCGATATTTAAATTATCACAATTAAAAATTAAAGTACTCTTTTTCTCCACAAAAAATTCACTACCCATATTTTTCATTAAAAGTGTCACAAAATTTGATATGCCACACTAGAATAAAATCACATGGTCCAACACTAAGAATGTCTACTGAATCATTAAAAATATTTTTATTCTTTCAAAACTGGCTCGAGTCTGACAAATATATGAAGAAATCAGGATAATTCAGAAAATCGTACAATGCAGTAAATTTTCGAAGTTTTCTAAAAAAAAATCAGATACATTGGCAGTATGCTCACATATTAAAACTATTTGCATTATAATAAATATTAGTGTTTCCAAATTCTGTTTCTTCCCCTAGGTATATAAAACCATGTAAACAGCTCAAATTTTATCAGCAGTTTTAGTACTTATAATTAAATGTTTCTTTCAACCATTTTAAAGGAATTACAAACATTTACAGTAAAAAGTCAATCAGTTATTGTAGAAAAAAAGTTCATTCATTTCTGTGAAATTCATTTGGTAATGTTGAAACCGACCATACTATACAGCTTGAGATAAACTAAATTCCTGCTTTATCGTTGTTTTAGTTGAGTTTCTAACTGACAGCCATCACTGTTTCTTATTTGGTGTCTAATATTTCTACTTCTTTTATATAATAACCATGTAGAAGTTGTCTGTAAATATAAAATGCTATTTGCAAGTTCAAATGTTTGTATGCTGGAGCATTCTGGTAGTTGATTATGGGACAGATGGTCTGATTTGTTTTAAATAGGGTTTTGTTTATCTGTTATTATGTGTTCGGCTTTATTGATCAATTGTTTTATTGTGTTTTAGTACTTTTCAGAGGAGTCATGTTTTAGTTCAGTGATGCTGTTTTGTATTACGAAGCTGTGTATTTTATTGTGTAGGTTGTCAACAAAAATACTTACTGTAGTGTTACCTGTATCTACTTTCACAAAGATGATGTGTTTATATGTTTTTTTCCTTAGTTTGACGGCTGTATGTATGTCAGAAGTGTGGATTTTGCTGTTTGGTGTCCTGAATGTCCTTATTACATTGTCTTTGTTATGTCTTAGTATATCTTGATGTTCAGACACTGCTTTATGTATATTTGTTTCATTGTCAACTATGAATTCTGTTAGTGTCTTGTTGTTTTGCTTGTAATACAGGTTATGTTTCAGGGCTTTATCAAGGAGTGTTTGTTCACTTTTTTGTGATTGTAACATTTGCAAGATCAACTGTATTTGGTTAAAATTTGTGAGAGGGGATTATTTCTGTGTTGGTTCGTGCGAGGTTTTTTATTTTCTTGTCATGTCTCAAACATACATTTACTATGTGATTTTTGTCCAGTCTTTTGTGTGGTGGGTTAATTCGGTCATAAAAATGTGCTCATATGTGTTGGTAATCTGTAGGTATAATCTGACTACTTCATGGTTAAGAGTGAGATTTTCTTGTATAGGTATTTTATGGATTCTTTTATGTAGGCAATGTTTTGTGTTACTTGTGCAATAAAATTGTGTGGTTAATTTTGCTTTGGTGTAAGTGATTTTGTTAGGCGTGTTTTGTTAAAAGTTATGTGTGTAATGATCAGTGGCGGCTCGTGACTTAAGAGGCTGGAGGGCGCGGCCTTTAGGCTTTATAAAAATTTGAACTCACCTAAAAAATTGTGACCTGCTGTAGATAGTCCGCGATTTTATTAATAAACATAACTAGATACATTCTTAGTCTCTTCACTGTCTCTTTAGTGTCCAAAAAATGTCTATACTGTTCCCACAAAAAAGTAATACACTATATTTACACTTTACTATTATTTTTATGATTGCTACACTCTAAACAGATCATTTATTTGTAGAGAAAGTCCATTCGCCTTTCCTATAAATTAATGAATTTTTCTAGCACTCTACGAGGGGGTACCCAAAAATAAAAGGAATTTTTTGTTTAAAGCTATGTATTTAATTTTTTTTACAAAACAGCCTTATCACCTTCAAAGTACTCTCCATTACACTTAATATATTTGTCCAATCTGCGATCCCATTCCTGGAAACATTTTTCAAACTCATATGTTGTGATGGCCGACAGCTCCTGCCTTGTTTTTTTCTTTACCGCTTCCACGTCGTCAAAACGTTGTCCTTTCATGACCCTCTTCATTCGCGGAAACAAGAAGAAATCTCACGGAGCGAGGTCAGGTGAGTAAGGGGCATGGGGCAAGGGAGTCATGTTGTTGTTTGCTAAAAACTGGCGCACTGAAATGGCTGCACTGCACAAATTTTGCAGTGACCCTTCTCATCACCAAATCTTCTGTCAAAATTTGCTGAACCGAGCTCCAAGTTATTCCAGATTACTTACTAATCTCTTCAATGGTCCGTCGTCGGTCTTCAATCACGATTGCATGAACTTTTTCAACATATTCGTCAATTCTGGAAGTTGACGGACGTCTAGAACGAGGATTGTCATCAATTGACATTTCACCTTCTTTGAAACGAGAAAACCATTCGTACACTTGAGTTTTTTCCATAGCATTATCCTTGTAAACTGTTTTCAACATCACAACAGTTTCTGCGGCATTTTTCCCAAGCAGGAAGTAAAATTTTACAGCAGCTGTTCACATAAATCCGCCATGACAAAAAACGAGGAGCAAGCGAAACTGCTTTTACAAAACGAATTACTGTGACCGGACACAACCTTCCCAAGCGACAACAATGAAGGCACTGAACTCGGAACGAGTTGCGCTACGCTCGCCTAGCGGGAGAAATACGTACTACGTAAGCTCCGCCAATCGCAGCGCTATTCCGGTTATTTTTGGCTACCCCCTCGTGTCATCAAAGTCCTTCATTTCTTTAACAAGTTCCTTGTTGATAGATAGCATCGCAAGAGCATTCAGTCTCTCGTTTTTCATTGTATTTCTCAAGAAAGTTTTTAGTCTTTTCATAGTCAAAAAGCAGCGCTCAGGTTTGGCAGTTATCAGAGGGGTAGTTATGATAATTTTTATAAGTTTCAATACATCCTTGAAAACTGACGTAAGATTGTTTTCTTTCATAAAGTTAAGAAGTCTTATTGTGCCTTTAATATAATATAGGCTAATTGTTTCAATTCACTCCGAACTTTGTTTTCTTGTAAGAAAGGGTAATGCTGAATCACTCGCTAAAATTTTTCTTCCTGAAAGTTTGTAGAAAAAAGTGGAAATAAATCATCATTGGACATCAACGAAGCTGCCACCAGGTGTCCCGTGTAAGTAAATCTACCTTTTACTTGAGTTATAATGATGTCACATACTTCTTTTGCATCCCCTATTCTAGTGCTGCATCCAACATTATTGTTCCTTTTTCTTGGTTGCTCAAGGAATCCTTGTTTATTTGTGTTTCTATTTTATTTATTTTCTCCCTCTCTTTCTACATGATTTTCAAAAATTCTGATGTCACTTTGCCACATTACACTGCCTTTGTTCCTACTCTGTAGTTATTGGTATATTATGTTCATGTGATATAGAATTCAGCCAGAACATGAAATTTTGGTTCAGAAGAGTCCTTCTGTGACTATTCCTTCATTAACTGAGAGTTTTTTGTACACTTTTCTTCAAAATTTCAAAACATTCTTCCAACTTATGTTGGTTTTCATACACAATGTTGATTGTACAAATGTAGTAATTCCATTTTGTTATAGAAACTCTGGGTAACCTGGCTTACATTACTTCCTCCAAAACGTTCGTTCGTAGAAATGAGTGTGACGAAAGTGCTGGAATGGCAGGCAGATTTGAGAAAGAACTTTAACTTTGTTGTTTACACTTGTTCTTTTTCTAATAACAAATTATTTGATGAGCGTAACAGTGTACAAATTATGCGAGCGGATACTTTTCTCTAATTTTTGCCTGTACACCTCCAACAGAACCACACATAACATTAACGCCATATAAGTCTCAGCTATTAATGTTTCCTGTGATGTGTGCAGAAGACGATTTATGTTGTCCATTATCCACTTTGCTAAGGTTTCTGCATATTTACCTTCAGGACTGAGAAATCTGCAAAACGTTTCGTATACCGATCCCTTAAACACGTATTTAAAAACTAATACCATATGCAGTGGCTTGTCACATCGGTTGTCTAGTCACATTCGATTGCCACAAATTCAGAAGCTTGTATCTCCTTTTCTATTTCTTCCCTGCAGACACTCGGGTAAAATGATAAAACAAAACCTAATAATTTGACACTACAATATTTTCCTAAATTATTCATGACGCTATTAAATAAATACACACACTCAAAACCTAAACACTAAACAAATGCCTGCACTGAATTAATCACAGCGAAGAAAGTCTAAACACCTAAAAGAGCAAATCCCAGACTATCAATAGTCTGCGATTAGTTGTACGGAGTGAATCATGTCACTTTTTTCTCAACGAGGCGCGATAGGAGACGCGCCAATTGCCAGTGGAAATACCGCCTATAAGCTTACAGGTTTATTCAACGTTGGACAGAGTGCGTGATGGAGAAATGGGCGCAATTGGAAGAGCGCCGTGATGCTGTTCCGAAAACATTTCTGCTATTACCTAACACGAAACATTTTCTCGTCCAAAGTATTAAATAAAGATATAATGACTTTCCACGAGCGGTGATAATGGATTGTTTAGTGATATTATTTAAACTGGAGGGCACGCACCTTAGCGCCCTAAGAACAAGCCACCCCTGGTAATGATCTTTATAACCTTCAATATGGCGCTCCTATAGGCCTGGATGGTTGTCTTGCTACACTGAATTCTTGTCACGATACTCAGACACCTCGTGGACAACAAAACCCAAGAATTTACTAGTACAAAGCAATCATGAAAGTCTATCAACTTTTCTCTTACCATATTCACTACTAATACTAATAGCGATACATGCTCTCTGAATACAGATGTTTTAACTGTTTCTGAGCTACTACTTGCAATATTTCAATGTAGTGTATACAGAATCCTAAGAACACAACAAAGTGAATTTGCCAACTGACATCATTAGCATGCGGCGTCATCACACGTATCACATATTATATGATGAACTAAAATTCTGTATTTCATTATCATAATCATCATCTTCAAGGATTAGAAAAATAATGGTTTGTTCCAGTCTCAAATAGGCAAAGATTAGAGCTGGTCACTCCAGCGCTTCCTCGGACGTCCCACACCTCTCCGTCACCTCGGCTTATAGTTCCAGAGTTGTTTGGGAATGTGGCAGTCATCCATTTGGCAAAGATGTTCCCACCAATTCAGCCAATACTGGACGATCCTGTCGAGTATACTCATAATATTCAGTTCCTGCCATATATCTGTGTTCCTTCCATGATCATGGAGAGTATACCCTGTCACGTGCCTGAGAAATCTCATTTCAGCAGCTTGGATGCGACTGGCCTGGTCTTTCATCAAAGTGAAATTCTCAGACCCATAAAGAAGTGTGGGAAGAGCCATCACCTTGTAGAATTTTAGGCGTGTTCCTTTACTTGGTGACTTAAGGGTTCACCTAATGATCCCGGACATAAGGTTGAACTTATGCACAATGTCGTTGCTTGCATTATAAGACACACTGTAGCCCAGGTATTCAAAATTGCTAACTTGTTCCAGGACAGTACCATCTATAACAATTTTTGCCCGTACGGGATCAGTTCCATGAAAAGCCTTCACCTTGATTTTAAGTGTGGATATTTGCAATCCAGAGTCTTTGCAGATTCGATTTAACAAATGCACACCCATCTGCAATCTATTTTCAGAGTCCGACAGTATAGCCTGATCATCCACAAACAACAAAGTGTCACCTGTAGGGTTACCAATCATAAAATGTTTTGGCAGACACATCTGCCAGTTTAGTATGACATCGTCAATATATAAATTGAAAAGAGAAGGTGATAATGGACAGCCTTGTCATATTCTAGGCCAACTTACCAGGCCAACTCTAGCTGTTCTCAGTCTCCCTGCTTCTAAGCATATTAAGATTTTATTCTCTATATACAGACTCTGTATTGCTATAATTAGATGTTGTGGGATCCTTTTCTTGCCATTACCGCCCATAGTTTACTCTGATTCACTCTGTCAAACACCTTCTCGAAGTCGATGAAAGCTATGTATGTGGGCAACTGATACTGTCTACGCTTTTCAATGAGCTGGCCTATTGTAAATATTGTTACGACACAAATAAGCCAACCCAGTACCAGGGATAAAAACTATATTTATAAATGTAAAAATACTTCATATCAAATAAAATGATTAATTTAAATAAAATATAAAAAATATGACTCGACAAACGACGACTTTGACCTAACCCAAGTGATTGACCCAACAAATACGACCAAAGAAGAAAAGAAGGTGATTAACCAAACCAAAGGAAGAAAGGAAAAAATTCAAAACCCAAACAAAAAGGAAACAAGTTCATGGGATTAAACGACCCCAAAATACCCAAAGAAAAGGATGGAAAAACCAAAGTGTTAATCAAATAATGAAAATGAAGAAGGAGGGAGATAGGTAGAAGTGAAAACCAATAATGATTCATTATAGTAAAAAATAAAACCATAAAATAGTTTTAGTGATTTCCACTCGTCAATTTATTAAAATTATAAAACCATGACAGCTGTTTCGGCAGCACAGTGCCTTCATCAGATGGTGTAAGCTGACTAATTTTTGTACAAACAATACAGAACATAAAATATAATACAAGTGCTGTTGTATAGAGAGCGACAGTAATCTCGTGTCAATAAGATTTATACACATTACACAAATATATAACATAACATATACCAAGTCTATGGCACACCAAAATTAGAGCACACCCTTATTTCAAATTGTTTATTTTTTGGTATAGATATGTGGACGATATTTTAGCAATTTTTCTAGGTACACGTAGACAATTACAGATCTTTCTTAATTTTATTAACAATTTACACAAAAATATTAGCTTTACCTTAGAATTAGAAGATAACAATAGTATCAATTTTTTAGACCTTACAATAACAAAATGCAATAATAAATTAGACTTCGGTATTTTTCATAAGCCTACACATACAGATATGACAATACACATTACTTCCACACATCCATACTCACATAAATTGGCTGCTTTTCACAGTTTTATTCACAGACTAGTTAGTATTCCGTTATCAGACTTAAATTTCCAATCAGAACTTAACATTATTAAACAAATAGCTGTCAACAATGGTTACCAACCTAGCCTCATAGATCACTTGTTAAACAAAAAATTTTATTCACAAGCTTTAAAACTAGTTTACCCTCCCTCAACACAGATTAAAAGATATCACACTCTCACTTACATAGGTTCTGCTTCTAATAATATTGGTAAATATTTCACACAAAGGAATGTAAATATAGCTTTTAAGACGCAGTCTTCTTTGGGAAAATATATTAAAAATAACAAGAGTAAAACAGATAAACTGCAAAAGTCTGGTGTATACAAATTATCCTGTGGGTCTTGTAATAAAGTGTATATCGGACAGACAGGTAGATCTTTCGAAAAAAGAATGTATGGTCACAATTATAGTTTTAGATATAATGATGGCAATCTTGATTATTCATCTCTTCTTTCACAGCACTACACTTAACTAAAAATGAACTTTTTTCATGTGAAAAACTTACTATTTTATCGGACGCGTTTCGGCTTAGTATCCGCCTTCTTCAGCTTTGGTAACAGACTGCCAACATTTTGTAACGGTTGTGTGGAAGGTGAAGTGGGGGTGGTGTGTGGCGGAAGGGGATTGGCGCGGGGATTCAATTTATTGTTTGTTTTCTGTATAATTGTGTCAAAAAGTGTATGTGATTTATATTGTAATTGATCATTGAGTATGTTGTTTGGTTGTGTTGTGTGGTGTTTATATATTTCATATTGTTCAGTTGTGTTGAGTTTTTGGCCTTTGGGTATGTAATGTAGAATTTCAAGATTAGTGTCTATGTTGGTGTAACTGTGGTTTTCTGTGTGTATGTGTGTGGCAAATGCAGAGTGTATATTGTTGTTGGTTAAAGCTTTTAAGTGTTCAGAATAACGGGATGAAAAAGATCTTCCCGTCTGGCCTATGTAGAAACTATTGCAGTCATTACAATTTAATTTGTAAACACCTGTTTTGTTATATTTGTCTATGTCTGTGTTTGTATTACTGATGTGTTTTTTGATGGTATTGGTTGTTCTGAATGCTATTTTGTATTTGTGTTTTCTGAATGTATTGGCGATTTTGTGTGTGTATGAGTTGTGGTATGTGAGTGTGATGTACTTATTGTGTTGTGTGTTGATGGTATTTAGTGTTTTGTTGTTTTTGTTTTTGATGCGTTTGTGTAGTATGTTTATTAAATTGGGGTTATAACCGTTTTTTATTGCTATGTATTTTATTGTGTTGAGTTCGTCGGTGTAATCTTGTTTATTTAAGGGTATTTTAGTTAGTCTATGGAGCATACGGTTGAAGGCTGCATATTTATGTTGTGTTGGGTGGTTTGATGTGTTGTGTATAACCATGTCGGTTGTGGTTGGTTTCCTGTATATTTTGTACATGTGTGTATTGTTAGTTTTGTTAATTGTTAGGTCTAGAAAATTTATACTATTGTTTTGTTCAGTTTCCAGTGTAAATTTTAATTTGTGGTGTATAGTGTTTATGTATTTGTGGAAGTTTTCAACTTGTCTTGTGTTGCCTTTGAATAAAAGTAATATATCATCTACATACCTGTGCCAGTATATAATTTTGTTAGTGTATTTGTTGTTGTTTATTATGTGGTTCTGTTCAATGTTGTGTATATATATTTCTGCTAGTATTCCTGATATGGGGGATCCCATCGGGAGTCCTTCTGTTTGTGTGTATTTTGTTATTGTATGTAAAGTAATTTTGTTCAGTTATTATTTTGGTAAGTGTGATGATTTCTTGTATGTGTGTTTCAGGTGTGTTGTTTTGTCTGAGTAGTTGTTCTAGTGTTTGTATGGTTTCTTTGATGGGGACATTAGTGTATAAATTGGTTATATCAAAAGATGCCAGAGTTGAGTTATGTGGGATGTGTATGTGTTCAGTTTTCCTGACTAGGTCAATGTTGTTTTTGATAGAGGTGCTGTTGCTGAGTTTTATGTTTTCTCTGATTATTTTGTCTAGTTGTTTTGCTATTTTGTGGGAGGGGGCCTGTGTGTTGTTTATTAATGGTCTGATTGGAATGTTAGGTTTATGTATTTTTGGTAATGCATTTAGTTTAGGGGGGTTAGGTTTTATTTGTTTAAACAAATAAAACCTAACCCCCCTAAACTAAATGCATTACCAAAAATACATAAACCTAACATTCCAATCAGACCATTAATAAACAACACACAGGCCCCCTCCCACAAAATAGCAAAACAACTAGACAAAATAATCAGAGAAAACATAAAACTCAGCAACAGCACCTCTATCAAAAACAACATTGACCTAGTCAGGAAAACTGAACACATACACATCCCACATAACTCAACTCTGGCATCTTTTGATATAACCAATTTATACACTAATGTCCCCATCAAAGAAACCATACAAACACTAGAACAACTACTCAGACAAAACAACACACCTGAAACACACATACAAGAAATCATCACACTTACCAAAATAATAACTGAACAAAATTACTTTACATACAATAACAAAATATACACACAAACAGAAGGACTCCCGATGGGATCCCCCATATCAGGAATACTAGCAGAAATATATATACACAACATTGAACAGAACCACATAATAAACAACAACAAATACACTAACAAAATTATATACTGGCACAGGTATGTAGATGATATATTACTTTTATTCAAAGGCAACACAAGACAAGTTGAAAACTTCCACAAATACATAAACACTATACACCACAAATTAAAATTTACACTGGAAACTGAACAAAACAATAGTATAAATTTTCTAGACCTAACAATTAACAAAACTAACAATACACACATGTACAAAATATACAGGAAACCAACCACAACCGACATGGTTATACACAACACATCAAACCACCCAACACAACATAAATATGCGGCCTTCAACCATATGCTCCATAGACTAACTAAAATACCCTTAAATAAACAAGATTACACCGACGAACTCAACACAATAAAATACATAGCAATAAAAAACGGTTATAACCCCAATTTAATAAACATACTACACAAACGCATCAAAAACAAAAACAACAAAACACTAAATACCATCAACACACAACACAATAAGTACATCACACTCACATACCACAACTCATACACACACAAAATCGCCAATACATTCAGAAAACACAAATACAAAATAGCATTCAGAACAACCAATACCATCAAAAAACACATCAGTAATACAAACACAGACATAGACAAATATAACAAAACAGGTGTTTACAAATTAAATTGTAATGACTGCAATAGTTTCTACATAGGCCAGACGGGAAGATCTTTTTCATCCCGTTATTCTGAACACTTAAAAGCTTTAACCAACAACAATATACACTCTGCATTTGCCACACACATACACACAGAAAACCACAGTTACACCAACATAGACACTAATCTTGAAATTCTACATTACATACCCAAAGGCCAAAAACTCAACACAACTGAACAATATGAAATATATAAACACCACACAACACAACCAAACAACATACTCAATGATCAATTACAATATAAATCACATACACTTTTTGACACAATTATACAGAAAACAAACAATAAATTGAATCCCCGCGCCAATCCCCTTCCGCCACACACCACCCCCACTTCACCTTCCACACAACCGTTACAAAATGTTGGCAGTCTGTTACCAAAGCTGAAGAAGGCGGATACTAAGCCGAAACGCGTCCGATAAAATAGTAAGTTTTTCACATGAAAAAAGTTCATTTTTAGTTAAATGATGGCAAATCAAATTATGCAAATCACTTGTTAGAAAAAGACCATAGTTATAATGACAATTTTGAAATTTTACATTTATCTGATAAAGGTCCAAAGCTTGATTTATTAGAAACCCTTGAAATTAATAAACACAAATATTTAAATGTATTATTAAATGATCAGTTAGATCTAAATAGCTCGCCTCTGCTTAATTTGTATAAATAGACTTGGTATTTGTTATGTTATATGTTTGTGTAATGTGTATAAATCTTATTGACACGAGATTACTATCGCTCTCTATACAACAGCACTTGTATTATATTTTATATTCTGTATTGTTTGTATGAAAATTAGTCAGCTTACACCATCTGATGAAGGCACTGTGCTGCAGAAACAGCTGTCATGGTTTTATAATTTTAATAAATTGACGAGTGGAAATCACTAAAACAATTTTATGGTTTTATTTTTTACTATAATTTACAATGGATTTTCACCAAGTAAAGGTATCAAGCATTAATTATTTGAAAGATGCTACAACTAACAATAATGATTCACAAAACGAGTAATAAAGCATAGGAGAAGGAGAAATAAAGCACTCAAGAAGAATATTGGAACCAAACCAATGGTTATCCTGAGAAAGGAAAAAGTAACGGTTACTACCCATTAATGGACAAAATGATCTAGAGAAGAAACACTATTAACAACGATTAAGGATCAAGGTGATAAAAAAGCAACCTAAACCACAAATAAAATTGTTATTAATTATTAAGTATTAATCGTTATTAATTAATTGTTATTAGTATTAAGGATATATTGTAATGAAAGAGAAATAAGTATAGGGATCACCCACTAAAAAACATATAGTATAAACAGTGATACAGTGCAATAGTGTATGTGTAAAAACCCCAAAGTGAAGTGATAAGATACGCTAGTTAAATTATAATTAACCATAGATAATTTAAAAGTGAAGGTGAGATATAAGTGGGAATAGGGTAAGATTTAAAATATAACTATTATAAAAAATAATGAATAATGAAGAAGTAGACACTTCATAAATCTGTGAAAAAACACTAAAGGTTTAAAAGTGGAAAAATAACAGTCAATACATAGCTGGTGAAAAATAGTATTAAGTATGAATTGTAGAATAAGATATGATAAACACTAGAAAGTGATGATGACATTATTATTTAAGAAAAGATGTTTAATAGAGTTAAGTTTAATTATAGCCGGTAGTAAGTAAAAAGGGAGGATTCCAGGAAAGAATAAACTGAAGGTGTTGACATGGAGAGAATGTAAAGATTGTTTAAAGATTAAGAAATCAGAGACAGAACAAAGACACCTATGTTATAAGGGACTGTTATAAATTTAATAAAAGTGATGTTGTTTATCACAACAAAAATAATATGTATTGTAAACAAAAAAATTAGCAAATAATGATAAGTTGGAAGGAAGTGGTGATATTTCTCACTCAAAATAATAACTCTAATAACTTATAAAGAATTGTTCATGTTAATGTTATGAATAGGATATGGCTGAATGAAATTTGCAGTCCACAAGCCTAATGTTATGTTTTAAAGATTAAAATAGAGAAAGCAATATTGACATGTAATCAACACACCAACAGACTCAAAATACAACACAACCAATAAAAATAACAAAATAAAGCCCATCAGGCTGAAACAAAATGTGATTTAAATGGAATAAGTAAAATACTATAATGGCTACTCAGGCCTAGGAAAGGCATAACTGTCAGAACCAAACAACCAAAAATTATAACAAATTGAATAAGAATTTAGCAAATCTGAGGTGAAGGAATCACCAAGAATAAATTGTAAATCATTTGTAACACAAAGTATTGTAATAAGCATTTTTATACAAAAAGAAATGTAATAAACAGGCATTAACATAATTGTAAAAACATAAAATCTAAAATTACCCAAACTTGTGGGGTATCAAAATAATCTATGAAAGGAAATAAACACTATAGTGACAATATTTAATAACCAGGAAGGAAGATGGAGGAATAACAGCAATCAGAAGATATACGAAGAATTCGAATTTTGATAACAATACATCATCTCAAAATCAACCAATCGGAATCATACAGTTACCATTGAAACGGCAGTTGAAGACCGTTGGAATAAAAAGAGAAGTGAAGCGTCATTAAGCGAATACAGATGCCAATATTTGGAAGAACATTTTTTCAGTGAAAATAATGCAAACAAGTATTAAAAGTTGCTAACCATGATAGCTTGAGAAGCAGACGACCGTTTGTAGCAGCCAATTCAAGACCCAAGGCCAATTAAACGGAAAATATACTTGAAAAGAACATCTAGACCCATGACGAAAAAGACGCTCAATCTATTGAAGCCCCAAAATCCATAAAAACTGAACTTATGCAGCCACATCCTACCCGATTAAACAACGCAGGCACCGAGGCACGCTGAGGTGTTAAGTACAATCAGATTATTTATTTTCCAAAAACCCTAATCACTTTCAATATTTTTAAAAGGTAAATTTACCTCACTATAGAACCAATATTTCTCTTTCATAGAATATTTAAGCAAAATAACACTTAATAGAAACTTGTTAACGTTGAATATAACCTATGAATTAAACACGAACTTACAAAACACTTTTACGACACAACAGAACAGATTGTAACAGCACACATTATTATTTATGTACACGTAGAATAAGGTAATATATATTTTTATTGTAACCATTGGAGTTCTTTAACTCATAGTCACAAGAATCCACGATTTGGGAAACCAAAAATATTTGTAATACACTTTAACGTAAGCAGCAATGCAAGGTTGAATGGTTCCTAAATCACTTCGCCAAAACCCAGAGGCAAGAATCTCATGTAATCAGTCGGTGCAAATTTATTATTGTAGTATTGTCAATGTGAATGTTTTCAATTATCACCTATTAAAAAATAATTATTACAGGGAGTAACCGTCGTTATCATTTCATAGGGAGTGCTATATATAAATTACTTGTGTTTAGTTAAGAATAAATTGCACGAGCAGCAAACAAGTTGTCATTCACGCAGCAGTAGCGACGATTGTGACGGCCGTGCGAGCGGGAATTATTTGAATGCCCAATACCGCAACGCTGATAACTCGTCTGACAATAATTTTAGTTGTTTTATAAAACGACTTGGCGCCACCCGGGATTATCACACCCCTATAAATAGCAGGTAAGGTTACTACCGTATTATACAGGTGATTACATCAACGCTACGAACATCGCTAGCCACAACATTACTGTAACGACCCGGTGCGAGGCGAACGCACTAATTATAATAACACATACAAAACTGGTGTATACATTTTGCAGGTACGCACGCACCAGCCCTTCATCTGTACGTTACAGATTGGCGACCAACCGGTGAGGCTTTAAAAGAAGGCCAACGGCGACTATGAAGAGACATCCAATTGCTACCAGAAAGGACACACAGAAAGGAATTGAAGGTGAAGGTCAGCCAGAAGAGATGGAAGAGATTGAAGAAATAATCGAGGAGCTATTCGAAGAGGACGTTCAGGAAAACCAACCAGGAAATCCAACTCAACCAGAACCGGAAGTGGAAGTAATGGTAGGGGACCAACCTAGCAAACCCACTCAGAAAGAAGACCTGAGCACGCAGGAGATGCTCAGGAGGATGATGGAAAAAATGGACCAAAACAGGGAAGAACTGAATAAAAAATTAGAGTCAAACAATACAAAATTAGAATCATTGCAAGAGGGAAGGAAACAAGACAAGGAAGAATTGAATAAAAAATTGGAATCATTACAAATGGGAATGAATGAAGAATTGAATAAAAAATTAGAGTCAGACAAGGAAGAGAGAAGACAGGACAAGGAAGATTTGAATAAAAAATTAGAATCGTTACAAAAGGGGATGGAATTCCTGAATAACAAAATGGAAAGCAGCCAAGAGGCGTTAGAAAAGAAGAGTGAGGAGCTGAAGAGACAAATAAAAAAGGATCTGGAAGTGTTAAATAACAAGATTGAAAATAATCGTGAAACACTCCAAAAACAATTGAAGGAAGAAGGCGAGAACTCAAATGATGAATGGAGGCAACAGTTGGCGGAATGTAAAGATGAAATCAAACAGACTATAACTGAGACGAACGAAACAGTAATACACGTCCAGGAAGAGCTGACCGAAAAAATAAACCACGTCCAGGAGGAAGGAATTCTCAGGATCCAAGAACTACAGAAGACCACCACCGAAGAGTGTAGCAAAAATAAACAGGAGGTGCTTTAGGAGCTGAAGGAGAGGCACAAGAAAATCCAGACTGATGTCAGCGAACGCGTTGAAAGGGTATATACCACTATCAACAAGATTGACGAAAAAACTCAAGAAAATAAAGAAAACATCAGAGAAATCAGTCAGAAGGAGAAACAGATGCAAGAGGAACTAGACGCTTTGAGGGAGAAGCCTTGCAGTAGCACTCAGATCTTTACAAATGAGAATAGGGAAGTGATCAACTTCAAGAGTTACCGAAGAAACCCCATAGAATTTCTGAAAAGGGTGGAGGAGCTCATAGAGAGAAATAGAGATACCAGATGGACGACGGTGAGAAGTCTTATCGATGAGATGTTTCGAGACACGAACGACAATTGGTGGACAGCCACACGACCAGAAATCAGCTGTACACAAGAGTTCAAAACATTGTTCCGCGAAAAATATTGGTCAGAATCGACCCAAAATGTGGTAAGAAATGACATAAGCAACGGAAGATATGAGCCACAGGCTGGGCATACACTAACATCATACTTCTTGGGAAAGGTCTGTCTAGCTCGAAACCTCGAACCGAAGATACCCGAAGAGTCCCTAGTCATTCAACTGGGATATCACTATGAAGATGCTATACAGAGGGCCAGGAGACAGGGACAAATAAAGACCATACAGGGAATGGCCAATTTGCTGGAAGACCATGAAAATGACAGCCAGTATAAGAAAAACCGTATGATCAATCAAAAGTACAACCGGGGGAACGAAAATTACAATGTACCAAACTACAATTTGCCATACACTTACACCCAGAACAATAAACGGAACAATATGAATCGAAACACAAACAATTACCCAGGAGAACAACCATTCCATCTGAGCCAACCCAACTATAATCAAGGTAACCAACCAAGCAACAGAGATGCGCAAAACCCTAGTGCACCCCATAATAACAACAGGGGAATAGAACAAGTTCGAAATCCAAATGGCCACCCGAATAATCACAATTACTATGGCAATCGGTACGACCCGAATTACCATTATAACAGGGGAAACGGGAGTAACCAGAATAGGGGCGACATGAGGCGCCAAGTCAATTTTATCAGCGGGAGGAGACAGAACAATCATCGACGATATTGTCCCGTTACGAGAACCAACACAATGTACAACGATTCCCGGTATGACAACCGCCATCAGTTTTCAGAGGGTAGGAATAACGGACCACCCAGGGATGAAAATAACCACCACCAGGAGCCAATCACTAACCAAAGTAATAATGAAGATGAAAATAGGGTAGTGGTCCATGAAAATCCGGGTTTTTCATTACTACATAATCAAGCAAGTAACGACGAAGGACCCCGGATAGCTCGGGTAAACCATGTCTTGGCAGAAGCCAGCCAAGAACCTAATAATGACCCCAGCAATGAAAATAATCTAGAGGATCAATTCCGCTATGCCGAAAGAATATGGCCCGAACATGTAGTGAGATGGTAAAAAAGAAATTGGTAATTATCCAGAATAAATGTGAATATCAAACACTTGAAGGAGAAGATGTGAAGAACAACGAAGTGTCGAATAAAAAAGGAGAAGGCTATAATATGGAATGGAAATGATAAAGACAATTATATAATAAATCCACAACCGTGAGAATTGAATTGATACCAAAATAAACTAATGTATAATAATATGTTGGACCGTATGTCATCACAAAGGACAATGGAAACAATACTTATGAGATAAGTAATATAACCACCAAAAAAGTAAAAGGAGTTTACAACCAAGCTTCAATAAAGAAGTTCTATGAAGAAAACTAAGTAACTGTAAATAAAAATAAAAAATGCCAAAATTAAAAAATTATGTGAGCACAACTTGCACCAATATTTCGATGACTTATGAGGCCTAAAATAAAAAATATAAAAACAAAGGAATGAGTTACATAAATTCCTACTAAGTGAAATCAACTTACAATCTATTAAAAAGTTGATATATGAAGTATATAAAATAATTAAACAAAATGTACCAAAATAGGAATACGCTACAAAAATTCCTATGATGTAAGAGAATTAACTTACAAAGAATTATCAAAAATGATATTTAATACAAACTAAAATAAACAAAAATAAAATCAAGCTAAAAACTGATAAGATAAATACCTGAAATAATAATGAGTTTAATGTATTAAAAAAAAAAAATCTGAACTGGTACAAGGAAAAAGAGAAGTTATGTATGAATCAAATATACAAGCTATGGCTAAAGCAAAATATTGCTAAATAAATGAAAAAAGAATAAAGATGTCTAAGATAATTAAAATGATCATAACGAGAATTGAAAACAAAATAATGAAAAGTTAGATATGATGAAATTAACATATGAATAAATAAAAAACAATCAATTGTATGAGCAAATGATAGTACATAGCAAAGGTACAGCGGAAGGAAGAATGAGTAAAAGGCCAAAGTGATCTAAAAACAAACCACAAGGTGGACAATCCCAAAATATATTATTATTATTAATTTAAGTCACAAGTTGACAAAAAAGGTATTTAAGATTGACTGTTGAAAAGTCCAGCAATCCAAATAAACTGAGCAGAGATGATGTTCCTCTGGTCTCAGAAAAATGAGTAGTAATGGGAGAAACCAGCTACTAAAGTTAGGAAAAAAAATTGTGTATAAGGGAGAACACAACAATGGAAATAAAATAAAAAACAGATCAAAATAAAATGGAATGAATTAAGTAAGAAGAGATATAAAGAATGGAGAAACAAACAAGAAAGAAAAGGAAAAAGATTATATATAACTGATAATTTCATAAAAAACTATGCTAGTGTTTTATCAAAATGATCAATTTTAAAGGAGAGGCATTATGTTACGACACAAATAAGCCAACCCAGTACCAGGGATAAAAACTATATTTATAAATGTAAAAATACTTCATATCAAATAAAATGATTAATTTAAATAAAATATAAAAAATATGACTCGACAAACGACGACTTTGACCTAACCCAAGTGATTGACCCAACAAATACGACCAAAGAAGAAAAGAAGGTGATTAACCAAACCAAAGGAAGAAAGGAAAAAATTCAAAACCCAAACAAAAAGGAAACAAGTTCATGGGATTAAACGACCCCAAAATACCCAAAGAAAAGGATGGAAAAACCAAAGTGTTAATCAAATAATGAGAATGAAGAAGGAGGGAGATAGGTAGAAGTGAAAACCAATAATGATTCACAAAACGAGTAATAAAGCATAGGAGAAGGAGAAATAAAGCACTCAAGAAGAATATTGGAACCAAACCAATGGTTACCTTGAGAAAGAAAAAAGTAACGGTTACTACCCATTAATGGACAAAATGATCTAGAGAAGAAACACTATTAACAACGATTAAGGATCAAGGTGATAAAAAAGCAACCTAAACCACAAATAAAATTGTTATTAATTATTAAGTATTAATCGTTATTAATTAATTGTTATTAGTATTAAGGATATATTGTAATGAAAGAGAAATAAGTATAGGGATCACCCACTAAAAAACACATAGTATAAACAGTGATACAGTGCAATAGTGTATGTGTAAAAACCCCAAAGTAAAGTGATAAGATACGCTAGTTAAATTATAATTAACCATAGATAATTTAAAAGTGAAGGTGAGATATAAGTGGGAATAGGGTAAGATTTAAAATATAACTATTATAAGAAATAGTGAATAATGAAGAAAGTAGACACTTCATAAATCTGTGAAAAAACACTAAAGGTTTAAAAGTGGAAAAATAACAGTGAATAAATAGCTGGTGAAAAATAGTATTAAGTATGAATTGTAGAATAAGATATGATAAACACTAGAAAGTGATGATGACATTATTATTTAAGAAAAGATGTTTAATAGGGTTAAGTTTAATTATAGCCGGTAGTAAGTAAAAAGGGAGGATTCCAGGAAAGAATAAACTGAAGGTGTTGACATGGAGAGAATGTAAAGATTGTTTAAAGATTAAGAAATCAGAGACAGAACAAAGACACCTATGTTATAAGGGACTGTTATAAATTTAATAAAAGTGATGTTGTTTATCACAACAAAAATAATATGTATTGTAAACAAAAAATTAGCAAATAATGATAAGTTGGAAGGAAGTGGTGATATTTCTCACTCAAAATAATAACTCTAATAACTTATAAAGAATTGTTCATGTTAATGTTATGAATAGGATATGGCTGAATGAAATTTGCAGTCCATAAGCCTAATGTTATGTTTTAAAGATTAAAATAGAGAAAGCAATATTGACATGTAATCAACACACCAACAGACTCAAAATACAACACAACCAATAAAAATAACAAAATAAAGCCCATCAGGCTGAAACAAAATGTGATTTAAATGGAATAAGTAAAATACTATAATGGCTACTCAGGCCTAGGAAAGGCATAACTGTCAGAACAAACAACCAAAAATTATAACAAATTGAATAAGAATTTAGCAAATCTGAGGTGAAGGAATCACCAAGAATAAATTGTAAATCATTTGTAACACAAAATATTGTAATAAGCATTTTTATACAAAAAGAAATGTAATTAACAGGCATTAACATAATTGTAAAAACATAAAATCTAAAATTACCCAAACTTGTGGGGTATCAAAATAATCTATGAAAGGAAATAAATACTATAGTGACAATATTTAATAACCAGGAAGGAAGATGGAGGAATAAGAGCAATCAGAAGATATACGAAGAATTCGAATTTTGATAACAATACATCATCTCAAAATCAACCAATCGGAATCATACAGTTACCATGGAAACGGCAGTTGAAGACAAAATTACCGTTGGAATAAAAAGAGAAGCGAAGCGTCATTAAGCGAATACAGATGCCAATATTTGGAAGAACGTTTTTTCAGTGAAAATAATGCAAACAAGTATTAAAAGTTGCTAACCATGATAGCTTGAGAAGCAGACGACCGTTTGTAGCAGCCAATTCAAGACCCAAGGCCAATTAAACGGAAAATATACTTGAAAAGAACATCTAGACCCATGACGAAAAAGACGCTCAATCTATTGAAGCCCCAAAATCCATGAAAACTGAACTTACGCAGCCACATCCTACCTGATTAACCTACGCAGGCACCGAGGCACGCTGAGGTGTTAAGTACAATCAGATTATTTATTTTCCAAAAACCCTAATCACTTTCAATATTTTTAAAAGGTAAATTTACCTCACTATAGAACCAATATTTCTCTTTCATAGAATATTTAAGCAAAATAACACTTAATAGAAACTTGTTAACGTTGAATATAACCTATGAATTAAACACGAACTTAAAAAACACTTTTACGACACAACAGAACAGATTGTAACAGCACACATTATTATTTATGTACACGTAGAATAAGGTAATATATATTTTTATTGTAACCATTGGAGTTCTTTAACTCATAGTCACAAGAATCCACGATTTGGGAAACCAAAAATATTTGTAATACACTTTAACGTAAGCAGCAATGCAAGGTTGAATGGTTCCTAAATCACTTCGCCAAAACCCAGAGGCAAGAATCTCATGTAATCAGTCGGTGCAAATTTATTATTGTAGTATTGTCAATGTGAATGTTTTCAATTATCACCTATTAAAAAATAATTATTACAGGGAGTAACCGTCGTTATCATTTCATAGGGAGTGCTATATATAAATTACTTGTGTTTAGTTAAGAATAAATTGCACGAGCAGCGAACAAGTTGTCATTCACGCAGCAGTAGCGACGATTGTGACGGCCGTGCGAGCGGGAATTATTTGAATGCCCAATACCGCAACGCTGATAACTCGTCTGACAATAATTTTAGTTGTTTTATAAAACGACTTGGCACCACCCGGGATTATCACACCCCTATAAATAGCAGGTAAGGTTACTACCGTATTATACAGGTGATTACATCAACGCTACGAACATCGCTAGCCACAACATTACTGTAACGACCCGGTGCGAGGCGAACGCACTAATTATAATAACACATACAAAACTGGTGTATACATTTTGCAGGTACGCACGCACCAGCTCTTCATCTGTACGTTACAGATTGGCGACCAACCGGTGAGGCTTTAAAAGAAGGCCAACGGCGACTATGAAGACACATCCAATTGCTACCAGAAAGGACACACAGAAAGGAATTGAAGGTGAAGGTCAGCCAGAAGAGATGGAAGAGATTGAAGAAATAATCGAGGAGCTATTCGAAGAGGACGTTCAGGAAAACCAACCAGGAAATCCAACTCAACCAGAACCGGAAGTGGAAGTAATGGTAGGGGACCAACCTAGCAAACCCACTCAGAAAGAAGACCTGAGCACGCAGGAGATGCTCAGGAGGATGATGGAAAAAATGGACCAAAACAGGGAAGAACTGAATAAAAAATTAGAGTCAAACAATACAAAATTAGAATCATTGCAAGAGGGAAGGAAACAAGACAAGGAAGAATTGAATAAAAAATTGGAATCATTACAAATGGGAATGAATGAAGAATTGAATAAAAAATTAGAGTCAGACAAGGAAGAGAGAAGACAGGACAAGGAAGATTTGAATAAAAAATTAGAATCGTTACAAAAGGGGATGGAATTCCTGAATAACAAAATGGAAAGCAGCCAAGAGGCGTTAGAAAAGAAGAGTGAGGAGCTGAAGAGACAAATAAAAAAGGATCTGGAAGTGTTAAATAACAAGATTGAAAATAATCGTGAAACACTCCAAAAACAATTGAAGGAAGAAGGCGAGAACTCAAATGATGAATGGAGGCAACAGTTGGCGGAATGTAAAGATGAAATCAAACAGACTATAACTGAGACGAACGAAACAGTAATACACGTCCAGGAAGAGCTGACCGAAAAAATAAACCACGTCCAGGAGGAAGGAATTCTCAGGATCCAAGAACTACAGAAGACCACCACCGAAGAGTGTAGCAAAAATAAACAGGAGGTGCTTTAGGAGCTGAAGGAGAGGCACAAGAAAATCCAGACTGATGTCAGCGAACGCGTTGAAAGGGTATATACCACTATCAACAAGATTGACGAAAAAACTCAAGAAAATAAAGAAAACATCAGAGAAATCAGTCAGAAGGAGAAACAGATGCAAGAGGAACTAGACGCTTTGAGGGAGAAGCCTTGCAGTAGCACTCAGATCTTTACAAATGAGAATAGGGAAGTGATCAACTTCAAGAGTTACCGAAGAAACCCCATAGAATTTCTGAAAAGGGTGGAGGAGCTCATAGAGAGAAATAGAGATACCAGATGGACGACGGTGAGAAGTCTTATCGATGAGATGTTTCGAGACACGAACGACAACTGGTGGACAGCCACACGACCAGAAATCAGCTGTACACAAGAGTTCAAAACATTGTTCCGCGAAAAATATTGGTCAGAATCGACCCAAAATGTGGTAAGAAATGACATAAGCAACGGAAGATATGAGCCACAGGCTGGGCATACACTAACATCATACTTCTTGGGAAAGGTCTGTCTAGCTCGAAACCTCGAACCGAAGATACCCGAAGAGTCCCTAGTCATTCAACTGGGATATCACTATGAAGATGCTATACAGAGGGCCAGGAGACAGGGACAAATAAAGACCATACAGGGAATGGCCAATTTGCTGGAAGACCATGAAAATGACAGCCAGTATAAGAAAAACCGTATGATCAATCAAAAGTACAACCGGGGGAACGAAAATTACAATGTACCAAACTACAATTTGCCATACACTTACACCCAGAACAATAAACGGAACAATATGAATCGAAACACAAACAATTACCCAGGAGAACAACCATTCCATCTGAGCCAACCCAACTATAATCAAGGTAACCAACCAAGCAACAGAGATGCGCAAAACCCTAGTGCACCCCATAATAACAACAGGGGAATAGAACAAGTTCGAAATCCAAATGGCCACCCGAATAATCACAATTACTATGGCAATCGGTACGACCTGAATTACCATTATAACAGGGGAAACGGGAGTAACCAGAATAGGGGCGACATGAGGCGCCAAGTCAATTTTATCAGCGGGAGGAGACAGAACAATCATCGACGATATTGTCCCGTTACGAGAACCAACACAATGTACAACGATTCCCGGTATGACAACCGCCATCAGTTTTCAGAGGGTAGGAATAACGGACCACCCAGGGATGAAAATAACCACCACCAGGAGCCAATCACTAACCAAAGTAATAATGAAGATGAAAATAGGGTAGTGGTCCATGAAAATCCGGGTTTTTCATTACTACATAATCAAGCAAGTAACGACGAAGGACCCCGGATAGCTCGGGTAAACCATGTCTTGGCAGAAGCCAGCCAAGAACCTAATAATGACCCCAGCAATGAAAATAATCTAGAGGATCAATTCCGCTATGCCGAAAGAATATGGCCCGAACATGTAGTGAGATGGTAAAAAAGAAATTGGTAATTATCCAGAATAAATGTGAATATCAAACACTTGAAGGAGAAGATGTGAAGAACAACGAAGTGTCGAATAAAAAAGGAGAAGGCTATAATATGGAATGGAAATGATAAAGACAATTATATAATAAATCCACAACCGTGAGAATTGAATTGATACCAAAATAAACTAATGTATAATAATATGTTGGACCGTATGTCATCACAAAGGACAATGGAAACAATACTTATGAGATAAGTAATATAACCACCAAAAAAGTAAAAGGAGTTTACAACCAAGCTTCAATAAAGAAGTTCTATGAAGAAAACTAAGTAACTGTAAATAAAAATAAAAAATGCCAAAATTAAAAAATTATGTGAGCACAACTTGCACCAATATTTCGATGACTTATGAGGCCTAAAATAAAAAATATAAAAACAAAGGAATGAGTTACATAAATTCCTACTAAGTGAAATCAACTTACAATCTATTAAAAAGTTGATATATGAAGTATATAAAATAATTAAACAAAATGTACCAAAATAGGAATACGCTACAAAAATTCCTATGATGTAAGAGAATTAACTTACAAAGAATTATCAAAAATGATATTTAATACAAACTAAAATAAACAAAAATAAAATCAAGCTAAAAACTGATAAGATAAATACCTGAAATAATAATGAGTTTAATGTATTAAAAAAAAAAAATCTGAACTGGTACAAGGAAAAAGAGAAGTTATGTATGAATCAAATATACAAGCTATGGCTAAAGCAAAATATTGCTAAATAAATGAAAAAAGAATAAAGATGTCTAAGATAATTAAAATGATCATAACGAGAATTGAAAACAAAATAATGAAAAGTTAGATATGATGAAATTAACATATGAATAAATAAAAAACAATCAATTGTATGAGCAAATGATAGTACATAGCAAAGGTACAGCGGAAGGAAGAATGAGTAAAAGGCCAAAGTGATCTAAAAACAAACCACAAGGTGGACAATCCCAAAATATATTATTATTATTAATTTAAGTCACAAGTTGACAAAAAAGGTATTTAAGATTGACTGTTGAAAAGTCCAGCAATCCAAATAAACTGAGCAGAGATGATGTTCCTCTGGTCTCAGAAAAATGAGTAGTAATGGGAGAAACCAGCTACTAAAGTTAGGAAAAAAAATTGTGTATAAGGGAGAACACAACAATGGAAATAAAATAAAAAACAGATCAAAATAAAATGGAATGAATTAAGTAAGAAGAGATATAAAGAATGGAGAAACAAACAAGAAAGAAAAGGAAAAAGATTATATATAACTGATAATTTCATAAAAAACTATGCTAGTGTTTTATCAAAATGATCAATTTTAAAGGAGAGGCATTATGTTACGACACAAATAAGCCAACCCAGTACCAGGGATAAAAACTATATTTATAAATGTAAAAATACTTCATATCAAATAAAATGATTAATTTAAATAAAATATAAAAAATATGACTCGACAAACGACGACTTTGACCTAACCCAAGTGATTGACCCAACAAATACGACCAAAGAAGAAAAGAAGGTGATTAACCAAACCAAAGGAAGAAAGGAAAAAATTCAAAACCCAAACAAAAAGGAAACAAGTTCATGGGATTAAACGACCCCAAAATACCCAAAGAAAAGGATGGAAAAACCAAAGTGTTAATCAAATAATGAGAATGAAGAAGGAGGGAGATAGGTAGAAGTGAAAACCAATAATGATTCACAAAACGAGTAATAAAGCATAGGAGAAGGAGAAATAAAGCACTCAAGAAGAATATTGGAACCAAACCAATGGTTACCTTGAGAAAGAAAAAAGTAACGGTTACTACCCATTAATGGACAAAATGATCTAGAGAAGAAACACTATTAACAACGATTAAGGATCAAGGTGATAAAAAAGCAACCTAAACCACAAATAAAATTGTTATTAATTATTAAGTATTAATCGTTATTAATTAATTGTTATTAGTATTAAGGATATATTGTAATGAAAGAGAAATAAGTATAGGGATCACCCACTAAAAAACACATAGTATAAACAGTGATACAGTGCAATAGTGTATGTGTAAAAACCCCAAAGTGAAGTGATAAGATACGCTAGTTAAATTATAATTAACCATAGATAATTTAAAAGTGAAGGTGAGATATAAGTGGGAATAGGGTAAGATTTAAAATATAACTATTATAAGAAATAGTGAATAATGAAGAAAGTAGACACTTCATAAATCTGTGAAAAAACACTAAAGATTTAAAAGTGGAAAAATAACAGTGAATAAATAGCTGGTGAAAAATAGTATTAAGTATGAATTGTAGAATAAGATATGATAAACACTAGAAAGTGATGATGACATTATTATTTAAGAAAAGATGTTTAATAGGGTTAAGTTTAATTATAGCCGGTAGTAAGTAAAAAGGGAGGATTCCAGGAAAGAATAAACTGAAGGTGTTGACATGGAGAGAATGTAAAGATTGTTTAAAGATTAAGAAATCAGAGACAGAACAAAGACACCTATGTTATAAGGGACTGTTATAAATTTAATAAAAGTGATGTTGTTTATCACAACAAAAATAATATGTATTGTAAACAAAAAATTAGCAAATAATGATAAGTTGGAAGGAAGTGGTGATATTTCTCACTCAAAATAATAACTCTAATAACTTATAAAGAATTGTTCATGTTAATGTTATGAATAGGATATGGCTGAATGAAATTTGCAGTCCATAAGCCTAATGTTATGTTTTAAAGATTAAAATAGAGAAAGCAATATTGACATGTAATCAACACACCAACAGACTCAAAATACAACACAACCAATAAAAATAACAAAATAAAGCCCATCAGGCTGAAACAAAATGTGATTTAAATGGAATAAGTAAAATACTATAATGGCTACTCAGGCCTAGGAAAGGCATAACTGTCAGAACCAAACAACCAAAAATTATAACAAATTGAATAAGAATTTAGCAAATCTGAGGTGAAGGAATCACCAAGAATAAATTGTAAATCATTTGTAACACAAAATATTGTAATAAGCATTTTTATACAAAAAGAAATATAATTAACAGGCATTAACATAATTGTAAAAACATAAAATCTAAAATTACCCAAACTTGTGGGGTATCAAAATAATCTATGAAAGGAAATAAATACTATAGTGACAATATTTAATAACCAGGAAGGAAGATGGAGGAATAACAGCAATCAGAAGATATACGAAGAATTCGAATTTTGATAAAAATACATCATCTCAAAATCAACCAATCGGAATCATACAGTTACCATGGAAACGGCAGTTGAAGACAAAATTACCGTTGGAATAAAAAGAGAAGCGAAGCGTCATTAAGCGAATACAGATGCCAATATTTGGAAGAACGTTTTTTCAGTGAAAATAATGCAAACAAGTATTAAAAGTTGCTAACCATGATAGCTTGAGAAGCAGACGACCGTTTGTAGCAGCCAATTCAAGACCCAAGGCCAATTAAACGGAAAATATACTTGAAAAGAACATCTAGACCCATGACGAAAAAGACGCTCAATCTATTGAAGCCCCAAAATCCATGAAAACTGAACTTACGCAGCCACATCCTACCTGATTAACCTACGCAGGCACCGAGGCATGCTGAGGTGTTAAGTACAATCAGATTATTTATTTTCCAAAAACCCTAATCACTTTCAATATTTTTAAAAGGTAAATTTACCTCACTATAGAACCAATATTTCTCTTTCATAGAATATTTAAGCAAAATAACACTTAATAGAAACTTGTTAACGTTGAATATAACCTATGAATTAAACACGAACTTAAAAAACACTTTTACGACACAACAGAACAGATTGTAACAGCACACATTATTATTTATGTACATGTAGAATAAGGTAATATATATTTTTATTGTAACCATTGGAGTTCTTTAACTCATAGTCACAAGAATCCACGATTTGGGAAACCAAAAATATTTGTAATACACTTTAACGTAAGCAGCAATGCAAGGTTGAATGGTTCCTAAATCACTTCGCCAAAACCCAGAGGCAAGAATCTCATGTAATCAGTCGGTGCAAATTTATTATTGTAGTATTGTCAATGTGAATGTTTTCAATTATCACCTATTAAAAAATAATTATTACAGGGAGTAACCGTCGTTATCATTTCATAGGGAGTGCTATATATAAATTACTTGTGTTTAGTTAAGAATAAATTGCACGAGCAGCGAACAAGTTGTCATTCACGCAGCAGTAGCGACGATTGTGACGGCCGTGCGAGCGGGAATTATTTGAATGCCCAATACCACAACGCTGATAACTCGTCTGACAATAATTTTAGTTGTTTTATAAAACGACTTGGCGCCACCCGGGATTATCACACCCCTATAAATAGCAGGTAAGGTTACTACCGTATTATACAGGTGATTACATCAACGCTACGAACATTGCTAGCCACAACATTACTGTAACGACCCGGTGTGAGGCGAACGCACTAATTATAATAACACATACAAAACTGGTGTATACATTTTGCAGGTACGCACGCACCAGCCCTTCATCTGTACGTTACAGATTTGCGACCAACCGGTGAGGCTTTAAAAGAAGGCCAACGGCGACTATGAAGAGACATCCAATGGCTACCAGAAAGGACACACAGAAAGGAATTGAAGGTGAAGGTCAGCCAGAAGAGATGGAAGAGATTGAAGAAATAATCGAGGAGCTATTCGAAGAGGACGTTCAGGAAAACCAACCAGGAAATCCAACTCAACCAGAACCGGAAGTGGAAGTAATGGTAGGGGACCAACCTAGCAAACCCACTCAGAAAGAAGACCTGAGCACGCAGGAGATGCTCAGGAGGATGATGGAAAAAATGGACCAAAACAGGGAAGAACTGAATAAAAAATTAGAGTCAAACAATACAAAATTAGAATCATTGCAAGAGGGAAGGAAACAAGACAAGGAAGAATTGAATAAAAAATTGGAATCATTACAAATGGGAATGAATGAAGAATTGAATAAAAAATTAGAGTCAGACAAGGAAGAGAGAAGACAGGACAAGGAAGATTTGAATAAAAAATTAGAATCGTTACAAAAGGGGATGGAATTCCTGAATAACAAAATGGAAAGCAGCCAAGAGGCGTTAGAAAAGAAGAGTGAGGAGCTGAAGAGACAAATAAAAAAGGATCTGGAAGTGTTAAATAACAAGATTGAAAATAATCGTGAAACACTCCAAAAACAATTGAAGGAAGAAGGCGAGAACTCAAATGATGAATGGAGGCAACAGTTGGCGGAATGTAAAGATGAAATCAAACAGACTATAACTGAGACGAACGAAACAGTAATACACGTCCAGGAAGAGCTGACCGAAAAAATAAACCACGTCCAGGAGGAAGGAATTCTCAGGATCCAAGAACTACAGAAGACCACCACCGAAGAGTGTAGCAAAAATAAACAGGAGGTGCTTCAGGAGCTGAAGGAGAGGCACAAGGAAATCCAGACTGATGTCAGCGAACGCGTTGAAAGGGTATATACCACTATCAACAAGATTGACGAAAAAACTCAAGAAAATAAAGAAAACATCAGAGAAATCAGTCAGAAGGAGAAACAGATGCAAGAGGAACTAGACGCTTTGAGGGAGAAGCCTTGCAGTAGCACTCAGATCTTTACAAATGAGAATAGGGAAGTGATCAACTTCAAGAGTTACCGAAGAAACCCCATAGAATTTCTGAAAAGGGTGGAGGAGCTCATAGAGAGAAATAGAGATACCAGATGGACGACGGTGAGAAGTCTTATCGATGAGATGTTTCAAGACACGAACGACAATTGGTGGACAGCCACACAACCAGAAATCAGCTGTACACAAGAGTTCAAAACATTGTTCCGCGAAAAATATTGGTCAGAATCGACCCAAAATGTGGTAAGAAATGACATAAGCAACGGAAGATATGAGCCACAGGCTGGGCATACACTAACATTCTGCCGTCTCCCTTGTTAAGACAACACAAAAGTCGGGAACTAGTTCAATTCTTTACCAGTAAATTAAACTAGCTGCCGTTGTTAGTAAAAATACTTACCAACAAATTACAAAACAATTATGATATCGGAAATTGACAAGGTTTGCATAAATTTATTCACTCACTAGGTGTTAGCGAAAACATCTCTTTATTGCTATTCAAATATTATGCTTGATTTTAAAGAAAAGTTATTTTAGTAAATTCTGCTTTTACTGCTTCAAAGATCTTAAGTATATTATTCGTTTTATCTCAAAATTTATTCATATAGATGTTAGTTTTAATACCACGGATCCGGGTCTCAACTTTCTCAAAATAATTAATTTATCAAAACTTCAACCATATTATTGGAAGAATAATATTGGTGATACTCTACATTATTATCTTACATTTATCTATACATTGCGGTTACTATTACTTCATTACAAAATTACAAAATTTACAAATCTGATAATTTGTTCTTTACATTGCTAAAGTTCTTTAAAGTTCTTTGTTACTTCTTTTATTAAGGCGAAATTTACAAAAGTTGTGGTTTGATATCACCTGAATTTCATATGAGGTTGTTGTTGTATCCTTGGGGCATCTCCTGTCGTCTTCTAAGGGTGGAGTACGTTGTTCCTGGTGAATCTACATCGGGTTGATTATTTCTGCTCTCGAAGATCGGTTGTTTACTTGAAGTTCCAACTGTTGTAGTTTCACTTTCCTTGGTCCAGACTTTTGTAGTTCACATTTTTTTTTTAATTATAGTTCTCACTTTGCAGTACTAAAGTCTAGTAGTTACCTATCTTACACTTACATTTTATATTTTAAAAAGAGATGTGTTGGCTACCTTTTTCTTTCTGTATGTATTCTCACTAACTCTACACACTACATTATTCACAATAAAACCATCTCACGCTGGATATACTTTTAAGGACATACACTTACGTGTAGGTACACAACAGCAAAACTCACATCTTGTCATGGCGAAGTTCTACTGGCGAATGCGCATATAGTTTAGGGGCGAGGGCTCAGTAAGCTGGTGCGTATTTACACACTAAGAAAATAGTTCGTACTTTATATATTATTAATTATTCATTGATTAGAATGTAAATACTTTATGTTAACTTTATTATGACTTGGGGATTTCTTTATTTATATAGTCGCAATTTTAATAATTAAAGTAATTATTATTATTATTCTTTACTTAATACCTTTCTTGGCGTGTTGGTACTGGAAAGTTTCAAGTTGATTCAGGAATCTGGGTATAGGTAAGGGTGTATGATACTCTTACTTATTAAAATTAAAAATTTTAATTTGTGCGATTTTTGATTTTTTAAAATCGTCACATCCTCCTGCACTTAACTATGAAAAACGGGTGGGGGGGTGGAATAATAGAAAATCTAATAAACACTTATATTTGGACACAAAATTTCATACTGAAATTTCTCTCTCTCAGATTATTTCTATTCATCAATTGATTATCTTACACTTACGTAACATCTAAATTCTACTACATCTACTATATATAAATACACAAAACGTAAATCTACCTTATTTTAATTCTTACATCTACTACCGGTTTTTTTTTTAACTGGTCACTCGTTTTACAGAGTTATACTCATGAGTATGTTACTAATAATAATCACGTATTGTAAGAACAATAGAATTACTTTTAGTTTACAGCGCTAAGGATTATTTTTCTTTCTTTCTTTCTCTCTCTTCATCTTCATTATCATCGTCATCAGATTTCTCATGTATTATATCATTCTCGCAGGACATTAGCTAAGGTTGATCAGGCCTCGCTAGTATTCGTACGAGGGGGTTTTGAGTTTATAGTTACCTATAGTATAGAATGTTGCACAATCTTATCCTATTTCGGTATAAGTATATACAACATATTTTATTCTTAATACTTAGATAGTATTCTAGGTTTTCTATCTTTCTCCTGTAGTCTTTCTTCTGTATTTTGACACAAAAAACATTTTCTTATTTGAGACAGATGGCTTCTGCGAACGTAATTTTCTGTATTGGGTTCATACAGAGCTACAGTAACGGGGGTGATGAACTTATGAATTTGGTAGGGGCCACACCATCGATATGATAGTTTCGAAGTGGTCCTATCAACTGCCTTACTCATAGGATGAGTTTTATACATTACTATATCACCTATTTTATACTTTATTTGTTTATTATTATTCTCATGATACTTCCTTGATTTTTGTAAATTAGCTCTCAAATTTGCACGAGCTTCGTTCCATATTTTACGTATGTTATTCCCATTTACGTCGCGGGGTAATAACTCATTGATTTTCCACTTTGTGGTTAAAGGATGGTTGGGTTTGTACTTGTACAGTAAATCAAATGGTGTTGATTTATGACCTTCATGATACGCTGAATTGAATGCAAATTGTATCCACGAAATATTTTGATCCCAGGTTGTCTGGTCTTTAGCATGATAAGATATTAATGCTGATTTTAAGTTACGCAAGTATCTTTCTGCTAGATTTCCTTGCGGTCTGTACTTGGTCACGGTAATATGATTTATACCTAATTTAAAACGCATGTCGTTAAATTCTTTCGACTTAAACTGGGGTCCATTGTCAGATATTAAGCTTAAAGGTGTACCATAGTCTTTAAATAGTCGTTCTTGTAGAATTTTAATTGTCGTAGATGCTAATGCACGACGCATAGGATACATCCACATGAATTTAGTGAATGAGTCTACACAAATTAACAGCATAGTATTTCCGGATTTAGAGCGGGGATAAGGTCCAGAATAATCTATATATATTTTCGAGAAGGGAGTGGTAGGTATTTCGGAGATTAATTTTCCGACTTGGCTGATTCTTGCTGGTTTGCTCAGGGCACAAATTTTGCATTCTTTCACGAACTTTTTTATTTCACTGTTCATGTTTTCCCAGTGGTATTCCTTGCGAATACGATGTATAGTTTTCCTAATTCCCATATGAGCTCCATTGTCGATGAATGGTAGTACTCCATTAACATGGGTTTGATTATTTCCGGGGCAATTATTCTCAGTAATTTTCCGTTTGTCTTTTTAAAACAAAGTACTTTTTACTCAAGATATATTTGTCAGAATTATTTCCTTTTTCTATTTGTTCGATTATTTTGCACAATTTCGGATCTTGTTGTTGGTGATATGCTATATCCTTAAATGCAAGGGGAAAGTTAGTAATTAGTGTATTAACGGTAGTGGCTTCAATATTGTCTTCTCCAGATCTTGTATTGGGTAGTTGGAACATGCGGGACAGAGTATCGGCTACTACATTTTGAGTACCACGAATATGTTGCACTTTGAACTTGTAGCAATTTAATCTTACCACCCATCTTCCGATACGACCTAACTGTTTTGGGTGATTCAATAACCATGATAAAGCTTGATTATCGGTTTCTAGTAGAAATTCTTTGTGTTCCAAAAATGGTTTGAATTTATCAAAGGCGAATACTACGGCTAAACATTCAAGTTCGTAGGCTGAGAACTTCCTTTCTTGTTCAGTCAACGTACGGGATGCATAGCTGATCGGGAGTCTAGTATTATTTATTTCCTGGTATATTACGGCTCCTAATGCTACACTTGAACTATCGGTCTGTACGATAAATGGTTTACTGAAATCCGCTAACTGCAATACAGGTGGGGATATAATGCTTTCTTTAAGTGTTTCAAACGCTTCTTGATGCTGAGTAGTCCACTCGAATTTCGTTCCTTTCTTTCTTAAGGCATTCAATGGGGCTGCTATATCCGCTAAGTGGGGTATGCACTTATGAAAATAATTAATCATACCTAAAAATCGAGCTATACCTTTGACGTCTCTCGGAGGTAAGAATTCTCGGATTGCGCGTGTACGTTCGGGATCGATGCTAACCTTGCCTTCGGCTGATACTATGTGACCTAAGAAGGAGAATTGTTTTACTGCGAAATTAACTTTACTCGGGTTTACGGTCAGTCCGGCTTTCTTTAACCTGGATAATACTTCACGCAAGTGATCAATATGTTGATCCATTGACTCACTATATGCTACTATATCGTCAAGATAATGATATACAAATTTAAATTTAACGTCATGGAAAATTTTTTCTAACAGTCGGCTGCATACTGAACTTCCTTGTGATATACCGAATGGTACTCTCGTAAATTGATATAGATTAAATGGGACAGCAAAAGCAGTTAAATGTTTTGATTCCTCAGCTAGTGGGATTTGATGGAATGCTTGGTTGAGATCCATTATGGTGAAGATTTTCGCTCTTGTAAAATAGTGAAACGCACTGTGAATGTCGGGCAGTGGTATCGATTCAAATTCTATACTCTTATTTAGTTGTCTATAATCCACGACTAGTCTATGTTTGTCAGTTCCTTTTGGTACTAGGAATGCAGGTGATGAGTATGGAGAAGTTGACGGTTCAATGACGTGCTGATCAAGGAGTTTGTTAATGTGGATTCTCATTATTTCCATCTTGGGCGGAGATAATTTGTATGGGTGGAGTCGTATTACCTTGTTGTCACTAAGATTTATTTTATATTCGATTAAATGGGTTAATCCTAACTTGGGAGTGAGTACAGTAGAAAATTCTTTTATTAACTTTTGGATTCTTAGTCTCTCATTTCCTTTTAAATGACTCAGACTCGATTCATGATGCTCTGAATGAATAGTTGCGGTTTCACTAATAGCGTCGTTACTTATTTCGGAGTCGAACCGATATTTTCGAGTACGATCAAATCTGAAGAAATATTGTTTTGCATATATATCAAGGATTAAGGAAGTTTTTCTTATAAAATCCGTGCCTAATATTAAGTTTTGTCCTAACTCTTCAGCTACTAGTAGGGGAATATACCAAGTAAAATTCTTAATTTTTAATTTCACCGTAATACTGTGCGATATCTTTAGGTTTTGTTTATTTGCAGTGGTACACTTTATGTTCACCATTTGGCTACGTTTAATCAGATTATGATTAGCTAATAAGGTGGCTAACTGTTTACTAATTATACTACGGGTAGATCCGGAATCAATTAAACCAAGGGTTTTCGTTCCTCCAAGGTCTATCTGTACATAGGGTAGTTGGCATATACTTGTTTTACATGCACCAATAGAGTTGCACTTCTCGATAAATCTTGTTAAATAAGGGTCTCTGCGTTTATTTTTATTTATCTTTATTTGACGCTTAGTATTGTTGTTACCTTTCCTTCTGGTGCTTCGGAAGACGTAGGATTTTCGTTCTTCCAGCTTCACATGTTTTTTGATTGGTCGGTTTTCTGTTGATAGCGCTTTTGTTTACATAACTTGCTAATATGACCGGCCTTTCCACAGTTATAACATCTTCTTTCCACATTTACTTCGCTCGTAGGTTGTCGGGGTTTTGGTTTAGCGTATGAAACATGGGGATAGTTTTGGGTTTTATGTGTACTTACGAATCGCTTATCACGGTAGTTTCGGGTATCATTTCCAATTGGTCGAGTTTGGAAGGAATCTCTGTGTTGACTCAGGGACATAGAAACGCGTCTATTCTGGTCAGAATACCAGACGTTGGAAGAATGTATACAACATAGTTCTAGTTCGGTGAAAGTGGTAGGTCGCTTCACGAGTGCTAGGCGAGATCGCTCCTCGGGAGATAGTCCTACTAAGATAGTGTCTACTAACTGTTGTTCACTCCATTTAACTTGTAGCAATAAAGCAGATTCTCTTACCTCAGAAATATAATGAGCTAGTCTCTCGTAGGTGCCTTGTGCACGAAGTACTAAGTTTCGCTTCAATTCTTCGTAGATACCGGTGGGAATGAAATGTCTTATTAGTGTGGTATGAAGTTCTTCTACCGGGTGATTATACCTTAGGGATTCTAACACTCTATCTTTTAATGGAGGTCTACACTTAGGTAAAATAACTTGCAAAATCTGGTTATCTCTTAGTTGTTGCAGTTCCTTTAATTGTAAGATGTGTTTGATAAAATCAAGCAGCTTTGTAATATTCAGCCCATCAGTGATTTGTATGTCAGACAAAATACTTTCTACAGGGTGGGTTATCTTTCCATAGAGCTCGGGAGTTAGATTTATTTGGTTCATCACTCTAGGTTTTTCCGCAGATTGATTAGTCCGCAAGTGAGAAGGTAATTCGTAGGTACTGGTCATACTTTCTAGTTCATTAGGGAGTAACGTAACGTTTACTGGTTGAATATTTACTTGACTACCAGTTAACCGTTCTTTGAATGGATTTATATTTGATTCCTGCAGAATCTGAAGTTTTGCAGTACCGTTTGGCTGTTCTTGAGTCGGCGATTGGGTAGGTGAAATATTTAATTTCGTCATTGCTTCTTCGATTCCGTCTAATCTAAACGATTCGGATCGTCGACGTAATTCGCGCATTATCTCAGGTAATTGTTGTAATGCTTCCTCGGTGAATTTTTGTACATCATGAGGGGTATCTTTATCACCTGGCCAGTTCAACAAATTGGTGATACGACGGGTTAGATGCTCGATTCTTTGGGTGGTGCGTAAAATTACTGCGGGAGATTTTTCATCACGCAGGGTTTGTGCGATCGACGTTAGTTCTGTATACTTATGATAACACGTTTCTTTTTCGCTTTCGAAATCTAAAACACTCAAACGATTTAATAATGAGGGTTTGTCTGGTTTATTTTCATGTAACGTCTTGCGAAGTTCCGCGACAGTTACATCAGAGTAGGGAAGACCACGCAATAATGCTTCATAGCTTAATTCGTCTTTCAACAACAAATCGGGGTTAAATTGAGCCATTTTTGATAATAACAACTTTAAATACACGACGTATTACGAACGACAAATCTTATGTCACTTACTTTAATTCGTTTTCTCAATGTTTAACATAGTTAACGTTAATTCATTTAAACACATACACATATATATCTTATTTCATATTAAGCTTCCATATGCAATCTTATCTTAATTAATCAACATAACTTATCTCACAACAATTAAATTCTCAGTATTGACATATATAATTAATCAAAACAAAACGATAATACCATTTTAGTAGAGAGAAATTTCATATACGGAAAGTTCATTGCTTTAACAACAGCACAAAGAGTCAGCTGTTTTGGGGTGTCGTCGAGTTGCGTAGGGTGGTAATTCAGGACAATACAAAACAGGAAAAAGCTTGTCTAATATGGTTTTGTTTTCTTATGGGGAGGAGGGGTTATGAATGAGATGGGTGTTTACAAAGGGGAGAGTTTACATTCCACAACACGTATTTAACATGAACCGACTGGTTTGGAATTGAATACTTACCAGCTATGACTTGCTTAATACGGCAAACTAGCGATACCAAATATTATTATAACATAATTAAAATTTTACTCATTTATTTTTTTGTTTATTTATGAGTGAATAAATTTATGTTTGTCCTAGTTATCGTTAACGAATTATAAAATGACACAACCACAGCAACATAATTATGTGGCGCAATTTTCTGTATGTGACACTCTGTAAACAATTAATTTATTTTTTTTTATTTTTTTTTTATAGCAAAGTAAATTATTTTTACAATAGCAGAGTAGATTATTTTTACAATAGCAGAGTGGCGCAATTTTCTGCCGTCTCCCTTGTTAAGACAACACAAAAGTCGGGAACTAGTTCAATTCTTTACCAGTAAATTAAACTAGCTGCCGTTGTTAGTAAAAATACTTACCAACAAATTACAAAACAATTATGATATCGGAAATTGACAAGGTTTGCATAAATTTATTCACTCACTAGGTGTTAGCGAAAACATCTCTTTATTGCTATTCAAATATTATGCTTGATTTTAAAGAAAAGTTATTTTAGTAAATTCTGCTTTTACTGCTTCAAAGATCTTAAGTATATTATTCGTTTTATCTCAAAATTTATTCATATAGATGTTAGTTTTAATACCACGGATCCGGGTCTCAACTTTCTCAAAATAATTAATTTATCAAAACTTCAACCATATTATTGGAAGAATAATATTGGTGATACTCTACATTATTATCTTACATTTATCTATACATTGCGGTTACTATTACTTCATTACAAAATTACAAAATTTACAAATCTGATAATTTGTTCTTTACATTGCTAAAGTTCTTTAAAGTTCTTTGTTACTTCTTTTATTAAGGCGAAATTTACAAAAGTTGTGGTTTGATATCACCTGAATTTCATATGAGGTTGTTGTTGTATCCTTGGGGCATCTCCTGTCGTCTTCTAAGGGTGGAGTACGTTGTTCCTGGTGAATCTACATCGGGTTGATTATTTCTGCTCTCGAAGATCGGTTGTTTACTTGAAGTTCCAACTGTTGTAGTTTCACTTTCCTTGGTCCAGACTTTTGTAGTTCACATTTTTTTTTTTTAATTATAGTTCTCACTTTGCAGTACTAAAGTCTAGTAGTTACCTATCTTACACTTACATTTTATATTTTAAAAAGAGATGTGTTGGCTACCTTTTTCTTTCTGTATGTATTCTCACTAACTCTACACACTACATTATTCACAATAAAACCATCTCACGCTGGATATACTTTTAAGGACATACACTTACGTGTAGGTACACAACAGCAAAACTCACATCTTGTCATGGCGAAGTTCTACTGGCGAATGCGCGTATAGTTTAGGGGCGAGGGCTCAGTAAGCTGGTGCGTATTTACGCACTAAGAAAATAGTTCGTACTTTATATATTATTAATTATTCATTGATTAGAATGTAAATACTTTATGTTAACTTTATTATGACTTGGGGATTTCTTTATTTATATAGTCGCAATTTTAATAATTAAAGTAATTATTATTATTATTCTTTACTTAATACCTTTCTTGGCGTGTTGGTACTGGAAAGTTTCAAGTTGATTCAGGAATCTGGGTATAGGTAAGGGTGTATGATACTCTTACTTATTAAAATTAAAAATTTTAATTTGTGCGATTTTTGATTTTTTAAAATCGTCACAACATCATACTTCTTGGGAAAGGTCTGTCTAGCTCGAAACCTCGAACCGAAGATACCCAAAGAGTCCCTAGTCATTCAACTGGGATATCACTATGAAGATGCTATACAGAGGGCCAGGAGACAGGGACAAATAAAGACCATACAGGGAATGGCCAATTTGCTGGAAGACCATGAAAATGACAGCCAGTATA
Source organism: Magicicada septendecula (assembly GCA_034769895.1). NCBI lineage: Eukaryota > Metazoa > Arthropoda > Insecta > Hemiptera > Cicadidae > Magicicada > Magicicada septendecula. Next base: position 306,322,563 of record CM068375.1, read on the forward strand.
AGAAAAACCGTATGATCAATCAAAAGTACAACCGGGGGAACGAAAATTACAATGTACCAAACTACAATTTGCCATACACTTACACCCAGAACAATAAACGGAACAATATGAATCGAAACACAAACAATTACCCAGGAGAACAACCATTCCATCGGAGCCAACCCAACTATAATCAAGGTAACCAACCAAGCAACAGAGATGCGCAAAACCCTAGTGCACCTCATAATAACAACAGGGGAATAGAACAAGTTCGAAATCCAAATGGCCACCCGAATAATCACAATTACTATGGCAATCGGTACGACCCGAATTACCATTATAACAGGGGAAACGGGAGTAACCAGAATAGGGGCGACATGAGGCACCAAGTCAATTTTATCAGCGGGAGGAGACAGAACAATCATCGATGATATTGTCCCGTTACGAGAACCAACACAATGTACAACGATTCCCGGTATGACAACCGCCATCAGTTTTCAGAGGGTAGGAATAACGGACCACCCAGGGATGAAAATAACCACCACCAGGAGCCAATCACTAACCAAAGTAATAATGAAGATGAAAATAGGGTAGTGGTCCATGAAAATCCGGGTTTTTCATTACTACATAATCAAGCAAGTAACGACGAAGGACCCCGGATAGCTCGGGTAAACCATGTCTTGGCAGAAGCCAGCCAAGAACCTAATAATGACCCCAGCAATGAAAATAATCTAGAGGATCAATTCCGCTATGCCGAAAGAATATGGCCCGAACATGTAGTGAGATGGTAAAAAAGAAATTGGTAATTATCCAGAATAAGTGTGAATATCAAACACTTGAAGGAGAAGAGGTGAAGAACAACGAAGTGTCGAATAAAAAAGGAGAAGGCTATAATATGGAATGGAAATGATAAAGACAATTATATAATAAATCCACAACCGTGAGAATTGAATTGATACCAAAATAAACTAATGTATAATAATATGTTGGACCGTATGTCATCACAAAGGACAATGGAAACAATACTTATGAGATAAGTAATATAACCACCAAAAAAGTAAAAGGAGTTTACAACCAAGCTTCAATAAAGAAGTTCTATGAAGAAAACTAAGTAACTGTAAATAAAAATAAAAAATGCCAAAATTAAAAAATTATGTGAGCACAACTTGCACCAATATTTCGATGACTTACGAGGCCTAAAATAAAAAATATAAAAACAAAGGAATGAGTTACATAAATTCCTACTAAGTGAAATCAACTTACAATCTATTAAAAAGTTGATATATGAAGTATATAAAATAATTAAACAAAATGTACCAAAATAGGAATACGCTACAAAAATTCCTATGATGTAAGAGAATTAACTTACAAAGAATTATCAAAAATGATATTTAATACAAACTAAAATAAACAAAAATAAAATCAAGCTAAAAACTGACAAGATAAATACCTGAAATAATAATGAGTTTAATGTCTTAAAAAAAAAAAAATCTGAACTGGTACAAGGAAAAAGAGAAGTTATGTATGAATCAAATATACAAGCTATGGCTAAAGCAAAATATTGCTAAATAACTGAAAAAAGAATAAAGATGTCTAAGATAATTACAATGATCATAACGAGAATTGAAAACAAAGAATGAAAAGTTAGATATGATGAAATTAACATATGAATAAATAAAAAACAATCAATTGTATGAGCAAATGATAGTACATAGCAAAGGTACAGCGGAAGGAAGAATGAGTAAAAGGCCAAAGTGATCTAAAAACAAACCACAAGGTGGACAATCCCAAAATATATTATTATTATTAATTTAAGTCACAAGTTGACAAAAAAGGTATTTAAGATTGACTGTTGAAAAGTCCAGCAATCCAAATAAACTGAGCAGAGATGATGTTCCTCTGGTCTCAGAAAAATGAGTAGTAATGGGAGAAACCAGCTACTAAAGTTAGGAAAAAAAATTGTGTATAAGGGAGAACACACCAATGGAAATAAAATAAAAACAGATCAAAATAAAATGGAATGAATTAAGTAAGAAGAGATATAAAGAATGGAGAAACAAACAAGAAAGAAAAGGAAAAAGATTATATATAACTGATAATTTCATAAAAAACTATGCTAGTGTTTTATCAAAATGATCAATTTTAAAGGAGAGGCATTATGTTACGACACAAATAAGCCAACCCAGTACCAGGGATAAAAACTATATTTATAAATGTAAAAATACTTCATATCAAATAAAATGATTAATTTAAATAAAATATAAAAAATATGACTCGACAAACGACGACTTTGACCTAACCCAAGTGATTGACCCAACAAATACGACCAAAGAAGAAAAGAAGGGGATTAACCAAACCAAAGGAAGAAAGGAAAAAAGTCAAAACCCAAACAAAAAGGAAACAAGTTCATGGGATTAAACGACCCCAAAATACCCAAAGAAAAGGATGGAAAAACCAAAGTGTTAATCAAATAATGAAAATGAAGAAGGAGGGAGATAGGTAGAAGTGAAAACAAATAATGATTCACAAAACGAGTAATAAAGCATAGGAGAAGGAGAAATAAAGCACTCAAGAAGAATATTGGAACCAAACCAATGGTTATCTTGAGAAAGAAAAAAGTAACGGTTACTACCCATTAATGGACAAAATGATCTAGAGAAGAAACACTATTAACAACGATTAAGGATCAAGGTGATAAAAATGCAACCTAAACCACAAATAAAATTGTTATTAATTATTAAGTATTAATCGTTATTAATTAATTGTTATTAGTATTAAGGATATATTGTAATGAAAGAGAAATAAGTATAGGGATCACCCACTAAAAAACACATAGTATAAACAGTGATACAGTGCAATAGTGTATGTGTAAAAACCCCAAAGTGAAGTGATAAGATACACTAGTTAAATTATAATTAACCATAGATAATTTAAAAGTGAAGGTGAGATATAAGTGGGAATAGGGTAAGATTTAAAATATAACTATTATAAGAAATAGTGAATAATGAAGAAAGTAGACACTTCATAAATCTGTGAAAAAACACTAAAGGTTTAAAAGTGGAAAAATAACAGTGAATAAATAGCTGGTGAAAAATAGTATTAAGTATGAATTGTAGAATAAGATATGATAAACACTAGAAAGTGATGATGACATTATTATTTGAGAAAAGACGTTTAATAGGGTTAAGTTTAATTATAGCCGGTAGTAAGTAAAAAGGGAGGATTCCAGGAAAGAATAAACTGAAGGTGTTGACATGGAGAGAATGTAAAGATTGTTTAAAGATTAAGAAATCAGATACAGAACAAAGACACCTATGTTATAAGGGACTGTTATAAATTTAATAAAAGTGATGTTGTTTATCACAACAAAAATAATATGTATTGTAAAAAAAAAATTAGCAAATAATGATAAGTTGGAAGGAAGTGGTGATATTTCTCACTCAAAATAATAACTCTAATAACTTATAAAGAATTGTTCATGTTAATGTTATGAATAGGGTATGGCTGAATGAAATTTGCAGTCCATAAGCCTAATGTTATGTTTTAAAGATTAAAATAGAGAAAGCAATATTGACATGTAATCAACACACCAACAGACTCAAAATACAACACAACCAATAAAAATAACAAAATAAAGCCCATCAGGCTGAAACAAAATGTGATTTAAATGGAATAAGTAAAATACTATAATGGCTACTCAGGCCTAGGAAAGGCATAACTGTCAGAACCAAACAACCAAAAATTATAACAAATTGAATAAGAATTTAGCAAATCTGAGGTGAAGGAATCACCAAGAATAAATTGTAAATCATTTGTAACACAAAATATTGTAATAAGCATTTTTATACAAAAAGAAATGTAATTAACAGGCATTAACATAATTGTAAAAACATAAAATCTAAAATTACCCAAACTTGTGGGGTATCAAAATAATCTATGAAAGGAAATAAATACTATAGTGACAATATTTAATAACCAGGAAGGAAGATGGAGGAATAAGAGCAATCAGAAGATATACGAAGAATTCGAATTTTGATAACAATACATCATCTCAAAATCAACCAATCGGAATCATACAGTTACCATGGAAACGGCAGTTGAAGACAAAATTACCGTTGGAATAAAAAGAGAAGCGAAGCGTCATTAAGCGAATACAGATGCCAATATTTGGAAGAACGTTTTTTCAGTGAAAATAATGCAAACAAGTATTAAAAGTTGCTAACCATGATAGCTTGAGAAGCAGACGACCATTTGTAGCAGCCAATTCAAGACCCAAGGCCAATTAAACGGAAAATATACTTGAAAAGAACATCTAGACCCATGACGAAAAAGATGCTCAATCTATTGAAGCCCCAAAATCCATGAAAACTGAACTTACGCAGCCACATCCTACCTGATTAACCTACGCAGGCACCGAGGCACGCTGAGGTGTTAAGTACAATCAGATTATTTATTTTCCAAAAACCCTAATCACTTTCAATATTTTTAAAAGGTAAATTTACCTCACTATAGAACCAATATTTCTCTTTCATAGAATAACACTTAATACACTTAATTTTGCAAAATAACACTTAATAGAAACTTGTTAACGTTGAATATAACCTATGAATTAAACACGAACTTAAAAAACACTTTTACGACACAACAGAACAGATTGTAACAGCACAAATTATTATTTATGTACACGTAGAATAAGGTAATATATATTTTTATTGTAACCATTGGAGTTCTTTAACTCATAGTCACAAGAATCCACGATTTGGGAAACCAAAAATATTTGCAATACACTTTAACGTAAGCAGCAATGCAAGGTTGAATGGTTCCTAAATCACTTCGCCAAAACCCAGAGGCAAGAATCTCATGTAATCAGTAGGTGCAAATTTATTATTGTAGTATTGTCAATGTGAATGTTTTCAATTATCACTTATTAAAAAATAATTATTACAGGGAGTAACCGTCGTTATCATTTCATATGGAGTGCTATATATAAATTACTTGTGTTTAGTTAAGAATAAATTGTACGAGCAGCGAGCAAGTTGTCATTCACGCAGCAGTAGCGACGATTGTGACGGCCGTGCGAGCGGGAATTATTTGAATGCTCAATACCACAACGCTGATAACTCGTCTGACAATAATTTTAGTTGTTTTATAAAACGACTTGGCGCCACCCGGGATTATCACACCCCTATAAATAGCAGGTAAGGTTACTACCGTATTATACAGGTGATTACATCAACGCTACGAACATCGCTAGCCACAACATTACTGTAACGACCCGGTGCGAGGCGAACGCACTAATTATAATAACACATACACAACTGGTGTATACATTTTGCAGGTACGCACGCACCAGCCCTTCATCTGTACGTTACAGATTGGCGACCAACCGGTGAGGCTTTAAAAGAAGGCCAACGGCGACTATGAAGGACACACAATGGCTACCAGAAAGGACACACAGAAAGGAACTGAAGGTGAAGGTCAGCCAGAAGAGATGGAAGAGATTGAAGAAATAATCGAGGAGCTATTCGAAGAGGACGTTCAGGAAAACCAACCAGGAAATCCAACTCAACCAGAACCGGAAGTGGAAGTAATGGTAGGGGACCAACCTAGCAAACCCACTCAGAAAGAAGACCTGAGCACGCAGGCGATGCTCAGGAGGATGATGGAAAAAATGGACCAAAACAAGGAAGAATTGAATAAAAAATTAGAGTCAAACAATACAAAATTAGAATCATTGCAAGAGGGAAGGAAACAAGACAAGGAAGAATTGAATAAAAAATTGGAATCATTACAAATGGGAATAAATGAAGAATTGAATAAAAAATTAGCATCAGACAAGGAAGAGAGAAGACAGGACAAGGAAGATTTGAATAAAAAATTAGAATCGTTACAAAAGGGAATGGAATTCCTGAATAACAAAATGGAAAGCAGCCAAGAGGCGTTAGAAAAGAAGAGTGAGGAGCTGAAGAGACAAATAAAAAAGGATCTGGAAGTGTTAAATAACAAGATTGAAAATAATCGTGAAACACTCCAAAAACAATTGAAGGAAGAAGGCGAGAAATCAAAGGATGAATGGAGGCAACAGTTGGCGGACTGTAAAGATGAAATCAAACAGACTATAACTGAGACGAACGAAACAGTAATACACGTCCAGGAAGAGCTGACCGAAAAAATAAACCACGTCCAGGAGGAAGGAATTCTCAGGATCCATGAACTGCAGAAGACCACCACCGAAGAGTGTAGCAAAAATAAACAGGAGGTGCTTCAGGAGCTGAAGGAGAGGCACAAGGAAATCCAGACTGATGTCAGCGAACGCGTTGAAAGGGTATATACCACTATCAACAAGATTGACGAAAAAACTCAAGAAAATAAAGAAAAAATCAGAGAAATCAGTCAGAAGGAGAAACAGATGCAAGAGGAACTAGACGCTTTGAGGGAGAAGCCTTGCAGTAGCACTCAGATCTTAACAAATGAGAATAGGGAAGTGATCAACTTCAAGAGTTACCGAAGAAACCCCATAGAATTTCTGAAAAGGGTGGAGGAGCTCATAGAGAGAAACAGAGATACCAGATGGACGACGGTGAGAAGTCTTATCGATGAGATGTTTCGAGACACGAACGACAATTGGTGGACAGCCACACGACCAGAAATCAGCTGTACACAAGAGTTCAAAACATTGTTCCGCGAAAAATATTGGTCAGAATCGACCCAAAATGTGGTAAGAAATGACATAAGCAACGGAAGATATGAGCCACAGGCTGGGCATACACTAACATCATACTTCTTGGGAAAGGTCTGTCTAGCTCGAAACCTAGAACCGAAGATACCCGAAGAGTCCCTAGTCATTCAATTGGGATATCACTATGAAGATGCTATACAGAGGGCCAGGAGACAGGGACAAATAAAGACCATACAGGGAATGGCCAATTTGCTGGAAGACCATGAAAATGACAGCCAGTATAAGAAAAACCGTATGATCAATCAAAAGTACAACCGGGGGAACGAAAATTACAATGTACCAAACTACAATTTGCCATACACTTACACCCAGAACAATAAACGGAACAATATGAATCGAAACACAAACAATTACCCAGGAGAACAACCATTCCATCGGAGCCAACCCAACTATAATCAAGGTAACCAACCAAGCAACAGAGATGCGCAAAACCCTAGTGCACCCCATAATAACAACAGGGGAATAGAACAAGTTCGAAATCCAAATGGCCACCTGAATAATCACAATTACTATGGCAATCGGTACGACCCGAATTACCATTATAACAGGGGAAACGGGAGTAACCAGAATAGGGGCGACATGAGGCGCCAAGTCAATTTTATCAGCGGGAGGAGACAGAACAATCATCGACGATATTGTCCCGTTACGAGAACCAACACAATGTACAACGATTCCCGGTATGACAACCGCCATCAGTTTTCAGAGGGTAGGAATAACGGACCACCCAGGGATGAAAATAACCACCACCAGGAGCCAATCACTAACCAAAGTAATAATGAAGATGAAAATAGGGTAGTTGTCCATAAAAATCCGGGTTTTTCATTACTACGTAATCAAGCAAGTAACGACGAAGGACCCCGGATAGCTCGGGTAAACCATGTCTTGGCAGAAGCCAGCCAAGAACCTAATAATGACCCCAGCAATGAAAATAATCTAGAGGATCAATTCCGCTACGCCGAAAGAATATGGCCCGAACATGTAGTTAGATGGTAAAAAAGAAATTGATAATTATCCAGAATAAGTGTGAATATCAAACACTTGAAGGAGAAGAGGTGAAGAACAACGAAGTGTCGAATAAAAAAGGAGAAGGTTATAATATGGAATGGAAATGATAAAGACAATTATAATAAATCCACAACCGTGAGAATTGAATTGATACCAAAATAAACTAATGTATAATAATATGTTGGACCGTATGTCATCACAAAGGACAATGGAAACAATACTTATGAGATAAGTAATATAACCACCAAAAAAGTAAAAGGAGTTTACAACCAAGCTTCAATAAAGAAGTTCTATGAAGAAAACTAAGTAACTGTAAATAAAAATAAAAAATGCCAAAATTAAAAAATTATGTGAGCACAACTTGCACCAATATTTCGATGACTTATGAGGCCTAAAATAAAAAATATAAAAACAAAGGAATGAGTTACATAAATTCCTACTAAGTGAAATCAACTTACAATCTATTAAAAAGTTGATATATGAAGTATATAAAATAATTAAACAAAATGTACCAAAATAGGAATACGCTACAAAAATTCCTATGATGTAAGAGAATTAACTTACAAAGAATTATCAAAAATGATATTTAATACAAACTAAAATAAACAAAAATAAAATCAAGCTAAAAACTGATAAGATAAATACCTGAAATAATAATGAGTTTAATGTATTAAAAAAAAAAAAATCTGAACTGGTACAAGGAAAAAGAGAAGTTATGTATGAATCAAATATACAAGCTATGGCTAAAGCAAAATATTGCTAAATATCTGAAAAAAGAATAAAGATGTCTAAGATAATTAAAATGATCATAACGAGAATTGAAAACAAAATAATGAAAAGTTAGATATGATGAAATTAACATATGAATAAATAAAAAACAATCAATTGTATGAGCAAATGATAGTATATAGCAAAGGTACAGCGGAAGGAAGAATGAGTAAAAGGCCAAAGTGATCTAAAAACAAACCACAAGGTGGACAATCCCAAAATATATTATTATTATTAATTTAAGTCACAAGTTGACAAAAAAGGTATTTAAGATTGACTGTTGAAAAGTCCAGCAATCCAAATAAACTGAGCAGAGATGATGTTCCTCTGGTCTCAGAAAAATGAGTAGTAATGGGAGAAACCAGCTACTAAAGTTAGGAAAAAAAATTGTGCATAACACACCAATGGAAATAAAATAAAAAACAGATCAAAATAAAATGGAATGAATTAAGTAAGAAGAGATATAAAGAATGGAGAAACAAACAAGAAAGAAAAGGAAAAAGATGATATATAACTGATAATTTCATAAAAAACTATGCTAGTGTTTTATCAAAATGATCAATTTTAAAGGAGAGGCATTATGTTACGACACAAATAAGCCAACCCAGTACCAGGGATAAAAACTATATTTATAAATGTAAAAATACTTCATATCAAATAAAATGATTAATTTAAATAAAATATAAAAAATATGACTCGACAAACAACGACTTTGACCTAACCCAAGTGATTGACCCAACAAATACGACCAAAGAAGAAAAGAAGGTGATTAACCAAACCAAAGGAAGAAAGGAAAAAATTCAAAACCCAAACAAAAAGGAAACAAGTTCATGGGATTAAACGACCCCAAAATACCCAAAGAAAAGGATGGAAAAACCAAAGTGTTAATCAAATAATGAAAATGAAGAAGGAGGGAGATAGGTAGAAGTGAAAACCAATAATGATTCACAAAACGAGTAATAAAGCATAGGAGAAGGAGAAATAAAGCACTCAAGAAGAATATTGGAACCAAACCAATGGTTATCCTGAGAAAGGAAAAAGTAACGGTTACTACCCATTAATGGACAAAATGATCTAGAGAAGAAACACTATTAACAACGATTAAGGATCAAGGTGATAAAAAAGCAACCTAAACCACAAATAAAATTGTTGTTAATTATTAAGTATTAATCGTTATTAATTAATTGTTATTAGTATTAACGATATATTGTAATGAAAGAGAAATAAGTATAGGGATCACCCACTAAAAAACACATAGTATAAACAGTGATACAGTGCAATAGTGTATGTGTAAAAACCCCAAAGTGAAGTGATAAGATACGCTAGTTAAATTATAATTAACCATAGATAATTTAAAAGTGAAGGTGAGATATAAGTGGGAATAGGGTAAGATTTAAAATATAACTATTATAAGAAATAGTGAATAATGAAGAAAGTAGACACTTCATAAATCTGTGAAAAAACACTAAAGGTTTAAAAGAGAAAAATAACAGTGAATAAATAGCTGGTGAAAAATAGTATTAAGTATGAATTGTAGAATAAGATATGATAAACACTAGAAAGTGATGATGACATTATTATTTAAGAAAAGATGTTTAATAGAGTTAAGTTTAATTATAGCCGGTAGTAAGTAAAAAGGGAGGATTCCAGGAAAGAATAATCCGAAGGTGTTGACATGGAGAGAATGTAAAGATTGTTTAAAGATTAAGAAATCAGAGACAGAACAAAGACACCTATGTTATAAGGGACTGTTATAAATTTAATAAAAGTGATGTTGTTTATCACAACAAAAATAATATGTATTGTAAAAAAAAAATTAGCAAATAATGATAAGTTGGAAGGAAGTGGTGATATTTCTCACTCAAAATAATAACTCTAATAACTTATAAAGAATTGTTCATGTTAATGTTATGAATAGGGTATGGCTGAATGAAATTTGCAGTCCATAAGCCTAATGTTATGTTTTAAAGATTAAAATAGAGAAAGCAATATTGACATGTAATCAACACACCAACAGACTCAAAATACAACACAACCAATAAAAATAACAAAATAAAGCCCATCAGGCTGAAACAAAATGTGATTTAAATGGAATAAGTAAAATACTATAATGGCTACTCAGGCCTAGGAAAGGCATAACTGTCAGAACCAAACAACCAAAAATTATAACAAATTGAATAAGAATTTAGCAAATCTGAGGTGAAGGAATCACCAAGAATAAATTGTAAATCATTTGTAACACAAAATATTGTAATAAGCATTTTTATACAAAAAGAAATGTAATTAACAGGCATTAACATAATTGTAAAAACATAAAATCTAAAATTACCCAAACTTGTGGGGTATCAAAATAATCTATGAAAGGAAATAAATACTATAGTGACAATATTTAATAACCAGGAAGGAAGATGGAGGAATAAGAGCAATCAGAAGATATACGAAGAATTCGAATTTTGATAACAATACATCATCTCAAAATCAACCAATCGGAATCATACAGTTACCATGGAAACGGCAGTTGAAGACAAAATTACCGTTGGAATAAAAAGAGAAGCGAAGCGTCATTAAGCGAATACAGATGCCAATATTTGGAAGAACGTTTTTTCAGTGAAAATAATGCAAACAAGTATTAAAAGTTGCTAACCATGATAGCTTGAGAAGCAGACGACCATTTGTAGCAGCCAATTCAAGACCCAAGGCCAATTAAACGGAAAATATACTTGAAAAGAACATCTAGACCCATGACGAAAAAGATGCTCAATCTATTGAAGCCCCAAAATCCATGAAAACTGAACTTACGCAGCCACATCCTACCTGATTAACCTACGCAGGCACCGAGGCACGCTGAGGTGTTAAGTACAATCAGATTATTTATTTTCCAAAAACCCTAATCACTTTCAATATTTTTAAAAGGTAAATTTACCTCACTATAGAACCAATATTTCTCTTTCATAGAATAACACTTAATACACTTAATTTTGCAAAATAACACTTAATAGAAACTTGTTAACGTTGAATATAACCTATGAATTAAACACGAACTTAAAAAACACTTTTACGACACAACAGAACAGATTGTAACAGCACAAATTATTATTTATGTACACGTAGAATAAGGTAATATATATTTTTATTGTAACCATTGGAGTTCTTTAACTCATAGTCACAAGAATCCACGATTTGGGAAACCAAAAATATTTGCAATACACTTTAACGTAAGCAGCAATGCAAGGTTGAATGGTTCCTAAATCACTTCGCCAAAACCCAGAGGCAAGAATCTCATGTAATCAGTAGGTGCAAATTTATTATTGTAGTATTGTCAATGTGAATGTTTTCAATTATCACTTATTAAAAAATAATTATTACAGGGAGTAACCGTCGTTATCATTTCATATGGAGTGCTATATATAAATTACTTGTGTTTAGTTAAGAATAAATTGTACGAGCAGCGAGCAAGTTGTCATTCACGCAGCAGTAGCGACGATTGTGACGGCCGTGCGAGCGGGAATTATTTGAATGCTCAATACCACAACGCTGATAACTCGTCTGACAATAATTTTAGTTGTTTTATAAAACGACTTGGCGCCACCCGGGATTATCACACCCCTATAAATAGCAGGTAAGGTTACTACCGTATTATACAGGTGATTACATCAACGCTACGAACATCGCTAGCCACAACATTACTGTAACGACCCGGTGCGAGGCGAACGCACTAATTATAATAACACATACACAACTGGTGTATACATTTTGCAGGTACGCACGCACCAGCCCTTCATCTGTACGTTACAGATTGGCGACCAACCGGTGAGGCTTTAAAAGAAGGCCAACGGCGACTATGAAGGACACACAATGGCTACCAGAAAGGACACACAGAAAGGAACTGAAGGTGAAGGTCAGCCAGAAGAGATGGAAGAGATTGAAGAAATAATCGAGGAGCTATTCGAAGAGGACGTTCAGGAAAACCAACCAGGAAATCCAACTCAACCAGAACCGGAAGTGGAAGTAATGGTAGGGGACCAACCTAGCAAACCCACTCAGAAAGAAGACCTGAGCACGCAGGCGATGCTCAGGAGGATGATGGAAAAAATGGACCAAAACAAGGAAGAATTGAATAAAAAATTAGAGTCAAACAATACAAAATTAGAATCATTGCAAGAGGGAAGGAAACAAGACAAGGAAGAATTGAATAAAAAATTGGAATCATTACAAATGGGAATAAATGAAGAATTGAATAAAAAATTAGCATCAGACAAGGAAGAGAGAAGACAGGACAAGGAAGATTTGAATAAAAAATTAGAATCGTTACAAAAGGGAATGGAATTCCTGAATAACAAAATGGAAAGCAGCCAAGAGGCGTTAGAAAAGAAGAGTGAGGAGCTGAAGAGACAAATAAAAAAGGATCTGGAAGTGTTAAATAACAAGATTGAAAATAATCGTGAAACACTCCAAAAACAATTGAAGGAAGAAGGCGAGAAATCAAAGGATGAATGGAGGCAACAGTTGGCGGACTGTAAAGATGAAATCAAACAGACTATAACTGAGACGAACGAAACAGTAATACACGTCCAGGAAGAGCTGACCGAAAAAATAAACCACGTCCAGGAGGAAGGAATTCTCAGGATCCATGAACTGCAGAAGACCACCACCGAAGAGTGTAGCAAAAATAAACAGGAGGTGCTTCAGGAGCTGAAGGAGAGGCACAAGGAAATCCAGACTGATGTCAGCGAACGCGTTGAAAGGGTATATACCACTATCAACAAGATTGACGAAAAAACTCAAGAAAATAAAGAAAAAATCAGAGAAATCAGTCAGAAGGAGAAACAGATGCAAGAGGAACTAGACGCTTTGAGGGAGAAGCCTTGCAGTAGCACTCAGATCTTAACAAATGAGAATAGGGAAGTGATCAACTTCAAGAGTTACCGAAGAAACCCCATAGAATTTCTGAAAAGGGTGGAGGAGCTCATAGAGAGAAACAGAGATACCAGATGGACGACGGTGAGAAGTCTTATCGATGAGATGTTTCGAGACACGAACGACAATTGGTGGACAGCCACACGACCAGAAATCAGCTGTACACAAGAGTTCAAAACATTGTTCCGCGAAAAATATTGGTCAGAATCGACCCAAAATGTGGTAAGAAATGACATAAGCAACGGAAGATATGAGCCACAGGCTGGGCATACACTAACATCATACTTCTTGGGAAAGGTCTGTCTAGCTCGAAACCTAGAACCGAAGATACCCGAAGAGTCCCTAGTCATTCAATTGGGATATCACTATGAAGATGCTATACAGAGGGCCAGGAGACAGGGACAAATAAAGACCATACAGGGAATGGCCAATTTGCTGGAAGACCATGAAAATGACAGCCAGTATAAGAAAAACCGTATGATCAATCAAAAGTACAACCGGGGGAACGAAAATTACAATGTACCAAACTACAATTTGCCATACACTTACACCCAGAACAATAAACGGAACAATATGAATCGAAACACAAACAATTACCCAGGAGAACAACCATTCCATCGGAGCCAACCCAACTATAATCAAGGTAACCAACCAAGCAACAGAGATGCGCAAAACCCTAGTGCACCCCATAATAACAACAGGGGAATAGAACAAGTTCGAAATCCAAATGGCCACCTGAATAATCACAATTACTATGGCAATCGGTACGACCCGAATTACCATTATAACAGGGGAAACGGGAGTAACCAGAATAGGGGCGACATGAGGCGCCAAGTCAATTTTATCAGCGGGAGGAGACAGAACAATCATCGACGATATTGTCCCGTTACGAGAACCAACACAATGTACAACGATTCCCGGTATGACAACCGCCATCAGTTTTCAGAGGGTAGGAATAACGGACCACCCAGGGATGAAAATAACCACCACCAGGAGCCAATCACTAACCAAAGTAATAATGAAGATGAAAATAGGGTAGTTGTCCATAAAAATCCGGGTTTTTCATTACTACGTAATCAAGCAAGTAACGACGAAGGACCCCGGATAGCTCGGGTAAACCATGTCTTGGCAGAAGCCAGCCAAGAACCTAATAATGACCCCAGCAATGAAAATAATCTAGAGGATCAATTCCGCTACGCCGAAAGAATATGGCCCGAACATGTAGTTAGATGGTAAAAAAGAAATTGATAATTATCCAGAATAAGTGTGAATATCAAACACTTGAAGGAGAAGAGGTGAAGAACAACGAAGTGTCGAATAAAAAAGGAGAAGGTTATAATATGGAATGGAAATGATAAAGACAATTATAATAAATCCACAACCGTGAGAATTGAATTGATACCAAAATAAACTAATGTATAATAATATGTTGGACCGTATGTCATCACAAAGGACAATGGAAACAATACTTATGAGATAAGTAATATAACCACCAAAAAAGTAAAAGGAGTTTACAACCAAGCTTCAATAAAGAAGTTCTATGAAGAAAACTAAGTAACTGTAAATAAAAATAAAAAATGCCAAAATTAAAAAATTATGTGAGCACAACTTGCACCAATATTTCGATGACTTATGAGGCCTAAAATAAAAAATATAAAAACAAAGGAATGAGTTACATAAATTCCTACTAAGTGAAATCAACTTACAATCTATTAAAAAGTTGATATATGAAGTATATAAAATAATTAAACAAAATGTACCAAAATAGGAATACGCTACAAAAATTCCTATGATGTAAGAGAATTAACTTACAAAGAATTATCAAAAATGATATTTAATACAAACTAAAATAAACAAAAATAAAATCAAGCTAAAAACTGATAAGATAAATACCTGAAATAATAATGAGTTTAATGTATTAAAAAAAAAAAAATCTGAACTGGTACAAGGAAAAAGAGAAGTTATGTATGAATCAAATATACAAGCTATGGCTAAAGCAAAATATTGCTAAATATCTGAAAAAAGAATAAAGATGTCTAAGATAATTAAAATGATCATAACGAGAATTGAAAACAAAATAATGAAAAGTTAGATATGATGAAATTAACATATGAATAAATAAAAAACAATCAATTGTATGAGCAAATGATAGTATATAGCAAAGGTACAGCGGAAGGAAGAATGAGTAAAAGGCCAAAGTGATCTAAAAACAAACCACAAGGTGGACAATCCCAAAATATATTATTATTATTAATTTAAGTCACAAGTTGACAAAAAAGGTATTTAAGATTGACTGTTGAAAAGTCCAGCAATCCAAATAAACTGAGCAGAGATGATGTTCCTCTGGTCTCAGAAAAATGAGTAGTAATGGGAGAAACCAGCTACTAAAGTTAGGAAAAAAAATTGTGCATAACACACCAATGGAAATAAAATAAAAAACAGATCAAAATAAAATGGAATGAATTAAGTAAGAAGAGATATAAAGAATGGAGAAACAAACAAGAAAGAAAAGGAAAAAGATGATATATAACTGATAATTTCATAAAAAACTATGCTAGTGTTTTATCAAAATGATCAATTTTAAAGGAGAGGCATTATGTTACGACACAAATAAGCCAACCCAGTACCAGGGATAAAAACTATATTTATAAATGTAAAAATACTTCATATCAAATAAAATGATTAATTTAAATAAAATATAAAAAATATGACTCGACAAACAACGACTTTGACCTAACCCAAGTGATTGACCCAACAAATACGACCAAAGAAGAAAAGAAGGTGATTAACCAAACCAAAGGAAGAAAGGAAAAAATTCAAAACCCAAACAAAAAGGAAACAAGTTCATGGGATTAAACGACCCCAAAATACCCAAAGAAAAGGATGGAAAAACCAAAGTGTTAATCAAATAATGAAAATGAAGAAGGAGGGAGATAGGTAGAAGTGAAAACCAATAATGATTCACAAAACGAGTAATAAAGCATAGGAGAAGGAGAAATAAAGCACTCAAGAAGAATATTGGAACCAAACCAATGGTTATCCTGAGAAAGGAAAAAGTAACGGTTACTACCCATTAATGGACAAAATGATCTAGAGAAGAAACACTATTAACAACGATTAAGGATCAAGGTGATAAAAAAGCAACCTAAACCACAAATAAAATTGTTGTTAATTATTAAGTATTAATCGTTATTAATTAATTGTTATTAGTATTAACGATATATTGTAATGAAAGAGAAATAAGTATAGGGATCACCCACTAAAAAACACATAGTATAAACAGTGATACAG
Source organism: Magicicada septendecula (assembly GCA_034769895.1). Lineage (NCBI taxonomy): Eukaryota > Metazoa > Arthropoda > Insecta > Hemiptera > Cicadidae > Magicicada > Magicicada septendecula. Next base: position 306,339,262 of record CM068375.1, read on the forward strand.
TGCAATAGTGTATGTGTAAAAACCCCAAAGTGAAGTGATAAGATACGCTAGTTAAATTATAATTAACCATAGATAATTTAAAAGTGAAGGTGAGATATAAGTGGGAATAGGGTAAGATTTAAAATATAACTATTATAAGAAATAGTGAATAATGAAGAAAGTAGACACTTCATAAATCTGTGAAAAAACACTAAAGGTTTAAAAGAGAAAAATAACAGTGAATAAATAGCTGGTGAAAAATAGTATTAAGTATGAATTGTAGAATAAGATATGATAAACACTAGAAAGTGATGATGACATTATTATTTAAGAAAAGATGTTTAATAGAGTTAAGTTTAATTATAGCCGGTAGTAAGTAAAAAGGGAGGATTCCAGGAAAGAATAATCCGAAGGTGTTGACATGGAGAGAATGTAAAGATTGTTTAAAGATTAAGAAATCAGAGACAGAACAAAGACACCTATGTTATAAGGGACTGTTATAAATTTAATAAAAGTGATGTTGTTTATCACAACAAAAATAATATGTATTGTAAAAAAAAAATTAGCAAATAATGATAAGTTGGAAGGAAGTGGTGATATTTCTCACTCAAAATAATAACTCTAATAACTTATAAAGAATTGTTCATGTTAATGTTATGAATAGGGTATGGCTGAATGAAATTTGCAGTCCATAAGCCTAATGTTATGTTTTAAAGATTAAAATAGAGAAAGCAATATTGACATGTAATCAACACACCAACAGACTCAAAATACAACACAACCAATAAAAATAACAAAATAAAGCCCATCAGGCTGAAACAAAATGTGATTTAAATGGAATAAGTAAAATACTATAATGGCTACTCAGGCCTAGGAAAGGCATAACTGTCAGAACCAAACAACCAAAAATTATAACAAATTGAATAAGAATTTAGCAAATCTGAGGTGAAGGAATCACCAAGAATAAATTGTAAATCATTTGTAACACAAAATATTGTAATAAGCATTTTTATACAAAAAGAAATGTAATTAACAGGCATTAACATAATTGTAAAAACATAAAATCTAAAATTACCCAAACTTGTGGGGTATCAAAATAATCTATGAAAGGAAATAAATACTATAGTGACAATATTTAATAACCAGGAAGGAAGATGGAGGAATAAGAGCAATCAGAAGATATACGAAGAATTCGAATTTTGATAACAATACATCATCTCAAAATCAACCAATCGGAATCATACAGTTACCATGGAAACGGCAGTTGAAGACAAAATTACCGTTGGAATAAAAAGAGAAGCGAAGCGTCATTAAGTGAATACAGATGCCAATATTTGGAAGAACGTTTTTTCAGTGAAAATAATGCAAACAAGTATTAAAAGTTGCTAACCATGATAGCTTGAGAAGCAGACGACCGTTTGTAGCAGCCAATTCAAGACCCAAGGCCAATTAAACGGAAAATATACTTGAAAAGAACATCTAGACCCATGACGAAAAAGACGCTCAATCTATTGAAGCCCCAAAATCCATGAAAACTGAACTTATGCAGCCACATCCTACCCGATTAAACTACGCAGGCACCGAGGCACGTTGAGGTGTTAAGTACAATCAGATTATTTATTTTCCAAAAACCCTAATCACTTTCAATATTTTTAAAAGGTAAATTTACCTCACTATAGAACCAATATTTCTTTTTCATAGAATATTTAAGCAAAATAACACTTAATAGAAACTTGTTAACGTTGAATATAACCTATGAATTAAACACGAACTTAAAAAACTTTTACGACACAACAGAACAGATTGTAACAGCACACATTATTATTTATGTACACGTAGAATAAGGTAATATATATTTTTATTGTAACCATTGGAGTTCTTTAACTCATAGTCACAAGAATCCACGATTTGGGAAACCAAAAATATTTGTAATACACTTTAACGTAAGCAGCAATGCAAGGTTGAATGGTTCCTAAATCACTTCGCCAAAACCCAGAGGCAAGAATCTCATGTAATCAGTCGGTGCAAATTTATTATTGTAGTATTGTCAATGTGAATATTTTCAATTATCACCTATTAAAAAATAATTATTACAGGGAGTAACCGTCGTTATCATTTCATAGGGAGTGCTATATATAAATTACTTGTGTTTATTTAAGAATAAATTGTACGAGCAGCGAACAAGTTGTCATTCACGCAGCAGTAGTGACGATTGTGACGGCCGTGCGAGCGGGAATTATTTGAATGCCCAATACCGCAACGCTGATAACTCGTCTGACAATAATTTTAGTTGTTTTATAAAATGACTTGGCGCCACCCGGGATTATCACACCCCTATAAATAGCAGGTAAGGTTACTACCGTATTATACAGGTGATTACATCAACGCTACGAACATCGCTAGCCACAACATTATTGTAACGACCCGGTGCGAGGCGAACGCACTAATTATAATAACACATAGAAAACTGGTGTATACATTTTGCAGGTACGCACGCACCAGCCCTTCATCTGTAAGTTACAATATACAATCTAAATGTGATCTGCCCTTCCTGAAACCATTCTGGGCCTCTGAAAGCATGGTGTCCATTATTGCATTCAGCCGTGTTCTTAATATAGATGGATATAATTTATATGAAGTATTAAGAAAGCTGACGCCTCTGTAGTTCCTGCAGTCATTATGATCGCCTTTCTTGAATCTAGGAATTTTCTTTGCAATCCGCCAGTCATCCACACCAGTCACATGACCAGTGGTCCGGCATAGATTAATGAACTGCAGCAAACAATCATGCAGCAAGGCTGGTGCACTCTTTATAAGCTACACATTCAGCCCATCAGTGCCCGGTGCTTTTCTATTCTTACAGTGGTGTAGAGCAGCTAACAATTCATCCATTGTTATTGGGTCCACACAGTCACTGATATCCGCAAAGGTTGTTCTTCCAGTTGATCCTGGGTCCATAGCTGCTCATAGTATTCAAGCCATTGTTATTCTGAGACATTACTGACCTTCAGGTTATATCTTTCCATTTGATTTAAATGCCTTAATATTTTGTAAGCCTTGTCCTGTCTGCCTTGTATATCGTGTTCTATATCACTTACATATTTATCCCATGAACTTCGTTTGATTTTCCTGGCTTCTCTTCTGGCAATGGCACAGCAGCACCATTTAGAAATTCTGTATTTCTAAACTAAAATTATTTTGTCACAAATAATTCAAAGGCTTGTTAAAAAAAAGTCTTAAACAATCTTTGACATTCAACTTTACAGAACAAAAGTGATAAAGATAAACAAACTTTCGGACAACATATGGGAAAATATGTGAGACAAGCGTGGGACTGTGGTGTGTGTAATATTTTAATAAGGATTACCAGATCTTGAAATAAATTATATTTGACTAATAATATATATCCTTCCTTTTCTATGAAAACTCGAGGATATAAAACAGGTGGTAGGTAGAGGGGCAGTAGCGGATTCAAAGGGGCACAGGCGATGTGCTGTATAATTGAACTATATAATTTAGACAGTATAAATTCGCAGTGACTGAAACTTCTTAAAGGAGAGAAATATGATAACTGAAAAACTTACCAATAACGTCAAGATTGAAATACTGAATATCAAATTTGATATTTATCCTACACTGGTTTTGGGTGTGCAGTCCTACTTCTGCAGCTTGTAATGGGTCGAATTAGGAGGTTTTTTATTTTTTATTAATTCTGGCTCTGATTTAAGTAAAATTGTACAATTCACTTCATATATGTGTCCGGTCCTTGGTTGAATCTAACTCGCAGTCTAAACAATGGAGCAGTACGCAATAGCTCTTATGAAATATTAATAAAGGAATGTCATGTTGTCGACTGTCACGATTCTAAGAACTTTGCGTCTGTGTGACGTTCACTCACCAATGCACAAGCACCTGCATCCGCAAAGCGCCTAATCCACGAAAAAGGCTGTGAAATATCGTCGTCGCACAGCACACGTAAATCCTGTGTGCCAAATGTGCAGCTACTAAAATTTAGATAACGAAGGCGGTAAACGGCGACGAAATTTGTTCGCAGGCAAGGCAGTGATGCCCAGCAGCATGTAAGGCAGTCGGAAAGTAACATCCTAACCTGCCTGACGCGAATCGTAGTGCGTCCGCCGACTGGACACAAATTTCACCTAAATTACAGAGCAAAAATGTGAATCAGCAGTGGTGTTGTGGTGAGGCAACGGCGGCCGTTTGAACATAACGGGTGAGTGAAAAACCGTGTGCACATAACAGTTTAATTTCATCATGTAAAAAGTGGTAACCAAGATATAATATTGCAGAACAGAATTAGTGAAGTGAGCGGGCCAAAATCAAATGAATAAGAAACTTTCGGGCATTTAAAGAATACGAGCCACGGGTCAGCGAAAGCAGTGAGCCGTCGGGTAACCAGTGACCGTATTTTCAACAAATTTTATAAAGGGTTTTTTGTGCAAACATGTCAATTAAATAATAGTAGTTGGTTTTGTAAAGAGGTGAATGTGAGTGTAAATAGCAGATTGGGCTGTCTAATTAAGGTAAGGTGTTTATTGTAATTCTGTAAGTATAAGTGTAATACCATCATGTAACTATCAGTAAGGGTTTTATGCATTTTCCATGATTTGAGCCAAGAGGCCAAATAAATAACAATTTCATACTTAAAGAAAATTTTGAAGTAAAAAATAAAATTTTAATTACTTTCTCTTTAAAAATGCGTTGCGTAAGTTATTACGATAACCTATAATCATATTTGCATTTTAACGTTCGTGTTGCGGACTCTGGCAGAAGGCGGAAAGGTAGGTGGACAATAAAATAATTTTGTGTATTTGTATGTGAATAGAACTTCACATTTGGTGCTACGAACGGGACTCGAATTTGAATAATTAAAATTCCACACCTACGATAAATGCAAGTTTGATTTGAGGGTTAAAGAACTACGTAAAAATTACGCAGCACATACAAATTAGTACATCAATGTACAGAGGTTAAGAGTTAAGTGGTAGATGGTTTTATGTAAGTAAATCTAGATTAATAAATTTATAAAAATGGCAGGAAAGAATGAGAGCAATATAAATGAAACGACTAGTGTCGAAAACTATAATGAATAAAATAGTATGAGTGATTTTGAAATCCACTCGACTCCAAACGTGAGTCAGGAAAATAAAACAAAAAATAATGCAAATGAAATAAAGAGTACAGACGATTCGGGGATACAAATAACCCCAAAATCGAGTAGGGAAAGTGAAATGAATAATGAAGAAGTCAGCTTCACTGACAAAAATGTAGCAGCACAATTTACTCCAACGACAACACGAGTCAAAGAGTTGTCGATGGACGATATATTTACTTTAATGAAAACAATGTCTGAGAGTTTGAGTAGTATCAATGTAAAATTCGATGTTCAAAAGAATAGTTTTGATAGCAAATTTGATGAACAGAAAAACGAAATGCAAGAATTTAAAAGTAGTGTCAATGAGAAATTAGATGTACAGAATGACAAATTCAACGAATTAAATAGCCGTTTTGACAATAATGACATAAAATTGAATGAAATTAAGACCGAAATTAAAAGTGAATTTAATTGTAAATTTGATGTACTTAAATTTGACATTGATGAGGTAAAAATAAATGTGAAAATAGTTGTAATGAATTGAAACGAGATATTGAGAAAATAGTAGAGTCAGTAGCAGAACAGATTAAAAGTAAAAATACAAATGATGACAATAATGTCGAAAATGAGAATATAATTAAAAATGTGGTATTAGAGAGTAAGGTAACAAATGTTAACAATGATATTGAAAATAGTAATGTGATTGAAAGGGTGGTATCAGAGAGTGAAACGTTGAAAACAGATAGTGAAACAGTGAGTGAGAGAGAGAAAGTGATATGTTGTAACGAAGTAGTAATTAGTGTTAATGAATTAGAAAAAGAATGGAAAGAAAGAGTAGATGAATATGGAGGGCAGAGGGTAAATTTTCCCCTTATTTGTGATGAACCAAGGTGTTCAAAAATGTTATTATTGGAGGGCAAGAGACCCTTATTAGTGAAAGATTTGAATTGTTTCCCTTTTTTGTATAAATTAGTACCCTCTGTGTGGAATGATGTTGAAAGTATGATATGGTGTTATGATGAGAGAGATTTAGATGGAGAGTTGTGTGTTGATAAAGAAATAGAATTATATAAGTTGCAGAGAAATTATAATGAGTTGAAAGAGATGTTAAATGATATGAAATACTTACCTGTTAAAATAGAGAGTGAAGATTATTTTGATGATACAGTTTTAAAGAATAATAATTTACCTTATGTTGTAATGAATGAGAAAATAATTGACTTGATAATGAATATAACTACTAATGGAGACTGGACAGAAATAAATAATGTTGACCTGGTATATGATTATTATGGTAAAATGAATAAACTGAAATTTTATGGTTACTATACACAAGATAACCATATGTGGAATGCAAATAAAATTGAAAATTGTTATTTGGAACCCAGACTAAATTTTGACGATGGAGGTTGAGCCTTAAATTCACAAATGGACAATTTTAAATAGTTTGTTTATTGGTCATGACCCCCAGCTGATTTTGACATTGAAGTGTGATATAACTGAACAATTAATGATGACGATTTGTAAATATACGTTTAGTGAAATTAATTGTATGGATTATAAAATGTTCTAATATTAATATTTTGCAGCTTAAATAAATAACAAAAATAATTTGGAAGAAGATAATGAATGAGTTGTAGTTATTGCAATGGGTGAAAGTAATTAAAATGTTGTGTTTTCAATAATCAATTTAATTAAATAATTTGAGATGTTTGAATATTCTGATTAATTTTCTGTATAATTGAATTTTCTAAGGGATTTAAATTGTTTTATGAGATTTGATATTAATAAATAAATGTTAAATTGTTTGTATGAAATAACATTGTTGTCAAATGTTTCAGGGGTTACGTGGAGATATTGGTGTGTGTGTGTGTGTGTGTGTGGTGTGTATTTTGTGTTCAGGTCAATAGGTGGATAATGTATTGTAAGTATACCAGTCAGATAGAATAAAATGCTTACAGGTGTGAAAAGAGTTTAATTCAATAATAAAAATGAATTGAGATAATGGTATTAAATAGAAATTGTAATTAAAAAGTAATAATAATTGAAAGGTGAATTAAAATTATATTTGGTTTGAACTGTAAGAAATAGACATTGATAAATATGTTAACATTAAAAGATTTACAGAAACCAAAAAATTCGAAGGAAGTATATCTGTCAGTATATGATGTAACCAGAATGTTTAGACTATGTGAGTGTTGAGACAGAGTGTTTATAACACCGGTCTGGCAGACTATTGTTAATGTAAACAGGTATGTTGTATGTTTTGACTAATGTCTACAGCCAAGTGTTGAAACTGCTAACTGTTGCAGTTTGATGAATTAATGCCAGTAGAAAATCCTATTATGAAATAAAAAGAAATACCATATGTGAAGAAAGGAATGTAAATTTTTTGAATAACGTAGGTATTATTTTTGCCGGATCATTTTGAAAAATGTAATTAATTTTGAAATTGTTGATTAAAACAATATGAATTAAATTAAATTAAAATGGTAATTAAATTAATTGAAAAGATAATTTTAATAATGAACTTGTAATAATGAACTTAATTTTATTTTCATTCAAATTCAAATGGAATTATAAAGTAAATGCTAATTGATGTAAATAATGGTTAAAATATTCATTTAAAACTGAAAACTGAAGGAAATTTTGTATGGGTATAATAAAAAATGTTCAGGATGAGATAGTGTCTGGAAAATAAGATGTGTATATTACCGTCTAAGTAACTTTTATCAATGACAATCTACATTTTATGTTTTAACTGTAGATTCCCCACCTAAGTGCGGACATGACCTCACCGGACCATGACCGTGAAAGTAGTTAATTGTGACAAATCATAAATTTACTTGATATAACCGGCTTGTGGTTTGTTTTATTTTGCTAACCCGGTGGTTTGTTAGACTTAGTAGGGGGGTTATTTTACTTCCATATTCCTTAAGGAATGGAAGTATGGTGATGGCAAAAAAAATCGTGTTCGAGATTATTGCAGATTCTGATTCTACTACACTCAAAACATGAAAAAAAGTCGTTTTCCGAAAAGTGTCTGTGTGTGTGTCTGTCTGTCTATCTGTGTGTCTGTAGATTTTTTTTCTATGGCAAACGATAACTGCCGCAAATTCAAACAGAATCAAATAATGTTTTGCATACAGCCCTGATTTGTAGAGTACTCACGACCTATTGTTTTTGGTGAAGATCGGTTGAGGGAAAGGGGTAGTTTACCTGCAATGGTTTTTTTTATCAAGGGAAATTTTTTTTTTTGGCAAACGATAACAGCCGCAAATTCAAACAGAATCAAATAATGTTTCGCATACAGCCCTGAATTGTAGAGTTCTCAAGACCTATAGTTTTTGGTGAAGATCGGTTAAGGGAAAGGGGTAGTTTACCTGTAACGTTTTATGTTTTAACAAGGGTATTTCCTATGGCAAATGATAACAGCCGCAAATTCAAACAGAATCAAAAGAATATTTGCATACAGCCCTAAATTGTAGAGTTCTCAAGACCTATTGTTTTTGGTGAAGATCGGTTAAGGGAAAGGGGTAGTTTACCTACAACGTTTTTTTAACAAGGGTATTTTCTATGGCAAACAATAACAGCCGCAAATTCAAACAAAATCTAATAATTTTCTGCATACAGCCCTGATTTGTAGAGTACTCAAGACCTATTGTTTTTGGTGAAGATCGGTTGAGGGGAAGGGGTAGTTTACCTGCAACGTTTTTTATCAAGCGTATTTTCTATGGCAAACGATAACTGCCGCAAATTCAAACAGAATCAAATAATTTTTTGCATACGTCAGTGAATTGTAGAGGACTCAAGGCCTTTAGATTTTGGTGAAGATCGGTTAAGGGGAAGGGGTAGTTTACCTGCAACCTTTTACGTTTTAACAAGAGTAAAGTACTTGAAAATTCATTTAAACTTTTTCAAACAATGGTAATTGTTGAAAATAAAATAATTTTGTTGCCAGGCAATAAAATTATAATTTTTTCATTTTAATGTAAATCATGTATAAGAGAAAATATATCGCGCTTGGCAGGCAAGCATATCTCAGTTATGTACTGTTTACGTTTCCATTTTATTATTATGACTACCGCAGTAAAAAGGCAGGGAAGACACACACACACACACACACACACACAAAATTCGCGTTATTTCTGGCCTCATTCATGTTTGTTTTCTTACATTTGCACGCTTTTTAAACGGAAAGTGCCGAAACCCACACCAACATAACGCGTGCAAGCCGAAAAAATGGACATCAATTTGCTTACTGGCGAAGCTAGTAGTTAATGAATGGGTAGGCAAAAATCTTATCTTAAATTTTTTTTAAGGAATCACTAAAAGGACGGTGGTTCAAATCGGATGCTGAGGTAGAGTTTGCTGTAACCGAATGGTTCCACAAACTGCCATAAGAATTTTACTAGCAGGGAATCTACAGGTTAGCGCAACAGTGGAACTCATGTCTTAATGTTATTGGAGACTTCTTTTAAAATCGTTGAATAAAAAATGCTTTACAGCTCTATACGTGTTTCTATTGAACAATCCTTGTATTAGTCATACACAATAATACAACTGATTGAACTTCAAATTTTTAAACTTGATTAGTTTCTATATATATGTTTAATGTTACAAATAATTCAAATAACAATCTTGATCATCTGTTAGTTCAGCGGAATAACAGTGACACTTTTAATAACCGCATAAAATAAACACTTAGAAACAACACAGGCGCTTTAACTTAACTGTTTGGACCACAGAAGTGAGGCATGCCTCAACGCTCTATGTGTACAGCGCGGGACAATCCCCCCTCCCTACACTTCCCTATCACACCTCTACATTGCTTACATACGATGTATACAAAAAACGCTGAGGCAAGTTCAGGTTGCCTCATTCGCTTTAAACGAACTATGCCGAATCTCACCTGTCACCATCTAGTGGTCGCTCAATAAAGCACGTTTCGGTTTAATAAATTTGACAGTCACAGTAACAATGTATAATCTTTACGTTATGTAGTTCATACGTATTTATAATTTTTATTCTACAGAATTTTTTAGGGTAGGCATTGCCTCAATTGCCTCCATGTAACTTTGCCACTGATATATATGTGTACAACGTTATCGGCAACAAAGAAGTATTTTTTGTTAAAATTCCTTCCCGGGATATTTGGCCGTAGTCCAATGTTTTCTACAAAACCAGACATTTCGGCAATGCCATCGACTTCCATCATCAGTGAAAATCGAGTGCGATAACGTGAGGTGGTATACGTTAGTGACCACAGTACTGTGGTTAAGGCTGAAGCAGTAAGTAGAAAGAAGTAGTTTCTATGGTAATATTTCATTTCGAAAATGATTTTAAATATAAATCTTAGAATATGGAAGTCATGTATGGTTCTCCATACCGATTTTTTAGGGGGAATCTACCAACTTTTGGAACAGGGCTATTTTCACCCAGATAGGGGTAGTAGTCCATTAGGGGTGTATAAATAAAAACTAGTATGTGCAATACCGAATTTTATTGTAACGCCGAAGCAAGGATGGGGTGGAATAAAAGAAAAAATGTCCACCCCTTCCGCATCAGTCCTTGTGAAAGCAACTAGACGCTACAGTCTAGGGGGGGGGTAATAGTGAGTGTGGATGGGCGGTGACCCAGTTACAGGTCACGAGGGAGATGTGATTACGGCTAGATTGAGGTCTGCGAGGGCCAAGAAGTCTAGTGCTGCACACAGTAGAATGTAACGGGTATCAGGGGTTAAGGGATTAAAAGGGGGGTAGTAGAAAAAAAAGTTTTTGGTGCCTGCCATCAAATTGATGTTTTGTATTTTTGATTGTATTATTGTTTATATGTATCAATAGTATTATTGAATTATGTGGTATAGGATATATGTATAATCAAATGTTAGGATAAGGCAGTCCATGTTTTAATTAAATATTCAATTTATTTGTTTTTTTTATCAGTAATAATAACAAAGAGAATTAATCTATCCAGATAAGAGATTTTTTGTTTTGATACAATCTGATTTTGAACTTATTTTAAATGATGTTTGTTTAAAAATTATTATAGGTGTGTGTGTGTGTGAGCCCAGTATCTGCTAAAGGCAGCCCAGTTTCCATATAAGGGGGAACATATCGGTTGAGGATCTGGCATGATCTAAGCCAGGGATTTGGAGTTTGGGGAGACATGTAGGAGGCGAGGTGCGCTGTGGTATGTATCTGTTCGATTTTTCGGTGTTGGGATCTCGCACAGAGAAGTCCAGTGATCTCGTTCAGATGCGTCCATAGTCACCGAGCCAGGGGGGTCGTGTACCCAAGAGGAGTAAGAACAAAAGGGGGTTGTTGGCACCAGTTCCTCACTGGTCCTCTTAGGGGTTTAGCAATGAGATTTCTTCTGTTTCGACAGAAGACTTCTCATTGGGGGGGTATTGTAATGGGTCGAATTAGGGGGTTTTTTATTTTTTATTAATTCTGGCTCTGATTTAAGTAAAATTGTACAATTCACTTCATATATGTGTCCGGTCCTTGGTTGAATCTAACTCGCAGTCTAAACAATGGAGCAGTAGGCAATAGCTGTTATGAAATATTAATAAAGGAATGTCATGTTGTCGACTGTCACGATTCTAAGAACTTTGCGTCTGTGTGACGTTCACTCAGCAATGCACAAGCACTGCATCCGCGAAGCGCCTAATGCACGAAAAAGGCTGTGAAATATCGTCGTCGCACAGCACACGTAAATCCTGTGTGCCAAATGTGCAGCTACTAAAATTTAGATAACGAAGGCGGTAAACGGCGACGAAATTTGTTCGCAGGCAAGGCAGTGATGCCCAGCAGCATGTAAGGCAGTCGGAAAGTAACATCCTAACCTGCCTGACGCGAATCGTAGTGCGTCCGCCGACTGGACACAAATTTCACCTAAATTACAGAGCAAAAATGTGAATCTGCAGTGGTGTTGTGGTGAGGCGGCGGCGGCCGTTTGAACATAACGGGTGAGTGAAAAACCGTGTGCACATAACAGTTTAATTTCATCATGTAAAAAGTGGTAACCAAGATATAATATTGCAGAACAGAATTAGTGAAGTGAGCGGGCCAAAATCAAATGAATAAGAAACTTTCGGGCATTTAAAGAATACGAGCCACGGGTCAGCGAAAGCAGTGAGCCGTCGGGTAACCAGTGACCGTATTTTCAACAAATTTTATAAAGGGTTTTTTGTGCAAACATGTCAATTAAATAATAGTAGTTGGTTTTGTAAAGAGGTGAATGTGAGTGTAAATAGCAGATTGGGCTGTCTAATTAAGGTAAGGTGTTTATTGTAATTCTGTAAGTATAAGTGTAATACCATCATGTAACTATCAGTAAGGGTTTTATGCATTTTCCATGATTTGAGCCAAGAGGCCAAATAAATAACAATTTAATACTTAAAGAAAATTTTGAAATAAAAAATAAAATTTTAATTACTTTCTCTTTAAAAATGCGTTGCGTAAGTTATTACGATAACCTATAATCATATTTGCATTTTAACGTTCGTGTTGCGGACTCTGGCAGAAGGCGGAAAGGTAGGTGGACAATAAAATAATTTTGTCTATTTGTATGTGAATAGAACTTCACAAGCTTGAAATTCTAATTCCAGTCTCTTGATTTCTATCACTTAAATTTAATTTAACAAGTCTAATCAATCAAATTTAACTAACTTAAGTAATTAATTGTAAATTTAATTAGAATGATTCTAGCATTTAAATTTTGTTACATTTTGATTTTTAAAGTTCTTAAAACATTTAAGAGGCATTCAAATACACAATTAAGTGAACACATTTTACTTTATACAAAAGGCAAACATTTATTAGAAATGACAGTCACGATTGGTTACCTAACTATTTTTAAGTAAACAAAATTGCTGTTTCTACAATTATATAAAATATAGTCTATAAACAAAAGAAGGTCAGTAATAATACACGTACTACATTTAAACTGATTCTTAAAAATATTAGTTTTTGTTGAAAGACGTACCTTTCTTATAACCATTTTTTTAAATTTTTTTCATTATAATACATACCTACCTTAATTTTTTAAGGTAGTTAACAATAAACATCTGAATTTTAAAAATTTCATCACTATAGTATCATGAAACTACAGAAAATTTGTTATAAATTTTTAATGAAATAACAAATGAACTTAGCAAAAAGCTTACAAATATTTTTGACAACTTTCTGTACACTAAAGATCTACAAAAGAGAAGAAAATACTAACTGACAATGACAAAAGGTAGAGTTAACAAATTATACAAAGAAATTATTAAAAAATACATTTCAAATTTAATCCTGATAAAGAACTGAATAAATTTGGCATTTTTTATAGAAGTTTATTAATGTGTTTCATAATACAATTTTAAGTTCCAAAAAGGGAATATATTTGTAATTCAAATTCTAAAAGATATAGTCAGACAAAATTTGGATTTATAACAAGGAAAAATGACCAAAAACAAATAACCAAATAACAAATATTAACATCGTTACAGTGGTTATGTGTACATATCCACATGCGTAGAATTGAAAATAAATGAATGTCACATAACTAAAATAATACCAGTATGCCATTGTGTCACTATTTTTTTTTTTTGCCTGAAAATAAATTAAATACACAAATATAATACTGTGTAGTTTTTCATAAAACCTTTGTAGTATTATAATTACATACACTTATAAAATATTTACACAAGCATCTTAAGTGACGTTTCATTTTTTAATTTTGTATGAATTCTGTTAATTATTTTGGTATATTATGTTTTGTACAAACCGTACTCATATAAATTAATCACGTTGTCTACCATGTCCAAATAATACAGAACTTTCCAGATGCCAATGCACAGGCATCTTAAAATGTAATATATTTACAATATACACGATTGCCATAATCAATAGTTTATACTTTGTAAATTTAAAAAAAAAAAAACTTTAAAATGGTGTCGTAATAAAATGCACATTCATGTTTCTGTGTTTAGTATGTATGCTCTTGTGCCTTTCAAACTGGAAAATCAAAATATTTTTGGTTATTATATAGCACAAATGACATATAATCATTAAAAATGACAAATGTTTACAATAAATCTCAAACACTTAGCAGTTTTGAGACATTTGGCTTCCTTAACACAGCAAAAATTCATAAAACTAACATTTACATACCAACATGGTAAAAGAAAATGTTTTTCAACAATTATAAAAAAGGCATGGCTTAAAAGACTAACATTTACATTACATAAATGCTAGAGAATGCTACATATACATTTAATTTTATTATTCTCATAATTTTTGTTGTGCAGTTCTTAACGAATACTAAAAACAAAATTATATAACCTAAGTAAAAAAAAAAAAAAACAGACAATACTGAAATTTTTAAAAACTTTTTGTAGACTGGTGCACTAAGGCGTTTCACTGTCTTCTTCTTCAGCTTGTATCACATAACAAACATGAATGACACAGAAACACAATTATACAGAAAAGTTAAGTTACAAACACTAATAATACAACTTCCTGAGCGGAGTCAAATCACAACGAAATATTGAACTGTTTGTACACGTAAACAACAATGTTTGCTCAATATTGAAGAAACTCTCAGTGATAATTTCTATAAAGTGTCACAAGAGAAGAAGGAGCACTAAACTGCCACCTAAATATTAACACAGACACAGCCAAACATATATATTTATTTTATATGTTCTTCATTTAGTAGTTCACTGTTTGTTTTATACCAGAACACTACACAGGACCACAGGCAAATGTACTGAATTTTGTGTATGCTTTCTATCATAAAAATGTGGTACTTCATGGTGTACAAGAAAATAATATACTTCACGAAACAGTCATTAATCCAGATAGTATAGTATACTAACGTAATACTAACCTATTTGCTTTTTACTTATATTTTCTTATCATGACTAAGTTGAATACAATACGAAACCATTACCTCACAAATAATTTCACTATCATTTATAGTACAGTATGCTACTAGAAATGGGAACATCTGATGGAAATGGGAAACAATTTTACCAGGTTTAAACTATTTTAAAAATATGTACTAAAGAAAAATTTAGTTTCTGTCAAATTTTTTGAAAAAGTTAAAATATGTGTTTCAATATAACGTTGTCACATATCATTATACTGATATTTTTAGGTGTCTTTTAATGATATGTAATTACTTTTAAACATTTCCTATTGTAAATTTAACAAACACAAGGGTTAAATATGAATAAGCTTTCAACATTAATATGTTGTTCTTAAAACAACTCTTTTTATTTTACTGACTTCTCAACGTTTCATATAAATACTGATAATCTGTTTTTCAGATTATAATAATTTTTAAAACATTATGGTTATTTCCAGCATATAGACTATTTGATTAAGCAGTAACATTTTAAAAAGAACAGAGTTTGTTTAAGATACTAAAAATGTTAATTGATGTACACAATGAGAGAATAACTAATTCCTAGATAGATCAGCAAGCGTAATGTTTGCACTCTTAAAACACACTTGTCCTAGTGTTTCTAAAAAAAAATTGAACAGAATTAAGACAAAAATAAAATTCAAGTATTTTTGTAACACTAAATAACTTTATAAAGTTATAAATAACTTTGTAACTTTATAAAATTCAAATAAGATTATTAATTATACATGACAACATGATATTTGTTATTGTTAAAAAGTAATGTTTTAATAATATATACTGTATCATGCATTAAGTATGCACAAGAAATTCACACAGATGATATAAAGGCTGTACATGATTTATTAGTGTTTTATATTATAAAAGGAAGTGCTTACGTTTTAACTTGTACTAATTAATTTTATTATAACTTTTGTTTCTGACCAACACAGATTTTGATTAAAGTTTGAATCATGAGAAGCCAAAACAGAAATGCACAATTCTTTAATTAACATGACAAACATTTTCTTGTATTCATTACCACAAACAAACTTTAATGAAGTAAAACAGATCTGTGTAGAAAAGATATCTGTTTGCATTCAACTATTTTTTTTTTGTAAATTCTCTTTTACAGTAAATATTTTCTTGTACACCGTAGTTAAGTACGCAACGATGTTTATCATTACCCTGAATACACATCATACTTTCTTAGCACATATTGCAGAGTTCAGTAACCTTAAAACAAAAAAAATATGTAATGAGATCATATTAATTCTTTATACAGCAGTCTGATAATTCTGATAATGTTGAACTTGTTCACAAACTACACAAGAATATGCCAAATAACGTCCTCTAGAAACCACAGACAGTAGTCATTCTTGCTACAAATTAATTAATGAAACATTATTCTCTTGTCCTGATTGAAAGTGCTGAATTGACTATTCTTCCAGATGTTAATATTTTCAGTATATAACCTCATACACTGTCGCCTTCTTGTCACCTGAGCCTGTTACAATGTACTTGTCATCAGCAGAGATATCGCAACTTAAAACAGACGAAGATTCTTTTGACTGAAACAAAGAATCACTTATATAAATATTTTATAATATTTTGGTACATATTTAAGTCTGCTTATAAAATTATATTACCATTTATGGTATACCTTCAAAATAATAAAACGCACACACACACACGTCACTCAAATGTGGAATTAAATTTTATATGCTATCAGAATATAAAATTCGTTACATCAGGAAAACATTTCTGTGGACAAAACTGAAAAGCTGTTAGCCCTTTCTCAGTTCATAAAAGACAGTATGTGTACCAGTATGTGAACAAGAACTTCTTTTGTCAAGCACAAGTTATAGCCAACTGTCACGTCTAAGAAATTGAAGGCATTTCTTCAAAAACAAGAAGCACATCATGAAGTGTAGAAGAGAATACAGAGAACAGAGAAGACATGTTCAGAAGGAAAGAGAAACTGGTAAAGCAGAGAGAAAAGACCAATGTAGCAAAAGTAAAAATTGCAATGTCTAGAGTTTCAAAATCTTTCATTACAAGAAATTACGTAAACTAATATTAATTATATTTTATTACTTTTGTTTATAAATAGTAGAAAAATATGTTGATCAAACTATACCAAAAGCAATCAAATTACACAAATTTTTAGCTTATTCCATTCTGTACTGAATGGTGGTAATCAAACATCTTTTCATCCTTTTTTTTTAATCTCAGTTTGAATAAAAAAGACCCTGCTTTCTTAGTTATTCTAGAGAAACCTCAACTTTAAAACAAAAGTAACAAAAAGACGGCATCCAAATGCAATGAAATATTGAAACTTTATAGAATAGAATGTTTTTAACGCATATGTAAAGTTAGAAATTGTTATCCGAGTTATAAAAAAGTTATCAATTTTACAAAACATCTTTTTTCATTACCAAATTATTGGAATAAATCGTGCTTGAGCTCGTTTTAAAGGTCTTAACGTTTTCTGTATCAATTCATAAATTACAAATAATGTAAAGTGGAAATTTTATTTTATAATGACTTTTACTTCCATGTTCCATAAGGAAATGGATGTATGGTCATGGCGAAAAAAATCATGTTCGAGATAACAGCAGATTCTGATTGTACTACCATCAAAACATGAAAAAAAGTCATTTTACTTCCACATGTTCCTTAAGGAAATGGAAGTATGGTGATGGCAAAAAAAATCGTGTTCGAGATTATTGCAGATTCTGATTGTACTACACTCAAAACACGAAAAAAAGTCGTTTTTCGAAAAGTGTCTGTGTGTCTGTCTGTCTGTATCTGTAGATTTTTTTTTCTATGGCAAACGATAACAGCCGCAAATTCACACAGAATCAAATAATTTTTTGCATACAGTCCTGATTTGTAGAGTACTCACGACCTATTGTTTTTGGTGAAGATCGGTTAAGGGAAAGGGGTAGTTTACCTGCAAAGTTTTATGTTTTAACAAGGGTATTTTCTATGGCAAACGATAACAGCCGCAAATTCAAACAGAATCAAATAATTTTTTGCATATGTCCCTGAATTGTAGAGATCTCAAGGACTTTAGATTTTGGTGAAGATCGGTTAAGGGGAAGGGGTAGTTTACCTGCAACATTTTATGTTTTAACAAGGGTATTTTCTATGGCAAACGATAACAGCCGTAAATTCAAACAGAATCTAATAATTTTTTGCATACGTCCCTGAATTGTAGAGATCTAAAGGACTTTTGATTTTGGTGAAGATCGGTTAAGGGGAAGGGGTAGTTTACCTGCAACCTTTTACGTTTTAACAACAGTAAAGTACTTGAAAATTCATTTAAACTTTTTCTAACAACGGTAATTGTTAAAAATAAAATAATTTTGTTGCCAGGCAATAAAATTATAATTTTTTCATTTTAGTGTAAATCATGTATGAGTGAAAATATATCGTTCGTGGCAGGCATGCATATCTCAATTATGTAATGTTTACGTTTCCATTTTATTATTATGGTTACCACAATAAAAAGGCAGGGAACACACACACACAAAATTCGTGTTATTTCTGGCCTCACTCATGTTTATTTTCTTGCAGTTGCACGCTTTTTAAATGGAAAGTGCCGCCGAAACCCACACCAACACAATGCGTGCAAGCCGAAAAAGTGTCCAGCGTGGATAGCGATTTGTTTCCTGTCGATCGCTGGGCAGTGTAACTGCACGTGTTTACAGAGGAACGGTTCATAGACAGACTTTTCGTCTTTAGGGAATGAACCCTCTGCAAGATGCTGAGGGTCCATGAGTGATTTCGGAGCGCTTCGGAGGAGGGATGATTATCTGCGTAGTTCGGTTTCTTTATAAGAATAAAGTAAGCCTACCTAATTTTTATGGATAAAGTGACTGAAAATAACATTATATTAAAAGACTACCCCATAATAACAAAAATATCTATAAACAGTGAAATTAGTTTAAGGGTGGGTGATATTTTTTTAGAAAAATTACCGAACCGAATTCAAGTAAATTATTTTAAACATAAATCTTACAACATGGAAGTCATGTATGGTTCTCAATACCGATTTTATTTGATGGGGAAGTAGTATGCACTCAACTGTGAGATCAATGAGTGTCCCTGTGGGTTAGTACAGTCTGGGCAGGCAAGGCGGATGTGCCTGGCCACTTCTTATACTTTGCCCCTCTGAGTCACAAAGATTTTTATTAAAAGTGTCATGAAACACTATTCTAAATACCCTCTTATATTGAATTAGTCATTAGTATCCTTATTAGTCGCCCTTAGCACGATGTTAATACTACTTTCAAAATATGTAATACTGTTAATAGCAAAAATATTATTACATTTAAACAGTAAAAACTACTAGTCTTTCTGAATTTTTAAAATTTGTATTACATGTATATTAATAACACACGTAATCAGGAACAAACATGTGTAACAGTTAATCTACCTGAAATATTGAAGCACCGTATGGTGTTCTCCAAGCATTCAACAAGTTGTCTTTCCCTGTAGAAACAAACCACTTTCCACATGCAGCAAACCTCAATGACAGTACACATGACTCATGGAGATGAAGCTGATACTTGTCTGGTTTGTGCGCATGTAATACTTCAACGTTGGAATTCTCCATGCCGACGGCCAACCATTCACCAGTGGGACAATAACCCAATGAAAAGATCTGTGAAGTGAAGTCATGCTGATGTAACTGCCTGCCTTCTCGCAGATCCCACGACCTTACTGTGTTATCCAATCCACCTGTCCACAGTTTTGTGCCATCAGCTGAAATATCGATACATGATGCTCCATCTGTATGACCCTGGAACTGCCTTACAAGAGTCTGATTGTGTAGATCCCATACTGCTATATTTCCATCTGAACAACAGCTAAAACACACCTGCAACAGTACACAGAATAAGTACAATGCACAGTGTCACAGTGTTCTGATTCAGAATTCTAAAACTTCATGAGAGTAACTAGCTGGTATGGTATTTAGCTACTATCATAAAATCAAGGTGTATTTTAGCCCCTAGGTTGAGTCAGCCTGTGGAATGCCTTATAGTGTTATATAGTGTAAAACCTTAGAGGGTAAGTGAAGTACAGTCTAGACTATACTGCCTTCCTTGTATGCCATACAGTTCAAACTAGCATCCTACATTACCTTTCCTATAACATTTTGGAGGTACAAAAGGGGGTCTAACCAAAATTAATCAAGTTTCATCTCAACAGTCACCACCAATCTCAACATCTATCTACAATATAACAAGGGATACAAATCAAGGAGCAGGTGATGAATTGCAAGGAGACGAAAATGATCACCAGAAATTTGATGGGTAATGGTAGGTAAGTAATTCTATTAAAATAAGATGATGTGGTGAACTTTTTGTTATAAAAACTAATATGAAATAAGGGTTTTCAATATAATATATTCTAATTTAATAACCTTCTACAAACTTTAAAATGATTATGATTCTTAAAATAAGATTCATCCAGTAACCTTTGATATAATCTGTAACACCCTGTTATCTTACTAAAAACCTATTTTGGTACTTTCTTGTGTCCACATTATATTTCCTACATTTCACTCACATGACAGCTTCAAACACTATAGTATGAAGAAGTGCATCAATGGAAAAAGATTGCATGTCAAAATATCTGATATCTTCGCATATAAGGTTAGGAAAGATTGCTTGATTTTAGTTTATTTTGTTTCACAAACAGTTCTCATTGTAATGTTAGCCAGAAATATGCTTTATTTATAAAGCAATTCGCTTGCCATATAAATTAAACTGAAGCCAATCTAAACTCCTATGGGACTGTGTTATATATCACTTTTCTTTAAATAATAATAATAGTATTTGTCATAGGAAATATCCAGTAACCTATATTCAGATCTATTTACATTACTTGAATGAAGTACGTGTGTCACGTACACCATAATTATGGTACTTACCATACTTTGCGAATCTGGTTACTTCGATCTTGTTGTTTTTATAATTACCTAAGGTCCAAGGATTCAACTCAGCGAGATTGCTGACAGAGATGGTCACAGAAATGAGAATACGTTTATTTGAAGCAGTTACCATTAATCTTAATTTATTCAGTAATTTAGTTAAGCGTGTACACAGTATAACATTTTAACCTGGCGGCCATTGCTTATATCGGCCCTTTGCTATAAAACTCCTTTATGTTTGATTAAACACTAAGTCATCCAATTCTGTTTACTGACTATGCATTAGTTTCATGGTCATTTGACTTTTATTATATTTAATTATCGCTAGCGCAAACCAACCCCCATTTAGAAGTCGACATTTAACGTTCACGCACCTCTCTCTCTCTCTCTCTCTCTCTCTCTCTCTCTCTCTCTCTCTCATCCATACAGACAATTTTCAATTTACTTTTGAATGTGTACACATAATAATTGCAATTTTTTACTTAAAAGAGCTCTTTAGATAAAATTTGGGTTTGCCACTTCCCTTGTAAGTAGACTGGAAGTTCTGGTAGCGGTTCACATGTTGATTCCAAAACGGAGTGGTTACATCTTTCTGAATACACTGATTCTACTTATACTTTTTGAAAAAATATTACTTCACACTGTCTAGATTTTTGTAATTAACACTGGTTTACATTCTGATTACATTGTTAATTCTTTAAAGCACTTAAGCTGACAGTTTCAGGCCAGCACAATTGTTAGCGTGTTATCGCCATGATGAATTTCTGCAGACTGGGACAGATACTATGCAAATTTTACGTATGTGTGTGTGAGTAAACGTCACCGTTCTTTGTCTCTTGTTATATAATCGCCTTGTTAGTTACGTATTTCAATCACGTCATTGTTGTTTTAATGACGTTTGGCGTGTTCGACCAATGACACAGAAGTATGAAGCGCCGTTATTAGTGGCTGTAACCATTATAAGTCTTTTTATCTGCACGTACACTGCTGTCCTTGAAATTATTTTGTTGTCTCGGAACTGCGTCGTTGTAGGCAAAAACCAAGGGAAATCGTATTACCCATAGAAATGACTTTAAAAACATCGAAATACCATAATTTACTACCTTGCATACCATACTTTTTATATCAGACTTTTTGTACTGTCACAACTGGTACTTTATTACACATTCATTAGATTTAATGAATTGGTCCCTAACAAAATTCAGTACTGCCCCAATATACGTACCCACAGTCATTTTCGATATTTCAATTACGCGATTTTTGGCTTTTATATGTAGTGAATATCACACATAATTTTATGTAGGTGAAAGAATTATACAAATTTTAATTTTGTATGTTGAAAAATGGTTGGCTGGCGATTGCAATTAGTTTTGTCATGTTTTTTTTAATGGAAAATGTTTGTAGCAGTAATATATCGCCTGTGACACCAAAATATTGTTAAGTTAACACGAAAACTGAAATTACATATGGAAACCAATACATCTATAATGTAAAACTTGTTTTTTCGAAAACCACAAAAAACCCAACTTGAAGTAAGGTGGGGTGGTCCATGGGTCACCCCTTGCCTATTACTATACATGTCACTTTTTCTGTAGCAGAACTCGTTTTTTCTGGTAATACTCGTTTTCCAACAAGTACTCGTTTTGTGGCTAACCAAAAAAAGACGTCCATTATGTACAATATGAGTATAATGTGTGTGCATATGTGTATTCCTAAATACATTGTGTTTTGTTTTTTCCATTAACCATGAATATCTGTATCTTTCAGTTTACATTTGGTGTTGTAGTGTCGTTAATTTGTCAACTTACAAACATAGGTTATTTTAAGTATTACTCTGTTATAAGCATTGTATACATATTAAACATCATGTTTTCCCAACCATGGCTTGTATTTATTTCAGCAGTAAACTAAAAAAAAAAAAAAAAAAAAAAAAAAAAAACATTGTTACTTAACCTCACAAATGAATATTTTTCCAAAAATTCATATGATTTGTTGTATGGAGAAAGTAAATTTTATAAAATTACTGTTTTGCATTAGCAGAACCTGTTAAGGTATGTTGTACCTACACTGACAACTGCCATACTATATACTATATACTGTAGAAATGAGAGGTGCCCATGAATACTCACAAAAACAGACACATATTGATATATAGTCACTGATCTAAAATTTGTAGATGTGTGTGTCTTCCCCAGTAATTACATACCTTAGAATCTGGACTGATAGCAAGGGCGTAGCAAGCAGGAGCACTAGACGTGAGTTCAGCTTTTATCCTCGGTGTAGGAGTAGCTAAATCCCATATGCTCAGATTACTTGCTTCTCCACCTACTATTAGCGTTCTAGCGTCTGGTAATAATTTAACCGATCTAATGTAATTATCCCTTTGCTGAAAACACACCAAAATGTATTCCACTAAAAATATAGTTCACTATACAGAAACAATATACAATTAAATAAAAAGATCTGGTGCTGTTCCACATACACTTTACGTTATCTACTAGTGTTACAGAACTAGAGGAGGGCTAAACTGTTATTTTTAAATAATAGGTATGAAAATACCGTTCCAAAAAAATAACAGGTACAAATACCTGTTATTACATACTAATTATAGGTAACCTATATTATCCTTTATAAGTAACTCGTTTTGAGTTGCCTGCAGGTCTCCTATGTAATATCTTCAAATAAATATACTACAAGTAGGTTTATTTTCACCTAGATAAACCTATTATTTTCTATATAAGTAACTCGACGTTTCTTGCAGTAATTATATAAATTTGTGATGTTATTCAATTTCTTTCTTCTGCAAGTAGTATAATTTGTATATTCAAAAAGAATATACGAAGTATAATTTGTTTCTACTTGCAGAAGAAAGAAATTGAATAACATCACAAATTTATAAACCTATTAATATATTAATAAACCTACTGCTGTGTATTTATTTGAAGATATTATATAACCTATACTATATAATTTGTTATAAGAAATAAATTTAAACTAAAAGTATTAACAGTGTTACTTTACACTGTGACTTTATTAAACTATTACTGTTTAAAAGAAAATAAGAAACAAGAGAATTTATAGGCCTATCTCCCTTTGGGAATACCAATTTAAGTTTTCACTAGGAGTAAACAAACTAACATTGGTTAGACAAATCAGCTGCGAAACTCGGGGCAATTAAATAATTTAGAGTAGGCCTACATGTAATACCACAACAAATAATGTGAAAAAACATCAGAAACATATAATAAAAACAACAGTAAGCCACAAGTGAATGGAAAAAAAACTTATAAATAATAAGCAACAACAAAAGTAAATTAAATGCATTACATACCTGGATAATCTTCAGATTCATTCACTAATGTACACAGAATATACAAGTCATGAAATGTGACACCTATTTAAATTACAATCTGCTTCACTTAACACATTATAAATAAAATTAAACAATTGAATTGTTTTTAAAATACTGGGATTTCAGTTATTCAAACACTATTTTAAATTCGCATTCAAAAATATCAGCTGTTGCACTTTCCTTGATGTAATAGTGTTTTCGTTCAGATAATTAAGGAACAGGACTAGATAAAGTGTATTGCTACGACAGCACAGAACAATCTACGCGTTTATCGAATGTGCCAGAAGGATCTCGATGTAAGCGTGTGGTGTACGTGCTACTAGACGCATTTTGCGAGAATCTTCTTGACTGTGCCGGGCTTCGCTCGGGCGCTCGGACTGTGTCAAGGCCATAGTAATTACGTAGTTCACGAGAGATAAGACGCAGTTTGGAAGCTTCTGGTGTGTGAGCGTGACTATAAATACATCGTGTAGCGGCCTTAGTTTCCAGTTCCATGCGAGATATTGGATAGTGCGGTTCGAGAGTATTAGTGCGATATATTTCCAGAGCGGTTCGAGTTATTACTGTGTACGTGCAAGTAGTTATTAGTGAAGTGTTGCGTTTTATAATCAGACGGCATAATTGTAATACAATTGAGTTTTAATATTTGTGGACATTTTATTGCGTGTGAACAATTTTCATTGGATTTGTTGTAGAGACTGTGTTGTTAATTACGAACTGTTTTACTGTAACAATTAAAGGTGTAATTAGTGACTTAATTGGTGTCTTGTACTTATTTTGTTTCCACTGTACCTACGACGATCGAGTAGACCGTCGTAACAGTGGTGTCAGAACTGGGATAGAACGGTTAACAGTGGAAACAGCGGACACTTTGTACAAGACGAGTGTGATTCGTAATTAATCGATAAACAATGGATGCCAGTCAGATGATGGAAAATTTACAGGCGCTGCTGTTGCAGACAGAAAAACGACAGGATGATAAACGCAGACAGGAGGCGGAAGAAGCAGAAAGACGACAAAAAGAAGAACGAAGACAAGAAAGAGAAGAAGCAGAAAAACGACAGGATGAAAAACGTAAGCAAGAAGCAGATAAAACGGAAGCTCTCTTTGAAGTTATGCAGAAACAGTTGCAAGAACACAGTACCGCAGAATTGGGTATCCTACGAGGTGAGCTTAATAAACAAGTTACTAAAATATCGGAGGTACAAGAATCAATGACATTAAAAATAGCTGAAGTAGAAAAATCTATTGTTGAAGAATCGATGTCTACAAAAATATCTGTTATAGAAGAATCTGTGTCAAATAAAATATCTGCAGTAGAAAACTCAATGGCAAACATAAGAGAACAAATTAAAAGTGAAGTCGAACAGTGCATGACGATTCAACCCAAACAAATTTCTGAACAGACTGTACCAGTGATAAAGACAGAAAAAGACACAGAAAATAAGTTAATAGAGAAAGTCACTTTGCCTGCAGTAGGGACAGTTCATGTCAAAGCTCCAACCTTTGACAGAAGCAGTCACTGGGCAACGTACCTCCGCCAATTTGAAGCTGCTGCATGCGCAAATAATTGGACAGAGAAAGACAAGGCTGTTTCACTCGTTCTCTCATTAAAAGGACCCGCGGCAGAACTACTACAGAAAGTGCCACCTGACAGCCAGAACACCTATGCCGAGTTGATAAAAGCTCTGGAATTATGGTATGGTGATAAACATTTGCGAGATGTGTACTGCACCCAGTTGAGAGCAAGGCGACAGCATTCCGGGGAGAGTCTTCAAGAGTTTGAAGCAAGTATTGACAGACTAATTAGACTGGCCTATCCTGAAGTGCCAGAAGATTTTCGAACGCGTTTTGCGATGCAGACATTTACTGCCGGTGTCTGAGATAACGAACTACAGCAAGTGTTACGAATGGCAAGACACCAGAACAGTGCGGACGCCCTGGTACATGCTTTGCAATTTGAGGCCACCAAATCAGCGTCTGGTTGGACAAGTCATAAAGTGCGCGCGCTAAAAGATCGCGACGGCACAGATGATGAGGAAGAAGAACAAGGAACAGAGACTCGACGGTCGGCGCCACATAATAAGATAAGAAAGGATGGAAGACCGAAGTGTTATCGATGTGGGAAACCTGGACATCTACAACGAGATTGTCTGGATAGAATTCAGCAGCAGGGAAACGAGCAATAGTCGGTACAACGGGGCGTGTGCTGACTAACTGGAGGAACGAAGCCCCTAGAGAATACGCAATTTCTACACTTCAGAAAACCAGCGGGAGCTTGGTAGTTACCGGATTTGTTCAAGAAAGGCCAACCTCGATTACAGTTGACACAGGCGCAACAGTTTCTATTATGCGCCCCAACGTGGTGAAAGATCTCAAGCCAATCTGGTGCTCTTCCAGCTTGCGAACAGCTACTGGACGGCCTGTAAAAGTGTATGGAAAAGTGGAGATACACCTACGCCTTGGTAGACTTGAGTTTAATCATCAAGTACTTGTTGCAGACATTGTGGATGAAGCAATTCTTGGTGTGGACGTTATGAACGCATACGGATTTATAGTCGACTTCAAAAACAATGTCTTGAGAATCGGAGGCGAAGAGGTAATGCTTTCAACAATGACAACAGCAGAAAAATCGATGGACGTCATAAACCAAGTGGCCGTAACTGTTCCGCCAAACTCCGAAAAGATCATCATGGTTAGTACTGCGGTAGATACTACGGGCAATCAGTGCTCTATATTCGAACCCCAGGTAGTCAGCACACCGGGCATACTAATTGCCAGAAGTTTAGTAAAACCTGACGAAACCGGAAATGTACCTATAAGAGGGTCAAATATTTTGGATCAAGCTATCACTTTACAAAGCAATACGCTCCTAGGCAAATTGACTCCTGTGGCCTGGGTAGCCGGAATAACGCAACGAAGAACCAGTTCTTCGGATACTTCTAAATTACCAGAGGAACTGCAAGAATTATTGAACAGATCTTCTAACGACCTCTCAAGTGGTGAGGTAAAAGAACTCGGACAGTTTGTACACGAATTCAAAGATTGTTTTGCAGTTCAGGGACAGTCACTGGGAAGAACCTCTCTTGTGCAACATCGCATCAATACTGGAGACACAACACCGATACGCCAACCTCCTCGAAGGCCTCCATTATCTAAACAAGAGGAGATGTCTCGGTTAGTACAGGACATGTTGACAGAGGGAGTAATCGAACCTTCGTCAAGTGCTTGGTCTTCCCCTGTAGTGCTGGTAGCGAAGAAGGATGGTGGATTGCGTTTCTGCGTAGACTACCGGAGGTTAAATGTCGTTACAAAGAAAGACTGATATCCATTACCTCGCGTTGACGATACAGAATTAATATTAGGCAATTACCTGTATTAACTTCCGTCTTGTGACTTCTTTAGTTTTTTCCTTAAAACAACGCGTTTCGAGAATAAGTTCTCATCATCAGGTTTAAAAAACTATAAAAACATCAAATTCACCCAAAAGGGGTCGTCAACTATTTAAAATACACAAACACAAAAACACCACACATAATTAAACACCGACACAGTCACGGCACAGTCTGATGCGCATCGTCTCGTTATTAATTAATTATTAATCGTCTCACAACGTGTTTAATTATGTGTGGTGTTTTGTGTTTGTGTATTTTAAATAGTTGACGACCCCTTTTGGGTGAATTTGATGTTTTTATAGTTTTTTAAACCTGATGATAAGAATTTATTCTCGAAACGCGTTGTTTTAAGGAAAAAACTAAAGAAGTCACAAGACGGAAGTTAATACAGGTAATTGCCTAATATTAATTCTAAATATTAGTAACGTGACTTGGAGACAATTAAAACAAAATGAATTGACGATACACTCGACACGTTGTCTGGAGCACAGTGGTTTTCCACATTGGACCTGAAGTGTGGATATTGGCAAGTGGGTCTTCATCAAGAAGACAAGGAAAAGACCGCTTTCTCGACCCCAAGTGGCTTATTCTAATTTAACATTATGCCATTTGGACTCTGTAATGCACCGGCAACATTTGAGAGATTGATGGACCTGATACTCCGAGGCCTGACGTGGAAAACTTGCCTTGTTTACTTAGACGATGTCATAGTGATCGGGAAGAGTTTCGAAGATCATTTGGAAAACCTTAAGGAAGTTCTAACTAGAATTCACGGTGCACACCTGAAGCTGAGCCCAAAGAAGTGTTCTCTATTCCAGAAGGAAGTACAGTATTTGGGCCATCTGGTTTCGGCAGCGGGTGTTAGCATGGATCCTAATAAAGTAGACACCGTAAGAGACTGGCCAGTTCCGAAGAATAAACACGAAGTTTGGAGTTTCCTGGGGTTATGCTCATAATATCGATGTTTTGTGAAAGGCTTCGCTACTATTGCTAAACCACTACATGAGCTAACGGAAAATAAACGAAACTTCCAATGGTCGAGAGAGTGTGACCAAGCATTTAGAACATTGAAGATTGCATTATGTTCACAGCCAATTCTCGCTTTTCCAGCTTCCGAAGGGAAGTACATCGTAGACACAGACGCAAGAAATACTGGTCTAGGAGCAGTTTTGTCTCAAGTGCAGAACGGTGAAGAACGAGTAATAGCGTATTACAGCAAGACGCTTTCTAAAGCAGAGAGAAAGTGTTACAAGAAGAGAGTTGTTGGCAATTGTCAGAGCTTTGGAGCACTTCCATAAATACCTCTATGGGAGAGAGTTTTCACTAAGTACCGACCATGCTGCACTTGCATGGCTCTTGAGATTTAAAAATCCGCAAGGACAGTTGGCAAGGTGGCTCGAACGTCTGCAAGAGTACAACTTCAAGGTACAACATTGGCGGGGGCGCCTGCACTGTAATGCAGATGGCTTATCACGAAGACCGTGCCTGGAAGACTGCCGACATTGCCACAGAAAGGAAGAACAAAACTCAAGTGAACATGTTCAAGCCATCACTGTAGATTTCCTGGCTGACGGCTGGACAACACAAGACTGTCGACAAGAACAGATGACTGATGAAGACATTGGACCGATCTTGACAGCAAAAGAGGAAGGTCGCCGCCCGGAGTGGCAAGATATCTGCCATGGTTCCGAAGTGCTGAAGGGCTACTGGGCACAATGGGAATCTCTCACCTTAGAAAACGGATTGCTGAAAAGGGCTTGGGAAAGTGCAGATGGACGAGACGTGGTCATGCAGTTGATAGTTCCCCTAAGTAAAGTGCAGTCTGTTTTGAAGGAGATGCATGATGGAACATCTGGAGGCCATCTTGTTGTTAACAAAACCCTTGACAAAATATGGAAGTGATTCTATTGGCTTCATCTTTGCCACGACGTAGAGGAATGGGTTCGAACATGTGAAATATGTGCTGCAAGCAAGGGCCCACAAACCAGAACCAGGGGAAAAATGAGACAGTATAACGTTGGACAACCTTTCGAGAGAATTGCCATAGACATTGCTAGACCATTCCCAGTCACCGACAATGGAAACCATCCTGGGGACTTGATGTTTGGATCACCTGAGACTCAGTCCCAAGAGCCAAAGAACTATTCCTCGCAATTAGAAAACCAACTGCGAGAAATGAATCGCTTGGTAAGAGGACGGATGAAGATTGCCAGTGATAAAATGAAAACGCGGTATGACATTCGCAGCAATAGTGTGGGTTTCCAAGAAGGAGATCAGGTCTGGTTGTTCAATCCAAAGTGCCGTCGTAATTGTTTTACTGTAACAATTAAAGGTGTGATTAGTGACTTAATTGGTGTATTGTACTTATTTTGTTTCCACTGTACCTACGACGATCGAGTAGACCGTCGTAACAGTATAAATGTCCATTACAACAATCTCATCATTTACGTGAGATGTGTAGTGAAGTTAAAATGCCATTAATAAAAAGTATAATATAGCCTTTCAACATCAGCCACTCTATAGGTTATAACACAATATAATTGAAAACAACTATTTCACTAACGACTCGGAACACAAAGTTTTTTATGAGTAAAAACATAAAGTGTTACCTTACAACCTGAACCGGTTTTAGTTACAAGTTGGTGACTAGTATAATATATAATTTATTAGCATATAATCTGTATTATATATCTGCATATCACACGAGAATAAATGTAACATCAGGATGAATTTTTTTCCTTAATTAAAAACAGCTTCGTCTCTTTGCGCAGAATGAAGTATTCAGGACGAAAAAGTGGCTTCGTACTAGTTCCTACTCGAAATACGCTTGATACTACTTGTTCCTAAAATACTAAGTGTTCCTAAAATACTAATGTTCCTCTGATACGCTTAGTATTTGTAATACGCGTTTACTTGTTGTTCCTTGTGTATCGGTGATACCCCTAGTATTTGAAATACTCGTGTACTGGTTGTTCCTTGCGTACCAGCGATATTTTTGTATGCCTAGTATTTGGCCTTGGCGTATTCGTTTACTTGTTACTTGCATACTTTGTGTGTGTGTGTGTGTGTGTGTGTGTGTGTGTGTGTGTGTGTGTGTGTGTGTGTGTGTGTGTGTGTGTGTGTGTGTGTGTGTGTGTGTGTGTGTGTGTGTGTGTGTAGTAGCGTAAGGGACATGCCTCGACTCGGAACAGCGAGGGGGGGCGTGTCGACTCGGAACAGCGTCGCCGCGAATAACAGGTATTTCAACTTTTCAGTCACTGTTACATCCGTTCCACAAAAATATCGTTCCAAAATACCTGTTAAAGGTATATCGGCCCACCTCTATACAGAACCCTTATAAATTTAAATTAATTTTCGTGCAACAAAACAATGTTCTCATGCTATCAGCTACACTGCAGTCTGATTTCACTATAGGAAATTCTACAGTTCATTGAGGGTTGTATAATGACAAGAAGAACCAGCTTAGCATTCAATAATTCAATATTTTGATATAATGTTTAAAACAACAAATTGTTCAAAATTCTTAATACATACTAGGCTGAATTAATTCAGTACTGACCGAATAATCTTACTGGAAATGAAAGTAGTATTTTGTGAAACATGGTGCTTTGAAAACATAACTAATTTCAAGCTACTAAATATAATAGTACAACCCTATAAAGAAAATTTGAAATTTATAACATGTGGTAAATGGCTGCTGATAAGCTCTTTTGAATATTATCTAATCTTCAGATCAGACAAAATGTCATCTTCTCTTATCTAACAAGGATGGAGATCTGAGTATGAGATTTCCTGAAAACATTTATCAGCATCCATTTGAAGTGGTAGATAAATTCTCTTCCTGGAAAAATCTTTTGTATCTATTCATATAATTTTTACTTTTGATAGACAAATGCAATACTTACAAGACAATCTAGCTGTGAGACCGGTGACTTTGTGCCTGGCTGGCTGATATCCCAAACTTTGACACAACCTTTGCCACCTGTGTATACGTACTTTGTAGGATTGCTAATAGTCACTGCACAAACCACTTCTCCATGACTCAGCGTGTTGATCTGGCGAGCGTGACGAGGTATACCAGGGCCTATCAGCGCATCTGTTGGAAAAGGGACAGGCTGAAGTTGTCCGTCTCCATTCATATGGAATGAATACGCGCTAGAAAAATAAGCATTTTATTGCAAATATAACAATTTGTCTCTTCAGCAAAATGCTTTTACACTTACAGTGTATTTTATTCAGAATTGCACACAGCTAAAATCATATGATATTGAACAAAAAATTTCAACAATATTACCAAAATTTTGTATGGTGCAAAAATTTTAAAATATCCCTTTATATTAAAATTATCCAAATAAAATTGTATCTATTCAATGAATCTTCTTACTTTATTTTTACAAAAAGAATCTAATGGCCCAAACATTTTTTTATGGTATGTACAAATGTTATACTGGCATAAAATACTGTTCATACTAAAAAAAATTCACTCACGCTTCAAGAGGATGTCACCAACACTTGTATAACAACTATTTATTCGATATAAATCATTTTACCAGGGAATAACTTACGTTTTTATCCAGCGTTTCATAGTATGTTCATTATATTACATATACAAGACAAAAAAAATTAGGTTTTCATCAGATAGGATAAAAATTCCTTCCAAATCACTTCTGTACCTGCTAACAACTACAATTTGACACTGTTTTAAAGAGTTTACAACCTCTTTAATATTTCAAAAAAGATTACATACAGATAAAAAAAAAGTGTTGATCTAATGTGTATGGAGTCACTCAGATTCAATGGGAAAAGTGGGTGATGGGGATAACAGTTCTTCACCAGCTCTGTCTAGATCAAAGTTGAGTACAAAATAGAATATTCTTGGATTTTGTTGCCATGACGTGTCTGTTGGTTAACTAAATATAATTAAATCACTACCTACTCGGAACATGACTTGTGTTCCAAGTCAGTAGTGATTTAATTATATTTAGAATAGAATAAATAATGTAGCGATCTGGTTTTTGCTGTTCTAATGGAAGTGATTATTCTAGTAGTGTTAAGGATTCTAAAATACTGCAAGAGACTGTAGTGGAGTTACTGATCAATTTAAACCACAAAAGTATTTAATACAAAGGATAAAAACATATGTAATTTCATTTTATATTAAGTTTTAAATATTTTACTGGATATTTACTAAAATGTCTTCAATGTACAATATAGGGTGAAAAGTTCCCGGCCTAATACAGAGATAGCGCTACTATGCTCATTACTTTGACCATGTTGTATGATTTCATCCTGATTAGTCTTACATTAGATGATTTAAAGTCAACGAGTTGTTAAATATTAGTAGCACAGTCCACCGATGTAAGCACCTCGGGCATCAGTGGATAGACTGGAAATCCATGCTGTGATTAAATGTTTTTTTTTATGGCTTATTGTTGTTGGCTAATTGTTTCAATGGCTAAAATCAAAGAATTGAAGTTTGAATTGCTTCCTCACCCACCATACTCACACTATTTAGCCCTGAGCGACTTCTACCTCTTTCCTAACCTCAAAAAATGACTCGCTGGAAAGATTTACTGACAATGATCAAGTCAGCGATACTGTAAGTGGCTACTTTGAGTACATCGACAAACTGGCTTATCAGTCTGACACAACCGTTTTAGAACGTCATTGGAAAAAGTGTATAGAGCTAAATGGATATTATGTTCAGAAACAAATGCAATTTAATCCAAAAAAGTGTTGTATTCTTATTAAGGCCCAGGACTTTTCACCCTACCCTCATATATCAGGTCATAAAACATAATAGAAATTGAACAAAAAGAAAAGAATATTTAACTTTGTTTGGTTTTCATATTATTGGTTTCCTCTTGTTACTATTACAGGATAAAGTAAAATTACAAAGTTTTTCTTCCTGGCCAAATTTATTAAATTTATGTGTTACAAGAATTATGCATCCACAGCAGAATACAAATGTACATCTATATTCCATGCAAACAAGTTACAACTTGTTACAAGAAAGCATTCTGATTGAGAAAACACATTTTTAAACTGACATCTAAGAGAAACCACTACCCTGTTCTAGTACTAACTTCATGTATTCTAATTTTAGATCACAACATATAACATATACGTTAAAAAAATATTACAAAATGTGAAATGATTCTACAATCTAAATTATTTTTGTCACTATATTTCCTAACAAAATGTTATTCCAAGTTAACACAGGAATCTAATACAAACTGCTAACTTTATTTGCTGGTTATGTGTAACGGGGCAAAACGAAGGGGTTTTTATTAATTTCATAAATTGTAAAAAATCAGTGTTAACCCACGCCGAGCAAAATTTTTGATCACCAAAGCTTGACTTTTTTGAATGCCCTGTAGTCAGTCTGGTACCAGTCCAAGTGAGGTGCGACGTAATTTGGAACATTGGAATGTGTATGAGCACGTGTGTGCCGCCTTTAGCAGAGTGAAAAGCACATACTGGATTTCTTCACCGCCTTCTACGAGATGATGAGAAAGGCGCGAGACGCTGCCAGCCAATGAAAAATCAAGTTGCTGGCTGCAGAGAGACGCTAGCCATTTTAATACGCCCCAGTCAGCATCTAAGTTCGGAACCGTGCAGATGCGTTAACATGCGGTTTGGAAAAAACCTTACTCAAGAACAATGTAATCCGACCGGCCAAGAATAAAAGGTTATTTAGATTCTGTTATAAACAGTGGAGAGTAAATTAAACTAACATTCGGCAATAGCAGTTGGCGTCACTCACGTGAACCACGCGGTTCCATGTAATAGTGCTCGTGAGCCAAAATGTAATCAACCAACAAAATGTGTTTGTAATTATCCGGAAAGCATAGTATATTGTGAGATATCGTCGACAGCAAGACAGTGTTTAAATTAAAAAACCGATAAAACAACTTTCAGAACATTTAATCAAAACAGTGGCGGACAACGGGCGGCGTAGCCAGGGAGCACGTGCAGTAAGAGAACCCAATTTAAATATTTGGCCAAACAAGAAAGAATAATTACATTTTAAATTTGTGTAAATTGTCGATTATAATGGGGGTGGGAAGATAAAAAGGGGTGATAAATAAGAGAGAGAGAGAGAGAGAGAGAGAGAGAGAGAGAGAGAGAGAGAGAGAGAGAGAGAGAGAGAGAGAGAGAGAGAGAGAGTGTGAGTGAAGTACTGGATTGCCTTCTATTAGTAATATATATATATATATATATATATATATTTTATAATTAAGTTAACTAATATTTGTTTTTTGGAAAGATGAGTACGAGCTAAGGCAAAATAACTTTTGTAAAGAACATAAAGAGAAAGAAAGTATGTTGGAGCTAATTTTAATAAACGAGTTTGTTTAAATGTGGATGAATACGCTTAAGATTATGATTTTTTAATGTATATGAAAATTTTATAATTTAAAAAAAATGGAAAATACGGAAATTGAGGTAAATGTAATTGATGTAACTGGCGTGAATGAGTCAGCCATTATGAGCGGGCTGGAGATTCATTCGACTCCGAATGTAGCTCTAAATAGTAAATTAAACGAGTCAGATAATACAGATGACTCGGGAATTCAGTTAACCCCAACCTCAACTAGTAAAAATAAGGAATCTGATGACCATGTAATGAGTTTTTTGCAACAGCAGTTTGCAAAGTTCAATATAAAATTTGATGAAATAAAGAGCCACATAAATAAACGTTTTGATATTACTGATACTAAATTCAATGAACAAAACAGTAAATTGAACGAATTAAGGGGTGATATGAGTGTAAAATTTCATGAAATAAATACCAATATAGTAAAGCAGTTTAATGAACATTGTGATGAGTTCATCGAGTCACAAAAACAAAGTATTGATAAAATCAAAGTATGGAAAACAGATATAAGTAAGTGTAGAGAAAATGAAAATAACGAAGTAACAGACGGCAATATAAATAATGATGGTGGTACGAATAATAATCAGGTGAAAATTGACGAGGTAAGTAATAGTAATAACTATAAAAATGATAGTGAGATAGTGTCGAATATGAATAATAATAAAGATATAGCTGAAAATGGAGTATCCATGGGTGATACAATAAGTAATATTAATGATAATGAAAGTAGAAAGTTATTTGGGGTTGGTAATGGAGTGTTAGTGGGTGTTATTGAGTTAGAAAGGGAGTATGAAGAGAGTTTAAAGGTAGAGTGTGTACAAAGGGCAGATTTCCCCGGTGTAATAGGTGAAGTAGAAGCTTCACGTATGGTTAACAAGAACAAAGGTTTCTTGAAGGTGTTTTTGGTAGATGAGAGGTCTACAAATAAGTCCCCTGTGTATTATGATTTCCCTGGAAAAGCCAGGATGTGTTATAATAATGTTGTGTTGCCCTTTGTGTGGAATGAGAGAAAGAAAGTAAGATGTGGTTGTATAAGCAATTTGGGGAGAGTGAGAGAGATAGAGTTGTTCGAGTTAGAAAGAGATTATAAAGAGTCAATAGAGAGAATAAATACGAAAATAATGGATAGTTATAGTGTTAATAATAAAGACTTACCTTATGAAGTAAATAACACAGTAGCAGCTGATTATTTAGAGGATACTGATAATAAGTACTTACCTGGGTATAAAGTGGGTATACTGATAGCAGATGATGGCTATAATGATAACATGGTAAACTATTTAAGTGTGACAAAGATTACTAATGGAGATGGTAACATACCTAATGTAGACAGATTTTGATAGAATAATATGGAGTAATACGGGGGGTTATTATTCTGGTGTAATGGAACAATTTGAGAAATGGAAGGGTTATTATATTAATGGTAATAATATAATGTACTTAATTAAAAATGAATTGTGTATATATAAGATAAGATTATTGTTTGATGATGGAGGGTAAATAGTATTGTTCATGAACATTTAATTATGTGGGTGTGTAGTGGTTTTTGAAATGGATTGAATTAGGAAATGATTTATGGTAAACAATAACTGATAATAATGTGGATTGTATATACTTTTGTGTTGTTGTTAAATGTACTTATGGAGTAAGATGATGTTATTGTAATGATTAGGTAACAGAGAATATAACATGGTGCATGAAGTATACTCAACTTTAACGATTGACAGTCGGTCATTATTAATTTTGTTAAAGTAATTAAAGCAATTTGATAATTAAAGTAATTAGAATGTGTTTGATAAAATAGTTGAATTAATTTGAGATAAATTAATTAATTTAAAATGTTGTATAGAAGAATATTGGTAATAAATTTAAATGATTTTTCTGAGAGTTATACTTTATAATAAATAGTAAATAATTAAACATAAAAGGTGTTTATGCACTGAGATTACAGGCAGTATGGATTGTACAATAGGTTACATTGTGTGTATGTACACAGTATTTTGTGTAGTTAACGTTAATAATTCTGATTGAATTTATGATAATCATGGTAATTGATTGTTATTAATTGACATTAATGAAATTTGAGAATGGATTTAAATAATTTGAGCTGAGGTAATTAGTTTAACAGATGGAAATATGTGTAGGTAATAAGTTTGAATAATTTATTTTTTGATTTGAAGTGGATAATAAATGGTAGACAATTAAAATTTAAATGAGTAAAATGTCTAATAAAAAGTCAAAGTTGAAGTGATAATGCAAGATAAACGGTTAAAATGTTTAATCAACAGAAGTTGAAATTAAAAGTTGTGTAAGGTTAGTAAATTTCACTTCTTTGTGATGTTAGTAAATTCCGAGATGAAATGTTTTGTTAACCTTAGATTAGCAATGTTTATTTTGAGTCTAGGTTTTTGTGAAATATAAATGTTTATTTGATAAGGGTGTAATTAGGTATACATGTGAAACAAATGTTATATATTTTAAACACGTGATTCCCCATTTTCGGGTGGTCACGGAGTCACCGAACCCTGACTGTGGATTTGGATTATTGGTAACAAGGTGTGGGTAGGCTTATTGTACCCTAACCATACTTGTTATTATTTTCAAAATTGGTAACTTTAGAAATTAACAGGGGGTAAATCAGGGGAATCATAAACTTTGGAACAGCGGCTATCCATCGAATGGGATGGTAGACCGAGTACGGGCATGTAACTACATTTTAGTAAGATTACTGGTGTCCTCAGATACCAGTAAAGCCGAATATTTTATAAGGCCAAAGCAAGAATGGTGTACGCAGCGTCTACATCCTAAAAAACTTCAGTTCTTGTGAAAGCAAATGGGTGCTACAGTCCAACATCACAAAGCAATAGTGTGTGTGGAAAGGAGCTGGCCGTTACAAGCCAGGGGCATAGATATAGCATCTATGCAAGGAGGTAGATGCCTCACCTGGTTTACCCGGGAGGCTATTTACCCAATTGTAACTGGGGTAAGGGGGGAATATGATAAAATGATGTGGAAGGAGGAGTATAACTGAATGGTCAGTTAGGGATTATGTGATCGTAATCACGGTGAAATTGAGCTTGATTTGCTCTGATTATATATTGTGACGGCAGCGGTATGCGAACATCTGCTCTCCGGTACCAGTGGTGGACACAGCGAGCCAATCCAACAACGTGCTCGGAGCGAACCAACCAGCGATCCCGGTTAGTGCATAAAACCCGGGCCGGCAGAAAATTTTGAACACACTTCATTGCCACGCCATCGGACGCACTTCATCTCTTCTCCTCTCTCGGACGACGTCGAGGCAGAGTCAGCCGGAAGGAACAGCCGAAGAATAGAACCGCCGCCGTTCTTGCCTCTTCGCACTCCCGTTCCGCGCCAGCGATGGATTTCGCTGGGCCGGCAGCCGACTCTACAACCGATGCCGAAAGAAGAGGAGGACTGCAGTACGCCACGATCAGCGGGCGTAGCCGCCGAACATCTTAGCGCGGCACAACCAACATCAGCCTTCTCGCCGCAAGGTCCTTTTTAGGGCCACCAAAAACACTAGTGTACGATTGGCGCCATTTGTCATGCGGCAAGCCTTTTGTCCGGTGACAAGTGGCGCCCAACGTGGGGCAGCGATCATCTTGCGGATGCAAGATCCAGCCACGCCAGCGAGCTACCAGCCGGCACACCAATCAACATGGCGCCCAACAGACACCTCCACAACTTCTGGAGAAGAGCAGTAGGCTGGCACCCGGAGAGCATTCAAGACCCGGTGGAGTTGTGACGGCAGCGGTATGCGAACATCTGCTCTCCGGTACCAGCGGTGGACACAGCAAGCCAATCCAACAACATGCTCGGAGCGAACCAACCAGCGATCCCGGTTAGTGCATAAAACCCGGGCCAGCAGAAAATTTTGAACACACTTCATCGCCACGCCATCGGACGCACTTCATCTCTTCTCCTCTCTCGGACGACGTCGAGGCGGAGTCAGCCGGAAGGAACAGCCGAAGAATAGAACCGCCGCCGTTCTTGCGTCTTCGCACTCCCGTTCCGCGCCAGCGATGGATTTCGCTGGGCCGGCAACCGACTCTACAACCGATGCCGAAAGAAGAGGAGGACTGCAGTACGCCACGATCAGCGGGCGTAGCCGCCGAACATCTTAGCGCGGCACAACCAACATCAGCCTTCTCGCCACAAGGTCCTTTTTAGGGCCACCAAAAACACTAGTGTACGATTGGCACCATTTGTCATGCGGCAAGCCTTTTGTCCGGTGACAATATGTTGTTATTGTTGTGACTCAATTGCTGTTTTGTAATGGTTATGTATTGTGTTGTAAAAAGAAAATTGATTTTCGATGAAGATGGTTAAATTGTCATTAATGAACATTCAATTACGAGAATCAATGGTTTTAAAATACCGGACTTAATACTGTAACGATTTGTGGTTAACAAGAACATTTAATGATGTATATGGTAGATAATTTTGTATTTGGTTTACATGCGTTAAAGGTACTTAGAGTAAGGTTAGGTTGATATTATGGTAAGGTGTCAGCTGATATGATGTTGATACGTATATTGTATTTTGTGTGATCAATGTTTACAGTTATGAGGGAGTTGATAGCAATAATGTTTTAGTTTGAAGTGAATAATTAACAGTATGTAAATTAAATAATGAAAATTAAAGTAATGTAAAAGATAGGAATTTGGCAGTCAATTTGAAAGTTTGATTTGTAGGTTAAAAAATGATAAATGAATTTTATTATGAAAGTAAATAAATGCACGATGAAATTAAATGAATTGAAATGGTTTTGAATAATGTAACTGAAGTAACCTAGTGTTTTAATTATAGTGTAATTAAAATTTATGTGAGAAGTTTTAATTAATGAAAAATGTTTCCAAGGATGCAATTAAAGTAGGTAATGAATTAGAGATGGTAATTAACTTAAAGGATGTGAAACTTTGGTAACAAAGTCGAGAAACTTATTTTGGATTGAAGTGTATAATACATGATAAATAATTAAGCGTAAACGGTGTTTAATAGAATCTGCTATGATTGGGATGAGATATAAAATATCTCTAGGTTTTCAATGTTATATAACCTACGTTGGGGAATTCAATTTTTTTATTTTTTTTTTTTGGTTTTGTTGTTTCTAACCTAAATGATCAATATGTAATCTGTTTATGTTAAGTATATGTGTAGGCAAACCAAGAAAGGTAGATACAAAATAAGCAACCAGTACTTTGCTAAAGGCAATCCAGTACGTCTAAGAGGGAACTAAATCAGTTGAGGATCTGGTTTGGTATAAGGCCAATTTGACATTTTGTTTGAATTGTTACAGAGTCTGGTGATACTGTGGTGATGTGCCTGTTTGACTTTATGGTGTTGGGATCTCGACGAGGGAAGTCCAGTAAGATCATGCAGGTGCGGCCACAGTCACCGGACTAGGTGGGTAAGTTACCCATGATTTTAATAAGGATTTACGGGGTTCAATGGCGCCATATCCTCGCTGGTCCTCTTAGGTTTTTAGGCAATGAGAGTTTTTCTGTTTTGGCAGAAAACCTCTCATTGGGGGGGTATTGTACTGGGGCAAACCCAAGGGGTTTTTATTAATTTCATAAATTGTAAAAAATCAGTGTTAACCCACGCCGAGCAAAATTTTTGATCACCAAAGCTTGACTTTTTTGAACGCCCTATAGCCAGTCTGGTACCAGTCCAAGTGA
Organism: Magicicada septendecula; assembly: GCA_034769895.1. Classification (NCBI taxonomy): domain Eukaryota; kingdom Metazoa; phylum Arthropoda; class Insecta; order Hemiptera; family Cicadidae; genus Magicicada; species Magicicada septendecula. The sequence goes on from CM068375.1 coordinate 306,380,028, forward strand.
GGTGCGACGTAATTTGGAACATTGCAATGTGTACGAGCGCGCATGTGCCGCCTTTAGCAGAGTGAAAAGCATGTACCGGATTTCTTCACCGCCTTCTATGAGGTGACGAGAAAGGTGCGAGACGCTGCCAGCCAATGAAAAATCAAGTTGCCGGCTGCAGAGAGACGCTAGCCATTTTGAGACGCCCCAGTCGGCATCTAAGTTCGGAACCACGCAGATGCGTTAACGCGCGCGGTTTGGAAAAAACCTTACTCAAGAACAATGTAATCCGACCGGCCAAGAATAAAAGGTTATTTAGATTGTGTTATAAACAGTGGAGAGTAAATTAAACTAACATTCGGCAATAGCAGTTGGCGTCACTCACGTGAACCACGCGGTTCCATGTAATAGTGCTCGCGAGCCAAAATGTAATCAACCAACAAAATGTGTTTGTAATTATCTGGAAAGCATAGTATATTGTGAGATACCATCGGCAGCAAGACAGTGTTCAAATTAAAAAACCGATAAAACAACTTTCGGAACATTTAATCAAAACAGTGGCGGACAATGGGTGGCGTAGCCAGGGAGCACGTGCAGTAAGAGAACCCAATTTAAATATTTGGCCAAACAAGAAAGAATAATTTCATTTTAAATTTGTGAAAATTGTTGATTATAATAGGGGTGCGAAGATAAAAAGGGGTGACAAGTAAGAGAGAGAGAGAGAGAGAGAGAGAGAGAGAGAGAGAGAGAGAGAGAGAGAGAGAGAGAGAGAGAGAGAATTGCCTTCTATTAGAAATATATATATATATCTATTTTATAATTAAGTTAACTAATATTTGTTTTTTGGAAAGATGAGTATGAGCTAAGGCAAAATAACATTTGTAAAGAACATAAAGACAAAGAAAGTATGTTGGAGCTAATTTTAATAAACGAGTTTGTTTAAATGTGGTAAATGAGAGTTGAGAATTATTATGCAATAAAACCCAATAACCACTCTTACAGGTCACGAGTTCGTATATAGGATCATGGACCCATGTGAAGGTAAGAACTATAAGTAAATGTGGGAAGTTGAGTTTTTGGGTGGTTTTATGTTTTTAAATATTTATTAATAATTGAAAAGTTACATATGTACAACAGAAGATAACTTTCTGGACATTGGAACATCTACAATATCTTTTATTTACTTTCATTTTTAATCATAAGTGTAATGTTACAGCTGTAACTCTCTGCCTGCTCTTTAAAACACTGACCACACAAACCAATGTGGTCAATACAGAACCATAAAAAATAACAATCATAGAATCAAATTTAATAAGTTGAATGGTTCCACTGACAAGTTCTAAATTATTTTTTTATCAGATACTGTTAAGACAATTAAAAACCAACTAAAACCATGAGGGAACAAGTCAGCAAATGATACAATGTTTAATGGTCTATCATTTAGGCATGGTGATTACTAACCTAGACTAGACTAATGACTACCAGCAAATCCAGTGCTTTACTGAAGAGGAGGGGATAAAAATATATTAAGTGTAGTGAGGAAAAACCACATATTCACAGCTTTAGATTCTAATACAAATATTGTCAACCACAGTCTGATTTAACATGAATTATGTTTGAATTAAAATTTTTAAATGATTTCTAATGGTAATCATTTTTCTGAAATAGTATATTTTCCTTTATGCAGGCCTTTTAGCTGCTATTCCCTTAAACTGGTCCCATCACTCTTTTGGAAGACGTTTATTTCTATTGACTACATTACTTAGATTTCTTCTAAGAATTCTGAATAGCGGAAGCTTATAAACTGTTTAAAATATAAAATATAACGTCACTGAAAATATTCTAAAATAATGAGAAAAATTTTGTAAGTATTATGCATAGATACAAAATTATAAAAATCTATATCTGTGTGTATGGATGTGACAAGTTTGAAGAAATCTGAAAATTCAATTACTTTATATGCCGCACAAAAACATATATATGCAATGTAATACCCCATGATAATAGCTGTTTTTGGTATCACAATTATTTGATAAAATACACAGCAAGTTAAAAATTAATTTTACCAAAGTCAGGAATTAAAGGGTTCTCTTTGATCCACTGTTACACGCTGTAACGTAGGGCAACTTTTCAACCAATCTGAGTAAGCAAACTTGACGCAGAATACCACAAAAACATAAAAACATTTACTGCATGAGTTACCGAGACTTACGGTTTTCCTCCTGGAATATTAAGTCCATTTGCGCTAGCTACCGGTGCTCTGGGGTGAGGATGTCCATCAAAAGCCATCTGAAATATCCAGTCCTTTAACGTTTAATAACATACATGATCATCAGCATTTTAAATTATCTTAAATTCTAATATATCCTGTTTGAACACAGCCATGATGTGTGAAAGACGTATATTACAGTACTCACCATATTTGGTCGTGCATATGGTGAAGCAGCACCAAAAGGATCATTAACGTTCCTAGTAAGTGCATATGGGGATGGATTTGGAGGATGCATAGATGGTGGCACAGGAGGTACTTTTACTCCACTTGAACTTGGTAAAGTTGGTGTACTTGATTTTGAAACTGGTGTTGGTGGCTTGTCCATCTGAAAAACATAAAATTATATAACGGAATCTATGTACAGTTTCCAAGCATCATGAAAGGAAAAAGAAAGTACAGTAAAATTGAAAGTTAAGGGCATATGCGCAGAAACCAATTTATGGATGGACGAGTCCACTTTGAAATTGTGAATGGCGGGAGGGTAACGAAGAATCATCTGGTATGCAAGTGATGGTGTTGCCAACTTGTGTGTGATGTTTTTGTAACAGTACATTGTTAGTTACTGTATGGTGTACTATCTCAGTCTTGCATTTGTTATTATTATTTCAATTTATTATTAATTGTATCGTTGTTTTACAGTCACTCATTTTTATTAGTTATTTAATTTTTTAGTTAATTTCTATTGGTAGTTTTTACTCTGTAATTACGTATTATCATAATTATTTGTGTTATCATCCAGTAACGAGATTTGTTAAAATGGATACTTCTCCTTTAACTAGCAAAGACAGGAAAGTTATTCATAGTTAAGCATGGGAAGTAATAATAAACAGTTATTTGTTGGCCAGGATTAAAAAGAATCTTGCAATTAAATTAATACGAAGAACGCGTTCCTGTATGTAATGATAAAACTGTAGAGATAGTCGAGTGTAATTAAGAAGTGGAAGTGTACAGTATGCAAATTCCATTGCGATAAGAACGGTCAGAAAGGCTGTAGTTTTTTACGTCTCAGCAGTGCACAATGGCCGAACCAAACAACACTCAGATATGTTTATAAAACATTCTGATATTACAGCAACAAATTCCGATACGTGTGAACAGTAATAATAATAATAATTATTATTATTTGATTTATGTCGGAAACAATAAATGTATAATTGTTTTTTTAAAGCCAGCTGTGTAACTGTAGGCATGCACGCACACACACACACACACACACACACACACACACACACACACACACACACACACACACACACACACACACACACACAGATTCGTGGTGACACATTTACAAACAAACCTTAACAGGCGGGCGAGTTTTTGTTACTATTAGAAATTATATTCATAGGTTGGCTCCACCTTCGCTGATAACAACAATTCTCTTCTCACATCTCACAGCGACTCCACATCGCCTTTCCCCTCTGACCATAAGCGTTTCGCGCATTTCCATGCCCTTAACTTTCAATTTTGCTATACATAGGTGTATGACTAAAATGTATTCAGTCTAACAGGACTGTCACCACTTAAGGTGAAGATGATTTTATTATGATTGTGAATTTATTCCAAAACACGATGTTTTAATACTTTTTATTTTATACAAGGATTTACAGTAGAGTCTCGTTTATCCGACATTCCGTATTATCCGACGTCCCACCGCAAAAAAACAACAAAAAACGCATTAATTGGCAACAAGAACTGCAAGTTGGAAGTGTGAGCATAGTATATTTTTTGTTGCTCCCGACTCTACCACAGATAATTAGTTACCCCGACTGTACAGTCTACACTATGACTCATGTGTCTGTCATTCGCCCCACCCTCACTCACTCACTGTCACAACTCACTACTCAGTGCAGTGCAGTTTATCGTTGTATGCAGATCGGTTTATCATCTGTTACATGCATATGTATCTGTGTGTGTTAATTTGACAAACGTTGTTGTGTTGTTTAAAAGTTGAAATTTACGCAAGCATGGCGACGAAAAGAAAGAAAGTTGTCGTATCTATGGAACAAAAACTTGAGGCAATCAAGAGACTGGACAAGGGAGAGACCTTGCAGAAGGTAGCTGATGACTTTGGCGTTGGACGGGTAACAGTAGGAGACTGGAAAAAAAAAACGAATAGAAATAGAAAAATGGTGTGCATCAAGAGTTACGGAGGGTGCATTAAAAGAAAGAAAAACTGAAAAAATGTGACTATGAAAAAGTTAGTGAAGCTATGTATGTTTGGTTTACACAGTTCAGGGACAAAGGTGTGCCTATTTCAGGGCCTATTTTATAGCAAAAATCATTGCATTTTCATAATGAATTCAATGAAGGGGACCCAGATTTCACAGCAAGTGTCGGTTGGCTCAACCGATGGAAGAAATGCTACGGTATCCATCAGTTAAGTGTTTGTGGTGAAAAACTATCATCGAATTTTGAAGAAATGGAAGCATTCAAGAAAAGATTTCAGGAATTTATTGAAACTGAAAGCCTAACGGGTGATCAGAAATTTAACTGTGATGAGTCAGGGCCTTAATTACAAAATGTTACCTAGTAAGAGTCTTGCAGCCAGAACTGAAGCGGCAGCCCCTGGCTACAAGCGTAGTAAGGAAAGGCTGACAATTTTAGCATGCAGCAATGCTACAGTAAACCTCAAAATGGACCTTGCAATGATTCGAAAGTCCAAAAATCCTAGAGCCTTTAAAAGAGTTTCAAAAAACGCTCTTCCTGTAAAATACTACAGTCAGAAAAGCGCATGGATGAGCAGTGAAATTTTCAAAGACTGGATTTTAAGGAATTCATTCCTTCAACAGAGAAGGTTTTGAAAGAAAATAATTTACCCAGAAAAGCAGTTTTGTTGGTAGATAATGCTCCAACGCACCCTGATGCAGAGGAGCTTCAAGATGGTGACATTAAGGCAATGTTTCTGCCCCCAATGTAACCGCCATATGCCAACCTACGGATCAGGGCATTTTGGAAACGATAAAAAGGAACTATCGCAGGAAGCTACTGTCCACAGTGATAGAAGAAATTGAAGAAGGACAAGACAGGATTGAAAAATTGAAACGCATCAATGTAAAGGATGTTGCTTATTGGGTTGCAAGGGCCTGGGCTGACGTAAGGGCTCCAACAATTGCCAAATCTTGGAAGAAGCTGCTAGGCGATGATGAAAGTATGGAAACGGAAAGCACAGATGAAACCGAAGAAACCATTCTACCTTTAGTGCAACGTATCCCTGGATGTGAGGATGCATCTTTGCAAGAAATCGAAAGTTGGATGAAGGATGATGATCAGTATGTAACTGATGGAGAAATTGTCGCTCTTGTCAATTGCGATGACAACAAAATTGAAGATCAAGATCAAGCACCAACTGTTGAGCCTCTCACAATTTCACATAACGACGGAGTTAAGGCTCTAGAAACTGCAATTAAATACATTGAGCAACAAGAAGAAGCTACAGGAATCGACATAATGATGCTGCAAAGATGGCGAGACTTGGCAGCGAAGAAACGGCACTCGTCAGGAAAGCAGACTACGATCAAAAATTTCTTTAAATCATCACAGGACTGAACTTTTTAAGTGTATTTAACTTCAGACAATTCTGTAACTGTAAGTTCATTTTTTCTGTTGTTTTGTTGTAAAACATGATTATTAGGTTCGTAATATGTAAAATTATAACATAGTTTGAAATTATAACATAGTTTGACATTTAATAGGTTTTTTCTCTTAACACCTCCCTATTATCTGACATTTTCGCTTATCCGATGTTCTGCCGGCCCGTTTATGTCGGATAAGCGAGACTCTACTGTACTTGTTTGCTACACAAATCATGGTAGTCAGAATACACAGTAGGGATCACGAGTTGGATGCGCAGTAGACTGGTGCCACTGTTACATCATGTATACCCAATACTAACTTTTGTCCAATTTAATTGGCTAGTGATTGCCACATAATACCGTATTGCATACCACTGTTATTGTTCTTGACACATTTTCAATTTTTATTATACGATATATTAAAATCCCATGTTCTGCCATTGTGGTGGATTTTTATTATATGATACGTTATGACAATGTGAATTTGTGTTTTATGATATGTTAAAAATCCCATGTTATGCCATTGGGTGGACTATATAATCACACTGACAGTGAGATGTGTGTGTACGCACATGTGTGTTTTACTTACATAGCAAAAAATGTCAGTTGTCAATGAAATGTAAATTAGCAAACACAAAAATAAAATAAACAAGTACTCACTTAAAAAACTTAATATAAAAATAAATGTACATATATATATATATATATATATATATATACACAATTTAAAATTTACTACTAGTTTTCAATCAAAACATATTATTTTTCTTACTTGGAACATGTTTTGGGCATCAAATAGTTTGCCCATCCTCATCCATCTTAGTTTTTAGTCTTGTAGAATACTTGTGTCCAGGTTGGTTGATGCTATACCTTCCTGTTAGCTTTTGGTAGTGTGTGTTACTGTGTGTGGATGAGATATACAGTACATATATTACTGTTTTTGGAGTGTTTCCAATGTTAAGTGTATGAAAATTGTGTCATGTTTTGTGTTAATTTGTATTTTTTCAGGTATTAGTTTCATATTTATATATTTGTAAATTTTCCCATGTATTCATTAGTCTGTTTTTTTGTGGTATGTGTTATCAGTATCACGTTGGGAATTTGTGTCCTGTATTTACTGCATGTGTGGCCAAATTGTGTTTATAAATGTTTGGTTTTTGTATGGTCTGTGGAACATCTATTGGAGTCCTGGCACTGAGTTTTGTATATTCCATTGTTTATTGTATTATCTTATTACCTGACCGAGTCAACAAAACATGCAGGAAAAATGTGAACTAACTGAGTTCAGAGACAAATGCGCAAGCGCGTCTCACCCAACCAAGCAGTTTACAGTCATACTCAAAAGTTTGTCATTTGAATGTATGTACTCCCAGCAGTGAATATCGTGAGGTCTAATATTTGCGCGTGTTCGTGTTACAGAATTTGTCATTTGTATTTATATTTACTAATTGTGAGTATCATTGATCTGCGGTATAATTAATATTTGTGTGTGTGTTCGTGTTACAGAGTTTGTCATTTGAATTTATATGTACTAACTGAGAGTATCGTAGCATTGATCTGCGGTATAATTAATATTTGTGTGTGTGTTCGTGTTACAGAGTGTGCTGAAGTATCAGTAATAGGTAATTCATTATTTCCTACTATAGAACACTTATTTGTAAATTAAATACTAAATAGAATAATACAGTGATAACTTTAAAGAATAATTAAATTTCTCTATAGACTCATTAATTACATATTTTAATCCAATTTTAATTATTTCAAAAATCTAAGTACCTTACTCAATAAAAATAAAACAAAAAAGCAAACCAAAAATGGTTTAACTTTTAATCAGTTAATTTTGTTTTAACTTTAATCAGTTAGTTAGTAACTATTAACTGTAACTTTAACTTAGTTTGTTTGGACAGTAACTTTAACTTTGATCAGTTAACAATTATTATGATCTTTCCCAAGTCTGTTTATAACGTGATATCGTGTTTATAACGTGATACACACAATATCATGTTAGAAACTTGCTAATTGAATAGAAATTAAATTCACTTGTTCCACATAATTTCACTCATTTATAGAACTACTATTTGTAATAGCAAAACCTATCTCTACCAGCTAACGATTCATGTTGTAATTCGAAAAAATCATGAGCAAAAGTAACATAAATTTATACATGTATGAAGGGTACAAAAAAAATTAAACAATGAATAGCCTTATTGACATATTAAGCTCCAAACTGAAGTAACAATAATCCATTTATGTTTATCAACAACAGAGACACAACTAGTTATGGTTTACAGGTCAATACCTAATTGAAATTGTGGAGTTTATTGCTCATATTGTTTATGTTTATGGTCAAAGTAATTTAATAATTTTTGAAACGGTGTAGAATAACAATTTTGACACCATATGCGTACAGTTTAAGTATTATAATGCTCTAACTTTAATTTTTGCACGAGTAAATTATCTAGTCGCGTATGAGTAGTTTTACTTTGACTGTACAAACGTCAACCAGCGTAGGGGAACATACTGAACCCCCACACAACTGGCAGTGGCAGTGCTGCTACGCTTCCCCTCTCCAGATTCTATGTTAACAGAGCCATGTAGTAGTTCTATGAGTTATTTAGTTTTTTTTAATATTATTTTTGTTTGTTTTGTAAGCTATTTCAATGTCTGTATTTTTAAATAGTTTTGTAAGTTTTGTCATCCTGTTGTTTATGTAAGTGAATGTAGCTCACTTTTTAATATTGTTGTTATTATTATTACTATTAATATGTGATTCATTCTGATAATTTCTTAAAATGTTTTGTCTTTATTTCATATTTTTTTTTATTTTCTATTATGGGTATCATGTTTTTACTGTACCCATTTTCTTCACCAATTTGATAAATTGTACTTCTTTATTTATTTATTTCGTGTATGTTTAAGGTATTTTAAGCGGCACATCCATTAACAAGTAAAACTGGCAAGGAAATGTGTGAAGCCTTGACAAGGTTTGCCAAGCCTTGAACAGGCTGGTACAGCCTTGACAAGGCTCAACAAGTCTCGAACAGGCTCGGCACATTTCCTTGCAAATTTCCTTGAAACTGCCCATCCATTTACAAGTAAATTTTGCAGTGATCCAGTCGTTGTTTTTAATATGCCTCACGTTCAAAACTGTCAAATAGCCTGTTTTACTATAATTTTGGCAAAGTGTTTGAACGCAAAAATAAGACACAGGTTTTGGTCGCAAAGTTGGTTTTTGCAAAGGAACTTATACAGTCACGTAAATTTATTAGATGAATTCCGATTAAATGATGCAGACAGTTACCGAAACCACCTTCATATGTATGAAGTCCCATTACATAATAAACAAATAATACACAGTAAATAAATACACAATAACACACAATAGACAAACCAATACCTACAAAACAAACTGTACGAGTTGTAAATAGCACCAGCGTATGTGACCTTGATGGACCGTCTGTAGTGTACAGCACATGCGCCAGAAAAAACTGACATGACTTGCAGTGAAAACTTCCAAACAGTTTGAATGCCGCAAGGATCCTTGTCGCAAGCATTTTCTTGGCCTTGCCATGCCATGCTGTGCCCATCCACTGTAAAAACTGACAAGGATCCTTGTGGAGGCTTGCGAAGAAATTGGTCGTGACTTGTCGAGACTTGACAAGGAAATTGCTCAAGACTTGCCAGTCTGAAACTTGCAAGGAAAACTGTAAGTGGTTGGGCCGCTTTAGACATTCTGTTGATGAGTGAGTAGAAAGCTGTTATTTAATGTTATGGTGGGTAGTTGGAATGGTGATGTTAGTGGAGGTTGTTTTTTTGTGTATATTGGATATTGTAGCTGGTTATGTTTTTTGTAATGGTTATGTCTAAATAGTTGATTTTGTTATGATTTTCTTTTCTTCTGTGAATTGTTTGTACGGGTATACACTGTTGAGCTGTTTTACTGTTTTATCTGCATTTATGTTTTTGTTGTTAGAAATATATGATTCATCTACAGATCTTATCCATAATCCATTTGGATCAAATTTTCATTTTGTTTCTTAAGACCAAAATACCTCCCCCCCCCCAAAAAAAAAAAACAGCTTCCGACTAATGATAAACCAAAATTACTTTTATTTCAATAATAAAATTTATTAACAACAATGGCAATGGGATCTCCGTTATCGAGTATAAAAGCTGAAATATTCTTACAACACATTAAACCAAAATACAAAACATTATAAATTCATTTGATCCAGGCAGAAAAGCAAAATGTTCACAGAGAAATACAGATTCTTCTATAGTCATCACCAAATGTGAGACAGACTGTATGCAAATACATGCAAAAGAGATATGCAAAATGAAACACAGGATCATTGTTTAGTGTGGCGAAGTGTCTACAGAATTAGAGTCCACTTACATTTATCATTTATTGGAAGGTTCATTTTCACCAAGCTAACAGCAAGCTCTCTTAAAAGAGAGATGCTCTAATTGATTGTCTGACGATGGTGTATACCACCGTACAAAACATTTGGTTTTGAGAGAGATGTGTTCTCTCCCTCCATCAAACAGCATTTTAGGGAATTTGCTGTTTGATTAGGATTTATTGAGTTGAGTGTTAACATTGTAAAAACACAAGCAAATTTCACAAATTTTAAGAGATATGTACTTAGTTTCAGTAAGATGAAAGTTAATCAATGAAAGATCAAGACAATGATATTTGTCTTGATTGGACAGAAGAAGTTATTTAAGCAATGTCCAAGTCATGGTAATAAAATGTTTTACTACCAACTTTGTCACTACTTATTGCCACACTGCTAAATACTTTGTTCTTGATGAGGCCTTTTGGTGCCTCCACCATCTTCAGGTCTTAAACAACATTCCAGTTTTGTTAGTTTTATTAGCAGCCATCTTAACACCAACTTTGTCACTACTTATTGCCACACTGCTAAATACTTCGTTCTTGACGAGGGCTTTTGGTGTCTCCATCGAGCTATATGGTGGAGACACCGAAAGGCCTCATCAAGAATGAAGTATTTAGTAGTGTGGCAATAAGTAGTGATAAAGTTGATGTTAAGATGGCTGCTAATAAAACTAACAAAACTTAAAATGTTTTACTACAAAATGGATGCAATCTATTTAGTATAACTTTGGTACTTTGGTATAACTGTGACTAAGCAACTACATATGGAAACCATTCAGGTTTTTGAAAACCCTGGAATTTGAGTGAGAGCATTTGTCTGCAAAATGGAACCTTGAAACAGAAAACAAATGACTGATTTGAGTACCTTATGGATTAACTTGTTCCTGAAAAATCCATTCAGTGAAAATCAAAATATATGGGTTTTGTGGTGTACCACATACTTTAAAGCTACTACGGAACCATCTACTTCATGAGCTATATACAAGAATGTGAAAAAATTGTGACAAATGACGTGTTTATAAAATTAATTTTAACATTAAGCAATGGAAAAGACTTACAGTATGTGCATAAATTATCTATGAAGTATATTCTTGTAGTAGAGACTGAGATGCAAAATGTGAGGAAAGCTGCTGAATCATTTTCCCTGACTACTGAAAAAGCAGTATGCTATAATTGCCCAAACATCAGTTATGTAGGAAAAACTATAATAATTGTAAACAATGTATTTGACATACTAAACTCTCAAATCCTGCTGTGTGGAACCTACAAGGTGGAAAGTGCTTACGGCAACTGAATACAAGAGCAGGATGATGCTCTAAAATAACTATATACCAACTTACCCTCGCCATGAGAGTAATTGAAAAACAATGAACAACTTCTACCTTTACAAACAAGGTTATATATCCTTCGTGGGCTGTTTAAAGATTTAAAATCTGAAAATTAAGGTATATAGATGTGACCAGGACACTTTTCAGAACTACTTTTCTCAGATTTAAGGAGCAGGGCAATTTTATGACCACCCTCTGCCTACCACTGTATTGCAGAGAAATAAGTCATCTATGTTAAATCATAATGGTGGCAAAGTGATTAAAAGTAAAAAACTGTTTCCATCAGTATTGTAGTAGGCATATTCATAGATTCTATCACAGATATGTGGGACCTATAAATAATACCATCTCAAGACAGCTAGGCAGAGAGATATTACTAAGAAGAGATACTATGTGCTAGTTTGACTTCACTTAGTTAGTTAGTTCACTTAGTTAGACTAAGTGATTATCTAGAACTCAAGAGATTGTTTGCTTGTGGTGGGAATAAATACACCACTTCATTATGGTTACTCTAATGGAAACAATAAAAAAATAATATGATGTAGGGGATGTAACAGTGAAAGTAATATGGTCTTAATGTTTTGAGTAAATTTGGATTTTCAAAATGTGTTTGTATCTTATTTACACATTTTAGAAACTTATGGTTTAATTAATATATTACAAAAATAAAATGAAAAAACACTAAAGTGAGGGAATTTATGAAATTATGAAAACTGATCTTTACCCAAGAATGATACATTGCTAAAAAATAAGAGGTATCATGAAGTCAAGATTTAGTTAAATTTAAGATATGCATTCGAAGTGATCATTGTTACAGTCACCACTACCTCTTTGGATCAACACTTTCAAGCCAGGATCTTAAAATGGGTGTACTTCGCCCATGCTAAAATGCTGTAGCTTCTACACCATCCACCATAAAAGTAGCTTCTACCATAAAAGTATGGTATCTTTCTAAAGATATAAATGCCCTGTTTAAATGTTATGTACTGTATATATGTAGTATATAAATGTTACTTCTCAGAATATCGATGTTTTGGGAAAAATAAAAAATTGGTTGAGACACATCTAGCAAACTAAAAACTTATGATGTTATTATTATTAATTATAAATGCATTAAACAACTGTTACTTAATTTTTCTAATACAATCACTTTTATAAATTTACATTTTTTTTTTCAGTTATAAATATATCACTACTGACTCAGATCACTAATTTTTCATTGGTAAAAAATGATAAACTTTTACCTGATAGCCTAAATCAGTTTTTGCTACTGTTTTTTTTTTCGTTTTATTGAAATAATTTAAAACATGTTGCTAAACACAATGGAATTTAACATATAACACACACTGAGTTTTCATCAGCTGTTGTTACAAAAATGAATGCCAACACAATCTAGCTGATGATTTAAAAAAAAAGCTTCAAATAAATATTTATGCATGTAGTACTAAATACAGGATATCAATTGATATCCATTGGCATTCTCAGAGGTTTTCAAAGGACGTCAGATGAATTTTTTTAGAATAAAAGATTTTTTTATTAATTTGCATGTGACTTTTTCATTAAGTTGCATGTGACTTAATAAGTAACAAAATATAATTACTGAATATAAGTCAGAAATTTCTTTAAATGAAACTGACATTTGGTGAAAAATCAATGTTAATCCCCTCCCCACCAAAAACTTACATCTTTACTTTTCAATGATGGTGTACTTCTGTTGGAACTACATGAACCACTTCTGCTTCCTGGCCGTTCCATTTTAACACCACCACTAACCTTATCCGAACCATTTTCTCGGATTTCACCACCTAAATGCTCTCCATTGTGGTGTGGTGAGGATGCCTCCTAAAAAAATCAAATTTTACGTTCAGAAGGCAAAAACAATTTGCTGATAAAAAAAATATAAATTATGTTTTTACTAAAATCTTCCCTTATGTACATACGTAAGAGCCTTTCTCCCCCCACATGCAAATTCATGTGCGCAAACGCACGTACGCACACACACACACACACACACACACACACACACACACACACACACACACACACACACTTCAATAGGGGTAACAAAAAACAGCATGACGATGAAAGTTTGTACATACCTCATTAGCGACATCGACTACCAATTCTTGGTCACTCTTCTCACCATCACTGTCCTATAATAAAAAATTGTATTAATGATAATTCTTCGACTTTTGTGAGCCAAACAGTGAATTTTGCTGTTTTTCTCTGAAACGTTTTTTACACAGTTTTGGCAGGTACACCTCTGTCAGGTTCATGCCGATTCCTCTTTAATAGGACCATTTTAAGACGTAATCTATCATAAGATCAGCCTTGACAAAAAATCATTCCATCCAACGGCACTGAAAAGGAAACAGCCTGAAAATGTCTTTACAGGCAGAGATGTAAGCCTATCTGCTGAAATATTATAGAAACCACTTTTGTAGAAAACAGCAAGATTCAATCTGCCACTCAACCTCAAAACAGGATACATCAAATTAAATTAATATTTACAACCTGCATAAAACAACTTAAAAAAAAGGTAAGCGCTTGCCAAATTATAGTTATGTCCAAAACAGAGAATAACGCGAAAACTATATAAACTGAAATAGATGGTCCATTTCTGTAATAACAAAGTATGTTAGAAAACAAGATTAAAGAAAAGTAAGTTTGAGACAATAAAGGAAAGAGACAAAACATATATAAAGTAACTACCAACAGGCTAATACAGCTTTCCACATGCACAACGGCAAAAAACAACTGTGGACATACAACATATGAATTTTCTAGAAAAGTTTTATAAATATAATATTACATAATGCTGGCTTAAATACTTAATGAAATTTGTGACAAAATCGATTTGGATCAAATTTTCATTTTGTTTCTTTAGATCCAATACACCCAATACATAACCGAAATAAAAAGCAGCCTCCAACTAATACTAAGCCAAAGTTACTTTTAATTCAATAATAAAATTTATCGACAACAATGGCAATGGGATCTCCATTATCAAGCTGAAATATTTTTACAACACATTAACGCCAAAATACACAAAATTATAAATCATTTGACCCAGGCAGAAAAGTAAAATGTTCATAAATACAGATTCTTCTATAGTCATCAACAAACAGTGAGACAGACTGTATCATATAAATACATGATACAAATACTAAGTACCTACAAACTACATCTAGGTAAAAAGTACTATTTACATTATTTACAAAATATTTGGAACAGAATTACTTTGAAAAGTTGTTGCTACAAAACACTCTGAGGCACAACATTCTTTGTTACCAAAACTTATGAAAACATTAATTGTAATGACTGTGAATCCTAGACACCACACTTTAGTTGAGAGTCTTATTTTTAAGCTCTCCCTGGTTAAACCCAACAAGGCTGAAATTCTTAAATCTGTGTTTTGAGTCTTCTGTTAATGACAATAAAATTTTTAAAATACCCTGTTTGTTAACTTTAACACTAATTGCAAAACACTTTCTTTCAATAACAATTTCTGCCAATAATATCACCAGATTCTGGTAAGCCATTAAATATGCATTGAACTGGGTACGTCATAAAACAACTGGATAGACACATGTAAAACATTGTTCATTTCAAGTGTGAAACTGGTCACTTCATCCATTCATGTAAACAGACTTATATACTTTGTAAAAGAATATTTAAAGTTATAACAGTATATCTACATGTATAAAGGTATGATTCTGCCCAATTGTGTACATAAACTTGTCTATATTTATTAAATGACCCAACTGATTTAAATTATGTTATTTGGTAACGTTAGTTAAGCCTTACGTTTTGTTTGAGGTTTCGTGTTGGTATAAATCATGAAAGTAGCAAACAAGCAATTTTGAATGTCTGTGTAACACAGCAAATGAACAACAATGCTGTTTTGGGATAATTATTTAGTCACACATTTTGTTTGTACATTAACCTACAGTATCACTTCATATCTTACTAATACTGTTCAATACTTTTGTGTATACCAGTACTTAAAATTACACTCAATCCCTGTAAATACAAGACAATCCCTCGTAAATGGTTAGTTCAGACAGTGTAATCAAATGTTAATTACTGTAACTTTCAGATCCATAAAATTCCGTTGCACAGTAAAGAAAATTATTACATTTTACTAATAATAAAATAGAAATAGATTAAAAATAAAACAGAACAAGGACCCAATGATGCATGGTATACATGGAAAACAGCTAAAGAAAAGAAGATATTTTTATAGTGTTTATCGACCAGAATTTCTAACTTTGTTATATTTAAAAGCAATGCACAATATGATCATTGCCTGATACATGAACTTGCAATACCTAAATTATTCATAAAATTTTACTTATGTGGACATCCACACTAACTGTGCATGATGAATTAGTTAAATCATTAAAGAGTAAATTACTTTACTTATATGTTCTCTCTCTCTCTCTCTCTCTCTCTCTCTCTCTCTCTCTCTCTCTCTCTCTCTCTCTCTCTCTCTCTCTCTCTCTCTCTCTCTCTCTCTCTCACACACACACACACACACACACACACACACACAGTATTATGTTTCACCCCTATCACTCAGGAAGCTAACCCGCTACAATCAATAATGTCCACTTACATGGCTGTGAATTATTCCTTGTATCCCTTGTGCTTGCTTGTTTGA
The DNA here is from genome assembly GCA_034769895.1 of Magicicada septendecula. Lineage (NCBI taxonomy): Eukaryota > Metazoa > Arthropoda > Insecta > Hemiptera > Cicadidae > Magicicada > Magicicada septendecula. The sequence goes on from CM068375.1 coordinate 306,396,244, forward strand.
ACGAACGAACGAACACACACACACACACAAACACACACACACACACACACACACACACACACATCCCTATTGTGAGATAATAATTTAAAAAGATGGAAAGTAAGACGGCTTTCTTACATGATAATTTAATAGCCTCTGGTGAGCTCGAAAGCAGCAGCATGCAGAATTGCTAATCAGACATAAATAATATAAAAAAATGACTTACCGTATCTCACGACTGGGTGATCCTGACACTCAAGGCAGGATAGACTGGTTGGGAAAAGGATGGGTGAAATGCATGGATTTCTACCTGCCTAGAAGTCCCGACTCGTGGACGTTGACACTCAAAAGACTTCAAGATAATTTAGGTCACCCCCACCTCTAAGGGCCACGACGACAAGTGCTCAAACAATTCCACCCAGGGCTCCTGACTGAGAAACGAAGAGACCTTGGTTTCCAAGGCAACATCTTGCACGTCGTGATTCGGGTGATAATTAATAGGGGGCCAGCGCAGAGCACCAAGCTTTAACCAATCTGGCCCTGACCACCACAATGTCGACGACCGGAGGCTGGAGAGTGACGTGCCTCTAGACGCTAAATCAGCGGGGTTAGAAACACCATGAACATGACGCCAAGATTTAGTATCGGTCCACTCGGTAATGGCAGCCACCCGATTAGCAATAAACGTCTTCAATTTAAAAGTAGGCATATTCAGCCAATCCAAGACAATCGTCGAGTCCGTCCATAAGAAAACTTGACTCAATTGAATACATGATGAGAGTAAGCCAACATAATGACGAACAACTTTGGCTAAAAGATAAGCTCCCAACAACTCCAAACGTGGGATTGATAAAGTTTTAAGAGGTGCCACTTTAGTTTTAGACGACACCAACGAAACCACCGGAGGACCAGAGTCAGTATAAATGGACAGATAGAGGACGGCCGCGTAACCCAACTGGGAAGCATCACAGAAACCATGCAATATTACCCTTTCAATATGCCCACCTTTAGGGAAGAATGGCCGGGAAATAGTAATTACCAGATGATTCAAAGAGGACAGGAATTGACTCCAATAATCATTTAAGTCATCACTTAGAGGAGCATCCCAGTCCAAGCCCTCAGCCCAGAGTTTTTGGAAAAAAGCCTTGGCCCTGAAAATCACTGGCGAAAGCCAACCACATGGGTCAAATAATTGTGCCATCTGAGATAACACGACACGTTTGGTAAATTGAACCTGAGCATTGCTGCAACAGGCCAAAGGAGGAAATGAGAAGCAATCGGTGGAATGGTCCCAACTTAAACCCAGAATATCCTTATCCTTAGCAACGACGGAATCACTTGGAGCGGCTGATTCAGGTAGGCAGTCGGGTTGATTAGTGCACCATTTTTTCAAATTGAACCCTCCTGAAGACAACAACAGAATTAATTCCCGTTGTAGTTTGCAAAGCTCTGATTTTGAATCAGCGCCAGCAGCAATATCATCCACAAAAATATTACGGCTAAGTACCGCCGCTCCCGCAGGAAAATTAACTGCCTCATCCTGAGCCAGCCGCTGCAAGGTTCGCAACGCCTGAAAGGGGGCGCAAGCCAGCCCGTAAGTAACGGTACGCAAAGCGAAAACCCTTAGTGGGGCGGTAACCTCCTCACGCCATAAAATACACAGGTACGCCGAGTCATCAGGATGCATAGCAATTTGGCGGTACATCTGTTCGATGTCGCATGTAAAAACATGGCTAAACCGCTGAAACAAAGTCAAAACGTCGGACAGTAAGGTCTGCAACTTAGGGCCGACACATAACACATCATTTAAGGAAATCCCAGAGGACGTCTTCATACTGGCGTCAAACACCACCCTTATTTTAGAAGTATCACCTCTAACTTTAAAGATACCATGATGAGGAATGAAATATTTTGGAAAATTGGGGTCAGACACCAATGACATATGCCCCTGAGTGACATAATCTGTTATAAATTGTACATACTGGCTCTTAAACTGACTGTTCGCCGCAAATTTCCTCTCTAACGCAAAAAACCGAGACATGGCTCCCTTAAGGGAATTTCCCAAAATGTGAGAAGAGTTTTTGAAGAACGGCAAGTGCACCTGGTAACGACCCGACGGCAACCGACTTGTTGACTCCATGTAAAACCTTTCAGCAAAGTGATCCTCTTCCGATAATTGGTGGGGTACAGCTGGAGGCTCTTCGACCTCCCAAAAACGATTAACTTGCTCAAGTAGGTTTGGTATATCCGTAGATAACGTTGTGACGGAAGGATAAAAGTGGTGGAAATGACAGTGAAGCTGATGTGCAGATACCAGATCCAAAGGAAGGCCAGTGAGACCGCTAGCACAAGTCAATGCACAATTAAGTGAAATTGGGGCTCTACCCATAATCACAAACCCAAAACGTGTCCTAACTGCAACAGGCAAACCTGCACCCAAAGGAATAGTCTCTCCCATAAGAATAGCCGCTACAATATCGGCTCCAAACAACGCATAAATTGGGGCTGCTACATCGAAGGTAGGGTCAGCTAACAAAAGATCTTTTGTAGCCTGCTTAACTTCAGGCAACACCTGGAACCTAGGTGAGTCCGACGAGATCTTTGAAAGAATTATAAAGGCATGGTTAGATGCCACAACCTCGCGTTTTAAAGTTTCCAAGGACAGATGGCACACCTTTTTTGCTTTGGTGGCAATATCACCTACCCCAGTGACACTTACTGAAGCGTCAAAACAAGCACATTTTAAGCGAGATGCACATGCTTCAGTTATGAAAGAAGCATGGGACGCGCTATCCAGGATGGCCCTAACTACAATGTAACCACCATTCGGAGACGACAAGACTGCAAGACAGGTGGCTAACAGAACCCCTGCAGGATGGGGCAGAGACACGGTCAGAGTAGTGCTCGACAGATCAACTCCGCTGCCTTAAGTTCAGCTGTGTCAGAAATCTGTGAACGAGACGGAGACGGACGGGCACTTTTGAAATGAAGTAAAGTGTGGTGGTACTTAGAGCCACACGTTTTGCACCTATTTTTGCACCAGCCCGAATGTTTATGTTGGAGGCACGAAAGACAACATTTTTTATTTTTAAGACTCTGAAATCGCGCCCTAGGGTCCTTACTCAGCCACGCCGGACACTTGAGAAGCACATGGGTCCGGGAATCGCAATGAAGGCAACGTGAACTAGATGCATCCCGTTGCGTAACCTCCGCAGATAATGTAGACACAGCAAGAGGAGTAGCCTTAGAAAAAGAAACCTTCTGGGTTTTCTGGTGGCTAGTGCTGGGAAGAGCAGGTAAAGCCGATTCCAACGATGCCTGTTCTTTCTGTTCCGCCATAGCGGTTAAAAATGTCATAATTTCTGTTAGGGCAGGGAGATTCTCTTTGTCCGTAACAGATGCCTCAAAGCGTTCACGCAATGATAGATCCAGCCTAGACAATACAAAAGACGCATATATCGCTTGATATATATCAGCAATGTTTAGAGCTGACAACGCTGAAAAGTTAGCATTGAAGCTGTCCACCAACTTTCTAATAGACGCAGCTGATCGCATAGAAGTGGCTGGTAACTGAAGCAGATTGGTACAATAAACCCGAGCGGCCAAACGAGGATTGTGATAACGACTTTTAAGAGTTGACAGTGCAAGTGAATAACTATCATCAACTATGGGAAGTGCGGCAACCTTCTCATAATCCTCACCCTTAAGATGAGTCAGTAAATATAACAATTTTTGCTTCGGAGTGAGGGCAGGACTTTCGTCCACCAATGTGGTGAACTTTGACCAAAACTCGGACCAACATTTGGCCTGGCCATCAAAACAAGGTAACGAAAGCTTCGGCAACTCATGAACAAGCACACCTGAGTGCCCGCCACTTGCCGATGAAAATCGACCGGAACCAACCGGTATCTCTGGTTTTGTTAGTTTGGACGCTAAAATGCTACCCCGGACATAAATATCCTTAATTTGAGCTACCACCGCAAAAATGTGGTCCTCGTCCAATCCCTGGGGCAATGACTCGGCCGATAGGTAAGGATCGACCTTACCTAGAAGGTCCTGATATTCTTCGGACAACCTGGAGGCCAAAATACCGGCTTCATGTTGATCCACGGCTCTCAATTGCGGCAACCCTTCCAACTTATTTATCAAATGCTGCAACGCAAGTATTCCCACCGAAGTGGTCCGGTCAAAAGCTGCCAACGACAATTTAGCAGGCATATTGAATTAAAAAATATCGCGCAACCGACAACCACCCTTAATAAGAGAATTAGAAACTGAACAATAATCACGCACCGACTTAGCCTAACAGTGCTCGAGATAACTAGGCGTCTGACACAACTACTTTTCATAAACAATACCGAGCAAGACAAATACAAAAGTAAATTAGTGCAAGGCAAAATACAACTTACACAATCCAACAGGCAAATAATACCAAACACAATAAATTAAACACGCAACAAATTGAATTACACAGCGCAAAAGCATGACAACAAAAACACAAGTTACACAAGATTACAGCACATACGGTGCAAAATAATGGTACACAAAAGTGCACCCAAAAACAAACATATATAATACCAAATAGAATAAATACACACAAAACACAGCAAAGTACAATGTACAACAATTCACCAGTTACCGAACCAAACACAAATAACTGGGACACCTTAAATGCCAAAATTGATGGTCAACGCGTCGTGTATGGACAGGATATCGCATATGCAAAATATAAATCGCACCTAAAGGTAATAGTCATGCCAAACAATTAAATTAAAGACAAAAGCAGGCTAATCCGAAATCCGGATAACCTAAAACCGTTCCCTTTACGCATGACAGTCACAAACACGTAGTGCACAATTTCACGTGGGACGCAAACCGTAACAGGCCGGAAACAAACTTTACCAGACTTGACCCAGTAATTAAATGACTACCCCAAAAAACAACAAGGTGCAAAATTTTTACACAAAATTTGCTCACCTGGCGATGCACACATGACGTTCACTGCTGACACGAAGCCACAGCATTGAAACGCAAACTCGTAGTTCACGTGCGTGCGTATTATACCAACGTGCTTCCGTGCGATAGCATGCAAATGATAAACATTCATGAAATTTAAAAAATTACCGCATGCAAAACACCCACGAGCAGGCGCAAAAAACGAAACGGCACGGCACGTTGGTAATTAAAATAAAAATCACGCAGCCAAAACTGACTTACAACCCAATTACTGAAACTCAACCCACCAGCAGCATCATGCACAAAATTACGCAGCACGTGCTCCCAGTCGTGACGGCAAAATATTTAATTGAAAAGCTAGCAACCTCATGAAGCCTCTGGTAGTAAATATATGTGAGATAATAATTTAAAAAGATGGAAAGTAAGACGGCTTTCTTACATGATAATTTAATAGCCTCTGGTGAGCTCGAAAGCAGCAGCATGCAGAATTGCTAATCAGACATAAATAATATAAAAAAATGACTTACTGTATCTCACGACTGGGTGATCCTCACACTCAAGGCAGGATAGACTGGTTGGGAAAAGGATGGGTGAAATGCATGGATTTCTACCTGCCTAGAAGTCCCGACTCGTGGACGTTGATACTGAAAAGGCTGGCGTACGACAGAGCTAAAAATTCACGTGCATGTACGAGCTCTACAAAAGCCATAGTGCCAACCTCGGAAAATGAAAAGAATGACCGGTTCGATCCGAAATATCGAACACCTATTTACATGTATACATCACTAATCTGACATAGCCTGATGTCTTACAGAATCTACTAACACCAAAAAGTCGTACAGAAAAATTACTAAGCTACAAACCTAGCCATTTTTACTGTTATTCAGTAACTACCATCAACAACTGGTAGACAAAACCAAACATGGAAACTGCCCATATCGAAAGTAAATTCTTTTTAAATGATATAATTGTACAATCACATACATGTTCAAATACATATGAAGCACATTACTCATTCCACCCTATGATATGACATTATCACTGTTTTCACCTCAGTGCACAATAAAATACATATTTTTAATAATAGTTGTTCTGCAGGAAATTTATCTGTGTGATGTATGTATGTACACTGTACTAAAATTGCAATAATCATAAATAACACACACACACACACACACACACACACACACACACACACACACACACACACACACACACACACACACACACACACACTTTTAATACATTTTCAATTAATTTCCCCATGCAATTATTGCCTTGTATTGACTAAGGTAAACATTTTGTTTTTATTCCAATCCATTTCACTTAACCGCTGAATTCACCCATCACATATGTCAACTTTGAAAAAAATGCAGTATTATGTAGTCACTCCTGTTCATTTCATACAGGAAATGAAATAATTCAATTTCACAACTCCCCATATCTTCATTCATACAATAATCGATAACTACTGCTATGGAAAGATACATTCTTCACAAAAACACTAACAAATATTTTCTTCTTACTATTATGTATTCCGTCACTGTGCGCTAAAAAATATAACAAGATCACACACACACACACACACACACACACACACACACACACACACACACACACACACACACACACACACTTGTGTTTGAAATTCATGACTTTTTATACAGATTTTAAGTAATAAGTACTGTCTTAAGTAATAATTTTAAGATGTAATTATTGTCTTTATGAATTTCATAGAATAATTACATTTAAAGAGCCTGACCTACATTTTACATAATAAATTTCAGGATAATCAAACACCTGTATGAAAAAGATTATTAAATTTATAAAACTAATGTATACTACCTATACATAAGTCAATATGCAATAGTAGCAGGGAGAACCGGGGTATCATCCCCCCCCAGAGCTATTAAAAATTTCAGTGAAATTCTGCAATTACTTATGTAGGTCTATTTCTATGCCACTTGTGTGTGTTAAAATAAGGGTTATAAATAATTATATGGGAAGAATCTTGACTATCTCATTTGTCCTGAAGAAAATGGGGAGTCCATCCTTCAGGCTAGTCTCATCCCCCCCAGGAACAGTTCCTAGATATGCCACTGATACGTGAAAATGGGTCCCAATAACTCCTCCTTTCCTAATTCCATCCCAGGTCTTTGTAAGACTGTTATTCTAAATAACATGAATGAAGTTTTGGTTTTGACCACAGTATGATTTCAGATCACACACAAACATGTTATCTGGGGTTGGAGGAGAGCTACGACTTAAAATTTTAGTTTACGACTAAAACTACAACTTAAGGGAAAGCAGTATATGAACCCTTGGGTGTCCTCAGCCATAGCTAGGCTAGGCTACTATGAAACACCTACAGAAAATGTAGCCAGTATGGGAATCACACTGTCACAGTCATACAATGACAAAACTGAAGGAACTGAGTCACGAGAAGAGGCGTATGTTTTAAGTACGAGAATTGATAAAACTTGAAGCACTTTCTGCATGTACTGTAATCTGGATATCCAAAGAACTTTTGAGTAAACACAAATTATTAATATTCAACACCAATGTAAAATTATATGTACCAGAAATGTGGACACTAGGAAAAGAATGACACAGGAAATTAAAGGACAAGTGATAATGAATAAAATTTTGTTGTCAAAAGTGCCTGCAGAAAATAATAAAAATCAGCATACTGACCAAACCGAATTTTTGGCAAACAATGACAAACAAAGACCAACCAAGATCCAGGTAACAAGAACCTAAAATAGTTGACATACAGTGGATATACGCGTGCAGTGATTGGAAAATGAACATACATAACAAAGAGAGATAACACAAAAGAGAGATGAATAGATGAGGTTTGTAGATGACCTGAAATCCACACAGAGCCAAGGAGCTTAAATAAGATGTGTGATTAGAAAAGTAGGAATTAAACTTGGGTTTTCTGTACCACATGAATGATTGTAATATTAGGTACTACGAACATTAGGTACATAGCAATTATTAGGTACATTAAACAGTAACTAGATATAACCCTGTACTCTAACGACCTTGAATTTTTGTGGAACTTCTTAATAACTATCATTCCAGCAGTCTGAATCATTTTTCTCCTATCCCTTGAGTGTTCATATCTAGTAGCAACCACTTCCTAAACATGTACCCTGATGGTTTACAGTTTAAGATGTTTTCAATTAACAAATTAAATCACAAATTAAGTGTTTTTGAAAATTTATACATATTCACTTACTCTGCAGCAAAAGTCACAGTTTTTATGATATTAGATAATCAATAATCAAGAAAGTAACTGTTTCTATATGCAGAATGGATATAGATTTATAAGAGCGTGAACCAAGGTTGCTTTCTGCTTAGAGTGTCATGAAACCTAGCAGCACACACATACGCACGCATGAGCACGCACATTTTTTAATTGAATTTTTCAATTTTTGATTACATCACTGTGTTCCTGGCAAAGCAGGAACTGTTTCTGTCCCACTGAATGTCATTTTCCCATTTAATTTTTCATAGTCAAACAATCATAGGCAGCCTGTTCAAAGCAAAACGAATATGACACAAAGTCAACATGTTTTTTTTTTACATTTCAAACAGGAAATGAAGTGATTCAATTTCAGCTTCAGTCATATGTGTCTGTATTTATACAAAACAAAGACACAGGGGAGAGCAGCAGGGGTAAAACAATAAATATCAATCCCCACCCTAACTTGACCCCATTTACTCTTCAAAAGTATTCAACTATACTGACAATGTGCAGCTGAAAAAAAATTACTGAAAGAGAAATATTATAACAATAAATAAAATAAAAGATTACAACTTTGTATAAAATTAACCTCTCTCTCTCTCTCTCTCTCTCTCTCTCTCTCTCTCTCTCTCTCTCTCTCTCTCTCTCTCTCTCTCTCTCTGTGTGTGTGTGTGTGTGTGTGTGTGTGTGTGTGTGTGTGTGTGTGTGTGTGTGTGTGTGTGTGTGTGTGTGTGTGTGTGTGTGTGTGTGTGTGTGTGTGTGTGTGTGTGTGTGTGTGTGTGTGTGTGATCTGTCTCTCTGTCTTCCTGCCCTTCCCTTTTTTATTTTCACATACATCATGTTGATTAATACCTCTCTTCTAAAGCAATTATATAAGATGGAATAAATTCAGTGGCCGCTCGTGACTTAAGAGGCTGGAGGGCGCGGCCTTTAGGCTTCTTCATTATTTATCAGTATTGAATTTAACGCACAATAGAAATGTCGCCAATATTTGATCATATAATTCATTAATAAAATAAGAATAGTAACACGTGCAGCCTGCAATGAATATTTAAAAATCTGATCTCACTTCAAATATTGTGAGCTGTTGTAGAGGGTCAGCAGTTATATTAATAAAAATAACCACAAACTGTCGAAATTATCGACAAAAATGTCTATGCTGTTTCCACAAAAAATGTAATATACTATATTTACATTACATTATTTTTATGATACCTACACTTTAAACAGACCATTTATTTATATACAAAGTCCATCAAAGTCCTTCATTTCTTTAACAAGTTCCTTGTTGAGAGATTATTGACATCGCAAACGCATTCCTTGTAGATTCCTTTTTGACATCGCAAGGGCATTCAGTCTATCGTTTTTCATTGTATTTGTCAAGAAAATCTTTGTCTTTTCAGAGTCGAAAAGCAGCGCTGAGGTTTTGCAGTTGTCATGGAGGTAGTTATGACAACTTTCAGAAGTATCAACACTTCTTTGAAAACTGATATAAGATTGTTTTCTTCTATAAAGTTAAGAAGTTTTATTGTGCCTTTAATATTATAATCATGCCGTCTGTATAATAGTTCCAATTCACTCCAGAGTTTGTTTTCTTGTAAGAAAGGTTAATGCCGAATCACTCACTTGAATTTTTCTTTCGGAAAGTTTGTAGAAAAAAGTGGAAATAAGTCATTGGACATCAATGAAGCTGCTTCTAGGTGACCCATGTAAGTAAATCTATCTTTTACGTGAGTTATAATGATGTCACATACTTCTTTTGCATCCCCTATTCTAGTGCTGCTTCCAACATTATTGTTCCTTTTTCTTGGTTCCTCAGGGAACTCCTCATTTATTTGTGTTTCTATTTCATTTATTTTCTCCCTCTCTGCATCTCATTTTCAAAAATTCCGATGTCACTTTGCCACATTACACTGTCTTTGTTCCTACTCTGTAGTTGTTGGTACAGTATGTCTACATGGGGTAGAATTCTATGGAACAAGTTAGCCAGAACATAAAATTTTGGCCCTGAGGAGCCCTTCTGTGACCACTTGCCTCATTGACTGTGAGTCTGTTTGTACTTTTATTCAAGAACTTCGATATATGCCTCTAACTTATATCGGTTTTCGTACACAACGTTGACTGTACGAATGTTGTAATTCCATCTTGTTATAGAAACTCTGGGTATCCTGACTTGCACTACTTCCTCCAAAACGTCCGTTCGTAGAGATGAGTGTGAAAAAATGCTGGAAAGGCAGACAGATTTGAGAAAAAAACTCTTAACTTTGTTGTTTACACTTGTTGCTTTTTCTAATAGCAAATTAAGTTGATGAGCATAACAGTGTACAAAATATGCAAACGGATACACTTCTCTAATTTTTGCTTTTACACCTCCAACAGAACCACACATAACATTAGCGCCATCATAAGTCTGAGCTATTAACATTTCCTTTGATGTGTGCAGAAGAGGATTGATGTTGTTCATTATGCACTTTGCTAAGGTTTCTGCACATTTACCTTCAGGACTGAGAAATCCCCAAAACCTTTTGTATACCAACCCCTTAAACACGTACCTAAAAACTAATACCCTTTGACAGTGGTTTGTTACATCAGTTGTCTTCTCACATTCGATTGTCACAAATTCAGAAGCTTGTCTCTCCTTTTCTATTTCTTCCCTGCAGACACTAAGCATACAGTCCAATATATCATTCTGTATTATTTTCTATATACCTTTGAATACAGTGGCTGATTCTAAATGGCCTTTCATTGCAGAATTCAGCTCAGCAGTAAAATTAATTAAGCCTTTGTATACCCCCAGATTTGTAGACGATGCTGTTTCGTCATGACCTCTTAGAGGCAACTCTAAAACACTACAGAATTTGACACACGGAATCAGCTGTTTTAAAATATGTCTGTTTTTGCTGACTTGAACATTGTGCTTTTCAATGTTTTGTCTAAATTGCAAGCCCAGACTAGACATTATGTTTACTTTGCCTAATAAAGAAAAATCAACAGCACTGTTCATGTGATTGATGGATTTTTCATGCTTCTCCTTCTGTTCTGCAAGATGTTTTACATCATTAACCCCTTTTACAGTCCAAAAGCAATCATTGTCTCTGGGAGACAATAAAATACATGGAAAACAGAACAAAGATTCGTGAACGTCGCAGCCACCCAGATTCAGTAATTTTTTGGTATGCATCTTTCGAAAGCAGTTACCATCTGAAAACATGATTCCCACTTTTCTAATTTTCTGTTTGCATCATGCAGAATTCAGGAGTTGGGCTACCTAATGACTTTAGTTCAATTTTTTGATCAAGAGTTAATCTTAGAAAAGTTATTGCTTTAAGCACCTGCACTGAATTATCCATGTTGGATTAAATATTAAAACAAAACCTAATAATTCGACACTACAATATTTACCTAAATTATTCGTGAAGCTATTAAAAAAACACACACAAACTCAAAACCTAAACACTAAGCAAATGTCCGCACTAAATTAACCACGCCAGAGAAACTATAAACACTAAAAAGAGCAAATCTCATATTATTATCTGCGATTAGTTGTACTGAGTGAATCACGCCACTTTCTGCTAAATGTGGCGCAGGAGCCGCCGCCCCGAGCGACAGTGTAAATGGCGCCTATAAGCTCACAAGTTTGTTCAACTTTGGATAGAGTGGGGGAATTAAAAACTGGGCGCGATTGCCGTAATGCATGCTGTTCCGAAAACATTTCTGCAATTACCTAACACAAAAACATTTTCTTGTCCGAATTACTAAAGAAATATGTAATGACTTTCCACAAATAGTGATAATGGGTTGTTTAATGATATGATTTAATCTGGGGGGGTGCGTGCCTTAGCGCCCTAAGAATGAGCCGCCCCTGAATAAATTAAATAAATGAAATATGAATTACAGTGAAACCTGACCTAACGGCCACCTGTTTTCAGCGTGTCACCTCTATGAACGGCCACTTTTCTGAAGAACGGATTTTATTTCTTCATAAGATCAGCATAAACTCCCCCTCCAATAAACGGTCACCTCTTCCCTCGGCCAGCGGTCAGCCCCTAACGAGATCTTTCACCTGTTTAAACGGCCACAGAGATGTTTAGTCATTTGGAATTCAGTACTTTACAGCAGACAAAACATTGTAGTTTGACAACACAGACTTCTAAGAATAGGTTATGCATACAGTGCAGGCCGGCACGACGCAGTCACCAGTGTTTAGGACGAGAGCACGTTCTACGCGTCAGGCACCAGTACACGCGCGCAGGTAGTCTCACTCAGAGGGTATGCCGGAATAAAATGTTCATTCTGGGTTCCGAAACTAGCGCCGAGTCGGTGTTTACTCAAGTAATGTTTATACCTAACGAACTGAAATGACCTAGCCATACGTATCTTCTTAATTTTTAAATTTATACAAAATGTTATTTGTACACAATAGACTACTGTAGTTTCCACAACGTTGAAACAGTAGATACGTGAATGTTGAAAACATTTATAACATTGAATTGGTGTAAACGATCTGTGTGTGCTTAACAGGTGTTCTCGTAATTTGCAGCGTAATTTAACAGTAGTCTGACGATAAAGGTAGTTTAATAGTTTACCAGTGTGTAAAAAATGAGTAACAAAGGAAGAGTATGTTTGAATTTAGAGGCTACGCGAAATGTTATTTTTGAAAGCGATAAGAGTTCAGCAAGAAAACTTGCCGGCGTTTTTAAATGTGGAAGAACACAGATTAACAACATAATAAAAAATAAAGACCATATATTAAAAGAGTGGGAATCCAATACGAATCGGGGAATAAAAAGAAAGCTAGAATCCCAGTGTACACAAGTAAATGAAATTCTTTACAAGTGGTTTAAATGTGTTCGCGGTTAGCGGATGTTTGTTACGGGAGAAAGCACTCGAAATTTCCACAGAAACAAAGTTGAAAATTTCGTAGCTAGCAATGGGTGGTTGGGGTGTTTTAGAAAGCGGTACAACATATCGTTCAAAACAATTTTGAATGAACTGGCGGATGTACCTGTTAACGAAATCAATGACTGGAAAGACAGGTTAACAAGTATTCTGGCAGAATACGAATTAATTGACATTTACAGCATTGATGAGACTGGATTATATTTTAGAGGTGTACCAAATAAATCATTAACACTAGAAAATGAAGCATGTAAAGTGGAAAAACGGCTAAAGAAAGACTAATGATTATGTTGTGTTGTAGAGCTGCTGGTGAAAAAGAGCAGTCCGTTAGTTATCGGAAAGTCATTAAAACCTAGGTGTTTCAAGAATTTGGAGACAACATTACTGGGTATTAGTTGGCACGCTAACAAAAAAGTTAGGATTTTTTTGCATCCAGGATTTTTGAAGACTGGCTACAAGAACTAATAAAAAAATGCAAAACAAAAATCGCTGCGTAATTTTATTATTGGATAATGCGACATGTCATCCAGTTTCATCACTGTCCAATGTCAGACAGTTATTTATTCCAACAAACACCACATCTCGTCTTCAGCCACTGGACCAAGGAATAATTCAGGCATTTAAACGTTTTTATCGAAAAAGAGTTCTTTGGTCCATTGTGTCCCATATGGATGACAGCATTTCAGCATTAGGCCTGGCGAAGAAGGGGTATCGATAGGGTCCTCGATGGGGGCTTTCCAGGTCCTTGAGGGGATATCCTGGATCAAGACAGCCTGGAACGAGGTGGCTGTTACCACCATTAAGAAGTGTTTTACAAAATGTGGCATTCAAGTTAGCGACACTGATCTGCAGGCGCAACATGAAATTTCGCAAGTACTTCAGACACTTGCTACAGTTGTTGGACTGCAATATGATGAAAACGTAGAAATGGAGAATCTACAATGCTGTGACAATCTCGGGGGCAATTGGGAGGATCGATTTCCGTAAGATTACAAAGGTAAGTCAGAAAAACTTCTGTGTTTACAATCAAAACTTTTTGAAATGGTCAATTAAAATCTGCACTATTCGGGACATACACTTTTACAATACAGTAATTTTTCTGCTTTTTGCAGAAACGGATGGCGATGACGTACAGCAGTGGTTCTCAACCTTTTTGGGCCTGTGCCCCCTTTGTGTCCTCGAATTAGGCCATGCCCCCCCTAGACCTTATGAACTGAAGTAAAAAAGTTCTACTGTGCTATTAGGGTTAATAAATCTAACTCAAAGAATGTTTTGTAATGCTTTTATTATTACAGATATAAAAAAATACTAATACTTGTTTTGTTGAGAGAACATTTTAATTAATTAAAAGTACTTAATAGGACTACATTACAAAGGATTCTGCCCTCACTGCAGTTAAAATTTCAGGCTACATTATTTGGTTTTATTTCTTAAGAACACAATTAATGAGAGGGCTGGCACTGTTTTTCTTTCACAAGTTTTTGAATGTTTGGTTCCAACTGTGATAATGCACACCTCAGATCACTTTCAACATCCAGCCGTGCTCGGTATTTTGATTTGATGTAAGCCAGCGTAGAAAATATAGACTCACATAGATACGTTGATGAAAACTGCACCAACAACCTTGCAGCTTCCGTAGCAACTTGTGGGTACACAGGAAAATAGCTTAACCAAAACTCTTCAACAGTCATGTTTGGGAACTCCGCTTTTGCTTAAGAATCTCATTTTAGGTCGATTGCCTGCTCCTGAAGGGAAGCAGGAACCATGTCCACTTCGATTTTGAAAGGATCTTGTGTCAACTGAAATTGCCAGCCATCTGAAGACAGATCTGGAAAGTAGCGTCCAATTTCGGTTTTCAAGGATGCCAAATTTTCTGAAATCAAGTCCTTCAATTCACTTTTCAAATTTAATGGAAGATTTTGTGTGTCATCGAAGGTTGTTAAGACGTGGGAAGGACGAAAAGTTGGGTTCTGAACTCTGAAGGTGACGTTGCCACAAAGATATTTTTTCCAGGAAACCTTTCATTGCATCATGTCTTCAAAATGTTTTTCTGTCCTTGCAGTTTCAAATTCAAAAGGTTGATCGATTCAAAGAAGTCTGATAAATACGCCAAGCGGTGGATACATTTCTCATCTGTAAATTGCATGTACAGATCTTCTTCATTTGAACTCATCAAAAAGATTTCAACTTCTGATTTCAGATTGAATAGCCTAGCGAGCACATTACCTTTTGAGAGCCAACGAACTTCAGTGTGGTAAAGAAGAGTTTGTTGGTCACTATTCAATTCGTAACATAAAGCCTCAAAAAGTCTAGTATTCAGAGCACTAGATTTGACAAAGTTTACTACTTTGATTACCAATTTCAAAACAGTATTAAGTGTTTCAGGCAGATTCTTACAAGCCAAAGCTTGCCTGTGTATGATACAATGAGAACCAATGATGTTAGGGTTCTGTTTTTTGCAAGCACTACAAATCCAGAACAGCATCTTGTCATGGCTTCTGCCCCATCAGTGTATATTCCAACAACATTTTCCCAAGGAAGATTATTAGCTGTCAAAAAGTTACACAGAGCAGAAAAAACATCCTCAGATTTTGTGGTTGTCTGAAGAGTTTGGGAAAATAATATTTCCTCTACGAAGCGTTTTCCGTCAATATATCTACAGTAAAACAACAACTGAGAGTGCTTTGAAATGTCAGTTGTCTCATCACATTGCGGAGAAAAGAACAGAGATTTCTTTAACTTTTCTATTACTTGTTTTTTTAAATCTTGTGCCATTTCATCAATTCTACGTTTTACTGTGTCATTTGAGACCGGTATTTTTGCAATTTTATTGCAACTTATCTCTCCAAGTAAAGTACTGCATGCAGTTAGTAAACATGGTTTTATAAGTGACTCACCAATGGTATGTGGATTCTTGTCTTTTGCTATAAGCAAAGCGAGCTTGTAAGAAACTTCAACGGCCTTTTCGTTCTCCACTTGAAAACTTCCAGTTGAATCGAGTTTCATTCGTTTAAGCGAGTTTCTCTTTCCATCAAAAAACTCCCTTGGTTTGTCTTCCAAGCCGGGATGAATGGTAGTCAAATGGTGTTCTAAACGCCCTGGTCGCATTGCGTCATTACTCAGAACATTGTGACAAATAACACACTAAGGTAAATGACAATGGTTCTTCTCAATGTACGTAAAGCCGAACCTTATATAGTCATCACTGTACAGTCTTTTCTTTGGTAATGAATTGTAATGTGTCAAAATGGGGGCTTTTATTTTTTATTAAATTTATTTAAATTTCTTTAGTATCATCATTGCAAGTCCCATGTGAAATAGTGTTGGATTCAAACAATGAACGGTAACATAACTTTTTGGGCTGGGTGTAGTCGGAGAACGCAATACTTGGTTGTGAACCGAATAATTGTCACGTACTGTGTGCGCGTACACAAGCCTGGGCGCACCTTCTACGCACAACAGTTGGAACCAACGCTACAAAAATGGCTAAGCAGAAAGATTTTCTTGCCATGTGCTTTGGAGATGAAGGAAATCAACAAAGAGGCTCCACCCACCTAAGCCTCTAATATCGTCACCGCCTAACGTCACTGGTTAACTTGGCCCATGGACAGTCCATACTTCCGTGTATGGCGACAAAAAAGTCGCAGTCTGACGGCAGTGCCTTCCCGTTCATCTAAAAGGTATAGTGGGGAGTCTTGTGGTCACTCTTAGCCCAGTCATCACCCCGGCTGGTGGTATTAGACTCGACTCATAAAAAACCGAGTCTAATTTTAATAAAATGTATTAAATTTCATCAAATGTGATAGAAGAATAAATTAGGAGTTACTAAGATAATAACAATGGACAAAATTTAACGATATTCGGCGAAATAGTGAAAGTGCATAAACACGCGGTGACGCAACGGCGTTAGACCATGTAAGTTTTGAATACGCAACAGTTTTTTTTATAAATAGGCGAAGAAAATAACAGTTAAAAATTAGATTCATTTAGGGGAATAAACTAAAAATAAAATAAAATGAGATCTCAAATAATTTTGGATGTGAGTCGTGTGTGTATATAAGAAAAAATAAAAAGTATTGGTTCTCTTAGAATGAATAAGTTTAGATGTTAGATAGTTAAAAGTTTTTATGTAGATAAAAATGATAATGGTATATTTCATATGTTAGAAATAATAATGTGAAAGGGTTTATGTTTTTTTTTTTTATTTCATGCATAGAAAGAAGCTGAATACTAAATGTCACATTAATACAAAATAAAATATCTACTATCTTATATAATTTGTTAAACAAGTTATTTGCAAACACCTCATTTCATTTGCTGCACTGATTAGTTCGAGGACGAACGGGGTTAGTCCACCACCAGAGATCCGGCCGACACATATAAGAAATTAAGGTAGGTGGAAGTGTAAATTCATTTATTATCAAATTAAAATATATAGTTACAATGGTGCGGCATGACCAGGATGTAATATAATAATAAATTGTATTACACCGGCCTATTTTGACAGTGCAGGAAGTGAGATCCGGTTGTGAAAGCAGAAAAATTTAATTTACGTAAAATTTACGTAATTATGGTGTAAGATTTATGTTATAGTATAATGTTTTGGAGGGAGGATTAACCAATTGTAGTTATATCATAAGTAAAAATAAGTTATAAATCAGTTAAAAATGTCTGAGCATGAAACACAAAGTAATTTAACAGACGTAGATATGAGCAAAAGTGGCCTTGAACCACAGTCGTTGGGTGAAAGTGAAACGGCTGTTGGCGGTAACGTAATAATTCATTCCACCCCAACTGCGACTCAATTGCAATTAAACGAGTCAGCTGTTGATTCTGGAATTCAATTAACTCCAGTTTTAACAAATAAAAATAAGCAATCGAATGACAATGATATGTTGACATGCTTGTATAGCATGATGTGTAGCATGAAAGAAAGTTCAGAAGAACAAAAAATACTGTTAGATGTAAAATTCAATGAAATTAAGAGTAATTTTGATGAAAAGTTTGATAAGATAAATAATCGTTTTGATACAAACTATAGTAATTCTAATGAGATTAGAAATGAAATAAAACAAATTGATAAACGTTTTGAAAGAACCAATGAGATATTTGAAACAAAATGTAACGATTTAGTACAAAGTATAGAGGGTATGGGAGTGTGGAGAATAAATACAGGTAAGTGCAGTATAAACAGAAATAACGAAGTAACAGACGATATGGGTGTCAATATAGGCGAGAGTAGTGATATGATGACAAAAAATAGTGAAGAAATAATTAACAAGGTAAGTTACAGTTGTAAAAATGAATTAATAAGTAATAGTGATAAAATAGTTGAAAACGAGCTATTTAAGAGTGATATAGTGAAAACGAATAGTAATGATGAAGTTTGTGGTAAAGTAGAATTTAATAACGAAGTGTTAGCGAGTATGGATGAAAGAGAGAGGTTAGGCGAGCAAAGGGCAGATTTTCCCCGAGTATATTGTGAAACAGAGTTTTCACAGATGTTTTATGAGGACAGAGTTTCCTCCTGTGGTTATAGAGACGAGGTGTCTCTAAGTAGGTCCCCTTTTGTGTATCATGAGTTCCTTGGAAAAGCCAAGATGTGTCATGATAACGTTGTGTTACCTTTTGCATGGAGTGATAGAGACAAAGATTATATACGTTATGATGAGAAGTATTTTGAGAGAGAGAGAGAGAGAATAATAGAGATGTTTACGTTAAGTAGAAGCTATAAGGAGTTAAAAGAGAAGTTAAAATTTGAAAAAATAAATGATATGAAAGACTTACCTTGTTATGAAGATAGTGCAGAAATAAGTAAGGATAACGTTGATAATTATATTGAATGCTTACCTGTGCACAGACGTGGTGTATTAATAATAGATGATTCTGAAATTGAGAGGTTAGAATGCTTAAGGGTGATAGATAATAATACAGACGGTGACAAGACCAAAACTAATGTAGACAGGTTATATGATTTAATAATAATGTAGGATAGTCCAGTAGATTATTATGTGGGTTTTACGGAACAAGTTGAAATATTAAAAAATTATTATATAAATAATAATAATGAAATGAGAGTAATTAAAGATGATAATTGTTATGTAAAAGTAAGACTAGTTTATGATGATGGGGGTTAAATAAAAAATCAGTGAATGAACATTTTAATTATTTTAGTTTATGGTGATGACCTGGCTAACTTAAGAAATGAGGTGTGGTAAATGTAACATGTGTTTAGTTGTGGAGTCATATGATTGTTATAATGTTTCAGAAGATACATGGAGTTATGTACGCTATATTTGTTGCAATGAATGTTTATAATTTTGTGTCTATGACAGGAATCATATGTTTATTCAATTGAGTGATGTTATGTAAGTATGAATTTGATAATGACTTTGAAGTAAAGTAAAAGTTTTATAATGGCACTAAATGAGTTTGAAAGAAGTTAACTTAGGTAAAATATTATTGAGATGTGCTATAAAATGAAAGTTGATAATAAATTTGAATTTGTGGAGAATTTAATGGTACAATAAATGATAAATAATTAAAGGTTGACACAAAAAGAGTTAATAGAAGGTTCAAGTTGTAATGTTTATAATTTGATATGTAAATTTAAAGGTCAATTGTTTATATTGATGTAGTGATGTTAATGGTCAATTTGAGTGTCAATTATGTTGTACATTATTATGTATTACGTTAATGTGTAGGAATCTTAAACATGAATTATATATTGTTTTTTAAAGTGATTCCCCATTTTTGGGCGGTCATGGCCTCACCGAACCCTGACCGTGGAATTGGCTCAGCTTTGACTAGCTATGGTCAGGGCTCATTGCATCTCGTTCTGCCTTAAACTGGCCATAGCTTGTTATCGTTGTAAGAGGTGAATTTAGAAATTAACCGGGGGTAAATGAGGGGAATCACCAGAACTATGGAACAGCGGCTATCCATCGAATGGGATGGTAGACCATTTAAGGGCATATACCTAAGTTTAGTAGGATTACTGGTGTCCTCGGACATCAGTAATACCGAATGTTTTGTAACGCCGAAGCAAGAATGGGGTAGGCAGCGTCTAGACCCAAAAAACTTCAGTTCTTGTGGAAGCAACTGGGCGCTACAGTCCAGGGGGGCCATAGTGTGTGTGGAAGGAGGTTACTAAGGGTAGTAACGAATTAAAACCTTAAACTGAAGTATGTTGATGAGCTGATGAGATAACTAAATGATTATTGTGCTCATAGCAATGAACACACCAGATACTGTTCAGTCGGTATTGTTGTCCCAAATTGTATTGATGGTCTGATTATTGCTACAATTGCTGTTCTGTATGGCTTATGATGTACATTATATTCACTTAACAGAAATAACTAATTTCATGACTTACTTATTTACTTTGCTTTGTTTTCAGCGAACCAATACAATTATTTACAATTAAAGGGAAACGCATCAGTGAAGGATGTGGAAGAATGAAAGGACAGTTATTAGATATTTTTACGGAATGTTTAAAAGCCAAGTGATACTGTGGGGCTTACATGTTCTGACCGACGTGTCGGAGCAGCGAAGTCTCGGGTCTGTTTGACTTTGTGGTGTTGGGATTCTCTCGAAGAAAGTCCAGCAAAGTCGGATAGATGTTTCCACAGCCACTTGACTAGGGGGGTAGTTAAACCCATAGTGTTTGTGATAAAGGATTAAAGGGGGGTAGGGGGTTATGGCTCCATATCCACACTGATCCCTTCAGGTTAGGCAATGAGAGTTTTTATGCTCTTGGGCATAAAATCTCTCATTGGGGGGTACTGTAATGTGTCAAAATGGGGGCTTTTATTTTTTATTAAATTTATTTAAATTTCTTTAGTTGCAAGTCCCATATGAAATAGTGTTGGATTCAAACAATGAACGGTAACATAACTTTTTGGGCTGGGTGTAGTCGGAGAACGCAATACTTGGTTGTGAACCGAATAATTGTCACGTACTGTGTGCGCGTACACGAGCCCGGGCGCACCTTCTACGCACAACAGTTGGAACCAACGCTACAAAAATGGCTAAGCAGAAAGATTTTCTTGCCATGTGCTTTGGAGATGAAGGAAATCAACGAAGAGGCTCCACCCACCTAAGCCTCTAATATCGTCACCGCCTAATGTCGCTGGTTAACTTGGCCCATGGACAGTCCATACTTCCGTTACAGTGACGAAAAAGTCGCAGTCTGACGGCAGTGCCTTCCCGTTCATCTAAAAGGTATAGTGGGGAGTCTTGTGGTCACTCTTAGCCCAGTCATCACCCTGGCCGGTGGTATTAGATTCGACTCATAAAAAACCGAGTCTAATTTTAATAAAATGTATTAAATTTCATCAAATGTGATAGAAGAATAAATTAGGAGTTACTAAGATAATAACAATGGACAAAATTTAATGATATTCGGCGAAATAGTGAAAGTGCATAAACACGCGGTGACGCAACGGCGTTGGACCACGTAAGTTTTGAATACGCAACAGTTTTTTTTATAAATAGGTGAACAAAATAACAGTTAAAAATTAGATTCATTTAGGGGAATAAACTAAAAATAAAATAAAATGAGATCTCAAATAATTTTGGATGTGAGTCGTGTGTGTATATAAGAAAAAATAAAAAGTATTGGTTCTCTTAGAATGAATAAGTTTAGATGTTAGATAGTTAAAAGTTTTTATGTAGATAAAAATGATAATGGTATATTTCATATGTTAGAAATAATAATGTGAAAGGGTTTATGTTTTTTTTTTATTTCATGCATAGAAAGAAGCTGAATACTAAATGTCACATTAATACAAAATAAAATATCTACTATCTTATATAATTTGTTAAACAAGTTATTTGCAAACACCTCATTTCATTTGCTGCACTGATTAGTTCGTCGTACGAACAGGGTTAGTCCACCACCAGAGATCCGGCCGACACATATAAGAACTTAAGGTAGGTGGAAGTGTAAATTCATTTATTATCAAATTAAAATATATAGTTACAGAATTAGCCATGTTTAGTACTACTACGCACGACAATCACTCACACAAACGACTGGAACACAATAACAATCATCAATCGTTTGTTTTGTGCAGTGTAGCCACCAACTGGTAGTAAAATTACCCTAGCCACGGTAGTGTTTTCCCTAGAAACACTGTTTGTCTGCTTCCAACAGAAATGCACAGGGATCTACCGGTATCGGGGCGAACTATTTGGGTATAGGCCAGTGAAAATAAGACATGTGCCAGAATGCAGTTAGATCTAGTGGTGATGGAGAGAACTATTTGCAGAAGTTCCTTTTCTAAGGCCATGCATGAGTGGTTTGTGTTGTAGCATGACAGATAATGCCCATAGTTCTGAATGGAGAGAAAGATCATAAAATAAAATAAAAACATTTTAAATCCAAGAAAGCAACATTAAAAATTAATTAAGAACCACCGTAAAGCACAATCATAGTATGAAGTAAGAGTTTCATTAAAACCAATATTACAATGAGTGATGAGTAATCAAAATAAACTTCAAAACTAAAAATAAAGTAAAGTAATACCCAGGTAGGATAGGAGTAAGTAAGGAAGAAACCCAAACAAGACAACATCCACCATAAAAGGTGATAGTTTTCTAAGAAACAAGGAGAATAGGAGTAATTAAAGAAGAAACCCAAACAAGACAACATCCACAATGAAAGGGATACTCTGATACGAAACAAGGAGGATAGGAGTAATTAAAGAAGAAACCAGAACAAGACAACATCCACAAGAAGAAGGAGTGCTCTTATAAGAAACCAAAACAAAAACCCCAAAAGAAAGTAATAAAAATAATAACAAATGAAAGAATAACAAAAATCCCAGTTTTAGAAAACCATGTAAAATAGATATAAACCAAAAGTGTATAAAGTAGAATTGAAAGTGAACCAATGTGAATTAAGTATATAATGCAAAAAACAAACCTTCATTATCCTCTATAAATAGATTTCTTGATTTTAATAAGACTATAAAACTAATTAGAAATAAAATCAAAGAATAAAAAGGGGATCAGTGCAAGTTTTTATGTTATATTAAATAAACCTAATGTGTCAATATTGGAGTTCATAAACTGAGTAAATTGTGAAATTATACAACTTTAAAGTGTTTATATTGTGTCAATGAATAATATTAAATAGAGTATTATAATGACAAATAATACAAGTGTTTCTAAATAACTGCCACTCTTTATATACAACATTCATTAGAATGACAGTAAATAAAACAAGAGCAGGCCATATAAAAAGTGAAGGGACCAAGAATCATTACCCCAAAAATCAAACAAAAAACAGCTAAAACTGAAAATGAAACTAGTATAAGAAATAATGTAAACGATGGAAGGACAGATATGTTTTGTTTAGAATAAGTTCAGATAACTCATTACTGAAATATCAGAGTTAAATACCATTCTTTTATTATGAAAATGTTTATTATGTTTTAAGAATAGTTAATCCAGATTAAAATGTCTGAGATTAAATACCATTGTTAATTTCAATTATGTGTTATGAATGAATAGTATAAATTATATACTAAATGTTCTTTTGTTAAAATAAGGAAATGTTAATCAATATTATATTAGAATAGAAAGTCAGAAAGGGTATAAACAAGATGTATTATTTAAAAACTTTGTATGTAAAAACAGTTAAAATCTAGGCCAAATGGTAAATCTAAACAGCATTATAATTGATGAATTAAGTACAGAAAAATAGTTAAACTGATGGAATTTATATAAGGTAAATCAGTCATAGAGTCATATACCTGGAACTATAATTAAGAAAGATATTGTAAAAAGATAGTAAGAATTATTGTTAAAAATGCAAATGTAAAAACTGAAAATTCAAAGAGGGGAGTCACATATTAATGCATAATATTTAAAAAGATAACCAATTAATCAAATTACAAGAAATTAAGGGAAGATAAACCTTTTATATCAATCTGAGATTTAATACAATCATTAATATAACATATAAAATGGCAAACAGTTGTAGAAGGACAGGAAGTAAATTTTAAGACTTACAATTTTCAAAATGAAGTAAATATAGCATTTTAGATAAAAAACTTAGTAAAACTATCTTATTTGGTATCAAATCAAGCAGAATGAACTGAAGAAGAAGATTATGTATTTAGTATTTAATAAATTTAAATAATAGCAAAAATATATTCAGTAGTATAATGTAAAAATTTTAAATGTAACGGAAGCTAGAAAGTTTTGAAACAATGGATTGCTAATATTAAATTGGCTAAGACTTTAGTAGAAGACGAAGGAAATGAGTTAGTTCATTATTAGACGTTGTGAAGTACACTTAAGACGAGCTCTTGCTAAAATACTAAACTAATAGCGAAGACATAAATGGCGTACATTCGACAAGCCTAGTCTACTGTGAAAATCGCGAGTGTCGAATAAATTCATTTAAACCGTAACTTCAGTGAAACTAACACCTACAAACATTAAATTAACTTAAAACAGAGCAGAAAACAAGAGAACATATAATTTAAACGATTAAAACCATTAATTCCACATAACGAAACGAACAGTGCAATTATCGACCTAATAGACTGAAGTGAAATATAACTTAATCCAACACATTTTATCGAAGTGAACCACAAACACTTAACCAGGACCACTCCACTAACACCAGAAGGAATAATCGCAGCTACAGGAATGAGAAATCATTGGAAAAGCAGCCTTTATTGGAAGCAGAATCTGTGAGGTGCATTCGTCAATTACATCTGAACACAAAGCGGCCATCTTTGACTTCCCACAATTCCAAGCGACACTGCCAGTAAATCTTCATGGTTCGAAAATTTCTTTACTTACTATTATATATTGAATGTTATAAATGTATTTTAATTAATAAGATTATATTTTTGTAATGTTATACTTTCAATACTTTGCCCTTTTCTCTGACTATATATAAAAAAACTGTTTAAAGAACCCGATAATAAATAACTGTACAATCTATTGATATACCCTGAGAAAGTCGATTAATCAATCAATAGAAAATCGATTATATTATTATTTGTTAATAAAATTCCTTAAATATTATAAAATTGAATCCTATTTATTCCTAAATTATAACTAACATAATATATCATCTTAGTTGAGACTTAACTACCAGAATTTCACAACTTGGAAGGAAGATAACCTGCAAATAAGGAAAGTTCACCAATCGATTGTTCCTGGAGACAATCCTATTAACTGGTAAAAGAATTCCAAATACGGAAAAGGATATAATTCATTTAAAACAAATAATAAGAAGTTCGAAACACCACAAAACATTTTTAAATAATTAATATTAAATTAATTAAAAAAAAATAAATAAAATAAAAATAAATAATAAATAAAAAATTTTTTTTTACAAACAAACGATTAAAACATATTTTTTAAGTTGTTACGGTGTTTGTTACAACTTTTTATTGTTTGGCTAATTTATGTATATTTTCATTGCTTACCACGCCTCCCCTGAAATTCTCCTACGCCCCCCCACAGGGGGCGCGCCCCCCAGGTTGAGAACCCATGACGTACAGAGTGAAAAAGAAGGAATTAATGAACCTCAAAAAGTTTAAAAGAAGTGTTACGATCTCTTAGGCGGATCAAAATATTTGCGTTACTCTCGATAAGGAATGTGGAGATAATGTTGTGGAACAATGTAGTACACTTAATTGTTTGGTCGAAAATTATGCAATTAAAAAGAAAACTGCTAGCGCACAACAAACTACATTAAAACACTATTTTTTAAAAGTATAATCTTTACCGATGTGTTTGAATATAACGAATTTCACTGTAAACGTACTCGAAATAGGAAGTGCAACTGCAACATACAAATGCAAGTACATAATAAAATGATACAGTAGATAATCTGTACTTAATAAGCTGTATTGTTATTATCCCCGCCAACGCCTTTATTAAACGGCCACCTTTATATGCAGCCACATTTTACGGTAATCCAAGGGTGGCCGCTAAAGCCAGGTTTTACTGTATTTGTTTTATTATGCAGTGGTATTTAAAACATAGCATATATTTTCTTTTTAAAATGTGATATAAGAAAAACATGCGTTACTTTCATAATATAAAAGAGTAAAATTTTTTAATACTCCAAAACCATTTGCAACGATACAGCCATATGCTGCATTAAGCATTGATGTAAATAAATATAAAATTTGTAAAATTGTTATAAGTTTGGGGTAAATGGACAGGTCTGGGATTGTAAAAATGTTTCATTGTTATACTAGGGGAGATATTAACCTGTTCCAACAGGCAAAGAACACCTGCTCGATTGTATGTGTGTTACGTGTGTATCTTGTGTGTGTTAGTGATGCAGGTACAGACAGGAATCTCAGCTACCCTCCCCAAGTAATTACTAAAATAATTATTTTAATTCACTGTGTGAAAACTAATTAGTGTATAAACAAACAAAAGGCACCAAAGTGAGTGTAAATTTTATAGTTATCCACAGTAAGAAAATGACGTTAATAGGACACACTACGCGAAGTCAGTGCAAAATAAATGTGCCAAAAATACGCAAATTACACTAAGATGCTCAAATTAATACAGTGAGTGCTTAATCAAATTAGCTATGATTTGTGCTATCTCAATTCCGTACAAAACATTGCCATTTGCAAAAAATTGCAAATACCCTATATGAAAAGGTTCAGGAGTGGGGGCTAGCATGTGATCTGCAGGCCTCGACAGGATAATTTCGGAACCAACAGGTGCGGAATCTTGAGAGGGTATAAATTAAGGGTTCGACTGGAAACCCTCCTTTTCTTTTCAAAACACAGTTGCAGTCGGACACGCTGTCTGTTGGCAGAACAGTTTATTTTGTTATAAGTCTCATCTATGAACAAATAAAGATGTTCAGTAATTATCTTTACAATATTATGGGAAACGCAGAGTACCGGGACCGTTCAAGTCAGCAAGAGTACCAACATAGAAGCTACAAGAGCGACACGTGATGCTAGATGTTAGGAGATGCTTTTTAAACGCCTAACAGCCGTACGAGATCCACCTCGCAGCAGACAGTAATTCTCTGGGACGGACTACACACTACTGGAGAATAAAGCTGGACTCTGGACATATTCAGGACCATGCCAAGCCAGGAGTAACGGAAACCCAACTCTGGACAACGCTGGACCCCGTCAATAAGTCGTAAGGTCATCAAAACTCGAGGTGACATGCATAATGCATTTATAAATGATTCTTTTAAAAGAGCTCATAAAGACTATATAAAGAGACAATGAATTAAAACAAAAAAGGTTTATAATTAGAAATAATGTAATAGAGTCTTAGGTAAATGTTTTAGTCGTAAGAATGAGCGATCGCATATAGAGAAATATAGAAAAAAAGAGAGTTTAATTTTGAGATAGTATATTTTTTTATCTTAAATTTTTAATATGAAACAAATGCCAGTCTAAGTGTAAATAATATAATTTTGAATTTTATTTTTAAAAAACACTGGTATAGACTGAGCAAGCTGAGGTCAGATCTGAGTAAATGAATTCAATAAAAATTACATTTAAATTTTATTTTGTTTTAGTAAATCACATTGAATAAATGTCTAGATTAAGATTATTAACATGTCTAGATGTAAGAGTGTTTTAAATGTGTGTAACACTGTATAGCTTAAGAGATAAACATTTAATACTGAGTGATATCTTGATCGGAGATTATTAACAATGTTTATTATTTATAATGCTTGTTAAAACAATAAACATGAAATTTTAACTACTCATAAATCTACTACTCTTATTATAGTTACACCTGGTATTGATATACAACCTGCATACATAAAAGGTATCGTTATATAACACATAAAGTTGTAACGTAGTATAATTTTTGCACCCCACGAACGAAGGGGCTCCACAAAATAAATTATATATGATATGTATCGTTGTATAAGAAATGTCGCCCATGAATGTGGAGCACGACACGCCTACATTTAATAATTAATGTATGCTCTATCATTACCAGTGTTTGATAATTTATATGTTATAACTAATATTATATTTTAATTATTTTTGTATGTTAGTTATTATAAAATAGTTGTGTGTATTGTATTGTAATAACGCAATTGGCGCCCACCCCAACAAGCAGGTGTAATTGTAACATGAGTAGATAAAAATAAATAAATAATAACAATTAAACAATAAATAAATAAAATTTCGCATATGGTTCACCAATAATAAATTAAAAATAAATATTTTAATAATAATTCACTATGGCAGCACCAGAAGGCTTAAATATGGAAGCACTCCAAACCATGATGCGTGCCTAGGTGGACGAATTAAGTACAAACCAAAAAGAGGAAAATAGAAGAGTTAAAAGAATTTAATACAAAGCAAATGCAAAAGAATAGGGAAGAATCTAAAGCCAAATTCAAAGAATTAAAGAGGGCTAATAAAGAATTTAAAGATGAATTAGCGAAAACTAATGAACAAATACAAAAGAATAGAGAAGAAAGTAGGGCTGAATTTAAAGAGTTTAAAGAGCAACTGACTACAAAACTCGAAGAAATAAATACGCGTATAGCGGCAGTAAAAATTACAATTGCAACAAAACAATATGAACAAACAACTGTAATTGAAAATAAGAGAGAACAGACATTCATAATTACTGACAATAACTCTAATGCAATAATTAACACTAGGGGAGAATGCAAAATAAAAATTAAACACTCATACCAAAAATATTAAAAGTGTTGGTTACACACACAGTAGTAGAACAATTAAAAAAGTAACACAATTGAAACAGATCACATGTGACGAGGGTACGCACAGCAATTATCGATTGAACGATAATTATAATGATAATCACAATAATTATAATGGTAAACACTACAAAACACTACAGAGATTATCATAAACGACGAATGAAAAAACCGTCGACAGCTGTTTATATAGGCCGCATACAAACTGAACATAAGGAATGCGTTCGACAAGAGGGGCGCAGCAGTGAGAATGAGAGAGAAGAATGTAGAAAGAGAGAGAGAGGTTATTTGTGGCTGTCAACTAGAGAAAAATTGTCACCCTATAGACAAGCAGATCACGCGATAAATACGCTCAATAACGAGATGGAAATGTTAAGTGTCGGCGACTAATGGCACAGGAAACAATGTCCGGTGGCTGGTCAAACAATACAATGCATTGTTAACTTAAACTAGGGAGGGTGTAAATTGAACCACACTCAATACCCAAATGTGAATGAATAATTATTTTTAAAAGAAAAATATTACTGTTAATTATTAATGTTAGATAATGAGTTAAATAAGAAGGAATAATGTGTGTATAAAGGTTAGAAATTATATTTAAGAAAATGTTATGTTTGTAAGAAATGTAAGGAATGTTAGTATTCAAAGAAAAATGGTAAGGAATGCTAATGTGTTAAAAATATGTTAAGAAATGAAAGGAAGGTTATTATCGATGTTGTTATTAATATGAAGAAAGGATTACAGATGAGAAATAAATGTTATAATTGTCAGAACGGCTGATAAAGCGAAATCTTCATACCTTAGTGGAAATGCAAGCACACAGAAGAAAGCGATAGTGGAAAGTCAAAGGCAGAGATTACTTAGAGCTCAAATACTACAATTAACGCATCGAGTGAGGTAAGCACATAAAAGTCTGGATATAGACGTGTTTCTAAGGCAGTCATCTGTAGCCGATAATGTGTGATATTTCGTTTTATTGATATTAATAAACTAAATATAATGTGATTGATTACGAATTTATTAAAGTTTTACTGTCTAATTTTATCGGGCGCCATTTTGTGTTTATTAACAAGAAACTTAGTACTTACCATTTTCGGGTCCTCTTCGGCGAACAGGAGATCAGAATGGTTTATTTGTAATGATTAATTTAATTCACATTGGCAATGAACAAAAGGTTTATTTACTCTAAAATGCACACAACAAAAAAATAAAACTTCTTTTCCTACACTTACATACTATTGCCAACTTAACTATGAACTCATGAAATAAATGCCATTAAAATTAATTTCCGTACATCTTTTTTTTTTATTATTGATTTGGTCTTATTTATTAATTATATTTCTTTGATTATGTTTCCCCCATAATTACATTTAATGATTACATATCTATACAAACCAGCACTTCTTTTAGTTTCTATATTCACTCTCTCTCTCTCTCTCTCTCTCTCTCTCTCTACATTTCTATTCCCCTTCCATGTTTAATTGATTTTAATTAATTTTAATTTTAATTAATTTAAGTTTATTTTTTAGGCTGCCAGTTCTTTGTTAAACATTCTCAAAATTTGCTTTTTAAAAGGTTTTAGATTTAACCAATGTTGGTTACTTATCTGCCAAAGATTTTGATGAGTCCGTCTCTACCACGTATTTCATTCCGATTCCGCACATTTTCTTATTTATTCACTCTCCGGAACTATAACTCTATAAAACTGTTTGTTTTTTATTGAAAGTTCACATTTTGAAACCAATTGTTATATACGGGCCAAAAGTACACACTGCCGGCGAACACACCAAACTTCGCCCAAAACCGGCGCGAGCCGGGCAGACGCGACAGTTGTTTTTTGCGTCTGGTCTGCTGAGATGTTGATTTCCGACTAACTCTTTGTTCTGTGTGTCACACAGCTGCTGGCTCTGACACACCCTGCATTCTTAGTTGTGTAATGCGCTGACGTAACGCTCGCCTGATGTCAGTTATATAACTTTGTTGACAGATTTTGTGTTCGTCATCTGTTGACCTTGGTACAGTTGTTGGCTGTTTATTAATTCTGCGTCTGTTGAATCTGTTTTAAAATATCAACGAATAATTCTGCACAGTCAATGCTGCCACTGTTGTTTTCGTTTCAAACAGGAAATTTACCGAAGTTTTGTATGTTTCGTCCCAAATGAAGATTTATATTTATTTATTACAAAAAATATACAAATTTCTTTAGATTGCCTCAGGTAGGCCCCAAAATGCCCCGCTACAATACCCCCTCATTGAGATATTTTATGCCGAAGCATAAAAAATCTCATTGACACATTCATACTTGCTAGAGGGATCAGCCAGGATATGTCGCCACAACCCCCTGTACGGTTTACAACAAAAAAATATAATCAACTCACCCTTGGTCCGGTGAATGTGACCGCATCTGCATGACAATACTGGACTTCTCTCTCGAGATCCCAACACCGTAAAGTCAGACAGATACTCAACGCCCCTGCTCTGACGCGCAGGCCAGCTCAGGTCCGCCGCCACAGCACCACCAAACACTGAAACAACAAATCAAAATATCAAATAGTGGCCTAATTTATTATCACCATATCCCCAACTGATCTGTTTCCCCCTAGCGGTGCTGGTTTGCACTAAGAAGCACTGGTTTTGTTTTTCCTCACTTATTACTAACATATATATCCGAATACCTAACATAACCTAACATAAGAAAACATAGTACATTAATAATTCATCTTAAAATAAACAACTTATATTTGACATTTACATATTTTACATCATTAAGTTTGCATATAAAATCAGAAAATTACCTTTTAAACTTGATTTACTCTTCTTAATTCGTTTCTAAAATTTTTTTTTTTTTTTTCAATCTTTTTACACATCATTTCATTTTTTATTCCCTTTCATTAATTTGGGTGATTCTACTTTATTCATTATAATTCACTTTATCAACTTGGCATTTACCCATAATCTTCCCCTTTGATTACTCTAACGCTCCCTTACAAAATCTTTAACTAGTATGACACCCCTCTATCAAAAATCTACTAACCCTTCTCTCTACCTCTAACTACTTACTACTTTAGCTCAATTCGCCACCTTCTCTCAATATATATAAAAAAAATACTCTCTAACCATTTGTACATAGGATACGTGTTCCCCCCCCCCAAAAGCTCAATTCCCGTTCTCTGGTTCCCGGATTCTACCTAAGGCAACCCTTCCCACTAAAACTATACCAAATCCCGTCCCAACCCTTATGTTGCGGACTCCCACACTACACTACCCCTACTACAAAATTGCCATCCCCAAAAAATCTCAATCTCATTACCTCACTACAACTACAACAAAATAACATCAACAAAATAAACAACAATATATCACTCAAAACTCTACATAAATTCTCCAATTCTACTGTGTCTCCACTTATACTTCTCAAAATTCTATAACATACATTAACTCAAAACAACATTACAATATTTTCATCTCTACTATTTCTTTAACTTTGACTTCAATTTGGACAGATCTATATGTCCCACAAAAATTCAACTTGGACTGATTCAAACATTTTATTCAAACAATTACTATCACCCATTTCTATCTTTTGCAACCCATTGAAAATTTTAACTATCAAAACTTTATTTCATTTTATTTTAAAATCTATAAACACATTGAAAACATATTATTATATTTTTATAATCCTTAATTCTTAACATACTAAATGCAATTAACACAATAAGACATAATAAACACAATATAGGAAGTATTTAGTGCATCTATTTTTTCAAATTCAAACAAAATTATTGAGTAGCAAATCATCATTATTAAAATATAGCAAATTTCTAATACGTTATCCCTTTGGACAACCTCCCAGCCACACACACTATGACCCCCCCTGGACTGTGGCGTCCAGTTGCGTCCACAAGGACTGAGGTTTTGGAGGAATGTTACATCTCCGTGTCCTTGCTTCTGCGTTACATTTAAAATACTAGATATCATCATATCTTTGTCTATAATTATGCGCCCCTAATACGGTTCTACCACCTGTCTATGCTACCCCCAAGCGGGCAGAGTGGCAGCCGCTGTTCCATAGTTTGGTGATTCCCCTTAATTTCACCCCCCATCAATTTCAAAATACACCTTTACAACGATAACAGCTATGGCCAGTTAAGGCAGAACGTGACGCAATGAGCCCCAACCATAGCTGTTAAAGCTAAACCAATTCCACGGTCAGGGTTCGGTGAGGCCGTGACCGCCCGAAAATTTGGGGAATCACAAGGAAAATATCTTTTGTAACATTAAATTTAAGAATTTATATTTAAATGACATTATTAGTTTGGATGGTGTTTTACCCTCCTTTATATGTAAGCTTAACTATCATTGACATAAAATATTAAATACAAATTTACAACCTCCCACCATAGCAGTTCCACACTACACTGTTATGTCACTTCATTGAGCACCCAACTACCCCCAAAATTATCCCCACATTTTGTATAATACATTACATAACATTATAAACAAATAAACATTAGCTTTGATTATTAGTATACATTTAAACAAACTATTTTTTCTTTTAAGTAATTTATATAAAAATTTATAAACATTATTATTTAAAATTTTTCATTAACTCTTTTTTATTTATCATCATTATGAATTTAACCTGTGTTGCAATCAGATTTTCAAAATTTCTCAAATTTATTATTAATCTTTATTTTTAGCCATTAAGTCATTCCACAAAATAAACCATTTAACATTTATTTACTTATTAATTATTATTAAATTAGAATCTCATCAAACAATTCAAATTCATTATAAAAATTCAAATACATAACATTCAATCACAATATCTAAACATCTCAAATTATTTACTTCAATTGATTATTAAAATTAAATATTTAATTGACTATTAAAATAACATATTTCAATTATTATCAAAATTCTACAAATCATTAATTATTGTCTTCATAATTATTTTATTATTTAATTAGAATGCAAAATATTAATAATATGATTATTATTAACACAACATTTTCTAATACATACACACATTACTTACCTAACATTTCATAATACACACAAATGAATTCGATATTATTTACAAAATATGCGTCAATAACTGTTCAGTTGTTTCATATTTTACTGTCCAAATCTGCAAGGTCATCACCAAAATTTACAGTATCTAACAAGGTCTATACACTGATATCTAGTTCAGCCTCCATCATCATATAAATATCGAATATATTTGTAACATATATTATTTTTATCCACACACAAATTATTATAATCATTACTATCATAATAACCCATCAATTCTATTTCATCCATTATACCACTATAAATCTTGTCACCATAAGTTAGGATTGTCCCGTCTATATCAGTGTTATTTGTTAATGTCAGGTAAATTGTTTTCTCATTTTTGTATTCCTCAACTACTACGTCAGGTAAGTCATTATAGTTAGGTAAGATATTATCAAAATTATTCTCTATCTCTCTTTCAACAGGTACGTATTTCACATGATTCATCATCACCCCTTCTAGTATTTTTCTCAATTCATCATACTTTCTTTCTAACTTATATAGTTCTATTTCACTCTCAATACATAACTCTCTTTCTTCATAGCACCACATCACACTCTCACAATTATTACGGACAGAGGGTACAACATTAATTCATTTAACAATAAGGGTCTCTTGCCCTGAAAAAACAACATTAAATCATCATCATCATTATAAACAATAAGGGGAAAATTTGCCCTCTGTCCCCATTCAACTACAACATTATTCTTCCACTCTCTCTCTACTTCATAAATACTCATTAACATCTCATAATCACTACATTCTGCAATTTCATTAGTACTATTTTTGATTATATTTTCATCATTTGTCTCTCCATTATTCTCTACCCCCACTATACTCTCAGAATTGTAATTAATATCATTATCATCACTAGTCATTATTTTATTATCTAACACTACCTCTCCCACTATTCTGTCACTATTATTTATTAACTCATTATTCGAATTGTCACTCACCTGGTTACTTATTTCTTCACTATTATCACAGACATCAAAGACACCACTTACCTGTGTTAACTCAACGTTTAATTGACATCTATCTTCCTCCCCTTCTCATCTGGTTTATCAATAGCATTTTTTACTTTATTAAAACCCTCATCCATTATTTTATTCAGATCATCAAAATGTTTGTCCATCATTTCTCCCCTCTCATCCAATTTTTTATCAAGTATTCGCAACATATCCATTATTTTTAAAAAATAATCAGATTCACTCATATCATCATTATTTACCTCATTATCTGCCACCTGATCGACTTTATTTTTGTTGACTTGGTCCGTCTCTCTACCTTTATTTATCCCCACCACACTATCATCATTATCACTAGGCCTATTTTCCGTCTTATTCTCTACCACTGTCGCTTCAACGATCTTACCTTTATTGCTTGGCACCTCACTACCAATATCATCACTGTGCTTCTTAATTTCTGCGAATATTCCCTCTTCCTGTTCTTCCATTCGTGTTAAACTATCGTCTAACCTCCCCCATTCCTCGTCTGTCATTTCACCTACAACCCCTCTAAATTCGCTTTCCCACTCCTTCCATACGAAACCACTATCATTTTCTTGTATCTTAGCCATATTAAAAAAAAAATTTTTATTATAATACCCTTTATATAATATAATTCATCCCATACACACTAGTTACCCTCACAATACTCATAAACACATAAACAAATAATGCACTACATACATAACCCTATCAAAACATAACCCCATATTTGCGTCTATTTTACGTATGCATAAAAATTTTATTTTCTATTTCACACATTTCAAACAACCATTCTGTCCTCCCAAGTAGGCCGTATTTTATATAAAATTCCTTTATATAAAATTGTCCCTGTTCGGGCGCCAAATGTGATATTCCGTTTTATTGATATTAATAAACTAAATATAATGTGATTGATTACGAATTTATTAAAGTTTTACTGTCTAATTTTATCGGGCGCCATTTTGTGTTTATTAACAAGAAACTTAGTACTTACCATTTTCGGGTCCTCTTCGGCGAACAGGAGATCAGAATGGTTTATTTGTAATGATTAATTTAATTCACATTGGCAATGAACAAAAGGTTTATTTACTCTAAAATGCACACAACAAAAAAATAAAACTTCTTTTCCTACACTTACATACTATTGCCAACTTAACTATGAACTCATGAAATAAATGCCATTAAAATTAATTTCCGTACATCTTTTTTTTTTATTATTGATTTGGTCTTATTTATTAATTATATTTCTTTGATTATGTTTCCCCCATAATTACATTTAATGATTATATATCTATACAAACCAGCACTTCTTTTAATTTCTATATTCACTCTCTCTCTCTCTCTCTCTCTCTACATTTCTATTCCCCTTCCATGTTTAATTGATTTTAATTAATTTTAATTTTAATTAATTTAAGTTTATTTTTTAGGCTGCCAGTTCTTTGTTAAACATTCTCAAAATTTGCTTTTTAAAAGGTTTTAGATTTAACCAATGTTGGTTACTTATCTGCCAAAGATTTTGATGAGTCCGTCTCTACCACGTATTTCATTCCGATTCCGCACATTTTCTTATTTATTCACTCTCCGGCACTATAACTCTATAAAACTGTTTGTTTTTTATTGAAAGTTCACATTTTGAAACCAATTGTTATATACGGGCCAAAAGTACACACTGCCGGCGAACACACCAAACTTCGCCCAAAACCGGCGCGAGCCGGGCAGACGCGACAGTTGTTTTTTGCGTC
The DNA here is from genome assembly GCA_034769895.1 of Magicicada septendecula. NCBI lineage: Eukaryota > Metazoa > Arthropoda > Insecta > Hemiptera > Cicadidae > Magicicada > Magicicada septendecula. Next base: position 306,432,829 of record CM068375.1, read on the forward strand.
TGGTCTGCTGAGATGTTGATTTCCGACTAACTCTTTGTTCTGTGTGTCACACAGCTGCTGGCTCTGACACACCCTGCATTCTTAGTTGTGTAATGCGCTGACGTAACACTCGCCTGATGTCAGTTATATAACTTTGTTGACAGATTTTGTGTTCGTCATCTGTTGACCTTGGTACAGTTGTTGGCTGTTTATTAATTCTGCGTCTGTTGAATCTGTTTTAAAATATCAACGAATAATTCTGCACAGTCAATGCTGCCACTGTTGTTTTCGTTTCAAACAGGAAATTTACCGAAGTTTTGTATGTTTCATCCCAAATGAAGATTTATATTTATTTATTACAAAAAATATACAAATTTCTTTAGATTGCCTCAGGTAGGCCCCAAAATGCCCCGCTACAAATGCGACACACTACGAAGCTAAAAAGAGTATTCTGTATGGAAGTGTATTTCAGCACATGGTAAGAATGAAGAAAATTATTGTATTATATAAGTAATGTAAGAAATGTAAAGAATGAAGAGTGGAATAATAGGCTAAGAAAAGAGTTAAGAAAAGATTAAAGACTGTAGTAATGTTATGAGTAAGGAAATGTAAAATTATAGAGTGAAAGATGGCATAAATACATAGAAATGCAGAGTATCCAGAAGGACCAGAAAGGAGAGCTAATTGCAGTGGATTTTTTGGGACCACTTCCAAGATCAAGTCGTGGAGTGAAACACATACTTGTTTGTATTGATGTATTTTCCAAAGCCGTCCATCTGTATCCAATTATGCGACCCACAACTAAAGTTGTTTTGAAAATACTCTTGCAGAAATACATTCCTGGTAAAACGCACAGCTCAGCTGTATAAGGGGAGGTGAAAATATTGCATACCACCACCTGCGAGCGTTATACTGACCTACTCATTATTATGTGTCATTTAACTGATGTAAGCTAAGTTAAGCTAGTATAATATTATTTTTATTTGTCTAGAACAAATAGACAAAAATTTAATTAATAAATATTTATTAAATTTTTTTTTCAAGCAGAGGAATAATGCAACGATACAGACATATGCTGTATTAAGCATTGATTTAAATAAATATAAAATTTGTAAAATTATTATAAGTTTGGGGTAAATGGACAGGTCTGGGATTGTAAAAATGTTTCGTTGTTATACTAGGGGAGATATTAACCTGTTCCAACAGGCAAAGAACACCTGCTCGATTGTATGTGTGTTACGCGTGTATCTTGTGTGTGTTAGTGATGCAGGTACAGACAGGAATCTCAGCTACCCTCCCCAAGTAATTACTAAAATAATTATTTTAATTCACTGTGTGAAAACTAATTAGTGTATAAACAAACAAAAGGCACCAAAGTGTGTGTAAATTTTATAGTTATCCACAGTAAGAAAATGACGTTAATAGGACACACTACGCGAAGTCAGTGCGAAATAAATGTGCCAAAAATACGCAAATTACACTAAGATGCTCAAATTAATACAGTGAGTGCTTAATCAAATTAGCTATGATTTGTGCTATCTCGATCCCGTACATAACATTGCCATTTGCAAAAAATTGCAAATACCCTATATGAAAAGGTTCAGGAGTGGGGGCTAGCATGTGATCTGCAGGTCTCGACAGGATAATTTCGGAACCAACAGGTGCGGAATCTTGAGAGGGTATAAATTAAGGGTTCGACTGGAAACCCTCCTCTTCTTTTCAAAACACAGTTGCAGTCGGACATGCTGTCTGTTGGCAGAACAGTTTATTTTGTTATAAGTCTCATCTATGAACAAATTAAGATGTTCAGTAATTATCTTTACAATATTATGGGAAACGTAGAGTACTGGGACCGTTCAAGTCAGCAAGAGTACCAACAGAGAAGCTACAAGAGCGACACGAGATGCTAGACGTTAGGAGATGCTTTTTAAACGCCTAACAGCCGTACGAGATCCACCTCGCAGCAGACAGTAATTCTCTGGGACGGACCACACACTACTGGAGAACAAAGCTGGATTCTGGACATATTCAGGACCACGCCAAGCCAGGCGTAACGGAAACCCAACTCTGGACAACGCTGGACCCCGTCAATAAGTCGTAAGGTCATCAAAACTCGAGGTGACATGCATAATGCATTTATAAATGATTCTTTTAAAAGAGCTCATAAAGACTATATAAAGAGACAATGAATTAAAACAAAAAAGGTTTATAATTAGAAATAATGTAATAGAGTCTTAGGTAAATGTTTTAGTCGTAAGAATGAGCGATCGCATATAGAGAAATATAGAAAAAAAGAGAGTTTAATTTTGAGATAGTATATTTTTTTATCTTAAATTTTTAATATGAAACAAATGCCAGTCTAAGTGTAAATAATATAATTTTGAATTTTATTTTTAAAAAACACTGGTATAGACTGAGCAAGCTGAGGTCAGATCTGAGTAAATGAATTCAATAAAAATTACATTTAAATTTTATTTTGTTTTAGTAAATCACATTGAATAAATGTCTAGATTAAGATTATTAACATGTCTAGATGTAAGAGTGTTTTAAATGTGTGTAACACTGTATAGCTTAAGAGATAAATATTTAATACTGAGTGATATCTTGATCGGAGATTATTAACAATGTTTATTATTTATAATGCTTGTTAAAACAATAAACATGAAATTTTAACTACTCATAAATCTACTACTCTTATTATAGTTACACCTGGTATTGATATACAACCTGCATACATAAAAGGTATCGTTATATAACACATAAAGTTGTAACGTAGTATAATTTTTGCACCCCACGAACGAAGGGGCTCCACAAAATAAATTATATATGATATGTATCGTTGTATAAGAAATGTCGCCCATGAACGTGGAGCACGACACGCCTACATTTAATAATTAATGTATGCTCTATCATTACCAGTGTTTGATAATTTATATGTTATAACTAATATTATATTTTAATTATTTTTGTATGTTAGTTATTATAAAATAGTTGTGTGTATTGTATTGTAATAACGCAATTGGCGCCCACCCCAACAAGCAGGTGTAATTGTAACATGAGTAGATAAAAATAAATAAATAATAACAATTAAACAATAAATAAATAAAAGTTCGCATATGGTTCACCAATAATAAATTAAAAATAAATATTTTAATAATAATTCACTATGGCAGCACCAGAAGGCTTAAATATGGAAGCACTCCAAACCATGATGCGTGCCTAGGTGGACGAATTAAGTACAAACCAAAAAGAGGAAAATAGAAGAGTTAAAAGAATTTAATACAAAGCAAATGCAAAAGAATAGGGAAGAATCTAAAGCCAAATTCAAAGAATTAAAGAGGGTTAATAAAGAATTTAAAGATGAATTAGCGAAAACTAATGAACAAATACAAAAGAATAGAGAAGAAAGTAGGGCTGAATTTAAAGAGTTTAAAGAGCAACTGACTACAAAACTCGAAGAAATAAATACGCGTATAGTGGCAGTAAAAATTACAATTGCAACAAAACATTATGAACAAACAACTGTAATTGAAAATAAGAGAGAACAGACATTCATAATTACTGACAATAACTCTAATGCAATAATTAACACTAGGGGAGAATGCAAAATAAAAATTAAACACTCATACCGTGTTGGCAAAAATATTAAAAGTGTTGGTTACACACACAGTAGTAGAACAATTAAAAAAGTAACACAATTGAAACAAATCACATGCGACGAGGGTACGCACAGCAATTATCGATTGAACGATAATTATAATGATAATCACAATAATTATAATGGTAAACACTACAGAGATTATCATAAACGACGAATGAAAAAACCATCGACAGCTGTTTATATAGGCCGCATACAAACTGAACATAAGGAATGCGTTCGACAAGAGGGGCGCAGCAGTGAGAATGAGAGAGAAGAATGTAGAAAGAGAGAGAGAGAGGTTATTTGTGGCTGTCAACTAGAGAAAAATTGTCACCCTATAGACAAGCAGATCACACGATAAATACGCTCAATAACGAGACGGAAATGTTAACGAGACGGAAATGTTAAGTGTCGGCGACTAATGGCACAGGAAACAATGTCCGGTGGCTGGTCAAACAATACAATGCATTGTTAACTTAAACTAGGGAGGGTGTAAATTGAACCACACTCAATACCCAAATGTGAATGAATAATTATTTTTAAAAGAAAAATATTACTGTTAATTATTAATGTTAGATAATGAGTTAAATAAGAAGGAACAATGTGTGTATAAAGGTTAGAAATTATATTTAAGAAAATGTTATGTTTGTAAGAAATGTAAGGAATGTTAGTATTCAAAGAAAAATGGTAAGGAATGCTAATGTGTTAAAAATATGTTAAGAAATGAAAGGAAGGTTATTATTGATGTTGTTATTAATATGAAGAAAGGATTAGAGATGAGAAATAAATGTTATAATTGTCAGAACGGCTGATAAAGCGAAATCTTCATACCTTAGTGGAAATGCAAGCACACAGAAGAAAGCGATAGTGGAAAGTCAAGGGCAGAGATTACTTAGAGCTCAAATACTACGATTAACGCATCGAGTGAGGTAAGCACATAAAAGTCTGGATATAGACGTGTTTCTAAGGCAGTCATCTGTAGCCGATAATGCGACACACTACGAAGCTAAAAAGAGTATTCTGTATGGAAGTGTATTTCAGCACAAGGTAAGAGTGAAGAAAATTATTGTATTATATAAGTAATGTAAGAAATGTAAAGAATGAAGAGTGGAATAATAGGCTAAGAAAAGAGTTAAGAAAAGATTAAAGACTGTAGTAATGTTATGAGTAAGGAAATGTAAAATTATAGAGTGAAAGATGGCATAAATACAGAGAAATGCAGAGTATCCAGAAGGACCAGAAAGGAGAGCTAATTGCAGTGGATTTTTTGGGACCACTTCCAAGATCAAGTCGTGGAGTGAAACACATACTTGTTTGTATTGATGTATTTTCCAAAGCCGTCCATCTGTATCCAATTATGCGACCCACAACTAAAGTTGTTTTGAAAATACTCTTGCAGAAATACATTCCTGGTAAAACGCACAGCTCAGCTGTATAAGGGGAGGTGAAAATATTGCATACCACCACCTGCGAGCGTTATACTGACCTACTCATTATTATGTGTCATTTAACTGATGTAAGCTAAGTTAAGCTAGTATAATATTATTTTTATTTGTCTAGAACAAATAGACAAAAATTTAATTAATAAATATTTATTAAATTTTTTTTTCACGCAGAGGAATAATGCAACGATACAGACATATGCTGTATTAAGCATTGATTTAAATAAATATAAAATTTGTAAAATTATTATAAGTTTGGGGTAAATGGACAGGTCTGGGATTGTAAAAATGTTTCGTTGTTATACTAGGGGAGATATTAACCTGTTCCAACAGGCAAAGAACACCTGCTCGATTGTATGTGTGTTACGCGTGTATCTTGTGTGTGTTAGTGATGCAGGTACAGACAGGAATCTCAGCTACCCTCCCCAAGTAATTACTAAAATAATTATTTTAATTCACTGTGTGAAAACTAATTAGTGTATAAACAAACAAAAGGCACCAAAGTGTGTGTAAATTTTATAGTTATCCACAGTAAGAAAATGACGTTAATAGGACACACTACGCGAAGTCAGTGCGAAATAAATGTGCCAAAAATACGCAAATTACACTAAGATGCTCAAATTAATACAGTGAATGCTTAATCAAATTAGCTATGATTTGTGCTATCTCGATTCCGTACAAAACATTGCCATTTGCAAAAAATTGCAAATACCCTATATGAAAAGGTTCAGGAGTGGGGGCTAGCATGTGATCTGCAGGTCTCGACAGGATAATTTCAGAACCAACAGGTGCGGAATCTTGAGAGGGTATAAATTAAGGGTTCGACTGGAAACCCTCCTCTTCTTTTCAAAACACAGTTGCAGTCGGATATGCTGTCTGTTGGCAGAACAGTTTATTTTGTTATAAGTCTCATCTATGAACAAATAAAGATGTTCAGTAATTATCTTTACAATATTATGGGAAACGTAGAGTACTGGGACCGTTCAAGTCAGCAAGAGTACCAACAGAGAAGCTACAAGAGCGACACGAGATGCTAGACGTTAGGAGATGCTTTTTAAATGCCTAACAGCTGTACGAGATCCACCTCGCAGCAGACAGTAATTCTCTGGGACGGACCACACACTACTGGAGAACAAAGCTGGACTCTGGACATATTCAGGACCACGCCAAGCCAGGCGTAACGGAAATCCAACTCTGGACAACGCTGGACCCCGTCAGTAAGTCGTAAGGTCATCAAAACTCGAGGTGACATGCATAATGCATTTATAAATGATTCTTTTAAAAGAGCTCATAAAGACTATATAAAGAGACAATGAATTAAAACAAAAAAGGTTTATAATTAGAAATAATGTAATAGAGTCTTAGGTAAATGTTTTAGTCGTAAGAATGAGCAATCGCATATAGAGAAATATAGAAAAAAAGAGAGTTTAATTTTGAGATAGTGTGCCGTAACTATGGAATTTCGTTACGGTGACTTACAAGATTTGATTAAGCCAAATTACGACAATGAGAATTATTTATTTATTTTGCCATATTGGTCTAGTTGCGTGCTATATGGACACACGCACGCTGTTTAGTTGCGGTGCGTCACGTCTTGTGTTTCCGGCTCCCGCAGTTGTCCCTCCCTCCGGACCAAGTGCCCCATCTTACCATAGGTATAACAACTATAGTTTCTTCTTTCAAAGTTGTTGCCTCGTTGCTCCCGGGTAGGTGGCCACTGTTGACCAGATGTGGAACAGGGGACAGAGAATTCGGAAGTGCCGGAGCGAGTCTCATCATTCATCTGGATGGTGCGGGCAAATACACAAGCTCTGCTGAGATCCGCGAAGCTTCGCGGTCTCTCCAAGAACACCAACCGTGACCTCTCCTGGGGATTGAGGCCCTCCAAGATGACACGCACCACCTCAGCCTCCGACACGTCCACACGCAGCACACGGGCAGCACTCTTGATGGAATTTATGAATACGTTTAGCTTTTCCCCATGCCCCTGAACTCTATAAAACAATCTTTGCCGCATCTGGTCACGCAGCCTCCCGGGCATAAACAGCTCCAGAACATCCCTGTGGAAGGCATCAAAATCGCCGCCCGCGCCGAGATGCCAGACCACTCGATCCAGTAGAGGCGCCCGACAATACGGATATATCATATTCAAAAGAGAGGAACCAGTCACCCCAGGGAAGTCATAAATGCCGAAAATCCCTTCAAAAAATTTTACCAGCTGGTCTAGATCCAGACCGTCGACCACGGGAAGCCGACGGAGGAGGTCATAGATGGAGTTTGGCAATGACTCATATTTGACGCTGGCAAGGTTGGTACCAAACCCGCGAGGGACTTCCACCTGATCGCACTGAAATCCCTGGGGGCGACTGCCCAACGAAATAAGAGGACGTGCCTCGACCAGAGCACTACAGGCTTCTCCCAGGATATCCACCCACTCAGTGGCCACGGTCTGGCGCGTGAGCATCTCTTTCGGCTTACCAGGACTCTCTGGAGCCTCCCCAGGTAGGCAAATTTTTGACTGCAGGTCCGTCGCAGCCCGCCGAACCTCCTCCTCCAGATCGTCCTGCAACAACAAATTACGGAGACGAGCAGACAAGTGGAGCATTCTTTGGGTCACCGCTGCCAAACTCGGGTGGAACTCCCTATATATTCAGAATCCTCCATCAGGGTGGAGAACTCCGTCCACTTGTCCGAACACAAGGCTAACTCCTCCCCCAGATCCTCAATTTCGACTCTCTGGAGGGGGACATCCCCCACCAGCAGCTCCCGCAGTTGTCTTCTCAAGGACGCTACATCCCTCTGGGGAATCCCACCCCGCAAGCGCATCTCAAACTGGAGCTCATCTTTATTAAAATACTCGGGCACCAGACCACGACCCTCACGCCGACCACTACTTTGCCCCGCCTCTGACATCGTTTCACAATACAAGCACTTGAATACAAACAAGCAATAACAACCAATGGGGCACTTGCCAATTCAAATGGTCGGAGGTCCCGCATGAGAACTGTCCTTCAAAAAACGGCCCGCATGGGGGGGATTGAGGGGGCGCCGGTCCCTCCCCACGAGTGATGGCGTTAGCGCATCTCATGTTCCATTATGTGCGGTTGAAACTGGGCACTCATCCGGGAAGCCCTATCCTAAGTCGATTCGTCCCGGCCTCTCCGTGTGTCCCTATCTCGAGTTGGAGGTTGGAAAGAGCCGTATTACGGTCTTGGTGGACTCGGGATCGGCGCGGTGTTTGATCTCCTCCCGGGTTTACCAGCAGTTGGTTGGGGAGTCTTTAATTAAGGCGAGTGCCCTTTCGTTGGTGGTGTGTTGGACGGCCTCAAGGGAGGTTTTGCCTACCTCAAAAGTAGTGTCCTTTAAAATTAAAATAAATTATTTTTCGTGGGTGTGGGAGTTTCTCGTCGCTCCGAATCTGAGCGTCGATTGTATTTTGGGTGCGGACTTTATTGGGAAAAGTGGTCTGGTTCTCGATATCCAGGGGCACGTTTGTTTCTTCAAGTTTAACCGTGCCGTGCGCATTCCCTTTTTTGGATATCAGGATGAGTCGGGGGAGGGTCTTGAAGAACTTCAACCCTCGGCGGCTATTAATAATTTAAGCCAGTCCCAACAGACCACTTTCCGTCAATTGTGTGAGGAGTTCCCCGAGGTGCTGACGGCCGATCTCGGCCTCACACATAATTTGGAGTATTGTATCCGCCTGTGTGACTCCTCGGTTGTCCGTTCGCACCCTTATAAATTCGCCCCTCCCAAAATGACCATTTTGCGTGAGAAGGTTCAGGAACTGTTAGACCAGGGGGTCATTGAAGATTCCACGTCGGCCTATGCCAGTCCAGCATTCTTGGTGCCTAAACCAGGAGGGAAGCATCGGCTGGTTATTGATTACCGCAAATTGAATCAAAATATAGAGGTTGAGTCGGTGCCCCTCCCGGACCTGCATTCGGCCTTTGACTGGTTTTCGCAGGCCCGCTATTTCACCATTTTTGACCATAATTCTGCCTACCACCAGATTCCCTTACACAAGGAGTCTCGGCCGTACACGGCCTTTTGCGTACCGTGGAACCTGTACCAATATAAGAGAGTCCCCATGGGACTGGCCGTTGGTGCACAGACGTTAACACGTCTACTAGATACAGTGTTCCACGATGTTAAATTTCAGTACGTTTTTAATTATCTTGATGATCTCCTTATTTATAGTACAACCTTAGAGGAACACATGGATCATCTCCGAGAGGTGTTGTGTTGCCTGAGGCGCGCGGGGCTCACGGTAAACCCCGACAAGGTGAAATTTGCCCAGGAGGAAATTTCTTTCCTCGGTCACCTTGTGTCTCATAAAGGGGTCACGGTAGACCCAGAGAGGACTCAGGCAATTCGGGATTTTCCTCCTCCTAGGGACGCAAAAGGGGTGGCCCGCTTTGTGGGGATGGTTAATTTTTATTGGCGGTTCATCCCCGGGGCCACAGAGATCGCTGCCCCCCTTAATTCCTTAAGGAAAAAGGGTGACAAATTTGTGTGGGGTGACGAGCAGCAGCGTACCTTTGAGACCCTGAAGGAGTCCATTCTGTCGCCGCCCGTGCTTCGGATGCCTGACTTCACGAAGCCCTTTATTTTGCAATCGGACACCAGCTCTGTGGCGATCGGCGCCGTGCTCTCACAGGAGGTGGATGGTGCTCGGCAGCCTGTTGCCTTTGTATCTAGGACCCTCACCGACACTGAAAAGAAATCCTCTGTGTATGAGTTGGAGTGTTTGGTGGTAGTCTTCGCTCTGGACAAATTTAGGAGATATTTGGAACATGCTGAGTTCCTTTTAGAGACCGACAACCAGGCTCTCTCTTGACTTCTGGCGCATCGCCGTCAACTGGGTAAACTTGGCCGCTGGGTGGTCAAAATTTCATCTTTTAAGTTCAGGGCACAACATATACGGGGGACCCAAAATGTTGTTGCCGATGCTTTGTCACGGATGTACCATCTGCCCAGTGAGGAGCCAATAAATGAACCCTGCGTCTTACTCTTGGAGTTTCCCCTCGCCTTTACCGATGTTATCCCTCATCAGCGTGAGGATGAGTTGTTGGGTCCGATTATCGAAAAAATCACATCAGCCGAGATGAAGGCTCCTTATCATCTGTCCAAGGGCGTCCTCTGCTGCAAGGAACGTAGAGGACAGGTCCCTAAGATAGTGCTGCCGAGCAAGCTTGTACCACAATGGTCTTCCAGTATTATCACGATTCCCCGGTAGGAGGCCATTTGGGTGTTTCGAAGACCATCGCCGCGACCCAAAACAACTTCATCTGGAAAGGCATGGACCGGGACATCGCCACCCGGGTGAAGTGCTGTCATCTCTGTAGTCTGAGCAAGCCCGCTCAGAACACCAAGTTGGGGTTGCTGTCTTCTGAGGTGGCTGGCAGACCTATGGAGAAGGTTTTCCTCGACTACGTGGGTCCTTTCCCACGTAGCAAGGCCGGGAATTCGTTCCTCCTTGTTTGTGTGGACGCCTTCTCTAAGTATGTCTGGCTACTTCCCTTGCGTCAGGCAAGTGCTGCCACTACCATCATAGCCCTTCAGACCAGCATCTTTCAGCATTTCGGGCTTCCCTCCATCATTGTCTCAGACAATGGCCCCCAATTCATCTCGTGGCAGTTCTGAAACATGTGTTTCAGGCACGGCATTCGTCATGTAACCACTTCCCCTTATCACCCGCAACCTTCCCACACTGAGCGATTCAATCACAATCTTAGATCTGCCCTCATCGCTTACCACAAGGAACAGCAGAACACGTGGGACCAGAATCTTCAGTGGTTACAAATGGCTTTTAACTCCTCTCTTCATGAGAGTCATAGAGCCGTGCCTTTTGAGGTCATGTTTGGTTTCTCCCCTGCTCATCCCCTTAGCAATTTGTGGAGATTGGAGGATCTTCTCCCGGATTTGCCGAACGGGGGGGGGGGGTCTCTCACAGGTGGAAAGAGGTGAAGAGAGCTCTGCTCCGATCGCACGAGCGCATGCGGCGTCGTTATAATGCGGGGAGAGTCCCCAACCCTTTCAAGGTGGGCCAGTTGGTGTATTGTAGGAGCCACCCGCACAGCTCTAAGGTGGAAGGTCGCGCCGCCAAGCTCTGTTTTCGATGGTTGGGTCCTTTCCGCATTTCCGAGTTTGTCTCTCCGGTTACTGCCAGCCTGGTGCGTCTAGAGGATGGTATGCAGGTGAGAGTGGCCCATGTGTCGCATTTGAAGGCGTGTGCTCAGGTGGAGGTTCAGTGAGTGTAGGATTGAGTTTTTTTTTACCCCTCTTAGGATTAACTTGGGTCCTTGGGTTTGGTTTTCGGGGGGCTTCTCTGGAGGATTTGGGTTTTAATGTTTTACGTTTTAGAGTTTTATCTGTTTTTAAGGGGGGTTAAATGGGGTTTTAGTGTTTTATCAGAATTTTAGCTCCTCTCCTTTCCTTCCCTCTTTCTATCTCTGCAGGTCGCGACCGCTCACACTCCAGGTATCTTCCACACTTACACACACACACCTTGTCCTTCTTTCCGGTGTCCTTTCGTTTTCAACTTCCGCCTGTTTTTACCTTTTATTCGGTTTTAGTTCGTCCCCGCTTTTCCTCCAGTTGTGGCCGACCCAGTATCGTCCAACCCGTTGGACTCCTTTTGTTGTGGGGGTGTGCCGTAACTATGGAATTTCGTTACGGCGACTTACAAGATTTGATTAAGCCAAATTACGACAATGAGAATTATTTATTTATTTTGCCGTATTGGTCTAGTTGCGTGCTATATGGACACACGCACGCTATCTAGTTGCGGTGCGTCGCGTCTTGTGTTTCTCTGCTTCGCCGTGAGGGGCCGGGCTGGTAGTTGCCTTATACACGTGTGTGCGTTCTTCTGACTTGTGCCTGCAAACGAGAGTGATGCTTTTTCGCTCGGCTTCTGAAGAAAGTTTGGTTTTTTTTAAATACTGGGTGATTTATTTTATTATGGCCGGTTGAGAAAAAGAGATGTGCTCCGGGGTGTCTGCGGCCCGTTCATCCGTTTCCCGAGTGTCAGACCAGGACAGAATGTGAGGATATAAAGGAACTTAGTAGTGGCTAGTGTGCTGTGGCCAATTTAGACAGGTATGTTTTGAGAACAATGTTTCTCAGGTGCTGTGGAGGTGTCTTTTATGCAAAGAAAATTATTAACTTTTCCTATGTGTGCATGTGGCACTAATTGAATTTCTCGTCAAGTGAGTTATCTTAACACAACAAAAAAAAAAGAGATGAAAACTTTGCTTTAATTCTTGATGTTTCTTTTTACTTTACTTAATATCTGGAATACCCTGGCTATTTTTAATGATTGCTAATTATGTCTGAACTCAAGTCTTTCAAAATTCTGTGAACTGGACTGGCATCTTATATTTCTTTTTAATCATGAGGACAGCTTCTTGTGCTGTTAGTGAAGTGATAGTAATACCTTCTCTGCAAAGCTTTCAAGATTTAAAAGTACAAAAAAAAAACAAAAAAAACAAAAAAATGTGTTAAGATACTACTGGGGATTTGGGATCTATTTAAACCTTGCAGTGGGAAGGATCTTCCCAGCGCTACTCGAGTGAAGAATGCCTGGTTCCTTTGTGTTCTCAGAGATAGACTCTCAATATTTTTCTGTGTTCTCCATGTAACAATGTAACTGTTTGTGTGAAAATTGTTTAGTGAATGTAAGTCAAAGAAAATGATCAAATCTTATGTATTGTGTGAACGCCTTGCCGTAACAGGTTGTGAATGGTCCATCACATTGGGTCAGACTAGGTTATATCCATACACGTGTTGGGGTTTAGAAGTTATTTTAATTCTCTTTGAGTTTCAAATTAAACGTTAAAATTTGTTGTATATGGAGATGTTAGATGGTGCATGTCGTTAGTGGAAATTTAATTAAAATAGTACAACCAGAGGTGTCCTGTCAAAAAAAAAAAAAAGCTTATTGATTATTGTTATTAGACGTATTAAATTTTGAGAACCTCTGGATTTATTTCTTTTTTATTTTATTAATGTTAATCATAATTTATTGCCAAGATATATCGAAATTATATTTTTTGTAAAGGTTTTAAAATTTACCGGAGAGGTTTTGTTGGTTGATTATTGTTATTTCAAGTGAACACTTCTATATTCTGGGTACTATGAAGTACACCCTTTGTATCTAAAATTGTAATGCCTTTTGAAAAGGAATTTGAGAAACAATAAATTTGTTGTTGTTGTTGAGTTTGGAAATTGAGGTCACCTCATTAATTCGATTGCCTAATGGTTCCCCACCACGAGGCTTTTCTTCCACTAGGAGGCCTCCTCCTGGTTTTGAACAAGTGAGCCGGTCATCCAGGTAAGCTGTATAATTTACTTACACTTTTTCTGAAAGTTAATTTCTGAAATAGGGTTGATATATTAGGGTGACAATGATGAGTGGCTCAATAGTATATTTTTTTATCAAAGTAAAATAATTGAAATGATTTGATATAATTTGCATTTTGTAGAAAAGAATAATTTAAATTTTTAATATGAAACATATGCCAGTCTAAGAGTAAATAATATAATTTTGAATTTAATTTTTAAAAAACATTGGTATAGACTGAGCAAGCTGAGGTCAGATCTGAGTAAATGAATTCAATTAAAATTACATTTAATTTTATTTTTTTTTAGTAAATCACATTGAATAAATGTCTAGATTAAGATTATTAACATGTCTAGATGTAAGAGTGTTTTAAATGTGTGTAACACTGTATAGCTTAAGAGATAAACACTTAATAATGAGTGATATCTTGATCGGAGATTATTAACAATGTTTATTATTTATAATGGTTGTTAAAACAATAAACATGAAATTTTAACTACTCATAAATCTACTACTCTTATTATAGTTACACCTGGTATCGCTATACAACCTGCATACATAAAAGGTATCGTTATATAACACATAAAGTTGTAACGTAGTATAATTTTTGCACCCCACGAACGAAGGGGCTCCATAAAATAAATTATATATGATATGTACCGTTGTACAATATTTGACATTCTCCTTGTAGAATAAGCTGGAAGACATGAAATTATCACTGAACACTATGATACATTATGACCAAAACATAGTCTATATAATTTTAATAAAGTTCCATATCATGTTACAAGCCGTAATGTCCTTATAACCGTGATCCTTTAATGTCCTTTTTTAAATAACCACATAATTTTTAGTAAAAAATATTCGTACCTGTAAAGAGATGAAAGAAATTTGAATTTTATGAGTATTGTAAAAAGTTATAATGGAGAATAAATAAATATTGTGGGTTCGTATATTAAATGTGAAAAACATTATACAAGCCATCTTCTACCTTTCCACACACACACACACACACACACACACACACACACACACACACACACACACACACACACACAAACGTGCGCGCGCGAGCACGCACGCACGTTCTGTGGACAAATATCTCATTAATTTAAGGAGAGCATGCACATAAATAACAGGTAGCAGAAAGGCAGACAGGTGAGTGCACACACACACACACACACACACACACACACACACACACACACACACACACACACACACACACACACAAAAGTAAAGAATAAACGAAGTACTGCAGCAAAGAGTTGTCCAATGAACACTCAAAGAACTGTAACCCACCACCATTGCATTTAACAATCTCCCTTCCTGCTATTGTTAACCACCACAGAGCCCATTGACTGCTATCATGCAGCCTTGCAACAAGCATTCATTTTAAAAAGAAAATAATGAAGGAGAGACAGATGTGAGCCATCATCATCATCCTCACCACACACACACACACACACACACACACACACACACACACACACACACACACATCTATAATTAAAAAAGAGCAGCAGCAGAGAAATTTCTGTCATGATTTTTGCAGTTGAGTGCTCTCCTGGTGCTAGTACTAATGATGTTGTCCACTTCTGTACAGACATCATCTCACACCTTCTTGTCACATTTTTTTTTTAAATCATGTTTCAATACATTCAAATTTAAAAAATTTGTATTTCTACAATAATAACACACCCGATAGAAAGAGGATGTGAGAGGAGCCAGAGAGAATGAAACAGACAGGACAGAGAACAGAGAATGTGTGTGCACATATCAGGAGGGAGCTAGAGAGAGGAGAGTTTTACTGTTCTCAGAACTAAATCCTTAAATTCGTAGTGACTGTGAATCAATGAATTTTTCAGCGAAGGGTTAGTGAGGATTGGTCAAAAATATAACACAAATTTTAACTTGTTTGTGTCGATGTTTTGACAATGTTTATTGTCATCATTAGGACCTGTGTATAATACAAAAGATATGTCAAATACAACAGAACAATTACTTGGGTGAACGTGTTTGTGTGTGTGAATTTTATAAAATTTTACAATTTATTAAATTTTATAATTAATTAAAAATAGCATTGCATTATAGTAATTTGAATTGTAATAGTTTATAAATTAAGTTCTGTGATATTATAATTTTCTCATTGTCTTAAAGAAAACATTTGAAAATGTAAACAAACTATCTCAACTCCTTCACATATACAATGATACATACATACGCACGCACATGCACACACACTCACATACACAAACACGTTCACCCAAATAATTGTTCTGTTGTGTTTGATATTTCATTTGTATTATACACAGCTCCTGATGATGACAATAAACACTGTCTAAACATCGACACAAATAAGTTAAAATTTGTGTTGTATTTTTGACCGATCCTCGCTAACCCTTCACTGAAAAATTCTCAGAACTGTTATGAAGTACAAATTATTATCTGGCCTGTAAGGCCATAGTGTACTATAATTCTCTTGCTGGTTGATGTTATAATCAGACATTTCGGCCGAATCATAAACTGACCTTCTATAAATTTTGGGTTCCTAAGAATAGCTTCACACACCTGTGGCGTGAAATGGCAGATGTGTGTGGATTTTTTAAATTTATTTTGCACCTAATTATACAAACAAAACTACACTCTTCATATGATAATCATGATCTTCAATTTAATCACGACAATCTTTGAAGCTTCTGAATTGCTTGTTCATGCATATCAAGCTTGCCAGAAGTCTTCTGCAACACTATCCCTGTGATAGAACAGTTTATCTAATTATTTACACAAAAACTGCTCCAAAATTTTCAATATCACATTGTAAAATGTCAAAAAAATTGCCAAATACTTCAAACATAACTTACTCAATTAGCTGTCAAATCTAAATTATTCGTCCAATAGCGTTAAAATTTTAGACGATTGTCACTAATATGGATACAAACATCACATAAAAAGAATTTTTTAATTGGACATTTATAGTGAAACGAAATCTAAAAATTGCACAAACTTTTTGATCAAACCTCATATAAGCAAGAATATGTTTTCACTGTTAAAATTGACTGACTGAATCAATTAGAAACATTTCTAATATTTCTCCTCACTGAATAGTTTACGTAAAATTGTTCCACTGATATCATTATACTACTTCATGAGATCATTTACATGATCTACAAAACAAGTTGTCTATGTCAAAGTAACTGGTACTCATGCCATATAACCTGAATGCCAGGTGTAATAACTCTAGTAATGTTATCAAAAACCCAGCAGTATTAACATACCATACATATTTTACACTATTCTTCAGTTCTGTTGAATTTACAGATTTGACTGAAAGTTTTTACTGAGCAAAGAAATAATGATGAAATCAAAAATATTTACACTCATGAATTAAAAGAGACAAAGTTGTAGTATTATTTACGTAATGAGAAAGTGCAACATTACAACAAAAACTTTTCCCTCATACTTACATGAGACTGAAGTTTGTCATGTTTTCTTCTTTTTGATTCTGGCTCTGGTGATCTAGGCCTATATTTTTCACCTGGAGAAATTGGACTCCGCTGAAAAAATATATGTAAAAATCTACATTTGTTTGGAGTCATATTATAATATGTGAACAGTTTTCTACTGTTAAAAACAATTGTATTTGTAAATATTATTTTATGGACATAAATGTACAAAACAGGAAAATTAAAACAAATAATAAATTTTTATTATTATTGTCATCACTAACATTTCGTATATTGTTTTCTCATACTTGTGTCATGCAATACTCCAATGGCTTGAAGCAACATACACATACAATCATACCAATTAACTGATAGTGTTGGACTACACACAACTGTGCCATGCACTCCAATACTTCAAAACAAGTGCATAATGAACCAAAATAATATTTATAAGGGTAAACATCTTTAAAATAACATCATCAGATGCATATATGATTCATGTATAATAACTATTATAGTGAACAGAGTTGTGAATGAAAGTTAATTGTGTCATCCCCTTTTGTCATATCGTGTCATAAAAATGAACTGAACAAGGTGGCCCTCAAGTCACAGCACAGTGGAAATTGTTTAGTTCTTTCCAATTTCCTTGCACAATCTGGCCCAGCAAGTCATAGGATGGCGGTTGATAGAGGTAAGTTGTGTGCCTTTCCAGCGGCGTATTTACAGGGGGGGGGAATGGGACCGCACCCCCCAGAGGGTCGAAAATGTTAACAAATTTTGTTAATCTCCTAAATTTTTAGGCTGTATTATTTTTCAGCTGTGTACACTAATGTAGTAGTAACTCTTCTTTAAATATAGGTCATAGAAATAGATTTATTACACAGCATTAACATATAAATATTACACACATTTGAAATATAGGAAAATCAATTCAGTTAATAAGTATCTTGTAAACAATTGTTCAATAAGGCATATTATTAATGTGTTACAGTGAAACCTGACCTAACGCCCACCTTTTTTCAGCAGCCACCTCTATGAACGGCCACTTTTCTGAGGAACGGATTTTATTTCTCGTAAGATCAGTGTAAATTTCCCCTCTATTAAATGGTCACCTCTTCCCTCAGCCAGCAGCCAGTCCCTAACAGGATCTTTCACTTGTTTAAACGGCCACCGAGATGTTTAATCATCTAGATATTTGGGTTACTTTCAATAAGGAATGTGGGGAGAATGCTGTGGAACACTGTAGTAAACTTTACTGTTTGGTCAAAAATTATGAAATTAAAAAGAAAACTGCTAGCGCAAAACTAACTAAATTAAAACACTATTTTCAAAAGTATAATCTTTACCAATGTGTTTGAATACAAGGAATTTCACTGTAAATATACTGTAAAGTACAACTGCAAGTACATAATAAAATGATATAGTAGATAATCTGTATTTAATATACTGTATTGACAATTATCCTTGCCAACCCCTTTATTTAAATGCCCACCTTACTAAGCGGCCACATTTTATGGTGATCCAAGGGTGGCCGCTAAAGATCAAGTCGTTTTAGTGTATTACCATTTACTTTAATGGTAGTGATTTACGACAATTTAATGATAGTAATGTGGATCAGTCTCAACTTGTTTTATCTTTTATATGAAGCCAACTTGGCTCTGGACCCCAGCCCAACCAAGGCCAAATTCTAGATACACCACTGTGCCTTTCCACTCCCCTGATATTGTCTAACCTGAGAAGTCACCACAGAGTAGTGGATGGAGCTGTGTTGCGTTGTCCCCTGATTTGCCTGACAGGTTACAACAGGAGCATGGTGAGTGGAGGCGAATTGTGTCTTCATCCACTCATCTGACAAAGTCTAGGCCAGCAAAATGGAGTTGTGTGTGCTTCAATTTGGCTGATAGTTTGGTCCTGACAATTCACAGCAGGATGGTCAGTGAAGATGAGCTGTATTTACGTCCTCTTGCCTGACACCATTAGGCTGAACAAGTAACATCAAAAATGTTGGCAAGGATAATTTTAATCCCTTCCCACTTGTATACACCCCTTCAGCTTAGCTTGACAGTCACAGAAGGGTGGTGGGTGGATATGAGCTGTATCCCCTTCTACATGCCTGACACAGATTAGCGTAACAAGTCACAGCTGAGTGATCGGTGGAGGTGACCTGTTGTATCTCCTATCATACTCACCAGTCATCTGATACAGTGTGGCCTGACAAGCCTTAATGATCGTTCAATTACATTTTATTTTTAATATCTCTCTTTACAAAAACCAAAAAATGTTCTACTTCATTCTGATGGTAGAGACTTGCCCCTTAACTGTGTGCTAGTTAGCACCTACATTCTGTGTATTATACAATATATTGTTACGACGGTCTACTGATCGTCGTATGGTACAGTGGAAAACAAAATACAAGACACCAATTATGTTACTAATCACCAGCTTTAATTATCACAATTACACAGTTTGTAATTAACTCGTACAATGTTTCCAGTTAGATTTGTCTACACACAATAACAATGTCTATTAATACAGTTTCACACACAATACTACTTCACTTTGACAAACACTCAATCTGCACTAGTGAAAATCGTTCATGTAACTGAACTGACAACCCGGCTGCTATGGGCGTATTTATATATGCCACGCTGAGGTCCAGTACAGCTTTCCCTCCTTAATTGCATGCCAGCGGCTTAATGCGTATTTCAAGTGTTCCTGGAATTCACTCGAATCACCTACTTGAATGACACAACAGCTGCCAGAGAATGTTCCACTTGGTACTGGCAATATTAACAGTCTTCTATGGCCACTCTACTAGACAACAGTCTGCTGGAATTCTTCTAATACAGCTTAGAAATAGATCGGTCACAGCTGGGAATCTCAGCAAAAGCGGAAAAATGTGGTCTATACACAATTAGAAAATTTAAAGTAGACCTAGTATTTATCTTTCACCTACTGCCAGGTTTAAGAGAAAATTAAAATCTAATAGTAGACATATACTGACACTTAAACTCAGAAGTACATTACAAGTAGTAATTTTAATTCTGACTAAAGAATAATAAAATGGGTTTTAAATGAAGTAAAATTATATTCATTTATTTCCTTGTAGTATAAATCAACAATTATATTATTATCACGAATATAGTAACAGAATGCAAAAACCGTCTCATGTACGTAACAGAAAAGAGGATAGACAATTCAAGTACGGAACAATATAGTGAACACAATAATACTGAAATTGTATCACAGACCACCAGCAAATACAAATCTGGAATTCTGAATCTTAAAGAGAAAACATCAGCAGGCAAGAGTATTGTTTATTATGAATTACTTGTACACAACCACATACACATGTCACTATCATAATATGTTAGTGGATCAACTAAAACTTCACACAGATGAAAACTGTTTCCATCTGAGAAATTTCTGTAAAAAACAAATTTGAATGCAATGTGCATAAAAGTTAATTAGTAACTTGTACAAAGATAAAATTTATAACAGTAACGCCCTCTCTTTGTAGTTATACTATCAATTAATATTGCCACAACTGTTTTTCCTACTAAATTATCAATATTAACTGTGACAGTATACAAACTCATTAAGTGAACTATTTACAGTCACCTGATCTCACAACCAAGAACACTAATGCTCTGAGACAACTAGGTGCAGTCAACTGATCCAGCTATTAACAATAATAACACACTGAGAGAACTAGGTACAGTCAACTGATCCAGCTATTAACAATAATAACACACTGAGAGAACTAGGTACAGTCAACTGATCCAGCTATTAACAATAATAACACACTGAGAGAACTAGGTACAGTCAACTGATCCAGCTATTAACAATAATAAGACACTGAGAGAACTAGGTACAGTCAATTGATCCAGCTATTAACAATAATAACACACTGATAGAACTAGGTACAGTCAATTGATCCAGGTATTAACAATACTAACACTCTGACAGAACTAGGTACAGTCAACTGATTCAGGTATTAACAATACTAACACTCTGTACAGTGAATTGATCCAGCTATTAACAATAATAACACACTGAGAGAGCTAGGTACAGTCGATTGATCCAGCTATTAACAATACTGACACAGCATGCAAACTAGTTGCAGTCAATTGATGTAACGATTAGCCTCACTGAACTACTGTCTTTTTTTTATACAACCATTTATTAAACATGTCAAAATTGTAGTTCTTTATAGGTAGTTGTCTTATTTCAACATTAGAAATGACTCTTATTGTTCAAGTCCACAGTCAGTCAAGACTTACTTGCATTTTCAAGCATTTACCAAAACATTCGAATAGGCTCCTTTTTTTTAACACATTGGCTTATTCAACTCACAATTGGACACACTTCTATTTACATATACTGCTCCCTTTACAGTCCAACAGTTACATACTAACTATTCAATTGCTTCTGATAAAAACAAGGAATTGCCATTTTAAATGATGTAGAAATTGATAATGGCAGCTGATAAGATATAAGAAAATTGAGAAGTATATCAAAAAACTTACACAGGCAATAAAACTTGAAGAAATTTCAGTAAAAAAAATCTGACAAAGGTAACATTTTCTGGTATATCTGGTATATGCCAGTAACATTTAATTTACAATTACAGTTTATACAAGACCAACGCAATCAAACAATTCGAACTACTCTATATAACACCTGAAATGCACACTACACTGTCATTGATATTAATTTTTGTAAAAATGCAGTGTCATGTAATGTATATTGTTGCCACTGAAGAAACTCAGCAGTAAATACATGAAAATCTGTGTAACATTTTATTAAATGTTTCTTATAAAAACAGATTGCTTAAGGTTGTGCTTGAAAATTAAGGTTAAAGACTGAAAATTAAAAAAAAAATCTGATCCTATAAATAAATTATGTAATAATATTTTAGTTATAAAAGTCATATGCAATCAATAACAAACATGATATTTACTAAACTTTTTATAATGTTAACTTTATGTATTTTACCAGTCTGTCTTCAGGCAGCGAAGGTGGTCCCTTTAATTCTGACGGTTCTCTGCTGGCATGGAGTTCAGCAGCTTTAAGAAGGGGATGTGGAGGAGGATTGGCACCAGGGAATCCCAAGAGTCCAGCACCAGGACCAGCTGGATGTGGACCCATCGGTAAGCCGGGTGGTCCATGAGGTAACTGCTGTGCGTGAATCTGTTGCTGAGAAAACAGCTGCATTTCAAACATGGAAAATACTGTTACAATATGTCACAACTGCTACTCACTACTAACTCTAATTTATTTTATATATTAACATGATTAAAAAGAAGAACCTAAATTTTATGTAGCAAAGAACCACCAAACATATAATAATCATAAAGCAAATCTATATTACTTTAACTTAATTTGAAGAATTAATTGTAAGGGAATATAAACATATTTGTTTTTTATAATGAATAAATATTAAGAGGGTATTTAATTTAATAAATTAAATTTAGGAGGGTTAAATTTAATTGCAGTTACCAGAATCGACATGTCTTTTCCATTCACAAGACTATTTAGTCATTGTTTCATACCTGTAGCATGTCTTTTGAGAGCTCATGACATCACACAAGATGAGATAATCAAACTTTAATTTAAAATTAACAAAAGCATAACAACATTTTATAGAATGGACTGTCTTGACTAACAAAATAGTCTACAAAAAAGTGCCTCAGTTTGGCCAACATTTCAAAGAAATACTAGTTAAAGTATATTCAATAATGCTTTTATAAATATAAAGTGATGAATGGGACTGTGGGAAATCACTGACATGAGTAATGAGGTCTTTTAATCTTAGATTTTGTTGTCCATGACGTGTCCGAATGTTATCAACAACCAAAATATATTATTATGACATGAACACAATTATTTTAGACAAAAACTTTGTCAAGACACAACTAGACAAACTAGACACTAAACACATTTGAACAACTAGAAATATACAAACACACGAAAACAAGCAAATAAACAATATTATTAACAAAATAATACAAGTTGAAAACTTTACTTATATTACTAAAAAAATATATACAATTTGTTGAATTATAATTCTTAAATTATTTATTTTAAAAACACAATACGATGTGTAATACGAATTTTGTCTTAAAATCATGACATTTCCCCTGCAAGGTCTAATGCATGATGAATTATTAGAAATATGCTTGGACGCGAGCGCGCACACACACAAAACACAAGCTTTATATAATTCTTCAACTACTGAAGCAGACTGAAATCAATACAATTTTTACTATATGTGCCAGAAACTTAGATTTTTGAAGGAAATTTTTATAAACTCTTAGGTTCTGAATTCTTGTATGAGTAGCTATGTTTGTCTGTGTGTAACAATAGTTGTTAGTTGTTGTAACCTGCAAACTTCACTGAAAGATTACGGTGAGTATACTTTGTGGATAGAAGAGGTAAAAATCACATACATTTTTTTAATAATGCCTTCAAAAATCTACTTTCCTGGTCCCAAAGAAGTATTTACTGTGTTCAATAAACTTACCAGAAGCTGCTGAAGACCTTGCTGCTGTTGTTGCTGTAAGAAAGTATTAAAAAAATGGATTAGAATTTTGTTTTGCCATAACTATTATATCATTGCTATCACTGTTTAATAAAATTAAAAAAATAATTAAAAACAACTAATGGCACTGAATTAGATGGGAAAGAAAGATTCTGAGGAGGTTATATGGAGGTGTATGCCAGAATGTGGCGTATGAGGACAAATGCTGAATTGTACGAACTACACAAGGAACTGGACATTGTCACAGCAATAAAACAAAGTAGAATTAGGTGGGCAGGTCATGTACAAAGAATGACAGAAGAAAGGACAGTGAAAAAAGTATTCATTGGAGGACCAGAGAAAGAAGAGCAGGAGGGAGGCTGAGAATAAGATGTTTGGATGATGTAGATGAAGACTGGCGGTCAGAAGGTGGCAAAGAGTCACAGAGGAGAGAGGGAAGTGGAGGCACGTCGTTCTGGAGGCCAGGGCTCTTCCTGAGCTCTACCTCTGTGTGGTGGTGGTAGTGATAGTAAAGGTGGTGGTGGTGGTGGTGGTAGTAGTAGTAGTAGTAGTAGTAGTAGTAGTAGTAGTAGTAGTAGTGGTGGAGGTGGTGGTGGTGTTGGTAGTAGTGATACTGAACTAGTAATCAAAGATGGAAAATTGTTTCCTGAATAAAATATCATAATTGACAAATAATAAAATCCTGTTTATTGAATAAATGTTATGTAGTGCTGAGCCTGTATTCACACTTATATTTGTCGGCTAATAGCACTAATCTGATGAAGAAATAATGCAGACAAGATGGGTGTATTGAGAAATAACTATGATAGACCTGGAAAAAAACTGCTCCCTGATGGAGAACATCTTTTCAGGGGGACATCATTTATCTCTTGAAGTCAGCATTACCATTCTTCAGAAACTATCGTTATCATGTAGTGAGCTATGTGTACCTTAGAAGTGATTGTACAGTAAAAAATTAATTATGTTTATATAATTCCAGTGCTATTTGTTCAGAGCTTCATTATTGTCTGAAGAAATTATAGGTCTAAATGTTTAAGTTAATAGTCACAATTTGCCAAAAAAGAACAGACTCTAAAAACTGCTGGTATACAGAAATTACTGCTTATATTCTTAATTACTTATCTAATGATACACACAAGCACACCAATCCGTTCACACACCTCCCATACATACAAAGTGAAGAGCAAAGAGAATTATATATATACAAACTCACTCCAATAATGGCATTCAGTTCTGTCATAGTTACTTGCTTCGCTCTCTCAACTGCAGTTGCCACTTGCTGTTGGTGCTATTACATGCAAATAAACAAAACACTTTCATTTTACTACACAATATTTTAATTAAGTCAATATTATATTAATTTCATAAAAATAAATTGCAAAACTGATTTAAAGCGTGCTACAGGATTCTGAAAAATGTTTCAGTCCCCTTTTTCTTACGAATTTCACTCTTTTTGTTTATCACATTTCAATAGTAACATAAAAGTCAACTGAGCGAAATGATAACATTAAATACTGTGTACTGATGATACTCCACTTTCATAAAATATCAATCATATTTTTAAAAAGAAAAAACCTTTACCTACCTCTTGTGCAAGAAATGGCAGTACTTGAGCAATTATGGCATTTAATCTCTTTGCTATTTCAGTCTGGAAAAGAAGAAACATATCAGTTTATAACTATTTATCTTATGAGTTTTATAAAATTAACGGATCTACTGACTAATGACAGGAGGGAGGGAGGGAGAGGAGAGGAGAGGAGAGGAGAGGAGAGGAGGGGAGGGGAGGGGAGGGGAGGGGAGGGGAGGGGAGAGAGAGAGAGAAAGAGAGAGAGAGAGAGAGAGAGAGAGAGAGAGAGAGAGAGAGAGAGAGAGAGAGAGAGAGAGAGAGAGAGAGAGGGGGGGGGGACAATAAAGTCCTTGGAGTCAACATTAAAGACTTTCCTGACAAATTGTAATCTATTTAAATGGTATAAAATTGTTACATATGGATCTGAGGTGTGGTGGTCTTTAATAGAGAATGACAAAACTGCTTTAAAATCATCTGAGTGGAAAACACTGCATAAAATTTATGGTCTAATAACAGAAGGAGGAAGTTGGAGAATACGCAATAACAATGAACTACAGGCTCATGCATGGAAAATACATAGTAAAGCGCCATCAAATCACAGAGGTTGCGTTGGCTGGGAGATGTGGAAAGAATGTCTGAGGAAAGAATGCCTAAAAAATGCTGAAGGGAAGATTATATAGCCTACTACTAGACGTAGAGATAGTTGCACGGCGTAACAGAAGAGCTTGCTAGCATGGGAATCAGTGGGTGGAGAGGAAGGGCAGAGAATAGGCAAGCATGGAGAAGTATTATTGAGGAGGCTAACGCCCACCAAATGCTATAACACCAGATAAGAAGAAACGGTATGACACATTTATATTTTATATCATCCAGCTATCCAGCGATTTTACTTTCGGACATCCTAAATGCTTTTTCCAGTTAGTTCAAGTCCCTATTCAGCCATCAAAAAGAAAGAAGAAAGGTACATAGAAAGCTACGAATTGTGTTGTGGCGAAAAATGAATAAGCTGAAATGGATTGATAAAGTGCAAACTATGAAATACTGATCAGAACAGGAGTGGGAAAATGCTAAAAGTAATAAGAAAGAGATAGTTTAGTTGGGGCACGTCACGTAGAAACTGTGTGCAGCCAAAATGCATAGAAGAAAAGAGAGGAGCACAAGATCGAGAGAAATGGAGAGTACCCAGTTGAAACCTGTAGTAACCCACATTACTAAAGAAGTCGTTCGCCCGCTGCTCTTTAAGACATCCGTAAGGAAAGTACTAAAAGGTACGACAAGAAATGGGAATAAAATTATGTATAAAACCACGACGACACGCTGCATAGGACTCTGGCTGATGGACATGATAAGAAACCTAAAAGAAGTCGGTCTATCAATGTATATAATAAAACATACCGACAGGAAGCTACAACGCTCGAAATTTAATCTTCATATTTATATGGTTCTACAATCTACAACAGTGGTTTCCCAAAGTGGGGTCCGCCCGCAACAATGTTTCAGGGTGTCCGCAGATACTTTTAAGAAAAAAAATAGAATATACCGCAATTTTCTCAGATTTTTTATGCTCTAAAATCTAAATCTAAATTTTACAATCTTAAAACAATTACTAGACGAACCCAGTATTTTTTTTTGTTCAAACTAATTGTAATACTAAAAGTAATTTCAAACTAATGGCTTTAATAATGTCTTTAAATCATCTCGTGTAGCAGATCTGTTTGTCCGCCGAACAGACCAGACCTCTCTCTTACAGTACAAGAAGTTACATTGGCAGAACTTTCAACTAGTAGTTCATTAAAATTACAGTTTTCGCAATTACAGCTAGCTGACTTCTGTTATACGTAATGACTGAATATCCTGAACTCGGAAAAAGAGCTTCGAAGTGTTTAACTGTGTTTTGTGTCAAACCGCAGTCTCCCTGCTCACGTACTTGAACTCGAAGTTAAGAAATAAACTTGATGTCGACAGTTACTTAATACTGAAATTATCATACATTAAACCCAATATTAAAGAGTAATTGTGCAAAAGCAGCTTCATTGTTCACATTAAACTATGTTCGATATCATTAATGTTATAATTTTGAAAATTAAGAGAATTTCGATTTTAATACGTTTTGATTAAAATATAAGAGTTTATACCATATTTACTGTTTGTTTTATTTCAGAACTCAGACGGGGTCTATGAATTTTTAAATTATTTGAGGCGGGGGGTGGGGTCCGCGGACTGAAAAGTTTGGGACCCACTGATCTACAATGTTCGTGTAATGTTTCCGCAGCTTGTTACTTGGCCGGCAAGAAATATATAAACGAGATCAGCGTAATAATCGACAGATTGACTCACCTGTTTGTGCATTTCCACGTTTAGACCGTAGGACATTTCATAATACTGTAACAAAAGTACAAACAAAACACAGAATTAGTCATTGCTGTCAAGTGTAAAGAAATAATTGGGAAAGACGATGTACAATAGTAATGTTTGCTACTGACCATAACGTAATGCCTCTGCATTTCAGTCTTTTCGCCGGCTAGTTTCTCACATTCCAGTTTCAACCTGTTGTAGTTGTGTGAACAGAAAACAGAAACATTAAAACAGACACAATACATTTGACGGAAACACTTAGCGTGCATATAACATGCTATATATTATGTGCGATCGATAAAACTCTGTACCAATCGAGGCATTACCCTAACATACACTACATTTAAACAGAGATGAGTCGAATGCTTTATAATCGATACTTTTTTTCGATACAAAATACGTATACAATTAAATAATCTGAGACCATTTTGGTACAATATAGGCCTACGCTAATATTGGCGGTTGATGGCTTACTTACATATTTAAACAGCTTTTTATTTTTAAAGAAACAGCGACATTTATTTTATTGTTATATAAAAGATAATTCATATTACAATTTATTTATTTTATTTGTACACAATAATGCTACGTAATATTATAATCATTTCGTAATAATCATATTACGTCCACTAAGTAACGTTGATACAAGTCAAAAATTACTGTGACGTTGCCTTATAGGCTACACAATAAACAAACGCAAGCATCAAAAGTCAACTTAATTTTAATAATCAGCTTATAATAACCGACTAACGCAATAAAAGTATTTACAGTATTAACAAAAATATATTCAGATGAATTGTTCATGATATCCGGGCTGTTTGGCCGTGGTCCATGGTTTATAACAAAACCAAACGTTTCGGCAGTTCCACTGGCTGCCATCATCAGTGGTATAAAAATCCTGCACGCCGGGTGTTTACGTACAGGCCACAGTACTGCGGTATAGGCTAAAGCTGTCCTGCCATGCTACCTGTACTTATAAATTCAGCAAAGTCCCACGTACAGGTAAAAATGACACCATCAGCCAGTCACAATAAAGACTGTGTATGGTTGGCTCGCACCAAGCTATGCCATTAGGTACTCACTTGTTTTCCGAGAAGTACTGTGGGGAAGGCTGCTGATTTCCCGCGATGCTACCTGTGCTAATTGTTATACTAATTACATCGCGGGAAATCATATGATACTGATACTGATGTCAAGTTAGGTAAGTTCCAGACGATCTGTGGGACAATCAACCGTATTTTTAGAAACAACGTACGTCGGGATACAAAGTTATGGAGTTCGTGTACTGTCCTATGGGTGTGAATTATGGACAACAACCAAGAAACAAGACAGTAAAATACAGGCCTCGGAAATGGCGTTCTTAAGAGGAGTTCAAAGGTGTTCTAAACTTGACCATATAAAAAATGAGGCCATAAGAGAAGAGTTACAAGGTTTTTAACTTTAATGAAAATTAAAATATTACAAACAACGGTGTGAACAACACTTAGAAAGAATGTCCGATTCCAGACTGGTCAAACAAGTCTGGACATACAAACCTATAGGTCACAGGTGTGCGGATATACCCAGGAAGAGATGGCTGGAGAATCTTTGAAGGCGGAACAGGCAGCACCTTGCCTATGTCGTGTTGTGATTCTGATGATGATGATGACGATTAAGAAACGAAGTAATAGTACCGCCAAGAATAAGATCAAACTATACGATCAGGAGGCTATCGAAATCGAAAATTACGACTCTTTGTATTGGGACAATACAGATCAGTTGTTACTATTAGTAGTTCTAAAAAAAAACGCATTTTGATGCCAACGAATTCCGACATTGACGGACAATAAAGAATAGTTGTCAATACTGAGGTTAACTGTATCTCTCAGTAGGCCTACTCACGTATGATACTGCGCCTGTAGAAAGTTAAACTCTTCTTTGATTCTTTCGCAAGTTTCGGCGATCGTGAACTTCAGCTGCCCCGGTTGCTGCGGTGCTCCCTGCAACACAGAAATAACATTATAATTAAGACCACGGACCGAATCAAGATATAGAATTACAAAATGTTATTTAACGCGTTTCGATGTTTCGATATCTTTCTTCTTAAAATAGCATGTGATAACGGTCTTCGAAATGGTAGCGACGTCCGTTAGACGCAATTATTCTCTTCGTGGACCCGCAAAGTAAAGTTTGTTCACTGTTAGAGCGGATCCAGATGCAAACAAAATCATGTGGTTATACTTGAACCGTATTGGTTAGATTAGAGGCCGCATCACTAAATCCTCCGCTAGAAATAAGTAGTTTACAGTTGATTACTATTAACTGATTGATTATTAATACAACTGGGATTAATAAAACTAAAAATAAGGTAAATAACTGTAGGTATAATTCTTCGAGTCTGTTTTAAGTTCTTTGAGAAAGTATTAATTTTGTAGGGCCTACTGTACATGCTTCTGTGTTGTATCACTCCGCTTTCTTTACATCAGGATCCACTCTAAGAAAGAACAAACGTAACATTTCCGAATGCATGAAAGCAATAGGCTGGACAAATCACAAGTTCTGTACAGTCAAAATGAAAAACGGTGGTGCTCGATCATTTTGCCAGATCTTTCTTTTGAGACACTCTGCCTCTCACACAATTTCAATACGCTAACCGTATTTTATAAATTTTAACGATGAAGGGTTTGCGAGGATCTGTCAAAAAAGCATAACACAAATTTTAAATTAACGTGTCGGCGTTTCGACAATATTTATTATAATCCTCGTATCCTGGCAAAACCCTTCATCGTTAAAAGTTATAAGAGTTAAAATTTATAGTTTAACGGTCACTACGAAATTAAGGATTCGTATCTTATAACGTTTTATGCGCACATATGAGATGGAAAATTGTGAGTTTTGAATGCGTGTTGGCCGCTTGTCGCGATCCCATTATTAACATATTGTTATGCCGCCGCGTCACAAACAATGTGCATCCTGCTGCGACAAGACCCATCACAAAGTGATGCGTAAACATCCGGTAATTTCTGTCTGTATCACGATCAACACGAAGGTTCTACATTCATGGCCTAAAAGACTTGAGTAAACAAATCTAGCGCTTTCCCGATTTTGGTTACATCGTCAGTACCTATTATAAACACTGGGCGGCTGCGTACCAAGCAATCGGTTTGCCATTGTTTTATTTCACGATACAATGCGCCTTAACAATAGGAAGTGACAGATTAAAAGGGAGCTAAGAAGGCGAACTCATTGCGGCCTCTTTTTGCGAATTGTAGAGCTCTCATTGCAGCCCTGAATTGTAGAGTTCTCAAGACCTATTGTTTTTGGTGAAGCTCGGTTAAGGGAAAGGGGTAGTTTACCTGCAACGTTTTATGTTTTAACAAGGGTATTTTCTATGGCAAACGATAACAGCCCCAAATTCAAACAGAATCAAATAATTTTTTGCATACAGCCCTGAATTGTAGAGTTCTCAAGACCCATTGTTTTTGGTGAAGATAGGTTAAGGGAAAGGGGTAGTTTACCTGCAACGTTTTTTTTATCAAGGGAATTTTCTATGGCAAACGATAACAGCCGCAAATTCAAACAGAATCAAATAATGGTTTGCATACAGTCCTGAATTGTAGAGTTCTCAAGACCTATTGTTTTTGTTGAACATCGGTTTAGGGAAAGGGGTAGTTTACCTGCAACGTTTTATGTTTATCAAGGGTAATTTTTTCTATGGAAAACGATAACAGCCACAAATTCAAACAGAATTAAATAATGTTTTGCATACAGCTCTGAATTGTAGAGTTCTCAGGACCTATTGTTTTTGGTGAAGATTGGTTATTGTAAAGGGGTAGTTTACCTGCAACGTTTTTTTTATCAAGGGTAATTTTTTTCTATGGAAAACGATAACAGCCGCATATTCAAAGAGAATCAAATAATGTTTTGCATACATTCCTGAAGTTTTAAGTACTCAAGGTCTGTTGATTTTGGTGAAGATCGGTTAAGGGAAAGATGTAGTTTACCTGCAACATTTTATGTTTTAACAAGAGTAATTTGTTCTATGACGAACGATAACTGCCGTAAATTCAAAGAGAATCAAATAATTGTTTGCATACGTTCCTGAATTGTAAAGGACTGAAGATCTGTTGGTTTTGGTGAAGATCGGTTAAGGGAAAGGGGTACTTTACCTGCAACATTTTATGTTGTAACAAGAGAAATGTTTCCATGACGAACGATAACTGCCGTAAATTCAAACAGAATCAAATACTTTTTTACATATGTGCCTGAGTTGTAGAGGACTCAAGGCCTATTGATTTTGGTGAAGATCGGTTAGGGGGAAAGGGTAGTTTACCTGAAACATTTTTTGTTGTAACAAGAGTAAAGTACTTAATTTTGATGTATAAAGTATCCTGATAAGAAGATCTTAATAGTCCACTGTAGAAACGTAGATGAAATATCTATAAATGAAGAGGCTAGTTGAACGGGGTGGGGGTAATTTTCTATAAATGAAAATTATAGTTGAAGGGGGAGGGGATAATTTTTTATATATTATGTACTACGTTATCGGCAACAAAGAAGTAGTTTGTTGTTCAAATTCCTTCCCGTCCTGTTTGGCCGTAGACCAAAGTTTTCTGCAAAACCAGACGTTTCGGCAGTGCCATCGACTTCCATCATCAGTAAAAATCGAGTGCGATAACGTGAGGTGGTATACATTAGTGACCACAGTACTGTGGTTAAGGCTGAAGCAATAAGTGGAAAGAAGTAGTTTTTATGGAAACATTTCATTTCGTAAATGATTTTAAATAAAAATCTTAGAACATGGAAGTCATATATGGTTCTCCATACCGATATTTTCTAAATCCTTTTGGAAGGATTTGGAAGTTAATCCAACTTGATGTTGACTTTTTACCCCACATATATCTGAAGATTTGCTTTGTTAACCTATTGTCGTCCATTCTATATAAATGTCCAAAAAATAAGTCTTTTTTTCTCATTGTTTCTGTTATACTTTCTATACTTTGATATATTTCATCATTACTTCTTAATTTCCAACCTTCCCTACTGTACTGTAATGCCTTATTTTCGCATTTTTAGATATGCACTTTTTATTGTAAATATCTTTAGTTATACCATATTCCCTTTCCATCTTATGAATCCTTTCTTCTATAGCAGATTTTTCCAAGCCATTCTCTTGAATTATCTCTCCTAGATACTTAAATTTTCGAACCCTCTCTATTCGACCAATATCTGTTACCAGATATGTTTTTAATGTTTGTGAGAAATTTGTTTTTTTTTCTGTAGAAATTCTTAAGCCTGTTCTAATGGCTACGTCCTCTAAAAAATTAACTGTGTTACTGCAGATGTAAGATGTTCAGAAAGTATAGCAAAGAAAATACAAATTTATTTTTTTACAATTTTTGCGTAAACATGATTGATAGACACCGCCACGGCCTTTCCGCATTCTGATTTTTAATTTTCACGTTAGATGTTGATTGATGGAATGCCATATCGGACTGTGGGACTGTGTCGCCAGCCCCCTTTTCCATCCTACACGCGCTCATGCATCAAATACTGTTGTGAAAAAAAAAGTCGGTATGAATACTATATAACCGGAAAATAAAATTACACAATTCAACTTATAATCATTAGTTTAGGTGACTGAACGACCTATTGATAAAAACAAAATTAATAAAAAACTATGACAGTAAATCACAAACAACAGGCAACACGCTGAATAAATTGTGAATTTTCTTAATTGAATTTGTGAATTTGCACTAACTGAAAGAAAGACTGGAAAAATATCACAGTCAACTTAAAATGTAGATTTTGTAATTATTCGTTGAAATTGTATTTTATTTTAGAATAAACGTTTCAAATTAACAGCATTCGGTAAGATTTCGTGGTCAAAATGTTTCGTCAGACAAATTTGTTCCAGAGATACGCAAGTTCAGACCATTTCCACACTAATCAAATAGTCACTTGTGACAAGTGTTTCAATTAAATGCGATTCCGATGTAATGAACCGCGTGATGGTTACAAAACATATGTTATTTACACACGCGGCGAATAAATACATGTCTGGTTAAATGTATATCCGTTTTGTTAAATGCGTACATGGTGCAGCCAACCGATGATGCGCCCACAAATTAACACGCCACCATATGACAATCGACGGCTACAAAAGAGACATGAAACGAGAAAAGGTAAATTTTGGTTTGTTTTCTGAATTTTTGTTATTGTAGAGTATCGTGAATATCTTTTGTTACCCTACGTTCAACTTTATCTGTCTTGTAACTTACACGAATCTTAAGAAAATTTCGGTATGGAGAACCATACATGACTTCCATGTTCTAAGATTTATATTTAAAATCATTTTCGAAATGAAATATTTCCATAGAAACTACCTCTTTCTACTTTTTGCTTCAGCCTTAACCGCAGTACTGTGGTCACTAACGTATACACCTCACGTTAGCGCACTCGATTTTCACTGATGATGGCAGTCGATGGCACTGCCGAAACGTCTGATTTCGCAGAAAACATTGGACCACGGCCAAACAGCATGGGAAGGAATTTTAACAACAAACTACTTCTTTGTTGCAGATAACGTAGTACACGTATAAAAAATTATCCCCTCCCCCTTCAACTATCATTTTCATTTATAGAAAATTACCCCCTCCCCCTGCAACTACCCTTTTTATTTATAGATATTTCATCTACCTTTCTACAGTGGATTATTATGATCTTTTATTAGGATACTTTATTTATCAAAATTAAGTACTTTACTCTTGTTAAAACATAAAACGTTGCAGGTAAACTACCCCTTACCCTTAACCGATCTTTACCAAAATCAGTAAGCCTTGAGTCCTGTACAACTCAGGTACATATTGTAACAAACCACAAAATTGCCTTATTCCAATTAATGTGGATTATTTATTTAATTAAATCAAAAATTTTCCTCCTCAGTATTAATCTTCAGCCCCACTGTTGGGCTCGCCAATTTTGTAACAAAATACCAAGTTTAGTATTTGTTTTCTAAGTTACAAAAAATTATGATATAATAAAAAAATGTTTGTTGAGAAAAAAAAATTTTATTTTTGTTTATTTATTAATTATGTAATTATTTCTGATGTATTCCTGTAATTTTTATTTCTTTTAATTATTAATTTAATCAATTTATTCGCTTAGAATGACCAGAGTTGTTTTTCAGCGTTAATAAGATTATCTCCTATAGCGATCGAAAAATTTAAAAATTTTAATTTTCCTTCTCGACCAGTCTGTTCACACGCAGCTGTGGCAACGACTCCAAGAAAAGGCTATAAACAAAGTTAATTGGGAAGGGCGACAACCAACGCCAATATCAGATAATGGAAGTGTGTTCAGCACGATGTAACAAAAGGAACGACGACTCGAAGTTGACAGGAGAGGATCCACTGAGAATTATGACACCAAAACAAACAGAACAATGTACTTGGGCTCATTCACACGTTTACACGGAATCGGAGCGAGGATTCATTTAAGGGTTTAGTTAAGAAACGAGATCACGACAAAAACGAGGAAAGGTCACAAAGGATTGAAGAAGCGAAGCACTCTATAGAAACGATGCGAGCAACAAATTGTGAATAGGAGCAACGAGGTTGCACAGCGGGATGTAACGCTTAAGTGACATGCTGAGATTTACAACGAGAAAGCGTGGTGGCTGCAGCAGCTGACACTTGACGGAAAATGGTTAATTGCCAGAACGCGGGGTTACAAACATGAACAATACTCCAGGAGGTTAGGGCAACCCTTGCTTAAAACTCTAGACAATAAGTTGACTGACAGGCGCGCAATGTCTTGCATTTCTCCGAACGAGAGTAACGCCTGAACAGCCGATTCAAAAGACATATCCAACCACCTATCGGAATAGAGTATTTTACGAAGAGAGCGAAGGAGAAGCCAGTTTCCATAGTAACCAGAAGAAGAACAAATCAGAGGGTAGAAGACTAGAAGACTTCGAAATAGTGGGAAAAGATTTCGAGAGAGGGTAGTTGTTCAGCCTATCATGGTGATCTTAGGCGTGGACAAGCTGAAGACCAAATTCTAGTAGGGAGAGATTGATAACAACTAATTGTCCGCCACGGGACGAGGCAGTCTTATAATACATTTTGGGGCAGTCATATAGAAAAATTCGTCTCAGTCTTATAATATTTTCGATCAGTCTTATACAAAGTTTAGAGAGACACATAACTCTCGTGATCAGTCTTACAATGTTGCGGACAGTTTCATAATTTTATTAAGTGCAATAACGGTATCGAGAACAGTCACGTGAATTTCCGAACAGTGAATCAGTAAAGCGATCAGTCGCGAAATCTTGAAGTACGCGGAATGGAGAACGATAACGTACACAGTATGTTTAGAAGTGAACTTTGTTGAACTTAGAAATTTTAGAATCGTTTCGCGACCAAGTGAAACAATATAACGAACAACTATTTACGATGTGCATGAATGACACAGTAATGTTCATAATCTTCAATAATCGAGGCACATTTATCTAAAAGAACTATTCTAAACCACATATTATTACCTAGTGTGCACACACAAAGAACCACGTTGAACACTTGAGTAAGCATTAACAACACAAACTCAAAGTCCACACAACTGATTACTGATGGTTGTACGCGGGAACGAGTCGAATCGTGCAGACAAGCCGTGAATAAACATAACACACCTACACTACTCTGTTGACGACGCGTGTGCATAAGTGAATAGCCAGTGAAAGTAATCTCATCATCATCATCCAATGGAGCACCGTCTTCAAAAAATCGTCACCACCTGGAAACTAGCACCGATGGAGTATAATGGATAAACACTTGTCAAGTAATACTTTATGATTTTAGTAGCATAATATTAAACTACTGTCCTGTCTCTTTCAAAGAATCTATACCTGAGTAATTATAGTAAAAGTTATTAAAGGAAGGTTGCATTTAAGATATAATCATGGTCAATTAAAGCTAATCCATCTGGGTGAATGAACGCATTAAATAAAGTAAATATTATTTGATTCTATTGTATGTATATTTCATATATGTTATATGTTGTTTCAGATAGCGATTACGAAGGAACTTATATTTTGATATGTATATGTTTGATGTTCTGATTATTTACAGGTACAGGAATATATCTATTTGTGTTATTGAATACAAGTGTTTAAACGTATAATAAATTAGTACATAAGCAGATCAACTAATGCGTTCATCATTATCAGAAACCCTAATGCATAATCTACAAATCAATTAACTATTATAATTGCATAAATTATTGTGCATTGAGTGAACACACTTGAGAATTCTTGACTCTCATATTAGCACAGTTACATTGTAGTTAATGACGTTCCAATCATGGGACACAGATAATTAAAGTAAAAGACAAATTACAATCATACGCTTTTACTTTAGTAAACAACAAAAGATTACTTTATTATCACAGTGGTAAATTGCAACCAACGTAAAGCAAATGATAATTACAATATCAGTAATTAACAGTATAGTTAATGGCACTTCCATGTGGAGCATAAGAAGGATATAATTCACAAATTAGATAATTACACATAATTATCATTGTATTAAAATGGCAACCACGCATGGCACGAATCTCAATTAATTAACTGATCAACAAACACTATTGATTATATTAAATGTAAAGTAATTTAATTTATGCAATTAATAAGATTTGCAAAAGATTACACTGTAGTAAATGGTTCCCAAAGAACGTGGGGCTCCACAACATAAATTACATTAAAATCACTAAATATGTACATGGTGCTACCAACACCATTGTACTCCTGTAATAATCGATTAGCGGTCCTTCGTTATTCTAAGTGTGTACTCCTTTAACGTGGTTTTCTTGTAGTCCAGGTATCAAATATTATTTAATATTCTTCTATTTATATAATTACAAATAAATAGAACCCAAAATTATAAAATTCAATGATTTTATTAACATAATAATAAATGATCGATTTTGAATCGATTAGCCAATCGACAAATTACAGACTCGTTTTTCAGGGCGAGTAAATTCCATATATATAATATTAATATTAATTTGTGGATTCTTTGAACTGTTATTATAATAGTCAGAGAAAAAGGGCAAAGCTGAAAAGTATAATGCGTACAAGAAAAACTGCTTAAATATCTAAAATACAAAATATTATTGAATAGTCAATGTTAGTAAGATAAATTTCTCGAACCCAAACTGGTGATGCTGTTCTGACGACACCGCACTGCCTTATGGGAATAGTCCAAAATGGCCGCCTCCGTGATGAATGTAAACGGAGCGTCTTCACTGCAAAATTCTTCCAAATAAATGTTGGTTATTTGTGTATTCCTCTTCCAAGTAGTAGTGGTTAATAATTCTTCATCACTGTGTAATTATTCGGGAGTTGTGGTCAGTTGTTCGGCACGGCAATCAGTGTTAAATGTGTTCTTGTTCCAATGGAGGTGAAACGTTACAATGTCCAATTCTGTGTCGATATTATTTTGAATTCACGTTCATATAGTTCAATTATCTGAATGACTACTTCAAATCTTCACAATTAGATTAATTTGGTTGATTCCAGGTTAACTCACTGTAGATTAATCATATTTTTCAATTTCTCTGGGTTATTTTTTATAGGTTTGGTTATATCCGAAAATTATCTTCTCTCTTTATTAATGAATTTATTTGTCTGATCTCATATCGAAGTGTCTATCTCAACGTATAACAATCAACTAACTCCTTCTTCCTCTATACAATCAGTTCTGGCTGAATTAATATTATATCTACATAGTTTTAAACAGATGGCATTTCCGCCTAAATAATTGACTTTTACATTATATGATTAATTACATTTTTACTATTATTTAATTTTATTAAATACTAATTACATAATTACTTTCCTTAGTTAATTCTGCGTTATTTAATACCAAATATGATATACTTTATAGTATTTTTAACTCGAAAAGTCAAATTTACAGTATACTAGAAGGTAGGCCTTAACTGTACTTCCTGTCACCTCAAATGGTTTAAAATTTCTATTATGTTCTAGTTATCATTGATCAAGATCACTAATTGAAATAAAATGGTTATTTTCATTTAATTCTTTGTAATTTTATGATTTGGGTTAATTAATTTACATATTATCTTTAATTTAGGCTTTCCTCTAATATTCCAGTGTTATTACACTTGCATTTTTTCTAATAATATCTTATACCTTTTTTCAATACCTTTACCAAGTATTGTTACAGTTATAATATACAGTAATTGATTTACATTATATAATTTTCTTCAATTTAATTAATTTCCTTTACTTAATTACTAATTACAAGGTTTGTAAGATTTACCATTTGGCCTAGATTTTATGTTTGTTCATTTACAATGTTTATTATTATTCCAGCTTGCTAATACCCTTTCTGACATATTATTCTTATAAAATCTTAACTAAATTACTCTCATCTAATTACAGTAAGGTTTATTATTAATTAACATCATTAAACATAATAAATATTTTTTAACAACAACAAAATTATATCCATTCTCAAACATTTAAGCCTTGAGTTCAATGAACTACTAATGTAAACAAAACACATCTGTTTTTTCATCAACTAAAATTATTCCTTAAAATTAATTTTCATGCAGTCCTTGCTGTTTTTGTTTTATTATAAGGATTTACCCTTGATCAATCCACTATTTATTGTATACTCTTATATTATTTCTTGTCTGATATTGTATTATAAAGAATTTCAGTTATATGAGATCATCAGGATTCACTTCTCATTATAAAGTTAAGTTGCATTGGTACATTTTTACATTTATATCTAGGACCTTTACTTAAACATATTTTACATTTACTCATATTTTATTGCATTGTACTTTTTCTATTTATTTTCATAATTCTTGGAAGTTTTTTAATGTTATTACTTGTGGTTGTTTTTCTAACAGTTGTTCATTTATTTTGGATGTTTGTCTATACTGGGCATTTCCTGATCTGCTCCTATACTACCTGGGTCTAATTACTTTATACATTGGCCTATCATTATTTTTCTATAATTTCTTATAATATTGCATGGTTGATTTTAATTATTTTATCTCTCCTAACTATTAATTCACTACTTTGTGGTCCTTGACTAATTTTTATAGTGGTTTTCATTGAAGTCATTTTATTTTTATTTTATATATGATCATTTTTTAAATTAGAATAATGTGGATAATCTGTCATGCTACAATATGCAAAAAATTATTTGATTCTGTTTTAATTTACGGCAGTTATCGTTCGTCATAAAAAAATTACTCTTGTTAAAACATAAAACGCTGAAGGTAAACTACCCCTTTTTCTTAACCGATCTTCACCAAAATCAACAGGCCTTGAGTGCTCTACAATTCTGGGACGGATGCAAAAAATTATTTGATTCTGTTTGAATTTGCGGCAGTTATCGATCGCCAAACAAAATTACACACACACACACACACACACACACACACACACACACTTTTCGAAAAATGACTTTTCTTCATGTTTTGAGGGTAGTACAATCAGAATCAGCCCTTATCTCGAACACGATTTTTTCGCCATCACCATACTTCCATGTCCTTATGGAACATGGAAGTAAAATTGAACTTTCAAGTTCTTCGATTAACACGTTTTTATGAAAATCGTGAAAATTTTCAGTTTTAAAGTTTCTTTAAGGAGGGACCTTACATCGTATCTCGCCCATGTTATTTTTAGGGTTTTATGTACAATTTTCTCAGATACTATAAAAGGCTTGAAACCTGTTCCTAACCTGTAACTATAACCTGTTCCTGAAATTTATACAGAATCTTTTTGTGCCAATGGAGGCAGAATTATACTTTAGACTTATTTTTAAAAAAATAGTTTTTATTTCCAGATAAAAACAGTTTTTTTGTTTTTCCACAATATTTTACTATTGTGGAGCGCATTTTAACTTATGGCTGCGAATATGCTGGCAACTTTCAGATAAAGAGAAAAAGATGATAGAAACTGTGGAAATGGACTTCTTAAGAAGAGCGTGTAATATTTCTAGAATGCAACATGTTAGAAACGAAGATATAAGTCGTAGATGATGACTGGAAGGATAGGGAGAAATGGCGATCGATATGCGGGATGCGGACCCCCGCAAATAAAAATAAAAAAGTTTTTATTTTTTTAAAGTGTCCAAAAAATTGCTTTCTTTAATAGATTTAAATTTAAAAATTTGTTTTTGTAGAGTACATTTCATCATAATTCTGGTTCCACATATGTAATATTATGAAATCTAGCTAAGAAAAATTTCCAAGTTTCTATCTTTTATAGTTTTTGAGAAAAAGGTACATGTGTGAAATAACACAATACTTCAGGAATCTCGTTTAAGTTAAAAAAGATATTTTTAATGCATTCCTGATAAAATATTGGCAACTTACACTTCAGAACAGTCCAGCTCCATAATCTTTGTGTTTTTCCTTTTCTTCTTTCGTCTTTTTTTTTTGTCTCGTTTGATTCATCTTCTTTTTCACCTACATTGAATTTTTTATCAGCTTTTCGCACCCGCATTCTGTCGATTTGCCGTAATCGCACTTTACAGTTTTCACTATATTTTAATCCCAAAACACTAATAAGCACATCCAGTTTTCCCACTGCGACTTTACTAAATGATATAACTGCATCATACACTCTCTACTTTTAGTGTTGTAATGCCAACAAAAACAGTTTTTGGCAGTTTTTCCAAATCACCGAGTTGAATGATTCGTTTGGATTCTGGGTCTTTACCATTCAGCAGTTACTAAACACGGTTTCATTAGACATATTTAAAAATTGGTTTTAATTGATTTAAAACTAACAGAATTATCACTGTTGCACACCACTATAGAAAAATTATTCCGATTAACGCTTTCAAGCTTCTCAGCTCATCGTCAGATCGGATTGCAACAGTGATAATTCTGTTTGTGATTATAACCACTAACACAACTTTCCTAATTAAACTTCTGATTTAAAACTGTTTCAGGAAGGGAGTGTATATAAAAAGGAAAATAAAATATATAAAACAGGCTTGATGAACACTCAAACTCGTGAGGCAGCGTGCAGTAGGCCCAGAGAATTGACGCAAATTTTCTGTGCACGAGTCACTTTGTTACTTTTTTAAAGTGATGTTACAATTTTTTATCATGGACATGTTGCAGGCCTATATCATTTTTTCAGAACATTCCAGGCTATTCCTTATTTGAGCCACTTATGTAGTGAATATGTCCCCTAGATATGTTTCTAGTATATCGCAGGATAAGACGTATGGTGGGGCTGCCACCTTCAGGCTTAACGTCTAGCCCGATTAAAATTCTACAAGGTGATGGCTCTTCCCACTTCTTTAAGGGTCTGAGAATTGGACTTTAACGAAAGGCCAGCCAGTCGCATCCAAGGGGCTGAAATGAGATTTCTCAGGCACGTGGCAGGGTACAGGCCTACTCTCCATGATCATAGAAGAAACACAGATATACGGCAGGAACTGAATATTATGAGTATACTCGAGAGGATCGCCCAGTATCGGCTGAATTGGTGGGAACAACTTTGCCGAATGGATGACTGCCGCATCCCCAAACAACTATGGAACTATAAGCCGACGGGACGGAGAGGTGTGGGACGTCCGAGGAAGCGCTGAAGTGACCACCTGTAATATTTGCCTATTTGAGACCGGAACAAACCATTATTGGTTTAAACCTTGAGGATGATGATGATGATGATGATGATGATGATGATGATGATGATGATGATGATGATGATGATGATGATGATGATGATGATGATGATGATGACATTCCAGGATATAATAATGAACAAAAAACCGAAAATGGCAAAAAATCCGCTTCCTCTTTAACAGTATGTCACATAAATGTGAAATGTTCAGTTATAAGGTTACTTGATGTTTAAACGTGGCTCGTGTTGCTGTGAGCGACGCGGCGCGACATACGGATTATCACACCAGTACTAACAAACTGGTTGACAGCCGTAACTGGCAGACCGCACTCAGAGATACAAAAATGTTTTTCTCTTAAAAAAATCCATTAAAATATAAATACTACATTTATTTCCGCAACAAAGACAATTATTCCGTATGATGTTGTATGAATAAGTAACGAAGCATTAACGTCTACAAAATGCCGCTTTCAACTTGCACAACGCAAAATGTCAGATCTCTCTCGTTTCTGAAATATAAACAATTAATTCTCGTTTCGAAACACATCATAAGTAAATTTAAACATAATCAAACGTTTTTTATATAAAACTAAGCGTTCTTTCATCTTTGAACAATTTTCTACAGAAAAATCTCTCTCTCAAACGAGTTTCATCGGTATTGCCGCATACCCACACCTAACCGCCATCTATTTGTGTCCTGTGCATCTTCTTCTGCCAAGTTATGATGTTCCATGCCCTTCCTCATGTTTTCATACCAGAACAGTCTAGGTCTGCCCCTTTTTCCTCTGCCTGGGGGCTTCCACTGAAATATTTTCCTCGGCCATCTCTGTTCATCCATTCGGAGTAAGTGGCCGAACCACTTTAGGCCTCTTCGTTATATTCTGTTAACAATTGTGTCTTCTGCATGCATCCTTCTTCTGATCTCCTCCTTGGTTATTCTCTCCCTTCTTGAGACTCCGGCACTTTTACGGAGATAATCCATTTCCACGGAATTCAATTGTCGTATAATTTCCGTGCTCAACGTCCATACCTCACAGCCGTAAGACAGAACTAATTCAACAAAAGCTATTCCTATACTTCTACAGAAAAATACTTTAAAAAAATGTTATTTGATAAGT
The DNA here is from genome assembly GCA_034769895.1 of Magicicada septendecula. NCBI lineage: Eukaryota > Metazoa > Arthropoda > Insecta > Hemiptera > Cicadidae > Magicicada > Magicicada septendecula. The sequence goes on from CM068375.1 coordinate 306,475,920, forward strand.
GTTCACTGCTGAAACGTTCTAACAGCCGCGAGTTTCAAAATATTTGGTGACCTTTTTTGGAGTGATTTATTTAGCTGAAACGATTTTGCGAAAGCATGGTGTACAACGCCGGACACACACACGGGATCGATCTGTGACTAACTACACGTTTGAGCATAGTCGTTAATAAAATATTTGCGAATGTTTAAAGTTAAATCTCACTTCTAATGACAATAAACGAATACGTTTCGATAAATATTCTCTATGTGAAGATTTCATTATTTTTCAAAGTTCCAGTTATTTCTCGTAAGTAATAATAATTAATAAGCTTCGTGAGCTGCAGAACTCGCTCATTATTTTGTATGAAAACGTTTATTATTAGACAAATTTTAATATTAGATCAATTTTGAATTAGCAGAAATATTACGAAAATCCTGATTACTCTACTACGTTTTAGTAAAATATGAGTTGCAAAGCATGGAATCGTACAATAAACATTAGAAGTTCTGAACTACTGAATTGGTTACTTTGTTAAATTTATAACTATAATGCTTCAAATGACAAATAATTTGGTCGTATCTTTGAATTTTGTCAAAGCTAAACACGTTATAAATAATTGTTGCGAATGTTTATAATTAAAGGAACAATTCACTAATAAGACATAATATTTACAAAACAGTATCCTCTCAACAAAAATAATAAAACAATTAGACATACGGTATCAATAAAAATTAAAATTTACGGCAATATTGTACTGCTACTGACCATTTGTTAATAATACAGTACTTGTACAGAGGGTCGTACTTGTCATTAATTGTTATGGTATGAAAAGGATTACATTCAATCTTTAATTTTCTTTTACCCAACAAGACATGTAGAGTTTATAACGTCTCTCCTGCAAAGACATTATAACATCGGGAACCAGTTCAATTGTTCGCTGTTAATTAAACTAGCTGCCGTAGTTAGTAAAATTTACTTACCAACAAATTATGACAATGTATATATCAGGAATTAGTCAAGGATTACATAAATTTATTCACTCTCTGGGTATTAGCGAAAACATCTCTTTATTCTTGTATTTTAACTAAGTATAAAAGTAATAGCTTTAATGGTCATCCTTTAATTTTTTACTTACTTTACTTTACTTTTAAAAGTAAAGTTCTTATAAATTCTTTAAAATTTTTATTCTTACTCTTTTTTATCTCAAAATCATTCAGCTATGTATTATTTCAAGTACCACGGATCCGGGTCTTAACTTTGCAATATTCTAATATATCACAACATCATCCAAACTATTTGAAGAATAGTCCGATGTAATTTTCAGAATTACTTTACCTTTAAACATCATCAGGTTATTACTATATCATTACAGAAATTACAAACATTTATATGCTAATCTTTAAGTTATCTAAAAGTCTTTACAAGAAACTTTACTGTTCTTTTTGTTTCGGTTTAAAAAAAAAACAAGTTATGCACAAATGTTATGATTTAATATCACCTGAATAGAACGTGAGTTTGCTGTGGGTGTTCGCGATGGTCTTCTTCAGTAGGTCTTCTTGGGTGTAGTTCGTTGTTCCTCTGGATCCTCCATTTAGTTGATTGTTTCCGAATTGTAGTCTAGGTCATGACGATTGGATTCTGCTACTTGAAGTTCATACGGTTGTTGTTGTAACTTTCTTCTTCTGGAGTTGGTTGTTCACATTTTACATTTTAATTGTTCTTATTTTAGCAGCACTGATGTTTACTTTAATTTGGTAAGGAACATATCTTACCACTTACTGTTTGTAAAGAGATGTGTCGGCTAAGTTTTTTTTTTTTAATATATTACCAATATTTGCTCCACGCACTACATTACTAGTTTTTTAGTTTTTCCCCAACGCTACATTGGATTAAATCAATTATAACAACTAACGTCTGGTTGTATCGTTGTTTAGCGGTATACACCTAAGTGTAACTTTACAACACATTTTTGACCTGCTTACATGTCGAAGTTTCTCCGGCGACTGGGGGTTGTTTAGCGGCAGGGAGTCTGTAAGCTGGCGCGGTTTACGCGCTGAGAAAAGTAGTTCGTTCCTTTAGTATTAATAATTAACTAGTTCATTAATTAACTAGTAATAAATTATGCTACCTTTTTGTTATGAGTTAGATATTTCCTTTATTATTAATACGTCTTTTATTTAATTAAAAGAATTATTATTTTTCGCTAAATAACATTGTACTTTGCGTGTTCGTACTGGACAATTTGCACGTTGATACAGGAATCTAGGTACAGATAAGGGGTGGATAATACTCTCACTTGTTATAAGAACAAAAATTTTAATTTGTGCTATTTAAATAATTTTTAAATCGTCACATCCTCCTGCACTTAAAGATGAGGACGGGGCGACGGGGTATTAAATGAAAACCTAAGAAATACAATTACATTTGGGCACGGAACTTCGTGCTGAAATGTCTCTCCCTCAGATGATTTCTATCCATCAATCGATTATCTTACATCTTATACAAAATATTTAAAATCTAATACATCTACTACACATAAAATACAAAAATACATAAATCTACCTTATATTTAAGTCTTACATCTACTACCGGGTTTTTTGCTTGATTTCTTCACTCGTTTTACGGAGTTGTACTCAGGAGTACGTTACTAATAATAATAACGTATTGTAATAACAATCGAATTACTTTTAGTTTACTGCGCTAGAGGTTTGTTGTTCGTCAGCTGACTTCTCATTCTTTATTTCATTCTCGCAGGACATTAGCTAAGGTTGATCAGGCCTCGCTAGTATTCGTACGAGGTGTTTGAGCTTATACTCAACTACGATATAGGATGTTGCAAAATCTTATTATATTCCTGTATAAGTATATACAACATATTTTACTCTTAATGCTTAAGTAGTATTCTTGGTTTACTATCTTTCTCGTAGTCGTGCTTCTTTATTTTTACACGAAAACAATTTTTTTATTTGAGACACATGGCTTCTGCGAACGTAATTGTCTGTATTGGGTTCATACAGCGCTACTGTTACGGGGGTGATGAACTTGTGAATCTTGTAGGGGCCACACCATCGGTATGATAGTTTGGAAGTGGTCCTATCAACGGCTTTACTCGTAGGGTGAGTTTTATACATCACTAAATCACCTACTTTGTACTCTATTTTCCTATTATTCTGCTCATGATATTTCCGCGATTTTTGTAAATTCGCTCTCAAATTTGCGCGAGCTTCGTTCCATATTTTCCTTATGTTATTCCCATTTATTTCGCGGGGCAATAACTCATGAATTTTCCACTTTGTGGTTAACGGGTGGTTCGGTTTATACTTGTACAGTAAATCAAATGGTGTTGATTTATGTCCTTCATGATACGCTGAGTTGAAGGCAAATTGTATCCATGATAGATTTTGATCCCACGCTGTGTGATTTTTAGCGTGATAAGATATTAAGGCTGATTTTAGGTTTCGCAAGTATCTCTCTGCTAGGTTTCCTTGCGGTCGGTACTCTGTCACTGTAATATGATTTATTCCTAATTTAAAACACATGTCTTTAAATTCTTTCGATTTAAACTGAGGTCCATTGTCAGATACTAGGTGTACTGGTGTACCATAATCTTTAAATAGTCTCTCTTGTAGAATCTTTATTGTCGTAGATGCTAAGGCACGTTTCATAGGATACATCCATACGAATTTAGTGAAGGAGTCCACGCAAATTAATAGCATAGTATTTCCGGACTTAGAACGGGGATAAGGTCCAGAATAGTCTATGTATATCTTTGAGAAGGGTGTTGTGGGGATTTCTGAGATTAATTTTCCGACTTGACTGATTAGTGCTGGCTTGCTCAGGGCACAGATTTCGCATTGTTTCACTAACTTTGTTATTTCACTGTTCATGTTTTCCCAATGGTATTCCTTGCGAATACGATGTATAGTTTTCCTAATTCCCATATGAGCTTCAATGGTTGATGAGTGGTAGTATTCCATTAGCATAGGTTTAATTATTTCCGGGGCGATTATTCTCAGTGATTTTCCGTTAGCCTTTTTAAAACAAAGTACTCGTTTACTCAAGGTATATTTGTCAGAATAATTTCCTTTATCTATTTGTTCTATTATTTTACACAATTTCGGATCTTGTTGTTGGTGATATGCTATATCCTTAAATACAAGAGGAAAGTTAGTAATTAGCGTATTAACAGTAGTGGTTTCAACATTGTCTTCGCCAGGTCTGGTATTGGGTAGTTGGAACATGCGGGATAGTGTATCGGCTACTACATTTTGAGTACCACGAATATGTTGTACTTTGAACTTGTAGCAATTTAATCTTAACACCCATCTTCCGATACGACCTAACTGTTTTGGATGGTTCAATAACCATGACAAAGCTTGATTGTCGGTTTCTAGTAGAAATTCCTTGTGTTCCAAAAATGGTTTGAATTTTTCGAAGGCGAATACTACAGCTAAACATTCAAGTTCATAGGCTGAGAACTTCCTTTCTTGCTCCGTCAATGTACGTGATGCATAGCTGATCAGGAGTCTAGTATTATTGATTTCTTGGTATATTACGGCTCCTAATGCTACACTAGAACTGTCGGTCTGTACGACAAATGGTTTACTGAAATCTGCTAACTGCAATACCGGTGGGGATATTATGCTTTCTTTGAGTGTTTCAAAAGCGGCTTGATGTCGAGTAGTCCACTCGAATTTCGCTCCTTTCTTTCTTAATGCATTTAATGGGGCTGCTATATCCGCTAGGTGGGGTATGTACTTGTGAAAGTAATTGATCATACCTAAAAATCGAGCTATACCTTTGGTGTCTCTAGGTGATAAAAATTCTCGGATTGCGCGCGTACGTTCGGGATCGATGCTAACCTTACCTTCGGCCGATACTATATGACCTAAGAAAGAGAATTGTTTTACTGCGAAATTAACTTTACTAGGGTTTACCGTTAGTCCGGCTTTCTTTAACCTCGATAATACTTCACGCAAGTCATCAATATGTTGATCCATCGATTCACTATATACTACTATGTCGTCAAGATAGTGATATACGAATTTAAATTTAACGTCATGAAATATTTTTTCTAACAGTCTGCTACATACTGAACTTCCTTGTGATATACCGAATGGTATTCTAGTAAACTGATATAGATTAAATGGGACAGCAAACGCAGTTAGATGTTTTGATTCCTCAGCTAGTGGGATTTGGTGGAATGCCTGGTTGAGATCCATTATGGTGAAGATTTTCGCTTTGGTAAAATAGTGGAACGCGCTGTGAATGTCGGGCAGGGGAATCGATTCAAATTCTATATTCTTATTCAGCTGGCTATAGTCCACGACTAGTCTATGTTTGTCAGTTCCTTTTCGTACTAGGAATGCAGGTGATGAGTATGGAGAAGTTGACGGTTCTATGACGTGTTGCTCTAGGAGTTTGTTGATTTGGTTTCTCATTATTTCCATCTTGGGCGGTGATAATTTCTATGGGTGAAGACGTATTACCTTGTTGTCACTTAGATTTATTTTGTATTCGATTAAGTGGGTTAATCCTAACTTGGGTGTGAGTACAGTAGAAAATTCCCTTATTAACTTTTGAATTCTTTGTCGCTCATTTCCTTTTAAATGACTCAAACTAGATTCATGATGCTCTAACTGAATAGTTGATGTTTCACAATTCGCGTTGTTACTTAGCTCGGAGTCGAACTGATATTTTCGAGTACGATCAAATCTGAAGAAATATTGTTTTGCGTATATGTCAAGGATTAAGCCAGTTTTACTTATAAAGTCAGCGCCTAGTATTAAGTTTTGTCCTAAGACTTCAGCTAGGGGAACATACCAAGTAAAATTCTTTATTTTTAATTTCACCGTCATACTGCGCGATATATTTAGGTTTTGCTTATTTGCGGTGGCACACTTTACGTTCACGTTTTGGCTACGTTTAATAAGATTATGACTAGCTAATACGCTGGCTAGCTGTTGACTGATTATACTACGTGTAGATCCTGAATCGATTAAACCAAGGATATTCGTTGCTCCAAGGTCTATCTGTATGTAGGGTAATTGGCATATACTTGTTTTGCATGTACCAAGAGTTGCACTTTTCAATAAATCTTGTTAAGTAAGGGTCTATACGTTTATTTCTATTTATTTTTACTTTAGAATTATTAGTGTTTATACCTTTCCTTCTTATGCTGCGGAAGACGTAGGATTTTTGTTCTTCCCGCTTCACATGTTTTTTTGACTGGTCGGTTTTCTGTTGGTACCGCTCTTGTTTACAATTCTTGCTAATGTGGCCGGACTTTCCACAGTTATAACATCTTCTTTCCTCATTGTAACGTCACAGAACGTTCCATAAAGGAAATCATTTATATAGTAAGTTAGCATAAGAGGAAAGTGAGGTGAACAGTATCGAACCCAAGTAGTCCCAAAAAATTGTGTAATTTTGTATAATAATTATTTCTATCAACTTGAAAAAACGACCAAACTATGACTAAGACAAAACCCCATATATATTATTAAAGTGAATAAGAGTGAAAAAAACCATAAGACACTATAAGAGAGAGAAATAATGTCAGAATCAACCAAAATGAAGTCAATAATTATTAAGTTTTATAACTATGAATAGAGTATTAAAAACTATTTTTTGTGAATAAATGGACATGATCCATTATTATATTATGTGATGTAAATAAAATAAATGTATTAAATGACTTAAATACATTATTAGAAAGAGTTTAAGTTAGAATAAAAATGATATATTTGTTATGACAAAAAAATATTAATGTGTTGGATTTGAGACCATACACCAAGATTTCATGAAAAAATTAATTATTATCAGATTTAAATAAAAACTATATATAATTGTCAAGCAAACAATAGTGAACAATTTATCTTAAATAAAGGAAGCTGTCAAATGAATAAAAAGCAGTCAAAATAGCCAACAACAGTGTTAACTAAAAACATGTAATAGGCATCTAATATTGTATAATTTATGAATTTAATGTTGCCAAAATGCAACCAAACTGTATTAGAAAGCTGTAATATGATATAAAGCAACTATACTAATATACCTGACCAACTTTAACATTGTAATAGTCAAGTCAGCAAAATATTTACTTATACCATGTATGGCTGGAACCAATTATCCAATACAAAAATAATCATATCTGGCTAAATACTTACATAATACTAACAAAAATAAGATAGAAAGGTACAATACATCAGTATACCTTAATAAGAAACAAACTCAGTTGAAAGTAAAGTCAATTCTAAAAGAATTTAACTAATTAGAGTGAGATTTGTCACACCATAAAAAATGACATCTCAAGACCAATCAATGATGCTATGTCATCTTGTGATAAATATAATATATGTACAAAGTAACCAGGTATCACAAAAGATAGACAAAATAATAAACTCTGTGTGTATAGTAGTGAAATAATACATATATTAAAGAAAAAGACTAATCATTGTATTAGGAAACTGACAAGAATCTAGGCCATGAGCAGAGGCCATAAAAAATTGTATTTATTTGTGTTTTATTTATGTTAAAATTTGTTTATTTTGTTGTAGGAAAGTAGTAGTATTAGATGTTCAGCTTGTGGAAGGAACTTTGTAACTCCACAACAATTTTTGTTATAAAAATTGAGTTTTCAATGACAACAACTCAAGGTGAGGGTTGTATATTATATTGTTTATTAGACTTAAGTTAATTAGAAACCAATCATATTTAGTATCGCTAGATTCAGTTAAAAACAGGGAATCTAAATATATTAATGGCATACAAATTGGGAGTACTAATGTAAAACTGTTTGATAAATACCAGTGTAATTTTTGAAATATCCTTTGTATGAAGAATAAGAAATTCATTCTAAAAGCTTCTACGGAAGTAAAAATTGTTCTATGACATTCCATTTCGTTTATTCTCGAACAATCTAGAAAGAATTTTTACACAAATATACCGGAAGTCGATGAAAACAGTCATCCTGAATTAGTATAAAAGCGAGACCAAATTCGACCCAAAAACACTTGAAACTTGAACTCCAGAACTGATGCATCTCACACAACACTGATCAACGCAGCTAAGGCGAAACCGAAGAGGCGAGAAATCGACAAGACACGGCAGGAAGGCTTTTCCCGTACATAGACATAACCGACTGACTTAACCTCAATGAGAACTTCGCCAAAAGTATCGCTGAAATAGAGCAGCGATACGGCAAATTTTAATAGAAATCACGCAGCCAGAACGTCGACGGCCCAGGAGGGACCAAACATTTAAATAGAGAACGAATTCTGCTGTGTTCGCATTGACTGACTAACGTGACAATAATTTCCCCGAACGTAAACATACAATACACAAAGCCTTCCTCAACACTGCATGGGAATCAGCGCTGCGGTGGCAGATTTCTGAATCAACGCTAAACAGATGATTCGTAGCGGCGGCGTTTGAACGAGATTCTACTGCCAAACGTTTTGACAAAAAGTGCGGAAAAAGTAATGATCGCAAAATTTGACTTTAAATAGATTCAGTGTACACCCGAAGAGGCGAGATTGAGAAACTACCCGAAGGAAGTGTCCAGTGCGAGAATAAACGACCATTGGAACGTGAGTTACCAAAATTAAAGTCATTTGTTACCTGGTTACATTTATCACACAGTTGTACTTTACACGCCACACATACACCTTCAAATCACTTAGTTTTTTCTTGTAAGGCATCTAATTGATATGTCTTGGTAGTTCAAAGGAGTCACGTCCTGAGAGTAAAGATTTTTCACATATTAAACTCATGCTTTTCAACTGAGTCAAAATCTGAATTATACTAGCCGATACTTGATTGGATATATAAAAAATTGTCAATAATAATAACTTGTAAAATTTTTTCTCTGCAATTTTATAATTTTTTTCTATGAATGTTAGTCCTTCAGACGTTTTGTTTGTTTTTAAAGAACCATTAAACTTAACTGATTTTTCCAAGCTAAACTGACTTGTTTAAATTTTTTCGTAGATTTAAAAATTTTTATCAATCACATTTATTTTTTTTCTTGGAACAAATGTTTCCAAGTGGCGCCCACAAAAAGCATAGTTTTAAGTTGTGTTACAGGACTACATCGCTGCAGAGGATCCAGTCAACAGAGTAAGTAACAAAAGTGCGCGGAGGTAACGCCCGACATTTTACAACACATACACATTACTTAAAACCCACTACTTGTTTTTCTATATCATTTACATCGCTCGCATGTTGTCAGGGTTTTCGTAGAGAGTTTGAATTATTGGGGTAGCTTTGGGTTTTAGATGTTCTTACGAATCGCTTATCGCGGTAGGTTCGAGTATCAGTCCCAATGGGCAGAGGTAGGAATGAATCTCTGCGTTGAGTCTGGGACATAAAAACGCGTCTGTTTTGGTCAGAATACCAGACGTTGGACGAATGTATACAACACAGTTCTAGTTCTGTGAAAGTGGTTGGTCTCTTCATGAGTGCTAGGCGAGATCGCTCCTCGGGAGATAGTCCTACTAAGATAGTGTCTACTAGGTGTTGTTCACTCCATTTAACTTGTAGCAATAAGGCCGATTCCCTTATTTCAGATATATAATGAGCTAATCTCTCGTAAGCTCCTTGTACACGAAGTACTAGGTTCCGCTTCAATTCTTCGTAGATACCGGTGGGAATGAAGTGTCTTATCAGGGTGGTACGAAGTTCTTCTACAGGGTGATTATACCTTAGTGATTCTAACACACGATCTTTTAAAGGAGATCTACATTTAGGTAGAATTACTTGTAAAATTTGGTCATCTCTTAATTGTCGTAGATCCTTAATTTGTAAAAGGTGCTTGATAAAATCTAGGAGTTTGATTGATCAATCAATCTGTTCACCATTTCAGAGTAAATAAATTTATATCTTTTACAAAGTTACGGTTATCAGCAGAGTATACACTATATTTTTACACAAAAGCAGCAGAGTGGCGCATCTTATAACGTCTCTTCTGCAAAGACATTATAACATCGGGAACCAGTTCAATTGTTCGCTGTTAATTAAACTAGCTGCCGTAGTTAGTAAAATTTACTTACCAACAAATTATGACAATGTATATATCAGGAATTAGTCAAGGATTACATAAATTTATTCACTCTCTGGGTATTAGCGAAAACATCTCTTTATTCTTGTATTTTAACTAAGTATAAAAGTAATAGCTTTAATGGTCATCCTTTAATTTTTTACTTACTTTACTTTACTTTTAAAAGTAAAGTTCTTATAAATTCTTTAAAATTTTTATTCTTACTCTTTTTTATCTCAAAATCATTCAGCTATGTATTATTTCAAGTACCACGGATCCGGGTCTTAACTTTGCAATATTCTAATATATCACAACATCATCCAAACTATTTGAAGAATAGTCCGATGTAATTTTCAGAATTACTTTACCTTTAAACATCATCAGGTTATTACTATATCATTACAGAAATTACAAACATTTATATGCTAATCTTTAAGTTATCTAAAAGTCTTTACAAGAAACTTTACTGTTCTTTTTGTTTCGGTTTTAAAAAAAAAACAAGTTATGCACAAATGTTATGATTTAATATCACCTGAATAGAACGTGAGTTTGCTGTGGGTGTTCGCGATGGTCTTCTTCAGTAGGTCTTCTTGGGTGTAGTTCGTTGTTCCTCTGGATCCTCCATTTAGTTGATTGTTTCCGAATTGTAGTCTAGGTCATGACGATTGGATTCTGCTACTTGAAGTTCATACGGTTGTTGTTGTAACTTTCTTCTTCTGGAGTTGGTTGTTCACATTTTACATTTTAATTGTTCTTATTTTAGCAGCACTGATGTTTACTTTAATTTGGTAAGGAACATATCTTACCACTTACTGTTTGTAAAGAGATGTGTCGGCTAAGTTTTTTTTTTTTAATATATTACCAATATTTGCTCCACGCACTACATTACTAGTTTTTTAGTTTTTCCCCAACGCTACATTGGATTAAATCAATTATAACAACTAACGTCTGGTTGTATCGTTGTTTAGCGGTATACACCTAAGTGTAACTTTACAACACATTTTTGACCTGCTTACATGTCGAAGTTTCTCCGGCGACTGGGGTTGTTTAGCGGCAGGAAGTCTGTACGCTGGCGCGGTTTACGCGCTGAGAAAAGTAGTTCGTTCCTTTAGTATTAATAATTAACTAGTTCATTAATTAACTAGTAATAAATTATGCTACCTTTTTGTTATGAGTTAGATATTTCCTTTATTATTAATACGTCTTTTATTTAATTAAAAGAATTATTATTTTTCGCTAAATAACATTGTACTTTGCGTGTTCGTACTGGACAATTTGCACGTTGATACAGGAATCTAGGTACAGATAAGGGGTGGATAATACTCTCACTTGTTATAAGAACAAAAATTTTAATTTGTGCTATTTAAATAATTTAAATAATAATAATAATAATAATTTTAATAATATTTAAATGGTAATTCAAGTTGAATTACCATTATCTGAATTCAAAAAAAATCTCTCTCTCTCTCTCTCTCTCTCTCTCTCTCTCTATTTATGCACCTAAGCATTCAAAGAATTTCGACGAAACCGAAACATCGAAGCATGATAATGTTTTTAGGCTTTTGAAACGTATAATGTGGATTACGTTTGGTGGATTACGTAAATCATTTCCAAACCGATCACAAACAGAGCATGTAAAACCAAATTTATTCTCACTAAAACGTTTGCTAAACTCAATGCCAGCAGCGATTATTTCTGTCTTGATGCGTTTACATAACAAATTTCTAGACTATGGGGAATCGAAAGTGTGGAAGCGTCACGTTTTTCGATGACGATTTTTGTGGAATGACCCCCAGCCTAAAAACATTATCATGTTAAAATCTTAAAGTTCAACTTAACAGTGATTCTGATTTACTTATTATTATTATTTTATTGTTATTTTTTCATAGTCTTCTTCTTCTTCTTCTTCTTCTTCTTCTTCTTCTTCTTCTTCTTCTTCTTCTTCTTCTTCTTCTTCTTCTTCTTCTTCTTCTTCTTCTTCTTCTTCTTCTTCTTCTTCTTCTTCTTCTTCTTCTTCTTCTCCTCCTCCTCCTCCTCCTCCTCCTCCTCCTCCTCCTCCTCCTCCTCCTCCTCCTCCTCCTCCTCCTCCTCCTCCTCCTCCTCCTCCTCCTCCTCCTCCTCCTCCTCCTCCTCCTCCTCCTCCTCCTTCTCCTCCTTCTCCTTCTCCTTCTCCTTCTCCTTCTCCTTCTCCTTCTCCTTCTCCTTCTTCTTCTTCTTCAGGCGAGTTCTCAGTTTTAACTCTACAGTTTGACATTTGTCTGTCTCCCCGTCCATCTGTTTGGGATATGTCTCACGATAACCGTTGATTGTCAACCGACTTTCGTAAAACTTGGCAAGCGTCCCCACATCTGTACCGTATAGACTCCTATTGATTTTTAGATTGACCCCCCCCCCCCGCAAAAATAAGGAGTCGGCAGGCAAAAATGTCAACGAGGGTCAAATATGTGAAAAAAAACCGCAAAAATCAATATGGGGTACCTAACAAATTAAAGGGAATTATAACAAAAATCTGAATATAGTGTTTAGTTTTGGAAATATCAAAATTATGGGACACCTGTGCTTAAAAAAAAATCAAAAATTAGAAAAAAATTGTAAAAATCCAGTCGGATGTCAGAGTAAAGGGTTTAACTCAAATCCTAATGCAGCGTTTACTACGACAATTTTTTAACTTTAGGAGCACCATGGGACAAAAATTTCAGACAAAATTTTAAGAAAATTATAAAAGTCTATGTGGGTGATGAAGTTATGAGCAATTTGACTGAAAATACAAACTCTGTATGTTTAGTTATTATTTAATATTATTTAAAAAATAATATAGGCCTATCTCAACATTACTTGCAAATTTGCAAATTTTGGATCACCTTCAAAACGTTTGTAAGCTGAGTTTACAAAAATAATTTATTGTTATCAGTTATGTGTATTTGTGAAAAGTATTAGATACATGTCTAATAAATATTTATGGAAAGGTATACAAAATTCACAGATACAGCCAAATTATTTGTCGTTTGAGGCATTTAATCAAGAAACCAATGCAGTAGTTCGGAATGTCTACTGTTTATTGTATTATTTTAGAATAAATAACAGCTTTGCAACAGTTATCTGACTAGAAAGTAGTAGAGTAATCGGGATGTTCGTCTGCTAATTCAAAAATATATCTAATAACCTATTAAAATTTGCCTAATAATAAATGTTTTCGTAAAAAACAGTGCAGGTCATGGAGCTTATTAGTTATTACTAGGCTTGCCATAATTTTTTATTGACTAACCGGGACGCCTGTTTAGCGGAGAGGTTGAGAAGGGAGGCTGGAATTAAAATACAAACATTACAGTGTTTATTAAATACTATTTTGTTGGGTGTATAATAGCCTAATGTATAAATATACGTAATACTTAATACATAATAAAGTCTAAATAAAAGAAAATATTTTTTACAAACTTAAGTGCAGACTTTAAATCGTGTTCAATCAAAAAATTACTCATTACATTAAAAATTTGCAAGAAGTGTGCAACTTAAATTTGTTTTTTAAACCAGTCATATTTTTCACCTGAATGCACCCTTCTCAAATAATTTTGTTTTTTATTTTGTCAAAAAATTCATTACAACTAAGTCCAATTTACTGTACACAGTATCAACGGACGTATTGACTCCTACATTAAACCTCTGTCATCTGCCTAAGCGTTGTTCATCAATCAACACTCTACAATCTACACTCTCTCTATAGGAGCTTATGTTCCAGGAAGGCAAAAGATGTACTCAATTATCAGTCCAAGTTTGTTCATTGCGATGTCATTTCCCATACTATCGGACTCGCCCATTATTTTTACTAGGAACCAAACGCACCGACCGGGACATTTCGGCAAGCGAGAGGGACACCGGGACTGCACTCTGAAACTGGGTCTATCCCGGTCAAACCGGGGCACATGACAAGCCTAGTTATTACTAGTTAAGGAGAAGTAACTGGAACTACGTATTGATACTGAAAAATAATGAAGATGTTTATTATGTCTAGTGGCGTAGGGATGTGGCAACCCCATCGCCCAGTTTCTTTGAAACTGCAAGCAGCCTCCCGAGTGACTCTCGGGATAAGGAGTTCCCCTCTACCAAGTGCTAACGGTCTCTTCGGAGGGGGGATGAGCGGGTAGAGGTAGGGCAAATTTCTTGCCCTTGGGATGGGAAACTGTCCCTAAAGGGGGATGAACCACTTGGTCAACGGCATGAGGATGTGGAAGGAAACGGGATACCACCACATAAAGGATCCATGTTGGATATCCCTAGAAGAGAAAATGGTCTGTATGACTGGCAAGCGATAGGACAGTTTGGAGAGCTTTTACCATTTGAAGACCTGCCTTAGGGCAGAGCACCAAATAATAATAATTATGTCTACAATTCACATAGAGGATGTTTATCGAAATGTAGGCTTTTCGTTTATTGTCATTAGGAATGAGATTTAAATTTACAAATTCTCGAAATCTTTTTTTTTTTTTTTGGGGGGGGGGGGGGAGGTTATTGTAAGTTCTTAAATATCGCTTTCAGCTTGCACCGGGTGGAAGATTATTATACTGGAAGAGGGGCGTAAACAACAGGTATCCTCATGCAACACACTGGTTATTGCACACTCCTTGAGGGAAGAGAAAATGGTGTAACATACGGGTCAATAAATCACGTTAACGAATAACAGTTGTAATTAGGTGTTCCATGAGGATGGTAGAATGGAGGGGGGAGGCGTCGTTATCTTACTACAATAATAGCAACACTAACGAAAACGCTGAGGGAAGATTGTTGTCCACGCTTAACCAGTGGAGCGCGAAGTCCGTAACCAGTATCTGTGAATGCGGTTTGCTCAACGCTGACAGAAAGTGTTCAGTGATTCGTGACAACTAGACTTACAGTAATAAGGATATGTAAACACAAAACAAACAGAATACTTTCTTCATCAGCAGAGTATAAATAGAAACTGTTTATAACATACAGTTTAGATATAGTCAATGGTTGATTTCTAACATTATCGGTGCCAGGACGCAGCAATTCAAAAGTTTTACAGACACAAATACACTTATGTTTTATATTATCGTATATGTTTACATCAGGTTATTACAAAAGAGGTCTACATTTTTAAAGCCTTATAAAATATGTAACATAGGTACAAACTTGTATCTAAAAACATAATAAAGTTTACTGATACTTCTAAAGAGCTTCATCGTCAGGTTAGCCGCACGAAAATCGAAAACATATCACTCATGATGGCGTCTTCCCGGAGCTTCAATCAAACTCTCAAGTGATGGTTTCGGTGGTTCGGATATTTTAAAAAAGTTTCTATAGTTTCATCACTGTGTTGTCATGTTGTTTGTTTCTTGACCTTTCCTTACTCTTTGTGTCCAGTGCTGTATGATAGCCAGAAATCAGCCATGAATCCAAGCACTTTGATGGAGCGAGCCTTGTTGAAATTTTTTAAAACACGTTCTACTTACAAGAGAATTTTAGGTAGAACGTATTAAAAAAAAGAACGATAGTAGATAAGATAAAGATTAGTGCTGGTGTTTAATTTTGTCAAACGTTTAGTTTTGTAGTGGGGCTGATGAGGTGCACAATTTTTGTAATAATTAGGTTTTCCTTTTCATATATTTTTTTCGGTAATTTATTTTTTGATCCAAGAGGTTCCGGAACGCCGTTCCGTCGCGTTCCCCCTGAAATCAAGCCCTGGGTATAGTTAGTATTTGTTTAAGCGAATGAACACTAACTTCGCAGTAAATAAAAGATAAGTAAAAGAAATATAAAAAATTTTAAGAAATTGTAGAGAAAATTTGCAAAAAACATATGCCTGATCTTTAGTTTGATCAACTGAAGAGTTTGTACAGTGACACAACGTGCGATAATTACAACATTATACTGTACATTGATATGTATAACATATGCCTCCTGAACGCTATCACCAGACGAACTAACAAGTTGACCGTGATCGTCGTACGTATAGTATTTCCGTGAGGATCATCTCTTGTTTCTGGTGATATGGTTGGTCTGAATGACACCAACAATCCAGAAAACCGGCAAAAGCGAAGTAGCCATAAACATAACTATTATAGGCTGACTCAGGCTCGAATCCACGAGAAGCGGGGAGAAATCCCCCCCCCCAAATGTCCCTTCAAACGAAATTTTTTTCGTCTTATTGTGGCTGTAGAATGGTTTTGTGATTGTGAATATTATAAAAATGTATATCACGATATGAAAGTTCGCGGTTTTACTATAAAATTACTTTAAATTGTAACCGTACCTTACCACCATGTTAATTTTTGTTTAATACACAACGTAAATGAGTAGTGAGCATTTAAACTGTAAGTGAATGTTAGTAAAGAACAATGAACTGACAAACATCTATATGATTTTATACTTTTACATTAATAAACTTATTGTGTTGATAATATCACACTGTATTTTTATGTTCACTCATTCCTATCATTTATGATTTAGACCATTAAAATGGTCCAACTTTTCGTATCCTCCCCAAAAGCCAACTATTCCCCCCCCCCCTCAAATTGCTTGCTGGATTCGCCCCCTGGACTGAGTGAACAGTTGAAACGGCAGATGTCCAAGTGTCACGATCATTTACTTTTATTTTGATATTCCGCAACTAAATAAAATATACGCTGCTTCTTATTATTGTGCATCCTACACAGATCATAGTAACGGCGTGTGCTTCGTAGTACCACGCACAATCGATGTAGCATGTAGCTGTAGGGTGTGCGTTGAAATGGTCGCTTAGAGGGCCGTCACTCACTACTGGTCGGTGTACTCAGAATTATTGGAAAATTCTGATTGTAACTGCTGTGTTATGTGCTGTTTTAAAAGTAAAATTTTTGTGTGTTTTTGTTTCTTAATATTTTTTGTTATTTACTTGTTTTTTTTATTTACTTCCCATTCACATTTTATCAGTAATAATAAAAAAAATTATTATTTTTCTCGAGTGATCAAATTAATACAGCACAGTTGCGCTGATTTTGACACGTTCAGAGGATGGAAGAGGATATATTCCAAAACAACTGTATGAGGTAAGAATTGCTGGGAGAAGACCCAGGGGCCGGAGAAGAGTGACTTGGGTGGACAATGTGAGGTGCTCTATGGAGGGACTGGGAGTGGTGCAGTGGAATGAAGACAAGGCTCTGGCCACGGTGGCGAGACCTTTGCTCAACCTCTGTACTTGGCGGTAGAAGAGGATTGGAACAAGCTAAGCTAAGCTTCCTCGAGTACGAATTTCTAGATAGTTGTATTATGTAAGTAACTAAGTCTATCACAGTGTAAATCTAGAGAATGATGAAGCTTGAGTGTCATTTTTTCATCGGGCTGGGCTTGGTACTGTGTGTGAGATAAAACCCTAAGTGTATTTAAATCTCAACACCTATTCAGGTCACGTTCAAATCAGAAACCTCCTGAAAGTTACGGTTTCTGCTTTGAAATTCAGATTTCAGTCATTAGACCATATCAGAAAATCTACTATATCGCTGAATAAACTCTTACATAGGTTTACTGTTTTCAAATACAGGTAGTGCCCGCAATGAAAATTATTAAAGGTGAAGTACTGTACCTGGTCTCGATTCTTAATAAAAAATCGATAGCCATAACTTCATTATTTAAAGGGCACTTACATATGCATGTACTATAGATAGTGTAATTGTAGCAAACGTCGCCTATACTAATAATTACGTACCATGTAGGCCTACAAACTATTGATTAAACTCAATGTACGCCACTATTCTATTCACTAAAGAGTTATTCTTTATTCAACAGCACAACCTAATACTTCCGTCCCGCGCAAGGAAGCTGAATTTTTCAGGATCTCTCAAACAACTTTGCCTAGTTCGAAGCCAGAATAAAACTTTTATAGAGCGATAATTTTTGCTCGTGAAGAGTTCATTTAATCTTCTTTTTTAAAAGTTTCTTTCCCTTATGTCTTTATTACTATATTTTTTTATTACTCCCAATTACAAATAAAGTATTGATATATTTTTTTCAATTGACTTTCGACTTTTAAAAGTTTAAGCATTTCTAATATCTGCGTTCCAAAAATTATTAAAAGTTATTAAGTGGTTTTGTTATTATGAACAAAAACATAAAACTGGAGGTAACGCGCACACGTACGAAAAAAATGGGTTAGATGTACGGTTAGACCCTACATCGTTTCTACGTGTCCTGGAGTCGATAGTTACCGTTAATGAATACGACTCCGCAATGAATGGTCTACAAAGATCTTAAACCAACTAATGGAAATGGAGTAATTTTTATGAGATGATTTCGTAACGAAGCAGTCACACCAAAAGACTTTTGTTTCGGTTTTTTACCGCTGAAAAGAATTCTTTATGTTAGTCGTATCTTCACGCTTGTTTATGCTCACAAAAATGCTGGTAATGTCAGAAACCACAATTATAACAATACACCTAGTAAAAAGTATAATTATAACGTTCAGCAGCAGAAAGTATGACAATTTTAACTCTAGTTTTGGCCAGTGACGTATCTAGAATTCAGTTTTGGGGGTCCGGGCTCGGGACGGCTTCATTATAAATAAAAAACAAGTTAAGACTAATCATCAATACTATCTTTAAAGTGGCTGAAAAACGCGTGATAACATCCTGAAATCGGTCCCATTAAAATAAACGGTAATAACAAAAATACGCGTTATTGAAACATTGTTAAAAGATACTTAATAACTGAACTGACTTTCCTATACTTCATACGTATACCTTAATGCTGTGTAAACTTGTTTGTATATGTGAAAAAGAGCTACTATTATATTTGCGTACCCAGCTGAAAACAAAATTAAACAAAACAGCCTAAAAATTAAAAGATTAACAAAAGTTAACTTTTCGACCCTCTGGGGAGAGCCGATCCCGTTCGTCCCCCCCCCCCCTAAATACGACCTGGTTTTGGCTCATACCAGCGTCATGATGGAAAACTGGGAACAAAATATAACCCAAACTGCATAAATACCGGATACTGGATGAAAGAAAGTCACAGCCTTTTTTTAATTTACAGCCAACGAAATATCAACGAAGCGAAAGTTCTGTCAGTAAATCTTACACGTATACCACACTTACAGGGTATGTTAACAAATTCTGGAAACTGTCTCACAGGCATTAACATAATTATATAACATAATTACTGTTTCATGTCTACTAGTTACACCAGAATGAAGATCGCCTCTTCAGAAATGTAGCAGCAACGAGTTAGTCATCGGATTGGATTGACTCGCTTTCTCGTCTCTTTACAAACGCACGCGCACTTCTGTAAGATGGAAATCAACAAACCGGG
Organism: Magicicada septendecula; assembly: GCA_034769895.1. Lineage (NCBI taxonomy): Eukaryota > Metazoa > Arthropoda > Insecta > Hemiptera > Cicadidae > Magicicada > Magicicada septendecula. The sequence continues at coordinate 306,495,235 of CM068375.1, forward strand.
ACGGAAAGGGTTGATTGACCTCTCTGGACTGACGTGGAGTTTGTAAATCACTTTCAAGTACTACTTACTGAATGGGCTGAATTTAAATATCTTTTAATCCCGACCCTAACCGTTGGACGACCTTGGGGGGGGGGAGGCTGTTCATATAGTATTCCCACCCTCGTTTCGGCCTGTACTCGAGTGGCGGCGGCGAAGTCTACAGCACAAGTGCCGTACCTTACCCAAACTTGAGATTTTTTATTAAATTTAAAAAAATATTATACAAAGAGATAATGACTTTTCTAAACGATGATACTGTATAAAGTTTTTTTACATCCTGACAATCGTTCAAAACTTACGACGCTCAAGTATTAAAAATAGTAATAAAACTTATCGAAATTTCACACTGTATCGGAAGAGGAAGACACACACATGGCGCGTGCCACTGCACAAACTACTTCCTCAAAACAAGGGGCGGTGAACTGTGAACTGGTTAACGAAAACACAGAATCCAGACATCTCTAGTCTTGATGGTTTAGACTTGATGTTACACAACGCAAACACATACTTTGTAACACATATTTTCTTGAATTTCAAAGCAAATGCCAAATTGCGCGAATTTTTTCAATTAGAAATACCATATGCCTGTTAGAAAGAAATTACGAAACAGGTTAGTTTAAGAAGTGCTACATTTTTTATTAAATTGTTGTATTACTTATTATGAAATTGTTGTTTTTAATAAAGTAGAGTTTACATGTCTCGCACACTCTTGGAAACATGTCCCTTACATTCCGGTGCACTCTTTGAAAACACAGTCCGTGTTTATAATGCAGGATAATCATTGGATGCAAAAATAAAAATTATACTACCCAATTTAAATCGGTCGATTACTAAAACTTACCCACAGGCAATCACACTCACCTAGCCTCCTGAAAATCATTCGTCATACATCTGATTTTAAAATACCAATACTTAATCGAAAATTATTAGGGCAAAAATTGTCGTTAATATTTTTTTAAGTTTCTACAAATAACTTTTGGTCATATTCTGTTAATATTAGTTTGATCATTCTCCGGGCTATTAGGTCCAATGCTGCCGCATAAAACAGACGTTTCGGCCTCACCACCATTGGACGCCATCTTCAGTGTAACGACTTCAGCAGCAACACTGGTACGTTCTTCGTTACACAGTACTTCCACAGTTTTCAAAAATTTGTGTTAAATGGTACAAATGTTGAGGAGCAAACGCACATAATTCATGTTATACTTAACAAATGAACGCCAGATTATTAATTAGACTTACAACAGTTTAAGCTGCAGGCTGTAAAGAACAAAAAGTACAGAGCATAAAGTAAATAGGTATAAAGCTACAGCATACATCACGATAAACACTTGTATTCTATTTCTGTAGTTCATAAGATCAGTGAATAAATTTTTCACGTAACTACATACTTGCGTAACGGAGAAAACTGCGTTTCAATTCGGAAAAATATTTGATTATTGATTACGAGGAATACTTCTCTTGGAACGAATTACAAAAAATATTCGACTTTTTGAAATAATGCAGTTGAATATAGGAAGGAGTCAAAAACCTTACAATTTAACGTTTTAAAACAACAGAACTACTTTTCATACGGTTAGAATAGTAATTAGTCATGTATTCGCATAGAGACTTAAAAAACCTAACATAAAAACGCAAACACCGCGTTCTGATAAAAACTGATTTAGGCTATAACGGGAATGAATATTTTCGTATTACGCAGTGAGTATTTGCCTGAAGCCTTGGCGTAGAATGGGAATGGTAGGGAAAGAGGGTGGTAAGAAAACAATAAAGCGAGGGCGAGGGTAAAACACACAGGGTAGCGTGCAATTATATCTTGTAATTGTTTGGGCGAACGTATTCCTAATTCCCACTAATTACTTCCCGGAAGCCACCACAACACTTGCAGCTTCAAAAATGATTGATTTCGCGATCATTTCCCAGCGGAATCGACTGAGCATCTTGCAAATGCATACGAAGTACACCGAACCAAAAATAGTGTATAAACGCATCAACCCAGGACAACCTTGTTCGCTTGATAATTTTTTTTTTGTGATAAAATAATTAATGCGTCTGTGAAGATTGCTGACAGAAGATAGAAGAATGGAGAACAAAGGCCTACAAGATAGTTTGGATACGGGAAGTGGAAATGAAGAGAGGATGGTTCTTTCTCAATTGCAAACGTCGCAAAACCTGTCCCACTTGCGCTCATTATTAAAATCATAAAGGCAGTCTACAAGATTAGGCCAAAATTGTACAGGTTTATTTAATAAAACGCTTTAAAAATATGTACAACTAGCTGTTACCCGCGGCTTCGCACGCGAATATTTGACGTTCAATTAGTATTTTAATATAATTTTTATTGTCTATGTCTATATGGCGTTTTGTCAGCTCGTATAACAATTTTGTACTCATTAGTCAAATTCTCTCCAAAGGTGTTTTCAACACTTGTACTAAATTATTATGTTGGTGCAACAGCCTTTGGAGATTTAAAAGTACCCGTTTATAAAGCCTTCTGAGATATTTATAAAGTACCTATTAAATCAAAAACGCTAAATTCTTTATTTTAAGTGTTACTGTGTTAGAAGCATTGTATAACACATTAAACGTTATGTTTTCCTCAACCAAAAGTGTTTTGTAGTAAACTAAAAACCAAACACCGTTGTCACGTAACCTCACAAATGAAAACAACACGTATTTTCGCTTTGCATTATGTAATAGGACAATTTACAATTAGTGCACTTCTTCTTTCCCACATCGTAATATACCGATACAATAGCATATTATATAAAACATCGAAATTGTACTGCAGGAATGGATAAATGTACAGTTCCGATGCCGCTAAATAGCTTTTGTTTATTTACTTGTTCCTGTGGTAATTAATTCTGGTCTCCATAGTGTTGTTGACATCTTTAGTAGTAGTATTTAATATATTTTATTACTTATTCATTGCATCATCAGAAATACGTATAAACATAAATTTTATAATCGTTTAAGACAATTACAAAATATATAGACGTATCTGTATACAAAATTACAAAATATAACAATACAATCGCATATTAAAAACATTAAAAGCTGCAGGAACGGTTAAAGGTGCAGTTCTGATACCGCTAAATATCATTTGTTTATTTACTTGTTACTATGGTAATTAATTCTGGTCTCCATGGTGTTGTTGACATCTTTATACGCGTCAACGAAAAGGCATAATTAAAAGATCCTAAATCGTGCGAACGCGGCAAAATATCAAATTCCAAGTTAGAGAGTATTTTGCGCGTTGTGTCAAAGGTTACCTGTGCAAAATTTGGTGGCAATCGCTGTAACGGTGTGGATTTGTATTCAGTACCCGTAAATCCTCAGACTTTGAGTTTTATACATATAGATTTGTTTACTTACGGGGACAACGATTATGGATTCATCAAATTCATGCAAGCTGAAGTTGATGATTTTAAGCACAATTTCTTAAAAACTATTAGACTTAGGTACCTAAGTTTTTTAAATAGGACTGAGTCAAAAGTAAGTGAAACGGATTTATCAGATAATAATATTATTGGCTGGCTGGACCTAACTTCAGATGTTGTGTGATAAAAAAAATTCACTGATTGTGTGGTTTGAATGCGTCGTTCCGTTCTGAGTCCAATTTAACATTTTTCACTTGGACTTGGTCGGATCGTCTTGTTTACAGTGGCGTATTTACGGGGGGGGGAGCCGAACGGACCGGATCCCCCCCCAAGAGGGTCGCAAAAAGTTGACAAATTTGGATAATCTCTTAATTTTTAGACTATTTTATTAGTTTTTTTTCAGTTGCGAACGCCAATATAGTAACACTTTTATAAATATAGGCCTACAAGCAGGTTTATTACATAGCATTTGCGTAGGCCTACAAGTTTGAAATATGAAATACAATTCAGTCAATCAGTAGGCCTATCTTGTAAACGTTTCAGTAACGTTTATGTTTACTGTGTTATTACAGTTTACTTCAATGGGATTGATTTCAAGATGTTATCGCACGTTCTTCAACCACTTTAAACATAGTAATGTTGATTAATCTTAACTTGACTTTTGTTTTGACGAAGGCCCCCCCCCAGGCCAAATTCTAGATACTTGTTTACAAATTTTATTTACGAATCATAATACATTTTTCACGTAATTTATTTAAAAAAAAAATAATAAAATCACTTTTTATATACATTAGCATCAGATAATGCAGAACAGTATCTGAAAAAAAACAGACATTCTGAAAAAGTGTAGATTTACCAGCGCTGCAAATGAAGGCGACGTTGCCATGGCAACGTGTGGTAGCAATTTACAGTGCACGAGTTTTTTTTACGAAAATTCCCGTTTATTAAGCAATTTCACACTGTTCCCGGAGTTAGTTCTGAACCCATACTGTAATGTGCTCAGTAATAAAGTTCGCTGGCAACGTGTACTGTGATGGAAATAAAAAAAATATTCATATCTTGCCGACGGGCATGCGCGGAAGTCTTGCAATGATTTATTTAAGCTGCGTCCGTACCGTACACTATGTCCATCTCTACTGCAGCCTTTCGAGGTACGCGCGGAAAGAATTTGATTCGATTAAAACCGATCTAATACATTTCTTTAACGGCTGGTTTACACGCCAATGCACCGAAAAGGCACACAATAAGACGGCTGAATATTAGAAACGAAATAAGAATAGCAAATAAGTGAGGAAATGAATTGCCTTGCACCTCGGGAAATTCCGACAATCAATTCTTTGTGTCACTTTCTTTCCGAGAGTACGTCATTTTTGTCGAGTTTTTTAATTTTATGTTCTGTCTTTGTCATTATCATCATCATCATCATCACTCCAACGATTAGGCCCTAGACTTGTTCCGGAACCCATCTCCTCCTCGGTCTACCGACATCTCTCTTCCCAGTAGGGTCTTGGCACGGGTAGACGGATATCAGGCATGCGATTCAAATGTTCACACCATCTCCTTCTGTGGTCAATCTTCTGGTGCAACGATGCAATGTTTAATTCGCGTCTAACTTCCTCGTTCCTTTTCCGATCCAGTAGAGAACAATTTTGCGTCCCTATGAGAAATTTCATTTCAGCCGCCTGATTCCTCTGTACGTCCCTTTTACAATGTCATTATAATACGAAGAGTTCTGTCTTTGTTACTGTAAAATTATTAGTTAGTAGAGGCATATGCACAGTGGTGCGATCACATAAATATGAAACTGAAATTAACTTTACAAACGTACACAATATACTTGTAAAACGTGGTAATAAATGTGTTTATGTTACATACAAATATTTGGCTATATTTTATTTTACGTATTCTGCGTTACTTACTCACTGACTTCCGATGCCCATACAATCTTTGTTAAAACTGGAGCCTGCCTGACATTGGCTTTACACTTATTCCAGTCCTATCCTGTTATGTTCCAGTGTTCTTGTTTTCTCAGTTTTTTTTTTATAATCTAAAAGTCTTGTTCGGTTCGCGCTCTTGCTGGCGGCCTTTTTCCTATAAGTTGGTGCATGTGTATTTACTTGATAGCCTATCTCTATTACTTTCTGGTTATAAAACGTGACCAATCCACTCTAAAATTCTAGCTTTAATTTCGTCTTTGCGGGCCTGACCAGTCATTATAATAGTTTCTTCTCTTTCTCGTACTCGGCGCTTGTTACGTCCTGTGTGTCATATACAGTTTCCATGATTTTTTTAGGACTTTGTTCTTAAAACTCATTCGCTTCTGTTGTTTTATTCCACGTTGCAGACGACAATGCTGCATTTAACAAATCAAGAAACGTAACGACATAGTATTCGGCATACTATAGCGTTTCTAATTTACATATCTTCGTACTATAGCCAATCAACAATGGGACCACTCTCAAGAAATAAAGAGCAGAATTGAAAAGGCAAGAGCAGTGTACACTAGAATGAGGAGTTTATTCAAAAGTCACGGTCTAACAATAAACACAAAGGTGAGACTTTTACGCTGCTACGTATTCTCGGTCCTCTTCTACGGTGTAGAATCTTGGACTTTGACTGAAGCCACAACTAAAAAATTGGAATCTTTCGAAATGTGGCTTTACCGTAGAATACTAAGCATTTCATGGACAGCACATATAACTAATGTTGAAGTTCTTAGAAAGATGAAGAAAGAAATGGAAGTTATTAACACAGTGAAGATACGAAAGCTTCAGTATCTGAGAGATCTCATGAGAAATGAACAGAGATTTTACTTACTGCAGTCCATACTACAGGGAAAAGTACTTGGAAAGAGAGGTGTTGGGCGACCGAGAACGTATCATGGCTGAGAAATTTAAAGGCCTGGTTTGGCATGAATACAACTGACTTATTCCGTGCAGTAGTGCAGAAACTAAAAATAGGCTGTATGATATCCAACATCCGAAACGGATAGGAACTATCAGAACAAGATAGCGTTTCTGCATAGTATTCTAAGAAACGTAACGTTTGCGTTTGAGAAGGGAGAGTAGCGCCTGCGCTAGTTATTAACGTCTTCAATATAATGATACAAATCACGAAGACAAATCGTTTCTGGCTTGTGAGGCGCAAAGTGAATGTATTTGCCCACGTAGCTCGACGTCTTCATTCACAAGACAGATTTAAGGATTCATACAGATAGAAATAAATAGTTTAGTCTGCTAACAGATAATCGTGGCAGCCACGAGGTGACCACTGAGGTTAGCATTACATCTTGAACTATTCCAGGGTGAAAAAGGCGAAAAAGGGCGATGAAGATAGCATCAGATTAAGACCGAGTGGAGGAACACACCAGTACCATGAAAATCTCAGTGAGGAAGACACGATTTGAAACCGAATGCACCAAGCATACTCCAATGGGCTATGAAATTACGTCCTCTAGATCAGTGGTACCCAAATTGGGTTCCGCGGACACTTTTAAGAAAAAATAGAATATAGCCTAACGTAATTTTCTCAAATATTTTATGCTCTAAAATTTAAATTTTAGAATCTTAAAACAATAATAGAAGATTCCAGTACTTTGTGTTTGTTAAAACTAATTGTAATTGTAAAAATAATTTCAAACTAATGGCTTTAATAATGTCTTTAAGTCATGTCGTGTAGCAGATCTGTTTGTCACCCGAACTGACTAGAGCGCAGCATCAACACAGAACTCACCGCGCTGTTTTAGTCCACGTATAAGCTCTGTATCTTGCTTTCGTGTACTATATCTCGCGTATAAGCACTGTATCTAAGTAAAACGTTTTTCCGTGTAACTGGTTTTGCGCCTAAGTAGCTGGATTTCGACACATGTGGCTCGAAAGATAGAGCCGAGGTTGTCAAAGTTAAGAAATAAACTTGATGTTGAGAGTGACTTAAAATTGAAATTATCAGACATTAAACCAAATATTGCAGAACTAATTACTAAAAGTAGCTTTATTGTTCACACTAAACTATGTTTGATATAATTAATATTATAATTTTACAAGTTAACAGAATTTTAATTTTAATATATTTTAATTAATATATAAGAGTGTATCATATTTACTGTTTGTTTTATTTCATAACTCAGACGGGGTCCGTGAAATTTTTAATTTTTTGGGGGGACCGCGGACTGAAAAGTTTGGGAACCACTGCTCTAGATAATAAATTCTCAACCGAATTTACACACTTAAAATTTCAAATAGGTTACAAATTTCGTCAGTAAAGATCATATTAAGCTCACGTCACGTTGAACCTTCGTTATGCGATTTAGGGTTGCCCATGTAGTTTGCCTTTTGTCATTCGCTGAAGGAAGCGACCGCCAGCCTAGATAAAGGCGGTTCTCTTCGAGAGGAAGTCACAGGTTTTCCGGTGCAGCTTCAGTTTGTAAATACTGTGCTGACTGACTCTACCGTCTGCAGGTCGAGAAGAGGAGAACATCCGTTACAACAGGATTCCTTGAACTAGGTATCGGGAAAAAATTAAAGTACACTGTGGACTCTGTCGTAGTATGTCCAAAAAGTATATGTTCCAACAGCGCTTACCATACATATTGTAACGTTCATAACCCAGTCCCAAAAATGATAACTTGATCACCCCACTATAAAGGTCAGAAATGGGTATAATATACCTAGCTCTAGATTACTTTATATCACAAAACATTATAAACTATACTTAATTGATATAGAGTGTACAAAGTGAGTTATAGTGTACCCAGTGAGAAAATAAGTGATTTTAAAAGGAGCATCTCACAGACTTATGCTGTAGATGGAGAAACAATTGATTATAATAGTAGACTATATGCTACTGACCAATTATGTGTTTTTTTGGAATATTGTATAATTTGTATTGTGTAGGCAACTAAGATTTTGTACCTAGGTTTAATTTTATATTTAATAGAATAATTATGTTTGAATATAAGATAACCCAGTGTTAAATATAAAAGGGTTAAATATAAAATAATAATAAAAATAAAATAATACTGTATGAGTAAAATGGCAGAAGAAAATAGTTGAGTGTAAGGATACTATAAGAAATTAATAAATAATATATAAATACAATTAAAGGAAATAAAAATATTAAAGACCTATATATAAAATTAAGAGGAAATAAAAGGAAAAACCTCAAATAAATCAAATTGGATAATAAACCAAATTTAAAAAGGATTATTTTTCTATAAATAAGAAATAAATTTATAATAATTAAAAACAGCCTATATACTCAAAAGTATATAGATGCACCAATAAAAAATGATATAAAAATTATTGGTTACTAAGAGTAACCACCTAACAAGATATGAATTTAATTGTTAAAACGATTGAAAACCGTTCGTTTGAAAAAAAGTGGAATGCCATCAAAAATTTAATAAAACCCTATGAAAACTTTCGGAAACAGTGCCAAATTGAATAAAAATTAACTAGTAGTATCCACCTTATGTTAGAACTCCTTCAGATATCAATTTTAACGTCCTTTACTCGATGAAAAATTGAAATAACCAATTACCAGATCAGGCCTAGTTGAACAGCACTTCGAGATTTTGGTGAGATTGTATCTTATGGACGACATTCAACGAAATTACAAAACAACTATAACTCCAACACTAGAAACAGCACCATCCAAGTAAACACTTCGAGAAAAGAGGTAAAATAAACTTTATTAATAATTGTTAACCAAGAAATCCTCATGTCGAATCTTTGTGCAGTTCCAATATTTCGTAAATGATTTCATGTGTATAATAAAGACATAATCTGTACTCTAGCGGACAAATCCAGAACTACATACTACGAAAAAACCAAAAAATTCGAAATTTATTTTTCTCTTGTAAAGCGTAGTATATAATTATTCATTTCTGACCGTCTCATAACACAAAGAACTTACCCTTAACCCTGGGGAAATTAATAAATGAATTATTTATTGTTTAATGTCTAATCAAGGATAAAAAATAATTTGTTATAATTCCAATGTTTACCTAATTAAATCGATCCAATGTGTTGTTGATAGAAAAAATCGATTATAATATTTTTGTACTGGGAGAAGAGAAAATCAGTGTATTATATAAATAAATACTCTGAATATTTTATTATAAATAATAAAACGTGTATTCTTTCTTGTAGAGGGTAGTTGTTACAGATTTTCAGGAAGCCAAGAAGAGGACGAACCGCCGGGGAGTATCACCGAACAGTGGTGTTTGTTTAACCTAACATTTTGAAGCTGGTCTTATGAACAGCGAATATTTTAAAAAAGTAATTGTATACTCCGGGGGTAATATCTTTGTTCCTACTCTCTCTCCTAACTAAGATTAAACACTTCATTAATCTCTCCCAAATCACACACACTCGATTTCAGTTTTTTTGGTAAACATCAAATTCAACTGCTTTGAACATTAGTAAATATAATTCATAAGTGACGATCGCAAAAGGGTACTCTGACTGCTCCGAGACTTTCACGATAAAAACCCGCGGGACGTTACAGAATGGCTTCCATCGCGGGGCTTGAATAAGACGGACGTTCCACCTTTCAGATTACGTTACAATATGCACACATATGTAAAAACATTACTTAAAGTTCAAACATTTAGCCAGAAAAGGCAGAAATACCCCATTAATGGAAGACACGGATAACCGGCCCATACTTAAGAAAGGCGATACCAAATGATGCTGTAACTACAGAGGGATAAACCTTACTGGTTGGTTAACTCAGTTCTTAAGATTACAGACGTTTAGACTCCGCCTGTGGGAGTCATCTTCAATGGCGATCTTCTTCTGAGTAGATTGCTGTTCTATGTTGTGCAACCATACTCAGACGATAGAGGGAGAGAGAGAGAGAGAGAGAGAGAGAGAGAGAGAGAGAGAGAGAGAGAGAGAGAGAGAGAGAGAGAGAGAGAGAGAGAGACACAGACAGACAGACAGACAGAGATATAGAGAGAGTGTGACTCGTGTAGCTGGAATTAAATATCTCAGAAGACCCAGAACAGTAAGGAATGATGTAAAGAAAACACTAAGGCAAGGAATGAGGACACAATGAAAGAAATGGGGATGGGTAAGGCTAGGAAAATAGAATGGGAGACGATAAGGAAATAAAAAAATCAGCTGAGTCGCAAGACGTACAGTAAAGAATAGAAGAGCCACGTGAACATGTTACAGCGCGATTCAATTATTTTTGATGGAAAAAAAGGAAAACTGGAACTGAAAATCAAATTTATTATTATTAACGAAATTATGGCTTCACATTTTATTTTTATTTCAATCATTATCTTTACAATAATGACAATTTTATGTAATATAATTATTACATTTAACAAAGCCTAAGGAAAATGTAAATTACAAAACCCCAGTTTAATGAAACTGGTGGGGCACTTTAGTTGAAATAAAATAAAATAAAGTTGAATAAAATTTCATCTTAAGTTGCAATTGCACCACTAGAACATATATTCTCAACGAAATTATATAATTTGCGTGTTTAGGTTCCGAGTACAAAATCTCTGCGTATCAAACAGATTTCACAGTAATAAAATCATTCAGTTTTATTCCCACACGAGAAGTTACATAATCGACAAAGATGTAAGCAACTAACTTGTAAGCAACCTAATTCGAACATTATCACTATCACCAGAGAATATTAATCAGTTGTCTGAAACATCCATTAACGCAGTTAACGAGTGTGGTTTGAGACAACAAACATCGGGACGTCCTCTTCCTTGAGAGAGTTTGCGAGAGACTTTGTAAAGGAAAGTTGAAACAATTTTCTAGGCCAGCGAGCCGTGAATTCTGTGAACCTCCGTGGTTGGTTACATAACCGCGACCATTTCAACAATAAACAACAATACTGTCCCTGCATTGTTTGTTGTTAATGAAACATGTTCAGACTATTGGAATGCAAGTGTTTTTATAAAACTTAAAAAATTCACGAAATGCTGACACGTTCTGACATCGGCATGACGATGTTGTGTCTGGGAAGACTAGATTTAAAATCTTTAACACGGAGGAATACTTCCCCTAGTAAGAATGGCCGAATTTCAAAATTTTAAAAACATAATAATGACTTCCCCACAGACGAATACAATGAGCTTTATTTACAGGCACATTTTGTAAACGCAACTTTGTCCCGTATTCTGTAACGACAATTGACAAACCACTTTTACTGCTAGAGCGAATAATTAGGCAACCACGTACACATTACCATGGATACATGCTTATATACTTCTGGTTTGTTGGAAATAACGAACTGGGGCACATTATGTTACCTTGACCTTACTGTGGGTAAGAGGTTTGTCGAGAACAGCTTGCAGTACTTCATTGTCGGGGACTTACCACCATAGTCAGTGAAAATTTCAGTGAGGAATTGAAGGTTGCAGCACTTGTCCAGTGATAACCAAGTTTTACCATCATATCGAAAGTGAATAAACCTTCTCTAAGAGTTTCTATTTGTGTTGTTTGTGAAGTTATTGGTGATTTCTTTAATATCATCTGTCCTGCGTGTTGGTAGCCTGCCTCTGTCACGCCTAAGTCTACAGACCAGTAACTCACGAGCCTAACTGCCCGTATACTGACAGCGCAACATGCCCTGCCTAAATAAACTCTTATTCAAGTTTCTTCTTCTTCTATGGCGTCACAGTTCGGAGTCAAACTTTAGCCTCCATAATCATCAGCCTTCATTTTTCCCTGTCCTTGGCGATCGATTTATTTTAAGTGAAGTAGCACCATCCCTCGCCATTGCGTCAATCCAGCGATGCTTGGGTCTTCCTACAGACCTTCTACCTTCGATTTGACTAAACAGTACCTTCCTAGTATTCGGTTGCCTTCCATCCTAATGATGTCTCCTGCCCATTGCTATCTATGCAGTCGGATGGTGGTGGCCAGATCATTGTATTTATATAGGTTGTATAGTTCCTCATTGTGACGCATTCTCCATATTTCCCATTGATTTGGATTGGAGGATATTATCCTCAAAATTCTCCTTTCAAAAGTACTGACTATGTTAACGGCTTGTTTGTTCAGACTCCAAGTCTCGCTGGCATACGTTATCACCGGTCTAATCATAACTTTACATAATATGACCTTGGACTGATAGTGGATATTCCTTGTCTTGAATATAGTTGTCAACGAAGCATATGCTCTACTTGCGGCCTGTATCCTTTCCCTTATTTCGTTTATTTCTTCACGTATTCAAGTTTAGCAATATATATTTTATTACATCCTTCGCGTACCTCTTGCCACACACATCCCCATTCTAGATTCTGCCTCTCAAAGTAACACCGCGCATAGATATTTCCATATATGGCTGTTCGTCGTTTAAAGTTTAGACAGCACCCGTTGTTTTAGTCAATTTTGCTGTTGTTAATAAATTTTTGTATTTATATCTCACAAAGAAACTGTACTGTGTTTCATTATCATCACCTTCCTTGAACCGGTACGCACATGGTCTGTTGCGCTCTCTCACGCACAACACGCACAACTCAGCACACTACCGCCTGAGAGGCACCAGTTTGCATTTACCCACGAGAAGTGGTAGAGCTGCACGGTGCTGTGTGTGTGTACATATCGCGGTATTATTGAGTAAGGCTCCTATAGATACTGTACTGACAGTAGGTAGAGGTGGGCGGACTGACATCGTGCAAAGCAACCTGCCTACAAATGCTGGCGAGCTACCACGTCGTCAAATGCTGAGGTCCGCATTCTCTAAGGCCAGCGTTTCCCAGAGTATATTCCACGGAGCATTTGGTGCTCTGCGAAGAGACTGAAACGAACGAGACATAGTGTCAAAACTGGGTTCGGCAACGTATTGTGGAATTAAAACTCTTATGATTTGTTTTCGAACACACAAATTACTTTACCATGTTGTTTTTGTCGTTTATGTAAGTAGTTTATTAAATTCCTTATTTCTGTAATAGAGAAAATAGAATTTCGAATAAATAAATCTGATATTTCATCACGATCAAATGATTAGAAATACCACATTAGCGATATATAGGCCTAATGCTGTCACTTATTTTAGTATTTTATATAGATGTTACAAAAAAAAACAAAAAAAAAACACTTGGAACTCCGTGAAGAACATCTCTCCTGGAAAGCGTTACTTAAAAAGTTTAGGAAGCGCTGTTCTAAACGACAAACGGGCAAGAACCAAACCTCTCGACTCAACGCTCAGGTTTCATAGTGGTTCCGTGAACGCTAGTTCATGGTTAGCAGTATCGATGAAATTGGATTAGGGGCAACACATAATTTGGTGGTGGATACTTCTATAAAGTTGATCCCTTTTTTGGGCCTTGGTGTCCTAAAACTTCAAAAATTTCCAAAACTGCACACTATATTCAGACTTTGGTCAAAATTCTCATTAATTTGTTTGATACCTACAAGGATTTTTGCGATTTAAATTTTTACCCACAATTTGGGTCCTGCCCAAAATTTTGAAATTCTAAAGTTGAACACATTTAGATTTTTGTCAATGGTCTCCCAAATTTGATATCCCACATACATCTATTTTTTTTTGTAATTTTGACCCACTTTTGGTCCCTGGTATACCAAAATTTTGATATTTAAAAAATGAACACTACATTCAGACTTAGTTCACATTACTTCCAATTTGATACCCCTCATGGAATTTTGTGATTTTTCTCAATTTTTACCCGTCACACTTTTTCTCCCTATCTTGGAGGTATCACTTTAAAAACAATACAGTTTGTAGGGAAAAGTATGGATACGCATACTACGTTTTACGAAAATCTGTATTCCAAAGTTATCATAAGACATACCCCACCCAAGAGATGGAAAGAAAAACAGACAACTGCCAAACGGTCGAGTCAAAACTGAGAACTCGCTCTGCTCGTTCAGTAATAAAAGTTTGTTTCTTAATTTGCCGTAAAAAGCGATAGCTAAAAATGCTTGGGTAATCAAGTTTGTTTAGTTAATTTGCTCTTCAACGCTTCCTGACTACCCCTAAAACAGTGACCCCCCCCCCGACCATCCAGTGACCATAAAAGGTGGTGGTGACAGGTTAACGGTCATTTGAGTAAACTATAGTTCTACGTCATACGCTTCGTACCAGGAGAATAAAATGAAAGTAGACCGTGGAATTTCGCTCAAGAAAATGACGGACGAGAACATTTTCAAACCTCAAAGTCGTTTACAGTGTTCACGCTCTGGTAGAATTGTGAAAATCACGACCTAAACGACAGTGGAGCCGAAACTAGTCAATAACTTAATCTTCGCAAAGTGGCTACAACGCGTCTGTTAATCATGACTACATATCATCGAACGTAGAAATCGTTTGCCATTTGTGAGAATAATAAAAAAATATAATACTAATAACAACTGTTTTAATTTAATTAAAACGATTAAACTGTACATGTAAACGTCGAATATATGCATGCAGTGGCGGAATTCCTTCCCTAAAGTCGTATAACTTACGACTAATGGCGAAGCCCGATTGACCCACTTGCAGCAACAGAATGCCCTCCATTACGCTAACTAGAATTTATTGTCGTTCCTAACTCTTTAAAACGCAGAATAATAGTCAAGATGCACGCCAGGTGCTTCCAGGCACCTATATACACAGGATTAACTGCGGTATTCATGTAACTGCAAGACCTGCACCATGTTTCTCCGTTTGAAGCGAATGTTTTATTAAAGGTAGCGCTATCGATACAGTCGACGTTCTGAATAAACACGTACAAAGTATCCAGAACTCGAAGTAGGCTACATTTTTTTTATTTTTTATGTTTCTGCCCATACTACAACTGTTTCATCTGTTTCTCAAGGTTTCATCTAACACAGTAGAAACACCTAACACTTAGGGCGTTATTCAGGTAGTATCGCTTCACACTGAATCATCACTGCGACATTTTACAATTTTTGTGAGTTTCCGGAATATATCAAATCCAGTCCCTTAGAATTCCATGGATTTTTAAAACATTTATTACTTAAAATTATAATACCCTGATAACATAACCTTGAAAAAGTAATGATGTTATTACTCTGTCCCTGTTCGTCTGTCTGTCTGTCTGTCTGTCTCTCTCTCTCTCTCTCTCTCTCTCTCTCTCTCTCTCTCTCTCTCTCTCTCTCTCTCTCTCTCTCTCTCTCTCTCTCTCTCTCTCTCTCTCTCTCTCCCCCCCCCCACCTACCAGAGTGCAGTGCATGCTACGGACGTCTCTCAGGATCCTGCTCCTCAACTTTTAATCACAAAATAATTTCTCGAAACCGTTACATGTTATAAAATGATTCAAAATCAATACTTTCTGGTTAACGAGGTAGACTCTACTCCGCGTTAACAGGTCGTGAAAATTGGTTGTGCTCTTCTGTGTCCAAACAATTTTTAATGTTATTACTGTATTATTTAAATACGACCAATGGATCCGCTGAATCGTCAACTAAGGAGACAGTACAACCGCGAACAAGAATGTTGCTGGGGTTATGATTCAAACATGAATGCAGAACGATTTTTCACTTTGCAACACGCCAGCTGGTAAAAGATTAGACTCAGAACCAAGGACGCTTTGGGGCATCGAAATCCATCGAGAAATAATGAAGATAAATGAATACACAGAATAAAAACAATAAAACTTATAAATATTCTCTTCATTAATAAAGAAAACCTTCTGCGTGAGAAGTAATGAGCTATTACAGATCACACATTTATCATCCAGTTACATCATAAGGATCTAAATATAAGAGGAAACTACTTATCTGTTCACACCATTTTACTCAGGTTCAAACTAAGAACAACAGACATTAATAGATTTTTGTTTTAATGTCCTCAGGCTGAATATGAAGAAAAAAATTAATTCATACTGTCCACAACACCGACACAGAAAATTAAACTGTAGGACTATTTATGAATGGCAAGAATAATTATTATTATTGTTGTTGTTGCTGTTGTTATTATTATTATTATTATTATAACTGTAGAGGAAGCATTTCTTCGAAAGACGAGATGTAGTTGGAAGGGATGCGGGAAAGCATGCAGCCAGGGAAGTTACTCTCCGGCACTGAGAAGATCGATGGAATAGGGAGGATACAGGAAGATGGACCGCAAGGCTCATATCGAACTTGAAGGACTGGATTGACCCCCAACACGGTGAGGTGATCTACAGTTCCTCAGTGGACACGGCAATTTTAACGCCTACCTCCACAGAATTGGAAGGGTGCAAAGCCCAGTATGCATACGGTGGCTCTTCCCATGAAGATGCCTTGCACATATTTTTCAAGTGCTGCAGATTCACAAGAGAGAGGATGGCACCTAAGATGGATCTCCGGGATTTCACGCCCGAGAGCGTAGTCGAGATTATGCTTCCAGGGATGGGACCACATATAAAGGCGGAATGGGACCACATTTCTGCATTTATTCAGCGGGTCCTACTAGAAAAGGAAAGACGGGCCCAACTTGCACCCAACGAGCAGTATAAGATAAGGAACAACTAGAAGGAGCCCGAAAAGGGTGCAATAGGCTCCATCCTGGAGTAATACGCTAAGCGGTTCCAGGATGGATATGAATGCCTGAATTAGAGGTGGATTTCCTCTAACACGGTTTCCTCTGACCGTGCATAAAGTACGGTGACGGTAATCAAGTTTTTCCCCTTTTAAAAAATTACTACTGTTACTGTTGATAAAAATAAAATAATAACCACACAAAAATAATATGACATTAAATGAAAAAAGTACGCGCTAAGTGTAGAAGAACAATAAGAATAAAATATGTATGTGTAGTCACAAAATACGTCCACTTGTTGAAACACTACCATTCAGGTTGGTATAAAAAGTCAATATCCCGAATATTTTACGAGATGATGCGATTATCTGTTTATTTAGTGTAAACAAATTTTGGACGTCAAACCAGTACCGCTGGGCTACTTTCATTATCATAATTATGCAATGTAATTAATTAACAATGTAACTGCTAACCCTCGGGCATCGATACAAATTGTTTCAGAATATTTTATAATCATCACGTGATTTTCCCTGTTGCATTGCACGTGTAAGACTGCTATGCGGAGTTTGTACGCTCGTATATTAGCACACCTTCTGTAGTTCGTTTGCTTTTTCGAATCGCCAATTTGTTTTATCAAAAACACACTGCTTATACGCCTTTCTTCTACGGTTGTATAATTTCTTTCTACCTGATTCTCTGTTGGTCCCACGTCTGCAACAATGTGGTCGGCACTCGTCCATCTGAAGCAACCACCAGTAAGCCAGTCTACGTACGACATAGATTTGTAAGCGTAAAAAAAGACGCTTGGACTAACAGTTATAGCAGTGACAGTAATTGTTATAACACTAATTTAAAATTATAATTATATGGGGAATGTGTTTATGGTTCTAAATTTAAATGTTGTAGCCTACGTACTGTACACTGAGGAAATTCAAATGTGACAGAATTATAGAAAGTCAAATAAGACGATGGTTTGTATTAACTTTTGTTGGAGATTATTCCCGACCACCTTTTCTACCAGACTAGAGCAAGGTGCAAGTAATGTGTGGGAATGACGAATTCTTACCGAACCCTTTACCGATGATCAAATCCACGGCCACAAATAATGTGCCCTCAGTTTTGCAACCCGACGGTTTAAATGACGGACACACGGACATACATAATAAAAGATGTGACACACTAATCTAAGTTAGGTGTAAAAGGAAAGCTTCATTCAAAGTCATCGTTCCAGGGGCCGGACCCCCCCCCCCACAGAGGGTCGAAAGTCGACGAGAAATTTCGTTTTCTTTAGGCGATTTAATTACGGCTGGCGCCACCTTTCGCATCCTAGCTTCCACTGACGCCGGTCTAAACAGTCCTGTTCTGTAAGTCCTCTTGCATTCATTGCATCTTCGACGTCCATTTTCCATGAATGTTTAGGTCTTCTTTTTTTCTTCTAGAGGGTGGAGTCCATTCCCATACCTTCCTTGACCATCTCTCATCCGACATTCTTTTTAGATGTCCAAACCCATTCAGTCTTCTTGCTTCTATTGTTTCTATAATGTCAACGTCGATTCCCATCGCTTGTCTTATCTCTACATTTCTCACTCTATCTAGTCTTGTTAGTCTACAGCACCTCCGCCAGTAATCCATCTCCATAGCTCTTATTATGGATTTATTTATCTTATTAATTTCCCACAGTTCTGCTCCATACAGGCCTATACTTTCGACTATAGTTATATATATTCTGATTTTATTGTTAACATGATAATATTTTTAGGCTGGGGGTCATTCCACAAAAATGTAACGTCATCGAAAAATGTAACGCTTCCACACTTTCGATTCCCCACAGTCTAGAAATCGTCGGTCTCTGTCGTTTTAACATGATAGTGTTTGTTATATATAGTAAATATATTTGTTATATAGTAAATATTTGTTATATGCACATTATACGTTTCAAAAGCCTAAAAACATTATCATGCTTCGATGTTTCGGTTTCCTCGAAATTTCTTTAAATTTTTTTTGTTATTCGTGGACTCCAAAGCAGACTGTTTAATTGTTTTGTTGCTGTCTTAGCTTGTATTCTTACTTTTATTTCTTGGTTGCTGTCACCACCATCCGATGTCATTGTTACGCCCAAATAATTGAAGTTTTTAATAATTTTTATCACTTTTGTTCTTAGTTTTAGGTCTTGACCTTCACCGCCTACTATAAGGTACTCAGTTTTTGAGGTATTTATTTCGAGACCCCATTTCGCATATTCTTCTGCTAGTTTCCTAACCATAAAACTTATATCAATTTCGTCCTCTGCAATTGCAGCCTGATCGTCTGCAAAGTGTATTGTAAACATCTTGTCATTTCCAATTGGTACACCCATATTACGACATTTTTCCTCCATGATGTTAGGGCTTCATTTAGATAGATCTTAACAAAGTCGGAGCTATGCAACAACCCTGTTTCACGCCCTTACTAATACTTATCTTGCTGGATATCCTTTTCCCTATTTTAACTTGAGCTGTCATATCTTTCTATAGTTGTTTAGTTGCTTTTATAACTTACTACTTATTCCTTGATTCTGCATAATCTCCACATTCCTTGAAATTTCGTTAATCTCTTAATTTTTAATCTTGTTTATTAGTTTTTTTCAGCTGTGTACACTAATACGGTAGTAACCCTTTATTAAATATAGGTCTACAAACAAGTTTATTACACAGCATTTGCGTGTACGTTTCCTATAAGTATGAACTATAGGAAAATCAATGCAGTCAATAAGTATCTTATAAACTCTCTTAGAAGTTGAAGTGTTAAGTTAGTTTCAATAGCGCTTATTTTTACGGTGTTATTTTAATGAGACTGATTTCAGTACGGTACTACACGTTTTTCAGCCACTTTAATGACTGTAATATTGATTAGTCTTAACTTGTCTTTTCTTTTGTATGAAGCCGACTTGACTGGACTCCCCCCCCCCTCAAGACCAAATTATAGATACGCTACTGATCGCTACATAGCATCGTTCTTTTATCACTTAATTGTTGTTATCATCAGTCGTACGTCGAATTGCCTGGAGAAAATACAGCATGGCCTGTGTCTAGATCTTAACGGGAAAAACTGGCTTTAGGCTAACGTACTGAAACTTCATGAAATCGATATCGAACAGAACTAATCTTGTGAATTCACAACGGAAGAAAAATACGAAAACAACATTCTCTTTTGGAATTCACCGCTGGAAATCGATTCGTAAGTTTTTACTTGCAACTGTCTATTCCTTGCTTTGTGGTGTCATTTTTTAGGCTGTATGCCTGTCAGTTTCGATAGTACGAATTACACATTTCGTACAAGATCTGCCAGTTCAGTCAGTCTGTAATCCAGCCACGCGCGCATGCGCGAATCACTAATTACAACACTACACAGTAATACTCATTACGGTCGGTCGCAGCAAAGCTAATGAATTAATAGCAGGAATATGTGTTTGGTGACAAATACGTACAGTAGCTAATATGTGTAGCTGTCACGATGCGCTCTGTATTACAACTACTGCGATATCGCACATGAATATGTACACATGTTATATATGTATGTGATCGCGTGCTGTATTCAGTACTACTTTTTTAAGATATGTTTATAATCTTTTCACAATGTAAACAAGTATTAAGTTCAGGAATCAAAATCTACAGACTAAAACAATCTACACATTATCGCTGGACAGTGACGACGGCCATGAGATTTGCGAGCCAAGACTTTTTGAGAGGCCCTCTAAAACCGATATGGAGAAGGAAGGGACTATCGAATCAATGTAAATCAATAATCACGTTGATATTTTTAGCGTACTAACAAAGATTGTAAAAACGTGAGAAAGGTATGATATATACATAATAACTTTAGACAATGTACAAACAATATGAGCAGGCTATAAAAATACCTCATATCTCATAAAACGTCTTCTTCTTCTACTTCTATGGCATCACAGTTCGAAGTCGAACCTTAGCCTCCATAATCCTCCTCCTCCATTTTATTGATTCCTGAACATATTGGTTTTACGGGGAGGGGTTGTTGGCCCTTCGCCCAACCTCCAACCTGGAGGGCCAAGCCATTTTCATTCAGGGACCTCATAAAACTATTTTCCCGTTTTTGGCCAGTACTGAATTTATCTATGACGTTAGAAAGTCCAGTTTTCAAGCAATGTCATTTTCAATCGATAACATCGAAAATGAAGATAACCTCCCTTGAGGCATGTTTGATCGAAGAGTAATGTTAAAGCACACGCCCGTTCTACAAAAGACACTGCTACCATAAAAAGAATTCCTAAAACATCTGTTCTATTGTTCTTTAATCACGTTTTTCAGTGTGTCATAAATTCTAAGTCTTTTATACAGTTCTGACAAACATCTTTAGTTCTTGATAGAGCTCCTCTGCAATTATCATAGTGTGCATTAAGCACTTCTTGCACGTGACTTCTACGGAGAACTTCTTCATCGAATTTGTCCTTGATTGCTTTAACTTCATTAAGGAAGTCAGTTTCCTTTGTAATTTCTTAACTCTGAAAATCTTGTTCTCTGTCTGTTCACATCAATAACTATATACAAGTACGACTGTTCTGCGTTAACAACATCTTCTGCATTTCCATTTGTATCATCTGGGTTTTCACACTCAACAAGGGGTTTTCGTTGTATTTAGAACTGGCGCGAAAAGTGCGATACTCTAGGCGACGCAACGCCTTAGTGCCCTATACGGAAGTGCTCTGTGGCTGGAAGATAAATAAGATTATTGTTCATGACACAGAAAGAGGTTTCACGCGAACTAGAGAAATCTCAGTACAAAGTATAAAGGCTTCAGAAGATTTCTGCAGTAGAAATCATATATCGAAAGTAGAAATATGAAAATTTTATCAATACGACACCGAAATTTATGTTTGATCTTGACCACTCATTTTGTCAAGATCAAAAGTTATATTTTATGCTCTTTTGAAATAATATATTTTTTAAATATTTAAACTTTCATGGCTAGAGTCGAACTCGGGCTATTCTTAAAAAGACCAGATGTTTCGACGAGTACTGCCTAAGTTATCCTCAGCAGCGTGATCTTTTGCGGTCACCCTACTACTCTTACTTAATTCAGGTAATTTTCCCTCTTGAACACTAACCTCTCCTTACAGCTGTGGCAGCTACTGAAACTGTATAAAGTAAAAGGAATATGTTCTCCTCAAGACTGTTTCAAATCTCTTCTTTTAAGCCTATGCCAGTTTCACTGGTTATTTCTATAAATCCTGAAAAGCTTTCATTAATTTTTAAGTTGGTGGGCCTTCATGCTTCATCCTCAGAAATTGAGACATATTTGATTATTTGACTCAGTTGATTTTTTCTTGGAGTTTTTTAATGGCTTGTGCAGTATCCATTATTAAAGAGGGAAACTGAGCATATTCAATCTCTTTTAAAATAATATTTTCAACTTTTTTAGATAAAAGCTGAGTGAACTCATTTTGAATCTTGGGACTCACATACTTCTCCTTGTCTTCTTGTCACTGATTATCTCTTGCATCAAGGAATCGTATTTAATTTAAAGAATCTATAATTGCCAAAATGTTTTCTCTTTTGAGCTGGCCTATTTTCTCTTCACGACCTCTAAATTTTAAGCTGCCAATGTCAGAGTAACATTTACAACGCGATCCAATATTTTGGCGTATTTATTTTAGATTCCTTACGTAGCTCATAACGAATAACGATCCCGACCTGGCCGGTGGCCACGGTGCATTCATAACTGGAATCACCCCTCTAGTGTGCAGTTAACCAAATACTGTATAGGCTTACTCTCAAAGTACGTCATTAGTTACTAACATTAAATACGTACGGGGAAATCTGGTTTTACTCAAGTTCAATGGTTTATACCATTCTTAAAAATTCAAGGGAAATGTTTGCGCTGCCCCCCCCCCCCCCGGATTGTGGGCTCGGCTGTTACGCCACTGGAGTCGAGTGTTCTTTCGTTCACCAGGCAGCGAACAAATCTATACGTTCATCTTTAGATACAACTTTTACGTTTCCAACTGCTTTTTCCACACATCCTTCTTCTTTCTGCTTTATTGTATTATTTAATAATATAACAACAGCGAAAGAACAATAATATTGCAGTAAATAATCGCACTTTCTTTTCGTCGGTTGTGTAATGTTAGAGCAACAGTTAATCAAGTGTTTCGAAAATTACTCTTTTACGCTTTTCTTTGCAGTGTAAATTCCTGAACGAAGTAACAGAACCGTGTAAATTATTTAGAAGTTCGGTGTTAAGTTAGTTCGTCCATACACCGTGGACTTTTTGGAGCGATAAATCTTGAATCTACTTGTTCAAACAAAGTTTAAGCCTGCTTTAAGCAATCTGCTTCACTCCTCTAGTTCGTGACACTGCAAACGTATCGAACGCCTACTCGGGAATAGTGTAAAAACACCCATTTGAAAAGTCATAAAACTTATTAACGCGCATAAAAATTAAAAATTATGGCTATTACATTTTGTGGAGGCGACATGTACAATCAAGTCAATAATAAAAGCATTACTAATACTGTTTTTTTTAATTTTTAAAATATGTGTATTTGCGAACAGAGAAAGCCAGAGTATCCGTATGTCTTGAGCGAACCCACCCGTTAACAATGATATATTGTGGTCAATTATGGAAGGCTTCATCCAAAAAATATTGGCAAATGGAACGGTCAACTTTGAAAACTTTATGAAACGGGAAATGGAAATTGGCCAAAAGAGATAACGCCGATAGTGTAGCGCCCTCATATACATAATTAGTTGGGTTAAATTTGAAACATATCAAACATTGCATTCACTCGTTTTATTTATTGTCAGTGATGCGACCACCGCCTCTGGTAGGATTCCGTTGTCTGCTTCGTTTTGAGCAACCTTATGAAGGTACCTCCTTTGTGAATCTTTCTTTTTTCCTTTGCCATTTCACAATGGACTGATGTCCATCCGATTCTACCTATAATGTGTATTATATCTTCAGGAAATAACAGTAACTGAATTCCCGTTTAACTTGGTCACACTGCCTTATCTCTTTTCATACGCAAAACACACACACACACACACACACACACACCATATACACGTATAGGATAAAATTCTTTTTAAATTAATTGTATAATTATAGTAACAACGATAACTTTGTATAGAAATAATTTTATTCCCTTCTTATGACCTAATAATTAAGATCGTAAACAATTAAGGATAATATTATGGAGGCCTAAAATCATTATTAAAAAAATACCGTTATGTACATTACTCACGTCTCCTCTGACATACTGCTGGGGGAAACGGTAGTTATTTCCACTTACCTGTAACAACAGAGAACTTATATAAGACACAAATGTAAACACAATATCAATCAACGTATATGCTTTACATGGTCATACAACGCTTAGAAAATATCTACTACGAGGGAAGGGTGAGATCTTCCGGATCTGAATAAAAACACCAAAATTTTTTTTATTAATTTGCATTTATTTCTCAACATAATCTGAATTTAGCTCGATGCACTTTTCCAAAGAAGTTCTGAAGCTGTTATGTCAGCTCGATAAGCCGACTGTCGAGGTCCTCAAAATAGCCGTTTTCAGCATCGCTGACTTCATTGTCGTCCTTAAATCTTTTTCTACCGAGATTAGGAAGCAATGCGCTCTTTATTAATTCTTTGATCGAATAGCTATCGCATCAGTTGATGTGTGAACTGGGGCATTGTTTTTGAGAAACCGGACTTGCTCTTCCAGTAAATGTGGCGATTTTCCCTTTACTTCATCGTTTAATTGCTGCAATAAGACCACATAATACTCGCCACTGATTGGAATTTTCGTTTTCAAGGTAAACAGTGTAGAATATTCCACTCGCGTTCCAAAAAAAAAAAAAAAAAAAAAAAAAAAAAAAAATTACCATAAATTTACCACCAGATGGAATTGTTTTTGTCTCCTTTAGAATTCCTTCGTCTTTCAGAGTCCACTGTTTTAACTATTGTTTGGTCTCAAAATTACTGGACCAAAGTCTCATTACTGTTATGAATCACGCAAAAATTAGGTTGGCATGTGCTTGTAGACATGCATGGAAAAGACATAGTGAAATTCATCAAATCACAGAGGTTACGTTGGCTGGGACATGTGGAAAGAATGTTTGAAAAAAGAATGCCTAAAAGAATGCTGAAGGGACGATTATATACTACTAGACGTAGAGTCAGGAAAAGGATGAGATGGTTGGATGGCGTAACAGAAGATCTTCCTAGCATGGGAATCAGAGGGTGGTGAGGAAGGGCGGAGAACAGGGAAGCATGGAAGAGTATTGTTGAGGAGGCTAAACCCCACCACAGGATGTAACGCCAGATAAGAAGAAGAAAGTGATTGTAGAATAAATAATCGGTCAAACATCCTTTCGACATTGTTTTGGTCAGGTGTGAACAGACGCGACACCCATCCAGTGCTCTGCTTTGTCATATCCAAACATTCCTGTAAGACATTGCCCACACGTTCAGTTGATACAATAATAGCATCTTATATCTCACTCGCTTTCACTCTACGGTATACCAAAACGATTTTATGGCTTTTTTAATTTTTTTCAGCGTAATCACTTCGGTGGATTTCCACTGCGCCGTTCATCAGCTGTGCTCGTCAGACCCACTTTATACCCAGTAATCCACCCATTGCATCTAGTTATCCAACCATCTAACACATGTACTCAATGGAGTCTCCCAACGAATCAGCTCCTATTTTACATCGGCTGTATTTAAGCCTTTCAAAAATAAATAAATACGTGGACTTGAAACCCCTACTTCATTTTGAGTAGTTAAAACAAAAGAATATTTCCTTTTGTAAAGAGGGGTTACAAGTTAATTAAAACTAGGCTAAGGCCTAGAGAAGCTAAAAATTGCGCTGGATCCAGTAAGACGGGACTTGCAATAAAAACTCAAGAATTAAATAATTAACAATGGTTTTATTATTCTATCTCATATTGAAAAGAAGTCGACGCTAGATATTTACACTAAACCCTCCACCGAAGAGATCTTCACGATGTCGTGAGTTAGGCTTCCATATAGAGACAAACTATAACAAAAGTTTTCGTTCGTTGTCCGTTTGTGAGAAAATTCTCACCTGGCTGCAGCACTGTTGTTTAAAAACTCAGCCGAGCTGCTGGAAAAACTCGGTAGATGGAAACACCGGTCAAACGGTGAAAACTCGAGAACGGTAGCCTCTCCTATCCGCGGGTAGAGAGCAGCACTCCTTATTACATTAAATTTCGTACTGTCTTTACCGTCAAAAAAAAAATGCCAATACATTTACTAAACTCGCGCTGAATCATTTGACTCAGCACACCCTCACCCCAAAAGGGCAACATAGTTGCCCCAACGTTAAATGCCAGGAGGGTACCCTGCAGTGTACCTCTCCCCAAAAGATACCAGTGGACGTCGTGGTTGGGTTGGCTCAGCTGAGCTTGCTCTCAGGAGAACAGAATTCAAAAGGAAAACGAAAGAGACGAAAGAAGATATGTATCATGTAAGTGTGCGGGTGCTGAATGCTGACCTGATCAGAGTCCGCATACAGCACAAGAGAGAGAGACAGGAAACGACAAAAGAAAGATTCCTAGCTATAGATCTTCTGACCTCCTGAGGCTCGCCCCCCAACTGAGACCCAACTTGATACCTACTCAGGACAACAACAAACCCCCCCCTTTTCTTACTGGATTGGAAAACTCAACGCCAATGCAACCATCCTCATGCGACCCTCTCCGCCAGACCAACCCCACAGGACCGCCCCAATACGTCACACTCTCTGGTGACCACCACCTACTCCTCCTACTGCCACTCACACACGCGTCCGAAGACCGAAACAAGGTAACTAATACCTTGGTATGTGAGCGCCCATAATTTTATTGTCCACATATGGACTGACCAGCCATATGCTAAAACAAGGCATCACATATCCTTGACATATCTAACTAGTCGTTTAAAAAAAACATCCCTATACTAGGGCGGACGGCCCCTATTAGCCGGACAGAGAAAACCGCATCGAGGGCACGCGAACACCAATCCCTTTACTTGGTCTTCAATACTGCAGAACTAAACGAGGGGGTTATACTTCAGTACTACCGCGTCGAACAACCCACACTTAATCAAAAATAGCTACAACGGAAATCAACTAGGGAATGCGGCATGGCCAGGACTCTACAAAAAATCAACGACAAACTACAACAAAGAAAATGAAAACGACAATATACTTACTACCCACGTAGTCACCACTCTTCCAACTAACTTCTCTCTAACTCCTCTCGGATATTTTTTTCTTTTTCCTTTTCTAAATTTTTTTTGCTTTTTCCTTTCTAATTTTTATTTGTTTTTTGGCTTTTACTTTGTTTTCTGAGGGGAGGGGTAGGAAAATTGGGAAGATGAAAAGGGCAAGGATCATTGAAAGTTCAACAGCTAGGATTAAGGTAAAGGACATGGTTCCCTCCGGTAATAAGGATGGGTGGAGAAAACCAAGGCTCGCGGAGGCAGGGGCGCAACCCTGAAGTAGATGGACACCACTGGGATTGTGGGGAACATCTACCCGCTACCCGTCAACCGCTTTGTCTCACCCTTTTATAACGAACTTTAGGAACCCGTTCTTTATGACGAACTTTATGACGCCGTTCCTTGTGGACATCACTCTCTGAGAAACTATCTTGTGTAGAGCAATGCTGATTTATTTCATGTAAATTATAATCAAGGTAACTTACCTTTCTACGTTTACCCCGATTTGGATTATCCTCAACCTTGTAGCGTCACAGAACGTTCCATAAAAAGAAATCATTTATATAGTAAGTTAGCATAGGAGGAAAGTGAAGTGAACAGTATCGAACCCAAGTAGTCCCAAAAAATTGTGTAATTTTGTATAATAATTATTTCTATCAACTTGAAAAAACGACCAAACTATGACTAAGACAAAACCCCATATATATTATTAAAGTGAACAAGAGTGAAAAAACCATAAGACACTATAAGAGAGAGAAATAATGTCAGAATCCACCAGAATAAAGTCAATAATTATTAAGTTTTATAACTATGAATATAGTATTAAAAACTATTTTTTGTGAATAAATGGACAAGATCCATCATTATATTATGTGATGTACATAAAATAGATGTATTAAATGACTTAAATACATTATTAGAAAGAGTTTAAGTTAAAATAAAAATTGTATATTTGCAATGACAAAAAATATTAATGTGTTGGATTTGAGACCATACACCAAGATTTCATGAAAAAATTAATTATTATCAGATTTAAATAAAAACTATATGTAATTGTCAAGCAGACAATAGTGAACAATTTATCTTAAATAAAGGAAGCTGTCAAATGAATAAAAAGCAGCCAAAATAGCCAAAAACAGTGTTAACTAAAAACATGTAATCGGCATCTAATATTGTATAATTTATGAATTTAA
The DNA here is from genome assembly GCA_034769895.1 of Magicicada septendecula. Taxonomy (NCBI): domain Eukaryota; kingdom Metazoa; phylum Arthropoda; class Insecta; order Hemiptera; family Cicadidae; genus Magicicada; species Magicicada septendecula. The sequence continues at coordinate 306,523,538 of CM068375.1, forward strand.
TGTTGCCAAAATGCAACCAAACTGTATTAGAAAGCTGTAATATGATATAAAGCAACTATACTAATATACCTAACCAACTTTAACGTTGTAATAGTCAAGTCAGCAAAATATTTACTAATACCATGTATGGCTGAAGCCAATTATCCAGTACAAAAGAATCATATCTGGCTAAAATACTTACATAATACTAACAAAAATAAGATAGAAAGGTACAATACATCAAAATACCTTAATAAGAAATAAACTCAGTTGAAAGTAAAATCAATTCTAAAAGAATTTAACTATTTAGAGTGAGATTTGTCACACCATAAAAAATGACATCTCAAGACAATCAATGATGCTATGTCATCTTGTGATAAATATAAAATATGTACAAAGTAACCAGGTATCACAAAAGATAGACAAAATAATAAACTCTGTGTGTATAGTGGTGAAATAACACATATATTAAGGAAAAAGACTAATCATTGTATTAGAAAACTGGCAAGAACCTAGGCCATGAGCAGAGGCCATATAAAATTGTATTTATTTGTGTTTTATTGATGTTAAAATTTGTTTATTTTGTTGTAGGAGAGTAGTAGTAGTAGATGTCCAGCTTGTGAAGGGAACTTTATAACTCCACAACAATTTTTATTATAAATATTGTGTTTTTAATGACTACAACTCAAGGTGAGGGTTGTAAATTGTAATGTTTTTTAGACTTAAGTTAATTAGATACCAATCATATTTAGTATCGCTAGATTCAGTAAAAAACAAGGAATCTAAATACATTAATGGCATACAAATTGTAAGTACTAATGTGAAACTGTTTGATAAATACCAGTGTAAATTTTGAAATATCCATTGTATGAAGAATAAGAAATTCGTTCTAAAAGCTTCTACGGAAGTGAAAATTGTTCTATGACATTCCATTTCGTTTATTCTCGAACAATCTAGAAAGAATTTTTAAACAAATATACCGGAAGTCGACGAAAACAGTCATCCCGATTTAGTATAAAAGCGAGACAAAATTTGACCACAAAACACTTGAAGACTGAACGCCAGAGCTGATGCATCTCACACAACACTGATCAACGCAGCTAAGGCGAAACCGAGAGGCGAGAAATCGACAAGACACGGCAGGAAGGCTTTTCCCGTACATAGACATACCCGACTGACTTAACCTCAACGAGAGTCGCCAAAAAATATCGCTGAAATAGAGCAGCGATACGGCAAATTCTAATAGAAAGCACGCAGCCAGAACGTCGACGGCCCAGGAGGGTCCCAACATTTAATAGAGAACGAATTCTGCTGTGTTCGCATTGACTGACTAACGTGACAAATAATTCCCCCGAACGTAAACAAAACAATACACTGAGCCTTCCTCAAAACTGCATGGGGATCAGCGCTGCGGTGGCAGATTTCTGAATCAACGCTAAACAGATGATTCGTAGTGGCGGCGTTTGAACGAGATTTTACTGCCAAACGTTTTGACAAAAAGTGCGGAAAAAGTAACGATCGAAAAAAATTGACTTTAAATAGATTCAGTGTACACCCGAAGAGGCGAGATCGAGAAACTACCCGAAGGAAGTGTCCAGTGAGAGAATAAACGACCATTGGAACGTGAGTTTACCAAAATTAAAATCATTGTTACCTGGTTACATTTATCACACAGTTGTACTTTACACGCCACACATACACCTTCAAATCACTTAGTTTTTTCTTGTAAGGCATCTAATTGATATGTCTTGGTAGTTCAAAGGAGTCACGTCCTGAGATTAAAGTTTTTTCATATATTAAACTCATGCTTGTCAACTGAGTCAGAATCTGAATTATACTAGCCGATACTTGATTGGACATATAAAAAATTGTCAATAATAATAACTTGTAAAATTTTTTCTCCGCAATTTTATAATTTTTTATGAATGATAGTCCTTCAGACGATTTGTTTGTTTTTTAAGAACCATTAAACTTAACTGATTTTTCAAAGCTAAACTGACTTATTTAAATTTTTTCGTAGATTTAAAAATTTTATCAATCACATTTAATTTTTTCTTGGAACAAACGTTTCCAAGTGGCGCCCACAAAAAGCATAGTTTTAAGTCGTGTTACAGGACTACATCACTGCAGAGGATCCAGTCAACAGGGTAAGTAACAAAAGTGCGCGGAGGTAACGCCCGACACAACACAAACATTTACACAACACCCTATACTTGTTTTACTATAACCTCTAACTCCTCTGGTTCTATCTTCTTCTCTTCTACAATTGCTTCTGGTTCTATTTCTTCCACCTCTTCCTTTTCTTCCTCTACATAATCCAAATCATCATCTCGACACTGCACATCTTCATCTTCTAGTTGCTCACCTGGTCCCCCTGGAACTTCTTTCCACTCCTCGGAATCCTCAACAATACTTACAGAAAGCGTCTGCCCATCTTCACACACTACATCATTCTCACCCACAAACTCTACAACGCTGCCACCCAGTTTCTCCCCAACTTCTACCTCACTTGCAGACTGGACATCCCCTAGTCCATCCGCAACCTCAGAAACACCTGCAGCCTCCGAAACACTTACACTTATACTCCCCTGCGTAGCATGTGCAGACCACTCTTCTGCCTCCTCCTTCGATTCCTCTTCTTCACCACTCTCAGCAACTATAACTTCCTCAACAGTACTCAACCTGGAATCCAGCTGTCCAGGTCCATGTGCAATGTCTAAATTAACTTCTACTGACGATGGTAAAGCTCCCCCATCAAGTGACTTATCATCTTCCGGCGTAGGCGATGATGATGTTATCGGCTCTGGATCCACCTTGGGCAGAAATGGATTTACCGGAACAATTACTGCGACCTTTGGTCGGACCGTATTTGTAGCAACACAACACCGGGCCATCTCCGCGAAATTCTCTGGACGATGCCCAAACCTTCCCAAACGATAACCGTCTTGGGAATTCAGTCCTCCTATAATTATGTCTAGGACTTCGGTGTCGGTCAACCCCAATCTTAATACCCGGGCAGCTTTTCGTATGTCCTGCACGTAGTCCCCCAACGGCTCTCCGTCGGCCTGATAACGATAGAACCAATCCAGCCTAAGCTTGGAACGTCGTGGAGGATACATGAAGTAATCCAACACTTCCGCATGAAAAGTGTCGACCGTGCCGCCCTAACGCCAAGTGTTGGTGACCTTCTGTTGCAACGTACCCTGGCAATACGGGTATATAAGGCACAAGACCTCCCCATCGGATATACCCGGATAGGCGGCCAACTGCAGGACAAGGTCCAAGAAAACCAGCAGCTGGTTCTCCTTAAATCCATCTATCACCGAAAATTTCTGGAGAACTGGGGTGAGAGGGTGGGGCAATTTCTGTTCCTCCCGGTGGTCGGGGGAATACAATGGCTGAAAGCATAGCGCCGCCAGAATTACACAATTCGCAAACACTATCAACAAAACACAACACCCTACAAATACCTAACACTACAAACATATTGACAATAATAAGATTGGAATAAGAAAAACTCACGTACTATTCTTCCAAAGAGTAGACTGCGGGTCCACCTAACGATGCGAGAACTAGCCCACTACCTGAACAGCTCACACTCGATTACACCAGACAAAAGGAACGCACACAACACACACAACACGAAAAACAAAATACCGACCAACGAAAATTTATTTTAACCCTTTCTTAGGTTACCTCCGGCTACCATTTATCGGCAGAAACCGACTGCCGATCGGGCCATACCGCCTAATCACAAAAAAACCGCAACACCTCCCCAAACATGGGTAAGGTAAACTCAAACTAACTAAGCACCGACTGCGATAAGTCTTGCCCAGGGATTCCCCTTCTAAAATTTCCTACCACGTGGCACTATTCACTCTGCAAGGCGGGCAAGTACATATACATATGTTTCAAACCTTAAAACTAACAAAATATTTTCAACCTTGGGATATAGGGCCTTGAAAATTTTTCTAAGTTCTATTTAAGAACTAAACATTGTGAAAATTTTAAAATATTTCCTAAGTTTGCAAGCCCCGTCACAGCCACAGGACCCTTGTCGTAAGCGCGCTCTGCTACCAAATGATACCCCTACTTCATTTTGAGTAGTTAAAACAAAAGAATATTTCCTTTTGTAAAGAGGGGTTACAAGTTAATTAAAACTAGGCTAAGGCCTAGAGAAGCTAAAAATTGCGCTGGATCCAGTAAGACGGGACTTGCAATAAAAACTCAAGAATTAAATAATTAACAATGGTTTTATTATTCTATCTCATATTGAAAAGAAGTCGACGCTAGATATTTACACTAAACCCTCCACCGAAGAGATCTTCACGATGTCGTGAGTTAGGCTTCCATATAGAGACAAACTATAACAAAAGTTTTCGTTCGTTGTCCGTTTGTGAGAAAATTCTCACCTGGCTGCAGCACTGTTGTTTAAAAACTCAGCCGAGCTGCTGGAAAAACTCGGTAGATGGAAACACCGGTCAAACGGTGAAAACTCGAGAACGGTAGCTTCTCCTATCCGCGGGTAGAGAGCAGCACTCCTTATTACATTAAATTTCGTACTGTCTTTACCGTCAAAAAAAAAATGCCAATACATTTACTAAACTCGCGCTGAATCATTTGACTCAGCACAGACTGTCAAATTAATAATAAACAACTCATCAACTCACTGACATGAAAAGTCGAATTTCATTCTACGAAGGATGAAACCACATAACACGATCAAAATAATGAGTACAATGGCTCCACCTATGTGTGATTCCCGGAACTTTTCATCGTACCTAGGTACACTCTAAATTTTTTGAAAGTAGAGCATAAACTTCATCTCACAAGGAAGTATAAAAATGTAAATAACATATAGGAAAGTACTGTCAAACAGTTACTTTTGTGCGGTCCCGGAAAGTATAAACCTGTAACCGGTACCTAGGATGAGAGAACGTGATCACGTGAATAATATCATTTGTAATGTCTAAGGAACTAATTATGTTTTATCAATTAGAGCATACGAACACCTGAACATCGACACGGTTACATTGATAGTGACGGTGATATATGTATTTTTGTGTGTTTTATGTACGAGTATAAAAATGTTCAGTTATATCTTTTCTTGTAAATTCTACCCACTCAGGAATACGTGAAATATTTGTATATATAATTCCGCGAATAACGTTCATTTTAAAAATATCCACGATAAAAATGCTTCATTGTGTAAGCGTACAAAACAGTATTCATTTATTTTCCTGTGACGCTGTGGTACAGATGTCGCTATGCTAAAAATGTCAAATGATTATTGTGACGATCAATTCCCCAAAACGATCCCTGTTTATCAAACAAATTTACGCAAAATTCGTTTAGGCCTAAATACACGAAAACTCATGAAATAGCCGATTACGCTGAAAGTAAACTAACAAAAAAACCATTAAAAGAAATAAGACGACAGCACATGATGATTACAAACAGTTCTACAGAGATAACCGACTAGGTGGTAACTACAAAACGAGAAATCACCTTCAGCGTCTGTAAATTTGAAGGAGTCTGTAAAACATCGTCTCACTTCCATGTTTTACGACCAATATATACATACACCGTTTTTATATCAAGCGGCTAATGAACACAGGGACCGAGTATCACCCGGGATAAAATAATCCCCTCTATCAAGTGCCAATGGCCTCCTTGGAGGGCAGATGAGCGGATACAGGACAGTGCACCCTATTGTCCTAGGGGTGAGAAATCACTTCTAAAGGCGGAGGAACGGGTATACGTCAACGGCATAGGATGCAGAAGGCAAGGGGAAACCACTGCATTAAAGATCTGTTAAAGTTATCCCTAGTATCACCAGCTCTATGATGGATGCTTCTCTTGTACAATATTCCGGAGGTAAAACGGTTCCCTGTTCGGATCTCCGGGTGGGGACTGCTCGAGAAGTTAGTCCAGTTAAACCCAATACTGAAAAGAGGATTGGAACCTGAAATGTAAAGACCTTGTTACAAAGCGGGCTAAAATTGCTTTCAACAAACAAAAAAACCTCCTTCACTTCAAACAATATCAGCCTAAAAAATACGAAAGAATCTAGTAAGGACATACGTGTGGAGTGTTGCCCTATACGGGAGTGAATCTTGGACAATTGGAGAAAGTGACAAGAAAAGATTCCAAACATTTGAGACCTGGTGCTACAGAAGAATATTTAAGAAAAGCTGGAGGGAGAAGATAACGAATGAGGAAGTCTTTAGAAGACCTCAGGAGGAGAAGATATTTCTGCGAAATTTAAAAGGCAGAAGAGCTAAGTTTATAGGGTATATACTACGACACAATTGGTTGGTTAAGAGAATAATAGAAGGAACAATTGAAGGGAAGAATCACAGAGGTCGACCCCGTTTAGACTACATGAAACAGCTTATGGTCGATATGAACTGTACATCATATCGTGAGTAGAAAAGAAAAGCAGAGAAGCATGAAGAATGGCGAGCTGCTGCCATCCAACCTATGGGCTGCTAACCTAGAAGAGAGAAGATGTTACATAAACAATATTTTTAATTAGTATACAGTCGTATCAGCGAGGTGATGTTTAGATCAGTAGCCCTCACCTGTGGTACACATTCTCTGGTGGTAGTCGGTTGTCCATTCAAAGAGGAGGCGAGATCAATCATAAGAGTCTTGCAGTTATAGTAAAAACTAAGGGACAGTTTCCAACAAAGAAGACTCCACATCGGTGCACAGTGGACTCAAAACAGTAATCTCATCTTACTAACGACACAATCTGATTGGTGAAAAGAGACAGTGTTGGAAAGTGGAGCGCAAATGAGAACACATTATTACATCAAAGACTTCCGACTGTCATCCTTTTGACCGACTGTTTAGTTTACGACGAATGTAATTTTATTACAGCCACAAACAGACATGATCGGTTTCTTTCGTTATTTTCTGCCATTCGATATTACAGTACTCAGCTCTGGTAACTTATATTTTCAGTATTGAATGACAAATATAATTTTGCCCTCTTCCGTAATCTAAAGTGATGTGCCAACAAAATTGCAAAATCTGTGAATAATTTATTAACATCAAAGAAAATATTAAACTACAAGAATTAGGTAATATGTAATGGTAACAATTAGGTATGAAAACAAACACCTCATACTACAGTCAACAAGGAACGTTTATTTCTAAAACGTTAAAGGGAATATAAGTACCTGTTTGCAATTCTACTTACATTATTCGTCAAGTTAGTATTAATTGTCATTAAAATATGACAGATATGAAAGGCTACTTTTTTTATTGAAATACCATATTTCATGGAATGGCACCTCTGGCCCATGAACAGAGTACCTCCGTACCATCTTAAAAAATCCATTATCTACTTACTTATCCATTATATTGACTATAAAAATATTTAAAAAACATTCAAATCATTATCCCTGACTTCGGATGTTAATTTTTCGAGTAGCCCTGTTCCAACATGAATTATCTTAGTAACCGTAGAATAAGTTAACTTAATTTTTATATTCAATTACAATATTAACGTACACAACTGAAAGAATAATAAAATAGTCTAAAAATTAAAAGATTAACAAAATTCGTCAACTTTTATGACGCTCTGGGGGTGGGGGTCCGGTCCGCTCCGTAATTACGCCCCTGAATAGATAACTGTATAGATAACTGCCTGAAACCAAATGCGTAATGTGTTTTGCGGCAAAAAAAAAAGCTCAAGACTGGGCCCAAAACTGCATTCAGTTGATCTCGACAAGGAGCTGTACTAACGAAACTAATAAGGCCCAACGATACAACAGGTGCAGTGCAGACATAAACGAACGACGGGTGGGTATGTACAGGGTACAAAGTACACTCGTGTGTACCGGCCGTCGAAGAAATCAATATCTTTCAATTGTCAGTCAGCTGTCTCCGCAGTTGCCTTATTTCATAAAAGCAACCAATCAACAGCAAAGACGCGGCAACTGCGCAAAAACACGAATAACTCATGACAATTGTTTATTTAACGGAGCTCGCGCGCGCGCACTCCCATTCAGAACAGAGAGAGAGAGAGAGAGAGAATCGGAATCTCCTCACGACGTTACAACTGAGACTGCTCCTTTCATCTGCAGAGTCATAAATTAAATACATACGTATAACTTTTTCAAAGGATTGAACTCAATTATAAATTTAAAAAATATATATATTTTTTTAAATAAAGGTCACACAAATTGTTAATTTTCTTTTTTATAAACAACAGTCTTAAAAACTTAAATTTTCAACAGGAAATTTTAGCAATAGATCTCTCACGTAGCAACTACCATCGAGTATGCAAAGTCGCTTTTATATCGATTCCGTACAGACAAAATTACTTATTTCGTTGAATTTAAATAACACAATTAGGTTGAATTATTACACAACACGCGTAAAAACACTTATTGAATACCTACCAATACGGCAGCGTAGTTAAAGAACCTGAAAACTCTGAGTTTGTGTGCAAGTGGCCTAGAAACGGTACCGAGTGCTTAGGGACAACTAGTCATCAAGTTTGTCACAGAGGACAGTTGTTTAGAAACTACTCTTGGAATCTAATATTCGCCCAATCCCTCGCGTTCTACCCCTTCATGGCTCTAAATATCGTTTCTGTTAAAGAAAAAATTCAGTATTACTTGGTTTTCTATGGAACAACCCTCATACAAAAAAAAAAAACATGTTATACTCTTAACAGAGAATTTTCGTTTGATAGTAAATAATTTCACAAAACAAGCCTATGTGTCTCTACTTAGGTATTTTGTGATTTTACTTCCATGTTCCGTAAGGAAATGGAAGTATGGTGACAGCGAAAAAATCGTTTTTGAGATAAGGGCTTATTCTGATTGTAGGCCTACTACCCTTAAAACATGAAGAAAAGTCATTTTCCGAAAAGTGTGTGTGTGTGTGTGTGTGTGTGTGTGTCTGTGTAGAATTTTTTCTATGGTGAACGATAACTGCCGCAAATTCAAACAGAATCAAATAATTTTGTGTATATGTTCCCGAGTTGTAGAGGAGGACTCAAGGCCTATTGATTTTGGTGAAGATCGGTTAAAGGGGAGGGGTAGTTTACCTGCGACGTATTACGTTTTAACAAGAGTAAAGTACTCAAAAATTCATTTAAATTTTTTCGAACAATGGTAATAGTTAAAAATAAAATAATTTTGTTGCCAGACAACCACGTAGTTCGGTTGGGAGGGGAGGGTAGTTTACCTGCATTGTTTTGTGTTTTAACAAAAGAGTAAAGCACTTAATTTTCATAAATAAGTGCCCCGAAAATAAAGTCATATTAATCCACTGTAAAATGGTAAACGAGATAATTATAAATGGAGTAGGTAGTTGAAGGCGGAGGGGTGATTTTTTAAAAATTGCTGTGCTGAAATCAAGTAAAGTATGAATATTTATTTAATTTTGAAGGATAAGATACCTTACAAATTACATATGATGAAACTATTATTCTATGAAAGTGTAAATATCATTAACGGTGGGGATCGGTTAAGGAGAAGGGATGAATATCTGCATAGTTCACTTTCTTTATAAGAATAAAGTACCTAATTTTTATGGACAAAGTGACTCGAAAATATCATTATAATAATCGACTAATATAATAACAAAAATATCTATATATAGTGAAAATAGTTTGAGGGTGGGCGATATTTTATTAGAAATTATCGAACCGAATTCAAGTAAATGATTTTAAATATAAAACTTAGTCATGTATGGTTCTCCATACCGATATTTTATACGTGTAATACATTATCGGCAACAAAGAAGTAGTTTCTACGGAAATATTTCATTTCAATTTGTCAAACATAAAATTCGATTTACAAGGAACACACCTAACTTATTAGAAATTATCAAATCGAATTCAAGTAAATGATGTTAAATACAGAACACGATATTTACTTAGGCTAGGCTAAAAATTACACTGTAAGCTTAAATTTTACAGCGCTGTCCTTATAAGGAAGGTAGCAGAAAACGCGTTCGTATGTATTATTCGTTTTAAATAATATTCAATAAAATTTTAATTAAGAACAATTCGTCCCATAGTTGTTCGTATTTTTAAAAACACGAGCGGATTGGCGTTAAAATGTCACATGTTCAACATTTTACATTGTCGTATACAAACTTTTACAAACATAACATTAAGTAATGTTATATACTTCTGTTATAACTAGTACGATACAAACTCTCATATTTTAATAAAAATATAATAATGTCAAAAGGCTCTTAACTTGCAACTTCCGATATTAATGACATCACGCACACAGTTCAACGTGAACAATTTGGACAATTAACTGTGGAATGTTGGGTTTAATATTTTATAATTTCAGTAATAAGTCAATCTTAACTTATCGTTTAATTCATAACTTTGATTTCCAGCGGGGAGATTACAGTTTCACGCAAAGTGGGAAACACTGGTTAAGAACTTCAGAACATTTTTGCCAGTTCTGGAAAGTCAGTCGTTACGAATTCAGTCAAAATCCAGCTACTTTCGTGGAAACCCGTTTATCTATAATATGTTACCCATTACAATTCAATTCAATTGACAATAGCTTTCCCACACGACATGACTTAAAGGCATTAATTACTAAACAGACTCGCTTATTAATACGCTATTAATTTTAAAATTGCAATTAGCGCGATCTAAAAAGAAAAACTAGAACATCCTACTAATTAGTTTATACAATTTTAGTTTAGTTCATAAAAAGTCGATGAACATTACTGTGAAGGCATACTCTGTCTTCTGCAATGCTATTTTTAACGTTCTATTTTTTCTGAGGATTCCTGAAATATTGTTGCGGATCCTATTTTGAGAACCAACGCATTACTTCATTCACATAAGCCTGCTGGCTTTAACAGATAGTACAATATGAAATGTGTTAAAAAAGTGTATGTTAAAAAAGTGTACAAATTATTGTTGCAAGTTCGTTCTTCTACATAAATAGGCCTAAGTGCACATTTAATAACACACACACACACACACACATTTCGTGTATATTAGTTTTCACTCCTTTTACGCTGGTTCACGTGCAATTTATTTACACACGTGCTCTCGGTCTCCCCACTCTGTGTTGCTCCTCTTCAACACGTGCTGCCCTGGTTTTTACAAAAATAACACCTCTTTACTTATGAAATCACACAGTTTTAGTTTATATTACCTTCTTTTTTTTAAACAAAGTGCTTCCGACTGAAACATATTGTTACGACGGTCTACTTGATCGTCGTAGGTACAGTGGAAAACAAAATACAAGACACCAATTAAGTCACTAATCACCAGCTTTAATTTTCACAGTTAAACAGTTCGTAATTAACAACATAGTCTCTTACAACAAATCAAATAAAAGTTGTTCACACGCAATAAAATGTCAACTAATACAAAACACAATTGTATTACAATTATACCGCCCGATTATAAAACACAACACTTCACTAATAACCACTTGAACGCACACAGTATCGGCCGACAATAAACTTGAACCGCACTGTAATATATTGCAACTATAACTGAAACTGAACGTCGTTGAGTACTGGTATTTATACCCCCCAAAATACTAGATTATTCCATGCTGCGCATTAACAATAAAGGAAAACATGAGAGCGTAATTCATTGCGGCCTTGACACAGTTCGCGCGACTCTATACAGTCTAGCTAATGCGTCGAGAATCACGTACGCCACACACATTCATCTGGATTCATCTGGAATATTCGATAAACACGTAGATTGTTCTGTGATGTCGTAACAATATTGAAACTTGTAAAATATTTTATGAGCTTCATAAAGGCTCAACGAGTACAATGGCTAGGCCAGAACGGATGGATGATCAAGGTATGCCAGAAAAAAAATCCTGAGGCGCAAGTCTATAAAAGCAGAAAGAGGAGCGGACCTAGGACAATATGGATGGGGAGTTACCATACATAGAAGTTACCACTGAAACTACCTGTCATAAGAAGTGCAACCATAAGAGAGTGAGCGACTGTAATGTGCATGAATTCATCAGATAAATCGTAGGAAATACTGGCCACGAAATAGTTGGAAGCAAGATGTAGGGGCGGTCATGGTGAGCGGAAATTTGCAAGAGATGACTGGTAAAGCAAGAAATTTTTGGGGAGCGGGACACGAAGAATGGCCCTGATACAGCCCTAATATAAATGTTTAGTCTAAAAGTCGAACATTCATCGTCAGTTATAACGTCGGGAGTACTATCAACTTGAGCAGCTTAGTTTGATTACGGGTTCAGTTTCTGGGTTCTTGTAGGGACCAAGAACGTACTTTACGGTTCTTTATGTGATACAGTAAAAGTTTTAAGCTGTTAAGTTCCACATCGTAAATTTTTCATGAATATTAACAGCGCAACAGCTGTGCACGTCTGATTATGTATACCATAACGGTTATAACTATCCGTTCTAGTTCTATGTATTAGTTCTATCCGTTACGTGTATACTTTACACGTCTTCTTCTACTACTTCTTCTTCTTCTTCTTCTTCTTCTTAAGCACTACAGCCCAACGTGAGTCATGGCTTCCAACACCAATCTTCTCCAAAGTCTCTTGTCCATTGCCATCTCAGTGTAACCCATCACACCCAATCATCTGAGATCTTCTAGCACGTCACCCACCCATCTTCACCTAGGTCCGCTCCTCTTTCTGCTTTTATAGACTTGGGCCTCAGGATTTTTTATTTTTTTTGCATACGCTGATCGTCCATCCGCTCTAGGTGACCTAGCCATTGTACTCGTTTAGCTTTTATGAAGCTCTACACATGGTAACCAAATATCCCTATTTGGGTAAGAAGTACGCAGTTTCCAATGATTTGCATTCGAGTGACTGATCAGAACCATCCTTAGGTCTCTGCGATCGCACGGGAGACCCCGCGTCTTAACCTCAAGACGAAAAGAAAGAGGTAGAAAGAGAGTGTGAGAGAGACAACGGGAGGGAGTGAATATTACGTTAAGTTATTTACATTCAGTTTTATAAAAAGCCTTCGTCCTTTTTCAATTTTTTTAAATATTTTTTAAACACCAATTTTTTATAAGGCAAATATAGCCCTATAATATTGTCCGATAAATATAATTTTTATGTCAAGGAAGTATTGTATATAACTCACGTACTATAGGGATAAAGTGATTCACGTTCAACGCTTCTAATGAAGACGGTTATTTCCAGATTATCATCCTAATATCGGTATGTGAGCCACAGCGTTAAAAGTAAACTCCAAAGCAATTTCAAGAATTACTTGTTCAAGATTGTTACTTTTTTACGGGTTATAGTCTATGCTTACGGTTCCAAGTGTTTCGTTCATCACCTCACTGACAAATAATAAATAATGAAGAAAAATTTAGCGATTATTTAATTGAACCTCAAGTATTATAATTACTATGTGGTGATTTATAGTCAATTTTGTCAGAATATTTTTCTAAAAATTTAAGACGATGTTTTTTTAGAATGTATGGGAAATGGTCGTTTTTTTTAGAGGACGCCTTGCGGCTGCTAAGGGTGGACCATGAGTAACAGGATTCTAACTCCGTTGCCAGTTACATATCACAAACCACATTTATACACTACAACTACCGTAACATAGAATACCATAAACGGCACATTAATATCATACCTGTTGAGACACTGTAACCTTAAAATTTATATATGCCTCCGCTTTAAAAGTCTAGAATACAGAGAGCGCTGCCGCTTTATCACAAACTTCACGCCAGCGTTTTTTTTACAACAGTAACTACATTGAGGGGGTGAGTGGAGTGAGGTGACTGTGCTGATAATAACCTGACCATTTCTGACCCGCGGGAATTGCTTTAACCTTTTTTAACTGAAGCGACCGACCGCGAGCGAATAGCTGCTGCTGGGTCGACGCTCGACATTTTCCTACTCCCCGCTTATGGCAAACATGACCGACCACTTGTTACGAGTACCCTTCATCAGACTTTTGGCATGCCTGCTCTCGTCCCCTATTGCTTGATGAACTTGCCGCCTATGTCTCATACGAGGTGTGCTAAGAGGCAACCGTTAAACTATCCGCGACCGGAAACCCTCAACTGAACACTGTTGAAGATGTGACAGATCTTTCCAAGTGCTCAGTATGTACTTCGCCCTCACACTATTTGACACTAGACTACCGCCGCACACTTCACGGTCATCTGTTTACCAAAAATCGTATAATCGAAATCAAAGCCCAACGGCGTATACTTAGCAAATTTTCTGCTGAATTAATTAGAATTATTTACAATAACATCATCCATTACATGTAAAGTTTCAGGAAATATCCTGGAAAGAAATCCTAGTACCTACTCAATAGTCTAATACTGCAAAGGAAATGTCTGTCTTAAGCTCACACGGTCGGTGTCAATGTTATCAAAACCGGGCTGTTAGGCCGTGGTCGGTTGCTATGTAACAGCGACATCGTCGACAAAGTTTCGAAAGCCACCCTCGAGGATCTTTTGTAGGCCTATACGGCATGTATTCGAAGCTATTCGATGGCCAGTTGTGGAGGATCAAGAGTGAATTAATAAACTGAACTGAAGTTAAGTTTGAATATATTTTGAAATTAGCATCAGCCTAAAACCAAATACGACGTTATATTCAAAACGTTACACTTCTTTGAAGTAAAGCAATAGTAAAGTGTATGTACACACACGCGCGCACACACACACACACACACACTTACTTGGAATGAGATTTTTTTATTGTAATAAATGTTCAGTTACTTAAATACAAGATTATAAAAATTTTAATATTTGACCGTCAAAACCATCACGGAAGAAAAGTGGAACTTGAAATTTAATGATTTTTAATTGAAAATACAATTAAATTTTAAGTTTTATATTTCTATAGTTGCTAACGAACGAAACACATATAGCAGAGAATCGATAATAGAACTAATTAAGACGAGGAATAGCGTGAATTATCCATGTGTTTGGATTTATTAAAATATAAAATATCGGTGCAGCATAAAAAAAAATAAAAATGAATTTGTTCATACATTCTTATTGTAGTTCAGGTTGTAAAACACTTTAACGCTACGATTGCAAAACTTTTCCATACGTGCACAGAAAGCAGAAACAAAATTTGAAACTGTGCTATTTGAAGGGTAGCCTACACGCCTCTAGTTATAAATACAGTTACGCAAAAGTATACGGTTCAGTAGTGTATACAGATAACTAGATTACAACGCGCAGTACAAAATCAAACTATATGAAAAAACTGATGTCAAATATATAGTAAAACTGAAATTCATTCCGGGCTGTTTGGCCGTGGTCCACTGTTTTCAACAAAAACATACGTTTCGGCAGTGCCATCGACTGCCATCATCAGTGTAAATTCGAAGTTTCGCTAACGCAAGGTGGTAGACGTTAGTGACCACAGTACTGTGGTTAAGGCTGGAGAACTCCCGTGAACACCACTCCTATTTATAAATTCTCTAAATACCACGATACAGTCATAAATCAACCACCAGCCAATCAGAAAGAAGAAC
The DNA here is from genome assembly GCA_034769895.1 of Magicicada septendecula. Classification (NCBI taxonomy): domain Eukaryota; kingdom Metazoa; phylum Arthropoda; class Insecta; order Hemiptera; family Cicadidae; genus Magicicada; species Magicicada septendecula. The sequence goes on from CM068375.1 coordinate 306,538,991, forward strand.
GTATATTAGTGTTGGGAGTCCCTAAAATACGTTCTTCTTTCTAATTGGCTGGTGGTTGATTTATGACTGTATCGTGGCACTTAGAGAATTTACAAGTACTATACGGTTACGTTAACATTGGATTCGGAAAGGGGAAGCGTAGCAGCACTGGCACTCCTAGTTGTGTGGGGAGTCGGTACGTTCTCCTATGCTGCTTGACTTTGTACAGTCAAAGTAAAACTCATACGCAAACTTGAAAATTTAACCGTCCAAAAATTACAGTAAGAGCATACTTATGTAGAATATTTATAATAGAATACTTAAACTTTTATTCTACATTTGTCATTTCTTCCTTTGTTATTCTACATCATTTCAAATACCATACTTTGTAACACGAACACGCACAAATATTAGCCTATACTTGTAATACAAATCGACGCTCACGATATTCACAGCTGGGAAACGTACATTCAAATAACAAACTTTTGAGTATGACTGTAGACTGTTCGGTAGTGTGAGACGCGCTTGCGCGTTTATCTCTTCTCATTTTTCCGCATCCTTTGTTAAATTTGTCTAGTACTAGGAGTGGTGTTCACGGGCTTCTCCAGCCTTAACCACAGTACTGTGATCACTAACGTCTACCACCTTACGTTAGCGACACTTCGAATTTATACTGATGATACCAGTCGATGTCACTGCCGAAACGTCTGTTTTTGTTGAAAACAATGGACCACGGCCAAACAGCCCGGGAATGAATTTTAACAACATTGGCTCCGGCCGTGTAACCCTACGAAGTATATTATATAGTAAAACTATACCAAACAGTAATTTAAATGGGTGCGGATATGACTGGATTACTGATGGTTCGTATTACATCGCTGAACTGGAAAGTACTTAAGAAAAATAAACATACCCTTGCAGCATACTAAATTTTACGTTAATGTATCTGTTAAAATACAAATTTATTTATTAGTATGACACTGTTCACAGACAATAAACATGTCAAAATTGTTGCCGTGTATCTGTTCAAGTCTGCAGTCACCTACTCAGCTTACATGACCCGAGCCAACAACGGTTCATGTAAACAATACAATTATGAAATCATTTATATCCAATTACTACGCTACCTTCTTGATCTTTCTCGATAATCTGAATCAACAGCATGGCCTTACACCTATAAACTACGGGAAAATTACAAACTTTGTCGCACTGTGAACTGAAGGCGTTTCCGTGAACAAGTCGTCTTCACCTCGTTCATTAGTATTCGTACGCTGTCTGCCTCTACTGTTGAACTTCTCGTTTCTTCCCACTTATCAGAATTTAATTTGTGCTATACGCGCTTAAACCTGTTCGATTTCACTTGTTCTATTTTCCGAACCTTGGCAAGACCCAAAACTAGATTGGAAGGTACCAATAGAAAACAGTACTAAGCTTTTGCGTGCAGCCTTATTCTTGGGATGGTAAGATACTTTAGAGAAACCAGCAGTTAAAAAAAAAAGCTACGGCTTTTTAAATTATACCCTCAGATTTTCTCTCACCATCTTTGTGTCCCTTATAATCGAGAAAACTAATGCCCGTCTCGTTTAGTTTTTAAGTATACTTGGCTTCTTGTTCCTACGATGGTGCATCGGTTTGTGCCAGTTAGAAGACTAAGCATAATCGAACCAGCGTAGAGTGTTTCTGGTATCCCGACGTTCGCACTCTGTTCACCTCCTACAATCAACTAAAGTTCATGTATCAGAATTACTGCATTGAACTTCGTTCGTTACGTTACCGCGGAATCGATTCTTTTTATACACATTAAAATACGGATATGATTCGTGAATTCGATAAAACGATGACCTCAGACAAGTATTATCAGTTGGGCGGTCTCTTAAAGAAAAGACAGTAGTTTGAAATAGAGGCTGAAAAGACGTAGGCCTATTTAGTAAAAAATAAGTGAAGATTTCTCAGACTTGATCGCGTCAGAGGCGCTGCGATAACCTTTCAGGAAAAAACTGTCAGGGGAATTTCGTGAGAAGCATTGATGTCGTATTTGTGAAACGTTGACAGAAAAAGGATTTAACAAAACAACTGGCAAATGGCACTTTTACGCGGAGTGTGCAGACTAAGTACGCTATACAGACAAAAATCGATGTTTTACTTACGACTACATCGCTCCCGAAAATATGAGGATCTTAAAACGAGGTGAAGATTTTTTACTTTATTATTAAAGGTAAACCTTTTAGATGGGGCTTTGAGATGAAAGAGCTTTGAAAACAGCGCATATAGGTGTTTGAAAAGAGAGAATCCTGTTTTTAGGAAAATACATTTTCAAATAATGTCGGCCTATATTTTTCATTTGCGTGGAGAGCGTCAGAAAAAAATTATTAGTCTTTACCTACTGTATTATGCAACAAATTTTAATGTAAGGTGTAACAGTACAATTTATAAAATAAATTTTATAATGAAATAAGAAATTTTATTCCTTAGGGCGTCAACATTGGAATAATTATTTGCCGGACGTTAGCGTGCAAGACAGACGTTTCGGCGCCACCATCGGAAACCATTTTCAGTGTCAGAAACAATTGGTACAGTGTCCGCCAATTAGGCTTACCCCAGTGCTGAGATTTTCACGGCTGGCGTTGATTCTACCTCAATACTGGGGTTATTAGCGGACACCGAAGGTTGTTACTGACACTGAAGATGGCCTCCGATGGTGGCGCCGAAACGTCTGTCTTGCACACAAACTGTAGACCACGGCCTAACAGCCCGGCAAATAATAATTTCAATGAAACTTTTTTTTATAATTACTTTGTTTATTAATTTCCGTTCTGTTTCTTTTTTCAAAAACCTTTGTTCATCACTTTATAATGTAATGCTTTTCGTAAAAACAATAAAGAACCTCAAATTTTAATGGAGTATTTGGGGGACCAAAAGTGGAAGACTTGTGACCCATTCACCCCTGAGGCCCAATAAGCACTTGCAGCAATTTGTAAATGCAAAAATTAGAACTGAAAATAACTCACCAACAATTTGCATGGTCTTGGCACAAGCCAGAATAAATCACACGTTTTGAAAAGATCAAGAAACAACAGATAATTGTGCTTACTTTCTGTACAGAAAATAATGCACTTTTTACACGAGCGTTGGCTCTAAAATTGATGTATACAATTAATTATGCTTTATCAGATAAAAAGTTTGTTTCTTTATTCAATTTAATTTGTAATACAATGTATCCAGCAACATGTAGTTAATGAGTGGTTGAAAAATGACATGTAGGGTGTGCTTACAGTGAACCAGCTCCATTACAAACAAGCTTTAAAGCAAATTCGCTTTAAAAATTACATATTGTTTTGAAATAGTCACCTAATATAGTAAAATCTGTCCATTACGTCACTGGGATTGAAAACATTTCAGTCTACGCATTTCACCACCGCCACACTGATCCTCCTTGGCGAAGACGTTGGGATTGTTTTTCAGCTTGTCGCTTTTCAACCTACTGTCTTTTTTTAAGAGACCGTCCGACTGATAATAATTGTCTGAAGTCATTGTTGTGATCACCGAATTAACGAATCAATTCCGTATTTTAATGTGTATAAAGAGAATCGATTCCGCGGTAACGTAACGAATCGAATAGTATTCATGAACATCAAGGCGCATTCAACGATCATTTAACTTGCCTACAGCGTAAAACAGTACTTCTTTAAGATACTTGCTTTTATTAAACTTGCTGATCAACAAAGATCTTGTAATCAATGTTTCAATAATGCGTATTTTTGTTGTGCTATTACAGTTTACTTTAATGAGACTGATTTCACCCACTTTAAAGATACTGTAGTAATGTTGATTAGTCTTGTTTTTTCATTTGTATGAAGCCGACCCGACCCCCTGCCCCAAGACAAATTCTAGATACGCCACTGGGCTACGCAATATAGAAAGAGCCCACAGAAGACAGGGACGACATAAAATTGAGTAGTTATTCTGTATTCGCTAGATGAGATGAACTTTCAATAAACAGAAAATACTTTAACGAAGCCAGTTTCTGATAACGCATTTGGACGGCAGCTATGCGTACCGTGCGTCGTACCGAGCCGTTTTCAAATGACAAGTTTCTCTACGGTGAAAATTTTTCGTATAGTGTTAAACTGCAAATTTATGATTTACTCGTAACGTTTTATCCATAACATTTAGGAATAACTGAACACAGCTTATGGAACAATCGATGGCAGAATTATCACCGTGTTAATAGCTGAGAAACGTTAGGACTCGACGTCGCTCGGTGGAAATATCGATTGTAACGCCGCCGCCATTTAAGCCCTTTGTTTATCTTGCCACTCTCTCACTCTCTCTCTCTCTCTCTCTCTCTCTCTCTCTCTCGCTTGCCGCGCGTTATCTATCCAGTAACCGTTTCCAACGTTTTTATACCGTGTACAACACGAGCGCGCCGCACAGCATACAAACGGCCGTCCATCAACAAAAACATACAATTTTGTTTCCCCAAAAATCGTTCTCGTCCGTCTCTGAAACGTACACGCGGCGGTAAAACCCACAAGACGGGGAACGGGCGATGAAAATTGCCCCAATTAGCGGAAACTGCCACCTCGGAATGGGAGACGCACTCGAGAAAGAGAACGCGCGGAATTCCCACGGCTGGATTGGGGTTATCCAATTAATTTTCGCATTCTTGGCAATCGTTAACGGCACAACGCGTTTACTCATTTGCCTCCGTACTAGTACGTTATCTGCGCGTTACTTTCGATCGTGTTTATGTAATTTTACAGTAAAATATACGAAGACCGAGAAAGACAATGCGTAAGCCACAATATTAAATCCATTTAGCCCTAACAAGCTTTCGTGAGATATTATATGTTTGCACTTTGTGTTCAGTATAAGAGGCCAGCCAGTTGCTTTAATTTAAACATGTAAAACAAATTAAGTTCGTAACTCATTAGCTTGATTAATTTTAAATTTAAAAAATGTAAAATAAATCAAGCTAGTAAATCATAACAGTTGTAAATCGTGACCGAGTAGACAACAAACCTAGTTTCATTTTGCTTTCCTCCGATAAAAAACTTCTCCGATCTTGTAAACTCTTAAAGGTCACTACTAAGGTCGACAACTAATAAAGCTGTCAATGCTGTTATATATAATTAATCAGTCCCCCCACGCCCACGCGCTCACTCACACTTTTAAAATGTGTACAGTTTCCTTTGGCCTACACTGTAAGTGGTAACTATTTGGCTGATTTCACTATGGTAACGGTGGAGCATGAGTTCACCGCAGGCAACTGGCCGCAGACCTAATGCTTGAAGGGAGAAGAAGATACTACTAAATAGTATGGTCAAGATGTAATAACTTATACGAGACGGTTCCAGCACTAGGCTGTATCCTCATTGTAAATAATTCTGCCAAACGTAAAGAACAAAAATATCATGTTAGCCCCGTTGATTCGTTGTCTGGTAAAGTATTCGCGGTTACTTCTGTTGGCTGAATGTACGAATTCATGTCTTGTTTATAGCATATGTTGCTAAAGCAAACTTGTAAATCTAAATATCCTTCGGACTCAATCACAACACCGCAGTCAATAAAACTGCATTATTACCTACCAACAGCAGTAATCAACCCAAATCACAAACACGTCACCAGTCACGGATTAACACGGCTGTCAAGATATTTTTAATGTTTCACCTTACGCATATTTTGCAGAATTACTGATAATGGGGATATGATAGATAATTGTGTGTGTGTGTGTGTGTGTGTGTGTGTGTGTGTGTGTGTGTGTGTGTGTGTGTGTGTGTGTGTGTGTGTGTGTGTGTGTGTGTGTGTGTGTGTGTGTGTGTGTGTGTGTGTGTGTGTGTGTGTGTGTGTGTGTGTGTGTGTGTGTGTGTGTGTGTGTGTGTGTGTGTGTGTGTGTGTGTGTGTGTGTGTGCTATCATAGTAACTTTATTTTATTTTAAGTTTCTTGCGGTTAAGAACTGATTACAAACGGACTACTCGTTAATACATTTTATGATGCACACTATACGAAACGAAACGTGTTATACGAAATTAAATCCGCGCGCGCACACGCACACATACACAAAATAATTCAAAAATCAGTTTTTTTTCTAACATAAGGGCTACACTGTAGGCCTATGTTTTTAAAATGTAATATCAAATAAATAATAAAATTTAACTTATTTGTGTTTCGACAATGTTTATTGTCATCATCAGGACAATAAACACTGTCGAAACGTCGACACAGATAAGTTAAAATTTGTGTTATATTTTTGACCGATCCTCACAAACCATTCACTGAAAAAATTCATTGATTGACGGTCACTACGAATTTAATGATTTGATAAAATTTAAAATGATAAAAAAATAAAAAATATATTTTTGCAAAGCCAAAACATTAATATTACAAAAAAAACGATGTATGTGTTGTGGAGGGTGCTTTAAAGACGGAAAACGAGGCAGAAATTACGCGCGCGCGCAATAAATAGATTTTCCACACTCTATTTTATTTATAATATTTGCCAAGAAACAGTTCATATTTAATATTCATTTTCGTATATAAGCCTACTATGTCTGTAATTCTGACGAAAAAAATACTTTCTCGTGTGCGTTTACGGACCTACCCGGAAGGCAAAATCCGTGATCATGTCTGTGCAAGGTAAAACAATAATCGGAAACGAATTTCATTGCCTTTCCTTAACACAATTATATTCATATTATATCCAAGTACGTAATTATATTATGGTTACATTATAAAGAAAGTACTTACAGTAAGTAGCAAACAGATTAGGCTTTCCACTACGAAAATAGTGAGTAAGGCTGGAGACGGATGGAAACTGTGATTAATAGAATGCAGACTCTTTGGGTTCACCAAACCATAACTAGTCCCCGCTCTCATTAGCGAAAGGGAAAGGGTTAGAGGAAGTTAGAAGCAAGGCTTATTACTAAACATTTCACCCTTGGTCGGTCGGGGTCAACAAATGAACAAACTCAAACAGCGGAAGGAGGGGTAGGTGACCTACATTAAACTTTCAAGGTACGATTGCGTGAGTAAAGGGGGACAGAACTTAATTTGGTATTGATGCACCGCACGAGTATCTCAAAACAAAAATATCAATAAAAGCGAGACACCAACGAAAAATAAAGTACAAAAAAAAGATTTTCAAAAGTAACTTATGCGATAAATTAAATTCATAATTCCCTATAAATTTTAATAACATAATTAAAAAATAAATACGTAATTAAAACTGTTCCTTGTCTGTGACTAAATATAACTACATACGAACCCATACCGTACAACAAAGGAGCGAGCATGTTTTCTTAAAAAAAAAACGTAGCGTCTCCTCATCAATCTCCAAGTGAAGGATTTGATACTCAAGCAACGCTGAAAACGACCGATTCTAAGTAGGAGTCCATGTCAGAACGAATCTGTAATTGGGAGAGGGACTGGATGTCGCTAATTGGAAGACAGTAATTTGTGGCTACGACTTTGAAGAATCGTGTCAGACTGTTCAATTATGCAGACTTCCTGAAATGGCGGAATCCGATCCAGTCCGATGTACAATCAAGCTTACTGTCCTTTGCACCAAACACGTAAGGTGGACATTGTAGGAGTCATGCCGTTTACCGTTCTGCTTCACAAGGAAAGAGGCAACGACTTGATACAAATCGATAAGTATACAACCTCTTTGATACAAATCGATAAGTATACAACCTCTTTGATACAAATCGATAAGTATACAACCTCTAAAACGATTACAAAAAAAAATTAAGTATAGTAATGCTTACTGAGCAGGTCAGTAATTTTGAATATCTGGGCTGTAATGTAGGATATATTACATTACAAACAACGATTTGAAGAAGCTGGATAAGTTCAACCATATGTGTGAGACCATCACGAGAACTCTAAAATCACCGAGGAAAGGAACACGCCTAAAGTTCTAAAAGAGGGAGATAGCCCTCTCCACACTTCTCTACGGGTCTGAGAATTGCACAGTCCCACACGTGGCAGGATATACGTACTCTTTAAGACCTCAAAAGAAATGTCGATGTATGGCAGGAGCTGAATATTATGACTATACTTGATAGAACTGCCCAATATCGGCTAAAATGGTTGGAACATCTTAACAGAATGGATGACTTCCGCATGGCCAAAGAACTATGGAATTATAAGCCGATAGGACGGAGAGGTGTGGGGCGCCCGAAGAAGCGTTGGGGTGGCCAGCTGTAGCCTATCTGCTTGGTAACCGCAACAAACCATTTTTGGTTCAATACTTGTTAAAGATGTTATTGTTGTTATTACTCGACAAAATGTAGTAACACTCATAATAACGTGAGTTCTTGCACCGGACGATTGCAAATAAACGTAATTTTCCATCGTGTATATGCCTGTATATGAATTGTCCGTTAAATACTAATCTACGTAATCGTCTAGTTGTATACCGCTTATCTAATACATTTATAATGAAGAATCATGTTCCGTACACGAACACAATTTCTCTGCGCCCAACTCAACAGGTGAAAGTTCTTTCTTAACGCGCATTTATGAAAGATCCAGCGAGAAAGGTCACGTCACCGCCCACGGTCCTGAGACCAATTAACTGACTTTGCAGAAGAAACACGATTTTCTTCTGAACATTGTTTTCAACAACGCCGAGATTAACGACTCGTCTCAACGCGCTGAGTTGAATGTGTGTGTGTGTGTGTGTGTGTGTGTGTGTGTGTGTGTGTGTGTGTGTGTGTGTGTGTGTGTGTGTGTGTGTGTGTGTGTGTGTGTGTGTGTGTGTGTGTGTGTGTGTGTGTGTGTGTGTGTGTGTGTGTGATTTATTTTCACAGATGTTTAAGAAAAATGAGTATTTTAAAAACTGCGATACGAATTAAATGTTATAACCCTGTCACAGATCGAGTTAGGCTACTTAAAACCGTATTGTATGGGATGGGTAGAGTGGCATGCGGGTCCTCAAAACCCTGAAATTTTCTACTCAGTTAAAACATGTAATGCTGTGTCATCTTCATCTTATTGTCCTACAGAAATGTTGTTACGAGATGACTGACCATAATATTTATCCCATTACTTTTTGTTAAACCCCCACCTCAAATAAAATCCCACATAGCCCACATTTTCTGTACTTTCCTCCACAATCTGATAATTTCGCTTATTTATACAATGTTTATGTGCAAGTGTTACAGAGCCGTATTGTCGTTTTCGTGTCTCTTATTGTCATTTTGTAGTTGATTTTAATGGAGAACGAGAAGTTACGTGGAATATTGAAACTTGTATTCGGAACGTGTACCGTATTCTCAGTTACTCAATTCCAGTTTTAGTGAACGATTAGCAGCGTTCGATAAAAAGCTTTTCGAATAAGTCCTGCAGTGAAAAAAAAATTGCCTATCTATCGCTTAATCTGTAGTGAAACAATTTTAGCAGATCGTTCAGTTAAGATGCTGTTTTAATCTGTTCGCACTGTTTACCCCATTGTCTTCCCGAAACGTACGTTTATTGCGAAAAGGAATATAGTTATAACTCGAATTTTGCAGCCTGTTACACGTTTATAATAAAAAGTTGAATCCTGTAGAATTCAAATGCAATAAAGTTTTATTACAATAACTGAAATTAATTCCTCAACACTACTGTTCACTGCCCAATTTTGCATTGGCTCAATACGAAATCCCCTCCAAAACCTTAGTTTAACTGCTTTCGAATGACCGTTCCAACGCTAGTTCTTGAGAAAACGGATAGATGTCGGTTACAGTTAAAGAGAAAACGACCGGCTGTTCTGTTCACTGCTTAGTCGATTTAGAAAAAAAAAAATCGTCCAATGTTACGTATGGACTAACGTACAGAGTATCTTATTATTCTTATGTATAGATAGTAATGCTAATATAAAATGATTCTGATACTTTCTCAATACCTGCACAGCATTCTTGATTTTTTGAATACGCGATATTATCGATAGGCCTACACGATACAGTGAAGAAGAAGTAGGCCTATACCAACTATAAATGATTTTATTCTTTTGAATGTAATGTGAAAATATGTAACGTGTTAATGCGTGAGATTAGGTAAGGATGCTTGGTTTTTTTTAGTTTATCGTTTAAAGTAAACAAAACTATATGGCTGACGAAATATAACGTTTAATAAGTAAATGACACTTGATGACAATCTCTCAACAAAACAACTAAAAGCAAACTGATCTAAGGATTGTTGTCATTCGAGCGTTTTCTTCTTCTTTTCATTCATAAACACACTATACTACACTTCAAATATTACTCATATTGTAAGATAATAGTTTAAAAAATTGAAAGTAACCGCTTTCTTACTTGATAATTTAATAGCCTCTGGTGAGCTCGAAAGCAGCAGCATGCAGAATTGCTAATCAGACATAAATAATATAAAAATGACTTACCGTATCTCACGACTGGGTTGATCCTGACACTCAAGGCAGGATAGACTGGTTGGGAAAAGGATGGGTGAAATGCACGGATTTCTACCTGCCGAGGAGGGCCCGACTCGTGGACGTTGACACTGAGATGGCTGGCGTACGACAAAAGCTAAAAGTTCACGTGCATGTATGAGCTCTACAAAAGCCATAGTGCCAACTTCGGAAAATGAAAAGAATGACCGGTTCGATCCGAAATATCGAACACCGGCCCCCGTTGACCGCAATGGGTCAACCACCAACTACACCAAAAGACATGGCCAAAAATGCAGTACAAAAATTTGGCTTTTGGTGAACAGGAACATTCTCTGAAAATTACCCTCCAACCTAGGAGGGGGTCACACGCAAACACAAGAAAATACAAACATACAGAAAAACATGCAAAACATGCAATTAATTAGAACCCTGCCGAATAACTCCGCCGCGGGCGCATCGACCAGGCGAGCAATCCGAAAGGTTCGGGTTGAGCAGACCAAACCCATTAACATCCAATAAACAATGGCCCAGCCAAACACAATGTAAAACTCAGCAAATCAACTTAGTTAGTTCCCTAGTTTTTTTTTTTTTTTTTTTTTTTTTTTTGAGCACCATAACTCCCAATGAACTGGCACAACGCCATGCCAGAAACATTCCACAATGTAAAATTCACTGCGGACAACAGCTGGAAGGAATCACCTGGGAAATCCCAGCAAAGTGTCCAGTAAGTCCACAACATGGGTCGACCAAGACATGGGTATAAATAGGACACGCAAGCTATAGTGGTTCTCTTTCTTAAATCATCCACGGTGCAGCGGGAGCTTATGCCCGTCCGCACGGCGTATTTATTTTTTTTTGTAAATAGTTCAAATTTTCCAGTTACATACAACTATGTAACTAAGTTGTAAAGACAATCATTTTTAAATAATAACAGCAGTACATAAGAAGAATTACATAAGAAGATCCATTGACGTCAGAAACAGCACGAGGAGAGTTCCAGAGAGAGATACGACGCTGGAATGCGAGACAAGATGAAGCGATACGACGCTGGACAAGAGGAGAGTTCCAGAGAGATACGACGCTGGACAAGAGGAGAGTTCCAGAGAGACATACGACGCTGGACAAGAGGAGAAGAGAGACAGCCGACGCTGGACAAGAGGAGAAGAGAGACAGCCGACGCTGGAGTGCGAGACGAGGAAGACTACAGATGGAGCAAAATGATCGAGTATGATTGACGACAATAAGGTGATAAACAACTTATTTATATCTTAATCATACAAAGAACTCAAAGACAATTAAAGACATTCCTATTTTATTTAAAAGTAAGAGCAATATTCCTTGTAAAGTAGAATTAAAATCATAGATGTTTTAGAAATACGATTAACGTAACAAGAGCTCAAATTAATATGATATAAAATGATTACAAAGCATTTAAATGAAAACAATTAGTATTTGAGAAAACAGTACTGAGAAACAAAAGATAAATTCAATAACTATTAATATTTTGAGTACATTACAATATATAAAAAGAGATTTAAATATTGATATTTTGAAACACATTAATTGACTGAGTAGTCTGAAAATGAGATTTTTCTTTAATACAATAATTAGTAGAATAGAATATATAGTCAGTAAGGATGTATATAGTATAAGCCTTACGGCAGAATAACAATTAATAACGAATGATTTAAATCGAAGTCCACCTACAGAAATGTTGTTACGAGATGACTGACCATAATATTTATCCCATTAATTTTTGTTAAACCCCCACCTCAAATAAAATCCCACATAGCCCACATTTTCTGTACTTTCCTCCACAATCTGATAATTTCGCTTATTTATACAATGTTTATGTGCAAGTGTTACAGAGCCGTATTGTCGTTTTCGTGTCTCTTATTGTCATTTTGTAGTTGATTTTAATGGAGAACGAGAAGTTACGTGGAATATTGAAACTTGTATTCGGAACGTGTACCGTATTCTCAGTTACTCAATTCCAGTTTTAGTGAACGATTAGCAGCGTTCGATAAAAAGCTTTTCGAATAAGTCCTGCAGTGAAAACAAAATTGCCTATCTATCGCTTAATCTGTAGTGAAACAATTTTAGCAGATCGTTCAGTTAAGATGCTGTTTTAATCTGTTCGCACTGTTTACCCCATTGTCTTCCCGAAACGTACGTTTATTGCGAAAAGGAATATAGTTATAACTCGAATTTTGCAGCCTGTTACACGTTTATAATAAAAAGTTGAATCCTGTAGAATTCAAATGCAATAAAGTTTTATTACAATAACTGAAATTAATTCGTCAACACTACTGTTCACTGCCCAATTTTGCATTGGCTCAATACGAAATCCCCTCCAAAACCTTAGTTTAACTGCTTTCGAATGACCGTTCCAACGCTAGTTCTTGAGAAAACGGATAGATGTCGGTTACAGTTAAAGAGAAAACGACCGGCTGTTCTGTTCACTGCTTAGTCGATTTAGAAAAAAAAAAATCGTCCAATGTTACGTATGGACTAACGTACAGAGTATCTTATTATTCTTATGTATAGATAGTAATGCTAATATAAAATGATTCTGATACTTTCTCAATACCTGCACAGCATTCTTGATTTTTTGAATACGCGATATTATCGATAGGCCTACACGATACAGTGAAGAAGAAGTAGGCCTATACCAACTATAAATGATTTTATTCTTTTGAATGTAATGTGAAAATATGTAACGTGTTAATGCGTGAGATTAGGTAAGGATGCTTGGTTTTTTTTAGTTTATCGTTTAAAGTAAACAAAACTATATGGCTGACGAAATATAACGTTTAATAAGTAAATGACACTTGATGACAATCTCTCAACAAAACAACTAAAAGCAAACTGATCTAAGGATTGTTGTCATTCGAGCGTTTTCTTCTTCTTTTCATTCATAAACACACTATACTACACTTCAAATATTACTCATATTGTAAGATAATAGTTTAAAAAATTGAAAGTAACCGCTTTCTTACTTGATAATTTAATAGCCTCTGGTGAGCTCGAAAGCAGCAGCATGCAGAATTGCTAATCAGACATAAATAATATAAAAATGACTTACCGTATCTCACGACTGGGTTGATCCTGACACTCAAGGCAGGATAGACTGGTTGGGAAAAGGATGGGTGAAATGCACGGATTTCTACCTGCCGAGGAGGGCCCGACTCGTGGACGTTGACACTGAGATGGCTGGCGTACGACAAAAGCTAAAAGTTCACGTGCATGTATGAGCTCTACAAAAGCCATAGTGCCAACTTCGGAAAATGAAAAGAATGACCGGTTCGATCCGAAATATCGAACACCGGCCCCCGTTGACCGCAATGGGTCAACCACCAACTACACCAAAAGACATGGCCAAAAATGCAGTACAAAAATTTGGCTTTTGGTGAACAGGAACATTCTCTGAAAATTACCCTCCAACCTAGGAGGGGGTCACACGCAAACACAAGAAAATACAAACATACAGAAAAACATGCAAAACATGCAATTAATTAGAACCCTGCCGAATAACTCCGCCGCGGGCGCATCGACCAGGCGAGCAATCCGAAAGGTTCGGGTTGAGCAGACCAAACCCATTAACATCCAATAAACAATGGCCCAGCCAAACACAATGTAAAACTCAGCAAATCAACTTAGTTAGTTCCCTAGTTTTTTTTTTTTTTTTTTTTTTTTTGAGCACCATAACTCCCAATGAACTGGCACAACGCCATGCCAGAAACATTCCACAATGTAAAATTCACTGCGGACAACAGCTGGAAGGAATCACCTGGGAAATCCCAGCAAAGTGTCCAGTAAGTCCACAACATGGGTCGACCAAGACATGGGTATAAATAGGACACGCAAGCTATAGTGGTTCTCTTTCTTAAATCATCCACGGTGCAGCGGGAGCTTATGCCCGTCCGCACGGCGTATTTATTTTTTTTTGTAAATAGTTCAAATTTTCCAGTTACATACAACTATGTAACTAAGTTGTAAAGACAATCATTTTTAAATAATAACAGCAGTACATAAGAAGAATTACATAAGAAGATCCATTGACGTCAGAAACAGCACGAGGAGAGTTCCAGAGAGAGATACGACGCTGGAATGCGAGACAAGATGAAGCGATACGACGCTGGACAAGAGGAGAGTTCCAGAGAGATACGACGCTGGACAAGAGGAGAGTTCCAGAGAGACATACGACGCTGGACAAGAGGAGAAGAGAGACAGCCGACGCTGGACAAGAGGAGAAGAGAGACAGCCGACGCTGGAGTGCGAGACGAGGAAGACTACAGATGGAGCAAAATGATCGAGTATGATTGACGACAATAAGGTGATAAACAACTTATTTATATCTTAATCATACAAAGAACTCAAAGACAATTAAAGACATTCCTATTTTATTTAAAAGTAAGAGCAATATTCCTTGTAAAGTAGAATTAAAATCATAGATGTTTTAGAAATACGATTAACGTAACAAGAGCTCAAATTAATATGATATAAAATGATTACAAAGCATTTAAATGAAAACAATTAGTATTTGAGAAAACAGTACTGAGAAACAAAAGATAAATTCAATAACTATTAATATTTTGAGTACATTACAATATATAAAAAGAGATTTAAATATTGATATTTTGAAACACATTAATTGACTGAGTAGTCTGAAAATGAGATTTTTCTTTAATACAATAATTAGTAGAATAGAATATATAGTCAGTAAGGATGTATATAGTATAAGCCTTACGGCAGAATAACAATTAATAACGAATGATTTAAATCGAAGTCCACCTACAGAAATGTTGTTACGAGATGACTGACCATAATATTTATCCCATTAATTTTTGTTAAACCCCCACCTCAAATAAAATCCCACATAGCCCACATTTTCTGTACTTTCCTCCACAATCTGATAATTTCGCTTATTTATACAATGTTTATGTGCAAGTGTTACAGAGCCGTATTGTCGTTTTCGTGTCTCTTATTGTCATTTTGTAGTTGATTTTAATGGAGAACGAGAAGTTACGTGGAATATTGAAACTTGTATTCGGAACGTGTACCGTATTCTCAGTTACTCAATTCCAGTTTTAGTGAACGATTAGCAGCGTTCGATAAAAAGCTTTTCGAATAAGTCCTGCAGTGAAAACAAAATTGCCTATCTATCGCTTAATCTGTAGTGAAACAATTTTAGCAGATCGTTCAGTTAAGATGCTGTTTTAATCTGTTCGCACTGTTTACCCCATTGTCTTCCCGAAACGTACGTTTATTGCGAAAAGGAATATAGTTATAACTCGAATTTTGCAGCCTGTTACACGTTTATAATAAAAAGTTGAATCCTGTAGAATTCAAATGCAATAAAGTTTTATTACAATAACTGAAATTAATTCGTCAACACTACTGTTCACTGCCCAATTTTGCATTGGCTCAATACGAAATCCCCTCCAAAACCTTAGTTTAACTGCTTTCGAATGACCGTTCCAACGCTAGTTCTTGAGAAAACGGATAGATGTCGGTTACAGTTAAAGAGAAAACGACCGGCTGTTCTGTTCACTTCTTAGTCGATTTAGAAAAACAAAAAACCGTCCAATGTTACGTATGGACTAACGTACAGAGTATCTTATTATTCTTATGTATAGATAGTAATGCTAATATAAAATGATTCTGATACTTTCTCAATACCTGCACAGCATTCTTGATTTTTTGAATACGCGATATTATCGATAGGCCTACACGATACAGTGAAGAAGAAGTAGGCCTATACCAACTATAAATGATTTTATTCTTTTGAATGTAATGTGAAAATATGTAACGTGTTAATGCGTGAGATTAGGTAAGGATGCTTGGTTTTTTTTAGTTTATCGTTTAAAGTAAACAAAACTATATGGCTGACGAAATATAACGTTTAATAAGTAAATGACACTTGATGACAATCTCTCAACAAAACAACTAAAAGCAAACTGATCTACGGATTGTTGTCATTCGAGCGTTTTCTTCTTCTTTTCATTCATAAACACACTATACTACACTTCAAATATTACTCATATTGTAAGATAATAGTTTAAAAAATTGAAAGTAACCGCTTTCTTACTTGATAATTTAATAGCCTCTGGTGAGCTCGAAAGCAGCAGCATGCAGAATTGCTAATCAGACATAAATAATATAAAAATGACTTACCGTATCTCACGACTGGGTTGATCCTGACACTCAAGGCAGGATAGACTGGTTGGGAAAAGGATGGGTGAAATGCACGGATTTCTACCTGCCGAGGAGGGCCCGACTCGTGGACGTTGACACTGAGATGGCTGGCGTACGACAAAAGCTAAAAGTTCACGTGCATGTATGAGCTCTACAAAAGCCATAGTGCCAACTTCGGAAAATGAAAAGAATGACCGGTTCGATCCGAAATATCGAACACCGGCCCCCGTTGACCGCAATGGGTCAACCACCAACTACACCAAAAGACATGGCCAAAAATGCAGTACAAAAATTTGGCTTTTGGTGAACAGGAACATTCTCTGAAAATTACCCTCCAACCTAGGAGGGGGTCACACGCAAACACAAGAAAATACAAACATACAGAAAAACATGCAAAACATGCAATTAATTAGAACCCTGCCGAATAACTCCGCCGCGGGCGCATCGACCAGGCGAGCAATCCGAAAGGTTCGGGTAGAGCAGACCAAACCCATTAACATCCAATAAACAATGGCCCAGCCAAACACAATGTAAAACTCAGCAAATCAACTTAGTTAGTTCCCTAGTTTTTTTTTTTTCTTTTTTTTTTTTTGAGCATCCATAACTCCCAATGAACTGGCACAACGCCATGCCAGAAACATTCCACAATGTAAAATTCACTGCGGACAACAGCTGGAAGGAATCACCTGGGAAATCCCAGCAAAGTGTCCAGTAAGTCCACAACATGGGTCGACCAAGACATGGGTATAAATAGGACACGCAAGCTATAGTGGTTCTCTTTCTTAAATCATCCACGGTGCAGCGGGAGCTTATGCCCGTCCGCACGGCGTATTTATTTTTTTTTGTAAATAGTTCAAATTTTCCAGTTACATACAACTATGTAACTAAGTTGTAAAGACAATCATTTTTAAATAATAACAGCAGTACATAAGAAGAATTACATAAGAAGATCCATTGACGTCAGAAACAGCACGAGGAGAGTTCCAGAGAGAGATACGACGCTGGAATGCGAGACAAGATGAAGTGATACGACGCTGGACAAGAGGAGAGTTCCAGAGAGATACGACGCTGGACAAGAGGAGAGTTCCAGAGAGAGATACGACGCTGGACAAGAGGAGAAGAGAGACAGCCGACGCTGGACAAGAGGAGAAGAGAGACAGCCGACGCTGGAGTGCGAGACGAGGACGACTACAGATGGAGCAAAATGATCGAGTATGATTGACGACAATAAGGTGATAAACAACTTATTTATATCTTAATCATACAAAGAACTCAAAGACAATTAAAGACATTCCTATTTTATTTAAAAGTAAGAGCAATATTCCTTGTAAAGTAGAATTAAAATCATAGATGTTTTAGAAATACGATTAACGTAACAAGAGCTCAAATTAATATGATATAAAATGATTACAAAGCATTTAAATGAAAACAATTAGTATTTGAGAAAACAGTACTGAGAAACAAAAGATAAATTCAATAACTATTAATATTTTGAGTACATTACAATATATAAAAAGAGATTTAAATATTGATATTTTGAAACACATTAATTGACTGAGTAGTCTGAAAATGAGATTTTTCTTTAATACAATAATTAGTAGAATAGAATATTTAGTCAGTAAGGATGTATATAGTATAAGCCTTACGGCAGAATAACAATTAATAACGAATGATTTAAATCGAAGTCCACCTACAGAAATGTTGTTACGAGATGACTGACCATAATATTTATCCCATTAATTTTTGTTAAACCCCCACCTCAAATAAAATCCCACATAGCCCACATTTTCTGTACTTTCCTCCACAATCTGATAATTTCGCTTATTTATACAATGTTTATGTGCAAGTGTTACAGAGCCGTATTGTCGTTTTCGTGTCTCTTATTGTCATTTTGTAGTTGATTTTAATGGAGAACGAGAAGTTACGTGGAATATTGAAACTTGTATTCGGAACGTGTACCGTATTCTCAGTTACTCAATTCCAGTTTTAGTGAACGATTAGCAGCGTTCGATAAAAAGCTTTTCGAATAAGTCCTGCAGTGAAAACAAAATTGCCTATCTATCGCTTAATCTGTAGTGAAACAATTTTAGCAGATCGTTCAGTTAAGATGCTGTTTTAATCTGTTCGCACTGTTTACCCCATTGTCTTCCCGAAACGTACGTTTATTGCGAAAAGGAATATAGTTATAACTCGAATTTTGCAGCCTGTTACACGTTTATAATAAAAAGTTGAATCCTGTAGAATTCAAATGCAATAAAGTTTTATTACAATAACTGAAATTAATTCGTCAACACTACTGTTCACTGCCCAATTTTGCATTGGCTCAATACGAAATCCCCTCCAAAACCTTAGTTTAACTGCTTTCGAATGACCGTTCCAACGCTAGTTCTTGAGAAAACGGATAGATGTCGGTTACAGTTAAAGAGAAAACGACCGGCTGTTCTGTTCACTTCTTAGTCGATTTAGAAAAACAAAAAACCGTCCAATGTTACGTATGGACTAACGTACAGAGTATCTTATTATTCTTATGTATAGATAGTAATGCTAATATAAAATGATTCTGATACTTTCTCAATACCTGCACAGCATTCTTGATTTTTTGAATACGCGATATTATCGATAGGCCTACACGATACAGTGAAGAAGAAGTAGGCCTATACCAACTATAAATGATTTTATTCTTTTGAATGTAATGTGAAAATATGTAACGTGTTAATGCGTGAGATTAGGTAAGGATGCTTGGTTTTTTTTAGTTTATCGTTTAAAGTAAACAAAACTATATGGCTGACGAAATATAACGTTTAATAAGTAAATGACACTTGATGACAATCTCTCAACAAAACAACTAAAAGCAAACTGATCTAAGGATTGTTGTCATTCGAGCGTTTTCTTCTTCTTTTCATTCATAAACACACTATACTACACTTCAAATATTACTCATATTGTAAGATAATAGTTTAAAAAATTGAAAGTAACCGCTTTCTTACTTGATAATTTAATAGCCTCTGGTGAGCTCGAAAGCAGCAGCATGCAGAATTGCTAATCAGACATAAATAATATAAAAATGACTTACCGTATCTCACGACTGGGTTGATCCTGACACTCAAGGCAGGATAGACTGGTTGGGAAAAGGATGGGTGAAATGCACGGATTTCTACCTGCCGAGGAGGGCCCGACTCGTGGACGTTGACACTGAGATGGCTGGCGTACGACAAAAGCTAAAAGTTCACGTGCATGTATGAGCTCTACAAAAGCCATAGTGCCAACTTCGGAAAATGAAAAGAATGACCGGTTCGATCCGAAATATCGAACACCGGCCCCCGTTGACCGCAATGGGTCAACCACCAACTACACCAAAAGACATGGCCAAAAATGCAGTACAAAAATTTGGCTTTTGGTGAACAGGAACATTCTCTGAAAATTACCCTCCAACCTAGGAGGGGGTCACACGCAAACACAAGAAAATACAAACATACAGAAAAACATGCAAAACATGCAATTAATTAGAACCCTGCCGAATAACTCCGCCGCGGGCGCATCGACCAGGCGAGCAATCCGAAAGGTTCGGGTAGAGCAGACCAAACCCATTAACATCCAATAAACAATGGCCCAGCCAAACACAATGTAAAACTCAGCAAATCAACTTAGTTAGTTCCCTAGTTTTTTTTTTTTTTTTTTTTTTTTTTTTTTTTTTTTTTTTGAGCATCCATAACTCCCAATGAACTGGCACAACGCCATGCCAGAAACATTCCACAATGTAAAATTCACTGCGGACAACAGCTGGAAGGAATCACCTGGGAAATCCCAGCAAAGTGTCCAGTAAGTCCACAACATGGGTCGACCAAGACATGGGTATAAATAGGACACGCAAGCTATAGTGGTTCTCTTTCTTAAATCATCCACGGTGCAGCGGGAGCTTATGCCCGTCCGCACGGCGTATTTATTTTTTTTTGTAAATAGTTCAAATTTTCCAGTTACATACAACTACGTAACTAAGTTGTAAAGACAATCATTTTTAAATAATAACAGCAGTACATAAGAAGAATTACATAAGAAGATCCATTGACGTCAGAAACAGCACGAGGAGAGTTCCAGAGAGAGATACGACGCTGGAATGCGAGACAAGATGAAGTGATACGACGCTGGACAAGAGGAGAGTTCCAGAGAGATACGACGCTGGACAAGAGGAGAGTTCCAGAGAGAGATACGACGCTGGACAAGAGGAGAAGAGAGACAGCCGACGCTGGACAAGAGGAGAAGAGAGACAGCCGACGCTGGAGTGCGAGACGAGGACGACTACAGATGGAGCAAAATGATCGAGTATGATTGACGACAATAAGGTGATAAACAACTTATTTATATCTTAATCATACAAAGAACTCAAAGACAATTAAAGACATTCCTATTTTATTTAAAAGTAAGAGCAATATTTCTTGTAAAGTAGAATTAAAATCATAGAAGTTTTAGAAATACGATTAACGTAACAAGAGCTCAAATTAATATGATATAAAATGATTACAAAGCATTTAAATGAAAACAATTAGTATTTGAGAAAACAGTACTGAGAAACAAAAGATAAATTCAATAACTATTAATATTTTGAGTACATTACAATATATAAAAAGAGATTTAAATATTGATATTTTGAAACACATTAATTGACCGAGTAGTCTGAAAATGAGATTTTTCTTTAATACAATAATTAGTAGAATAGAATATTTAGTCAGTAAGGATGTATATAGTATAAGCCTTACGGCAGAATAACAATTAATAACGAATGATTTAAATCGAAGTCCACCTACAGAAATGTTGTTACGAGATGACTGACCATAATATTTATTCCATTACTTTTTGTTAAACCCCCACCTCAAATAAAATCCCACATAGCCCACATTTTCTGTACTTTCCTCCACAATCTGATAATTTCGCTTATTTATACAATGTTTATGTGCAAGTGTTACAGAGCCGTATTGTCGTTTTCGTGTCTCTTATTGTCATTTTGTAGTTGATTTTAATGGAGAACGAGAAGTTATGTGGAATATTGAAACTTGTATTCGGAACGTGCACCGTATTCTCAGTTACTCAATTCCAGTTTTAGTGAACGATTAGCAGCGTTCGATAAAAAGCTTTTCGAATAAGTCCTGCAGTGAAAACAAAATTGCCTATCTATCGCTTAATCTGTAGTGAAACAATTTTAGCAGATCGTTCAGTTAAGATGCTGTTTTAATCTGTTCGCACTGTTTACCCCATTGTCTTCCCGAAACGTACGTTTATTGCGAAAAGGAATATAGTTATAACTCGAATTTTGCAGCCTGTTACACGTTTATAATAAAAAGTTGAATCCTGTAGAATTCAAATGCAATAAAGTTTTATTACAATAACTGAAATTAATTCGTCAACACTACTGTTCACTGCCCAATTTTGCATTGGCTCAATACGAAATCCCCTCCAAAACCTTAGTTTAACTGCTTTCGAATGACCGTTCCAACGCTAGTTCTTGAGAAAACGGATAGATGTCGGTTACAGTTAAAGAGAAAACGACCGGCTGTTCTGTTCACTGCTTAGTCGATTTAGAAAAAAAAAAATCGTCCAATGTTACGTATGGACTAACGTACAGAGTATCTTATTATTCTTATGTATAGATAGTAATGCTAATATAAAATGATTCTGATACTTTCTCAACACCTGCACAGCATTCTTGATTTTTTGAATACGCGATATTATCGATAGGCCTACACGATACAGTGAAGAAGAAGTAGGCCTATACCAACTATAAATGATTTTATTCTTTTGAATGTAATGTGAAAATATGTAACGTGTTAATGCGTGAGATTAGGTAAGGATGCTTGGTTTTTTTTAGTTTATCGTTTAAAGTAAACAAAACTATATGGCTGACGAAATATAACGTTTAATAAGTAAATGACACTTGATGACAATCTCTCAACAAAACAACTAAAAGCAAACTGATCTAAGGATTGTTGTCATTCGAGCGTTTTCTTCTTTTCATTCATAAACACACTATACTACACTTCAAATATTACTCATATTGTAAGATAATAGTTTAAAAAATTGAAAGTAACCGCTTTCTTACTTGATAATTTAATAGCCTCTGGTGAGCTCGAAAGCAGCAGCATGCAGAATTGCTAATCAGACATAAATAATATAAAAATGACTTACCGTATCTCACGACTGGGTTGATCCTGACACTCAAGGCAGGATAGACTGGTTGGGAAAAGGATGGGTGAAATGCACGGATTTCTACCTGCCGAGGAGGGCCCGACTCGTGGACGTTGACACTGAGATGGCTGGCGTACGACAAAAGCTAAAAGTTCACGTGCATGTATGAGCTCTACAAAAGCCATAGTGCCAACTTCGGAAAATGAAAAGAATGACCGGTTCGATCCGAAATATCGAACACCGGCCCCCGTTGACCGCAATGGGTCAACCACCAACTACACCAAAAGACATGGCCAAAAATGCAGTACAAAAATTTGGCTTTTGGTGAACAGGAACATTCTCTGAAAATTACCCTCCAACCTAGGAGGGGGTCACACGCAAACACAAGAAAATACAAACATACAGAAAAACATGCAAAACATGCAATTAATTAGAACCCTGCCGAATAACTCCGCCGCGGGCGCATCGACCAGGCGAGCAATCCGAAAGGTTCGGGTAGAGCAGACCAAACCCATTAACATCCAATAAACAATGGCCCAGCCAAACACAATGTAAAACTCAGCAAATCAACTTAGTTAGTTCCCTAGTTTTTTTTTTTTTTTTTTTTTTTTTGAGCATCCATAACTCCCAATGAACTGGCACAACGCCATGCCAGAAACATTCCACAATGTAAAATTCACTGCGGACAACAGCTGGAAGGAATCACCTGGGAAATCCCAGCAAAGTGTCCAGTAAGTCTACAACAATCATTGAAACTAATTCTGCTCACCCGAAAAAACAAGATAAACCCAATCAAGCAGATATAGCAACCTGTATAATTTAGGTCACCCTCACCTCTAAGGGCCACGACGACAAGTGCTCAAACAATTCCACCCGGGGCTCCTGAATGAGAAACGAAGAGACCTTGGTCTCCAAGGCAACATCTTGCACGTCGTGATTCGGGCTATAATTAATAGGGGGCCAGCGCAGAGCATCAAGCTTTAACCAATCTGGCCCTGACCACCACAATGTCGACGACCGAAGGCTGGAGAGTGACGTGCCTCTAGAGGCTAAATCAGCGGGGTTAGAAACACCATGAACATGACGCCAAGATTTAGTATCGGTCCACTCGGTAATGGCAGCCACCCGATTAGCACTAAATGTCTTCAATTTAAAAGTAGGCATATTCAGCCAATCCAAGACAATCGTCGAGTCCGTCCATAAGAAAACTTGACTCAATTGAATACATGATGAGAATAAGCCAACATAATGACGAACAACTTTGGCTAAAAGATAAGCTCCCAACAACTCCAAACGTGGGATTGATAAAGTTTTAAGAGGTGCCACTTTAGTTTTAGACGACACCAACGAAACCACCGGAGGACCAGAGTCAGTATAAATGGACAGATAGAGGACGGCCGCGTAACCCAACTGGGAAGCATCACAGAAACCATGCAATATTACCCTTTCAATATGCCCACCTTTAGGGAAGAATGGCCGGGAAATAGTAATTACCGGAAGATGATTCAAAGAGGACAGGAATTGACTCCAATAATCGTTTAAGTCATCACTTAGAGGAGCATCCCAGTCCAAGCCCTCAGCCCAGAGTTTTTGGAAAAAAGCCTTGGCCCTGAAAATCACTGGCGAAAGCCAACCACATGGGTCAAATAATTGTGCCATCTGAGATAACACGACACGTTTGGTAAATTGAACCTGAGCATTGCTGCAACAGGCCAAAGGAGGAAATGAGAAGCAATCGGTTGAATGGTCCCAACTTAAACCCAGAATATCCTTATCCTTAGCAACGACGGAATCACTCGGAGCGGCTGATTCAGGTAGGCAGTCGGGTTGATTAGTGCACCATTTTTTCAAATTGAACCCTCCTGAGGACAACAACAGAATTAATTCCCGTTGTAATTTGCAAAGCTCTGATTTTGAATCAGCGCCAGCAGCAATATCATCAACAAAAATATTACGGCTAAGTACCGCCGCTCCCGTAGGAAAATTAACTGCCTCATCCTGAGCCAGCCGCTGCAAGGTTCGCAACGCCTGAAAAGGGGCGCAAGCCAGCCCGTAAGTAACGGTACGCAAAGCGAAAACCCTTAGTGGGGCGGTAACCTCCTCACGCCATAAATACACAGGTACGCCGAGTCATCAGGATGCATAGCAATTTGGCGATACATCTGTTCGATGTCGCACGTGAAAACATGGCTAAACCGCCGAAACAAAGTCAAAACGTCAGACAGTAAGGTCTGCAACTTAGGGCCGACACATAACACGTCATTTAAGGAAATCCCAGAGGACGTCTTCATGCTGGCGTCAAACACCACCCTTATTTTTGAAGTATCACCTCTAACCTTAAAGATACCATGATGAGGGATGAAATATTTTGGAAAATTGGGGTCAGACACCAATGACATATGCCCCTGAGCGACATAACCCGTTATAAATTGTACATACTGGCTCTTAAACTGACTGTTCGCCGCAAATTTCCTTTCTAACGCAAAAAACCGAGACATGGCTCCCTTAAGGGAATTTCCCAAAATGTGAGAAGAGTTTTTGAAGAACGGCAAGCGCACCTGGTAACGACCCGACGGCAACCGACTTGTTGACTCCATGTAAAACCTTTCAGCAAAGTGATCCTCTTCAGATAATTGGTGGGGTACAGCTGGAGGCTCTTCGACCTCCCAAAAACGATGAACTTGCTCAATTAGGTTTGTTGTATCCGTAGATAACGTTGTGACGGAAGGATAAAAGTGGTGGAAATGACAGTGAAGCTGATGTGCAGATACCAGATCCAAAGGAAGGCCAGTGAGACCGCTAGCACAAGTCAATGCACAATTAAGTGAAATACCCATAATCACAAACCCAAAACGTGTCCTAACTGCAACAGGCAAACCTGCACCCAAAGGAATAGTCTCTCCCATAAGAATAGCCGCTACAATATCGGCTCCAAACAACGCATCAATTGGGGCTGCTACATCGAAGGTAGGGTCAGCTAACAAAAGATCTTTTGTAGCCTGCTTAACTTCAGGCAACACCTGGAACCTAGGTGAGTCCGACGAGATCTTAGAAAGAATTATAAAGGCATGGTTAGATGCCACAACCTCGCGTTTTAAAGTTTCCAAGGACAGATGGCACACCTTTTTTGCTTTGGTGGCAATATCACCTACCCCATTGACACTTACTGAAGCGTCAAAACAAGCACACTTTAAGCGAGATGCACATGCTTCAGTTATGAAAGAAGCATGGGACGCGCTATCCAGGATGGCCCTAACTACAATATAACCACCATTCGGAGACGACAAGACTGCTAGACAGGTGGCTAACAGAACCCCTGCAGGATGGGGCAGAGACACGGTCAGAGTAGTGCTAGACAGATCAACAAGCGATGACCCCGAAGCCTTGAGTTCAGCTGTGTCAGAAATCTGTGAACGAGACGGAGACGGACGGGCACTTTTGAAATGAAGTAAAGTGTGGTGGTATTTAGAGCCACACGTTTTGCACCTATTTTTGCACCAGCCCGAATGTTTATGTTGGAGGCACGAAAGACAACATTTTTTATTTTTCAGACTTTGAAAACGAGCCCTAGGGTCCTTACTTAGCCACGCCGGACACTTGAGAAGCACATGGGTCCGGGAATCGCAATGAAGGCAACGTGAACTAGATGCATCCCGTTGCGTAACCTCCGCAGATAACGTAGACACAGCAAGAGGAGTAGCCTTAGAAAAAGAAACCTTCTGGGTTTTCTGGTGGCTAGTGCTAGGAAGAGCAGGTAAAGCCGATTCCAAAGATGCCTGTTCTTTCTGTTCCGCCATAGCGGTTAAAAATTTCATAATTTCTGTTAGGGCAGGGAGATTCTCTTTGTCCGTAACAGACGCCTCAAAGCGTTCACGCAATGATAGATCCAGCCTAGACAATACAAAAGACGCATATATTGCTTGATATATATCAGCAATGTTTAGAGCTGACAACGCTGAAAAGTTAGCATTGAAGCTGTCCACCAATTTTCTAATAGACGCAGCTGATCGCATAGAAGCGGCTGGTAACTGAAGCAGATTGGTACAATAAACCCGAGCGGCCAAACGAGGATTGTGATAACGACTTTTAAGAGTTGTCAGTGCAAGTGAATAACTATCATCAACTATGGGAAGCGCGGCAACCTTCTCATAAGCCTCACCCTTAAGATGAGTCAGTAAATATAACAATTTTTGCTTTGGGGTGAGGGCAGGACTTTCGTCCACCAATGTGGTGAACTTTGACCAAAACTCGGACCAACATTTAGCCTGGCCATCAAAACAAGGTAAAGAAAGCTTCGGCAACTCATGAACAAGAACACCTGGGTGCCCGCCACTTGCCGATGAAAATCGACCGGAACCAACCGGTATCTCTGGTTTTGTTAGTTTGGACGCTAAAATGCTACCCCGGACATAAATATCCTTAATTTGAGCTACCACCGCAAAAATGTGGTCCTCGTCCAATCCCTGGGGCAATGACTCGGCCGATAGGTAAGGATCGACCTTACCTAGAAGGTCCTGATATTCTTCGGACAACCTGGAGGCCAAAATACCGGCTTCATGTTGATCCACGGCTCTCAATTGCGGCAACCCTTCCAACTTATTTATTAAATGCTGCAACGCAAGGATTCCCACCGAAGTGGTCCGGTCAAAAGCTGCCAACGACAATTTAGCAGGCATATTGAATTAAAAAATATCGCGCAACCGACAACCACCTTTAATAAGAGAATTAGGAACTGAACAATAATCACGACCCGACTTAGCCTAACAGTGCTCGAGATAACCAGGCGTCTGACGCAACTACTTTGCATACACAATACCGAGCAAGATAAATACAAAAGTAAATTAGTGCAAGGCAAAATACAACTTACACAATCCAACAGGCAAATAATACCAAACACAATAAATTAAACACGCAACAAATTGATTTACACAGCGCAAAAGCACGACAACAAAAACACAAGTTACACAAGATTACAGCACATACGGTGCAAAATAATGGTACACAAAAGTGCACCCAAAAACAAACATGTATAATACCAATTAGAATAAATACACACAAAACACAGCAAAGTACAATGTACAACAATTCACCAGTTACCGAACCAAACACAAATAACTGGGCCACCTTAAATGCCAAAATTGATGGTCAACGCGTCGTGTATGGACAGGATATCGCATATGCAAAATATAAACCGCACCTAAAGGTAATAGTCATGCCAAGAAAATTAAATTAAATACAAAGGCAGGCTAATCCGACCCCGGATAACCTAAAACCAACCCGTTCCCTTTACGCCTGACAGTCGCAAACACGTAGCGCAATTTCACGTGGACCGCAAACCGTAACAGGACGGAAACAAACTTCACCAGACTTGACCCAGTAATTAAACGACTACCCCAAAAAACAAGGTGCAAAATTTTTACACAAAATTTGCCCACCTGGTCATGCACACACGACGTTCACTGCTGACACTAAGCAACAGCATTGAAACGCAAACTCGTAGTTCACATGCGTACGTATTATACCAACGTGCTTCCGTGCGATAGCATCCAAATGACGAACATTCATGAAATTGGAAAAATTAACGGCATGCAAAACAACCACGAGCAGGCACAAAAAACGAAACGGCACGGCACGTTGGTAATTAAAATAAAAATCACGCAGCCAAAACTGACTTATAACCCAATTACTGAATCTCGAAACACCAGCAGCAACATGCACAAAATTACGAAACACGTGCTCCCAGTCGTGACGGCAAGCAATTTAATTGAAAAGCTAGCAACCTCATGAACTTTCTGGTAGTAAATAGATGTAAGATAATAGTTTAAAAAATTGAAAGTAACGGCTTTCTTACTTGATAATTTAATAGCCTCTGGTGAGCTCGAAAGCAGCAGCATGCAGAATTGCTAATCAGACATAAATAATATAAAAATGACTTACCGTATCTCACGACTGGGTTGATCCTGACACTCAAGGCAGGATAGACTGGTTGGGAAAAGGATGGGTGAAATGCACGGATTTCTACCTGCCGAGGAGGGCCCGACTCGTGGACGTTGACACTGAGATGGCTGGCGTACGACAAAAGCTAAAAGTTCACGTGCATGTATGAGCTCTACAAAAGCCATAGTGCCAACTTCGGAAAATGAAAAGAATGACCGGTTCGATCCGAAATATCGAACACATATAATGGACGTATTTTATTACTACGGGATTATTTTTAAACCTCGCGTATTGTGATTAAGGCAGAACACGTATATCTTTACGGACTGTAATGTTACCATAATGTAACCGTATACACGGTATACATAAACATTATAAATGTAGTACGGAGCCACAGAATAGATAGCGACAACCACAAATAGATTTCGGCGTCAAAAAATGCACGTGTAAAATTTATTGTTCAAAGCGAAAAGCGAGTTATGCCACAAAAAATGAGACGCGTATAGTAATCTGCACGGGGTGGCCCTTGGGCTACCTGCCTTACTCTTGGAGTTGGGCTTTTTTGTGATTTACACAAAAAGTGAGTATTATTTTAAAGAAATATATTGGTTTTCCTGAGTCTTTTCAGTTTATCTGTTGACGTAACAACACCAACTTGTGCTGCTACAGACGCAGGTTTAAACTATAATATCGCTAAAGTAACACGCTGTCTATTACTTTACATGCGATATTCACTACATATCGACATTGACTATCGTGACTATAATATTGCTAAAGTAACACGCTTTCTATTACTTTACATGCGATATTCACTACATATCGACATTAACTATCGTGACTATAATATTGCTAAAGTAACACGCTTTCTATTACTTTACATGCGATATTCACTACATATCGACATTAACTATCGTGACTATAATATTGCTAAAGTAACACGCTTTCTATTACTTTACATGCGATATTCACTACATATCGACATTGACTATCGTGACTATAATATTGCTAAAGTAACACGCTTTCTATTACTTTACATGCGATATTCACTACATATCGACATTAACTATCGTGACTATAATATTGCTAAAGTAACACGCTTTCTATTACTTTACATGCGATATTCACTACATATCGACATTAACTATCGTGACTATAATATTGCTAAAGTAACACGCTTTCTATTACTTTACATGCGATATTCACTACATATCGACATTGACTATCGTGCAATCAAATATCGAAAATCAGTGCACCTACGGTTATTGGGAAAGTACCAAGATTTTTTTATAGCGTCAGTATATTTTAAAAATATTATTATTGCGTTTTATGCTTACGAAACCCTTTACTTTTCTCCAAAACTGAAAAGGTATTAAATTATTAAGGAAAGAACTAACGAATATTTTTGCGTTCCAAACATGGGTACACAAAATTAGATATGAAAAGAAACAATCAGGTAAGAGAGAAACTGAAAGTTGAAGAAGTAAATGGAACCATCAATAAGTACAGAGAAAGCTGGAAAAAACACAGCAGAACGGGCAGTGACAGATTCCCCAAAGTAGCGTTAATGTGTCAGCCGAAAGGGAAGAGAAGCCTGGGAAGACCCAAGAAGTGATGGTCCGACCAGTTTGGAACCGGAACAGACTAAACAGTGAAGAAGAAGAAGAAGAAGAAGAAGAAGAAGAAGAAGAAGAAGAAGAAGAAGGAGAAGAAGAAGAAGAAGAAGAAGAAGAAGAAGAAGAAGAAGAAGAAGAAGAAGAAGAAGAAGAAGAAGAAGAAGAACTAAGGAATAATTATTAAGGAAGAGCTAATAGTTAAAATGAAAGAACATATCTTTAATAAGTAATAATGTTGGTAGGAATACGAGTCCAATTTTTTCTACAGTACATGATTCTTTCATAACAATTACAAGGAAGTACTGTTTGTAATACAGCCAATTTGTGTCGTTGAAGACGATTAAATATTTCATATGTTATGAATATTCAATATAATCCCATGATGTCAATACAAGGCACTAATACGCGAGTGACGTAAATGTACCAAGTAATTAACCGCCTTGCAGCACTGTTTGTATAATTAACACACAACATTTTCTCTTGAATTTCCTACCATTATAGGCCTACACTTTGTCAATCCTAATGAAGCAGCTCGCACACCACTTCCTCCGACCTCACCTCTCATTCTTGCTTCTCACTCCCTCTACTCTCAATCTCTCGCCGTATTTACACAAAAGCTTGGGCAAATCAATTGTTAGCGCATCATCATTAGGTCGTCTCGGTTTGACACAATCCAAACCGACGGTACAGTCTAACTTTCCCAACTACGAGCCACGATCTTTTTAAGACCAACCGCTCATAATCGTTTAAGGAGGATTTAGCTGAACACAGACAATTTATATATACAACTTTTTTTTTATCCTTTTAGAAAGGCAGTTATTTATTTTAAATTGATCACAATGAACATGCCATTGGATATTACACTACAAAAGTCAATAGTGTATCTAAATAATTGGTCTTGGGGGGGGGGGGGGGGTCCGATCGAGTCGGGTTCATAAAAAAACAAAAAAAAAAACAATTTAAGTCTAATTAATATTACTATATCTAAAGTGGCTAAAAAACAAGTAATAGCATACCGAAATCAATCCCATTAAAGTAATAACACAATAAAAATAAGCGCTATTGAAATATTGTTTATAAGATTAGGCCTACTTAATTGATTTTCCTATTTTCATATTTCAAAGGTACACGCAAACGCTGTGTAATAAATTTATTTATAGACCTATATTTAAAAATCGGTATGGAGAACCATACATGACTTCCATGTCCTAAAATTTATATTTAAAATCATTTAAATATTAATTAAATAAATTAATTTAAACTATAACAGTTTTGGCTTATAATACACGACATATATATTTTCTTTTTTTGTATCGGCCATCTAAGGACCACATGGCAATTTCAATTCTTTATTATTTGTTCTTTTCTTTTTCTTCAATATTCTTTTATCTTTTCACTGTGTCTCTTCTTCCTGTCTTCAGTCCACTTTGAACCTGCGTTGTTATCTCTCCTACCCTGGACTCCTTCCATTTTTAACACTTTTGCCCGAAAAACTTTTCTTTCAGTTGCTTCTTATGCGTGTATATTACTTTTTTCTAAATCCTATTGGACTTCTTTAATTCAACTTGATGTTGACTTCTTCCCCCACAGATATCTGAAGATCTGCTTTTTATTTTAACCTATTGTCATCCATTCTATATAAATGTCAAAAAAATAATAGTCTTCTTTTTCTCATTGTTTCTGTTATATTTTCTATACTTTTATATATTTCATCATTACTTCATAATTCCCAACCTTCTGAAGTTTTTCGTTGGCCTAATATTTTCCTAATACGAGTAATTCGTCTTTCCAATATTTCTAGTTTGTCTACACTATAATTCAATGCTAGACATTTACTACACGTATTTATTATTTACAAACATAACCGTTACTAAATCGCTTAGCTGGATTAAAGACGAGTCGGTGACACGGCCGGTGACCTGAGACCTCTGTACACGCTTATAAAAAAGTAGATGCAAGGTGATTAACTACACTGTACATAATTTAAATTTTTTCCATTTTTTGTTTTAATTCAACATTTCTTTTGTTTATTTTACACGTCAACTTTTGTAATCAAATATCAAGATCATTTAGTTTTGTAATTCTGTATAGCTTACTCGTTATGTTTCGCCTAATCAAATATCGGTATGGAGTAATATATACATGACTTCCATGTTATAAGATTTATATTTAAAATCATTTTCGAAATGAAAAATTTCCATAGAAACTACTTCTTTCTTCAGCCTGAACCACAGTACTGTGGTCACTAACGTATACCACCTCACGTTATCGCACTCGATTTTCACTGATGACGGCAGTCGATGGCACTGCCGAAACCTCTGGTTTTGCGGAAAACATTGGACTACGGCCAAACAGCCCGGGAAGGAATTTTATCAACAAACTACTTCTTTGTTGCCGATAACGTAGTACACATATAAAAATTATCCCCTCACCTTTCAACTATAATTTTAATTATAGAAAATTACTCCCACCCCGTTCAACTACCCTCTTCATTTATAGATATTTCATCTACGTTTCTACAGTGGATTATTATGATCTTCTTATCGGGATACTTTATTTATCAAAATTAAGTGCTTTACTCTTGTTAAAACATAATACGTTGCAGGTAAACTACCCCTTTCCCCGTAACCGATCTTCACCAAGATCAACAGACCTTGAGTCCTCTATAACTCAGCCACACACGTAAAAAATTATTTGATTCTGTTTGAATGTGCGGAAGTTATCGTTCGTCATAGAAAAAAATCGGTATGGAGAACCATACATGACTTCCATGTTCTAAAATTTATATTTAAAATAAAATAAATTTATTAATTAAATAAGTGGATGCTTGACTTCTGAAGAAATTACGTATCAGCTAAAATGGTACCACCATGTCAAGTGGATTAAGACTATCCTCAACCTTCGTGAGGAAGGATTGTACTTTTGGGTAAAATGTCTGTAGGTCGAACGAAGAGCTAGCTAAAGGTAGCTGCGATCTGATTCCTGTAATGAAATGGACTCTCGCTGCGAAAGGCCGAGGGATGTCTATAGTGTTATCAAAGTCTTTCCTGTCAATACTATACTAGTCATTTTTTTTTTTTAATCGAGTCTTGATTTCTTTCTTTCCATTTGTCTTCTGATTTCCTGAACGACTATTCTGTTCACCCGTATAATTATAAATTTCTCAGCAAAATATTTCTTCCTTAATACGTTTGTGTCTGCTGTTTAACACCCACCATTCTGATCCATGTCATAACGCTATATTCCACACAGGCTAGTAAATAACTAGCCATCAGGGAGGTCAAAATATTTTCAAGGAGGGGCAAATAATTTTCTAAAAGAGAAAAATATTTTTATATTTTTCATACACACACATGCACATATTAGTTTATAATTCTCATATCATAATAGAAATAAGTACAGATTATATTAATTGCTTTAATACAACAACACTGCCCAGCGATCCACAGGAAGCAAATCGATCTCCATCTTTT
The DNA here is from genome assembly GCA_034769895.1 of Magicicada septendecula. Lineage (NCBI taxonomy): Eukaryota > Metazoa > Arthropoda > Insecta > Hemiptera > Cicadidae > Magicicada > Magicicada septendecula. The sequence continues at coordinate 306,572,762 of CM068375.1, forward strand.
CGGCTTGCACGCGTTGTGTTGGTGTGGGTTTCGGCACTTTCCATTTAAAAAGCGTGCAAACATAAGAAAATAAACATGAGTGAGGCCAGAAATAACGCGAATTTTGTGTGTGTGTGTGTGTGTGTGTGTGTCCTGCCGGCCTCTTTATTGCCATAATCACAATAATAAAACTTTGGAAAAGTAAATATTACATAATTGAGATATGCTTGCCTGCCAGAAACGATATTGTTGAGAATATATGGAAAACTCTACATTCATTTTTAAGTAAGTGTACCTATTCATTGTAGAAGTGAAAGTTTGTATTGTGCGGTGGGAGGTCGAGCTGCCTGGGCGAGGCCTCAACCCGCACACATGCGCGTTTACTGTGAGAGTCTAGAAAAGTAATGTTCTCGAAGTTTTAAATAAAAGTAAAGATCTGGAAGCTTGTTTCTATATAAATAGAGATGCACTCGACAAGTACAGTTCAGTTTTAAATGAGCTCTTGTAATGTGTATTTCGTGTGTCCGTTTTATGTATACTTGCTACTAAACTGTTCCTTCAATAAAGCGTGTTTGCTCCTGTACTTAAATTATTCATTATTTTTACCCATACCTTAACACATATATTTTCACTCATACGTGATTTAAATTAAAATGAAAAATATGGAATTTTGTTAAAGTGAAATGAAATGTTTCCATAGAAACTACTTCTTTGTTCTCAATAACGTAGTACACATATAAAACTTACTACCCCTTTCCCTTAACCGATCTTCACCAAAAACAATAGACCTTGAGTCCTCTACAATTCAGGGCTGTATGCAAAAAATTATTTGATTCTGTTTGAATTTGCGGCTGTTATCGTTTGCCATAGAAAAAATTCCACACACGCACACGCACGCACACGCGCACACACACACACACACACACACACATTTCGAAAAATGACTTTTCTTCATGTTTTGAGGGTAGTACAATCAGAATCAGCCGTTATCTCGAACACGATTTTTTCGCTATGACCATACTTCTATTTCCTTATGGAACATGGAAGTAAAATATCGGTATGGAGAACCATTCATGACTTCCATGTTCTAAGATTTATATTTAAAATCATCTTCGAAATGAAATATTTCTATAGAAACTACTTCTTTCTACTTACTGCTTCAGCCTTAACCACAGTACTGTGGTCACTAACGTATACCATCTCACGTTATCGCAATCGATTTTCACTGATGATGGAAGTCGATGGCACTGCCGAGACGTCTGGTTTTGCAGAAAATATTGGATTACAACCAAACAGCCCGGGAAGGAATTTTAACAACAAACTACTTCTTTGTTGCCGATAACGTAGTACACATAAAAAATCATCCGCTCCCCCTACAACTATAATTTTCATTTATAGAAAATTACCCTCACCCCGTTCAACTAGCCTCTTCATTTATAGATATTTCATCTACATTTCTACAGTGGATTAATAAGATCCTCTTATCAGGGTACTTAACTTATCAAAATTAAGTACTTTACTCTTGTTACAACAAAAAATGTTTCAAGTAAACTACCATTTCCCCGTAACCGATCTTCACCAAAATCAATAGGCCTTGAGTCCCCTACAACTCAGGCACATATGTAAAAAATTATTTGATTCTGTTTGAATTTACGGCAGTTATCCTTCGTCATGAAAAAAATTCTCTTGTTACAACATAAAATGTTGCAGGTAAACTACCCCTTTCCCTTAACCGATCTTCACCAAAATCAACAGGCCTTGAGATCTCTACAATTTAGGGACGTGTGCAAAAACATATTTGATTATGTTTGAATTTACGGCAGTTATCGTTCGTCATAGAAAAAATTACGCTTGTTATCACATAAAATGGTTCAGGTAAACTACCCCTTTCTCTTAACTGATCTTCACCAAAATCAACAGGCCTTGAGTACTGTACAATTCAGTGATGCATGCAAAACATTATTTGATTCCGTTTGAATGTGAGACAGTTATCGTTCGTCATAGAAACAATTACTCTTGTTAAAACATAAAACGTGGCTGGTAAACTACCATTTTCCCTTAACCGATCTTCACCAAAATCAATAGGCCTTTATTCCTTTACAATTCAGGAACGTACACAAAAAAATTTTTGATTCTGTTTGAATGTGCGGCAGTTATCGTTCGTCATAGAAAAAATTACCGTTGTTAAAACATAAAATGTTGCCGGTAAACGACCCCTTACCTTTAACCGATCTTCACCAAAATGAACAGAACTTGAGTAGGCCTACTTAACAATTCAGGAACGTATGCAACAAAATATTTGATTCTGTTTGAATGTGCGGCAGGTATCATTCGTCATAAGAAAAATTACCCTAGTTAAAAACATAAAATGTTGTAGGTAAACTACCCCTTTCTCTTAACCGATCTTCACCAAAATCAAAAGACCTTGAGTCCTCTATAATTCAGTACGGTATGAAAAACATTATTTGATTCTGTTTGAATTCACGGCAGTTACCGTTCGTCATAGAAAAAATTACCCTTGTTAAATAAGATGTTGCAGGTAAACTACCCCTTTCCCTTAACCGATCTTCACCAAAAACAACAGGTCTTGAGTACTCTACAATTCAGGGCCGTATGCAAAAAATTATTTGATTCTGTTTGAATTTGCGGCTCTTGTTGTTTGCCATAAAAAAATATCTGTATGGAGAACCATACATGACTTCCATGTTCTAAGATTTATATTTCAAATCATTTTCGAAATGAAATGTTTCCATAGAAACTACTTCTATCCACTTATTGCTTCAGCCTTACCCAAGGTACTGTGGTCACTAACGTATACCACCACACGTTATCGCACTCGATTTTCACTGATGATGGCAGTCAACGGCACTGCCGAAACGTCTGGTTTTGCAGCAAACATAGGACTACGGCCAAACAGCCCGGGAAGGAATTTTAACAACAAACTACTACTTTGTTGCCGATAACGTAGTACACATATAACAATTAACCCCTCTACAATGCAGGGATGCATGCAAAAAAATATTTGATTCTGATTCAATTTGCGGCAGTTATCGTTCGTCATGTAAACATTTCTCTTGTTACAACATAACATGTTTCTGGTAAACTACCCCTTTCCCTTTACCGATCTTCACCAAAATCAACAGGCCTTGAGCGCTCTAGAATTTAGGAAGGTATGCAAAAAAATATTTGATTTTCTTTGAATGTACTGCAGTTATCGTTCGTCATAGAAAAAATAACCCTTGTTAAAACATAAAACGTTGCTAGTAAACTACCCCTTTCTCTAAACCGATCTTCACCAAAATCAATAGACCTTCAGTCCTCTACAATTCAGGGCTCTATGCAAAACCTTATTTGATTCTGTTTGAATTTGCGGCTGTTATCGTTTGCCAAAAAAAATATTACCCTTGATAAAAAAACGTTGCTGGTAAACTACCCCTTTCCCTTAACCGATCTTCACCAAAAACAATAGGTCTTGAGTACTCTACAATTCAGGGCTGTATGCACAAAATTATTTGATTCTGTTTGAATTTGCGGCTCTTATCGTTTGCCATAATAAATACCCTTTTAAAATATAAACCGTTGCAGGTAAAGTACCCCTTTCCCTTAACCGATCTTCAACAAATTCAACAGACCTTGAGCTCTGTATAACTCAAAAAGGTATGCACAAGAGTAGTTGATTCTGTTTGAATTTACGGCAGTTATCGTTCGTCATAGAAAACATTACCCTTGTTAAAACATAAAAGGTTGCAGGTATACTACCCCATTCCCTTAACCGATCTTTAACAAAATCAACACACCTTGAGTTCGGTATAATTAAAAAAAGTATGAAAAAGACTAGTTGATTCTGTTTGACTTAGCGGCTGTTATCGTTTGCCATAGGAAAAAATTACCCTTGATAAAAAACAAATGTTGCCGGTAAACTACCCCTTTCCCTTAACCGATCTTCACCAAAATCAATAGGTGTTGAGTACTCTACACATCAGGGCTGTATACAAAAAATTATTTGATTCTGTTTGAATTTGCGGCTCTTATCGTTTGACATAGAAAATACCGTTTTAAAACATAAAACGTTGCAGGTAAACCGTTTATCGTTGCAGGTAAACTACCCCTTTCCTTTAACCGATCGTCACCAAAAACAACAGGTCATGAGAACTCTACAATTCAGCGCTGTATGCAAAAAATTATTTGTTCTGTTTACATTTGCGGCTTTTATCGTTTGCCATAGAAAATACCCTTGTTAAAATATAAAATGTTGCAGGTAAACTACCCCTTTCCCTTAACCGATCTTCACCAAAACCAATAGGTCTTGAGACCTCTGTAATTTAGGACTGTATGCAAAAGAGTAGTTGATTCTCTTTGAATTTGCGACTGTTATCGTTTGCCACAGAAAAAAATTACCCGTGATTTAAAAAAAACGTTGCAGGTAAACTACCCCTTTCCCTTAACCGATCTTCACCAAATCAATAGGTCTTGAGTACTCTACAAGTCAGGACTGTATGCAAAAAACTATTTGATTTTGTTTGAATTTGCAACTCTTATCGTTTGCAATAACAAATACACTTTTAAAACATAACACGTTGCAGGTAAACTACCACTTTCCTATAACCGATCTTCACCAAAAACAATAGGTCTTGAGAACTCTATAATTCAGGGCTGTATGCAAAAGAGTAGTTGATTCTGTTTGAATTTGCGGTTGTTATCGTTTGCCATAGAAAAAAATTACCCTTGATTAAAAAAAACCCGTTGCAGGTAAACTACCCCTTTCCCTTAACCGATCTTCACCAAAAACTTGAGTACTCAAGAGTAGGTCTTGAGTACTCTACAAATCAGGGCTGTATGCAAAAAATTATTTGATTCTTTGAATTTGCGGCTGTTATCGTTTGCCATTGAAAAATATCGGTATGGAGAACCATACATGACTTCCATATTCTAAGATTTATATTTAAAATCATTTTCGAAATGAAATATTACCATAGAAACTACTTCTTTCTACTTACTGCTTCAGCCTTAACCACAGTACTGCGGTCACTAACGTATACCACCTCACGTTATCGCACTCGATTTTCACTGATGATGGAAGTCGATGGCATTGCCGAAACGTCTGGTTTTGTAGAAAACATTGGACTACGGCCAAACATCCCGGGAAGGAATTTTAACAAAAACTACTTCTTTGTTGCCGATAACGTTGTACACATATATATATATAAAATATGCATAAAATTAATGGCTTGTATAAGTTAATGATTGATCTCCATTAAGTAGTGCTCAAGTTTCCAAAGTTTTAATATTATGATGTCCGTAATTAAAACATCAGAGCAGGTTTAGTGTGTATGAGGGTACACCGTGGACAAAAAGTTTCAACATTTCCTATTGAGCGTTGCTTAGAGTAAAGCTGCGAATCTACAGTGTATGTTTCACAGAACAAACACGCGGAAAAGAAGGAGCGCTCCGAAGTCACTCATGGACCCTCAGCATCTTGCAGAGGGTTCATTCCCTAAAGACGAAAAGTCTGTCTATGAATCGTTCCTCTGTAAACACGTGCAGTAACACTGCCCAGCGATCCACAGGAAGCAAATCGCTATCCACGCTGGAGACTTTTTCGGCTTGCACGCGTTATGTTGGTATGGGTTTCGGCACTTACCATTTAAAAAGCGTGCAAATGTAAGAAAATAAACATGAGTGAGGCCAGAAATAACGCGAATTGTGTGTGTGTGTGTGTGTGTGTGTGTGTGTGTGTGTGTGTGTGTGTGTGTGTGTGTGTGTGTGTGTGTGTGTGTGTGTGTGTGTGTGTGTGTGTGTGTGTGTGTGTGTGTGTGTGTGTGTGTGTGTGTGTGTGTGTGTGTGTGTGTGTTCCCTGCCTTTTTATTGCGGTAGTCATAATAATAAAATGGAAACGTAAACATTACATAACTGAGATATGCTTGCCTGCCACGAACGATATTGATGTTTGTAACAAAATTTTCTGTTTGTACATTTTCGGTGTAAATTAATCCATTATACTATTAACTCATACATGATTTACATTAAAATGAAAAATTATAATTTTATTGCCTGGCAACAAAATTATTTTATTTTTAACAATTACCATTGTTTGAAAAATTTTAAATGAATTTTCAAGTACTTTACTGTTGTTAAAACGTAAAAGGTAGCAGGTAAACTACCCCTTCCCCTTAACCGATCTTCACCAAAATCGAAAGTCCTTGAGACCTCTACAATTCAGGGACGTATGCAAAAAATTATTTGATTCTGTTTGAATATGCGGCAGTTACCGTTCGTCATAGAAAAAATTACCCTTGTTAAAACATAAAATGTTGCAGGTAAACTACCCTATTCCCTTAACCGATCTTCACCAAAACCAAAAGGTCATGAGAACTCTACAATTCAGGGCTGTATGCGAAACATTATTTTATTCTGTTTGAAATTGCGGCTGTTATCGTTTGCCAAAAAAAAAATTTATCCTTGATAAAAAAAAACCGTTGCAGGTAAACTACCCCCTTTCCTCAACCGATCTTCACCAAAAACAATAGGTCGTGAGTACTCTACAAATCAGTGCTGTACGCAAAAAATTATTTTGATTCTGTTTCAATTTGCGGCAGTTATCGTTTGCCAAAAAAAAAATCTACACACAGACAGACAGACAAACACACACACATAGACACTTTTCGAAAAACGACTTTTTTTTCATGTTTTGAGTGTAGTACAATCAGAATCTGCAATAATCTCGAACACGATTTTTTTTGCCATCACCATACTTCCATTCCTTAAGGAATATGGAAGTAAAAGGGATTTTTCGAAAAGTGTGTGTGTGTGTGTGTCTGTGTGTAGATTTTTACTTCCATGTTCCTTAAGGAAATGGAAGTATGGTGATGGCAAAAAAATCGTGTTCGAGATTATTGCAGATTCTGATTGTACTACACTCAAAACATGAAAAAAGTCATTTTTCGAAAAGTGTGTGTGTGTGTGTGTGTCTGTCTGTCTATAGATTTTTTTTCTATGGCAAACGATAACAGCCGCAAATTCAAACAGAATCAAATAATTTTTTGCATACAGCCCTGATTTGTAGAGTACTCAAGACCTACTCTTGAGTACTCAAGTTTTTCTATGGCAAACGATAACAGCCGCAAATTCAAACAGAATCAACTACTCTTTTGCATACAGCCCTGAATTATAGAGTTCTCAAGACCTATTGATTTTGGTGAAGATCGGTTAAGGGAAAGGGGTACTTTACCTGCAACATTTTATATTTTAACAAGGGTATTTTCTATGGCAAACGATAAAAGCCGCAAATGTAAACAGAATCAAATAATTTTTTGCATACCGCCCTAAATTGTAGAGATCTCAAGACCTACGGTTTTTGGTGAAGATCGGTTAAGGGAAAGGGGTAGTTTACCAGCAACGTTTTATGTTTTAACAAGGGTATTTTCTATGGCAAACGATAACAGCAGCAAATTCAAACAGAATCAAATAATTTTTTGCATGCAGCCCTGATTTTTTTTCATGTTTTGAGGGTAGTACAATCAGAATCTGCCGTTACCTCGAACACGATTCGCCATGACCATACTTCCATTTCCTTATGGAACATGGAAGTAAAATTATACCTATAATTTTCATTTATAGAAAATTACCCCTTCCCTTCAATTACCCTTTTCATTTATAGATATTTCATCTACCTTTCTACAGTGGATTATTATGACATTCTTTTCAGGATACTTTATCAAATTTAAGTACTATACTCTTGTTAAAACATAAAACGTTGCAGGTAAACTACCCCTTGCCGTTAACCGATCTTCACCAAAATCAATAAGCCTTGAGTCCTATATAACTCAGGCACATATGCAAAATATTATTTGATTCTGTTTTAATTTGCAGCAGTTATCGTTCGCCATAGAAAAAATTACTCTTGTTAAAACATAAAACGGTGCAGGTAAACTACCCCTTCCTCTTAACCGATCTTCACCAAAATCAATACGCCTTGAGTCATCTACAACTCGGGTACATGTCCAAAAAATTATTTGATTCTGTTTGAATTTGCGGCAGTTATCGTTCGCCATATAAAAAAATCACACACACGCGTGCGCGTTTCAGAAAATGACGTTTCTTCATGTTTTGAGGGTAGTACAATCAGAATCAGCCCTTATCTCGAACACGATTTTTTTCGCCACCATCATACTTCCATTTCCTTATGGAACATGGAAGTAAAAATAGTAATCACGTTAACGCGAAGAGCTAATGTCACAAATAAACCTTCTAGTTTTACACTATATAGAAAAGAAGAAAAGAAAGAATATAAGGCTGTCGTCAAATTTATCGTTAAATTTTAAGAATTTACGTTTTACAAGTAACAAACACTGTTACGCACAGGCCCCCCCCCCCAAGAAAGACATAACGTATCTATTTTGCATAAATAAAGCTGTTTTTGTCTGGCACACTTCAGTTCCATTAAAGATCTGATAGGTAAATAAGGTGTACTATACATGTTTGCAGTCTCTTTCACTCTCTCCATAGAAGATTCTAATCAATCATATAAGAATTCCCTTTCAAACGCACATTTTCAGAAACGAATTTATTTAAAAAAAAAAACCTATGATAAAAAAAAAGATCGCGAGATGGATTCTGTAATTTAATGTCGAATCTTTTGTTTATACACGAGGCCGTGGCTCAATATACCTGTCAGTAGGTTCGATTCACTGTGTCGATACACGCGTCATAGCGTGTACAAAATCTTTTTTTTTTCTGTACAGAAAGAACGTTAAGTTATTATTGTTTCGTTTCAGTCGCCTAAATTATGTGTCGGCTGTGCGAAGGACCGACCGACTGCTGCTGCAAATATTAATTATTGTTCTTGTTTAAACGTATTACCCAGTCTCCTGCAGGCGGGCGGGCGGCTGGTGCGCGCGCACCGTGCGTACGAGCGTGATTGTTTTCTCGCACTCACACAGCACCGCGTATACTTTTATTTCCTTTTTTCTCGACCTCCTCTCCGCTCTCAATCCTGTTGTGCTGGTGCCCTTGCTAGCGCGCGCGCGCACACACACACACACACACACACACACACAACACTGTTACTGCTGCAGAGTTCCCATCATTTTACCACCACCCACACCCACCTCTGTGACTTCCCCGTGATAGCAGCAGACATGAATAAAGGACTGTCGCTCTTCAATGATTTACGAGACGAGTAAAGGGGTTTATACTCCCCCACCCCACCGCCTACAACCCTCTTTCCTCATCGAAGCTTTGTATAACAAAGTTTGTGTGGCGGATTTTTTAACAAATAACTTTTTAGGGCGGGCGAGTGTACGTTGCCTGTGTGTGTGTGTGTGTGTGTGTGCGCGCGCGCGCGCGCGTGGTGACGCGTACGTGCGTCTGTAATCTACTTACATATTTTAGTAGTAAAAACGTGCAAAAAAATATCGCAGGCAATAAATTTTTCTGCGTTTCATTGTGTTATGTATTACACAACGGTCTGCATTACCACGTGTGTTGAGCGAGTGAGCGTCGAGTATTGGTAATAGTTTCATCAGCCCCGGTTATTCGTTTTTGTGCCGAACACGAAAAAGGATTATTAAACGGGTAATTTAGTGGCACACTTATTAAGCCGGCAATCAGTCAGACCGCGCGCGCGCGCACATACGCAAACGTTGGCCAAAATTATTTTCAACTTCACGGGTCATCACAATTAAGATTATCTATAAACGTAATTATGCCTCACATTTAACTAAAAACAAATAATATTTACTGAATTCTTCTTGTTCAAGTAAAGGCCACGGTTTGTTGTAAACGCTAACTCATATGAATCCACCATCTTATGTACAGCGTCCAAATATTTCCACCTCGGCCGATCCCTCCTTATCATCTCCAACAGCTTTCCTTCAAAAAGTATTAAAAACAAATCCATTATGTCTGAACACATGTCCAGGAAATGTTATATTTCTCTTTTCCATTTGTACAATGAGTTTACATTTTCTCTTTTGCTTTTTACTTCCATGTTCCTTAAGGAAATGGAAGTATGGTGATGGCAAAAAAAATCTGTTCGAGATTATTGGAGATTCTGATTGTACTACACTCAAAACATGAAAAAAAGTCAATTTCGAAATGTGTGTGTGTGTGTGTGTGTGTGTGTGTGTGTGTGTGTGTGTGGATTTTTTTTCTATGGCAAACGATAACAGCCGCAAATTCAAACAGAATCAAATAATTTTTTGCATACAGCCCTGAATTGTACAGTACTCAAGACCTATTGTTTTCGGAGAAGATCGGTTAAGGGAAAGGGGTAGTTTACTTGCAGCGTTTTTTTATCAAGGATAATTTTTTTTGGCAAACGATAGCAGCCGCAAATTCAAACAGAATCAAATAATGTTTTGCATACAGCCCTGAATTGTAGAGTTCTCATGACCTTTTGGTTTTGGTGAAGATCGGTTAAGGGAATAGGGTAGTTTACCTGCAACATTTTATGTTTTAACAAGGGTAATTTTTTCTATGACGAACGGTAACTGCCGCATATTCAAACAGAATCAAATAATTTTTTGCATACGTCCCTGAATTGTAGTGATCTCAAGGACTTTTGATTTTGGTGAAGATCGGTTAAGGGGAAGGGGTAGTTTACCTGCTACCTTTTACGTTTTAACAACAGTAAAGTACTTGAAAATTCATTTAAACTTTTTCAAACAATGGTAATTGTTAAAAATAAAATAATTTTGTTGCCAGGCAATAAAATTATAATTTTTTCATTTTAATGTAAATCATTTATGAGAGAAAATATATCGTTCGTGGCAGGCAAGCATATCTCAATTATGTAATGTTTACGTTTCCATTTTATTATTATGATTACTGCAATAAAAAGGCAGGGAACACACACACACACAAATTCGCGTTATTTCTGGCCTCACTCATGTTTATTTTCTTACATTTGCACGCTTTTTAAATGGAAAGTGCCGAAACCCACACCAACATAACGCGTGCAAGCCGAAAAATTGTCCAGCGTGGATAGCGATTTGCTTCCTGTGGATCGCTGGGCAGTGCAACTGCACGTGTTTACAGAGGAACGATTCATAGACAGAATTTTCGTCTTTAGGCGAATGAACCCTCTGCAAGATGCTGAGGGTCCATGAGTGACTTCGGAGCGCTCCTTCTTTTCCGTGTGTTTGTTCTGTGAAACATACACTGTAGATTCGCAGCTTTACTCTAAGCAACGCTCAATAGGAAATGTTAAAAATTGTTGTCCACGGTGTACCCTCATACACACTAAACCTGCTCTGATGTTTTAATTACGGACATCATAATATTAAAACTTTGGAAACTTGAGCACTACTTAATGGAGATCAAACATTAACTTATACAAGCCATTCATTTTATGCATATTTTATATATATATTGCGACAACACAAATTACTAAACTATTGGCGCATAGGATATGATAGTATGTGTATTTCAAATTACAAGTCTATATTGGAGGGTTTAAGATTATTTATTGTACAAACACAAGTTATAGTTTATATGGTATATTTGAAATGTACAGAATGTAATGTTTGATATAGAGTCTTTCTTTTAACGTGTTAAATAATGTTCATACGCAAGACGTAATACGTTACATAAGAAGACTCCCACGATGATGTTGTTGAAGAGAAGGGCCGGTCTTTGCGGCATAGTTGGTTCGTCAGGTGTGGCTTACAAATGACAGACGTTTTCCCAGAAACGTTTACAGCTGGGCTGGCGTCCTGTAACAGCTTGGCTGATGTCCTGTAACAGCTGGGCTGGTCCTATAACAGCTGGGCTGATGTCCTATAACAGCTGGGCTGATGTCCTGTAACAGCTGGGCTGATGTCCTGTAACAGCTGGGCTGATGTCCTGTAACAGCTGGGCTGATGTCCTGTAACAGCTGGGCTGATGTCCTGTAACAGCTGGGCTGATGTCCTGTAACAGCTGGGCTGATGTCCTGTAACAGCTGGGCTGATGTCCTGTAACTCCCACGATGAATCCGACACTTCGCACAAACAACGGTACTACGGATTTTATTACTCGCAAAACTTATATAGATTTTAATACCAAGTAATATCTCAGGTGACAGTGAGTTTAATCAATAACGGTATATTGAGCTTATACCTCTCCGGCTTCTTCAAGTGTTCTCGCGAATAACAAGGTCTACCGCGATCAGCAGACCACCCTATGAGGAAATCTTGCACTAGCACGGAAACGTCTTGATGGAACTATTGCGTAACAATTAATGATACTGTCACTGCGGAAAATCTCGCACAGTGATACAGTTACACTCACTTCTTACACACGTAATACTACAATATTAATATCGTGTGTAAAGATATAAAATCAATTGTTATGCGTCACACGCATTACTATCCCCGAAAAGTCTTAACAGATCCTCGCAAGCGGTAGAGTCTTGTACAAGGATTTGAATGTACCGTTCGCGGTAGCAGCAGTGAAGAACTGCTTGTAATTTTACGCACAATGCGTTAAAACACTGATGTGTGCAAATGTACTACACACACAGTTCTGAGCCTTCCCGTATCACTAACGACGAATAGTTTTTACAACACCTTGCAAGCGGTAGAATTCTTGTACAAGGAGTGCACGACCCGTTCGCGGTAGATGGCGTAGAAGAACTGCCTGTGTAACGACAGGCATAAGAAAATTTCCAACCACCAATCAGCATTCTATTGGTGGATGGAAGTCACATGGTTAGTTAAAGTGACCATGCACTTTTCATGCATTAGAGTGCATTTACCTTGTAACAGCATGCATAGCGGCAATCAGACTACTCGTATCTAATGCATGCTGCCTACATATTAATAATATACATGAACGTAAACAATAGTCCGACAGGTATAGGGATTGTAGCGATACATACGTCTCAGTTCAGCTAATGTCAAAACAACGATAATACTTCACGCACCGCACGGGAAACGTTTCCCACTCACGCACGCGCGCACATTTCCACTAACACAGTACATGAATAACAATAAATAATAATGCACAGTCTTCTTTAAACTAAACCCTTAACCTTACTAAATACAATTGATAACAACCAAACTTAACCATCTACCAATATAATATGAATGTCCATTGTCTGTGTAATATATGACTTGCCCCGCCTATCATGATCCTGTGATTCGTTGCAATATATATATATATATATATATATATATATATATATATATGTGTGTACAACGTTATCGGCAACAAAGTAGTTTTTGTTAAAATTCCTTCCCGGGATGTTTGGCCGTAGTCCAATGTTTTCTACAAAACCAGACATTTCGGCAATGCCATCGACTTCCATCATCAGAGAAAATCGAGTGCGATAACGTGAGGTGGTATACGTTAGTGACCATAAGGCTGTGGTATACTGTGGTTAAGGCTGAAGCAGTAAGTAGAAAGAAGTAGTTTCTATGGTAATATTTCATTTCGAAAATGATTTTAAATATAAATCTTAAAACATGGAAGTTATGTATGGTTCTCCATACCGATATTTTTAATAGGTGATTTGTTTTTCTTTCTAACACCAGTTCATTATTACCCTTCTTCACATCTCCAATGCCTCCAGTTCCAAGTTTCAGTCTCGTTAAGTGATACTTCAAACAAAAGCTTTTGCAAAGTGCAAGTTATATTCAGCTTGAAGATAGCTAAGGATGTCTCACGTAGCCTAAATGTTTTTTTATTAACCACTCCAGTGACGACTGCTCACGTGCGTTATTCCAATTGTAGTTGGAACAATATGTTAATTATTTTGAATACCTGGGCTAATAGCTGGGCTGTCTTATAATGCATGCAACGACGTTGTGAATAAGTTGCATAAGTTCAACCTTATGTGCGGGACCATTAGGCGAACCCTTAAGTCAGCAAGTAAAGGAACACGCCCAAAATTCTACAAGGTGATGGGTCTTCCCGACTTCTTTATGGGTCTGAGAATTGGACTTTAACGAAAGGCCAGGCCAGTCGCATCCAATCGTCTGAAATGAGATTTCTCAGGCACGTGGCAGAGTATACTCTCCATGATCATAGAAGAAACACATATATACGGCAGGAATTGAATATTATGAGTATACTCGATAGAATCGCCCAGTACCGACTGAATTAGTGGGAATATCTTCGCACGGAGAGGTGTGGGACGTCCGAGAAAGCGCTGGAGTGACCAGCTCTAATGAACATCTTTTTGGTTTTATCCGTGAAGATGATGATGATAATATGTTAGAACTATAATTCTCATATGCGTGCACTTACGCATTTAAAAAAAGTACTCAGTGACGGGTAAGCAGTGCAAATGATATTGGAATTTTAACCGATGACCCCCCCCCTCCTTAAAGACCTCCTACGACGGATCTTTTAACATCTGATGATGAAGCAAACGCTTTGAAACGCGTCATAAAAAAAGGCACAAGGCGGGTTGGAAAAGGTACAATATATTCATACAAGGTTCAAGGTTCTATATTCAATCGGTTCTATATTTGTCTATTCGTACAAATTATTTGGATACCATAATAAACGTGCACGTTAAATGCAATTCTATCCTACACCTTTAACCCACAACTTTAACCCCTCCCATTTACGTTAACACGGGTAAGCATACAAAATGCTTAGAAATATAGTAATTATTAGTTTCATCTTCTTTACCATAGTCATTTTCGCCTTCTTGATAAGCATAACCAACGTGGAACTCGTCTTGTCGCAGCACCCAGACGAAACCCAGTTCATCTCATTGACGGCCATAGGATAGTCTAGTGTACTAAACGAAGGGGGCTCTACCTAATGCCGCCCCAATTAATGTTACTAAAAAGGGCAGCTGTAATAAATTTCGTTCCAGTGTTGATGGAATTAAATTTGGCAGCGACTCGAACTTGAACCAAGCGGACGACGTGTAAGTAGCACTCAATTGTTAATTTTATATTTTTCTGCGCCTGCATAAACGTTATAATGTCAATTACTTTTTTGTACGTTCAAAAACCGATTCTCATCTTCATGCTCTCTATGAGCAGAAAAAACTGCAATTTTTAAATCTGTCAATCTGGCGCAATAAATATATTCTATTGGGTACTAAGCCACTGAGTACGCTGGTCTTTGAGTATTAAGATTTTATAACTAACATATATTTTTTCTTACTCTTCATTCTCAAAGATAGTGTATATCAAGACAAATTTGATGCCAATAACCAGTGCATAATCTATTCTTAGGACCAATACTGTGCATCGTTTCTTGATGACTACAAATTCCTATCTTACGACCTTCAAAATGGAATCCCTATAATGTGTATGTGTGTGTGTTTTAAAAATAACGTTGACTGTGCTGTTGAACAAGCGACACTTTTCCCTTTTAGGGTAACGAACGTTTTAAAACGGCTGCCTAATTGTATTCTCTCCTACTGAGCAGTTCCAAGACAAATCCATTATAAACTTTCCAATTTGTCGTCAACAGCAACTCACGAAGACATAACCGATTCAGTTAGATGTTTTTATGAATAGTTCATCATGTTTCGAATTTAAAGCTAAGTGTTTTCACTAAAAAAAAAACAAAGTTTTTTATATTTATAAAACACAGAAATGGGATTTTAAACAAATCTAAAGGTTGTTATGAAGACCGGTGGTTACTCCCGTACACCTCGCGCTCCTGCTCCTAGGGCAGTAAACTGATTCAATGTGTAACGATATAGTTGAAACGAAAAAGCAGTGATGCCAGGTCAATTAAACCTTTTTGCTTACATAGCTATCCAAAATTTCCCCCTTTCCACAAATATGTGTGCTTTAACCAAAGCGTAATATTTTAAAGAATGTGAGCATATTCTAAAAAGAATAACGTAAATATTAAAAATAATTTCATTTATGATAAAAGAAAATGTACTCACATGCTGAGAGTTCGAGCTGAATACTTTTGCAATCCTTTTCTTGTAGGCCTATATAGTTCATTATTAGCTTAATATTTTTACACAAATTTCCAACTGTTTAACTCATAAAAACAAATTCAAATCAGTGACACCTATTTTTTATTATAATATTAATAGTATTGTCAACAAGAATGTTTGCATACATGTTTGAAATGTCCAAAGAGTATAATTTTATATCTTTGTTTACATTGTACGATTGTACGTTTTCTAGTTAATCCGTGAGTTTGATTCTTGTTTTTATATGGTATTTGGCTGGAAGTTTTTGTGTTTCATAATTCGATCTAGTTATTTAGCTATATTATAATTTGTAAAAAATTGAATTATTATACTGCGCACATTAATTGTAATATATAATAATATAATTATGGTTTAAATATCTAATAATTATTATTACATTCTACTTTTCAACTAAATATTGCGTAAATAAATATTGTTACATTGGAAAAAATTATTTGTTACATATTGTTTATATGTGTACGTATACTGAATATAAATGACGTGTGACTTGTTTCTGTGTACGTTAATTGTAAACATAGATTTTTTATAATAAAACAATACTATAATAAAACAGTACTATGCCTTCGTCTCACTTAATTATCCGTCCACTCTTATTTAAATCTTAATTCTTTATAGCACAATCTCTCGTAATTCAAATACACACGAGCAAACTTACAATTAGTTCACTCGCCACTAGGCACTGATATTCTCACTTCTGGTGTGTGTGTGTGTGTGTGTGTGTGTGTGTGTGTGTGTGAGAGAGAGAGAGAGAGAGAGAGAGAGAGAGAGAGAGAGAGAGAGAGAGAGAGAGAGAGAGAGAGAGAGAGAGAGAGCTCTTACTTTTTATAACACATTATGATTTATCCTCTTGGAATTTTACGAGACATGTGTTTAATATATTTTCTTGCATCAATTGGGCTGTACAAAATAAGTTTGTCCTTCGGACCCTCAGTTATACTGGCGAGTAACTAAACACTTATGGTAGCAGGAATCGCCTACATTTTATTGTAAAAACTATTTATACATATAGCAAAACTTCACGAAATCCTTTTACGTGTTCTATAACGTACTCTGTTAGTTAATAATTTGTTACTAACGTCTGTAATTCAATTAACTTTCTTGAGGATACAAATCTTAAATTGATGGAATAAAAACCCTTAAATTTTACTTAAGACAGGGACGTGGGAAATTCCAAAGTGGATACAAAAATCGTACGTAACATCTTCCCACGATTTGTAGTTTGTTACTGTATTAATTATTTCAATCTGAATTTAGCCTATTTCTCTTTCTTCTTTACCCGACATGTAGGCCTATTAGGCCGTATACTATTTTTCACATATGAAAATATAAAGCTGTATTTTGCAAACACAAACTAAACCACTCATAATATCATTTGCACACCAGAATGAAAAATATAAACTATCGTCGGTAGCTAATGTGTAAATAATGCGAAAGTGTACGTGTGTGTGTGTGTGTGTGTGTGTGTGTGTGTGTGTGTGTGTGTTCGTGCGTGTGATGTAACTAGCAGATATTCTACTCGAAAATAAGACTACTGATAAATAATTTACATACTGTTCACATAAATGTAGGTGGATGTGTGAAATATTTGGCAATTTATAGCACTTGTATTTGCAAAATGCTCTATTTGCAAACTGTTAATTAATCTAGTATTATAATTACCCAATAACAACGCATTACATTATTAAAGGATTTATTGTCTTTGTGCATTTCGCCAAGGTTCGGGCCGCAGACTCGTTCCGAGACCAAACATTCTGTCATTTTTTTTTTGTCCACGGTCTTGCTTCCTCAAGCGTTTACACTCAAGGACACATTTCGCCACGACTATTCGCGATTCATGCCGACCAGACTACAATTTTTATTATTCACATTCTACTGAATTTACTTGCTTATTCGTTTGATTGTAACTTTCCAGCTTCTAATTATTTTGATCAAGCACAGTGGACATTCATTAATTACACAATACGTAATTCTTCAAGAGAATTTTACTAGTTACAGTCTGTCGTTCTTCAAAATTAGGTCGTACACGATCTTACATAACAGATAGTAATGTTTTACTTATTTTGCTCACAATAGATCCACACTCACTTCACGTACGCTTTAATTTCATCCGTTCCTAAACATTATAATTTTGGTAATAGTTCCGAGTGACTACCTGTGCTCTGGCAGCCACAAAACTCGCTAAAACTGTGTTTTTTGTGTTTCTACGTAAACTGCAGGTCAAAACTAGCCCTGGACGCGAAAAATTTGCATAAAATAATATGAGATCCAAATCATATAAAACGAGGTTTTTTCATTTTCTAAGTGGAATCCGCGTCTAATTTAGTTGCGTGCGCGGTAAATAAGGTAGTTTTTTGACGTAAATATGGTAAAATTGACGTTGCATTAACATGCAAACTAACAGAACTACTAACCTTTCTCGCTTTTTGTGAAATCCACGTAAAAAAAAACCAACTCGAAGTAAGGCGAGTTGCCTACTATTATAGACCTGACCTACATGTCTCCCTTTCTGTGACGGAACTCGTTTTCCACTAATACTCGTTTTTATGCAGATGACTGGAAAAGCAACCAACTCGAAACACCATTGTGTTTCAATGCTGTACTGCAGTAATTATGCATTTTTCTGCAACTTGCAAATAAAAAGTGCGATTTTTTCGCGTCCGCACCAAGTTTTGACCTGTAGTATACGTAGAAACACAAAATATGAGGTTTTTGCAAGTTTTGTGGTTGCCAGACAAGGTAAGTAAATAGGTGCTATTACCATAATTTTTTTTCTTTATTTACGAATATATTTTAATACTATTTTCAAACATTAAAAAAAATGTAAATGTTAACATTATTTTTTCGCTGAGCACACGTCTCACTAACAACAGCGTACCGTCATCGACCGAAAGTCTTTACGCTCGCTTTATTGTGTCATTATGCATACCCCATTATTATTGTGCATAATTTTGATCATCATTTAAAGATACTAATTCCACGTTATTCGACTTCGTCATACAGAACTCGCTTCTATTAAACCCACTCTTGACACAGTAAGCCAAGTGGATCCGTAAGACATCTGGGGCCCCTTTGGATAGTGTGGATATTCGAAATTCTGACAGTGTCTTGGTGTTCCCGTAACGTACCAACAAGTCTCCGTTGAACATTTTATGGGCACTATAAGCCCTATATATTATGTTTATATAATTTCTCTTTAACGTCTATATTCAATTTACCGAGAGTTGAGAGTAGATGTGTACAGGGAAAAAAGTGATGGTGATAGGCTGAAATTAACGTCAAATTAAGATTAGCGGAAACCATACGAGACCAAAACGTGCATTGTAGCACGTGGACACAGAAATCGTAAGCTAACAATAAAGTAAATTTATACCTTATAAAATAAAAGGAAAAAAGAACAGGAAAATACATCACACATACCTGATAAAAACACGTTTTCTTATTGTAATAATGACATGTGTAGACAAGAAATGAGTTAGGCCTTCATGTTAAGCCCATAACATTACACGAGCCTACTCTAAACGTTTTTATTGCTACTCATTTATTGGTATTTTGTTACGCGACTCCTCTTAAACTTTCTGTAAATGGGGTATAGGCTCCTTACATCCCAAGCAGTCATATCTGCTTTACGTCGCATCACTATTTTTTTTTTGGGTCACTAATTAGTTGCTGAACCGGCCTCAGCTGTTTTGTTAATTGCTTTGCAACTGACTACAGAAAGCCAGACATTTTCTGTCCGACCGCCTTAACTACTCTAACACATCCTCATCCACCATTAGTGGTTCAGTCCGAAGTGAGTAGACGCCAACGGCCAGTTTCACAGGTATCATGTACTATTCGTGTGTTATGTATCAATTTATGGACGTAAATGTGTCAGTGTATTATGGATCAATTTATAAATACGTAACTCGTTAATTTTCGTATTACCGTGTCGGAACATTATTGGTACCCACATGCTTCCAAAGCAGAGGCGGCGATAAGACCCCCGCAGACCCCACGCCACGGGAGAGCCCCGGTTTTGGGAGCCCCCAGGCTTAAAATAGGCCTTTTAAAAGAGGTAATACCGGCGTCTATTATTTGCTGTCATTTCCCGGAGCAGTTACTACGTTCGAATCATCTCTTTGTCTCTGCGACGTGAACGGAGGGGTGGGGAAAGGCTATGAAAAGTCTTATTCTTTGTATGCTTGTTTGTTGCAATGGTGTACCCATTAATTAGTTAATGTATATTGATGAGATTTATAATATTTTTTTATGGTGCCAATGAGGTCAAAATTCTAGTTATAATTAAATTTCTCCTCCTATAAGAAGTTGTTATATAGGCCAACCGGTCTTTGCAGCCTGTTTGACTATGGTAAGAAAAAATAATGATGTCAAATAATCTAATGAAACTACACAATTACGTTTTCCGGTTAGATATTGAAGCATTTCAGACACGTGACACATAACAAGTATGTTGCATGTTTTTATTATAAGACTACTCCATGTCCTCATCATAAAACTGAATAAGGGCCCCCCTTAGGTCCTTCGCGGGGGGGGGGCTCAAAGACCTTAGCGTCACCACTGTTCAAAAGCGGCTATTTCTCTTCAAAGGCGATCCACATAGGCCATTCTTCCTAAGATGGAAAAAGATGGAGTCTATGCGATGTGATAACCAATGTGATTCACTTGAAAACCCTTTGCGACCGAGCAACAATAGCACCGTGTAAAAATGTTAACACCGACATCTCAGTTTCCCATTTGGTAGGCTAAGCACTACACAAGCACTGAATGATGGGTTCAGAGCTGTTGCCTCTACGTTCCAGAAATAGCTTAGCAGTTTTTTTTTCTATTGAAGTGTACAGACTTTACAGTATCTTAATCATTATTATCACGAATAACACTGAATCTCTTCTGTAATACTGTGTTATGTTTAAATGATCAAACAGTATAACTGATATTCTACAAAAGCAAGGTGATTGTAAACGCATGTTACGTTTCGTTTGTAGAAAGATCACAATTCCCAGTGCAAAAATTACTGCCTCTCGTTTTCACAATATCTGCACAATCTCGAAATTGCAATGATTTCAATTGAAAAAAAAAGAATAATTTGAATAACACGTACTATAGTAAAAATACACATATTTGTTATTAATACCAAGGCTGAATGTTTTAGATATTCCTATTAAAACCATTAGGCTATATCAAATAATACCGTTAATTTTTATTTAATTGCCTACATGCAAGAAAAACAGCGTTTTTTAATTATCATACGATATGCACAAAAGTATTAAACATACAAATTTTGTTTTGAACCAAAACAACAAAAATTTCTTGCTAGCTGAGAATTAAGAAAACTTCAACTCGGGCCGGGGAACGAAAACGTCTCGTGCGTCTTGTGAATACAGAACGCGCGGTTTCGGTGTACAATACGGAGCGAGAGAGTGAGGGGGGAAAAAGTTAAACCTAATAACTGTTCGCGGGGATGACTATTTCTTGCGGCGGGTCGTGTCGCCTATAACTGTGCTGAGGGTAGTTTGCTACGGGGGAGGACGAGGAGGTGACTTACTGTATTGACGTACGGCACCTCTTCCACCCCCGCACCACGACCTATCAGCCACCCTTCCCTTCCCCTCACCAGTAGTTGTTGTTTTGTGCTGTACTGTTTCCATTCCGTTCTCTGTCGGCCGAGCCGGTTGCAAATAGCGCTGTAATTGCACCAGTTTTAAATAGGGACACCTTCTCCTCCTGTCTTTGATCGCCGACTCATTGTAGAATGGCTGCGAACTACGCGGTACGAATCCAGATGGCTGCTCCAAGCGACAACTATTTTTGTGCTCCCAGACAAACCAAGAATAACGCCAATATTATGTAAACTTTACCCTAGATTTCTTACTTGTTTTAATAACGATTGTTAGAGCAGTCGTGGACGACAGCCATGGTATTCAGTAGTTTAACCAAATAATAAATGTAAATAACTGAACATCCTTGTTATTAACATAATCAATTCATAAAAACTGAAAATATAGACTACTAAGCAACATCTATGAAGCGGCTAGTTGAGGACAATCTTTCGGCCTCCCAAAAGTTCAGCGGATTAGTGAAGTACAGAAATGTGAATATGGAACTGATTTTAGAACACAGTTTTCAGCGGATAGATACTTTTACTGGGACTGGGATACTTTTACTGGGATACATACACCGTTTTATTTTTGGTTTGTGTACCATCGAATTATCTTTCACGCCAAATTAGGCATACACTTTACGAACCACATACAACTGAAAGCGTTTATCTTTTTTTTTTAATCAATAATAATGTAAAATCAAAATTAAGAACCAGGCCGACGAACATACGTTTAAAAAATTACGAATGTAAAAGGCTAATCTTAACCCAACACTGAAGCAGTATTGGAAAATACGGTAAGGAAGATTTAACGACCTATCATATTATTTTATATAATCAAATATTTAAATACTGTGTAATGTGAATCACACATATTTGTCAAAGACACGGAACGTCCTCATTTGAAGACAATTTTGACGTTCTAACGTGACGTCCTTTACGTCCTGCTAACGGGACCGTTAAGTATTTGAAAGAACGATAAGTATTTAATTAGGGCATATAAGTCTGAAGTTGGTATGATTTTCCATTCAGTAAAAGCGATCATGAGAGGAAAGGGTGAATCGCGTCTTTATTTTCGCGATATATTTTGACGCTCTAACACTGACAAAACATGTAGTCCTGCGTGTTACGATAGTGATCATGATACAACTAGATAATTTATTGTACTGTGTAATAAATTATTTTAAAAGTAATACAAGATGTTCCGACATTTCTAACACTGAAAATATTGCACCCCAACTCGTCACGTATACTGCCAGAAGGATGTATCCTGTCGGAAGGACAGTTTCTATATTTATCATAAGGGAGTTTACGTACTGTTGGAAAAACGCAAGGATCTGTACAAAAGTCCCTGTGGAAGGAGGTCCTTCAAACAAGACGACTGCCTGTACGTTCTATCATTTAGTCGAGTTTCACGAACGTCTCTTAACTTCTTTCCTAAGGGTCACTTAACGGCCGTTTCAATCACGTCGCGTCGTGCTTATCCCGTAAGTTAACGTTTGTTATACTCGACTATTTTACCATGATAAGTGTCAATGTTTTTTCTGATTGGTGGAAGAAATTATGTTAAAACAATTTAATAATTACATACAGTGCGGTTTCTTGATACAACATTTGTTAACGTGTAATTGTATATCTTATTTAATGTCTGTGTTTGATTCTTAGCTAGTGTTCTGTTTAATTAATTGCTTCTTACTTGTAAAAAATTATACCAAAATTCCGAAGGATACTTAGAACAGACTTTATATACTTCCATACAGACTTTATATACTTCCATATCCGATTTGCATACACATTATTACTTACAAACGACTTGCCCACGCGTTATTTTTTACAAACAACAAACATAATACTGAACGACATAAAATAAATTTTCTGACATAAGAAATACATATTTTAATTAACAAACAAAATCTAGTACTTCACGAAGAATAACATTAATGAAAGTGATGCCGAATGTAGTTTTAAGGTTAGCTCTCACTTTTAAGGTGAAGGAAGCATGAAAATCGCATACTGATTTAGAATTTAAAGGTAACCAAAATTAATTTTTATGAATTGCGTTTTCATTATATTTTTGTTCCTTAAAAATGACGATAGTAAAAATTGTCGGATTTTTTAAAATTTATACTTGCCATTGTAATTAATAAAACCTAGAAATGTGTAGACCCACAAATGTAACGTGTGGACATTACGAATAATTTGAAACAGTTTTAACTGTTGGTCAAAAAACTATACAAGTCAACTTCATACGAACTTCATTGGTTAATTAAATCAATTCATACGAACTCGAGTAGTTATTAAGCCTTACGAAAGTAAACATTTTATAAAAAAAAAGAAAAATGATCCTGTAAATCTTTTTGTTAAACATTACCGCAAGTTACAGTATTCCTAGTTCCAAGCATATTTATGATTAAACCATGTTTAATTAAAATCAGTGTTGAATAAATTAAAAAATATTTGAAAAGCAGATTTATTTGTGTATGTACTCTATGTCTCTATGTGCTTAATTATTTACGGTAACAGTTATAAACTTCTCGTTTTTCCTAAAATTGGGTCACAGTGTTTACTTTTACGACCTACGTTAAAACAACTACCAAATGTTTCGTTATAATGAAGTAAACGCCATCACGATTGTGCCATTTTTCATTTAACTTAATTACTTGAATTAACTAGTTTCTGCATGCGATAGATAATTCCATGGGTTCGACCAATCTACGTTCTGTTTATACGCTTTCACACATTTCGCCGTCAATAAACGCACCATAATAACTTCATCCTGTTTATAAATAATAACACGGGGAGGGGAACGCCAGCTTCCCCTTTATTGCCTCTACCGATCGCCTCGCATGCAATCCACCAGTTGCCGCTACTTAATAAGTCCGCTGATGCATAAACCCGGCACCAGATGTTTTACATTTTTTGAGACACCGCTAATATTATATCCATATCCGACCTGTACTCAATATTTACTTACCTTTCACAAATAAACATCGATTTTACGTTCTATATAGTTCATAATATACTTCCAAATGAACGTCTACAATCTAAAACCGTTCACCCACTATTCTTTTTTCGTATACATGAATGTATTAAACTAATGTATTCTAACCTAAATTGTCTCTAATCCACGCCAAAAGTCATAGTAAATGTACCTCTGATTAATTGCCTCCAGTTAGACCATCCACTTGAAGGTAAGAGGTCAAACAACAAACCAGTCAACAAGTTAAATACAAAATAAATTATTTAAATTACAGTAATTTCTTAAATTAAGTGTTTACACTAGAGCTACACAGTAAGCATACACGAAACAGTTATGCTACAATTACATTACTAGAAATCTCCGTGTGAGACTGGCCAAATAAATAAAGAATTTATTAAATTCCAAAAATAATACAATATAACTGTAATAACTAATATACGTTTGAACTCGCATCTTGTCGTCCGATTCCGCTCACCGCATTCTGATTTGTCGACTTTATTCGACTGCCACAACTTTTCGAACACCTGGAGTCTAATCCATCAATAAGTTGTTCGTCAACTCGTCTAGTACATGACTTGATGGTAGACTCAGTCAGCCAAAGCATCCTTTTTTCCAGAAACCTGCGGCCTACGTAAATCCGTCACGTTAAAATAACGACAAAAATGTATTCTCCACAATAATCTTCCTTAAACGTCTCAAAACACGCACACAATCTACAAATTCAAATATCCCTTTTTAGTACTATTTTACTACAAAATTACTTTCTTTCACATATTTACTGATGTAGTCTATATTTTTAACTGACCACCTTTATTTATCAACATAATCAACGTAATGTAAACAAATTTTTAAATATTGAAAATATTTTGTTTATTTACTCGTTACTATGTTAATTTTGACCAGCTGTTTGTACATGTTGATTTAGATAAATATATAATTCCAAATTATAGTACCATCTGTATTACATTAAGTATTTATACGAAATATTTAATGTTGTGAATTTCTGAACATTTGGTTTACATTGTTAAAGAAATTATCACATCTTTTATTAATCTCTGTTTGCTCATTTATTATTAAATTATAAATTTTATATTTAAAATTATATTAGCTTTCCAAAACTTTCATTTCCTTTTCATCTTACGAAACATTATTGACTAACTTTACATTACTTAAATCAGGAAATTTATGTGAATTACTTATTGATTTATATAAACCTAAATTTGAATTATACATATGAGCGTTATTGCAAGCATTTTTGTGTTGCTGATATCTCTCTTTTGTTTTCTGTCTAGCCTATATAACATGTGGAATAGACAGGCCAAGGGATATTGTATACACCATTGAAGTTATATTTTTATATATTATATTTAGCTTTAAATTTTTTGAAAATTATGTCAACTGTATTATATGATAGTTTTGTGTATAGCACAATATAAATTTAAATACAAAACATCCGTAAACATTATGCAGAAATGATTCCAGGATCGTTGGACTCGTCAACGTTTCTGGGACTATGCTATTACGTCCGTTCTCTCCCATTTGTTCGTCTGAACCAGCACTTCACGGTTATCACTGCATCACTTTTACGTGATTTTGTTCCTTACAGCGTGTACTACTGTTCTCTAATCCACATACCTTTTCCTTAATTATTCGTTTCTTACTCTTTCTACTTTCAGTGATACTTAACTGACATTTTCCACAGTATACAGTGTCATTTTACTAAGCTTAGTCAATCTCCAATTCTCAGAAACACATTGGAGACATCACGAGGATTCACGTACGAGGATAGAGTGAAAAGTTCCGGGCGTGACACAGACATAGCCCTACTATGCTCATTATTTTGACCGTGTTGTATGATCTCATCTTTTGTAGGTCTAGTTTCTATTATTTCAAGTCAACGAGTTGTTTATTTTTAGTGCCACGGTCCACCGCTGTAAGCGCCTCGAGCATCATTGGATAAACTGGAAATTCGTGCTGTGATTAAATTTTCTTTACATAGATTTAACTACAGATATAAAAAGGAGCTGTATTCAAAGTTAGGGGACTGTTTCCATCGAATACAACGGTTGAGCGCTGAGTTGCTGAACTTGTACGGGTCGGACAAGTACAACTGACGACCCACGTGTTGGGCTATGCGCAATATCTTACACGAACATCTGTGTATGACAAAGCTGTGCGCTAGATGGGTAGCGTTTGCTGACACGACTAAAAAAAATGTCGAAATGAGGTTTCAACCAATTTTGCGATGGCTAAAATCAAATAATTGAAGTTCGAATTGCTTTCTCAGCCACTAAACTCACCACATTTAGCGCCTACCGCCTTCCTAACCTCAAAAATGACTCGGTGGGGAAAGCCTGCTGTAAGTGGCTATTTTTAAGACTTCGACAAATCGGGTTATCAGGCCAGCATAACAGCTTTAGAAGATTGTTGGAAAAAGTATGTAGAGCTAAATAGAGATTATGTTTAGGAATAAATACAGGTTAATCCAGAAAAGTGTTGTTTTCCTATTGAGGCCAGAAACGTTTCACCCTACCCTCGCATATCAGTTCAGTTAGTAGTCCTTCAGCCTTTCGACTGGTTAGTACCCTCCCCGCATATACCCGTGGTGCGTATAACTGCACCTCGCATATAACTGCTCATATTTTCGTATAAAAGCTATCGCTGTCGACAATGCCGTTATTCAAGAGTCTACCATCTCCAGAGAATTCTAGGGTAAATGTAAAGGGTAAATTCTAGGGGGTAAAACTACTGTGTAAATGATAACTCTTCAAAGTTTTTTTTTTGGAAGACATACGTCACTTTCAACTAAATTTTAAGACATAATAACAGCTCTGTAACACAATGGAATTCTAGAGACGCAGGTCGCATCTACAGAGACGTAAAACGATTGAATTAGATTTGTGAGCTCCATGGGACAGAGAGAAATAGACGCATAAGGGAGGAATGGTTAGATCGACAACACTTAATGCATGATGATGGAAATTCATAGGCCTACTCTCACCAGTTCCCGGTTCCACTATCAATTTTCTTAGGGTGTTCGTACAAGCAATTTCCTGTTCTCCGCTACCAGTTACTGACTAAAATGGGCGCCACTCGGTATTTCGTTAAGCTATTTAGTTAACTGGGGGAAGACACGACAAGCAGTATATAGGGGTCAATGTGATTCTAACCTTATTCTCTCCTCTCGCTGATTTTGTTTTCCCTTTACATTACCGACAAGGAAGCCATATTGTTCCTATATTATTTACTGAATCATTATCATTACCATCATCATCTTTGTCGCCGTCATCGCGTTTTTTGCTGCTAATAACTTTAAGGATTAGATGATAATACCTGTTTTCTTACTTAATGACCTTCCTCCAGTGTTAAATAATATCATTCATTAAATAATGTTCCCCACAATGGCTGTGAGATTCGTCTCTAGGCCTACTTATTGATTTGCCATGATAGAGAACACTAGTAGTGTTGACCGTACATCTTCATTTCTAATACATCCAGCCTTTATCTTTAAACGCACAAAGCACTTCAGCTTCCATCAGTGAATAGGCAAATCGCCTGTTCCAGTTGCAAAGACAATGTATCCACTTCACCAGTACGTCCTGGGTCTTCGTATAATTTTTTTTGACCAACAGGCCAATATTGCCAAATTCCTCAGGCAACATGCCATCCTATTCAGTCGAGCAATCCATCTCGCTTTGTTTCCGCAACAGATAACTTGCGTTTTTTTATTTTTTTCAGTTCTTTATGTATGTCTTCATTGTAACCCTATCTCTCGTGTACAGCCTTTAACAGACCGCGAAGAATCTCATCTCCAATGCCTGTATGCTACACAGATGTTTCTTCACCGGAGCCCACGTTTGAGAACCATACAACACCGTTGGCACAGACATTACCTCACAAAATTGTAGTCGAGCCTCTTTCCTTGTTTTCCTCGATTATACTTGACTAACAGTTTCACATATTGACTTGGTCGACTTATTATCAACACCATGATCTACGTCACAAGTGATTAAATAATCAAGATTGCGGAAATGTGACTACTGCACACTCTCTACGTCATCAATATAGCTACTAAACTAAATTGGAGATACGCTACAGCCATGGCGCACTCTCTGATTAATTGTAAATCTGGTCTGTCGAATCATCTCCTAGAGACAATACAGGACAAAATGTTACTCACACTTCTAACTTTGCCTTCGCAACTACCCAAGTTTGATGCCCTCTTAGTGCGATAACATTGTCATCATGTCACCAACACGTGTACAATCTCTGCTATACATTTAAAGACAATCGGATGGAGTTACGATTTCCAGAGCAATTCAAATCGACGATACCAGTGTGCTCAGAAAACCTCATTAACTTGAAAACTTTATTATGACAGAGATTATTTAAAATTTAGTAAAAAAAATAATAAAATTAATGTTGCGACGAATTACTAATCACTACAGAGTATACAAAACATATCTACATAAAAAACGACCGCGCGCGCGCGCACAATTATAATAACCTCCCAGAATCGTATTACAGACCCTCCTCAACCAAAACTTTAGTGGGCTACTTAGTGTACAAAAATTAAAATTAAAAACTGATAATTACGTACACACAGTTAATACCGCCTCGTTCAGAAGGATTACGGTCGGGAGCCTTCGATGTAATAATATGTTCTCAATTGCAAGGCACTTCCCGACACTGTGTCTGCCTCACTGATAAAACTTGCTTTGATACCGACTGTCATCATTCTGGCCGAGGGAGTAACAGCAGCACACCACTCAGGCGACAATTTTAATGACACAATTAAACCATTCGATACACGATCTATCAATTTAACATGCCAGTCGCATTATAGATATTGATTCACACAATCAAAAATAAAACACTTTGAGCCAGGACAATAAAGACGCACATCCACCAGAAGCAGCTAAAATAAACGATGTAGTTAACGTAAGTTAAGGAAACAAATACCAAGTCCTTTACAGGGCGCTGTCGAAACGTTGGATGTAGTTGTGGGGTCTCAACCAGTCTGCTTCGGCTCCCTTTGTGGCACGCCCTCCCGCTACAGTACACTTCTTGAATAAAGTAATAACCCTGAACAGAATACGTGTGAATACACAGCTGTGTAATCTGTATTCAAAAGTTTACGTAGCTCTCCAATTTAAATAAACAAACTATTTAATTAGACTAAATTTCATTACTTTTTTTATTTAACTAAATTTTTATATCGTCATGCTGATACATAAATAAATACTCGACATACTTCTAACACCAAGTACGAAACAACCTCCACAAAACATATGTTTTTAAAAGAAAAGAGATCATAAAATTATGACTTTACAAAGAGGTTTCTCATGTTCTTATGACAATCGAGTTATCCACAAGAAAAATATCGTGTTTCTAAGACCGTCTTACAGTTCTTTATGAAGCTTATCGTTTCGTAATTACATGTAGAAATCATTTTACACGTTATGTTTCTGCGTTTTTCCAACTCGCTTTTTAATTTTTCTTTATTTTTGCCAATTATTTTACATAATCATTATACACATACCTTTTTATTTTACATTATACATTTTTAATTGATAATACCGAAACAGTTCTGTACTGGTTATGAAGATCTTAGTCTTATCTCCTCATTCATTAGGATTTTGAGGCTGAGGTGATAGGATCCAGGGGCGGGAAACCAATTGGGGGGGGAGTTGACTTTTGGGGGTGGTGGTAATATGAAAAGTACGTGTACGTTGTATACTAACGGTTTACCTATCCTGTTAATTATTATTGAATAGTGTGTAGCGAACCGTTTTATACTTATTAGTCGACCTTTTTTCTCGCCGTTAGAAGTTCGTATTTCTCTCTCTTCTAGCTCCAGCGGTTGGTCGTCAATTTTTTAATGTAGACGTGTGTACGGCTACCGTTTTACTCTGCAAAATGTGAATAATGTACAATTTGTGTGTAATGGGTGTAACGTGTCTTCTCTATCCGTAGTTCAAATGCGTGCAACTTCCGCAGATTTCGTTCGTTGCGAACGTACGAATAACCAGGTCTTGATGTTCTTACCTGATGTTCATTAGGGGTATGAAAATCCCGGTGGCGCCAAATTGTTTTCTTAAAACAATTAAAATAAAATTCAAAGGTGTATGACCAGCGCAGCTCAGGCGGTTTGAATAATTCAAATATTTCCGCCAGCTAGGCCCACTGGAGCGCACAGCAGTTCGATGCGTGGGCTGTGTAAATCGTTAGTCATTTGCTAAAATGTACAGAAAATATTGTGCACCTCCTAATGAAATTATAACACCGTGGTTACACTCAATACTTACACATTTTTTATTAGTGATTGTTATTCATTTAATACAAATTATTCTAATACAAATGCTCCGGATATTTATATGAGACAATTACAGGGTTTGACAAATCGATATTTGAATTGATAAACAGACTTTTAGTAATGGCGTCTGTTGGAAATTGTACAAATTATTAATGTTCGTTTGTCATAGGTTCTTGAGGTTACGTTAAAAGGATTACAAATGTTTAAAACAATAAAAATACACACCCTTACATCAAGTAAACTTAACTAACATATTGTGTAGGTATAATTTGTTTAGCGCAGTGTAGTAAAAGTGTTTACAAGTTATGGATCATTAACAACAGTTTATATTGGTTAGTTTATAAATTGTCAGTGACTTAGTATTCTTTTTAATCTTTGAAAGTAATTAATTTCAGTTCAGTGAGATTTCGACCTTTAGTGAGAAATAATTAACGTGAGTTTATTTATATATTTTGGGTAATTTAAGAGGTACTTATCACTTCCGTAGTTATGGCGAATTCATACGATCTGTTATTCATGGGTTATACTATAATCTTCTTTAATTTGCTTGGTTCAGGACATCAGGCATCTTTTCCAGTTTAATTGGTAGTAATTTATTTTCTTTTTTCGTTAATTTGGCCTCAACTTCAATAATATGGTTCCAGTCCTCATTTTAAGTCTTGGTATACACTTAGTAGTAACTTCTTCTGATATTTTCTATGTTTTAATTGACAATTTTGGTCACTCGAAAATTAGCGTCTATACCATTAAAGCGTCATGCATTCAGTAAAAAAATCTAACGGTATTTTTGCTTGTTACTCCACAGTTTCCATGGTAACGTAATTATTCTCCCTGGTCGATCTCAAAATAAACACATTGTTATCAAACTTTGAATTTTTTGTTTAATTTGAATAAATATTTTATAATGGCTATATTTACTTGGGGATAATTTCAATGGTTGTAAACTTTACATAGATGTTTCTATTTTCTTTCAAAGATTAGTTTGATATCTTGCAAGATTGGTCTAAGCCATGTATTAATGTTTTAGTCCAAAATTGATAATACTATGTTAATACATAATTTACTTATTTCTAAGTTTTAATATAATTCTGCCATGTTCCCTTTCGTTACACATAATTAATATATTTTGCCTATTATTTCTTATAAAGGTATTGCTATTATTTTCTTTATAAATTCCTTACTTACTTAAAACATACTAACATATTACTGTAAAACTATTTCTTCTGGTATTTATTGCCTTAAACATTAAGCCAATAACTTCTTTCTTTAAATTAACAAATGAACAAATTTGGTGAGTGTTATACCTACACCATCTCTTTTATAACAGTAATCACCCTGGTGATTTTTATACTGAGATAATATTTTTTCTGTTTTTTACATTCACAATTATTCTGTGTCTTTCAGTCTAATATACTTAACTTAATTGCTCATTTAACATGTGCTTATGTTTTGGGTTTGTCACACTTGTTTAACTCTTTTTTCTTAAGATTATATGCTGTTTATTTTATTACACTTATCACTTCACTGTTCATCTTTGTCACTCCCTA
Organism: Magicicada septendecula; assembly: GCA_034769895.1. Lineage (NCBI taxonomy): Eukaryota > Metazoa > Arthropoda > Insecta > Hemiptera > Cicadidae > Magicicada > Magicicada septendecula. The sequence goes on from CM068375.1 coordinate 306,605,081, forward strand.
CCTATCTCTAATTACCCTTATATTTCTCACGATCTCACTATTATTACAAAGTTTTTGTATCTAATGAGTTCATGTCTCTTTTGTTAACTTCAGACTGTCACATATCATTTTATAATATTCAAACAACATGGTATTGTAAATACATCTTTCAAATAAAACATAACTTTGTATATATTGTCATTAAAGTGATAAAAATTGGTCTGAAATGTCATAATTAGTAATAATAACAACAATTTAATAATGTTAAAATATATTGTGTTAATTGAAACATACTACATCTGTAGCAACAGCAATAATATTAGCGAATAAATAAACTCTCCAAAACCTTATACTTTCAAACACATAATGCTGAGATAACATACATACTGCTGAAATAATCCTAGTAAAAGTTCCAAAGCATATAGTAGACTATACAATTTGTTCTCTGATTGAACCACGCACACATTTCTATTCCCTGTCTGTATGAGTGTAATTTTAAACATAACAGCTGACACATCACCTATAGATAAGGATATACATACAATCATATCTACACATGGTTTTTTATGTATAACAATTGCTGAGATACTGTCATTTACAACTTACCACTAATAAAAATTTAAACATAAATTATTAACAATAATAAAAAATTATGCTCTTTTAAAACAATCTTGTGAGTTAATTGTTATGGCCATGTAATTTTTTTTTCTTTTTTCTTCACTGTCTTCTTGTCTCGCTTTACTTTGGTTAATATCTGGCCAATCTCTGGGGTTGGGTCAATGTCAGTTGTCTGTCAGTCTAGTTCGTATTTTCTTGTTTTGTAACCACCTTTGGTTGTATTCTTCCTCCTTCACTATTGATTATATTTACTACTTTCATTCTCGTTATCATTTATCTATCAAAATATATGGTTTCTTGGCATTTTTTACATACTTATTTATATCAAATGTGATCAGGGTTTGGCAATGTTATATAATGCCCTTCCACCAAAATTGATCATTTTATAAAACGTGAATTTAAGTTTGATGAAATTATCAATTGTATCGTATCAAAATTTTTTTTTTTTTCAAATTCTCCTGCTTCTCATTCATTTTTTATAATTAATTCGGTATCTTTTATTTCCATTCTTCTTAGTCTTTTCTTCATTATTTTCTCACATTGCGAACTGGCTTATTGATTTTTTATTATAACTTATTCCCTATAAATCTTATTTTTCATCAAAACTACTCTTATACTGATATCAGGGGAACATCATCCCTGCTCAGTAAAATGATTGCTGGTTCATTCAACAGACAATCTCAATTAATAATTCTTAAATATAGTCAACTCATGACTCAAAATAATAATAATAATAATAATCATAATCATAATATTTGTTGGGAATCTTTTACTTTTATACTTCATTATTGCTCAGTTCGAGTCATATATTGTTCCATCTTTCTTTATAGATACTATTTGAAGCATTGTTTTTTATTGATACAATTCACATTTTTATTCATTTTTAATTACTCTTTGTTTCATCTCATCTCACATTATGACTCTTAGAATGTTGATTTCATTTATATTGTTTTGTGATCATTGGTTTGGGTAATTTTACTTCCCCTCTTTCTAAATAGTTGTGGAAGCTGATCATTATGATTGATATATTTTTTTTTTTGTTTTTTTTTTCATAATTTTTAAATATCATAGTAAGTTATGGCTTCTTACTAGTTAGGAATTTTTTGTAGCTTATTCCTTTACAGTATGTTATGCTTTTTATGCCTCATTTTTTGGCTAAATATTATGGTAATTTAACCTTATTTTGTAGGAATGTTTTGTAACTACACTCCTCTATTGTTAATTTTTATTTAAATATTGTAGTAAGTTGGTTGCTCTTACTTTATATGAATGCCTTGTAACTTTTACCTCTCCATTTTTACTTGTTCTAAACTATTATCGAGATATTTGGGTAAGCTTTTCTTACATATCTTTTTTTTGATTTTTTTTTACAATTTTTTATTCATCATAATGGTTTCTCTAATGCTTAGTGTAAGCTGTACTTACTAATGTTTTGGAATTTTGACATTCTTTAGAGATCTTTTCTTTATGACATTGGCAGACTTGTTTGTTTGTCACGTTATTTTTTTTTCTTTATTTAAAGTATTTTTGTTGGTTTTTTACTTTAAATTGTTTTTTTTACAGTTATTGTTGATTGTCATAATATTTCTTAATTGAGGCTTGATTGTATACCCCCTTTATTTTCTTGGTGACGGGGTGAGTGATCTCGTAAGTGTTATTGCCCTTGTCTTTTGTTATAGTGTATGGTCCCACGTATAATAATAGTAACTTTCTAGTGATGCCTTCTATGGAGCTGGGTAATTCTCTGTTTTTTAACAGTACCCTTTCTCCTATCTCGTACTTAATAGTCTTTTTCTGGTTCTTAGCGTATTTATTCTTTTGTTGCTCTACCTTTTCGGCTATTCTGTTATAGAATCTTTTTTTCTCGAATTGATATTCGGTGTTGGTGGGGAATTGGATCATATCAGTTATCTCTCTAGGCGGTGGCCGCTCAAACATCATTGTGTACGGGGTAGCTTCCGTAAAGTCGTGGTAAGCTAAGTTTATAAATTCTTCAGTGGATTTGATTATTCTTCTTTCTTCTTTCTTCAGTAGCTTTGGTTATTCTTCGATCAAATCGTCCCTTATATTTTTCAAATAATTAGTACATATTATTGTGATCTTCTTGTCATGTGTTGTCTTATATTCACCCAGAGATTGGTCCAGTGATTGGCTGTCCGCAGTTTTCACTGGCCTTAAGCGTTTAAATGAGGGTTGACCTCATTGCCCCCAACATCAGTAGTGTTTGATGGTTGGTTAGCGTTCGGCTCCTGTTGATTATTCCGGTTATCCACGCTGTGCCTGTGATCTTCTTCGAATGGGTGACTTCTCGTATCGGGTACCTGGTTATAGTACGTTCGCCGATAGTTAGATGAGGGATAGTTTCTTCTTGGGCTCCTTTGTCTTTGCCCCCTTATGTAATTTACCTGTGGCCGGTATCCTGGATTATTGTTCTGATTACTGTTGTTTCCAGGGCGATAATTGTTGTTGTAACCATTCGACGGGAAATTACCCCTGTGGTTGTTCCTGAAGTTGTTATTATTATGGTTTCCACTTCTGTTAAAATTTCTGGGCACGTTATTGCCCCGTGTGTTCCCTTGGTAATTGTTAGGGTTATTTATCGGTGGTTTATTATCTCCCTGTTGGTTCTGTGACAATTGTCCCTCATTAGTTCTATTATTTCTGAAACTGTACCCTCTATTTTTCCTGTACTGCCACTCATGTTCATGGCTTTCTAGTAAGCTAGCCATATCTTGGATGGTCTTTACCTGGCTGTACATCCGTGCCTTTTGGATGGCGTCGTCGTAGTGGTAAGATAACTGTATTACCAGACACTCTTCAGGTATACGTGGCTCCAAATTCCTGGCCATGCAGATTTTTCCCAAGAAGTAGGAGGTAAGGGATTGTCCATTCTGGTTTTCATACCTTCCATTGCTCAGGTTATTGCGGACCATATTCTGAGTTGATTCAGACCAGTATTTAGCCTTGAACTGAGTCTTAAAGTCTTGAAGGTTTTGGATGTCTGGTCGAGTGGCAGTCCACCAGTTGTCGTATGTCTCCTTGAACATTTCGTCCAACATCCCTCTTATTGTAGTCCATCGAGTCTCTCGATTCTTGATGATTAACTCTTCTACCCTCTTCAAGAATTCAATAGGGTTTCTTTTATAATTACGGAAATTAATAGCATCTCTGTTGTCTGTGTTCATGACATGATTATTATTACATGGTCGGTCACGCCAGGCATCCACTTCTTCCCGTAATGACTCTTCTATTCTGCGCATTTCGTCAATCCTCTGTTGGTTTTTGTCTACTTTGCTATCTACTTTATTTAAGTTACTGTAAACTCCTTCCATTCGTTCTCCCAAGTCTGTTCGTACAGCTGCTACCTCTTTCTGGTTTTCTTCCCGGACTTGATGTATGTCCTGGTCTATCTGGGTACATCTTCTGACTGTTTCTTCATGACCTTCCTCAATTCTTCTCTTATTTTCTCCTTCGAGACGGTTCATTTTATCGAGTACTTCCTTGCGGACTCCAGAAATATTTTCGTTGGTATTCTCTAGCTTCTCCAACGTTTCCTCTAATTTGTCATTGATTTCCGTAACCTGCTGTTTTGCTTCTTCTCGGTACTCCATTAATTGGTGTGCCATCTGCAGCTTCATTTCTTCTTTATTTTTCTCGTGGTCCTTCTTCAGCTGTTCCTTCAATTCTTCCTTTAATTCTTCGTTTCTTTGCTGAATTTCCTCCAGCAATCGTTGTTGTAGTGTTTCATTATTTTGGTTGACTGTTTTCCTCAATTCTTCCTTAGTACTCACTATTTTTTCATTGATCTGTTTCAAATTGTCACTGGTTTCTTTCTTCATGCCGTCGAATTTCTCCTCCTGTTTCTTAAAATTTTGGTTAATCAATTCCCACAATTTTTGTAAATCCATTCCTCATGTGGCTTCCCCCCTATCTCCAGCCTGTGGTTCCATTTCTTCATCTTGGCTTGGTTCTGTTGTGGTTATTACTGTCTCCACTTCTTCAATCGGTGTACCTTCCTCTTCTTCCCCTCTGTTTTCTTCCATCTCCTTCTCCTTTGCCAATTTTTTCGACAATCCTCTGGTGTGCATATTGTAACCTTTCGTAATCGCCGCTAGAATTTATAGGGTTTAATTGTATAATTTCTTTATTATTCTAGCCCTACTAGTTGGCGCGCCACTTTGTATACTAACGGTTTACCTTTCCTGTTAATTATTATTGAATAGTGTGTAGCGAACCGTTTTATACTTATTAGTCGACCTTTTTTCTCGCCGTTAGAAGTTCGTATTTCTCTCTCTTCTAGCTCCAGCGGTTGGTCGTCAATTTTTTAATGTAGACGTGTGTACGGCTACCGTTTTACTCTGCAAAATGTGAATATTGTACAATTTGTGTGTAATGGGTGTAACGTGTCTTCTCTATCCGTAGTTCAAATGCGTGCAACTTCCGCAGATTTCGTTCGTTGCGAACGTACAAATAACCAGGTCTTGATGTTCTTACCTGATGTTCATTAGGGGTATGAAAATCCCGGTGGCGCCAAATTGTTTTCTTAAAACAATTAAAATAAAATTCAAAGGTGTATGACCAGCGCAGCTCAGGCGGTTTGAATAATTCAAATATTTCCGCCAGCTAGGCCCACTGGAGCGCACAGCAGTTCGATGCGTGGGCTGTGTAAATCGTTAGTCATCTGCTAAAATGTACAGAAAATATTGTGCACCTCCTAATGAAATTATAACACCGTGGTTACACTCAATACTTACACATTTTTTATTAGTGATTGTTATTCATTTAATACAAATTATTCTAATACAAATGCTCCGGATATTTATATGAGACAATTACAGGGTTTGACAAATCGATATTTGAATTGATAAACAGACTTTTAGTAATGGCGTCTGTTGGAAATTGTACAAATTATTAATGTTCGTTTGTCATAGGTTCTTGAGGTTACGTTAAAAGGATTACAAATGTTTAAAACAATAAAAATACACACCCTTACATCAAGTAAACTTAACTAACATATTGTGTAGGTATAATTTGTTTAGCGCAGTGTAGTAAAAGTGTTTACAAGTTATGGATCATTAACAACAGTTTATATTGGTTAGTTTATAAATTGTCAGTGACTTAGTATTCTTTTTAATCTTTGAAAGTAATTAATTTCAGTTCAGTGAGATTTCGACCTTTAGTGAGAAATAATTAACGTGAGTTTATTTATATATTTTGGGTAATTTAAGAGGTACTTATCACTTCCGTAGTTATGGCGAATTCATACGATCTGTTATTCATGGGTTATACTATAATCTTCTTTAATTTGCTTGGTTCAGGACATCAGGCATCTTTTCCAGTTTAATTGGTAGTAATTTATTTTCTTTTTTCGTTAATTTGGCCTCAACTTCAATAATATGGTTCCAGTCCTCATTTTAAGTCTTGGTATACACTTAGTAGTAACTTCTTCTGATATTTTCTATGTTTTAATTGACAATTTTGGTCACTCGAAAATTAGCGTCTATACCATTAAAGCGTCATGCATTCAGTAAAAAAATCTAACGGTATTTTTGCTTGTTACTCCACAGTTTCCATGGTAACGTAATTATTCTCCCTGGTCGATCTCAAAATAAACACATTGTTATCAAACTTTGAATTTTTTGTTTAATTTGAATAAATATTTTATAATGGCTATATTTACTTGGGGATAATTTCAATGGTTGTAAACTTTACATAGATGTTTCTATTTTCTTTCAAAGATTAGTTTGATATCTTGCAAGATTGGTCTAAGCCATGTATTAATGTTTTAGTCCAAAATTGATAATACTATGTTAATACATAATTTACTTATTTCTAAGTTTTAATATAATTCTGCCATGTTCCCTTTCGTTACACATAATTAATATATTTTGCCTATTATTTCTTATAAAGGTATTGCTATTATTTTCTTTATAAATTCCTTACTTACTTAAAACATACTAACATATTACTGTAAAACTATTTCTTCTGGTATTTATTGCCTTAAACATTAAGCCAATAACTTCTTTCTTTAAATTAACAAATGAACAAATTTGGTGAGTGTTATACCTACACCATCTCTTTTATAACAGTAATCACCCTGGTGATTTTTATACTGAGATAATATTTTTTCTGTTTTTTACATTCACAATTATTCTGTGTCTTTCAGTCTAATATACTTAACTTAATTGCTCATTTAACATGTGCTTATGTTTTGGGTTTGTCACACTTGTTTAACTCTTTTTTCTTAAGATTATATGCTGTTTATTTTATTACACTTATCACTTCACTGTTCATCTTTGTCACTCCCTACCTATCTCTAATTACCCTTATATTTCTCACGATCTCACTATTATTACAAAGTTTTTGTATCTAATGAGTTCATGTCTCTTTTGTTAACTTCAGACTGTCACATATCATTTTATAATATTCAAACAACATGGTATTGTAAATACATCTTTCAAATAAAACATAACTTTGTATATATTGTCATTAAAGTGATAAAAATTGGTCTGAAATGTCATAATTAGTAATAATAACAACAATTTAATAATGTTAAAATATATTGTGTTAATTGAAACATACTACATCTGTAGCAACAGCAATAATATTAGCGAATAAATAAACTCTCCAAAACCTTATACTTTCAAACACATAATGCTGAGATAACATACATACTGCTGAAATAATCCTAGTAAAAGTTCCAAAGCATATAGTAGACTATACAATTTGTTCTCTGATTGAACCACGCACACATTTCTATTCCCTGTCTGTATGAGTGTAATTTTAAACATAACAGCTGACACATCACCTATAGATAAGGATATACATACAATCATATCTACACATGGTTTTTTATGTATAACAATTGCTGAGATACTGTCATTTACAACTTACCACTAATAAAAATTTAAACATAAATTATTAACAATAATAAAAAATTATGCTCTTTTAAAACAATCTTGTGAGTTAATTGTTATGGCCATGTAATTTTTTTTTCTTTTTTCTTCACTGTCTTCTTGTCTCGCTTTACTTTGGTTAATATCTGGCCAATCTCTGGGGTTGGGTCAATGTCAGTTGTCTGTCAGTCTAGTTCGTATTTTCTTGTTTTGTAACCACCTTTGGTTGTATTCTTCCTCCTTCACTATTGATTATATTTACTACTTTCATTCTCGTTATCATTTATCTATCAAAATATATGGTTTCTTGGCATTTTTTACATACTTATTTATATCAAATGTGATCAGGGTTTGGCAATGTTATATAATGCCCTTCCACCAAAATTGATCATTTTATAAAACGTGAATTTAAGTTTGATGAAATTATCAATTGTATCGTATCAAAATTTTTTTTTTTTTCAAATTCTCCTGCTTCTCATTCATTTTTTATAATTAATTCGGTATCTTTTATTTCCATTCTTCTTAGTCTTTTCTTCATTATTTTCTCACATTGCGAACTGGCTTATTGATTTTTTTATTATAACTTATTCCCTATAAATCTTATTTTTCATCAAAACTACTCTTATACTGATATCAGGGGAACATCATCCCTGCTCAGTAAAATGATTGCTGGTTCATTCAACAGACAATCTCAATTAATAATTCTTAAATATAGTCAACTCATGACTCAAAATAATAATAATAATAATAATCATAATCATAATATTTGTTGGGAATCTTTTACTTTTATACTTCATTATTGCTCAGTTCGAGTCATATATTGTTCCATCTTTCTTTACAGATACTATTTGAAGCATTGTTTTTTATTGATACAATTCACATTTTTATTCATTTTTAATTACTCTTTGTTTCATCTCATCTCACATTATGACTCTTAGAATGTTGATTTCATTTATATTGTTTTGTGATCATTGGTTTGGGTAATTTTACTTCCCCTCTTTCTAAATAGTTGTGGAAGCTGATCATTATGATTGATATATTTTTTTTTTTGTTTTTTTTTCATAATTTTTAAATATCATAGTAAGTTATGGCTTCTTACTAGTTAGGAATTTTTTGTAGCTTATTCCTTTACAGTATGTTATGCTTTTTATGCCTCATTTTTTGGCTAAATATTATGGTAATTTAACCTTATTTTGTAGGAATGTTTTGTAACTACACTCCTCTATTGTTAATTTTTATTTAAATATTGTAGTAAGTTGGTTGCTCTTACTTTATATGAATGCCTTGTAACTTTTACCTCTCCATTTTTACTTGTTCTAAACTATTATCGAGATATTTGGGTAAGCTTTTCTTACATATCTTTTTTTTGATTTTTTTTTACAATTTTTTATTCATCATAATGGTTTCTCTAATGCTTAGTGTAAGCTGTACTTACTAATGTTTTGGAATTTTGACATTCTTTAGAGATCTTTTCTTTATGACATTGGCAGACTTGTTTGTTTGTCACGTTATTTTTTTTTTTTCTTTATTTAAAGTATTTTTGTTGGTTTTTTACTTTAAATTGTTTTTTTACAGTTATTGTTGATTGTCATAATATTTCTTAATTGAGGCTTGATTGTATACCCCCTTTATTTTCTTGGTGACGGGGTGAGTGATCTCGTAAGTGTTATTGCCCTTGTCTTTTGTTATAGTGTATGGTCCCACGTATAATAATAGTAACTTTCTAGTGATGCCTTCTATGGAGCTGGGTAATTCTCTGTTTTTTAACAGTACCCTTTCTCCTATCTCGTACTTAATAGTCTTTTTCTGGTTCTTAGCGTATTTATTCTTTTGTTGCTCTACCTTTTCGGCTATTCTGTTATAGAATCTTTTTTTCTCGAATTGATATTCGGTGTTGGTGGGGAATTGGATCATATCAGTTATCTCTCTAGGCGGTGGCCGCTCAAACATCATTGTGTACGGGGTAGCTTCCGTAAAGTCGTGGTAAGCTAAGTTTATAAATTCTTCAGTGGATTTGATTATTCTTCTTTCTTCTTTCTTCAGTAGCTTTGGTTATTCTTCGATCAAATCGTCCCTTATATTTTTCAAATAATTAGTACATATTATTGTGATCTTCTTGTCATGTGTTGTCTTATATTCACCCAGAGATTGGTCCAGTGATTGGCTGTCCGCAGTTTTCACTGGCCGTAAGCGTTTAAATGAGGGTTGACCTCATTGCCCTTAACATCAGTAGTGTTTGATGGTTGGTTAGCGTTCGGCTCCTGTTGATTATTCCGGTTATCCACGCTGTGCCTGTGATCTTCTTCGAATGGGTGACTTCTCGTATCGGGTACCTGGTTATAGTACGTTCGCCGATAGTTAGATGAGGGATAGTTTCTTCTTGGGCTCCTTTGTCTTTGCCCCCTTATGTAATTTACCTGTGGCCGGTATCCTGGATTATTGTTCTGATTACTGTTGTTTCCAGGGCGATAATTGTTGTTGTAACCATTCGACGGGAAATTACCCCTGTGGTTGTTCCTGAAGTTGTTATTATTATGGTTTCCACTTCTGTTAAAATTTCTGGGCACGTTATTGCCCCGTGTGTTCCCTTGGTAATTGTTAGGGTTATTTATCGGTGGTTTATTATCTCCCTGTTGGTTCTGTGACAATTGTCCCTCATTAGTTCTATTATTTCTGAAACTGTACCCTCTATTTTTCCTGTACTGCCACTCATGTTCATGGCTTTCTAGTAAGCTAGCCATATCTTGGATGGTCTTTACCTGGCTGTACATCCGTGCCTTTTGGATGGCGTCGTCGTAGTGGTAAGATAACTGTATTACCAGACACTCTTCAGGTATACGTGGCTCCAAATTCCTGGCCATGCAGATTTTTCCCAAGAAGTAGGAGGTAAGGGATTGTCCATTCTGGTTTTCATACCTTCCATTGCTCAGGTTATTGCGGACCATATTCTGAGTTGATTCAGACCAGTATTTAGCCTTGAACTGAGTCTTAAAGTCTTGAAGGTTTTGGATGTCTGGTCGAGTGGCAGTCCACCAGTTGTCGTATGTCTCCTTGAACATTTCGTCCAACATCCCTCTTATTGTAGTCCATCGAGTCTCTCGATTCTTGATGATTAACTCTTCTACCCTCTTCAAGAATTCAATAGGGTTTCTTTTATAATTACGGAAATTAATAGCATCTCTGTTGTCTGTGTTCATGACATGATTATTATTACATGGTCGGTCACGCCAGGCATCCACTTCTTCCCGTAATGACTCTTCTATTCTGCGCATTTCGTCAATCCTCTGTTGGTTTTTGTCTACTTTGCTATCTACTTTATTTAAGTTACTGTAAACTCCTTCCATTCGTTCTCCCAAGTCTGTTCGTACAGCTGCTACCTCTTTCTGGTTTTCTTCCCGGACTTGATGTATGTCCTGGTCTATCTGGGTACATCTTCTGACTGTTTCTTCATGACCTTCCTCAATTCTTCTCTTATTTTCTCCTTCGAGACGGTTCATTTTATCGAGTACTTCCTTGCGGACTCCAGAAATATTTTCGTTGGTATTCTCTAGCTTCTCCAACGTTTCCTCTAATTTGTCATTGATTTCCGTAACCTGCTGTTTTGCTTCTTCTCGGTACTCCATTAATTGGTGTGCCATCTGCAGCTTCATTTCTTCTTTATTTTTCTCGTGGTCCTTCTTCAGCTGTTCCTTCAATTCTTCCTTTAATTCTTCGTTTCTTTGCTGAATTTCCTCCAGCAATCGTTGTTGTAGTGTTTCATTATTTTGGTTGACTGTTTTCCTCAATTCTTCCTTAGTACTCACTATTTTTTCATTGATCTGTTTCAAATTGTCACTGGTTTCTTTCTTCATGCCGTCGAATTTCTCCTCCTGTTTCTTAAAATTTTGGTTAATCAATTCCCACAATTTTTGTAAATCCATTCCTCATGTGGCTTCCCCCCTATCTCCAGCCTGTGGTTCCATTTCTTCATCTTGGCTTGGTTCTGTTGTGGTTATTACTGTCTCCACTTCTTCAATCGGTGTACCTTCCTCTTCTTCCCCTCTGTTTTCTTCCATCTCCTTCTCCTTTGCCAATTTTTTCGACAATCCTCTGGTGTGCATATTGTAACCTTTCGTAATCGCCGCTAGAATTTATAGGGTTTAATTGTATAATTTCTTTATTATTCTAGCCCTACTAGTTGGCGCGCCACTTTGTATACTAACGGTTTACCTTTCCTGTTAATTATTATTGAATAGTGTGTAGCGAACCGTTTTATACTTATTAGTCGACCTTTTTTCTCGCCGTTAGAAGTTCGTATTTCTCTCTCTTCTAGCTCCAGCGGTTGGTCGTCAATTTTTTAATGTAGACGTGTGTACGGCTACCGTTTTACTCTGCAAAATGTGAATAATGTACAATTTGTGTGTAATGGGTGTAACGTGTCTTCTCTATCCGTAGTTCAAATGCGTGCAACTTCCGCAGATTTCGTTCGTTGCGAACGTACGAATAACCAGGTCTTGATGTTCTTACCTGATGTTCATTAGGGGTATGAAAATCCCGGTGGCGCCAAATTGTTTTCTTAAAACAATTAAAATAAAATTCAAAGGTGTATGACCAGCGCAGCTCAGGCGGTTTGAATAATTCAAATATTTCCGCCAGCTAGGCCCACTGGAGCGCACAGCAGTTCGATGCGTGGGCTGTGTAAATCGTTAGTCATCTGCTAAAATGTACAGAAAATATTGTGCACCTCCTAATGAAATTATAACCCCGTGGTTACACTCAATACTTACACATTTTTTATTAGTGATTGTTATTCATTTAATACAAATTATTCTAATACAAATGCTCCGGATATTTATATGAGACAATTACAGGGTTTGACAAATCGATATTTGAATTGATAAACAGACTTTTAGTAATGGCGTCTGTTGGAAATTGTACAAATTATTAATGTTCGTTTGTCATAGGTTCTTGAGGTTACGTTAAAAGGATTACAAATGTTTAAAACAATAAAAATACACACCCTTACATCAAGTAAACTTAACTAACATATTGTGTAGGTATAATTTGTTTAGCGCAGTGTAGTAAAAGTGTTTACAAGTTATGGATCATTAACAACAGTTTATATTGGTTAGTTTATAAATTGTCAGTGACTTAGTATTCTTTTTAATCTTTGAAAGTAATTAATTTCAGTTCAGTGAGATTTCGACCTTTAGTGAGAAATAATTAACGTGAGTTTATTTATATATTTTGGGTAATTTAAGAGGTACTTATCACTTCCGTAGTTATGGCGAATTCATACGATCTGTTATTCATGGGTTATACTATAATCTTCTTTAATTTGCTTGGTTCAGGACATCAGGCATCTTTTCCAGTTTAATTGGTAGTAATTTATTTTCTTTTTTCGTTAATTTGGCCTCAACTTCAATAATATGGTTCCAGTCCTCATTTTAAGTCTTGGTATACACTTAGTAGTAACTTCTTCTGATATTTTCTATGTTTTAATTGACAATTTTGGTCACTCGAAAATTAGCGTCTATACCATTAAAGCGTCATGCATTCAGTAAAAAAATCTAACGGTATTTTTGCTTGTTACTCCACAGTTTCCATGGTAACGTAATTATTCTCCCTGGTCGATCTCAAAATAAACACATTGTTATCAAACTTTGAATTTTTTGTTTAATTTGAATAAATATTTTATAATGGCTATATTTACTTGGGGATAATTTCAATGGTTGTAAACTTTACATAGATGTTTCTATTTTCTTTCAAAGATTAGTTTGATATCTTGCAAGATTGGTCTAAGCCATGTATTAATGTTTTAGTCCAAAATTGATAATACTATGTTAATACATAATTTACTTATTTCTAAGTTTTAATATAATTCTGCCATGTTCCCTTTCGTTACACATAATTAATATATTTTGCCTATTATTTCTTATAAAGGTATTGCTATTATTTTCTTTATAAATTCCTTACTTACTTAAAACATACTAACATATTACTGTAAAACTATTTCTTCTGGTATTTATTGCCTTAAACATTAAGCCAATAACTTCTTTCTTTAAATTAACAAATGAACAAATTTGGTGAGTGTTATACCTACACCATCTCTTTTATAACAGTAATCACCCTGGTGATTTTTATACTGAGATAATATTTTTTCTGTTTTTTACATTCACAATTATTCTGTGTCTTTCAGTCTAATATACTTAACTTAATTGCTCATTTAACATGTGCTTATGTTTTGGGTTTGTCACACTTGTTTAACTCTTTTTTCTTAAGATTATATGCTGTTTATTTTATTACACTTATCACTTCACTGTTCATCTTTGTCACTCCCTACCTATCTCTAATTACCCTTATATTTCTCACGATCTCACTATTATTACAAAGTTTTTGTATCTAATGAGTTCATGTCTCTTTTGTTAACTTCAGACTGTCACATATCATTTTATAATATTCAAACAACATGGTATTGTAAATACATCTTTCAAATAAAACATAACTTTGTATATATTGTCATTAAAGTGATAAAAATTGGTCTGAAATGTCATAATTAGTAATAATAACAACAATTTAATAATGTTAAAATATATTGTGTTAATTGAAACATACTACATCTGTAGCAACAGCAATAATATTAGCGAATAAATAAACTCTCCAAAACCTTATACTTTCAAACACATAATGCTGAGATAACATACATACTGCTGAAATAATCCTAGTAAAAGTTCCAAAGCATATAGTAGACTATACAATTTGTTCTCTGATTGAACCACGCACACATTTCTATTCCCTGTCTGTATGAGTGTAATTTTAAACATAACAGCTGACACATCACCTATAGATAAGGATATACATACAATCATATCTACACATGGTTTTTTATGTATAACAATTGCTGAGATACTGTCATTTACAACTTACCACTAATAAAAATTTAAACATAAATTATTAACAATAATAAAAAATTATGCTCTTTTAAAACAATCTTGTGAGTTAATTGTTATGGCCATGTAATTTTTTTTTCTTTTTTCTTCACTGTCTTCTTGTCTCGCTTTACTTTGGTTAATATCTGGCCAATCTCTGGGGTTGGGTCAATGTCAGTTGTCTGTCAGTCTAGTTCGTATTTTCTTGTTTTGTAACCACCTTTGGTTGTATTCTTCCTCCTTCACTATTGATTATATTTACTACTTTCATTCTCGTTATCATTTATCTATCAAAATATATGGTTTCTTGGCATTTTTTACATACTTATTTATATCAAATGTGATCAGGGTTTGGCAATGTTATATAATGCCCTTCCACCAAAATTGATCATTTTATAAAACGTGAATTTAAGTTTGATGAAATTATCAATTGTATCGTATCAAAATTTTTTTTTTTTTCAAATTCTCCTGCTTCTCATTCATTTTTTATAATTAATTCGGTATCTTTTATTTCCATTCTTCTTAGTCTTTTCTTCATTATTTTCTCACATTGCGAACTGGCTTATTGATTTTTTTATTATAACTTATTCCCTATAAATCTTATTTTTCATCAAAACTACTCTTATACTGATATCAGGGGAACATCATCCCTGCTCAGTAAAATGATTGCTGGTTCATTCAACAGACAATCTCAATTAATAATTCTTAAATATAGTCAACTCATGACTCAAAATAATAATAATAATAATAATCATAATCATAATATTTGTTGGGAATCTTTTACTTTTATACTTCATTATTGCTCAGTTCGAGTCATATATTGTTCCATCTTTCTTTATAGATACTATTTGAAGCATTGTTTTTTATTGATACAATTCACATTTTTATTCATTTTTAATTACTCTTTGTTTCATCTCATCTCACATTATGACTCTTAGAATGTTGATTTCATTTATATTGTTTTGTGATCATTGGTTTGGGTAATTTTACTTCCCCTCTTTCTAAATAGTTGTGGAAGCTGATCATTATGATTGATATATTTTTTTTTTTGTTTTTTTTTCATAATTTTTAAATATCATAGTAAGTTATGGCTTCTTACTAGTTAGGAATTTTTTGTAGCTTATTCCTTTACAGTATGTTATGCTTTTTATGCCTCATTTTTTGGCTAAATATTATGGTAATTTAACCTTATTTTGTAGGAATGTTTTGTAACTACACTCCTCTATTGTTAATTTTTATTTAAATATTGTAGTAAGTTGGTTGCTCTTACTTTATATGAATGCCTTGTAACTTTTACCTCTCCATTTTTACTTGTTCTAAACTATTATCGAGATATTTGGGTAAGCTTTTCTTACATATCTTTTTTTTGATTTTTTTTTACAATTTTTTATTCATCATAATGGTTTCTCTAATGCTTAGTGTAAGCTGTACTTACTAATGTTTTGGAATTTTGACATTCTTTAGAGATCTTTTCTTTATGACATTGGCAGACTTGTTTGTTTGTCACGTTATTTTTTTTTTTCTTTATTTAAAGTATTTTTGTTGGTTTTTTACTTTAAATTGTTTTTTTACAGTTATTGTTGATTGTCATAATATTTCTTAATTGAGGCTTGATTGTATACCCCCTTTATTTTCTTGGTGACGGGGTGAGTGATCTCGTAAGTGTTATTGCCCTTGTCTTTTGTTATAGTGTATGGTCCCACGTATAATAATAGTAACTTTCTAGTGATGCCTTCTATGGAGCTGGGTGATTCTCTGTTTTTTAACAGTACCCTTTCTCCTATCTCGTACTTAATAGTCTTTTTCTGGTTCTTAGCGTATTTATTCTTTTGTTGCTCTACCTTTTCGGCTATTCTGTTATAGAATCTTTTTTTCTCGAATTGATATTCGGTGTTGGTGGGGAATTGGATCATATCAGTTATCTCTCTAGGCGGTGGCCGCTCAAACATCATTGTGTACGGGGTAGCTTCCGTAAAGTCGTGGTAAGCTAAGTTTATAAATTCTTCAGTGGATTTGATTATTCTTCTTTCTTCTTTCTTCAGTAGCTTTGGTTATTCTTCGATCAAATCGTCCCTTATATTTTTCAAATAATTAGTACATATTATTGTGATCTTCTTGTCATGTGTTGTCTTATATTCACCCAGAGATTGGTCCAGTGATTGGCTGTCCGCAGTTTTCACTGGCCTTAAGCGTTTAAATGAGGGTTGACCTCATTGCCCCCAACATCAGTAGTGTTTGATGGTTGGTTAGCGTTCGGCTCCTGTTGATTATTCCGGTTATCCACGCTGTGCCTGTGATCTTCTTCGAATGGGTGACTTCTCGTATCGGGTACCTGGTTATAGTACGTTCGCCGATAGTTAGATGAGGGATAGTTTCTTCTTGGGCTCCTTTGTCTTTGCCCCCTTATGTAATTTACCTGTGGCCGGTATCCTGGATTATTGTTCTGATTACTGTTGTTTCCAGGGCGATAATTGTTGTTGTAACCATTCGACGGGAAATTACCCCTGTGGTTGTTCCTGAAGTTGTTATTATTATGGTTTCCACTTCTGTTAAAATTTCTGGGCACGTTATTGCCCCGTGTGTTCCCTTGGTAATTGTTAGGGTTATTTATCGGTGGTTTATTATCTCCCTGTTGGTTCTGTGACAATTGTCCCTCATTAGTTCTATTATTTCTGAAACTGTACCCTCTATTTTTCCTGTACTGCCACTCATGTTCATGGCTTTCTAGTAAGCTAGCCATATCTTGGATGGTCTTTACCTGGCTGTACATCCGTGCCTTTTGGATGGCGTCGTCGTAGTGGTAAGATAACTGTATTACCAGACACTCTTCAGGTATACGTGGCTCCAAATTCCTGGCCATGCAGATTTTTCCCAAGAAGTAGGAGGTAAGGGATTGTCCATTCTGGTTTTCATACCTTCCATTGCTCAGGTTATTGCGGACCATATTCTGAGTTGATTCAGACCAGTATTTAGCCTTGAACTGAGTCTTAAAGTCTTGAAGGTTTTGGATGTCTGGTCGAGTGGCAGTCCACCAGTTGTCGTATGTCTCCTTGAACATTTCGTCCAACATCCCTCTTATTGTAGTCCATCGAGTCTCTCGATTCTTGATGATTAACTCTTCTACCCTCTTCAAGAATTCAATAGGGTTTCTTTTATAATTACGGAAATTTTTTTTTCTTTTTTCTTCACTGTCTTCTTGTCTCGCTTTACTTTGGTTAATATATGGCCAATCTCTGGGGTTGGGTCAATGTCAGTTGTCTGTCAGTCTAGTTCGTATTTTCTTGTTTTGTAACCACCTTTGGTTGTATTCTTCCTCCTTCACTATTGATTATATTTACTACTTTCATTCTCGTTATCATTTATCTATCAAAATATATGGTTTCTTGGCATTTTTTACATACTTATTTATATCAAATGTGATCAGGGTTTGGCAATGTTATAACGTATACGTACCTAGAATACGTATTTTGAACTAAGGAAAGACCCGTCAGTTACAGTGGCGTATCTAGAATTTGGCTTTGGGGGGAGGGTCCGGGGTCGGACCGGCTTCATACAAAAGAAAAAAACAAGTTAAGACTAATCAACATTACTATCTTTATATTGGCTTGAAAACGTGTGACAACGTACTGAAATCAGTCCTATTCGAGTAAATGTTAATAACAATAAAAATACGCGTTATTGAAACATTGTTAAAAGATAGGCCATCAATAAAACATTGTTATTTATTGATGGAATTGATTTTCCTATCTTTCATATTTCAAACGTATACCCTAATGCTGTGTAATAAACCTGTTTGTGTATTTAAAAAAGAGCTAGTACACAGCTGAAAATAAAATAAAATAAAACAGCGTTAAAATTAAGAGATTAACAAATTCGTAAACTTTTTCGACCCTCGGCGGGTGGGTCCGATTCCCCCCCCCCCGTAAATACGCCTCTGGGCAGTTATAAGTGTACCAGTAACACGAAGACACATATTACATTTAAAAATAAAATCTCATTATAATTGTGTACACGATGATACATGTGTGGGATAAGACAATTTTGAAACTGACTGTAGAATGAATGTACCGATCATAAAATCGTGTAGTGATATGAAATTTTACACATTTGCGCGCTCAAACACACACAGACACACTGGCGCGAGAAACACAGATAGGTAGACAACTAGCACACGAGACAGAATAATTCGCGACCTGTGTTGTAAGTGGGAGTTATTGATTGTAAGGTTAGCCCCAGAGCACGTGTGTGAATGTGTGTACCGTGATCCGCCAATATCATCAACGCATCCAACAGACAACCTACGCACAACAAGTCGGAGAAAACGCTGCTAAAATCTTATTTCCGTTCGGGCGAGACTCGAGTGGACACAAACCGGTTTGGAGCGCGTACATTGTTGTGGCGCACCTGGTCTGGTTGAATTATTAATTAATGATGAAGTGTTGTTGTTGTTGTTGTTGTTGTTGTTGTTGTTGTTTTGTCGGACGTTAAGTGTCACCGAGTTCAGTTCCGGCACACTGTCACTGAGCTATTGTTTGAAATCCTATTAACATCATTATCGGCGGCCCGTTAATGGAAAACTGTGAAAAGACACTGTACGATTGTTCCGGCAAGACTTTATTAACACGCAGTAGCTTAATCTGCACTTCAACCGTATGGAGAACCCATCAATTGCTTTGAACTTTTTGTTGCGAAGTTTGTTTACGGAACAGAAACTATTTAGGTAGAGACAATTATTGTAATTATTATCATATCGCATAATATTTAACAACAAAGAAATTTAACAACAATAATTCCGTGTAGGCCTATACACAAATAAAATCATGTTATTGTATGTCAAAGATAGATTACGTAATAATATTCAATTGCGAACAAAGAGTTTCCAAGCTATTGCGAAACTTGCCCGGTCGTTGAAGATTTGCTTAATTTCTCTCCAGGATTTTTCCTCGAGGACTGTTTTTTCCATGGCCGTCTTCTGTTTCGAGAATCATGTAGTTTCCCCATTCAAGGGCTGTCCCGAGATGACGTCTTCCGATTTTCTGAAGATACGGCCAAACCAACATCACTTTTCTTCATTGAGTCTCCTTTTCAACTGGTTTCTGGTTTAATCTTGGTGACCTGGACTAACCAGAAAACGTGCAATATTCATCTGTTTACGAAGACCTGGATTATCCTGCCGATAGTTTTTGTGCTTTCCTGGTAGAGAGGAGGTGTCATGGAGTCGAAAGCACCACCATCATCATCATCACCACTCGAAGGATTAGGCCCTAGACCTGATCCGGAACCCATTTCCTCCTCGGTCTACCGACATCTCTCTTCCCAGTAGGTGATAACCCAAGGCAGTCACGGGTAGACGGATATCAGCCATACGGTTCAAGTGTTCACACCATCTCCTTCTGTGGTCTTCTGGTGCAACGATACAATGTTTAATTCGCGTCTAATATCGTAGTACATTTTTCGATCCAGGAAAGAACAACCTTGCGTCCCTTTTAGAAATTTCATTTCGGCTGCTTGAATCCTCTGTACGTCCCGTTTACCAAGAGTCCATGTCTCAATAGGATACAGGAATGTGGGGACAGCCACAGTTTTGAAAAATTTCATTCGGTTATCCTTCCGTGTTTTACTTTTCAGGTACCGTACCTTTTGAATCGTTCCAAGATGTGCCAAAATCTCGTTAGCTTACTATCCCCATCAATATCAGCTCCATATGAGATATCACAACATAAAGCCTTGTCATCTGCATAAAGCCATGAATTCAAATGAATATTTCGCTGAAGTGATATTCCCGAGTCAACTTTAGCTGTCCATCGCCGAAATACGTCGTCCACCACCTATTTGTTGGTCGGTCAATCTCAAAACCATTAGGTCTTTGTGTGACACTCAAAAGCCAGTTTGATGAAAACCGGTTGATGCATTCAAAAGCTATAGTGAGACGTACATACCCTACATAGGGTAGATAGACAGACAAATGACAAACAGTCAAGTTAAAACTACGAACCCGCTTCTCTCGATCAATAATCAGTGATACGGGTATTTAAAAAATTAAATAATATGATTTCATATACTATGTAGCCTTCACTGTATAACATATAACATTATAAAAACGTCTCTCTCTCTCTCTCTCTCCTATGGCACTACGGCACTACAGCCCTTGTTGGGCCCTGGCCTCCTTCAATTTTCCCCCATCCTCTTCTGTCGGTAGCCATCCTGCTACAGGAACGCACTTTCAATATTTCTTCGCATCCTCGTCCACCGCGTCCTCCCATCTTCTCCTCGGTCTTCCCACTGGTCTTTTTCCGTGGATTCTGGTACTCAATAGTTTTCGTGATATTCTGTCTTCCACCATCCTGGCTACATGACCAGCCGACCTTAGACGCTGTAACTTTACGTATTGTGTTGGTGGTGGTTCTTTATACATTTGATACAATTCAAAGTTATACCTTACTATCCAGCCGTCTACGTCATTAACTGGTACTAGGATTCTTCGTGATATTTTTCTTTCAAAGATATGGAGAGTGTTTGCTGCTTTGGAGTTCAGGATACACGTTTCGCAGCCGTAGGTTAGAATGGGTCTTATTATTGATTTGTATATCCTTAGTTTCGTGTTTCTGTAGATGTTTTTCGATCTGAAGATACTTGATGTGGCGAAATACGCTTTATTGGCTTGAAGTATCCTGTTCCGGACTTTAGCATTAAAAACATTTATTGTGTACAAATAATAAACAAATTAAATAAGAGGTTTATTAGTTATTTTCCACCATTTCTCATATCCGTTACCTCACAGTTCCGTCCACTGACGATTAACCGAGACTCTATAGCAACAGAAATCCCACAGTACAAAAACTACGTTTAACTTCAAGATAAGGATTGTAATTTATTGTTCTCGTTGTTAACTGTGAAACGCCACACGCGCAAAATATTACATCACGGTGCGCGCAAATGAAGAAACAAACATGCAGAAGGCGCCTCATTTGGATTTGTGTTGGTAAGAGACCTTACAGAACTTAAATCAGAATAAAAATATTATTTTACGTTGATCTCATCACAGTAACACGAACAATTTACTTTTGACATCGAGCTATTCATGGATACTGATTGCACTACCTCGCGACGTTAAACAACAGGAAATTATTCCACACTACAAACGCGTCCGTTGCTAAAATCAATCTATTGTTGATGAAATAGAAACTTCTCATCAGTGTTTAAAGTTTTTGTACACGAAAAATTATACGAAGACTGGTCCGAACTACACTCTAGAATATTTGACACTGGATAAACATTTAAACCGACTTTCTGTCCTTTCCACGAAGTCGGGTGATTTTTATTAATTTTTGTGTCCTGAATTTGATTCTGCAATCAGAATATAGCGTTATCACGTAGTTTTTTTGAATGATGAAAACAACATTTTACCTCATTTGTTGTTGCAGACAATATAAATTGCAGACAATTTAATATAGCGCAACCTCTTTTCTCTAAATTCTTTAATTTAGTTTCTAATTCTTCATCCCTTAGAACTGCTTTTATTTGTGACCCGACAAAAACAGCCTCCTTAATTTCTGTTACGCTCAATCGTGAGAACTTGTTTCGCAAGTACATTATCGCTTCTCCTTCTTTACTTAGGGCTTCTCCTTCTTTACAAATATTTCATCAACCACAGTTCGATGTGTAACAGATGAAGATAAACATCTTTGGCATTCACCAATGGTTTATGGGAAATATTCTTAAAAACCTGGAATAAAATTGCACGTTTGAGGCCAGTCTTTACGAACAACGTGGTTGGTTCGGTTCCATTCACATAAAAAACTGCAGTTTTATTAGTCCAGTAAACTTAACAACTAGTGCATATTTTCATACAATTCATTCGTGTGAAAAGAACGGGCCAAGGGCACTGAAAGTTAGGTGTTACCGTTGTGTATCAGTGCTTGAAGTTTGAACAAAGGCTGTTGTACTGACCAAGTTGTGTACCGCTTTTAAGCCCAACTTCGAAGAATCAATAAACAATCGCTATTCTGATGGAATATATGAGTCTGCCCTAAAGCTAAAAAAAGTAAATCATGCAAATTGCGTCAGTATATTATACTGTCGATGGAAGAAAAGAACATTTTTCAAAATCTGTTTGCATCTGTGTAGAATTAAGGTAACTGTTATATTTTTATCCAGAAGATCCCAACCTTGCAAACGAGATCCTAACGGTTCCGACTTGGCTTTTGAGAGGTTTAGGTCTCTCACCAAACCATCTAATTCTGCTTGAATTTTAAGGATGAGGCGTAGACGACACGGACGGTGAAAAGTCAGGATCATTATTTCAGTTGATATGATGATTTTTATCGTTGTTATCTTCATCACTAAGTGTCCAGGTTCCTGGAGGAGTAGGAATTGGCAGTCGCCACAAGTCATCATGTGCCACAAGTCGAAATGCAGAATCTAAATACGGATAATTAATCGGGTGCTTTCGTTTTAGCAGAGAACCTTTTCACACTAGTAAGGCAAAAAATATCGGTATGGAGAACCATACATAACTTCCATGTTTTAAGATTTATATTTAAAATCATTTTCGAAATGAAATATTACCATAGAAACTACTTCTTTCTACTTACTGCTTCAGCCTTAACCCACAGTACTGTGGTCAATAACGTATACCACCTCACGTTATCGCACTCGATTTTCACTGATGATGGAAGTCGATGGCATTGCCAAAAGTCTAGTTTTGTAGAAAACATTGGACTACGGCCAAACATCCCGGGAAGGAATTTTAACAAAACTACTTCTTTGTTGCCGATAACGTTGTACACATATATATAAAAAATATGCATAAAATTAATGGCTTGTATAAGTTAATGTTTCATCTCCATTAAGTAGTGCTCAAGTTTCCAAAGTTTTAATATTATGATGTCCGTAAGTAAAACATCAGAGCAGGTTTAGTGTGTATGAGGGTACACCGTGGACAAAAATTTTCAACATTTCCTATTGAGCGTTGCTTAGAGTAAAGCTGCGAATCTACAGTGTACGTTTCACAGAACAAATACGCGGAAAAGGAGGAGCGCTCCGAAGTCACTCATGGACCCTCAGCATCTTGCAGAGGGTTCATTCCCTAAAGACGAAAATTCTGTCTATGAATCGTTCCTCTGTAAACACGTGCAGTTACACTGCCCAGTGATCCACAGGAAGCAAATCGCTATCCACGCTGGACAATTTTTCGGCTTGCACGCGTTATGTTGGTGTGGGTTTCGGCACTTTCCATTTAAAAAGCGTGCAAATGTAAGAAAATAAACATGAGTGAGGCCAGAAATAATGCGAATTTTGTGTGTGTGTGTGTGTGTGTGTGTGTTCTCTGCCTTTTTATTGCAGTAATCATAATAATAAAATGGAAACGTAAACATTACATAATTGAGATATGCTTGCCTGCCACGAACGATATATTTTCTCTCATACATGATTTACATTAAAATGAAAAAATTATAATTTTATTGCCTGGCAACAAAATTATTTTATTTTTAACAGTTACCATTGTTTGAAAAAGTTTAAATGAATTTTCAAGTACTTTACTGTTGTTAAAACGTAAAATGTTGCAGGTAAACTACCCTATTCCCTTAACCGATCTTCACCAAAACCAAAACGTCTTGAGAACTCTACAATTCAGGGCTGTATGCAAAACATTATTTGATTCTGTTTGAATTTGCGGCTGTTATCGTTTGCCAAAAAAAAAATATCGGTATGGAGAACCATACATGACTTCCATATTCTAAGATTTATATTTAAAATCATTTTCAGCCAAACAGCCAGGCTGTGTCTTACCTGCCTTTTTATTGCTGTATTAAATGAAAAATATTATATTACATTAAAATGAAAAAATTATAATTTTATTGCCTGGCAACAAAATTATTTTATTTTTAACAATTACCATTGTTTCAAAAAGTTTAAATAAATTTTCAAGTACTTTACTCTTGTTAAAACATAAAGGTTGCAGGTAAACTACCCCTTCCCCTTAACCGATCTTCACCAAAATCGAAAGTCATTGAGACCTCTACAATTCAGGGACGTATGCAAAAAATTATTTGATTCTGTTTGAATTTGCGGCTGTTATCGTTTGCCATAGAAAATACGCTTGATAAAAAAACGTTGCAGGTAAACTACCCCTTCCCCTTAACCGATCTTCACCAAAAACAAAAGGTCTTGAGTACTCTACAAATCAGGGCTGTATGCAAAACATTATTTGATTCTGTTTGAATTTGCGGCTGTTATCGTTTGCCATAGAAAATACCCTTGTTAAAAAAACGTTGCAGGTAAACTACCCCTTTCCCTCAACCGATCTTCACCAAAAACAATAGGTCTTGAGAACTCTACAATTTAGGGCTGTATGCAAATAATCTTTTGATTCTGTTTGAATTTGGGGCTGTTATCGTTTGCCATAGGAAATACCCTTGTTAAAACATAAAACGTTACAGGTAAACTACCCCTTTCCCTTAACCGATCTTCACCAAAAACAATAGGTCTTGAGTACTCTACAAATCAGGGCTGTATGCAAAACATTATTTGATTCTGTTTTAATTTGCGGCTGTTATCGTTTGCCATAGAAAATACCCTTGTTAAAAAAAACGTTGCAGGTAAACTACCCCTTTCCCTCAACCGAACTTCACCAAAAACAATAGGTCTTGAGAACTCTACAATTTAGGGCTGTATGCAAATAATCTTTTGATTCTGTTTGAATTTGCGGCAGTTATCGTTTGCCATAGAAAAAAATCATTTTCAGCCAAACAGCCAGGCTGTGTCTTACCTGCCTTTTTATTGCTGTATTAAATGAAAAATATTATATTACATTAAAATGAAAAAATTATAATTTTATTGCCTGGCAACAAAATTATTTTATTTTTAACAATTACCATTGTTTCAAAAAGTTTAAATAAATTTTCAAGTACTTTACTCTTGTTAAAACATAAAGGTTGCAGGTAAACTACCCCTTCCCCTTAACCGATCTTCACCAAAATCGAAAGTCATTGAGACCTCTACAATTCAGGGACGTATGCAAAAAAGTATTTGATTCTGTTTGAATTTGCGGCTGTTATCGTTTGTCATAGAAAATACGCTTGATAAAAAAACGTTGCAGGTAAACTACCCCTTCCCCTTAACCGATCTTCACCAAAAACAAAAGGTCTTGAGTACTCTACAAATCAGGGCTGTATGCTAAACATTATTTGATTCTGTTTGAATTTGCGGCTGTTATCGTTTGCCATAGAAAATAACCTTGTTAAAAAAACGTTGCAGGTAAACTACCCCTTTCCCTCAACCGATCTTCACCAAAAACAATAGGTCTTGAGAACTCTACAATTTAGGGCTGTATGCAAATAATCTTTTGATTCTGTTTGAATTTGGGGCTGTTATCGTTTGCCATAGGAAATACCCTTGTTAAAACATAAAACGTTACAGGTAAACTACCCCTTTCCCTTAACCGATCTTCACCAAAAACAATAGGTCGCGAGTACTCTACAAATCAGGGCTGTATGCAAAAAATTATTTGATTCTGTTTGAATTTGCGGCAGTTGTCGTTTGCCATAGAAAATACGCATGATAAAAAACGTTGCTGGTAAACTACCCCTTCCCCTCAACCGATCTTCACCAAAAACAATAGGTCTTGAGTACTCTACAAATCAGGGCTGTATGCAGAAAATTATTTGATTCTGTTTGAATTTGCGGCTGTTATCGTTTGCCATAGAAAATACCCTTGTTAAAAAAACGTTGTAGGTAAACTACCCCTTTCCCTTAACCGATCTTCACCAAAAACAAAAGGTCTTGAGAACTCTACAATTTAGGGCTGTATGCAAATAATTTTTTCATTCTGTTTGAATTTGCGGCTGTTATCGTTTGCCATAGGAAATACCCTTGTTAAAACATAAAACGTTACAGGTAAACTACCCCTTTCCCTTAACCGATCTTCACCAAAAACAATAGGTCTTGAGAACTCTACAATTCAGGGCTGTATGCGAAACATTATTTGATTCTGTTTGAATTTGCGGCTGTTATCGTTTGCCAAACAAACAAAATTACCCTTGCTAAAAAAAAACCGTTGCAGGTAAACTACCCCTTTCCCTCAACCGATCTTCACCAAAAACAATAGGTCGCGAGAACTCTGCAAAACCGGGCTGTATGCAAAAAATTATTTGATTCTGTTTGAATTTGCGGCAGTTATCGTTTGCCATAGAAAAAAAATCTACAGACAGACAGACACACACACAGACACTTTTCGGAAAACGACTTTTTTTCATGTTTTGAGTGTAGTAGAATCAGAATCTGCAATAATCTCGAACACGATTTTTTTTGCCATCACCATACTTCCATTCCTTAAGGAATATGGAAGTAATTACCCTTGATAAAAAAACACTGCAGGTAAACTACCCCTTTCCCTTAACCGATCTTCTCCGAAAACAATAGGTCTTGAATACTCTACAATTCAGGGCTGTATGCAAAAAATTATTTGATTCTGTTTGAATTTGCGGCTGTTATAGTTTGCCACAGAAAATACCCTTGTTAAAACATAAAACGTTGCAGGTGAACTACCCCTTCCCTTAACCGATCTTCACCAAAAACAATAGATCTTGAGAACTCTACAATTGAGGGCTGTATGCGAAACATTATTTGATTCTGTTTGAATTTGTGGCTGTTATCGTTTGCCAAAAAAAAATTACCCTTGATAAAAAAAAAACCGTTGCAGGTAAACTACCCCTTTCCCTCAACCGATCTTCACCAAAAACAATAGGTCGTGAGTACTCTACAAATCACGGCTGTATGCAAAAAATTATTTGATTCTGTTTGAATTTGCGGCTGTTATCGTTTGCCATAGAAAAAAAAATCTACAGCAGACAGACACACAGACACACACACACACAGACACTTTTCGAAAAACGACTTTTTTTCATGTTTTGAGTGTAGAACAATCAGAATCTGCAATAATCTCGAACACGATTTTTTTTGCCATCGCCATACTTCCATTTCCTTAAGGAACATGGAAGTAATAACAATCTGCTACATGATCTTTCTGCTCTTATATCATAGGTACAGCAAATGGAATTGATGGTCGTGTTCGTTGAAGCCAATTTCTTAAATTCCTTGCACACGTGCTACAACATATTTTAGGCTTATGTTGGTCCTCTACTTTGCATCAAAAAACATTTCGAAGGCCTTTTTGACAACACTGGTAGGGTTATGTTTTGGCGACTTCAATGTTAGTTCACCACAAATATAACAAAAATTTCGAAAAGGTATATTTACATTAATTTACACAAAATAATATATCACATATTTATAAACGCTTTTATTTTAAGACAACATTCTTCCTACGAGCCATTACTGACAAACTGAAGATGCCGGAAAGTTCTATCAGCTCCACAGGGATCTCACTGATAGCAGGACTATTCGGAATACGTAATACCAGTTTATTTTAGATTAAATAAACTAATTTTATTTGTTACTTTTTTATGAAAGAGCAATAATGTATAAGGAAAACCGTTAAAAGCATTGTCAGAGACCAGAATGGCTCCTAGAGATTTCAATGTGAATGGGAAGTGTTTCAAAGGAGTGTCCTGCTTTAGATGTTAGGTGCCTTGGTATCAAATGATAATAACATTAGGATAAGAGAAAGGATACAAGCAGGAAATAGAGCCTACTTTGTAAATATTAACATCTTTAAAAACAATCTTGTTACAAGAGGTATAAAACTTAAAGTATATTATTCTCTTGTGCGACCAGTTGTCACATATGGATCTGAGGTATCGACTTTGACAGAGAATGACAAAACTGCTTTAAAATCATCTGAGCGAAAATATTGCGTAAAATTTATGGCCCAGTAAGATAAGAAGGTACTGTAGTTGGAGAATACAATAACAATGAACTACAGGCTCTCATACATGGAAAAGACATTGTGAAATTCATCAAATCACTGAGGTTGTGTTGGCTGGGACATGTGAAAAGAATGTCTGAGGAAAGAATGTATAAAACAATGCTGAAGGGAAGATTATAAATGTTACTAGACGTAGAAGCAGACCAAGGATGAGATGGTTGGATGGCGTAACAGAAAATCTTGATAGTATGGGAAACAGATGGTGGGGAGGAAGGGCGGTGAATAGGGAAGCATG
Source organism: Magicicada septendecula (assembly GCA_034769895.1). Lineage (NCBI taxonomy): Eukaryota > Metazoa > Arthropoda > Insecta > Hemiptera > Cicadidae > Magicicada > Magicicada septendecula. Next base: position 306,633,605 of record CM068375.1, read on the forward strand.
GAGGAGTATTGCTGAGGAGGTTAAAACCAACCAAAGGCTGTAACGCCAGATAAGAAGAAGATTAAAGGATTGTAAAACATTATTATAACGTTTAAAGGTAGAGCAAAACTAAATTCAAATTTGGAAGTTTCACGCAGAAATACATATAAAAACCGTATTTTAATCGAGAGGCCAGGAAATGTGTTGTGCAGTGTAATTTGTTTGTTGCATGTTTTATAAAACGTTTCTTCTTAACGGCGTTTCTTAATTAAAGAAACTTTGAATAAACAATAACTCTCCATTAAAACATTTAAAATTCACGATTTTCAGGGAACGTAATGCTAATTTACCAGATTTTCGTTACATGTATTTTCAGAGCAGGCATGCGATAAGAATTTTGAGTACTGAAGGCTTTCTTACAGTACGGTAACATAACGTTCAACACTCACATACGTAACAGGATACGCGTATCATTCCAACACCTGAAGATGTCACTCTAACGGGGGCAACGAATGAAGGGTAGAAAACAAGATATCACACAGCGATAACGAAACGATATACTGTATACACACATCACATTTATCATGAAAACCTTCTAGCATGTGTGGTCGCGGGCGCGCTCACACGCGCCACGTGCGCGCGCAAAGCAAGCACTCAAATAACTGAATTCGATGTTCTGAAGATTATAAGGTGCAATTTCATTAGAAAGAAAATTTTCTATTAATCATTGTGTAACTTTACATTTTAATAAATATAATGAAAACAACTATTTTTTATTAATACCGTAATAAATAGTATCTTATATAGCCTATTTTTTCATCTTTATTTTGTACGAAGCTCTTCAATATTTCTTACAGGTTTTCTTTATTATGATTATTTCTTCAAATTATAAATACTTCTGCAAGTAAAATTTTATTGAATATATTGATTAATATGTCAGGTGAAAACACGATAATAGCCTATAATTCAATAAAATTTTACTTGCAGAAGTATTTATAATCTGAAGAACAGTTCATTACATATTTTTTAACAATAATATATTTTTTATTATTTATTACAATGTTTCGAGGGTTTATTTTACGTTACCGTTACCTTCAGAAATAGAATGTACAAATAAGTAGTGACACAAATTTGAAACCTTATATGTAATAGGTTTATACTTATAGGCCTATTTGAAAACAGGTTTTTTATATAACTATTTGTACATTCTATTTCTAAAGATAGCAGTAATGTAAAATAAATTGTCGAAACATTGTAATAAATATTAGAAGTATAGGCCTATTCTTCTTCAAAAAAAAGATGAAATATTACTTATTACAGTATTAATATTAAATAACAAGAATAGTGTGAGCAATTGTGAATATTTTTTTATTTCAAATTACACGTCCAAGTTTTCAAGTTATAATCACTTAGCTTCGAGATTATCCATCTGTAATAATTATCACTGAATAAGCGGAGAACGTGAGGTGTTTATCACAAAATCGATTTTTAAATTAAAAAATATATATATAATATTTACCGTATTTCTTCCGTCGTGTGACTTCCTGTTGCGTTCGATTGATTACGCGTTTCGAAACATATGTTTCGTCGTCAGAATAAATAATTAAAAAATCACTCAAAGTAAGGTCGTTAAATCACTTTGAGCGATTTTTTTATTCTGAAGACGAAACATATGTTTCGAAACGGGTAAAGATAATCAATCGAACGCAACACGAAGTCACATGACGGAAGAAATACGGTAAATATTATATATATATTTTTTCAATAAGTGATTTGGATACCTATTCAAACATGTTTTTCAAGTTTAAAATTAAGTAACAATTGTGCATTGGAAATATTTCTGTAAAGTCTAAAGACGCGTATCCTGTTTAGGAAAAATTTTGGCAATTTCGGTCGTCATTGAAAATCGTATTAATGACGCAAGAAATGGTCCTGTCCTATAAACGATATATATATATTATGTAACGTAACAGAGTTGAGGTCCAAGACGTTACATAAAAAACTATGTAAATATGATTTAAATCAATGCCCAAAGCCTGTTATAATTAAATACAAGAGGGCCCATATCTCACCTGAAGAATGCATTAGAGGTACCTAGTAAGGTTACTAAGTAATTAAAACATCAAAAGTGTACCTAAATCTAAAATATGTAATGAATAATATGAGATGTAAACATAAACATTGTGTCTAATGGGAGTAGTTTAATGTGCAGGAGTTGAGTATAATATACTGTTCAATTAATATTTAATGTGTTATAAAATGTACTTGGTGTTGTAGTATAGCATGATATAGTGTTTACAGGATATTTATTTTATGTTTGTGGATAGTAAGTGTGGAGCTGTTGCTTTAAGGAAGTACTAAGTTCTAGGTACTCAATTTATTTATGTTAAAATTGTATTTAAATAATTAAGTATAAGTACATTTATTAGTTATGATATTATGTTAAATGTATTTACTTTAATTGATTAATGAAGGTATTTAAAATAATGTTTGTAAACTTGGCCAGGAAGGCAATAAGTGTTAATAAGTTGGCAAGTAGTTCTTATAGTTATGTTAAAAAACAATGTGGTGGAACGAGAGAGTGCCGAACTAACGTATTCCTTTCGCCACATTTGAATTAATTTAAATCATACGGACCAAATAGGGTTGAAAAGAATTACCGAATTATTAACTAAGATACCTGTAATATAGAGTTATTCTATGGTAAAACACCTGTTAATTGATCAACACAGGGCTATGTTCAACATAAGAGTTGCAGCAATGATAAAATAAAATAAATTTCATTAAATGAAAAAATAGACAAGGTCGCAGCTACAATAACATAATAAACTTTTCCTTAAAATATCATTAAAAACAACAAATCGATCATACATAAGTAACAACAAGACAGTAACTGCTATTTCTTTACAATATATATATATATATATATATATATATATATATATATATATATATATATATATAACAATCGATTGATTTTGATTTGCTACGTCAATTAACTTCACGAAGAAGAAGGAATTATCTTTGACAGCCTTTAACTATTCTATTGTTTTGTCAAGACGTTTTACTTATTCAAACTCTTTCGTGATCTGGAGCGAAAGCCTCGATTCCCGCGCTTAAACGAGGAGGCCAGGCCGAGACTGTACAACACGACTGTGCAGGTGAATTGCGAGCCATACGGATATAATACACTGGTGTAGATTTAATAGCGCAACTGTGAGAAACGGTGGTTCAATGACATTCCTCGCCGGCTCTGTACAGCTGTTCACTACACGGTTTGTCTTGTAACCAACTGAAACATTCGCGGGGCCCATACTGTGGTCCACCTCTTGTGTAGGCCTACCGAATTTCTTGAAAGTTATATGTCTTTTATACTATGGTAGGTATTAAAGGCAAAGTATCTGTTGTCTTAATTTTAATTCCATTTAAAATTAAATATTTGGAGCAATTAAAATTCATGAATACTGTTGCACACTAATTACTGTTGCACTTACGATAAGTACGTTTTTATTTTATTTATTTATTTTTGTATCAACCATCTAAGGACCACATGCCAATTTCAATTCTTTACTCTTTGTTCTTTTCTTTTCCTCCAATATTCTTTCATCTTTGCACTGTGTCTCTTCTTCCTGTCTTCAGTCCACTTTGAACCTGCGTTTTCCTCTCTCCTACCCTGGATTCCTTCCATTTTTAACACTTTTTGCCCGAAAAACTTCTCTTTCAATTGCTTCTTCTGCGTGTATATTATTTTTTTTCTAAATCCTTTTGGACTTCTTTAATCCAACTTGATGTTGACTTCTTCCCCCACAGATATTTGAAGATTTGCTTTGTCAACCTATTGTCGTCCATTCTATATAAATGTCCAAAAAATAATAGTCTTCTTTGTCTCATTGTTTCTGTTATATTTTCTGTACTTTGATATATTTCATCATTACTTCTTAATTTCCAACCTTCTGAAGTTTTTCCTGGGCCTAATATTTTCCTAATAATTAGTCTTTCCAATATTTTTAGTTTGTCTAAATGATAATTCATTGCTAGACATTCGCTTGCATATAGGCATTCTGGCTTCACTACTAAATTTTCGCATTTTTAGATATGCACTTTTTATTGTACATATATTTAGTTATACCATATGCCCTTTCCATCTTATGAATCCTTTCTTCTATAGCAGATTTTTCTAAGCCATTCCCTTGAATTATTTCTCCCTAAATACTTACATTTTCGAACCCTCTCTATTCGGCCAGTAAGTACGTTTTATTGATATTATTATTAACTTTTCGCTTATTCTACGATGTAGTATTCTCAGCGGCATTCTGATACGTCATCGTCTTTACCAATGAGGATACCGCACGACAGAATGTGTGAAAAGTTTGGTGAACGACACGATTGGTATCATTAAAAATTGCTGTCAACCGGAAAAAACTTAACATATATGACACGCAAGCTTACTGTACGTGAGAAAATAGTTGAAATAGCCTATTTCCAATAATTACCTTTTCCATACTTCATCTAAGCTGAAAACTATAGGAGACACTATTTATGAGACATGCCTCATCCCTCCCCCCCTTAACCTAACCTACTACCCCCCAACCACAACTGGTGCCATATGTCCCGGATTTCAACTGAGAAAATATGGTCACTGTAACCTTAATGCAACTGTGTAACGCAAAGACAGGACAGATTAATTATTTGTGGTGGAACAGAGGCTATTAATATTCGAAGAGGCTATTAATATTCGTATGTTTTAAAGTTCCTACATTTCACTATATGTTACTCACAGTATGAAACGAAAAGAGTACGCAGGATGAGAGTAGAGTCAGCCTCCTTCCTGGCTACACAAAAAGCCATAGCTGCAACTGCTAGCTCCCAATTTATATAATTTACTGGTAGGCCTACTCAGTAAATTTATACAAAACGAAAGTACAGCAATTAGCTTTATGCTTATGTTACATTAAACGTTTGGAAATATGAAATAATTAATTCATTCTACAAAAGACGTTTTCGAATGAATTAGGATTCTCAAGATGCAATCGCACAACAAAACAACACATACGATGGAGAACAATTTACTTGCAAAATTACATTAAGCAACAAAAAATAAATAAAAACAATTTCATCAGGGATCTCTTACGAATAATAAACAAAACCTTTTGTATGTTGTTCCCTTAATTAGATCTTTGTATCATTTTTGTGTATTACTGAGATATTCGCAACTCTTTTATTTATGTAGTACAGTAATTTTTTGGTAACATACCACTGATTAAAACTACTCAAACGAACTAACGATTTTTTGTGAGACCACAATGCTTTAATTTTTTCTGAAGAAAATAATTAATACTTCGTTTATCGTACATATAGAGAAGGCAACACCGCACCGTCACATCCGTCAGAATCGAACGTGCAGCCAACGTCAGCGATACACATTTTGCACGCAGCCGATACGTATATATTCTACAACACAATGCACCGAGATTAGATACGGAACACAGATAAATGATTTAACGTTAAGCGAAGTAATTGCAAGCAATGCCGCCTCACGGAGACGAAGCCATGGCATTTACAGAAACACTGTGTAATTGGTCAGTCCGCGAACGTGATTCTATGCAAGCGGCCGCGCTGGTGAATTGACCGCTCGGCTGCTGCTCCGACACAAGTGCATTTCTCATCGCGTGTTCTTCTTTTCTCCGCTTTCAGCAACAATATCTTAATCACACATTAACCAGACAGTGAACATATTTTCAGATTTAATTAACAAAACAGAATGGATTCTTTCTATAATGAAATACTTCCTACTGAACAGAATTAAAAACTGATTACCAGTTTCTTTAGTTCTATAACGTTTTCAGTAGGCCTACTGGCTGAACAGGAGAATCGAATTAGAGGAAATAATACTTGGTTTTATAATCTGCTATGATAAAAAAGTGCAAAAAATAATAAGCATAAAGAAAAGGCTAACAAGTATCACATTTCAATTACCTAGGATGTGATATTACATGTGAAGAAGACAAAGATATTCTTAATAAAACAAAGAACTTCCAAAGAATATGTGGGACATTACGGGGAACACTCAAAGGAAAGACCACGAAAGAAACACAAATAAAATTCTATAAGGTGATGGCAGTCCCCATGCTATTATACGGGTCCGAATCATGGGCACCAAGAAAGAAAGATTATAGGCAGATGGAAACGTCTGAAATGAAATATCTTAGATCTGTGAAAGGTTGTATAAGATTAGATCACGTAAAGAACGAAGATATAAGACAGGAATTAAATATACAACCAGTAACGGAACTAGCGAAAACTATAAAAAAATATGGAAAGAGCACGTTATGCGCATGTATCCAGAAAGAATTCCAAGAAAAATCCTGAATTATAAGCCAACCGGGAGAAGAAATGTTGGCAGACCGAGACGGAGATGGTGAAGCCAGAACAGGCAACCTGCCTAATCCTGGACAGGTAGATGATGATGATGAAAGAAAAGGCTAAAGGAAACTAAATGAAGATTGAATTGAAAAATAGTTTACGAAAGGTTCAGAATAATCAGTGTGGTAAAAGCATCCGTAGTAACAGAAAAACTCGACATTCGTAAGGCTATCTAACTAAGACACTTAGAACGAATGGTTAAATCTACGAATTGCCAACAACTACCGCTCACGTTATTACACCGGAACGAAAAGGAGAGAGTGCAGTAACCCTTGGTAGGCGAGCGTACGTAGAGGAGTGTAGTGGCGGCACGGAACCGCAAGACGTTGCTGGGTGAACGATATCATATTTACCCATATACACGAAACCTACTCTGCGGTGGGACTACTAACCTACACTGAGTTTAACACACTGTGTATACAACCGAAAGAACGCAATTCCTATGCAATAATGGTGAGATGACAGTGCTGTCTACGATAAACAAGTTACAATTATCACTTCACCACTTGCCAATATTATTAGCAGTCAATTCACATGTTCTCATGTAGACGCGGATAGAAAAATACACAGAAGTACATATTGCTATAGAAATTTCTTTAAATTTTCCGCCTATTTAGCGTACGAGTGAATTGTTGCGAAAAATCCTGCAAGGCATGGTACCAAGTAGTATGTGTAGGTTCGTTAGAAGAAGAGCGGGTGTGACCAGTAGCCACCACAGTGTTCTTAAACCCCTGCTTTGCCATCTCGGGAAACCGCGAGGTGTGCAAGTGCCTAACTGCGGGAGCCATTCGCCCTGTAGTGGCAACTCATCGTTACGGACGACCCGACTCCGGGCGCTCGAGCCTGTCGACAAGCCCCTGTGGGTGATGCCCATCGATGTACACTATATGGATCGCGTGCTGACAGGCAAAGTAACGGCAGAAAACAGTCCGAAGCACTACAGCTTCCCCCACCATCGGGGGAATACAGCGTTTGGCGCTAAGTTAACTAAACGTGTACTAAACGAGTCATTCAGTCAGTAATGCACTTGTTTTGACACCTTACAATTATTACATTTGGGAAAGTTCTAAAGAAAATTTGTGCTTATGAAGATTTTGTTATTATAACAGTTTGCTTTTACTTTCGCCTAACTAATAACAGATGACAATAACTTGAGCGTTTACACTCATTTTACTAACTTTGTGTCAAGCGGAAAATTAATTAGAGAGTCATCAAACGTTTTGAAGATTGTAAAATATATGTATAATTTATTGATTATATCTGACAGTAAAATTAATACCAAAAAAATGATTATATCAGCTTGCCAAAACTTTGTCGGCACAGTGTTTAGAAAACATATTTCAAACAACGATTTTTCTGAGGACAGCCATGAAGTGAAACTTATCAAATTAATAGGGACATTATTTTATAAAATCTTGTGCTATGATATTGCTAAGGAACCGCTGCAGCTACCTTCTCTAAGCTTGGTGTCCGCCAAAAGATAAATAAATTTGTATTATTTAGTAATGTTTAATGTAAACAATTTTTATGCAGTTAATATGTAGCTAATTGAATAAAATAAAATAAACGTAATGTAAATTAGCATTGCTTATTGAACACTTTAACGACCATGGCGAGCGTATACGCCAGCTTCTTCTATGCAATAAACATTTTAAAGTTTACGGCTCACGTCTTTTATTCTTTGCTTCCCTTATTCTTATCTTTACTCGTCTGGCTTCACCATTAAATGTTCATAAATAAGAACACAACAGAACTGTTTATGAACGCAACAGAACTTAGCGATAAACTGAAATAATGTGTCAGAAGACTGAAATCTTACAGTGAAACAAATGTGTTTATTTTGAAAAAGAACTTATTAAAAACCTCCCACCTTGGAGTCATTAATTGTTAAAATGACATAGCTATACCATTTAACGCAAAATATGCTCCGCTAAAGCAACAAACGCTATAACAAAGCAGAAAAGTCAGACTTTGTACAGGTACAGTATATAGCATACGCAGTGTTCTTTCCCCCCCCCTGGTGCAGCGGTCGGACCGAATTCAGTGAATGCAGCACGCGATCCATATCATCGATGGTGATGCCTTAAGGGGGGGGGACGGTAGCTGGCTGGAGCAATTCATTTAAGAGATGTCCCCCATGGTATACACGCCACATCGCGTATTCGTGGACCACACGCTAAGAGCTTGTACGGAGCGAAGGACCGACCTGCACTGTAAGAACCTGACGTTCATCGGGCTCCGGCCTAGACAACGCAAACTAACCAGGGCGCGCGAGACGCCCTGTGCGTCTTCTCTCTGTATGTCTAGCAGGTGTGTGGGGATGGGGCGATGAAATTAAGAGCACACTGCCGTAGAAGGTGATGATGACTGATAGCAAAGTGAAGGCACGCGATCGGGAGCCAGTAGTGACACTGTGACGTCACAGTGTAGGCCTAATAGTAAAATAGTGCATACATATCGGACTGTTATATTTGTAAAGGCGCTCTAATTTAAATACTGTTAGATCAAGTGTACAGACAAAGCGTCAGTTTTAATCCGAGGATCGTTGTACTTTCGGGCGCCAATCGATATAACGTTTTATGAAAACTTAGTTTAAATGGTACATTTCATTCTAGACGAACGCAGTCACCTAGTGGTCAAAAGTAAGACTGCTGTCGATTGTGTTTGTAATCGACTCCTTCAAATTAGTCTACTAGTTTACGGGACCTATCGCTGCAAGTCTCAGTCATTATGACTCCAAACGGCGTAGAAGTTAGTTGTATTCGTTAACAGCAAAGTAGGTCTACGAAAGAAAATGGTATGGCAAAATGTTAGTGAAAAGTTCTCTCTTGATTGTAATGTAAAGACAAATCTGTAGTTGATATGCGGTTTTTAACAGATAAAATTTTGCAAAGCAACGGACGAATTACGAACGTGGAAAAGTTCATAATGTTACGACGGTCGCACGGATCGTCGTGGAAACAGAATAACTGACACCAGATGAAGTTACTAATTACAACTTTAATTAGAAACAAACAAAGAAATAACCAAAAGACACTCGTATACAATTCTTCAAGCTAAAATTTCTCCAAGACACAACAATCAATGTCGCAGCTTGTTACTGTTTCGCACTAAGAAAGACAACAATCACTTTTCACTAAACCTCAATAATCACTCCGAAACTCATTACAATATCGCCAGGTCTCCTCTGAAATTGGCGGGCCGCTGGATGCTTATGGTTCGAGAGAAATCCGTCACATTCCGGATAATGTGTCGAGAAAAAAACTGCGTGCTTACAGCCGCTCTGGAACTCGCTAGAAATTGTGTCAATATCCGTCCTTAAACAACAGAATTATCTTCTTAAAAAATGTCCGCCGGACAGAATGATCTACAAATATCTGGAATGCGCGTCTGCAGTGTTGCCGCGTCTTATGTAGGTCTATCATCGGCAACGTAGCAATACAATTCCTCAACAATAAACGTAAACAGCACAGGACGAGTAAATCCTACATACGACTGTACGCTGCTTAGGAATATTTTGACCATCCACTTTAAAGAAAACAATATAATTTTTTATAGTTAAATCTGATGACTTCCCGCACGTGCCTACATGCATGTACAAAATCTGATGACTTCCCGCACGTGCCTACATGCATGTACAAAATCTGATGACTTCCCGCACGTGCCTACATGCATGTACAAAATCTGATGACTTCCCGCACGTGCCTACATGCATGTACAAAATCTGATGACTTCCCGCACGTGCCTACATGCATGTACAAAATCTGATGACTTCCCGCACGTGCCTACATGCATGTACAAAATCTGATGACTTCCTGCACGTGCCTACATGCATGTACAAAATTTAAACGTTGAAAAGCATCGCCCACAAGTATATAATGTATAATGCAGTACCGTGGCGTCCATATAACAGCTGTTGCCGGCGGCAACAGTACTGGAGTTAAGAAAAAATAATATTAACTATATCACAGAATAAGTACTTTAGTTACTGAATAATTTGAAATCCGAACAATATTAGTAGACAAAATTGAAGAAAAGCTTAGTACGGCTTTCGAACTGCTGGGCACGGGCACCGTCTTGTGTTGCCGGCTCAGACATCGGCAGTTTTACTGTGTACGGTCATGACCTCGTCGCTGTACAAACTGTGGAGGGGACAGGCACAGTCGTCCTTCCAATGTGTTGCCGCTGTATAAACCGACAAAACTCTCAGTTAGCAGCTATGTTCGTTTTAGAAACTGACGTGCAGCAGATACTACGTACCTATTTCTGTTTTGTTCGTTTAGTCATGTGTTTCTCTGTTTGTCTTTATTATTTTTAATTCGATTATTTGTGCTCTGAGTTATTCTGTGTAAGTATAATAAGAGTCAGATCCCGGTGAACCGGGACCCTCTTCTTCTCCCAGCTAATGATATAAAATGCTCTAAAAAGAACACTTGGCACAAGAAAAAATTCAAATTAATTTTTATGTTAAGTTTTAGGCCTATCACAACCGGCAACATGTGTTATATACCCACGCCACGCCACTGGTATAATGTGCAATCGGTGAGATTAGCCACTTGTCGAATTTTGTTCAGTCGTTCGCTGCAACCGATAGCTGCGGTCGGTCGGCGAAATCAGCCTAACGCATCACAATTCAGCTCAATTAACTATTTATCGTTTACTGTAAGCGTTTATGTTGTCGGCGTGTAATTTTGTTGTATGCCTACATTACATAAAATATGAATTACGTGCGCGTTTAAGTTGCTTACACCGGCAAAGAACTTATAAGCAGTCCGCGACACGATGTGACGCATACCGGAAACGTGGCGTAACAGAATCGTGTTTACGAGAGAATACAACAAAATTACTGCTATTGCATAATCAAAACAGAAGGACGTTTCCTTTGTTTGAGGGTTCACATCAAAGATACCGGGGCTATCCATCCATTGTTTATTAACGAATCGAATGTTTACACTTTCAGGAGTGTACGTCCAGTGTGTGGTCAACCGCCCAGGACTTATTATGTATTCACGCATGTTGATACTTCACTTGGAGTCACGATGTTTAAACCACACGACTGTGCCACCCAATTTTATAACAATTAATAATATTACACACTATTCAATACGCATTTCCTTATCACAGCTACAAAAGTCGACTATATCATTTGATAGTCCACTAGAAGTATAGGACTATCACTTATAAAGTATATCTTTAATATTCTACTAAACTAGTAGTCATTGACCTGCAGAACTCGTTCACTATGTTGAACGAAATACGTTTAATATTAAGTTAGATAAATTTCAGTATCTTAAATTTTCTTCTTCTTCTATAAATTCCTTGTTAGAACTCTGTCCTGTTCTATAACAACGGTTCTACATGCTGTCACCTCTTCCTTGGCCAACCAATGCTCCTCTTGGCGTTTGGTTGGGTATCTGTTGCCTTTTTCACCATAGCCTTGTGTCATCCATTTTTGATATGTATTAATTCCATATCCTTCTTCTTTCTACAATCCAAGAATTAATATCTGTTTCATTACACGTTTCTCTACCACTGATTGTCAACCTATCATACTTTGTCTTTCCTAGTACCCTCTGTAATATGTCACTACTATAGTTTGTCGTTTTCTTTGAGTTCTTGCTGTGTCTGGCTTGGTCTCGGATTCACAGGATATTACTGGACGTATTGTGCTTTTGTAAACCCTAGTTTTAGCTTCTTTATACTAATAAATACCTGTGAGGTATTTATTATTCCATATAAAATTATTCATTCATCCAGAAATTTTTCTTGCTTTTCTTGCTTCTTGCTTAGACTGATGTTCTATTTCTTTATCTGCACTATTGTTAATTGTAACCCTTGTCCCTACGTAGTGTATCTACATTACTTGTTCTATTATTCTTTCATTTATCACAAGTTACACCTTAATGGATCATGAAATTGTAACTGATTTTGTTTTTTCTTCACGTTATATTTCTGGATGCTTTGTTAAAATTATGCACAAGCCTTTGTAAGTCATTTGCATTTTCCGCTATTAGTATAACGTCGTATGCATAACATATAATATTAAACACACTTCTAACTATTCTGTATCCTCTCATATGCTTTACCTCCTTAACAATTTCATCCATAACTACATTGAAAAGTACGGGACTTAGGCAATCCCCCTCCCCCTGCCCGATCAATTTTTTACAGGTACATTATCTGATAATTCCCCATTGCCTTTTACTCTCATTGACGTGTTCGGTAGATCTCTTTTATTAGCTTTGTGATGTCGACTGGGACTCCTCGTTGTTGTAAAATGTCATTATAGACAGACCATGCACATAAGAACCTTCGGTCAGAAAGCTTCGCGCATCTTCCCCTCCGTCCGTTCAAACCAAAGATCTATGGTTCAAACACTCACTCCCCCACCACCTGACTGAAAGTTGTAGACTCACTCACTCACTTGCTCGCTATATCGCAGTATTGTCAATTCGTTGCGTTATTTGCAAGTTGTTAATTTAAAATGTCATAAAAAATAATAGATAAATATTGTATTCTATTTCGTTATCTAAGAAATAAATATTAAATTCTACATACCTTTAAACTGTTGTCAGTTAATTATTCTATATCAGCAGCGCTTGTTTCCGACTCCGAACTGCTGAAATCTGAATCAGATGATTCTTCATTTATAGAAATAATCAGTTCATCGACAGCTTCATCCATTAAACCGTAATTTCTCCGTAATTTTTCCAGTTCTTATTTTCAGTTTTAATTACATGGTCACAACACTTCTTCCACTTACCAACTGAGTATTCTAAAAACAACTTTTCACAAAGTTTCCGTTTCGCTTCCAAGGATTCAGACAGGCACTCACTGATCCTACCTTTTACGTCACCCCAAACAAGTTCGATAGGCGACAAATCAGGATGATACGGTGGCAAACGCACAACTGTGTGACCGGCATCAACGAACAGTTTATCTATCCTGTAAGTCGGTTCGGTTTGCACATATTTAACCAGTAGCAGCTCTGCCTTAGTTATAGGTTCTTGGAATGCAACATTGTTATGTCTAAGCCAATCCATAATAGACTGTTTAATAGATGACGAGGTCGGCTTTTTGTTCTCTTGCACATTGTGATAACTTGCATTATCCATAACAACGACAGAATTGGGAGGCAAATTCGGAGTTAACATGTTTTGAACCATTTAGAAAAATTCTCATAGTTCATGTCATCATGATAATCCCCACTTTTTTGTTGTGATTGAAAAATCAGAAGAGCGTTTTTAACAAACCCACATTCCCCACCAGCATGTATTATAATTAACCTACGCCCCCCCCTTACAGGTCGCTTTAGCACTTCCAATTTCTGTTTCGGATTGCCAACAAGATGGAACAGATAGTGTGGAATGAATATAGGTTTCGTCGAGGTAAACTATATTTCTTTTATTATACCTGTGTTGTCTGATCTCTCTTAAGTATCTAGCTCTCCATGCAACATTTTCCGGTTTTTCCATTAAAATCTTACGGGATGACTGACACCTTTTCCACTTAAATCCCATGCTTTTTAATAATTTTCGCAGGTATTCCCTCCCACAATGAAGAAGGTCTTCATCCTTCAAAAGTCTGTTAAGTTTTTTTAAACTTGGTACAATTTTTTTGTTAATACAAAAGTCGTGTATTTTACGTCTAATCACACATTTAGTAAAATCGTCCACAATGATTTTTGTTACATTACTGCTCTTTTTCTTAGTAGGCGTAGAAAACTTAAGTTTTCTTTTAGCCAAATGACTTCTTGCTTCCGCCAGAATACGCTTCACAGACGACTGAGATATACCCGTCGCTTCACTGGTCGACTGGACAACGTTATACATAAGGTTGAGGAGTTCTTTTTGCTCCCGTAAATGTTTTGCAACATTGTAAACAATTTCACGCGCTTGGCCCCTTAACGATCTTCCAGACGCACTTGACGAGCAGGATGCCATTTATTTCTTAATTCTAAGCAGACACACGTGATGATGAGTAGTGGGAATTACATTCAGTCACACACTGCTGTGGAGGGGTACATCTCCGCTGTACAGTGTTATGCGCCAAGTACGATGCTCAGAACACTTGATTCCGCGCAGGCTCTTATGTCTGTGGTTTTACTATACCTTAAGTGTCGTGTTTAGTAAGGTGATCCCGCTATAGTTACCCGGTATTTAATTGTTTAAATAATCATAAAACTTACGAAAACCTGAACTATAGGCCTACTTATTTTTTAGTACAATAACAATTACAACAGTCAATCATACAGTACAGTAACCACTAAACGTTCCGAACTAACAGAGGTTTTCTTTTTCTTTAATTACATTTATAAAGAAAATTCCTAAATTACAAGTAATTTAGTCCTAGCTTTCCAATTTATGCATGTTTCAATAGATATCGTATACGCCTATATCTAACATTTTAACAAGTACGCATAACAGATAATACAATCAGAATGATCACTGTTGCACACCACTATATAAAAATTATCCCGATTAGCGCTTTCAAGCTTCACAGCCCATCGTCAGATCGGAATAGACAGGAAATATGTGAAACCAAACCCTTCACCCCTCTCCCAAAACCCTGCTCACACACAACAAGCTATAATATAAATGACCCTTCCCCACCCCCTAAAACCTGTCCCACCATCTGTACAGTTACATATTTTTCTAGCAAATTCCTTGTGTTTCAGTGTTGTGTGTGTATGTGTATGTGTGTGTGTGTGTGTGTGTGGGTGTGTGTGCATCCTTTTAAACTTACCCTCTTCCTCTCCACACACGTGGGTCAGTCACACACCCTTATTTTAAAACATCCAATTAGTACTATGCAATATAATTCTTAATCTTATCTATCTGTCCTCTATCATTTACTTCTTAAACATGTTATAAAATATTTCTTCATTATCAAATTTAATTTTAATATTAATTAAATTGTCTAACCCTTTTTCTCTTTCTTTCAATATTTCTAACTCCTCTCTAAGCTTCCTTTCAACTGTGTTATTTACTACTTTTACAATTTCGTATTCTTCCAAAGGATTAACAAACTTATGGTTGTCTTCTATGAAATGTCTTGCATATAACGAATTGGTTGTTCTATTACCTTCTCCACGTTTGTGGTCAGACAACCTGCATACGAATTTTCGTCCTGTCTCACCTAGGTACACTTTGTTGCAGTCTTTACATTTTAATTTATAAATTCCGCTTTTCTGTAATACTGGAATTTTTTCTATATTCTTATTCCTTATCTTATCAAATACCGTTTCACATTTTTTTAATAGCTATATCCACTCCATATTTATTAAAACATTTTATAATTTTTCTAGTATGTGAACCTATGTATGTCAATGACCCTGCATAATTCTTTTGTTCTGGTTCTATTTTAGCTTTTTGTATGTTAACCCTTTTCATAACTTTATCCACTATGTTGGTGTTATAATTAGTATTCCTTACAATTCCCTTTATCGTTTTTAACACTTTATCTTTTGAGTCGGTCTCTTTTAAACACTTCTGAGCTCTGTAACAAAATGAATTGATTGCCATTTTATATCTATATGGGTGGTAAGACTCTCTTGGTATAATTATATCAGAATACGACTCTTTCCTAAATATCCCAAACTGTAGTTTCTCATTATCTTTAATTTCTATGTTTAAATCTAAGTAATATATAATCTAAATAATATATAATCTAAGTAATATATTAAATCTAAAGTAATATGTAACTGTACAGATGGTGGGACAGGGTTTAGGGGGTGGGGAAGGGTCATTTATATTATAGCTTGTTGTGTGTGAGCATGGTGGGGGAGAGGGGTGAAGGGTTTGTTTTCACATATTTCCTGTCTATTCCGATCTGACGATGGGCTGTGAAGCTTGAAAGCGCTAATCGGGATAATTTTTATATAGTGGTGTGCAAGAGTGATCATTCTGATTGTGATTTCAACCACTAACACAAATTTCTTCATTAAACGTCTGTTAAGATGTGCAATCGACTACAGGTAATGGACAACAACAATGAGGTAATAAACGACAACAATAAGGTGAGTAAAGTTTTTAAATATCTTTAGTTAAAAGACGTTTAATGAAGAAATTTGTGTTAGTGGTTGAAATCACAATCAGAATGATCACAGTTGCACACCACTATATAAAAATTATCCCGATTAGCGCTTTCAAGCCTCACAGCCCATCGTCAGATCGGAATAGGCAGAAATTATTTTAAAAACAAACCCTTCACCCCTCTCCACCACCCTGCTCACACACAACAAGCTATAATATAAATGACCCTTCCCCACCCACTAAACCCTGCCCACACCATCTGTACAGTTACATATTTTTCTAGCAAATTCCTTGTGTTTCAGTGTGTGTGTGTGTGTGTGTGTGTGTGTGTGTGTGTGTGTGTGTGTGTGTGTGTGTGTGTGTGTGTGTGTGTGTGTGTGTGTGTGTGTGTGTGTGTGTGTGCATCCTTTTAAACTTACCCTACTTCCTCTCCACACACATGGGTCAGTCACACACCCTTATTTTAACCATCCAATTAGTACTATGCAAATAATTCTTAATCTTATCTATCTGTCCTCTATCATTTACTTCTTAATCATGTTATAAAATATTTCTTCATTATCAAATTTAATTTTAATATTAATTAAATTGTCTAACCCTTTTTCTCTTTCTTTTAATATTTCTAACTCCTCTCTAAGCTTCCTTTCAACTGTGTTATTTACTACTTTTACAATTTCGTATTCTTCCAAAGGATTAACAAACTTATGGTTGTCTTCTATGAAATGTCTTGCATATAACGAATTGGTTGTTCTATTACCTTCTCCACGTTTTTGGTCAGACAACCTGCATACGAATTTTCGTCCTGTCTCACCTAGGTACACTTTGTTGCAGTCTTTACATTTTAATTTATAAATTCCGCTTTTCTGTAATACTGGAATTTTTTCTATATTCTTATTCCTTATCTTATCAAATACCGTTTCACATTTTTTAATAGCTATATCTACTCCATATTTATTAAAACATTTTATAATTTTTCTAGTATGTGAACCTATGTATGTCAATGACCCTGCATAATTCTTTTGTTCTGGTTCTATTTTAGCTTTTTGTATGTTAACCCTTTTCATAACTTTATCCACTATGTTGGTGTTATAATTATTATTCCTTACAATTCCCTTTATCGTTTTTAACTCCCTAACTTTTGAATCGGTCTCTTTTAACACTTCTGAGCTCTGTAACAAAATGTATTGATTGCCGCCATTTTATATCTATATGGGTGGTAAGACTCTCTTGGTATAATTATATCAGAATACGACTCTTTCCTAAATATCCCAAACTGTAGTTTCTCATTATCCTTAATTTCTATGTTCAAATCTAAGTAATTTATTTTCTTACCTCCTATCTCTTCTTTAAATTGTAAGTTTTTATCCTTAATATTTACCTCATTTATAAACTCATGCACTTCTTCTATGCTTCCTTCCCAAATTACTAATACATCATCAACGTATCTAGACCATAATTTTATATTGTCTTTATGCTTAGTGGAAGTTATTAATTGCTTTTCAAAATCATTCATGTATATTTCAGCAAGAATAGGGGATAATGAAGACCCCATAGGTAAACCTTTTTTCTGTATATAAAACTTGTTATTAAACCTAAAATAGTTCTGATTTACACATTCTTTAATTACTTTCATCAACTGCTTTTTATACCTGTATTCTCCCATATTATTATCTTTTATTAACTTAATAACTTTATTTACTGTGATATTGGTAAATATGTCCTTAACATCCAGTGATATCAATTTTGTATTTACATTAATCCTAATATTTTCTAAGTTTTCTATCAATTTTACATTATTCTCTATGTTGTATTTTGTCCCAAATTCATATTTCTCTTTCAGTACTCTGCTAACTTCCTTTGATAATTTATAAATAGGTGCATTAATAAAAGAAACAATCGGTCTAATTGATTTTCCTTCTTTATGTATCTTAACCTGACTTTTAAAAGTTGGTGCTGTTGGATTACTTTCCAATAAATACTTTTTCTTATTTTCTTCTATAAATGTTATCTGTTTCATCATTTGTTTTATCCTTGACTGGTACTTACTTGTATAATCATACTTTATTTCCTCGTATGGTCCTTCCCTTATAAATTCTTCCGTTTTCTTTATGTATTCGTCCTTTCTCAGTAGTACCATTGTATTTCCTTTGCCCGCCTTCGTAACTATAATATCATTTTTCTTTATTGTATTCTTTAGTTTAGTTACAATTGATTTGATTTTTTGTTCATTTTTTTGAATTATACAAACTTTTCTTAAATATTTTATCTACTACATTCCCTACTTCCCACCTTATTCTTTTTTTATCATTTTCATTTCCTAGTTTTTGTATTATGCTTTCGCATTCAATAATCGTTTTTTCTTGATTTAATTCTGGTGGCGGTGCGTATTTTAAGCCTTTTGCTAACATTTCTTTTTCTTCTGTATTGAAATTCACCTCTGTAAGGTTTATTACTCTTTTTTCATAGTTATTCTTAGAGAGGTGTTCCTTTTTTACTTCGTTCTTTCTTATTAATTTATTTAACTTATCTACCATTTTTTTATTTTTCTTTTCCAATTTCTTTTCTACGTACCCCAAACCAAAATTATATAATATTTCTTCTAACTCTACATACGAGTATATTCTTAACAATTCTATGTGTCTGTCATATAATTCCCTATTATATCTATTGATTAAGCCGTAGAGTAACCTTATTTCCAGTTTTATCCACAACTTCTCGCTTTGTTCTTTTACTTTTTTGGCTACACTGTTCTTATTTTTAATTTTAACTTGAGCGTACTTTGGGATGACATTATTATCCAGACATTGTTTATTAAACCATATTTTACTTAAAACCCTCTTCAATTTAACTTTTAACTTAAGATATTTAAAAACTTTACTTACCTTATTGTTGTCGTTTATTACCTCATTGTTGTTGCCCATTACCTGTAGTCGATTGCACATCTTAACAGACGTTTAATGAAGAAATTTGTGTTAGTGGTTGAAATCACAATCAGAATGATCACAGTTGCACACCACTATATAAAAATTATCCCGATTAGCGTATATAATTTTGGTTTGGGGTACGTAGAAAAGAAATTGGAAAATAAAAATAAAAAAATGGTAGATAAGTTAAATAAATTAATAAGAAAGAACGAAGTAAAAAAGGAACACCTCTCTAAGAATAACTATGAAAAAAGAGTAATAAACCTTACAGAGGTAAATTTCAATACAGAAGAAAAAGAAATGTTAGCAAAAGGCTTAAAATACGCACCGCCACCAGAATTAAATCAAGAAAAAACGATTATTGAATGCGAAAGCATAATACAAAAACTAGGAAATGAAAATGATAAAAAAAGAATAAGGTGGGAAGTAGGGAATGTAGTAGATAAAATATTTAAGAAAAGTTTGTATAATTCAAAAAATGAACAAGAAATCAAATCAACTGTAACTAAACTAAAGAATAAAATAAAGAAGAATGACATTATAGTTACGAAGGTGGACAAAGGAAATACAATGGTACTACTGAGAAAGGACGAATACATAAAGAAAACGGAAGAATTTATAAGGGAAGGACCATACGAGGAAATAAAGTATGATTATACAAGTAAGTACCAGTCAAGGATAAAACAAATGATGAAACAGATAACATTTATAGAAGAAAATAAGAAAAAGTATTTATTGGAAAGTAATCCAACAGCACCAACTTTTAAAAGTCAGGTTAAGATACATAAAGAAGGAAAATCAATTAGACCGATTGTTTCTTTTATTAATGCACCTATTTATAAATTATCAAAGGAAGTTAGCAGAGTACTGAAAGAGAAATATGAATTTGGGACAAAATACAACATAGAGAATAATGTAAAATTGATAGAAAAATTAGAAAATATTAGGATTAATGTAAATACAAAATTGATATCACTGGATGTTAAGGACATGTTTACCAATATCACAGTAAATAAAGTTATTAAGTTAATAAACGATAATAATATGGGAGAATACAGGTATAAAAAGCAGTTGATGAAAGTAATTAAAGAATGTGTAAATCAGAACTATTTTAGGTTTAATAACAAGTTTTATATACAGAAAAAAGGTTTACTTATGGGGTCTTCATTATCCCCTATTCTTGCTGAAATATACATAAATGATTTTGAAAAGCAATTAATAACTTCCACTAAGTATAAAGACAATATAAAATTATGGTCTAGATACGTTGATGATGTATTAGTAATTTGGGAAGGAAACATAGAAGAAGTGCATGAGTTTATAAATGAGGTAAATAATAAGGATAAAAACTTACAATTTAAACAAGAGATAGGAGGTAAGAAAATAAATTACTTAGATTTAAACATAGAAATTAAAGATAATGAGAAACTACAGTTTGGGATATTTAGGAAAGAGTCGTATTCTGATATAATTATACCAAGAGAGTCTTACCACCCATATAGATATAAAATGGCGGCAATCAATTCATTTTGTTACAGAGCTCAGAAGTGTTTAAAAGAGACCGAATCAAAAGATAGGGAGTTAAAAACGATAAAGGGAATTGTAAGGAATAATAATTATAACACCAACATAGTGGATAAAGTTATGAAAAGGGTTAACATACAAAAAGCTAAAATAGAACCAGAACAAAAGAATTATGCAGGGTCATTGACATACATAGGTTCACATACTAGAAAAATTATAAAATGTTTTAATAAATATGGAGTAGATATAGCTATTAAAAAATGTGAAACGGTATTTGATAAAATAAGGAATAAGAATATAGAAAAAATTCCAGTATTACAGAAAAGCGGAATTTATTAAAATGTAAAGACTGCAACAAAGTGTACCTAGGTGAGACACTGAAACACAAGGAATTTGCTAGAAAAATATGTAACTGTACAGATGGTGGGACAGGGTTTAGGGGGTGGGGAAGGGTCATTTATATTATAGCTTGTTGTGTGTGAGCAGGGTTTTGGGAGAGGGGTGAAGGGTTGTTTTCACATATTTCCTGTCTAGTCCGATCTGACGATGGGTTGTGAAGCTTGAAAGCGCTAATCGGGATAATTTTTATATAGTGGTGTGCAACAGTGATCATTCTGATTGTGATTTCAACCACTAACACAAATTTCTTCATTAACAGATAATAATATATAAGACTTTTTTTTGAAACATAGCTTACAAACATTTTTAAAGCGATCCAGTGTGTGCAAAATATGTTGACAGCTATTAACTTCGTCAAATTATTACAGATACCAAGTTTGTGTTTTCAGTAAAATTTCTCATAACTTGACCCCTAAATAGACTTTTACTATTTTCTTACAATTTTGAGTTCACTTTTGGCACTCGTTGTCCCAAAAGTTGCAAAGATTTCTAGTCAACGCTCTATTCGAATTTTAGCTAAAACGTCCTTCATAGTTTCCTGGCTGGAATTTTACAATTTTTCAGATTTTTAATACCTTTTTAGGGCCCTCGTGCCGTATAATTGTGAAATTTCCAAAACTGAACACTATATTCAGATTCTGGTTAAAACTTTCTTCAATTTCAAACCTCGTACGGATTTCGCAATTTTCTAAACATTTTGACCCACTTTTTACCCTTGTTTCAAGAACTTTTCATAAACGAACACACATTCGGATTGTGGTTAAAAGTTCCCTTAATTTGATCTCCAATAAGGATTTCTGCAATTTTTTCCCAATTTTGACACCTCACAGTTTTTCCTCCCTCGCCACCACATTTTTTAGGGGATTAATAAAAAAAACCAATAGAGATCTTAAAGGGTTAAAGTATAAACACGTGTGCCAAGGTTTACCAAAATCGGTTGAAGCAACCAAAGTTGTCATACCCCGAGATAGACAGACAATTGCTACACGGTTGAGTTAAAATGGAAAACTCGTTACTAGTTCAGTTAAAAAATAATTCATAAATTTTTCAGTAAAGAAACAATTCGCGTATGCCAGACAGAAATGTAACATTTACAGTAAAACGCACATCGATGCGTCATACGCATATTTTGAACATTTATCATAGTTTCTTCTAAAAAGATTCACTATACGATATTTCATGTACAATTATTATTATCACGAAAAAAAATCGCAGACGTCTGCAAATTAGGCCTATACCTCGTTCGCTCGCTGGTAAGCGACTGATGTTATTTTTCTTTTAGTGCACCATTCTGCAATATTTTTTCTGACTCCGTCAAGAAATTCCTCAGTTTGCAATTTTGTTATAATTACTGTCCAATGTTTGAATTATCAGTTTTCATAACGCTTCATAAAAAGAGTAATTTCATGATTCTTGGTCAACAAAAACTATATACTGTTTTGACTATGATAGAACAATAATTAACAAATTCCTACGTAAAACTCAAAGCAAACAACGAAGACAGAAAACAACAAATTCATAACGCTCACACGTATCAGTAACCACACTGAAAAAATTGCCCACAAATTAAAAAAAAACAAAAAAAAAACGGGTACACCACTGGATACAGAACACCAAACACAACAGAACACACCCTCTCAAAAAACACATACAAACAGCTAAACAAATATGATTTACCTGGAAATTACAAACTAAACTGCTCATAATGTAATAAATTCTACATAGGGCGGACGGGACGCAGCTCAAACAAAAGTACATTGAACACATAAAAGCATTACACTCCACCACCGAATCCCCCTTTGCGAACCATCTCACTGAAGCAGACCATAAATGCATAAACATCGACAACATATAAATTCTACACGTACACCAACTAGATACAATCGAACAATTGGAAATATACAAACACACGAAAAACCATGGAAACAACACCCTATACTAACATACACAATTTAAATCAGACATACTATTTAAACAGAAAACACATTACACATAACACGCACGCGCGCGCGCGCACACACACACACACACACACACACACACCCAGCGATCTGACTATCTTTCAAAGGACGACGCCATCTCGAGAAGCATTTTGTACAGCACTCCTAGCGGCAGCCTCTGACGAAGCTCACAACGAGCAAAATCTAGCTCAGGGAATGACAAACATTTTTATCCACATTACTTGTGTTCCGCGTCGGATAGTGTTTGTTAGTTCGTAGTGTCACTCGGACACGACGTGGACAATAAAATCCATTAAGTGCTATTAGTTTTTGCAGAAGCAGAGTCAACGCGCGTTTGTATAACGTATAACGTGTGAGGCACGCCAGATTTATGTTCTACGCTACGCGCGTTTGTATAACGTATAACGTGTGAGGCATGCCAGATTTATGTTCTACGCTACATATGTTTGTATAACGTATAACGTGAGGCACATACATTTGTACAACGTATAACGTGTGAGGCACACCAGATATATGTTCTGCGCTACGCGCGTTTGTATAACGTATAACGTGTGAGGCACACCAGATTTATATTCTACGCTACGTACATTTGTATAACGTATAACGTGTGAGGCACACCAGATTTATGTTCTGCGCTACGCGCGCTTGTATAACATGTGAGGCACGCCTGTTTCATGTTCTACGCTACGCGCGTTTGTATAACGTATAACGTGTGAGGCACGCCAGATTCATGTTCTACGCTGCGTACATTTGTATAACGTATAACGTGTGAGGCACGCCAGATTCATGTTCTGCGCTACGCGCGTTTGTATAACGTATAACGTGTGAGACACACCAGATTTATGTTCTACGCTACGTACATTTGTAAACGTATAACGTGTGAGGCACGCCAGATTTATGTTCTACGCTACGCGCGTTTGTATAACGTATAACGTGTGAGGCACGCCAGATTTATGTTCTACGCTACATATGTTTGTATAACGTATAACGTGTGAGGCACGTACGTTTGTATAACGTATAACGTGTGAGGCACGCCAGATTCATGTTCTGCGCTACGCGCGTTTGTATAACGTATAACGTGTGAGGCACACCAGATTTATGTTCTACGCTACGTACATTTGTATAACGTATAACGTGTGAAGCACGCCAGATTTATGTTCTACGCTACGCGCGTTTGTATAACGTATAACGTGTGAGGCACGCCAGATTTATGTTCTACGCTACATATGTTTCTATAACGTATAACGTGTGAGGCACGTACGTTTGTACAACGTATAACGTGTGAGGCACGCCAGATTTATGTTCTACGCTACGCGCGTTTGTATAACGTATAACGTGTGAGGCACGCCAGATTTATGTTCTACGGTACATATGTTTGTACAACGTATAACGTGTGAGGCACACCAGATTTATGTTCTGCGCTACACGCGTTTGTATAACGTATGTGTGAGGCACTCTAGATTTGTTCTACGCTACGTACGTTTCTATAACGTATAACGTGTGAGGCACGCCAGATTCATGTTCTACGCTACGGGCGTTTGTATAACGTGTAAGCCACGCCAGATTCATGTTCTACGCTACGGGCGTTTGTATAACGTGTAAGCCACGCCAGATTTATGTTCTAAGCTACGTACGTTTGTATAACGTGTTAGGTACGCCAGATTTATGTTCTACGCTACGTACGTTTGTATAACGTATAACGTGTGAGGCACGTCAGATTTATGTTCTACGCTACGAATGTTTGTATACAGTATAACGTATAACGTGTGAGGCACGCCAGATTTATGTTCTACGCTACGTACGTTTGTATAACGTATAACGTGTGAGGCACGCCAGGTTTATGTTCTACGCTACGTATGTTTGTATAACGTATAACGTGTGAGGCACGCCAGGTTTATGTTCTACGCTACGTATGTTTGTATAACGTATGAGGCACGCCAGATTTATGTTCTACGCTAACTACGCTTGTATAACGTATAACGTGTGATGCACGCCAGGTTTCTGTTCTACGCTACGTATGTTTGTATACAGTATAACGTATAACGTGTGAGGCACGCCAGATTTATGTTTACGCTACGTACGTTTGTATAACGTATAACGTGTGAGGCACGCCAGGTTTATGTTCTACGCTACGTATGTTTGTATAACGTATAACGTGTGAGGCACGCCAGATTTATGTTCTACGCTACGTACGTTTGTATAACGTGTGAGGCATGCCAGATTTATGTTCTACGCTACATATGTTTGTATAACGTATAACGTGAGGCACATACGATTGTACAACGTATAACGTGTGAGGCACACCAGATATATGTTCTGCGCTACGCGCGTTTGTATAACGTATAACGTGTGAGACACACCAGATTTATGTTCTACGCTACGTACATTTGTATAACGTATAACGTGTGAGGCACGCCAGATTTATGTTCTACGCTACATATGTTTGTACAACGTATAACGTGTGAGGCACACCAGATTTATGTTCTGCGCTACACGCGTTTGTATAACGTATGTGTGAGGCACTCTAGATTTGTTCTACGCTACGTACGTTTCTATAACGTATAACGTGTGAGGCACGCCAGATTCATGTTCTACGCTACGGGCGTTTGTATAACGTGTAAGCCACGCCAGATTCATGTTCTACGCTACGGGCGTTTGTATAACGTGTAAGCCACGCCAGATTTATGTTCTAAGCTACGTACGTTTGTATAACGTGTTAGGTACGCCAGATTTATGTTCTACGCTACGTACGTTTGTATAACGTATAACGTGTGAGGCACGTCAGGTTTATGTTCTACGCTACGTATGTTTGTATACAGTATAACGTGTGAGGCACGCCAGATTTATGTTCTACGCTACGTACGTTTGTATAACGTATAACGTGTGAGGCACGCCAGGTTTATGTTCTACGCTACGTATGTTTGTATAACGTGTGAGGCACGCCAGGTTTATGTTCTACGCTACGTATGTTTGTATAACGTATGAGGCACGCCAGATTTATGTTCTACGCTACCTACGCTTGTATAACGTATAACGTGTGATGCACGCCAGGTTTATGTTCTACGCTACGTATGTTTGTATACAGTATAACGTATAACGTGTGAGGCACGCCAGATTTATGTTTACGCTACGTACGTTTGTATAACGTATAACGTGTGAGGCACGCCAGGTTTATGTTCTACGCTACGTATGTTTGTATAACGTATAACGTGTGAGGCACGCCAGATTTATGTTCTACGCTACGTATGTTTGTATACAGTATAACGTATAACGTGTGAGGCACGCCAGATTTATGTTCTACGCTACGTACGTTTGTATAACGTATAACGTGTGAGGCACGCCAGGTTTATGTTCTACGCTACGTACCTTTGTATAACGTATAACGTGTGGGGCACGCTAAGTATATGTTCTACGCTACGTACGTTTGTATAACGTATAAGGTGTGAATCACGCCAGATTTATGTTCTACGCAACGTACGTTTCTAAAAACTGTTCCGGAATCAGTAAAATGTCTAGTTTCTAGGATTTGGGGCGTCGTTCGATTTAATTTTTTTGTTTGCCAAGGTAAGACACGATTTAAAGCGATGAATCCAACTGGTAGGCCCAGTTGATCGTGTCGACTCCGTCTGCTATAAAACTAATTAAAAAACTCAACTAGCTCGGAAGTAATAGCTCGAGTCCTCTTTTTTTTTAGAATAAAAAACAATTTCGAGTATCGTTAATAATACAATTCTCAAAAACAGAAACTTATATGCTCAGGGTATTGAATATTCCAGTCGGGCGTAAAGAACATTTTAGAAGTTGGTTAAACGATTGGCCCCGCGTGTTTCTATACGGCCAATCGCGCTGTCCCATGGCCGGCTCTAGTAGAAGGCCGGAACATTGTTGCAATCAAAAAACGCGTACAAAAAACGCGTATTGAGAAACAGTACGGTCAGCAACTGTTTCTCAACCTTCTGCACTAAGCCTGACCTGACTGGCCGTGACCGCGTTCCCTTCGGGACTGTTTTCACCCCGATTTGTTACCTGTGCAAAAAAAAGGGGCACTATATCTGGCGGTGTCGTTCGTTTGTCGGCAAGACGTCCAAAAAGAATCCCCGAAAACGTCGTCGCAAGACCAACGGAAGAATGAGCCGTTGACTCAAAGAGTCACTTCGCACGACTTATATAAGGAACATCTGGGGTCCGGAAAAAACTTAGCGAGTTTGTTTAAGAACAAACTGTTTTCGCCCCAGGTGGAAGTAGTTTTTAATGATAGAACCGTGAAAGGTCTGATTGATTCCGGGTCGGTACGTACAATTATGTCTCGTCGGCTGTTCGAGAGCATTGGAGACACCCGAAGCGTCTTGAAGTGGACTAACAGTGCCGTAGTATGCAGGAGTGCCTGCAACGACAATTTGAAGATCAATTTGGAAGCCTTGTGCCGGGTGAAAATCGACGCGTTTACCTGGAATTTCCCCATAT
The DNA here is from genome assembly GCA_034769895.1 of Magicicada septendecula. Lineage (NCBI taxonomy): Eukaryota > Metazoa > Arthropoda > Insecta > Hemiptera > Cicadidae > Magicicada > Magicicada septendecula. Next base: position 306,661,313 of record CM068375.1, read on the forward strand.
TGGTCGCCGACGGCCTGTCTTGCGATCTCATACTCGGCGCGGATTTCATCCATCACACCCGTTTGGTGCTGTATATTCACCAGGGCGTAATATATTTTAAATTTCGCCCGAAGAATATTGTTTTTCTGTGCGACCGCAAAAACAATTCTGAAGGCTGTGACTCCAACCTTTTAGTAAAAGAGTCCTTTGATGTCGGGCACCTCGATCGTGAGAAGGCCGACGAAGTACTTCACGTGTGTCGCCGTCATAAAAACGTTTTGACCGGGGAGCTGGGCCGGACGGACAGGTTGACGTATGATATAACCTTGCTGGATAACCGGCCGGTCAAGGCCCATCCCTACCAGCTCGCCCCTCCCAAAATGAAAGCCATGCGTGAGATTACGGACCAGTTGGTTAAAGAGGGCGTGATCAGGCCGAGCGTATCCTCTTATGCGAGTCCTGCGTTTTTGGTCTGCCGGCCGGATAAAAAAACCCAGGTTAGTCATCGATTATCGTAAGCTAAATAAAAATATTGAAATTGAAGCGCAGCCGCTACCGAACATCCATACCTGCTTCCAGTGGTTTTCCGGCGCGAGGTATTTCAGCGTGCTGGACCTCACTAACGCGTATTTCCAGATCCCGCTCTCCGAGAGATCGATGCCCATTACGGCTTTCGTCGTTCCATACGGGTTGTACGAGTTTTGTCGGGTCCCCTTCGGGTTGAGTACCGGCGCGCAGGTGCTTACTAGGTTGTTGGACACGGTCTTGTCTGATATAAAGTACAGGTTCGTGTTCAACTATCTTGATGACATTATTATATATTCCAAATCGTGGGAGGCCCACGTCCGTCATGTGGACGAAGTGCTCACGAGGCTGGGAAAAGCTAAGCTCACGGTTAACCCCGAGAAGGTACGTTTTAGAGTCAAGCAAATAAGCTTTTTGGGACACCTTGTGTCCGAGCAGGGCGTCTGCGTGGATCCGGATCGGACCCGCGCCATTCGGGAGTTCCCGCGTCCCAAGGACGCCAAGGGCGTAGCTCGTTTCATCGGGATGGTGAATTATTTCTCCAAGTTCATCCCTAAATTTTCGGAAATCGCGGCACCCTTGAACCGGTTGAGAAGAAAAGGCGAAAAGTTCCTTTGGGGAACCGAACATCAAGACGCCTTTGTGGCCTTAAAAGAAACCGTTACCCAGCCCCCCGTCCTGCGCATGGCAGACTTTGACAAGACATTTATCCTCCAAACCGACGCAAGCTCTTGTGCCCTCGGCGCCGTGCTGTTGCAGGAGATCGAGGGGGTGCGTCAGCCTATCGCGTACGCCTCCCGCGTGCTTACTCCACAAGAAAGGAGAGCGTCATCCGCATACGAGTCCGAATGTTTAGCAGTTATATTTGGGGTGGAGAAGTTCCGGCAGTACTTGGAGCACCGAGAGTTCGTATTGGAGACTGATAATCAGGCGCTCTCGTGGCTGCTTTCACATCGCGCCAGTTAGGCAAATTAGGGCGCTGGATCGCCAGACTCACTTCGCTGAAGTTTGAGGTGCGCCACATCAGGGGCACGCAGAATCCCGTAGCCGACGCCTTGTCTCGAATGTTTAACGTGGAAGGCGATGAGGATACGCCGGCACTGTGTGCTGGCGTCCTATCCAACTTTCCTTTAAGTTTTTCCGACCTGCGTCAGCTGCAGCGCGAGGATGAAGATTTAGCGAAAATAATAGAGGACGTTGAGTCAGGATCGAGCAAGGACAAATACTGTCTGTCGAAAGGGGTTTTATGTACGACAGATAGAACGGGTAAGCCACATAAGATTTACTTACCGAAGGCGGTAAGGGACATGGTTTTTAAGTATTTCCATAACTCCCTCATGGGAGGGCATTTGGGTTTTTTTTTAAACGAAAAGTAAAGCTGCAACCAGTTCTTCTGGCCCGGTTGTCATAGGGATGTGAAGGGAATGGTCCAGCGTTGCGAAGTGTGTCAAATGAGTAAGCCCGCCCGAAACACAAAAATAGGTTTTCTGTCATCCTCAGTGCCGAACAGACCTATGGAAAAAATTCATATTGATTACGTCGGCAAGTTGCCCCGGAGTAAAAAGGGAAATCGATTTATCCTGGTAGCTGTGGACTCGTTTTCGAAGTTTTGTTGGTTGTGTCCTGTACGCGATTCCACTTCGGCGGCTACCGTGGAGGCGTTGAACACGTATGTTTTTCAGAATTTTGGCTTTCCTAAATACATGATCTCGGATAACGCTACCTGTTTCAGCTCTCATATGTTTCGCAATTTTTGTTTTTTCGACGGCATTAGACACAGTACCTTATCCCCTTATCACCCTCAACCCTCGCTGGCGGAACGCTGCAATCGCAACCTGAAAGCTTCCCTTATAGCTTTCCATTTGGGAAAGCAGTCCTCTTGGGATGAGTCCCTGCCCTGGCTGCAAATAGCTTTTAACTCTGCACAGCATGAATCCACTGGAAGAAGCCCGTTTGAGGTAATGTTTAAATTCGTTCCGTCCACTCCCCTGACCTGCGTGTGGGATATTCAGAGCCTTTTGCCCGAGGCAGCGGAAGATACTCAGGTAGTGTGGCAGTCGGTGAAGTCCCACTTAATGAAAGCTCACCGCCGTGCTACTAACGCGTACAATAAGGATCCAGGCTTGTCATTTTAAAATAGGCGATTTGGTGTGGTGCAAGACCCATCCTCTTAGTTCGGGAGCGAACAAACTTGCAGCTAAGATGATACCCCGATGGTCGGGTCCCTTTCGTATTATCGATTTCCTAACTCCGGTGACCGTGAATTTGGGACACCCGGAGACCCTGGCTCACGTAAAAAAAGGTCATGTTAGTTCCTTGAAACCCGCGTTTCATGAAGATGGCTACCATGCCCCGGACGCCGCCGTGTCGGCATAGTAAGGACTTTCCCTTGCGCATTCAGAAACTAAATTGCCATATCGCCTTCACTCCCCTTGCTGGGTGAGCGACCGGAGACTGATCACCTCCTTGTCGTTCGCTTCCGGTGTCGAAGCGTTGTTGTACAGGCGGCGCTTCTAAGGAGACTGAAGGCGTCTCTCGAAATTGTCCTTAGTTAGTGGCAAACGCCGTATAGAGTAATTGGAATGATCCAAGTTGGTGTATGTAACGTGTAGAGTTTACCGAAGTCGATTTCATTTGATAGTGTCCCGAATTTTCCCCGCGCGCGGGAGACCTTTTGCCGAGACACTAATCCACGGGATGCTGGTTTAGAGGATACCCATTTATGAAGTGCTTGTCCGAGATACTTCCGATTAACAATTGTTTATGCCTTGTTGTTGTTGTTGTTGTTGTTGTTGTTGTGTTTATTGTTGTCGTTTAGTATTTATTGGAGTATGTGTTCGCTTGTATTATTGTTGTTAACGTGATAGAATTAAGTGGTCATATTTTCTTGTTGGTCACGGAGTTATTGGACGGTTCATGTCCTTATGGGAGTGTTGATTGTTAATTTGATTGCGGGTGATATCTTAATTTTACGAGAAACCTTGCGTGGTCTCTTTTGGGTGCTGTTGACGAATTAAACCTTGGACAACCACCGTTACTGCACCCGACGGTTGCCTTTCGGGGGGGGAGTCTGTTGCAATCATTCGTCTTCTGCCGAATGCAACAATCCGCGTATTGTACCTTGCCCGACGCACTGACGTCACGCCCTCCCTTTTACTAACCCTATCGTTGGCTTTGTTAAATCTCGTCAGTCTCCCATAAAACGCTGTGAGCTGAGCGGCCCGTCGCCGGACTTTCGTCAAGTTTGGGAGCCTCAATAACCAAGTTTAAAACTTGGTTCAACGTTCCGGACCGAAGACACGAGAACACGAACTTCGTACAGTTTTTACACGATCTTCCAGCACAGACATAGCAGTGGTTCAAACCAGGTACTGAGGAACACGCAGCCGTAGCGACCAGATACAGCAGGTTGCAAAAGGACTTATCTGGATTGCCAAGTAACATTTTTACCTTTAATAACTTACGGTGGCAAGTGTTGCATAATCACGAAGCAAAAGCGAGACAAACTAGTTACTCATCATAAGTGTCTGAAACAATTTTATAAACTTTTGCGATAGATAACAGTGTCGGAAATTTATAAGTAGATCACAGCGTGTACGCTGAACAGCATTTTGTAAACTAGCATTGATTTATGCGACACCCCCATATTTAGCATTTAACATTTTCTATATTCAGTTTTTCAGAAAAAATTAGCTCAGTACTGACCGTTGCTGACTGGCACATAATTAGATAAATTTAGAGGCTCGTAATGTTTTTGAAATAAACGGGTCGCATCCGACTCTGCTCACAGATTGACGCATTCAACAATTTCTTTTACTTACACCTCCTCCCTTTACAGAATTATATTAATTATAGATATACTTGAGAAGTAAGTCACAACACAGAAAAAGTGTCTTAAGCATTTTGATGGATTTAGATATTATGTTATGTTATTTGTGTGTATGCTGAGCACTTCCGGGGCCCAGCAGCGAAGAGTGCTACAACATTAAACGTGGAAACGTTGCGTCTGAGGCCTATAAGCATACAGTAGTAAAACAGCTAAAATGAACATGTTATATTTTGATTTAATTTCATAGCATTACTAAAATCATGAGTAGGCCTATTTATAGCTAAATCTAAATTATATGTCTGTGCGTACTTAGTACTATAGGCCTACGTTTAAGTTGAAGAAATTAGTGAATTAGTGTTAGGCCTAATGAATTGATTTTGTTCGAATTATTGAATACGTATCATATGAATGAGTTAATTATTATATTTCTTAAATAATATAACATTATTTTACATAATACACTTTTAATTTGCAAAAAGTGGAAGAATTATAAAACTGCTGTTAACCGGCAATTAAAAATGACAAGAGTTGATTATTGAAATACATAAATTAAGAGATCGTCTAGTCGGCCTCAAAATATCGGTTCCAGTGTTGCCACGTTTAATGTTCCGGCCTTCTACTAGAGCCGGCCATGGCTGTCCGGTTGTCACGAATCCTGTTGGGTTTGACCTCTTTGTACATCTGTATGCTCGCCATGAAGTTCATTTGTCGCAACGACCAATTATTACTGTTGTGACTGTTTATCCTGTTTAAATGACGAATTAATATTCAGATATGCCGGCGACTTCCGACGATCAACAGTTTGAGATGTACAAATCTAAAGAATCGTGAAAATTGAATAAGTAATCTGTTCTAGACCGTCTAACAGCCACAGCGTTCTACGCTTTATAGAGACATAACAAATGGACTAACAGCTTTATTCGTTTGCACAGATCAATAGCGTCTCCTCGCTTATAGACTTCTCTACAAAAAACTGTTGTGTACAACTCATGCGACATGTCCTGCTGCTTGCGTGACTCGTCATCAGTCCAACAACATCCGGTGTTGGAAATAATTCATACAACTCGTGACTTTACAGTCGCTTCCATCACACCACACTCTGTATTAATAACTTTTAAACTGGCGTTGACAGAATCGTATTCTGCTGTTGGATACCGCCCTTAGCGACATGACAGCTAAAAAAACAATGATAAAGACAAACTACTTTGAAAATCTCTCTGATTGAATTTCGTTGTCCATGACGAGTCCGTTACTCAACTAAATATAACTATCTCACTACCGACTCGGAACACAAAGTTTTTTATTGGTAAAAACGTAAAAGTTTTACCTTATAACCTGAACCGGTTTTCGCTTTTAAAACCGCTTCTTCAGAGGCTGCCGCTGGGAGCACTGTCCGTCTTGTTGTTGGCGACGGTATCGATTTTCGAAAGATCGATGTTGTGTGTGTGGGGTATGATATGTTCGAATAATGCGTGTGATTTGAATTGTGTCTGTTCGTTTAGGATGTCGTTTTTATTTGTTTTCGTTTGTTTGTATATTTCCAATTGTTCTTGAGTGTCTAGTTTTCGGCCTTTTGTGTGTACGTGTAGAATGTCCATGTTATTGTCGATGTTTTACTTCTCTTTGATTACTTCGTCTGTTGAACTAATAAACAGCGTTTAGCTTGGTTCATTCGGTATTCCAAAATTAATTATTAATTCAGGCCCACTTCCTTCAAATCCCTCCAACATTTTAACCGCTTTCTCAGTCACAATCAGCCCACAGTACGTCATGTAACAGTATTCATAGGAATTGTAGGTTCCCTTATCACATGTTCTAGTTATCATTATATTCGTAGTGTATACGAATCCTCTACCTACGTCTAATCTATGGCAACTGAGACCATTAGACACAGTATTAAACGTTATTTAAAAATTTTAACACAAATGACGTAAATTACAATTGTAACAATGACTTGGGCGTCTTACGTTCATCATAGTCTTGTTCTCCAATTGACGTCAAATTGAAACGTCCAATCCGATAAGTAATGAGGAATCCGACACATGTATCACTTAGTCAGAGACAATGAAATGAGGAATAGAGATCGCGCCAAATATACCTCCTGTGGTTATGTGTTGTACCTGGCACAGCTTGAAGAATTCAATACACTAGTATGCCCCGTGTGCTGCAAAATTCGCTCACATTTTGAACGAAGGAGGCATACACTTATTATTAGATAATTTATGATATTAAATAATTGCAGGGCAGACGATCATAGGCCTTCAAGAAACACTACAAGTCCCAAACATTCGGATTTGTATTAAAATTATCTTAAGGCTGACACCAGGGGGGATTCTTACATTTTTTTTTAATTTTTGATCCCTTTTTGGACTCGGCAGTCCAAAATTTTTGAAATTTCCAAAACTGCATTCTATATTTAGATTTTCGTTAAAATTCTCTTTAATTTCATCCTTTGTTTAGTTTAGTTGTTCACCGATCTCTTTGACAATAGCTTAATAAGCTGAAACAGCTGTCAGAGTTAAATAAAAACTGTGAAATGTACTAAGTGTTTATATATTTTTAAAAACCTTTGTATTAATATGTTTCACCAAGTGCCCAACGACTCATCAATAAATATCGTGAAGTCTTTAATGTCGTAAAGTTAAAATATAATCTGTTAGTCAGTGTAATTATTGTATTCGATGAATTTATGAAAACGAAATTATTACGGCTATCTACGTTTCGTCAAACAGTATTCGTTTACTAATTGTTGGGTACACTGCCTGAAAACGTACAGACGTCTGTAAAATGAACGGCTGCGGTTGGGACAGGCCAGATCTACTTTTACCCTCACTAACGCACACGCAGCGGATTATACCTGGCCCTTGGTGGTCGCCGTGACTCACATACTGGACTCACGTACTAAGCGCAAGAGCATTTTTTTACTGTGCTAAAAAATTGCAAAACCGTTATTGTTTTTGCATTCTGCGCAAAATTCTAAGAAAAATGATACCAAACAACAACTATCAACAAGCAATCATTGTCCTTTCAGTCATAATGAGGTCATTATCCTGTTACGAATAATATACTAATAGTTATGTACCATTAATTTAAAATGTTAATGTTTAAGTTTGCATGTTTGTGGTTACATTCTCTACATAATTGTATGCTTAATGAGTTATGCTTATTCTTATTTATTATACAAATATTAATATCACCAATTATAATTGTAAGGTTGTCGCATTCTGTAATATATTCTCAAAATCATTTTAAAAATTATTATATGACGATAAATGCATACAAGGAAAGGTTAAAGCTATTATTACTAAGATTAAGACTAGTGGTAACATGAATAATTTCGGCTGTAGGAAGTAGGATTTATTGTTACTTATGTACACCTATAATAGTATGTATGTCTAATTTGTGTACATATTTAGTTATTTATATTTTACTGACGATTACCATGTATATATTGTATGAATACGAAAGAATAAAATTTAGATTTGAGTGTAACAATATTTTATTTTTTTATTTTTCCACATCAACATTAGTCGCTTGATCAGATTTTTATAGCGTTGAAAACAGAGATTTTGTCGCAGTTATGTCGTGTTTAGGCTCATTTTTCTTAAAATTTCGTGGAGGTTACAAATATGGTAATTTTGTTTGGCATTAAAATCAAATTTAAAAAGTTGTAATTATGTAGTGGACGGCACACTTTGCGAATCATACCTGTGGCACGCGGGCCGGCTGTGAGTGTGCATGCGTCAGTGAGAGCCAAAGATCTAAATACCTAGGTTTACAGATCTTTGGTGAGGGCACTTCAGGCAGTCTGGCCGGTCCCAACCGCCACCGTTCATTTTACACACTGTAATTTACCTGCTGACGGGAACAATCTCGACAAACATACCAACTACTGTATTTCGAAAGAAATGTGCACTTTTTACAAACAAATAGAGATGATCTGAACTGCTCAGCCGGTGATGACAATAAACAAATAACAAGCTTGACGTTCTGTTACTTTTCATTATAAACGACAATTTCTAACGAATTTATCATTTTATAACTGATCACTCTAAGTGATAAAAATTTGGTGTCACACGGGCTCCATTAAATATGAATCTGTTTCGTCGAAGCAACATGGTTTAAAACGGATGTGCTGTACATTAATTTTTTTACTACTATAACATTTTTTAATACTGCTACACAACAAACTACTTCTTTGTGACGTAATTCTGACATTTCACACATATGACATTACGCGTACTTCTACATGTAGGCTAACATAAACGCGCATACAGCTTGTCCGTAGTTGACACACTTCGCTTTAAAGTGATGTTTAATTTGTCTACATATATGACCACTTCGGTCTCACCAATCACTGAAATGTGTATTTATTAATCACTGTCATTGTTACTGACAGTCACAGACAGTTACTTCTCTTCTATCATAATTTTAGATATACTTCTAGCACGATATACGGGCTTTGAATTGTCAGCCTATTTACGAGTACTACTACTACTACTACTACTACTACTACTAGGCCTACTACTAACTACTACTCCACGGCGCTCACTAAGAGCCCTGGGCTCCTGGGCTCCAGAACGACGTGCCTCCACTCCTTTCTATCCTGTGAGACATTTCGCCACCTTCTGGTCCCCATTCTTCTCACGAATTTCCATGTTGCCACGTAAATCACATTTTTCACCTTACTCAGTCCTGTTTCTCGCCGGGGCAGTTCCGTATTTCCAGTCCTATTCCGAGGCAATCTTTCTGTATCCGTAACAAATTTTGTTTTATAAGATAAGGTTGTTAGCCTTATGCTCAACCTCCTACCAGGAGGACCAGGAACTTTGATTTCGGGCTGTTCTTCCCCTAGAGAGATGCCTTCACCTCGGCTGCCGAGCGCTCTCTGCTCGGTCGCAGTAGGCTAACTAACTCAGCCCATGTGTGCAGCCGTTAACCTACTGGAGGTTCCTCCGCATCCACACTAGATGGACACCCTGCTCCCAGTGTACACCATCCTGCCAGGTCAGAATCCAGGTTACCCCCGGGCTGTCCTGGTAGGACCCCTTCTCTTTTCTGCTTACCGACCCATTCCGCCTAAGGAGTTGGTTACCACAACCTTGGAATGGGTTGCTCGGCGTAATAGGGCCTACCGCCTTGTAGGTGAAAATGGAGTTGGGGTGGAGAGGTTAATGCTTTTCTTACTAGTAGTAAGCCTGATAAATAGCCACCAGCTGTGATTCTGATGTCCTTCACTGTACACAGACTTATTCAGCCTGAAGAAACCGATAGATTAAGTAGTTTACAGATCATTCCGAGGAAACGACCTGACAATTAGTCCCAAGCCGTGAGTCTGATGTTTTTCGCAAGAAAGGAACTGTACATAGACTTATTCAGCCTGAAGAAACCGACTGATTAAACAGTTTACAGATCTTTCCGAGGAATCGAATCCGCGTCCTTTCGCATAAGAGATTAAAATATTACGAACGAAGAGGTCAGCTTTTTATTATTTTTTTAATGGTACCGGTACCGAATATTGTCGTGTAGGCCTACAGGATGAGAAACGCAAGATGGCATATCACGAGAGAGTTATACGTCAGTGGCACCGAATACACGATTTAAAACGAGGTAAGAATTACTCGTTCTAATTTTTGTGTATATTTGTGTATAAGGCTATACTTACGAAAATCGGTAATATATAAAACTGAACAATTTGGGAATACATAGGTTCACAGTCTAGTTCGGAATACGTCGACCGCTATAACAGTTGTTACAATAATAGGCCTACTCCGTAATTGAAACAAACAAAACTGTGCACATTTAATTTTACTTCGTCACCTCTTGTGTATGTGACCCCTCTAGTTAGTTAATGAACGACTGCCACGGTCTGGCAGGCGTGGGGCTAATGAACCCCAACCGATTGTATGACTGACGTCCTAACCTCTGCCTCTTTGATCGTAATACCGCCCGTAAAAAAAACTTGTACCTCCGACATCCTAATTCAGTACAGCGCAACGTACTCCTCAACAGCGAAGCACACAATATTCCTAATCAAACCTTACAATACAGCATATAATTTTCTTCCAGGTGTTTTAGTACGTACAGAAACTGCACGTAGAAAAGGGATCGATTCTGTAACTGACTAGTGAACGCTGTAAATACAGGTAATAAATGATCGAACGTGTGGCCATGCTAATACGGTTCTAACTAATTAGATCTAATCGATGTGTTATTGAGCTTGTGCTAAAAAGTGCTGTAAAATTCTATGTGAAATATTATCTTTAATTAACCCTGATAGTGAATCATACCGTGACTCTCGTGATAATTTATTACATTTACTAAATACCGTCCACGTAATATTAGTGTATAATGGCGTGTCAGTTACCCCACAAATGGCTTAATACTTTGAAATGTTTTCGTTAACGAGTGTACCTTTGCAGAACTTCATTTCTCTATACAAGCCAGTATTTAATTCTGGCTTACACCGTTACATAAACTGATAACACAAAAATGTAAAATTAAGTTACAAGGTTATGTTAAAAGGTAAATAAAAAGGTAAATAATCTCTAAAGATTATTATTATTATTATTGTTTCATTCCTTATTAATGATGTAGTATTCAAACATAGTCATTAAACATCGCCAACAAAGTATTCACAGAAAACTGATTAAAACTGTATTTGCCCATAGCCTATTGTTGGTCGCATCTAAGTAACATTTCATTCCCAGCTCTCGACCAGAAGCAGAGGCACTAAACTTTCTGTGAGAGAAACACGGCTTTAAGTTTCGTGCTGTTACAACCTCTACGCATTCCCCAAAGTGTAAATATAACCAAAAACTTTCAGAATTTTTGTTATTGTTCTTGTACGCAAAGCACATAAAACCAAAATTACTTGTCAGGAAAATACCAGATTATTTCCGAATAAAACAAAAAACTATTTATTGGAATTAAATCTATTTAAACGGACGGATAACGTCAAGTTAGCTCATAAATTTATTAACTAATGTGTTTTATTATTTTTCTTTATATGAAAGGCTAGATTGCTAATAACAAAATGTAAAAAAACTTCACTGAAGGTAGGTTCACAACATTCTAAGACGTTTCCTGATTTCTAGTCGCCATTCACTCACAAAAATAACTGCTGTAAAATTTAGAATCATACATCTCATACCTGTGGTCTATAATCAATTCACAGACTTGTTCAAAACGGTGACAGCTCTGCGACCCTATAACCTTCTAAATAAAAAGAAGAGAAGGGTTAATGACGGATAACGGGAAGAGTACAACATTTGAATATCTGATAACATGATTACGTAAATAATGTTATTTATGTGCATGTTTGTACCGATATATAGTCGTATACTATAAATATCGTGACGATTAGTATAATTCGGGCCTCAGCAGTTTAACCTCATACACCATTTCATTTCCCTTGAGGAACAAGTAGCCTATTGTTCAATACCATTGTCGTTTGAATACTAAAACCCCCTTGTGTAAAAAGATTCTAAATGAAATATTTGCACTTAGAAATCTTTCTACTTTTTAATTTTTTTTGCTATTAAAAAGAAGAAAATTATTTTTAAAAACGTTACTGTCCCACATAACCGTACCCACACTCATTTTCCATATTTCGATTATACATCTGATTATTGGCTTCGATATGTAGTGAATATCGCATATAATTTTAGTTAGTAAACAGAAATCGTGAAAATGTAATTATGTATGTTATAATGTAGTTTTTTGACGATTGCAATCGTGTTTCATCGTCATATTTTTTACGAAAAATGTTCCTAATAATATATAACTCCGATGTGTGCCTGTGACGCAAAAAGTTGGAGTTGTTAGGTTAACATGCTAACCAAAACCAATATGCCAATATTGACCACCAATATATTTTTTTTGTTTTAATCTTACTACTCACAAATAACTGTATTTTTCATTTTACATTTTCTTTTCCTGTTTTTGTTAAAAATAGTTATTATGTTCTTTTTAATGCTTTTACGTTTGTTTTTAATGTTTCTCTCTTTCAAGTCTGTAGACACATTGAACGTCATATATTTCCTAACCATGGCTTTTATTTCTTTAAACAGTACGCTAAAAACCAAAAAGAAAATTATTATCTAACCTCACAAATGAAAACAACCCGTATTTTCGGTTTACATTAAAATAAATAGAACAATTTCCGATTAGTACACTTCTTCTTCTTCTTCACATCGTAGTATATCGATACAGTGGTATATTCGGAACGTCGAAAAAATAGTGCGGGTACGGATATTGGGATAGTTCCTAAAAAACTTTGATCACGTCTCGACAAACCCAACTATATTATGCTGAAAACATTCATGCGAATATATTATACACTTCTTTAAACCTTGTGTGGACATGAGTCTGTATTTAAATTTAAAACAAAATTTACAGGATCGTTTAAAGGATATCAATGAAGTTAAAGAAATTTCAAGCAGAACTGTACAAAACAGTAAAAAGTAACGAGATCTGAGTTTTTGTAAACCTCTTATTTAGTTGTCATATTGTAACGATCCTTTTATTGGCGTTACAAAAATAATAATTACGAATATGTGAAAATTTTGTTTAAATTTAATTTATAAAAAAAATTTTGTTTTATTTTTTTTATTTTTTTATTTATAATTATTTATCAGTTTATTATTTATTAGATTATTCCTCGTTATTTTTAATTCCTTTCTTATTTTTATTTTCTTTGGTTGTTTATCAAAAATTTGTTTAATGCGTTAAATAGATTATGAAATATAATAATCGATTAGTGGTATTTGGATATTTAGTGATTATACTCCTTTGCGATGTTTTTCTCTTCTTCCTTGAAGTCCAGGGTTCAAGTACTACCTGAAGTTCTTCTAAATATATGTTCACAAAGAAATAAAACTCAAAAAATGGAAGGTTTAAATGAATATATTAATCTTGTTGCGATTAATCGACTTTTAGTCGAAATACTGTTTCACAGCTCGAAAACTCTATCTCAGGTCGTTCGGTTTATCTTATTTAAACTATTAACATTTAATTATTCACTGGTTCTTTTAACTGTTATCAAAAGTCAGAGAAAGGGTAATGCTGAAAGATACAATATTTACAATTAAAAACTTCTTATTGACAAAATAGAAATAAGATTTATTACAAAAATATTAAAAAAGAATTGTTCGAACCAACAGCTATGCGTAGGCTGACGTCATAACAGCTGACGCTCGGGTATAGGATTAAAGATGGCCGCCTTCTTGCTACGAAGTTACACCAAGATTTTCAAGTCGATTCTCCTCCAAATAAATGTTGATTCTTTATGTGTCCTTCATCATAGTAGTAGTGATCAATTTTCTTCGTTGTTGAGTGATTATTCCGTATTAATGACCCGTTGTTTGGTTCGGCAATAAGTGTGTAGAAGTGTCCTCGTTCCAATATCTCGTACAGTTTTGTAATGGTAATATTCACATCGGCAAATTCTGAATTAGTGCCTGGATTGTTCTAATATCTTGATTACTATTTCCAATCTTCCTACATGTAATGGTTGGATTTCTTTTATTTGACTTTAGTGTTAATAAATCTTATTTTAAATTTCTCTTTTTTTTCTATAGATTTAGTTCATGTCAAATTATATTTTTTATCTTTTTTGAGCTCTCTCTTTCTGATGTGTTCACCTCGACGTTTAACAATTAACTCCTAGTTTTTTTCTTCATCATACAAAAGGTCCTGGCTGATTTAATAGTAAATTTACATTTTTTCAGTCAGCTGATTGAAGCCTCAAGTTTGTTTTGTACCAAAGGATTGAATTTTACATTATGTTATAAATTACATTTTGGTTATTATCTATTATTATTTAATTCCAATTATTTAATCAAATTCCTTATTTGATTCTGAATAATTTAAGACCATACATGATATATTTTATAGTATCTTTTAATTCAAAAGTCACATTTGCAGTATATTTGGTTGTAGGCTTTAATTAATTTACCTTCTCTCACATTAAATGGTTTACAATCTATGTTATATTTCCATTAGTATTAAATAAGATTATTGGTTGAATTCTTATTATTTGGTTTCTCTAATTCTTAGTAATTTTATGATTTACTTATCTAATTTAAATACTATCTTCAATTTAGGCTTTTCTTTAAACTCCAGTGTCATTATACTTTCATTTTTCCTAATAATATCCTATACATTCCTTCATTCTTTTCACCAAGTGTTGTTACATTTATTATAAATGGTTAGTGATTTACGCTAAACAAATTTCATTCATTTAATTAGTTTCACTCTTATTTACTTTTAATTTATAATGTTGAGATTTACAATTTGGCCTATATTTTTATGTTAGTTCAATTACAAAGTTTACTATTCCTTCAGCTTGCTACTACCCTTTCTGACATACAATTCTAATAAAATCTTATCAACTAAATTGACCTTACTCAATTACAATATTGTTTTTGATTTACTGATACCATTAAAACATAATAAAGATATCAACTGAAAAATAAATCCAATCTGAAGCATTCAATGCTATGAGTTCAATGAACTGCTAACACAACAAACAAATCTATTTTTATTTAAATAGTTCCTTAAAGTTAATTATTAATCAGTCTATTGCTGTTTTTGTTTTAATTTAGGGATTTACCCTGGTTCACCTCACTATTCACTATATTCCCAAATTTGATTTCTAGTCATTGTATCTAGTCATTGGGGAATAAGAAACATCACTTAAATGGGATTATTGTTAGTCACTTTTTCACACTCAAAATAAATTATCTTTGTACACTTTCTATCATATATCTAATATTTTTACTTATATTTAATTTACATAGTTTTTATTCTACTGTATTGTACCTTTCCTATGTTATACCTTTTTGGGGTTTTTATTTTTATGTGGTACTGTTTGTTTACTAGTTATTTCTTTATTCGGTGGTTTTGTTTATGTATGGTTTTTTCTTAACTGCTCCTATTCTACCTGGGTATATTTATTATATAAGTTGGACTATCACTTAAGTTGGTGTTAATGAATTTGACTTCTTTGAATTTAAGATTTCAGTTTACTTTTGTTCTTGTTTAATTATTATGGTACTTTTCTTTTTTGCCAGTTTAGTTTTTTATCCTATTCTTGCTTATTTTTTGACTTATAATAAGATGGATTTTCTGTCATGCTACAATATTAACAATGTAAGATTATGCGTACTTGGTCTCCTCCTTACAAACTTCCGGCTCGCCTGCCTGCTAATAATAGTCGAGAAGATCACGTGCACTGCATAAATAATAGCAGTTTAAACGATTACACAGAACTGCGGTCGTGATTTCGATTCTTCTTACTGGACTTTCATTACAGGAATTCTTAAGTACTGTATAATTTTTGTATCCAGTTAGATTTTTTATCAGGGTAAAACCATTTTTATGCGTAAAACTCGCGGAATAATTTCGCTGAAATGTATTGAGGATAAGACCTTCTTAAAAAAAACCCCCAAGCGCTAATATTGGTCAGTTAGTTTCAAGTTTATTAAACTTAAAAACTACTTAAACATTAAACACTGTCTATACTAGTACTAATGTGCTGTTGTTACAACAAAATAATAGTAATAATAAATAAAACAATAATAAATTTTTTAGAGGACAGCCTGTAGAACAATCTTAAGAATTTCTCCAGAAAAACAAATTTCTCACGAACATTGAAAATGCGCCAAAATTCCTGGTAACAGATATTGGTCGAATAGAGAGCGTTCGAAAATTTAAGTATCTAGGAGAAATGATTCAAGAGAATGGCTTAGAAAAATCTGCTATAGAAGAAAGGATTCATAAGATGGAAAGGTCATATGGTATAACTACAGATATTTACAATAAAAAGTGCATATCTAAAAATGCGAAAATAAGACATTATAATAGGCCTACAGTAGTGAAGCCAGAATGCCTATATGCAAGCGAATGTCTAGCAATGAATTATCATTTAGACAAACTAAAAATATTGGAAAGACGAATTATTAGGTAAATATTAGGCCCACGAAAACCTTCAGAAGGTTGGAATTTAAAAAGTAATGATGAAATATATCAAAGTATAGAAAATATAACACAAAACCGTGAGAAAAGAAGACTATTATTTTTTGGACATTTATATAGAATGGACGACAATAGGTTGACAAAGCAAATTTTCAAATATCTGTGGGGGAAGAAGTCAACATCAAGTTGGATTAAAGAATTCCAAAGGGATTTAGAAAAAAATAGTATACACGCAGAAGAAGCAATACAGACGTTTTTCGGGCAAAAGTGGTAAAAATGGAAGTGTAGGTGAGAGAAAAACGCAGGTTCATAGTGGACTGAAGACAGGAAGAAGAGACTCAGTGAAAAAATGAAAGAATATTGGAGAAAAAGAAAAGAACAAAGAGTAAAGAATTGAAATTGGCATGTGGTTCTTAGATGGCCGATACAAAAAAAAAAATAAATAAATAAATAAAATAAAATAATAACAGTCATTATTTATATTTTCAATACAGATGTGCCGAAACAGAACTTTAACTAACGTTTCAAAAGAAAAAGAAAAGATACTATTGCACTACATCCAATATAACGCTTTTTTTTTAGTTTTACTTTTGACGGAGAATTGTTGAAATAGGCTTAAGTCAAGAGACAAAAGTGATAGCTAAATCTGTCACGAATATTCTTTCACTGGTTTCGGTGTCGAATGGTGATAATCGTTGTAGTAATTCACTAACAATACTAATCTTCACACATATATCTACTAGCCGGTTGTCAATATAGGCCTACTATTTAAATGAATCCATTAACGGTTGGAACTTAAAAAATTACTTTATAGTAATGTACTGATCACGGCTTTTTTATGTGAAATAAACACTGTTTTACAACATAAACATTAGCAATACACACAAAGCAATGACAACGTTACAGATCTAACCGGTCAGTTCTCACATTCTGAGTCTATCTGTTGGAGAGAACGTATTAGACGCACTGGTTCTGACACATAATTGATACACTATTTGGCTGTACAGGAGGAAGAACGTGTCCAACTGTGAGTATCTAACAATGTACTGTATTTATATAACAGAAAAGTCTTTAAGTCGCCAACCTGCATTTGCTTAAAAGACACTTGTCTATTTCATGTTAAAAAGATTGGTCTGTTAACATTACCCACAATATAATACAGGCGGCACTTGTAAGCATAGGCATTGATTATTTGAAAGACTGAACAACAGTATTAAGTGTAATTTTTAAAAGCTGTCACTATTGTAATTAAACATTCAGTTTGGATAGTCAAAGAAACAGATTACCTTCCACACAGCCCTACGTTGATCTAATCCGCAACGTAATCCTCGTACTGTACGCATCCTGAAACCTGATTAGAAATCAGTTAAAATGATTACAGAAGCTTCGTCACGTTTCGTAGGACCTAAATTTTCCGCTTCTCGGCGATAAAAATAAACGAACTGGACGCCACTTACAGGACGGTACGAACGAAAATGAACATGACAAAGCAAGACTTGCACAATTGCACAGGTCAACTGGCGACTGCCAATTAGAACGTCTTATGTAAACAGCGCCCTATCTTATCTATGCCTCCTTTCGATTTGCCCCTACAAGACTGACTACTCTACCTATAAAATACCTATGGAAGATTATTTTTCGCTATTCGATTACCGATTAATATAAAAATTGAAAATTTTTATGCAGAAAAAACAAATTTCTCACGAACATTAAAAATGCGCCAAAATTCCTGGTAACAGATATTGGTCGAATAGAGAGCGTTCGGAAATTTAAGTATCTAGGAGAAATAATTCAAGAGAATGGGTTAGAAAAATCTACCATAGAAGAAAGGATTCATAAGAAAGGGCACATGGTATAACTAAAGATATTTACAATAAAAACTGCATATCTAAAAATGCGAAAGAAAATAAGGCATTACAGTACAGTAGTGAAGCCAGAATGCCTATACGCAAGTGAATGTCTAGAAGGTTGGAAATTAAGAAGTAATGATGAAACATATCGAAGTATAGAAAATATAACGGAAACAATGAGAAAAAGAAGACTATTATTTTTTGGATAATTATATAGAATGGACGACAATAGGTTAACAAAGCAGATCTTCAAACATCAACATCTGAAGATCAACATCAAGTTGGATTAAAGAAGTCGAAAAGGATTTAGAAAAAAATAATATACACGCAGGAGAAGCAATTGAAAGAGACGTTTTTCGGGCAAAAGTGGTAAAAATGGAAGGAGTCCAGGGTAGGAGAGAGACAAACGCAGGTTCAAAGTAGACTGAAGACAGGAAGAAGAGACACAGTGAAACGATGAAAGAATATTGGAGAAAAAGAAAAGAACAAAGAATAAAGAATTGAAATTGGCATGTGGTCCTTAGATGGCCGATACAAAACAAAATTAAAAGTATTTAATACCGTATAAAAGAATAATAAAAAACAAAAAAAGTAAGGTCCAGTTATTGCGAATATGCCAGTCGGTATACGTAAAAACGGAAAAAACTTCAGTTTTCAACGGCTAGACACTAATGATTTCGATTACAGTTAACAAAATGTGATCAGCTGATAGGCTATACATTACAATATGCGTTCACGTGTCCCTTTATGACGGGCTCCTTAAATCGCATCGCCGCGCTATTCATTTCCCCTACATTTTACTCACCCTACACAATTCAGATTTATCACGTACAAATCATCTGTTTTATCGTTTCTCACCTTTGTGTGCCAAAACATCTGTTCTGCTCTGCTGCTGTTCTTTCTCGACGTTTGAAAGTAATCGTGCGTAATTTAATGGCGTGTCGTTTAATTTTAGTATACCGTAGGTGGGCGCGTTGAAGGAGCGCCTAGTTGGACATCACAGCTAAACGTAATCACAGTACCCCTCTCTCCTTTCCTCGAACACTCGATTTGGAGTTTTGCTGGTGCGGTAAACACAGTATGAGTTCCTTAACTAACGTCATTTGAATTTTGCTATCTGGGTACCATGGTTAGTCAGGATGGAGGTGCTCTTAGGATGTGATAAGTCGTATAAATAAAGCAAAAGGAGCATTTGCACAGTTAAGACCAGTATGGAGACCACCCTATATACACAGGAAGACAAAACTCAGAATATTTGACTCAAATGTCAAATCGGTGTTGCTGTACGGATGTGAGACCTGGAAAGTGACAAAGGACATTACCACAAGGTTACAGACTTTCATAAACCGTTGCCTGAGGTACATAATGTGAATTTGGTGGCCCAAGACCATCTCGAACAGAGATCTATGGGAGGCCACAAGTCAGAGTACCATCCAACTACAGATAAAGAGAAGAAAATGGAGGTGGATCGATCACATCCTGAGAAGACCACCAGAAAATATCGCTAGACAGCCACTGAATTGGAATCCGCAAGGTAGCCGCAGACGTGGAAGAACGAGGAACACCTGGAAGAGGACTATGGAAAGAGAGCTGGCTGGTGTCAACAAAACATGGAGGGAGGTGAAGGCCCTGGAAATGGACAGAACACGCTGGAGAAATTTCGTCGAGGGCCTATGTTCCACCTACTAATTTAAGGACTTAAGACCAAGACTAACTGACGTCGATCCCGATTGCAAATCAAATCAAGAGTTTCTATTTACGATATGGAGCACTGAAAGGGAATCCAGAAAATATTAAAAGCTTCGAATAATCCACTGTGACGGGAGGGAGGATCGAACAACAAGTGCCGAAACGTTCAGTGGTGTTTCTTTAAACTGTGGAGACTGCATTTTGAGCGCACAAACAGCTACTCTGCGGACGCCGTCATAGTTTTACAATTCAATTATGTTTTCCTGTGTTTCAACGAGAAAATAAATGACAAAGAAAAATAGCTAGTAATATAAATACACAAGAAAAACCAAAATTACCAGGTATATTTTCATTGTATATTGTTCAACTGTAAGCAAATAAGCATGGTATAAGCATATTGTTTCTCACATAAAAATTAACGGATCTTACAGCTATTTAGAATAAAGAAATGAACGATGATTGTTAAAAATACTTTGGAATGCAGTGATGCACATTGGATTTCGGAAAACCAATGACAATTGCGCTTCGGCATTCAGTAAAAGAGTCTGAAAAAAACGTAATAATAATATTACATTAATCGTGTGAATCATTCGCTCGTTTAAATGTTTTTTTTAGTTCATATTTTTATTTTCCGCGCTATATTTTATTTTTATTTTCCGCGCTATATTTTATTCCCAATTTCATCTTACTTTATTGTAAAATATTCAATAACTTTAATGCCCCTGGTTAGTGTTTAACATCCAAATATAAATATGTTAAATAACGTTTTACAAGCACGTTCAAAAAATATATTTGAAATGCATTGAATTACGTCCGGAAGAACCGGTTTGAATCTCATGATTTGTTTATTGATTACACTGTATAATACCCAACGATGTGTATAATAACGACAAGAAACCGGTATTTCTTCTGACACTCGATAACAATGGATATTACTCAACTGTATACGTACGCATTACTGAATTCATTTAGTTTTTGGCCGTTCCCATAAATATATGTGCGTTTAGTCACTTTCGCTATTGTCATTTTCAGCAGGACAAATGTAGACCCTGTATTAAAAACCATCCTTGTTTGTAATATAACGTTGCTTGTCTTTCCAAAGACGAATTACATCACCCTAATCGTCCACTGACAATTTCTGGCATTCCAGTGACTGATATCCTTTTCTCTAAATTTGAGGGTCAGTTGAAAAGTTCGCGGAGCGACATCTATAGCTCAGTGGTGGAACTAAAATCTTTCGTCTGCAAGACGTATATTTCGCGTGAACACCCGTTAATTTCCAGGTATATCTGTCAATTTATTCACTTTTTACCAGCTGTTTGAAATTTTCTTGTCACGCGTGTTTTTAAAGTGCACAAAATCCAATGCATACAAGTGTAACGCTAAGTAATGATGAAATAATTTTAAACATTTCAAACGTGCCGAATAACACGGAAAATTGATTTTTGTGATAACGTTAAAGTAGAAACGACTGCGTGGTGACGCTTGTACGTACAGCTGATGCGATCTCCTGCACAGGGTATTTAAGGGGGGGGGGGCACGAAGGGGACCGGTTCCCCCCAGAGGGTCGAAATAGTTGACGAATTTTTTTTATCTCTTAATTTTTAGGCTCTTTTATTATTTTTTAAGCTGTGTTTTTCGGCTTCTAACTATTTTTTAAATATACAAACAAGTTTATTACACAGAATTTGCGCATATTTGAAATATGAAATATAAGTAAATCAATTCATTCATTACCTTCTCAACAATGTTTCAGTAACGCGTACTTTTATTGTGTTACTACCGTTTACTTTAACGGGATTGATTTCAGGATGTTAAAACATGTTTTTCAGCCAATTTAAAGATAGTAATGTTGCTTAGTCTTAACTTGTTTTCTCTTTCGTATGAAGCCGACTCGACAAAACCCCGGACCTCTCCCCAAAGACCAAATTCTACGTACACTATTGCTCCTGCCAGAGGTTTCTGTCGTCCAAGCCTCTTCTCTCCATCTCACAGTATAATTATGTCCTCCTCCCACGATTTTCTGACTTTACACCGTTTCTGCCTCTAGTTTAACAATTTTATGGGGAAACAATTATAAGCCATTACTTCCACTTGGCCAAACCATATGAGGCGTTTGTCGCGGGGGGGACCCCTATCGGGCGCCTCCGCAGGTGGCGGATAGCGGATCATTACTTCGGGCTCCTCACGAGTACCCAGCCTAGGCAGGGTGAACTAAGTCTAGTAGCTTTCCTCTTTCCCTCTGGTATTACTTCTACCGACTTGTACTGGGTGGCTGTTCTCAGGCGTGTCGCCCACACCTCGTTTCTTCACCGTCGACGCTATTAAGTTACTGTCGACTATGAGATTATTTTGTTTCACTATTCTTGGGAGACGTAGAGGGGGGCTCCGAAGCCGTAGAAAGCAACCTACAGCTTCGATAGTAAAGAAAAGCAGCCTGTCTCAATAAGTACGCCTAAACCACGTTAACAAATCAAGGTGTCCCAGGTTGGAGATTGGGACTGGGTAACAGCCGCACCATTTCGCCAGTGAGCAGTTTGGGTGGCTTGGAAGAGGTCACCTTTTGAATCCGGTAGCGAATTCAATAAATAAACCTGACGACATGATGGAAAGTGGCTGTTGTTGAAATAGAAAATCGTGTGTTCCATATTTTATTATGTTACATATTTATTATTATTTCAAATAACATTTTTGTTTAAATCTGTGTTTTCTCCAAACGATTTTATTTGAAGCCGATCTGATGGCTAGGACACACCAGCGGGGCAAGATCCGAGGGACAGTCGAACGGCAGTCAGTACGCAAACTGGTTTTCCCCTTACAGGCCTTCCCAACTGTGCCGACCGTTGTCATGGTCACTCCGATTAGTGTCACTAATTTTCAATATTCAATACTACAGTCGTGTCGTGAATTAGCTGGTGTTAATCCTGTCAGATAACAAGTAGCTCACATTCTTGCGCGTTACATACGTACGGCTGGCTGATTGTCGTACACAGGACATCGCTGTCGGCAAATACTTTGCCGAGAAAAAATACTTTTTAAAAGATACGAGTATTTAATTATTTTTTAACAGATAATTGCGTTGATGAAGATTACCCCCGCGCGCGAACTCTGTACAGACTTTCGACATTAAAACGAAAAGAGGAACAGCGAAACATATCATATTCATTTACAACGTTATACACTGTACATTACAACTTTCTAGAGTCAATGACCATAAATAGTCTGGGGTGAATTGGCGGACACCGTGCCAATTGTTACCGACACTGATAGTGGCTTCCAATGGTGAGGCCGAAACGTCTGTCAGGAGGAACTCCTAACAGCCCGGTTAATAATGTTTCCAACTCAATGACATGTTTTATTACTATATGCAAATTAGTTCGTTTTGACAATCGGGCTATCGTTTTGACTTCCTTTTGCGATCAGCACTTAATTAACTAATAGGTCTGTATGTTGAAAATATATCTCACTTTTTTAGTTTTTCAGCGGTCTTTACCAGTAAAGAGTTTTGTATGCCACATTCTGGATAAGGTTATCAGTTTATCGGCTATACACCTTTATCGGTTAAAAATAACTTTACGTTTATAACATTCTAACCATCAGAACTGTTTGGAAACTCACAAGTGATACCGGTTCAGACCTTAAGCTTGTGCCCTTGACATTTAGGCCTATCAGTACAAATAAACTGAGAGAACGAATGTTTTGAAAAACAAAAGTAATGCTCTACAAATATAACTGGATCACGAAAGGGGTTTAATTCTTTAACTTAAAATAGATAATCAGCAACACATAATAAACTCTAAGCGCTGCTAAATGTATATGAGAACGTCATGTACACAAGTTCGCGGGTTTTCTACAGTAATGCCCTGTTTGGTGACGCCCAGATTTGTTTCTTTCGCCTAATCGAAACTGAAGATGGACGAAAAATGGACGTGGAGAGAAAAGAATGTTTAATACGTTACGCTGTACGCAAACCCCCTACAGAAACGAAAAGAAGTAAAACTGCGCGCGCGCGCACACACACACACACACACAATAAATGCGAGCTCAGTTATAGAGCACAGGTAGACCTTACTCAGAGAAGTACCATTTTACGGTTTTAGGTTTCTCCTTCCATGAGAGAACTGAAGACGCTTTCGGGAGAGCTCTTCAGTTGCTGGTTTTCTGCAACGGATCAACCCACTATATTTATGGTCTACAGATCAGTGCATTTTGGCTACGCGTGCGATTCCCTCCTTTTCTTTAGGTGGTGACCTTTTTCTTCCACAGTTCTATTCCCATCCTACGTTACTTTGTGTCTACTCGTTCTCCGCGCTCCTTCTGGTCTTCTTCCACTCCATTTTTCTAATGCATTCATATCGTCTCATCACAAAATGCGCCCCCCCCCACATACACACAGACCAAAAACAAAGCTGCGTCTTTGTTCACAATTTATATAAATGTGGTTCTCGAAAAATGAACCGAAATTCAAGTGTGGAAGTATAGTTGCAGAATGAAACAAATCATATTTGTTTATTTGTTGGCGAGCAGGTTATTCTTGCTTAGGATACACATGACAAATCGAAAGAATATGCATGAAAGAATCGAAAACTCTGAAAATTGGAGTTTCGAAACAAATATTCAAACAAATCAACGTGTGGTGAACGAAGAACAAGATATATCACAATATTAATTTGCAGTGACGTGACTGTCTAGGAAAAAAAAAAAAAATTACTTAAAAACATACGAGCTATACGAAATCGGTAACTATTGATTTGCAACGCCTACAAATGGCGTGCTATTGTGTTAAAAGATACGCCATGAACTAGGTGTGTTACACGATTTAATTTTGCAGGTTACGATCAGGAGACCACGTCTGTATTATCATTATTGTTATTGTTATTATTACTATTACTATTATTATTCCTTTCTTCCTTTCTCGTATTGGCCATCTATGAGCTGCGATGACATACAAACTCCTTCCCTTCTGAACTTCTTCTCCCCTTCGGCAGTTTCCTTCCTTCATGGTCTACTCAGTTATTATAATCATTATTATTACAACGCATTGTGTGTTTATAGCATAGTAATAAACCGAGCATAGATTATACACCTATCAGCTATCACGTATGGAGACGTGAATCTACACCTACAGACAGTAACTCAGAAATTAACGTGAATTATATTAATATGAAACGCTGCAGGGAATGAGCTTGACTTGGCTACTTTCCGAAAGCCTATCAATACTGGTGTATCCGAAGTGTTTATGACCGCACTGCCCCCATAAACATATGCGACTATATTTCCAATCAGTGCGTGCACAGAATAATACACGCAAGCCGGCCGTGCTCTGCTCCGTACCAAGATATTAAATCCGCCAGAAACCGAGAGAGAGAGAGAGAGAGAGAGAGAGAGAGAGAGAGAGAGAGAGAGAGAGACGGAATGCCGCTGCGAACCATCAATCAGCCATTTACACAGAGAAAAGAACAGAAGAGAAGCAACAAAATAAAGTTGGATGCCTTTAATTTCGTGAGAGGTGGTCCGCGTGGTGGTGCCGCCTGATAGAGTGAAAGAAAAGCGACAAAGACGTGAAAACGGGGAGAGAGAGATGTGGTGGCGGTGTGAGACGGAGACAAGAATGAGGCGGGGAAGGGGTTATGTAGCGGCCGAGCTATACATTATCACACACACGGGCGCGCGCGTCAACGCTGTTATTGATTGCCCTCCTCAAACTGGTCTCTCTGCTTCACACACACACACACACACACACGGCAGTATGTGTACATTACTTAAACTTCTTGCAGCACACATTGCGCTAACTCCTCGCGTTTGTAACGCCGACGTTTTTATTAAAGATCATCAACTTCAAATATCGCGTTCTGACGGATTTACAAAAATTTTACACGGTATTCGGGGTTATTAAGTAAAACGACCGCCACACTGGAGAAACGAGAACGTGATCGGGTGATTTACGCTAGCGAGACGCTCGTGGTCGTTACTCTTTTCTAGGAACGGAACATACATAAACATATTCTACTCTTTCGAGAATCTCTCGAACACGTTTTATAACAATGACAATATTATTATTAAACACAGTACACAAATACAGCCTCAGCGAGTCTTAAGCTGCCAATACACTATCTACACTATCAATATTATTGCAATAGTATTGACAGGGTATGGGTTAGATTGAAGGTCTAAAATGGGTTGCACAATATATTGTACGAATTCAAAAATGGGATCTTTTCGGTTAAGTGGCAGCATGCAGTGAGCAATTACTCTACGTAGCATCGCCAGTAACAACGCATTTCCCCCTCCACACGTAGTGATAACCAGCGATAGGTTGTATTTTTATTTTCGTTTTGACATATTTTTTATATTTATTTTTATATTTTTTATAAAATAGGGTTTTATACGTCCACTTCTACATGCACATTAGGTCCACCAATAACCTTTGGACTTTTTAATAAATGGTGCTCACACACTTCTCACATGTATGAATTCCAATCGACGCATGTGGAGTGATTCATTTCCAATTCATCTTGACAGTATTGCACGAGTGTGTATACTCCTTACTCCAACAGTAAATGAAGTGTACGATTGTGCGGAAACCTAATCGAGAATTATTTAGGAATGTATCCTGTCGCACTTGTTTGCATTCCCGGCAGTCCTTTTTAGAACATACCCAACGGTCTTTACCTGTCGTGTACAGTTTCATTTGATGGCCGTTCGTACAAATTCTTGGGTTATGTAAAATATTTTTGTCTCTTAGAAACTGTATCGCTGAATCTTTGTCGGGAATCTGTGCTGTTAACTGAAGGAAATTCATGATACGCTACGATAGTACTACACTTGCGACTGCGGAACCATGGAATGGTTGCAAAATGCGTTGGAGGGGGAAATGCGTTGTTACTGGCGATTGCTACGTAGAGTAGTTGCTCACTGCATGCTGCCACTTAACCGAAAAGATCCCAAAAATGTTTTAAATATATTGCACAAACTGGAAAATATTGCGTAGTGGTGAGATTGCACTATATCGGCTCATTTGCCCCGCTTTCGTCGGGTAGTGCACATCGTATCGCTCTCGCTATATCGCTGTAGGAGGAAAGAATGTTCATTTTAGAGGTGATCGAAGTTTATCGGTCACTACCTGCCTTGTGGAACGTTAAAAGTAAAGATTACAGTAATAGGACAACAAAAATAAACAGTATGATGAGTTACTAAAAAAGTATGAGAAATATCCTAATGCAGATAAAAAGGAACTGATTAACAAAATTAACTCATTACGAACAAACTTCAGAAAAAAGTTAAAAAGAATAAATGATTCAGAAAAAAGTGGGGCTCGAGAAGACGAAGTGACAGAACCAACGTTATGGTAATATGAAGAAACGAAGTTCCTCGTTGATCAAGGTTGCACAATAATATTGCACTGTGTAGGGGCACCAGCCAATATTATTGTGCAATATATTGTGGAATAATATGGATAGTGTATGGGGAGCTTTATATATTTCCACTATGAAGGATCAACAAAATACTTACTTGCCCACTAGGTATTTGTGTTTCCATTTACCTAACCAACGTTACGTACGCTGGTGTAGGGTTGCCAACCATATGGTTTCATCGGACATACCCTCTCTTTCATGTTAGAGATTACTGTCCGAGACCTGGGCTTTATCAATCCTTAAAAAAAGTTTTTTAAAATTCAAAATGATAATTTTTATTGTTCCTCACAATAATTCTGAAATATTTGAGCGGACGAACGGGAAGTTGAAACAACCCTGGCATATATTAAAAATAAAAAAGCTCGCTCATTGGCGACTCGAAATTATTTAGTCAGTGGTACAATTGAAAAAAGTAACGTCTAAGTCAGAAAGCGGAGAAAAACAGCGACTTGAAGCCCACATACAGTATCAAGTGGGCAAACTGCTTTCGCGGATTTTTGTCTTAAGCATACACGGCCGGGCCGGTGTCAACACTCCAGTACTGGGCTGTTAGGCCGTGGTCGGTGCTGTAAAATCCCGACATCGTCGGCAACGTTTAGTATCCCAGACTCGGGGATCTTCTTCAGGCCGCAAAAAAACGACAGACTGTTGCGAAAAACAGTTACGGCGGATGTTAGGCCGAACGATACCCGACTCTTTTTTTCGAGTAAAAGCAACCCGAACGAGTTGCTTCCGAGGAGTTATTAAAACTAGCCGAATGTATAATTGCTATTCCAAGTCAGAATGAAGAAGTCGAAAGAAATTTTTCATTTATAAATTCCCATTGGACCAGTGAAATAAATAACTTCTAATCGTATACAGTGAAAAGGATATACATAATTTAATTCCAAAAATTTTTGAATATAGCGATTTCCATTATTACATTTTAAATCAGAAACATGGATAAGATCTCAAGAGAGTAGACACAAAAGAGAAGAATGGACCGTCACTTACAAGAAAAGCAACTGTCTACAACTGTTTCCTAATTAATTAAAACACTGTAACGGTTAAGAAAATTATACTTTTTTATAGGAATAAATAACAAATACAGAAACATGGATAAGATCTCAAGAGAGTAGACACAAAAGAGAAGAATGGACCGTCACTTACAAGAAAAGCAACTGTCTACAACTGTTTCCTAATTAATTAAAACACTGTAACGGTTAAGAAAATTATACTTTTTTATAGGAATAAATAACAAATACAACTATTACATTAACGACTCGGAACACAAAGTTTTTTATAAGTAAAAACATAAAGTTTTACCTTACAACCTGAACCGGTTTTCACCTTTAAAAGGCTTCTTCAGAGGTTGAAAAACCTCTTAAAGGTGAAAACCGGTTCAGGCTGTAAGGTAAAACTTTATGTTTTTACTTATAAAAAACTTTGTGTTCCGAGTCGTTAATGTAATAGTTGTATTAGTTAAGTAACGGACACGTCATGGACAACGAAATCCAAGAATAAATAACAACCATTTACGTATACGTAGACCTGGGTATATAAATATCAAGTGTTTACATACTAAAAGTTACATTTTGGACTCGAAAAGACAAGGCAGTAATTTTATTACGAATGAATGCTAATGACATACCAAATGAGTCGTATTTATGTGTGCTGTTCTACATGTACAGATTTCATGACGGAGATTGTCGAAGTTTTCGAACATAACTCTCTTCGAGCTCACCTTAGCAGAGTCTAACATACGCCACGATGAACACCCCCCCCCCCAACGCATGTTGCTTCGTTCCTTCCCTGTTCTTTATATTTTAATACACTTTTATGAAAAGTTGGGGATAGGCAGCAGCGAAGATAAATCTGGAGTTTTGTTGAGGATTTTTTTTATCGCGGTCATCGAAAAACGGAAAGAATGGAAATCCAATTGGAGAATGAAACTATCCATACTTTTTTTTTTAACGCCCATCTAAGGACCACATTCCAATTTCAATTCTTTACTCTCTGTTCTTTTCTTTTTTCCAATATTCTTTCATCTTCTCACAGTGTCTCTTCTTCCTGTCTTCATTCCACTTTGAACCTGCGTTTTTCTCTCTCCTACGCTGGACTCGCTCCATTTTTAACACTTTTGCCCGAAAAACTTGTCATTCAATTGCTTCTTCTGCGTGTATATTATTTGTTTCTAAATCCTTTTGGACTTCTTTAATCCAACTGGATGTTGACTTCTTCCTCCACAGATGTTTGAAGATATGCTTTGTCAACCTATTGTCGTCCATTCTATATAAATGTCCAAAAAATAATAGTCTTCTTTTTCTAATTGTTTCTGTTATATTTTCTATAATTTGATATATTTCATCATTACTTCTTAATTTCCAACCTTCTGAAGTTTTTCGTGGGCCTAAAACCATACTTTATTATTTACCGACGACCAGAAATTGTTCTCACTGAGAGTATAGATGACAAATAGGCCAACTATATGATAAGAAAGATAATGGAAGATACTGGGTTTGGAAATAAATATTCAGACAAATCAGTATGTGGTGAATGAGGTCGAAAAAGATTTATTACAAAAAAAAGGAATACGAAAATACACAAAGGGTAGCAACTGTTAAAAACAGTATTGACTAGTGAAAAAGATGACCTACGGAAAATGTCAAAGAAAGAATGATAAATCGTACACTGAATTAGGTGTTATAGAATACCAAACATAAGGAATACAAGAAACCCGCAAATGTTTAATCGTCAAGACAAAATACAGCTGCATATGGACATTGCATAGAAACGCTAAAGGAGGAGTACATGCTACGAAAGTAATTGGTTCAGATATGCTGCTACTCTGCCAAATCATGTTAAAGCAGGTACAGACTACTAACTCCTTGGGCTGCTGAACTAGGAAAATATTTTGAACGAAGTACATTTATTTTTAGAAATATTTTAATACTAGATAATTTTACAAATATCAGAAATATTACGAAAACCCCAATTAAATTATTTAGCAAAATAACGAAAGCAATAATCCTATAAACACTAAGAATTCTGAAAACTATACTGGTTTTGTTTAGTTAAATTTATAATCAAACTACATAAATGACAAACAATTTAGACCCAGCTTTTAAATTTGTGTACGTTTCCATAAATACCAATAAGCCTACCTCCATTAGTTTTCACAAATAGGCCCATACATAACTGATAACACTGCGTAAAGTTTTTTTTTTTTTCAAAACATAACTTAAAAACTTTTAAAGGCGGTGCAAAACTTTCGGGGATCAATAGCAAATAAAGTTGGTGTCTGTGGGATAAAAGTACAGACTCGCACGTCAAGTTTTATGAAAATCGGTTAGTGCACTCAATAGTTATCGTAAGGTATAGGCCTACTCCAGACAGACAAATGTCAAACGATCCAGTTAAAAGTGAAACTCGATTCCCTCGTTCAGTCAGAGGAAGATTACACGTAGGAAATACACTAGTACCCAGAATAGAGTAGAAACGACTAGCATAGTACGAAAACATGAGAATGATGAAGGAAAAAAGAAAAAGGGGGTCGCTAACAAAATACGTCTCCCTCCCTACCCCCTCTCTCTCTCTCTCTCTCTCTCTCTCAAAACGCGTCTATTAATGTGAATAGTAAACGATTTACAAACACTAATAACTGGAACAACCTTCCGTTATGCTCGTAAATTCATTACACGATTCATTAGTCTCTCCGTAACAAATATATCCCATAACACGGGGCCTTAAACGTGTATACATTACGTTATAGTAATGCTTCTGTCACGCTGAGACACTATAATGAGTTGTTTCTTATTTCCATCTTCCCAAAAGCCGTTGCCCCCTCCAATCGTAGTTCTAAAGCATCAACTCACCTGATTACAAGAGAATGTACAAATCGGAACTCGGGGAATCCACAGGTTACTAGGATCTGTACAAACTCTGTTTGTGAATGACGCCAGGCGGATACTTGGCCAAGGACAAATCTAGTTTCCGCCTACCGCAGTTAATCTATGAGGGAAAACATTTGTTTCTTTATCGTTTACGACAAACCGTAATACTGTATTCTACTCGTCTGTATATGCATTTCATGCGGCAATGATAGGCCTATACCAAACTTGCACTATGGTCCAAAAGTAAATACTGTTACGACGGTCTAGTGATCGTCGTATGGTACAGTGGACAGCAAAATACAAGACACCAATTAAGTCACTAATCACCAGCTTTAATTATCACAATTAAACACTTTGTAATCAACAATATATTCTCTTACAATAAATCAAATAAAAATTGTTCACACGCAATAAAAATGTCAATTAATATAAAACACAATTGTATTACAACTGTCCAGCACAATTATAAAACACGTAACACTCCGCCACACAATATGTGGAACTGCACTGTAATAATTTGCAATTCAAACTCACTGCGTAAATCGCCCGATAATAACTACCTTAACCGTCGCTGAACGGCTGTATTTATACCCCGCTGATTTCCAGAATAACCTGTAACTTTGTTAAACAAACAGGCGCTCTCGAGAATCCATTAGATACAGTGTCGTCGAACACACTGCGCTGACCGGTATGGTCCGGTGTAGACTCGATAGCTGACGCGTAATTGTCTTTCACCGTAAACGCCGACCTGTATGGTCCGGTGTACACTCGATAGTTGACGCGTAATTGTCTTTCACCGTAAATCAGCAGCATTATCTACGCGCACACACATTACATCTGGAATAGTCGAGATACTTGTAGTACGTTCCGTATTACGTACACTTTTTCCGCATTACGTAACAATACGAAACGCTTGGATTAAGAAGACTACATAATTTACTGTACGTAAGGCAACACATAAATCGGTACGCAAACAAAAAAAAAACACAAATTTCCTTCTCAAACTCCACGTTTGGTAAACGAGTGTCGATTATACAATGTCCGTATCTGCCACCTAAAAGATAATGTTTGCAGCGCACCCACGAAACCGCTTCAACCAGTCAACTGCCTGACAGTATCCTGTGTACTTTCATCCCTCTGACGATTAGTGTACCACCTGAGTATTCCTTGTGCTCCTTCATGAGACAATGCCCACGAGTATCTCTTCATGTTTTTTGAGGCATCGTAAAAGCAGTTTCTACATAAATGGTTACATTTATTTGAGAATTAAATCAGACCTATCTGAAAACGGATATACTTTTAATGTACCGTATTTAAATATTAACAAAAATATGGAGGTCTCCATCATATAAAGACTTGTAGCCCGGTAGAAAATTTTCAATAAAGTATAAAAATATCTGAACATAAAACCAGAAATTATTTCCAGTTACAGCATATTAATCTTTACATCTAACTTCTCTAGCTTTTATTGTAATGAGTTTTGATATCGTTCGCGATTAAGCAGGTTTTCACAAGTCACACAGTAATTGACCCCGATTCGATAATAAAACAAGCGAGCTTATTATTTTGTTTCCTCCAGCTAACAATACGGTGGAACCAAAGATATTTGTTCTGCGATAGCAGATAGCGGTACGAAGGTGATAGGCTACAAAGACTATGCTTCCTAGCCAGCGCAAACAGCGGAATTCTTTATGGAGCAGATTAGGCGTTGTACATTATGCGCGGTACGCGGTACGTAGCCTATATTTTACATTAAATACAAAAAAAATCTGCGAGATTATTTATAACCTTATACTATCACAACATGGTGGTAACTTACACACACACATTAGAGTACGCTCACATTAAAACTGATAATTTAAGTCCTGCCTGCCCGTTAATAAGACGCGACCCTGTTGGCTTAACCTCACGGCAGAAGAATATTTTACCTATACGTATAGTCTGACACTGATGGATAAAATTCCTGCAACTTGAACCCTAACCTCAACTAGAGCGAGTTTCCATACAACCAACCAGTTTGCACGGCCGGAAGACGGATTGCTCCCGTCGTAATTTATAAATTTAAATATGCAGGCACGCAAACAGTCTACACCTGTGTGCGTGTGTGTGCGCGTGCGCAAAAACAGGACGGAGCAGCATGTGCTCACGGTTTTAATCTAAGCAAAAAATCCTGCAATTTTTTCGTCTCCAACTTCAGCAAAACCCGAACTCACGATGCATTTCGCGTAGTTTAATATTCGCGAACGAAACACGACGGAAAACAAAGCAGAGGACCTGAATTCGCGCCATCGCCGCATCCGCAATCCCACGTAAGGGCGCACTCCTGCTCAGTGAATGGTTATAATGAGGAGGAGGAGGAAAAACACAAGACACTTTACATTGATGAGTAGTATGCGGAGGCGACAAGTGAGCAGTATCTGGTTAGCGCAGTCAATGAGCCTTGACAAATTCGCAGAAAAAGTGTCAAGCAAACGAAGGGCATCTTGTACAGTACATACAAACTGACAATCTGAGAAGTGTACTAGTAATTATACACACAGTTCTCGGTACGAGGGATAGGTTGCCAGAAACTTTGATCGTCTCAACTGTTTGGTCTATAGTTTACTAGCGTCGGAACTAAACTCACCCAAGCAACTGTTTTTATTATGAGATACACTGGAAAACGTTTAACACGAAATGACGGGGGCCAGCTGTTCCGAATTTCGTGAAGCAAATTGAGATAACTGAACAAATACTTACTTAGATTACTTACTGTATCGTGTAGAAAAATAAAGCAGTAAAGAATATTTTGAAGGAGCTAACATATAAACGTTTTATTTATCCTCCTTTTTTTGAAGAAAATTATGATTCATTATTTTTACAAGTTAGTGTATACACACTGTAGCTGTTCTTAACTTAGTCTTACGACTCAGGTTTTCTTGTGCAGCAAGTGTTTTAAAGTTCCTACAGTGACAATGTTCAGTTCTCTTTAAAAAGTCCGTTATATTCTTTTGCGCACAATTCCGCAGTACTTTATTTTAAATAAATTGTTCTAATTTATCTATATAGTAAAACATTTCACTTTCCAAGTTGGCTCCTGAATATCGCCGAATACGGCTCAGGAACGAAAGCAAATCGGTAGCGGTTAGAACTCGTAAATTTTTACTATCATTTTCCGTGTCAACTTCGTCGGTTCCCTCATCACTTTCACAGTTTTTAACTTGCACTGTTTTGGGCCGTGCACATATGTATATATTCATTATGCAGCTACTGAAAGCCAGCAACAAAATTGTTATAGCAAAACTGTTCGTGTTAACCGACATTTTGTAGGAAAAACTTTCGTGTTAACCTTACAAACTGTAATTGTAAAATAGAAGCAAAGACTGGGACCTGAGCCGTGTTTCGTGTTAACCGTACACACTGTAATTGTAAAATAGAAGCAAAGACTGGGACCTGAGCCGTGTTTCGTGTTAACCTTACAAACTGTAATTGTAAAATAGAAGCAAAGACTGGGACCTGAGCCGTGTTTCGTGTTAACCTTACAAACTGTAATTGTAAAATAGAAGCAAAGACTGGGACCTGAGCCGTGCTTCGTGTTAACCGATATTTTGTGTCCAACTGTTTTCGTGTTAAACGTTTTCTATTGTGTAAACAAACTCATTCATATAACATGTATTTTATCCGAATAATTCAACAAAAATTTTTAAATCTCAAATTATACATTTCATACGGGTTTATGTTACATAGATCCAAGTGTTCATACCTACACTATTTATACACGGAGAGGCATATTTACGCGTGTGCGCGCGTGCTGTTCGTTTTCGTGGCCGGTGATTAATTAAGAGCGTTTTTGCACGCCACATTAAATAGAAACCAGCAATGGATCCACGAATTAAATAAAAACTATAATTATGTGGTCCCTTCAAGCGAAAAACAAACACAGAAACAAACCGCACTCTCGTTTGAACATTCCACAACAGTACCAGCTTTATCTTGAACCTATACAAGAATATGGTTTTATTGACACATACTGGTAGTTCGCATACCCGTCAAGCATATAACTGTTCGCCTCCGCGTCGGCATCATGATCAGTATAGCATACTACCCACGCGTTTTCGCGATCAGCGCATTTCTTAAGCTAAATATTCGAATTACAACGTTTCCTGTTCTCTTCTTGTCAACGGGAAAATTTATCGATATTTTTTGCGTTTCTCGCTTTCTTAATGTGTGTGTGTGTGTGTGTGTGTGTGTGTGTGTGTGTGTGTGTGTGTGTGTGTGTGTGTGTGTGTGTGTGTGTGTGTGTGTGTTTATTACTAGAATGATCATATTATACAGACAGTAGCGTGGCGTCCATGTAACCGCTGTTGCCGCCGGCAACAGTACAGGGAATGAAAGAAAATAAAAATAATTATACCACAGAATAAATACTTTAGTTGTTAAATAATCTGAAATGGAACAATATTAATAGGGAAACTTGAAGAAAAGCATAGTGTTGCTTTCGAACTGCTGGTCACTTACACTGTCTTGTGTTGCCGGCTCAGATATCGGCAACGTCTTACTGCGTACGGTCATTGGCCTTGTAGTAGCTGTCACTGTACCGATTATGGTGGAGGGGACACATTCGTCCATCCAATATGTTGCCGCTGTATAAACCGGCAAACGCTCAGTTAGCAGCTATGTTCGTTTTCGGAATGGACGTGTACCAGTTACTGTGCACTTGTATCTCTTTTGTTTCTTTATTTATGTGTTTCTCTGTTTTCTTTATTATTTTTAATTCGATTATTTGTGTCCTGATTTATTCTGTATAAGTATAATGAAGTCAGATCCCGTTAAACCGGGACACTCTTCTTCTGCCAGTGAATGATAGAAAATACACTAAAAAAATATTTTACCTCTAAAAAGAACACTTGGCACTAGGAAAAATTCAAATTGATTTTTAGGCTAAAAACCCGGTGCTTTGCCGGTGGTTTTAGGTCTATCACCACCGGCAACAGCTGTTATGTACTACGCCAGGCCACTGTAAAAATACAGACAATGCCGTACATCTCAAATCTCCTCGTTACGATCATTAACGAGGAACATAGGCTACATACTCGTTACTCGCAAGGAACATAATTTGCTCCTTAAAAATGTTAGTACGGATAAGACATTTCAATCTCATCAAATACGTTCAATATCTTGAACCACTGGCCAATGCACTTAAAGTAATAATAAAGGCTTCTTTATGGTGCTATGAAAGTAGTTTAGATGTAAAACAGGGTAAGCTGCCACTTTGGGCCGTATGGCATACAAGGATGAGGTGTGGCCATCACTCCTCTTCAGCCGCCTATTATCACCCCAGATACTCATTTTACTTAAAACGTATGAACTAGGACAACCTTAAAGCATTTCAACTGCAGCCCTATGCGGTTGACCTGGACAAATAAAATGCACAAAACAAACACAACAGACGAACGCAAGATAACGCGTTATCTACGATAAAAATCTAAAAATATTTGTTATGTCTGTGTTGCGTCAAGTTAGGCTTTAAAATTATCGCCGAATTTTTAAAAATAACCTCGTCTAATTGTCTCATAAATTAATTAAATCGCTATGTGCTGATTCACTGTTCGGGTCGATTGAATTTTACACTCAATTTAAATTGCAGCCGAACAAAGCCTTACGCTTATTAACCTGCAGAATCATCGTTTTCGATATGATGGACTGTGGCTTCTCAGAATTATTTAACAGCAAAATTGCCCGTTAAAACAGCATTGTCTATTGAAAATTACACGTTATTTCCAAATCTGAAGTAAATAAAATACACAATGACAATTATAGGGAATTTTCACTTGCCTGCGTGGAATCGTTAGCGAAGGCTTTTTGAAATAAAAAGTCAGTATTATTATTGGTATGATGATACAAAATGTTTCGCGTGTTCCATGATGCAGTTTCCTCTTGAACAATTTTTGTTAGTCTATTTGTTAGCGAATGACGATAGAAATAGCGTCACCTATCACACTTCCAAATGGTATGTGGAAGTTGTAACCACGTCCTGGACTATTTCTTATTCTACATTCATCATCTTCTTTAATTTAACCGGGCCATAAACGCGTCGTACAATCTTTCTTTCAAACCTCTTACTACGGTTACTACATAATCAGATATTTGGCATATGGCAATTTCACAAGCAAAAGACATTAGGCGGAATACCTAGTTGACCTAGTGGCGTATCCTGAGTTTGGTCCGGTCCGGTCGAGACGGCTTCATAGAAAAGAAGAAACAAGTCGAGACTAATCAACATTACTATCTTTGAAGTGGTTGACAAACGCGTGATAATATCTTGAAATCAATCCCATTAAAGAGAAAGGCAAAACAATGAAAATACGCCTTATTGAAACACTGTTTAGAAGATACTTATTGAATGAATTGATTTTCCTACACAGTATTTCATATTTAATACGCAAACGCTGTGTAATAAACCTGTTTGTATATTTAAAAAATAGTTACTACTATATTAGCGTACACAACTGAAAAATAATAAAATGTTCTAAAAATGAAGAGTAACAAAATTCGAAAAAAAAAGTTCGACCCTTTTGGAGGGGATTCGGTTCCGTTCATCGTAAATACACCCGTGAGTTGTCGGACCACTGAAGTTTTCTGTGTATAAGATACCACTGCGAGTGGCAGAAGACGTATTAAAAACTCTTCAAACATTAACAGTGACGAAATGTTTGCAATAAAAAGTGAAAACGGATTTAATTTTCCACAAAAAAAAAAGAAAAACGTTTCAGTTACACTACAAATCGACAACCGCCTTTACGCACAGTATTTGTAAAACTTCAATTAAAAATTACATCAACACTAATCTAAATAATTACATCAATACTATTGTTTTTAAGTAACAGAGGGCCGAATGTAAAAGATAATTACATAAACTACTTAGTAAATTTCGTCTTTCGTACTCCGTATAAGTTTTTGTATAGCCTATCACAGGAAATTGCTCCTACTGTATAAATTATTCAGTAATTAATATAGTGTTACGACATTACAGAACATGCTACGTTTTTCTCGGCTATTCCAGTGGAATCCGGCTGTAATGTGTGTGTGCGTACACGTAGCTGCTACTTTGAGATGAAGGACAATTACGTGCCACTTGTCACGCGTCCGCGGCGAGACTTTTCCAGACTATACCGGTCCGCGACCGCTGTGTTCAAGGCCGCAATCAATTACGTTCTAGTGTTTTCTAGTAGATACGTATTATAGAATAACTGGAATCTCAGCGGGGTGTAAATACACCACTTCAGCGGCGCTTAGTTCGTTATTGTCGGGCGATTTACACAGTGCGGCTCGACGTATTGTGGCGAAGTGTTATGTGTTTTATAGTTGCGCGGGACAATTCTAATACAATTTGTGTTTTATATTAGTTGACATTTTATTTGCGTGTGAACAATCTTTATTTGATTTGTTGTAAGAGACTATCTTGTTGATTATAAACTGTTATTTGTGATAATTAAATCTGGTTTTTAGTGACATCATTGGTGTCTTGTATCAGTAGACCGTCGTAACAATATATACTTTTCCAATAGTAAATTTATCTTTAGTAATGTTAAGTGTTTTTAGAAATGAATGTTTAACAGTCGCATTTTAACAATGGAGTTCCAGATTAACTGTTGTCCAATTAGTCAATAAAAAATATTTACCACTAACACACATGTTCTACAGTCTTATATCAATACGCGCGTCCGCATTTGTATAATTATTATTACAATGCGGTGATTCGTTAGCGTTGAACTACTAATGGTAAATAAATAAATATATATATAACGGTGAAGGATTAATCAGTTAGTACACATGCGGTGGGAAATGCGTATAACTTGAATAATTAATCGTATTTATTCAGTGTGCGAGTGGTCACGAATCGTGCGTATGCACTACTAAATACTCACTAGAATTAATGGAAACTGCTAATAAAATTCATAACTGTAAATATAATAACGGAATATTTCGACGAGAGAGAGAGAGAGAGAGAGAGAGAGAGAGAGAGAGAGAGAGAGAGAGAGAGAGAGAGAGAGAGAGAGAGAGAGAGAGAGAGAGAGAGAGAGAGAGAGCATAAATGCAGTATCTACATAATTCAAGCTGTCCATCATTTATGAGAGCATGCAGTTTTTATTAAAATAAGGAAACAGGATTTAAGTCTACAAATCGAGGTAAGTGCTTCTCTTCACACCCCGTGCACGGTGGACTTCCAGGTAAGTAAACTTTGCATTTTTTAGAAATACTGATTTGGTCTGCAGTTCGCGACCATGGATACAAGGAATCGTTACAGTAACTATTAAATGTTGCTATTAAGAAATGCGATAAAACCTCCGATAGAGAAAAGTGCGAAACCATAACGAATAATAAAAATTAATAAACGTAATTTTAGACTAATGGAACCTAATAAAATTTAAGTCGTACATAAAAATTGAATACGAAAATTTCGTGGAATTTGGGAGGCACAAGCCTAAAGGTCATCTTCGGACCCTACGTCCAATGTCCGTGGCGTCCTGGGCAAAGAGTATAAGCCTATATGGCACCCCGACCATCACGTAACCAATGTAACAGTTTTGGTTCGGGAGAGGGATTTCACTGCAAGTTCTCTGACAAAGATTCGTTCCTTCCCCAACGTACACGATAGATCAGGCGACGACAAGCCGGGACGAAAACTAACTGATTGTGCTGCAAAAACATGACCGCACAATGCACAAACTGGGGCTTACCCAGGGCCGCTGAATAGGCCCCTATTCAGCGGCCCTGGGCTTACCAGACTGCGAACCGTATAGCGCCCCACGATCCCGTTTATAAACCCCTAGCACCTATCCGTTGTAATATTCAGACACCTGCAGTGCCCGCTACCTAACTGGCAACCGCTACCAACATACCGTAATCACAATATTTCGTACTAGATTGTCCGCCCCCAACATCCAGCTAATCAAACACATTAAACAGTAGCCTAAAGGCCTAAATTTGATTCAGCCAAAGGGGCGCATTCTCAGGCATAGTAACCTTTACGCTCAATGTGCAAACTTGTTTATCTCATAAGAACTAACGTTACAACTGTGTAAACGGTGGCTCTTTACTACATGCCGTAAAATTTTTACGGACGCTATAGATGATATTTTGAATAATTTTTTTTTAAATTCATAAATTTTTCAGTGAAGGGTTAGTGAGCATCGGTCAAAAATAACACACATTTTTAACTTATTTGTGTCGACGTTTCGACAATGTTTATTGTTATCATCAGGACAATTGTTGCTGACGCCAAACACAACTGTGATTTTGTGTGTTTGGCGTCAGCAACAATTGCCCTGATGATGACATCATCAAAATCTGTGTTATTTCTGACCGATCCTCACTAACCCTTCATTGAAAAATTCATTGACTGACGGTCACTACGAATTTAAGTATTTAAATTCATAGTGGTATATTTGTGAATACGGTGCAACAGTGGTATTAACAAACACTGCTCTGATTAATGGAATATACATACGTTTACGGCCCTCGAGCAATGTTCCCTGTTACTTTTTGATGACCTGGAAAGTATAATCCACGTTTATAAACGCGGATTTGTCTAAACCTCCCGTTTTAAGCATAACTAACTGTATGTACATACCTCCATATTTTATACAGTACTGCAGTATTTACAAAATCTGCACGCAGAAATATTTAAATAACGCTGATATTAAACTATAATCAAAACACAAAACAAACAAAAATTTCGTAAGGCAACAGCTCACAACAAAGGAAAATCATGCTACTTAATTGATGTTTAGTCTGCTACACAATACCGGTACAATAACTTTCCAATGTAACGCGCAGAACTTAACGTGCTCGTGTTCAGTAATCGTAAAACTATTTTCCAGATCGAAAGTCAAACATCGTTATTTTATCGACACGTTATGGTCCTTCACAACACATGCAGTAGATTCAAAGTTCCCCTTTTGAACTAAAGCTGTTTTCTTCCATTTTTATTTATTTAGTGTCCATAACGCTATTAGCTAACAACGGTGTAGGGTACAAGTATATTACTTTTTATAACGCTATTAGCTAACAACGGTGTAGGGTACAAGTATATTACTTTTTTCTTGTTATACACTGTCGAAACTCTCCGAAATACGAATAAAGAGGAAGTAGGCTAAATGTGGGAAACAGGAAGTAAAAAAGGGCTAACAGTTACGAATCAATTAAGACAGGACACTGTTCTGTCCGTCTGTAATCAACTAATAGAAAATATGTGAGACCAGATAAACCGTAATTTGTCTGTGTGTTTACCAGTGGTTCCAAATTTTGGTGGTTGCAGTAGTTGGTTGGGTGGATGGGAGAGGGGTTAAAAGACATTGAACTATCATAAACACAATTTGATGCTGGTAAATTATTACTATAATTTTATAACCTCAAACAACGGATAACGTTTACCTTGAACCAACGTAAACATTAAACCTGACACAACTTATAAATCAATAAGGCTGTGCTGATTTCATGACACAAAGTTGCAGAAACTTTGCAACCCCCAGGGTTACATTGGAAACATAGGACAATTGTGAAGAGTAGCGCACGTCCTCCCATATGTTTGTGTAGTAAGCTCTGCCATTTACTACTGAAGTTGCAAGCGGCCTACAACCACCAGCCTGCGCGCCACATTTGAATTGTACGGAACATTACCGCGTAGAATCTGACACGCTTTCCGTTGAAATTTATGACACTTTTAACTACTTAATGTTTTCGTATATCATTTTATTGTTTAGTTATTCTATATTGATGGTTGTGCGACGCTGCAACCATAACACCAGCCACCACTGGGTTTTACATTGTTTTGCTGTTAAAGCCTACTTTATACGGTACATTATTCAATGATTATTATCACTGAAACAATGTTAATAAATATCTTCTGAAAGTACTGAAAGTATAGAAAAACTGTTTTTTGCCCAATCGATATTTCTCAGAACCGCATTCTGCATTCTAAGTACCAAAGAATGGGTACGTATTTCACAAGAGACAAAATTCGCATTATAGGAATAATCGATTTCTATTTCCACCACACTAAACACCAGCCAGCCAGACTTACCGTTGCCCGAAGACCGCTGCCAAAAAAAAACCGTGTCTAATGATAGTGATAAACCCTGGAAATTAGAGTTAAATTTAACAACATATTTAATTATTATGTACAGGATTACTTAAATGGATACATACGATATGAAACGGGTTGAGTCTGAATTTGTCGTTCATCTTTATATGGCATTTGAACAATTACTCAGTAATTAAACCATAACAAATAAATAGCCATACTTATTAATTGAATTATAAAATATAGTCAAGATATAGTGCGCGGCAGTGGCGTATCTAGAATTTGTCTTGGGGGTGGGGTCCAGGGTCGGGTCGCTTCAAACAAACTAAAAAATACCAGCTAAAACAAATTGTAACACTGCGAAATGTTATATCATATAAAAGAGATAGCTTAGTATAAAAGAATAAAGTATAGGCTATATACGATATGAAGAAAATATGAGTAAACGTATACTATTATAAAATTTATATCTATAATCTATATAATCTATAATCTATATCTATATATTTATAATATTTATATTATAAATACGTGTATCGTTTAAAACCTGAAGACGGTGGCGACACCGAAAGCCCTCGACAAGAACGAAGTATTTAGCAGTGTGGCAATAAGTAGTGACAAAGTTGGTTTTAAGATGGCTGCTAATAAAACTAACAAAACTGGAAGTGTATATTTAAATCCCAAAAGGGTATTAGTTTCTGGGGCCGAATCACTCGTAAAATACTAAATTTGGGATGGGCAGTGTATAATCATCTTTACGTATGAAACAAGAAAACAAGAAAAACAGATTTTTTGTTACCTGACATTGTAAGTGGCATATGTAGAATTTGGCCTTGGGAGCGCGGGGAGGTCCGGTCGAGTCGGCTTTATACAAAATGAAAAAACAAGTTAACACTAATCAACATTACTATATTTAAAGTAAACTTACCTAAAAACGCGTAATAACATCCTGAAATCAGTCCCATTAAAGTAAACGGTAACAACTCAATAAAATGCGCGTTATTGAAACATTGTTTACAAGATACTTATTGACTGAATTGATTTTTCTATATTTCATATTTCAAACGTGTACCCTAAGTGTGTAATAAACCTGTTTGTATATTTAAAAAAGAGCTACTACTACGTT
Source organism: Magicicada septendecula (assembly GCA_034769895.1). Lineage (NCBI taxonomy): Eukaryota > Metazoa > Arthropoda > Insecta > Hemiptera > Cicadidae > Magicicada > Magicicada septendecula. The sequence continues at coordinate 306,704,642 of CM068375.1, forward strand.
ACCGTACACGGCTCACAAAAAGTAAAATGAAACAACCTAAAAATTAAGAGCTTAACAAAATTCGTCATCTTTTTTGACCCTCTGGAGGGGGGCCGATCCCGTTCGTCTCCCTCCGTAAATATGTCACTAGTGCGGGATCTCTTTGTATGGCTGCGTCAAGCAGAAAAATGTGTCCTTTATATTTTCAAGCAGCTTAACGGGTTTCGAACGGAAATGGCTGACTTCAAATGGATATGGTTTTCTGCGAGTATTAAATTACTCTAATTTCCTCCACAAGACGAAAGCAAAAGAGCAACAAAAAAGGAAATCATTAAAAACGAATTCTCATTATTCAACATACGCATGTTGGAAACGATTTTCTAATTGTATTACATTGAAAACTTGTAGCTAATACAACTGCTAATCCTATTCGCTTATCGTAGGAGACTGGGGAATAGGAATTCTCATGCATAGGAAATTTCCTTTCCTGGCGTTCGTTCTGAAATTACTTTCGCTTCTTTTTGGTACACAGAAAGTCAAACATAGTATCGTTCCAGCGTTCAGCTTGAGGTTAACTTTGTGAATTATGTTAACACACTGCATACGTGTCCGTTTATTTAGAGGCGCCTTGACCTTCTAGACCATCTGTAGCGAACTTTTCTTTATTTTAAATGAATGTTCACACACACACACACACACACACACACACACACACACACACACATGAAAATAAATTATGGCAGACATATAATTATCATATTTTATTATTCATCAATTACCACACAATTACAAGAACACTACATGTAGCCTACTTCCGGGGAGGGTCACAATACATCGAAACCCTTTCAAAGCGTCGCCTACAGGTTACATCAATGTTCTCTATAAATTCGTTCTCTTGTGCATTCAAAGGCTACCGCACAAGTTCAACGAAACGGTCTATCTCCCGCAGCAACTACGTACATGTTTTCTGTTCTGGACATTCCGTTATTAGTTTACTGAATTTTAATTTAAAAAAATGTCTTATCTGAACAATACTTTTTAATCACGAGTTCCTACACACCTGTTACTCTCTTTCTCTTAACAAAATTTATTTTATATCACATCAGAAACAGCGAAACGATAAAAAAAGAAAAAGTAGAGAGGAAATGGGTGCGAGAGAAGTCGTGTCTCCCATCAAAATGTCTAAACATTTTTACGAATAAGACGACCGAACTGAAGCGTCTCGCGTGCGCGCGCGGTCTCTCCCTTTGTGACTGCGACATATGGTACACACACACACACACACAGTTTATTTTCTTCTGTAAGCGTTCGTTTCCAAGAATCCCTGTTTACAAAATACGGACTGTCGGGCTGCACAACACTCGCCGCTTTTGAGTGAGGTGTGGCTTCCTTCTCTTTTTGTGTTGAATGATTACAACCTTTGACGGACAAGAAACATTGCGTTCATTCAACAGTGGCAACTCCGTACTAAAAATGTTCTCAATAACCGCCTGCGAGTCCCCCCTCGCATACACGCGCGCGCGCTTACAATTTCATCCTTATTATTCCTGGAGGAATCGCTGTGGCTCGTTAGCCGTTGGCGTTGATATTTTGTGGGTATCTGCCGGTCTGGCATAATCCAAAGAGGGTGCAAGAATACACAAGTAACCGTTGTATTCCGCTACTAGAAAAAATACTCTAAAGATCAAGAGATTTCGTTAACTCTAAAAATTCGTCAACCCTCTGGGGGCTTCGTCCCGTTCGTCCCCTCCCCCGCGTAAATACGTCCCAGCTTGTTCACATAACTATTTCCAACATCGTTCACGTCTTCTTCTACGCTAACTGGACCTGCCGCAACTCAGGTCTAGAATTAGTGATCCTTTTTCAAATCCTTTTCGACCGTCAAATTATTGGCGCAACTAATGCCGACCATTAATTCCGTATCGCATGCCTCATCCACGTAAAAATCTGTGCGTGTGTACTAGAAATAAGTATAAATTGTTTCGATCAACTTTCATGAAGCCAAGCCATTTATTTATACACAAAGGCTATTCAGTTTTGTGTTCTCGACGACATGGAATTATCAATTCTAAGCTCTGACAGGGAAGATATTTTAAGTGTTACGAATTCTTCTTCCCGCCACTCACTCACACACGCGCGCGTATTCAGTGTGACCTTACCTGCCCTATGACAGCAGATATGGCCTTTATAAGTAGAAGCACTTAAAACAGCTACTACCACATCCGCCGAATAAGTGGTGGGGGGGGGGAGGAGGGGTTAAACTTCCTTGCATTCTCTGTCTGAGCGCCATTCCGAGCATCAAAAACTTTTACTCGACTAATTTAGCACAGTTCCTTCAATTTAATAATGCTAAGTTACGACTGAAAGCGCTTTCATTATGACGTGTACTGTTCAACACGGCCGGAAGTCGGGCCGTTTACCCTAAACATCAGTGGTTGGCATGATTATAGTTACGCAAACGCGTTAGGGCTAAATAGGAAATAAAACATTTACTCTTAAATTCACATTATTCTCTGTAATTACTTATACTACATACCAATAGTGTTTACATGTTTCTCATTAATAGAAACTTGCAAGTATTTTTTAAAATAAGCAACTGCGAATAAGTCGATGGGTTCGATAAAAGAATGCGTATTTACGATCTATTGTAAATTGTTACCACTCTATTTTAATTTACAATTGCCACTTACTTTTTGAATAGGTAAAATTGAAATGAACAGCTCTACAGTCCTGGTTTTTATAAGTAAAGGCTCCTACCGGCGAGTTTGGACATGTTAGACCTTTCCCAGAAAGTTAAATACTTCCTCCTTTTCAAACGTAAGATTAAAATAACGTTTAATATAGCTTAATGAATACTGACAGTTCAAGATTAATAATTTCCATTAAGAATTAGGCGTCAAAACCTTTTGAGGTGGCTTGACCCTCCCATGAATCCGCCTATTCACGCACATTGATTAGAGTACAGGATGGGAGTTAGTACATATTTTTCTGATCTCCGAACACACGTAAAAATATTTCCGTACAATACTCTACCAACGTGGGTAACAGCGACAAATAGCATTATATTACGTGATGAAATCATTGTTGAGAGCTGCTAGCTTTGATCCTCCCTACAGTAACTCTAGGGTGCGCTCTTTCACAGCCGGGTTCTTGCAGGCCCTAAAGTACTGGATCCTCGTGGACTCGAGGTTGCCCCGTAGCTAAATTGGGAAAGTAAAAACTTGAAATTATAATAAAGTGGTTATAGGAATTATCTCTATAACAGCGTGTTTCACGTGAAACTGAGTATCTACATTGCCGTAAGGGTGAGAAGAAGCGAACTAAATACCGTTATGGATACAACTAAGTAGTAGTAAAATAGATTTTTCTGTAACAAGATAGATCTAATTAGGTCTTACCGCTTGGGCGCCCTCCTTTACTATCCTCCATGTATTCCAATCGGTTAATTTTCTCTCCCCATCCCCTCACTTTCACCGTTTGCAAATCGTTCAGTACACATTCGATCCATCGCATCGTAATCTTGGCCTTACCATCAAGCCAGATGAAAAAAGTCGGTTTTCTCTTAGGCATAAAAGGAAATGCTCTTTATCCATATGACTCAGCCACACTGAAACCTTTCAGCTATTACAAACCTTACCACAGGCTTCTCCTTTATTAATTTTTCCATATCTCGACTGCAGCGGCTTCTCCAATTACTAGTCTCAGAGACAGAAGTTCTCTTCCGAACATTCTTAACACATGGTGGTACATTTTTTGCCACTGTCCACGTTAACATCCACACGGGCCGTATTCGGGTGTTAGTAACTTGTTCGTGACCATGCCTATAATGTGTTATGTGTCAAGTAGTCTTGTATGTAAATAATAATAATAATAATAATAATAATAATAATGTTCTATATAGGCCTAATAGCTATGTACAGTATGCGTTACTGTTATCAAAACACTGTAGGGAATGTGCAAATTGTGACTGCATTCGTTTCCATTTTTTGCGTTTTCATTCCAGATCTTGGGAGAAAACTATAATAAAATGGATTTAAAATTTGTACTTAAACTAATTTGTCAGTATCCGTTAAGGCACAATGGAAGCTTAACCAACAGCCAATAAATTTGACGTAGACGATCTTGTGCCACAAAAAATCTGTAGAAAATTTACAGTGGCTTGGCGTGGGTACATAACAGCTGTTACCGGTTGTGAAAGGCCTCAACGTAGCCTAAAAATTAATTCGAATTTTTTCTAGTACCAACTGTTCTTTTTAGAGCCAAAAATTTTTTAAGCGTTTTCGATGGCAGAAGAAAAGGGTCCCGGTTCAACGGAATCTGTCTCCATTATATTTACCCACAATAAATCAGGACATAAATAATCGAATTAAAAATAATAAAGACAATCAGAGAAACACATAACTAAACGAACAAACCCCAAATAGGTATGTAGTAACTGCTCCACATTGGTTCCGAAAACAAACATAGCTGCTAACTGAACGTTTTGCCGGTTTATACAGCGGCAACACATTGGGTGGACGAATGTGTCTCCTCTCCTCCAAGTCTGTACAGTGACAACTACTACGAGGTCAATGACCGTACGCAGTAAAACATTGCCGATGTCTGAGCCAGCAACACAAGACGGTCCAAGTGCACACCAGTTCCAAAGCAATGATATTATTTTCTTCAAGTTTCCCTATCAATATCGATCGGATTTCAAATTATTCAATAACTAAAGTATTCATTCTGTGATACAATTAATATTATTTTCTTTCGTTTCTTGTACTGTTGCCGCCGGCAACAGCGGTTACATGGACGTCACGCTACTGGTAGAAAATAAAAAAATATCCTGTACTATGTCAGAACTTTCTAATTAACATATTTACTGAACCACGGGAACACACAATCATAACGGAAAAGTTTGTCATACCCGTTTCCTTGTCTTCGCTTTTCACTTTTCTTATGAACTGATAAAAGATTTCATAATTCTGGAATAATTATGGTAATAAAAGTAACAACGTTACGTATTTTTGCACCTGCCTGTTTTCCCGATACCTTGTTGGCAGTGTACTGATGTATTAGGGAAATAAACTGTAACGTTCAACAATGAAACGACACTAAACTATTGTTACTTTCTCTCAGGCATGCACACACGCTGTCGACGGGCATAGGCTATATAGACAATAAACAAAAAGACAGAATGTTTAATTTATAACACACAAACATATGCAAAATTTTTAGAAACACGTTTAACAGGGATGAAAAGCGTAAGTAGGAAAAAAACAAAATGTGTTATGAGAAATTAAATATAAACAATTCCGAAAAAATTAAATTACCTTTTATCAAAACAAATTTCATCAGCTAACCACCCGTGTTGACAGCTTCGAGAGTATCCGATATAACAACGCACTTGAAGATGTCAGCACATTCGTAAGTTACTAATCGTGAATTTTCGGAGTTATATATTTAGCCTACATTCGCTTTGTTTACACACACATACATAGCAGGCAGTATAAACGTGACAGTGGGAGAGCGCCACTCACTGATAGCAAGACTTCATTGTACAAAAAATCGTGACAGCCTTTCTTTCTCGCTGAGATGCGCCGACCCAGCGATTGAATTACCGCAGAGAAGAGTGAGGGGAGACAACGGAATAATAGTTTGCTGTCTCACTTCAACACTAACTCTCTCTCTCTCTCTCTCTCTCTCTCTCTCTCTCTCTCTCTCTCTCTGTCAGACACATGATTCCAGTGTTCTCACCAGTCTTGTTGCACCCGGTGTTCACACTAGGGGTGGACCGATATACCTATAACAGGTATTTTGGAACGATATTTTGTGGAACGGATATAACAGTGGCTGAGAAGTTGAAATACCTGTTCCGATTCGACAATAACTGAAAGTCGAAATGCCCGTTTCGATTACTCGCGGCCTCGCGACTCCGAGTCGCGGGACTCCACTACGCAACTAACGAGTAAACAAGTACATAAGTAACAACAAGTAAACGAGTACTACGAGTATTACGGGTACACAAGTAATATCAAGTAAACGCGTACTGCAAGTATTAGGAGTATTACAAGTACACGAGTATGAAGCCACTTTTTGGTGCTGAATACTTCATTCTGCGCATGAGCCGATTGCCATACAAGTATGAAAGGAAGCAAAACACCGAGGTTCAGAATATCTCTATGCCAAAAAGAAGCAGCTGTTTTTAGTAAATGAAAAAAGTCATACTGATGTTACATTTATTCTCGTCTGTAACAAATTTACATTTATAAATACAAAAGAAAATGTCAAACACAACAGGTCAATTATTTGAATGAACGTGTTTGTGTACGTAAAACAAACTGTTTCAACTCCTTCACGTATACACGGATACACATACACGTAAGCCTCTCTCTCTCTCACACACACACACGCACGCAAACACACGTTCACTCGAATAATTGACCTGTTGTGTTTGACATTTTCTTTTGTATTCATACACAGGTCGTGATGACATTAAATATTGTCGAAACGTCGACACAAATAATTTAAAATTTGTGTTATACTTTTTGACCGACCCTCACAAACCCTTCATCGGAAAAATAAACTTTAAAAATTCACTAAAAAATATTAGTCCCTGATACAGTTAATATATAGAAGTCAATAACAATTCCATGCTGTTAATGTCGATTATCTTTTTGTTCTGAGCAACTTATTATCGTAATATCTCGGATAACATCTTATAATAATGCATTTTCAAAGTATACATGTGTGACGTTTTGTATTAACCAGCAAATTTCGCAGCACAAATTTAGACGTTTAAGTAGTCTGAGAATTCATTATTAGTCTTCACGCAGTTTCTTCAAGTACGGTAGTATTTCCAGGACAGATGTAGAGAGTCTGGGAAAGGACAATGGGAGAGATATCGAAAAAACACGTCTTTATCTTTAAATTACTTGTCCCCCCCCCCCCAACTAACCATTTCTTGCAATGTAGCTAATTGACTATTCTAGAACATAAGTGTTTGATATTTTAAAAACGAAATTATTCTTAATAGGCGAAAACGAAATAAGTAGTTTTCTGTAAAATTCTTTGTTGTAGAAAATTATTTTCAATTAGATTGGGGGGAAATTTTTCCCTGCTTTCTTTTCCCGCGAATCCGACTGTAATCATTTTATCTAAGATTCTGTGTAGAGAAACTTACTTGTAATAGCAAGATGCGGGTACTCAAGTGTTTTCAGACTGAGTAGTGTGCATATCTTTAAAGATGCCTGATCCGAGTTTTCTGAATACTAACATAGCCTACGTACAGTATCGTTGTTTCAGCACGTGCACATATTCAGCTAGTGTGTGTGTGTGTGTGTGTGTGTGTGTGTGTGTGTGTGTGTGTGTGTGTGTGTGTGTGTGTGTGTGTGTGTGTGTGTGTGTGTGTGTGTGTGTGTGTGTGTGTGTGTGTAAATCAATGAGTTTATTGCGCGGCGTGTACTATTGTTCGTTCACTATGCAAGCAATAGAAGTTCTCCCTCCGCACACAAACTATGCGGAACACAACATAATCCGTCTACAAAACGAATAGTTAACTAAGAACTATTTAAACTTTAAATCGGTGTTTACTCCTAGAGACGGAAAGGAAAGTTAAATCGCTGATTAAATAAAACGATCCACATGCTTATCTTAAATGCACAATCAACTTTTTCATCTATCTAGAATCGTCATCTTCAAATGTGAAGGTGCTTAACAAGTTTAGGCCGATCAATACAACACTTTCTTCTGTTGAGATACGTCAACTTCCTTTCCTCTTAACAATTTTGGTTAACATTTACCATCAGTAATTAATTTCTGCACGCAGCGCTTCTTCTTAATGTTTATGCACCAAGTAACTTATTTTTCCTTAACACTGTTTACGAGACTTCTCTTGTACTCTTATTTTTGGCAACTCCCATTTCTGCTTTCCCGTCTTTTTTCCATTTCCTATATAACCACGTTTCAAAACTATCTAATTGTCCTTTTCTTAACTATCTTATTTCTTCTTCAGTGTTCATATTTCCGATCCACAGGTGACACTTAGCAAACCACTTTCTACGACCATCGCTTATTCTCTTGGCAGTCAGCCCTTGAACTAAACGATTGAGATTAGTTCAGCGAACCACTCTCAGCCATTGTCTTGTACGCTGAGATTTACAGCACAGCTTGCATTCCAGATGAGTTATAAATTATAGTAAAAAATAAAACCATAAAATAGTTTTTGTGATTTCCACTCGTCAATTTATTAAAATTATAAAAACCATGACAGCTGTTTCGGCAGCACAGTGCCTTCATCAGATGGTGTAAGCTGACTAATTTTCGTACAAACAATACAGAATATAAAATATAATACAAGTGCTGTTGTATAGAGAGCGATAGTAATCTCGTGTCAATAAGATTTATACACATTACACAAACATATAACATAACATATACCAAGTCTATTTATACAAATTAAGCAGAGGCGAGCTATTTAGATCTAACTGATCATTTAATAATACATTTAAATATTTGTGTTTATTAATTTCAAGGGTTTCTAATAAATCAAGCTTTGGACCTTTATCAGATAAATGTAAAATTTCAAAATTGTCATTATAACTATGGTCTTTTTCTAACAAGTGATTTGCATAATTTGATTTGCCATCATTATATCTAAAACTATAATTGTGACCATACATTCTTTTTTCGAAAGATCTACCTGTCTGTCCGATATACACTTTATTACAAGACCCACAGGATAATTTGTATACACCAGACTTTTGCAGTTTATCTGTTTTACTCTTGTTATTTTTAATATATTTTCCCAAAGAAGACTGCGTCTTAAAAGCTATATTTACATTCCTTTGTGCGAAATATTTACCAATATTATCAGAAGCAGAACCTATGTAAGTGAGAGTGTGATATCTTTTAATCTGTGTTGAGGGAGGGTAAACTAGTTTTAAAGCTTGTGAATAAAATTTTTTGTTTAACAAGTGATCTATGAGGCTAGGTTGGTAACCATTGTTGACAGCTATTTGTTTAATAATGTTAAGTTCTGATTGGAAATTTGAGTCTGATAACGGAATACTAACTAGTCTGTGAATAAAACTGTGAAAAGCAGCCAATTTATGTGAGTATGGATGTGTGGAAGTAATGTGTATTGTCATATCTGTATGTGTAGGCTTATGAAAAATACCGAAGTCTAATTTATTATTGCATTTTGTTATTGTAAGGTCTAAAAAATTGATACTATTGTTATCTTCTAATTCTAAGGTAAAGCTAATATTTTTGTGTAAATTGTTAATAAAATTAAGAAAGATCTGTAATTGTCTACGTGTACCTAGAAAAATTGCTAAAATATCGTCTACATATCTATACCAAAAAATAAACAATTTGAAATAAGGGTGTGCTCTAATTTTAGTTTCTATGTAGTCCATAAAGATTTCAGCTGCCAAAGGGCTAAGTGGATTTCCCATTGCAAGCCCTTCTTTGCCAATATAGATCTTTCCATTAAATTCAAAGTAGTTTTGATTAAGGCAAACCTTCAGTAAATTCAAGATATCCTCTCTCATAAAGGGGTTATTACAATTTTCAATTAATAATTTTTCTACAATATCTATTACATCAGTCGGTGGAATACTCGGAAACAAATTTCTCACATCAAATGATAATAAAACAGCTTTGTCTGGGATATGTGAATCTTTAATTCTGTTAATTAAGTCTAGTGAATTTTTAACACTATGTGTTGATTGAAATTTGCATTGTGTTTGTATAATCTTAATTAGTCTTTTAGATAATTTAACAGAAGGAGCAGTTACATATGATACCACTGGTCTAATTGGATGGTTATCCTTATGCAATTTAATTAAAGAGTAAAGCTTTGGTGGCTGAGGATTCATTACTGATAAAAAATCCAAATCTCGATTATCAAAGAAAGAACAATTCTTTATAGCCTGTTTAACATCTATTTGAAATTTAAAAGTCGGGTTAATATCAATGGGTTCAAAAGAGGTCAAACATTCAAGTGTCTTGTTTACATATTCGCCTTTGTCGATAGCAATAACAGTATTGCCCTTGTCAGCGCGGGTAAATGTTATATTATTAACTACAGATTTTCTCTTAATTGAATTAATAGTTAGTCTATTTTTATTGTTAAATGGTAGAGTCTTAATTTGTTTAGCATAAAGAGAAGTTAATTTATCCGCTACAATGTATTTGTTCAATGGTATTGATTCGGAATTTTCATGAAATTTATTGTACTTATTACAAGCTAACTCACAAAAGCTATTGTCATGGTTTTTATAATTTTAATAAATTGACGAGTGGAAATCACAAAAACTATTTTATGGTTTTATTTTTTACTATAATTTACAATGGATTTTCACCAAGTAAAGGTATCAAGCATTAATTATTCCAGATGAGTGTACTTCTAAAATTAATAAATTATTTACCTTAAATTATCCGCCGTGTGATTTCTTGTGCTTCGTCTATGACGCGTTTCAGAGCTTATGCTCCATCATCAGATATTAAAAAGTTAAAACTATCACTCTTGCGAGATCGTTAAGAAGTTAAAATGTCAAAATTTGCATATGAACCGTACGCGGATTTGGGTGCGCACCCGTTCAAGTTCATTCTGCCACTGAGCGGTTGCTACCTTATCGTAGCCCCAGCAAGCAGACTCAAGGCGGTATCGTGCAATCGGTTGGATACAAAGTTCAGGTGGTCATTTAACACGATATCGCGACTCCTTGGGTTTGCATATGCACTGTAAATTTCAAATTCCTCCAAGGCATTCATGAAACGGCCCTTCTTACACACATGTAACGGTATTAAGTTGGAACTAAAATCTGTGTAATTATGATTGTGTGAAGTCAGGTGTCGGGCGTAATTTGATTTGATGTTGTCAATGTTTCTTATTTTCTTAGGTAAATGTTCTCGAAATCGTTTAAGGAAACCTCTCCCAGTCTGTCCAATGTAGAAGCACTCGCAATCATTGCATGTTAACTTATATATGCCAGTTTTTTCTTCTGGAGGCGTGTGTTTTTTCGGTTTGAGAATATCCAGTAACTTATTATTAGTCCTGAATGAAATAGTGAAACTATTATTATTCAATATAGAAGACAAAACCTTAGGCATAAAGCTAGTGTAATTAGTAGATATAACAATTTTTTGCGTGTTGTTGTTTATTCGGGGTTTAAGCATTCTTTTTTCATGTTTTCTCAACAGTTTGTCAATGGTTAAACTACTGTAACCATTGGCAACCGCGATATATTTTATGACATTTAGCTCATCACGGAAGTCATTATCATCCAAAGGAATTGTCAATAATCTATGAATGAAACTATTGTACGCTGCCATTTTATGTGAAAGAGGATGATGAGAGTCTGCGTGTATTGTGGTGTCAGTGGTAGTCGGTTTCCTATAAATGTTGAACTTTAGTTTATTCATCTGTCGAGTGATGGTTAAATCTAGAAAGTTTATCTTGTTATCAACCTCTGTTTCAAGAGTAAACTGGATGTTTCTATTTATTTTATTTAAACAGTTTTTAAATAATTCGATTTGTCTTATAGTACCATCAAAAATTAAAAACGTATCGTCTACATACCGTGCATAAAATATTATTTTATTTGCATATATATTATTGTTCAACAAGTGAGTATTCTCATAATAATTCAAATAAATATCGGCCAGTAGGCCGGAGAGAGGTGAGCCCATAGCTAGGCCATCATTTTGAATGTAAACGAGCCATTAAAAGTGAAAGAGTTTTGTTTCAAAATAACCTCGAGTAAATTAATTAACTCATTTATTGTCTGTGTGTTCATGCAACTATTGTCAGATAAATTGTTTCTCAAAATCTGTACTTTTCTCAAAACTACTTTTCTGCAGACTCTCATCATCCTCGTTCACATAAAATGGCAGCGTACAATAGTTTCATTCATAGATTATTGACAATTCCTTTGGATGATAATGACTTCCGTGATGAGCTAAATGTCATAAAATATATCGTGGTTGCCAATGGTTACAATAGTTTAACCATTGACAAACTGTTGAGAAAACATGAAAAAAGAATGCTTAAACCCCGAATAAACAACAACACGCAAAAAATTGTTATATCTACTAATTACACTAGCTTTATGCCTAAGGTTTTGTCTTCTATATTGAATAATAATAGTTTCACTATTTCATTCAGGACTAATAATAAGTTACTGGATATTCTCAAACCGAAAAAACACACGCCTCCAGAAGAAAAAACTGGCATATATAAGTTAACATGCAATGATTGCGAGTGCTTCTACATTGGACAGACTGGGAGAGGTTTCCTTAAACGATTTCGAGAACATTTACCTAAGAAAATAAGAAACATTGACAACATCAAATCAAATTACGCCCGACACCTGACTTCACACAATCATAATTACACAGATTTTAGTTCCAATTTAATACCGTTACATGTGTGTAAGAAGGGCCGTTTCATGAATGCCTTGGAGGAATTTGAAATTTATAGTGCATATGCAAACCCAAGGAGTCGCGATATCGTGTTAAATGACCACCTGAACTTTGTATCCAACCGATTGTACGATACCGCCTTGAGTCTGCTTGCTGGGGCTACGATAAGGTAGCAACCGCTCAGTGGCAGAATGAACTTGAACGGGTGCGCACCCAAATCCGCGTACGGTTCATATGCAAATTTTGACATTTTAACTTCTTAACGATCTCGCAAGAGTGATAGTTTTAACTTTTTAATATCTGATGATGGAGCATAAGCTATGAAACGCGTCATAGACGAAGCACAAGAAATCACACGGCGGATAATTTAAGGTAAATAATTTATTAATTCGTACAAGTGATTTGGTTACCATATTAAACATGAATATTAAAACTTATAAAATGTATAAAATTCAACATAAAATACATTTGATAAATTTACGGGACATAAAATTTTATACACAGATGATAAAAATGAGAGTGGTATAAATCGTTGTCTTAAATCTGAAGTTTGAAAAACAGGAGCAATGAGAGGGTGCTGAACATGTTATAAGTTATACAGTTACTACCATAGGCGTGCGCACGGGAGGGACCTTGGTGCCCCCATTAGTTTACAAAAAAACAAATTCAGAAAAATTAAAAGATTAGAAAGTTAAAAAGTACACGCGCGCGCGCGCAACGATCTAAAGACACGCCGTCTTCAAAGATCATGGAAAATACGAAATTTCCGAAGAATAAGACGATAACATTATTTGAGGTGGTGTTTATACGCGTATATACGAGACACTATGTGTCCATACGCGCACACGGTTCGCGTTTGAGTGTTCGGTTATTAAAACTGTCAGTTATTTAAATAAGACTAAGCTGAAACTGACAATGCGTCCCGTTCAACGTACTGACACATTATTATTTCCCTGGTTAAGCCGCCATCAAGTCAAACGACCCGCACGGAGTCGTCCTAACCGAGCGACGGATAATACGGACAGATTGACTTGTAATTGGCCGATCGTTGCCAGCGATCACAGACGAAGTTAAACCGCCCAGAGCATTCATATAACGTTACACGTGCGCGATATACTCGTACAAGCTTGTGCTGTGTGTGTGTGTGTGTGTGTGTGTGTGTGTGTGTGTGTGTGTGTGTGTGTGTGTACCGCAACACGCTGTAGGCTCCATGCTACTTGTACAGTCGCTTCTCTACCGTTGTCAATCCAGTTAGCTTTTATTGGAATTAAGAATATTTAAAAAAATTAATTACCGTTAAAACCAGAAAATCTACACTGTTACATCCTCGACCTTTAAACTGAAAATAATTGCGAATCGCAAAAAATAAAATATCGGTATGGAGAACCATACATGATTTCCATGTCCTAAAATTTATATTTAAAATCATTTAAATATTAATTAAATAAGTGGATGCTTGAGTTCTGAAGAAATTACGTATCAGCTTAAATGGTACCACCATGTCAGGTGGATTAAGACTATCCTCAACCTTCGTGAGGAAGGACTGTACTTTTGGATAAAATGTCTGTAGGTCGAACGAAGAGCTAGCTAATAATGAAATAGCTGATTCCTGTAATGAAATTGGACTCTCGCTGCGAGGGGCCGAGGGATGTCTATAGTGTTATCAAAGTCTTTCCTGTCAATACTAGTCATTTTTCTTTTTTAATATCGAGTCTTGATTTCTTCCTTTCCATTAGTCTTCTGATTCCCTGAACGACTATTCTGTTCACCCGTATAATTAATAATTTCTCAGCAAAACATTTCTTCCTTAATACGTTTGTGTCTCCTGTTTAACACCCACCATTCTGATCCATGTCATAACGCTATATTCCACACAGGCTAGTAAATAACTAGCCATCAGGGAGGTCAAACTATTTTCAAGGAGGGGCAACAATTTTCCAAAGGAGAAAAATATTTATATTTTTTTCATACACACATGCACATATTAGTTTATAATTCTCATATCATAATAGAAATAAGTACACAGATTGTATTAATTGCTTTAATACAACAACACTGCCCAGCGATCCACAGGAAGCAAATCGATGTCCACCTTTTCGGCTTGCACGCGTTGTGTTGGTGTGGTTTCGGCACTTTCCATTTAAAAAGCGTGCAAACATAAGGAAATAAACATGAGTGAGGCCAGAAATAACGCGAATTTTGTATGTGTGTGTGTGTCCTGCCGGCCTTTTATTGCGGTAATCACAATAATACAACTTTGGAAAAGTAAACATTACATAATTGAGATATGCTTGCCTGCCAGGAACGATATATTTTCACTCATACGTGATTTAAATTAAAATGAAAAATATAGAATTTTGTTAAAGTGAAATGAAATGTTTCCATAGAAACTACTTCTTTGTTGTCAATAACGTATTACACATATAAAACTTATAAAATTTACATCCTCCATCATCAACTACCATTTGATTTTATTAAAAAAATTACCCCATCCTCCCTTCAACTACCCTTTTCATTTATAGATATTTCATCTACCTTTCTACAGTGGATTATTATGACCTTCTTTTCAGGATACTTTATTTATCAAAATTAAGCACTTTACTCTTGTTAAAACGTAAAACGTTGCAGGTAAACTATCCCTTTCGCTGAACCGATCTTCACCAAAAACACTAGGCCTTGAGTCCTTTACAATTCAGGGCTGTATGCAAAACATTATTTGATTCTGTTTGAATTTGTGGCTGTTATCGTTTCCCATAGAAAAAATTCTAGACAGACAGACACACACATACACAGACACTTTTCGAAAAATTACTTTTTTTCATGTTTTGATGGTAGTACAATCAGAATCTGCCGTTATCTCGAAAACGATTGTTTTCGCCATGACCATACTTCCATTTCCTTATGGAACATGGAAGTAAAACACCATGGTGCGGAAGAAACGTATCAACAAGATACGCAAAGTGTGTAGAATTTTTTTCTATGGCGAACGATAACTGCCGCAAATTCAAACAGAAGCAAATGATTTTTTGCACATGTCCCCGAGTTGTAGAGCACTCAAGGCCTATTGATTTTGGTGAAGATCGGTTAAGGGGAAGGGGTAGTTTACCTGCAACTTTTTATGTTTTACAAGAGTAAAGTACTTGATTTTAATACGGTATCCTGAAAAGGTCACAATAATCCACTTTAGAAAAGTAGATAAAATACCTATAAATGAAAAGGGTAGTTGAAGGGGGAGGGGGTAATTTTCTATAAATGAAAATGATAGTTGAAGGGGTAGGGGAAATTTTTTATATGTGTACTACGTTATCGGGAACAAAGAAGTAGTTTGTTTTTAAAATTACTTCCCGGGTTCTTTGGCCGTAGGTCCGATGTTTCTGCAAAACCAGACGTTTCGGCAGTGACATCGACTGCCATCATCTGTGAAAATCGAGTGCGCTAACGTGAGGTGGTATACGTTAGTGATCACAGTATTGTGGTTAAGGCTGAAGAAAGAAGTAAAAGTAGTTTCTATGGAAATATTTCATTTCGAATTTTAAATATAAATATTAGAACATGGAAGTCATGTATGGTTCTCCATACCGACATTTTAAATTACTTTGAAATACATTGTACAGCTGGAGTACATTAATAGTGCCTTATGAATAACTCACTGTGTGGTTCCAAGAGGATTAACGTGCAGCAGGCCTACTATTGTATAGCATCACGGATTGGCGATTCAAGTACAAACAGCCTTAACACGACGATTCTTATGTAACACTGATCTTTAACTGGGGTGGACAGGGGTGGTATGGTAGTTGTGTCAACTATTGTCCTCACTTCAAGTAGTGCTGCACCCTATTAAGAAAAACTGACGACCGAATGACTCCTGACATAATAAGGAATACTTCTTCTGCTTTTAGGTTGGAACACCCCTCCAAAAACCGGACGAGCAACTAATTTGCAAACGGTACAGGACGCTAGGCTGCATATGGCTAGAGGAAACACTAAACCCTCAGGATATTCCACATACATAAATGAGTTCTGAAGCTTTCACCGCCGGCTTCAACAATGTTGAAATCGCTCTTATCAGCCGGGCTGTTAGGCCGCGGTCCATATTGTTGCTGTTGACAAACTTTTCGGCCCCACCATAGGAGGCCTAAAATTACACTAATCATCAGTGCCTATGATTGGCACGGTGTCCGCCAATTCACCTCAGAGTTGAGGTAGACAGTATTACCATATACCGTAGCCTCTACTTCATCTCTGGGATGAATTGGCGGACACCGTGCCAATCTTAGGAACTGATGATGGCCTCCGGCGGTGGGGCCGAAACGTTTATCAACAGCAACAATGTGGACCACGGCCTAACAGCCCGGCTGATAATAGCAATTTCAACAATAAATGGGTGAGTTTCAATAGATCTGGCCAACTACTCATCTAGGAGAAACTCCCACAAAAAACTGAATAGAACATAAGAGAAGGCACCCCCAATATGTCCATATATGAGGCTGGTCACCTACAACGGAGGATTAACATTAAGTTTCCAGAAAGAAACAGATAAATCTGTCGAGATACGGATATACAGATAAACGAGGTAAAAGGGTTTTTGAGAGTCTGTACAAAGGTTTTGTGGTATCACCCCGATGTTTTGACAGTTTTTTTCGTCTTGAAACATCTGATTATGTTACTTTTTTACTTCAGTTCGTTATTTTAAATCAACGGCAGGCATGTTTATTTACAACCAGTGGCGTATTTAGAATTCGGTTTCAGGGCGGGTCCGGTCATGTTGGCTTTATATAAAAGAAAAACAAACAAGTTAAGACTAATCAATATTACATTTTTCAAAGTGGCTGAAAAACGCACGATAACATTCTGAAATTAATCCCATTAAATCAAATGATAGTAACAGTATAAAGACATGCTATTGCATCACTGTTTACAACATAATTATTGACGTTTTACATTTAAAAATGATAACTACAGTTTTAAAAATCTTTGACTCCAGTCCGGCTTTTTCCTTTTTAGAGGACTGAAAGTGCTTAAATCTGCCTGAATGGGCTACTAACCCGACTATATGAAAGTCCATCTTCGAGCCTCCAGACCTACCACGTAATAGGGTCTTCCGCTCTCTCCGCCATTTTGAGTGACTGCAACGTGCAGAGATGAGGTTCCGTACATCAGTAGCCGGGTACACCAGGTTAGATAGGAAAAGGAATTAGGAGATCCGTCGTGAGTTAGCTATCCGACTTTTGAATAACGTGGTGAGGGAATATAGGTAGAAATGGTATAATCACGTAGAAGGTATGAACCCATTACGAATACCACACGTAAGTGTAAAATATATGCCTATGTCGGGGATGGCCGATGAAAAGATGGAGAGATCAGTTGTGACGACGGACAACGTAATAGGCTTTGAGCCTTATACTTGCGAAGAAGAAGAAGAAGAAGAAGAAGAAGAAGAAGAAGAAGAAGAAGAAGAAGAAGAAGAAGAAGAAGAAGAAGAAGAAGAAGAAGAAGAAGAAGAAGAAGAAGAAGAATCGCAGTTTTTATAAAGGAAAGCTAAACAAAGAAAATTTTAATCATCAAAAGACACACTGTGTAATAAGTCTGTTTGTATATTTAAAAAAAATCGTTACTATGATATTATTAGTGTACAAACCTGAAAAAATAATAAAACAGCCTAAAATTAAGGGATTAATAACCTGGTCGTCAACTTTTTTTCAATCATCTGGGGGGGGGGATCCGGTCCCGTTCGCCCCCCTAAATACGTTTATACATGTATAACATTTCAAAGGGTTTGTGTTTCAACAATTAATTTTTTTTGTAATGGAATGTAATGTTTTTAGATTTTCGAATTCTTCGGTTCGCAAAAACAGTTCAAAACTTTAACCATACTTCTACGTCTTTGTACTATTATAACATTTAAAATTGTAGTACACAATACAAATAAATAAAACACATTCTATTGGCATGCTCTCGGATTTACAGTTTCGTACGAAAAATTATGATAATTCTATTCCGAATTCCGAAATAAAATTTAGAACATAGAATTTACAAACTCCTATAAAAGTAGTAATCTATCTCTGCTGTATAGATTACAAACAAAATAAACACGAAAGTACAAATCGTAATTCCAACACATAAGTAAAAAAAACATGCAACGTAATAACAGTATTGCAAGAAATAAAACGAATTGGCTCCAATCACTATTTAAACCGTTACCGTTAAGCTGCAAGTCAAGATTCTCATAAATTTCGGGTTTTGATGAACGAATGGCAATGGAATAAAACGGCAGTGTCATATTACTACTGCGATGATGCAGACAACACTCGGGTTTTGATGAATGAATGGCAATGGAATAAAACGGCAGTGTCATATTACTACTGCGATGATGCAGACAGACAACACGGCGTCCGGGACAGATTTTCTCCACAAAATCACACAGAAACTGAGGAACAAGATGTAATAATGTCGGTCACAGCATACACCAACGTATATAAATAAAATTCGTTTTGATTGGAAGTTGCATTTTATTATTCATGAAGTTTAAAATTAATCAATCTCGTTATTTTATTCCTTAACCCATGAAAAATAAATTTCTCGTAGCATAACTACAAATCCTATAATATTAAGTGAGCAATATTGTATATATATGTATGTTTTTTTATCGGAAACGGTTCCTACTATTTTCTCGAAAGTTGGTGCTTAAGGGTTTTTGGGCACGAGGAAACGATTAGACTAGATCCCATCTGTGTAAAAATTCGTTATTGTGTAAAATCGTAGGTGCGAAAAATCACAGGTTTTACATGCAGTTCAGAGGTAAGGCTGCTTAGTAACGCGTAATGTCATTGTTTTGGATGTGAGCAATAATTGTATATTATGTTACAATCAACTTGGATGTACTATGCAACGGCAACAGTTCCCTGAGAGACCTGCTTTTGCTATGACCATCCACAAAGCTCAAGGACAAACATTTGAAGATGTAGCTATCTACTTACTTATATCAGTTTTTATGCATATAATATTGTACGTAGAATTTTCTAGAGTAAAAAGACGAAGCAGCTTAAAAGTTCTTTTGCCACCAGAAAATCCTTACCATACACGAAATGTTGTATGGAAAGAAATACTAAGTAACTTACATGTTAATGTTAATCAAAATATTACACCGCTAAATATCATCAATGCAGATGATATTAACATGGATTTTTCATACAACCTAGAAGAAGACTTGAATATAACTTTCGAATAATTTCGTTATTACTCTGTTTACATATTTTTACGCATTAAGTTTACTAACTTGTAAAGTACATTTCTAGCTTAATAATTTGTATCATTTGCTTCTTTTGTATTTTTGTATAATACAGCTGCTATTATTTTAAATTTTTACATAATATACGTATAAAATTTACTTATTCTACGAATTTCTGTTTATGTTTACAACTCCTAGACAATTTAATGTAAAAAAATCTGTATATAAATATAAAAACCGAGCAAAGCTCGGTCCCTCGATATTCCTTATATGAACATACTGTACATTCAAATTTTATGTCAGTTAAACTGAAGAGCGAATTCATTATAAAGCTAGAGAAATTGCTATTTAAATTTCTTTGTTTTTATTGTTGCAGCATTATATTATATAATTACAAAAATAAGTATACTATGTCTGCAAGAAGTTGCATTTCAAGCACGCACACACAATTCGACTTCACTGATATACTAGTTACATTCAGATCTTGTCCCTCTATTTCTGTCTCTTCAGTTACTTGTATTTCTAAATTAGCATTCAAGAAGCGAGCACAAAGGACTTGATGTACCACCTCCACCACTACACAAAGAGTAAACACAAACGCTCGGACGAGCTTGCTTGCATTGTTTTCATTCAGACACAAGGTTAGAATTTAAGGTTGGAATGGACAGCGGGTTATTTTATTGACAATAAAAGTCTCCTCCCCCTCTAACTCTCTCTCCCTCACCCCCTCTGTCACACACACACACACACACACACACACACACAAATGAATTTTAATGATTTTTTTAGTAGTTTTAAAACAGATAAAGGAAATTTCATCGTATAATCGAGTGTTTCCGGTGTAGCGTTAATAAAGACCGCTTTTTTCCAACTTCCGAAGTGCACAGGAAGGTGTTGTACCTAAACGTAATCAAAATCTTCACATCTACACGAAGATTATGTTAAAAACGCAGACCTCTTCACACCACTCTAACACTTCCCTTTCTTTTAATAACATTCTTTCGTTTCTTATTATCTTTAGGATCTGTTCATACCGGCCAGCCAGTTTTCTTATTCCTACGTAGTTCTTCGCTCACAGCATAACTTGTGTAACACCAGTGTACACCTCGTCTCTTGAAATTACGACCGTACTTTTTGATAACCATCGTTCTTAATAATATGAAATTCGTCTGACAGCTCTTGATTGTATTCGTAAAATACTGAAGCAAAAATCGATTACATTGTTCAAACCCAAACTGAAAGGCCTCGTCCGGAACATGACACGTAGAAACCTGACGATAGAAATTGAACAATGGCTTAGAGATGAGCAGTGTACAAACACCTCGTTGTGAACCTAACAAAATTTTGATTTATTTCGCACATGCGCATCAGCGTACAGCGTTTCATAGTGTGAACATCGGCTGCAACAAGACTGGCGAGAACAATGGAAGCATGTGTGTGAGAGATAGGCAAATAATAAGGAAGTGAGACAGTGAACGTTATAGCGTCGCCTCCCCTCCCTTCTCTCTAGATAACTAAGCTATACTTGAAAGTGGTGGTAATTCATGCATTGGTTCGGCGCAGGATACTGTTCAGGAAAGGCTGGCAGGCGTTCAACAAGTAAACACGACAAAATTGTGAATTACAGACTGCTAATTCAAACAACAAGATGAAAAATAAATTATAAACCGCTGATAACTCTCAGGACGAATAAGGAACGTTCGAGACAAGAGTAATCAGTTTGGTCGGGCACTTATCAACGTTATACAGTATTTTAAAAACACTAAGTTTCGATCACTAGTAATCTATAATCTTCAGCAGGTGCTAAACAAATTTTAACGTTCAGTAGAGGCGAGATCGTAGGTCACACAATTTATATGTCTACTGCAACCCGTCCTCATGTCTGGAATAGGCCCGTCCTCAAAACACCTCATACTGTGACGTTTCTGAACAAGCGCAGGGGCAAAGTTCTGAACGCAACCTCTGAACTGGTTTAATCTTATTCTGAACCGATTTGGTTGGTTAATGCGAAATCCTGTGTGGATGAAGATTACGCACAACCTTTTAGTCAAAAGTAAAATTACTGTTCTTCGTGGGAACAAACGGTGGAAAACAGTTTCTGGTCGAAAGGAATCGGCTGAAAACTTATAAGACTTATCATTCCAAATTCCAAAGTAATTTCAAAGCTGTGTTTACTCCTTTCTCGAAGTATAGTTTACGGAGCCGTGGTTGGGATAACCTCAAGTAAACGTATTCAGAAATTCCATTAGAGCGCTTGCATGCTCACAGGAACATCGCATTAGGCAGGCTATAGTTAAGTTCAAAGAAATAGAATTAATATTAGCAGCAGCTAAGAGAATGTTTGAATCCTCTTACCTAGAGCTGTGTAAGCTGTACTACTTTGGTAGCGTGCCTCCCCACACATACACACACATCTTTCGGATTTTTTTTTAATTTTGTAGGTCGCAATTTATTACTACCGTGTTTTTGTCGAACACCACCACAATACACAATGCACAATACAGTATTCTAACTACTTAAAGTAGTTATTCATCTGTAACACGAAATTAAAGCAGTTACAGATGAAATTGTAAGATATGAAACATTTCACGCAGATCAGAGCGGCGATTAGGAAAGACAGCGCAGTAAGTGGGGTGTGAGGTGACTAACCATGACATGTGACATACCAATCACGCAGCTGTTCTGAACACAAAAACGATTGGTTCGAAATAACGCGTCAAAGTTACGCATGCGCAGTAATACGTATCTTTTGACACAGCGCAACCAGACACCCGTTTCACGTCTAATTATTTTAGCTGTATAAATTCTCTCTTGAACTGCCACCTATCACATCCATCTGCTATTACATCCAAAGGCTATAAGGAAATAAGCACGAAATAAATCTATTAGTGGTTTATCATTCCAACATACGTAACGTCAAACGTATGATCTAGACGATTAGTAGAGAATACGACAGAGGATAATGTTAATGGTGTTTTAAAAATTTTATAAAATTCGCTGTACGTGCCTTGTTTTATTGACAGAAACTGATGAGTGATTCGCTAATATTAAGCTGATAGTTTAGAAGTGAAGATAAGAAAGTTTAACAGAAAGCTCAAAGTTATCTATATGCAAACTGTAAACTCGAGTTTGACATGTCAAAACGAAGTTAGTTGCTATACTGGGGTGAGTATACTACTCCGCGGCACGATATCGTGCTACTGTCCGAGGGCCTGGAAAAAGTAAACTAAACGACGCAGTGAACTTTAGCTTTGCTCAGTATAAAAAGGTACTGCTAGCGTTTCGCATCGTCGTGTCATTGCCGACCAGGATCCTACAGCACGACGTTAACACAGTAACCGACTGCTACGAGTCTCGGAATCGTTATCTCTAGGGCGTGCGCACTGCTCGTTAATTTTCTTATAGCGGGTACTTACGGAATAATAATTTTTTTTCGCACCCTCAATTATTAATAACAAACAAATGCTACGCTTCCTCCATTTGTTAGGGCCGCACTTGTGGTATAATTATCTTAACTATGTTTTATGCATGGTACTTAGAATATATATTATAAGTGCCATGGCTTTATTTACCTTTTCCCTTGTCCCGCACTTGAGGGTGCGGGGTGTCTTTGCACCCGTGGTTTGACTGCAGCATCTGGATCGAGTCCAATGGCTGCCAGTGGATATTATAACATTGCCAAACCCTGATCACATTTGATATAAATAAGTATGTAAAAAATGCCAAGAAACAATATATTTTGATAGATAAATGATAACGAGAATGAAAGTAGTAAATATAATCAATAGTGAAGGAGGAAGAATACAACCAAAGGTGGTTACAAAACAAGAAAATACGAACTAGACTGACAGACAACTGACATTAACCCAACCCCAGAGATTGGCCAGATATTAACCAAAGTAAAGCGAGACAAGAAGACAGTGAAGAAAAAAGAAAAAAAAAATTACATGGCCATAACAATTAACTCATAAGATTGTTTTAAAAGAGCATAATTTTTTATTATTATTAATAATTTATGTTTAAATTTTTATTAGTGGTAACTTGTAAATGACAGTATCTCAGCAATTGTTATACATAAAAAACCATGTGTAGATATGATTGTATGTATATCCTTATCTATAGGTGATGTGTCAGCTGTTATGTTTAAAATTACACTCATACAGACAGGGAATAGAAATGTGTGCGTGATTCAATCAGAGAACAAATTGTATAGCCTACTATATACTTTGGAACTTTTACTAGGATTATTTCAGCAGTATGTATGTTATTTCAGCATTATGTGTTTGAAAGTATAAGGTTTTGGAGAGTTTATTTATTCGCTAATATTATTGCTGTTGCTACAGATGTAGTATGTTTCAATTAACACAATATATTTTAACATTATTAAATTGTTGTTATTATTACTAATTATGACATTTCAGACCAATTTTTATCACTTTAATGACAATGTATACAAAGTTATGTTTTATTTGAAAGATGTATTTACAATACCATGTTGTTTGAATATTATAAAATGATATGTGACAGTCTGAAGTTAACAAAAGAGACATGAACTCATTAGATACAAAAACTTTGTAATAATAGTGAGATCGTGAGAAATATAAGGGTAATTAGAGATAGGTAGGGAGTGACAAAGATGAACAGTGAAGTGATAAGTGTAATAAAATAAACAGCATATAATCTTAAGAAAAAAGAGTTAAACAAGTGTGACAAACCCAAAACATAAGCACATGTTAAATGAGCAATTAAGTTAAGTATATTAGACTGAAAGACACAGAATAATTGTGAATGTAAAAAACAGAAAAAATATTATCTCAGTATAAAAATCACCAGGGTGATTACTGTTATAAAAGAGATGGTGTAGGTATAACACTCACCAAATTTGTTCATTTGTTAATTTAAAGAAAGAAGTTATTGGCTTAATGTTTAAGGCAATAAATACCAGAAGAAATAGTTTTACAGTAATATGTTAGTATGTTTTAAGTAAGTAAGGAATTTATAAAGAAAATAATAGCAATACCCTTATAAGAAATAATAGGCAAAATATAATAATTATGTGTAACGAAAGGGAACATGGCAGAATTATATTAAAACTTAGGAATAAGTAAATTATGTATTAACATAGTATTATCAATTTTGGACTAAAACATTAATACATGGCTTAGACCAATCTTGTAAGATATCAAACTAATCTTTGAAAGAAAATAGGAACATCTATGTAAAGATTACAACCACTGAAATTATCCCCAAGTAAATATAGCCATTATAAAATATTTATTCAAATTAAACAAAAAATTCAAAGTTTGATAACAATGTGTTTATTTTGAGATCGACCAGGGAGAATAATTACGTTACCATGGAAACTGTGGAGTAACAAAAAAAAATACCGTTAGATTTTTTTACTGAATGCATGACGCTTTAATGGTATAGATGCTAATTTTCGAGTGACCAAAAATTGTCAATTAAAACATAGAAAATATCAGAAGAAGTTACTACTAAGTGTATACCAAGACGTAAGACGAGGACTGGAACCATATTATTGAAGTTGAGGCCAAACTAACGAAAAAAGAAAATAAATTACTACCAATTAAACTGGAAAAGATGCCTGATGTCCTGAACCAAGCAAATTAAAGAAGATTGTAGTATAACCCATGAATAACAGATCGTATGAATTCGCCATAACTACGGAAGTGATAAGTACCTATTAAATTACCCAAAATATATAAATAAACTCACGTTAATTATTTCTCACTAAAGGTCGAAATCTCACTGAACTGAAATTAATTACTTTCAAAGATTAAAAAGAATACTAAGTCACTGACAATTTATAAACTAACCAATATAAACTGTTGTTAATGATCCATAACTTGTAAACACTTTTACTACACTGCGCTAAACAAATTATACCTACACAATATGTTAGTTAAGTTTACTTGATGTAAGGGTGTGTATTTTTATTGTTTTAAACATTTGTAATCCTTTTAACGTAACCTCAAGAACCTATGACAAACAAACATTAATAACTGATGTACTATTTACAACAGACGCCATTATTAAACGTCTGGTTATCAATTCAAATATCGATTTGTCAAACCCTGTAATTGTCTCATATAAACAACCGGAGCATTTGTATTAGAATAATTTGTATTAAATGAATAACAATCACTAATAAAAAATGTGTAAGTATTGAGTGTAACCACGGTGTTATAATTTCATTAGGAGGTGCACAATATTTTATGTACATTTTAGCAGACGACTAACGATTTACACAGCCCACGCATCGAACTGCTGTGCGCTCCAGTGGGCCTAGCTGGCGGAAATATTTGAATTATTCAAACCGCCTGAGCTGCGCTGGTCATATACCTGTGAATTTTATTTTAATTGTTTTGAGAAAACAATTTGGCGCCACCGGGATTTTATCACCCTTAGTGAACAACAGGTAAGAACATCGAGACCTGGTTATTCGTACGTTCGCAACGGACGAAATCTGCGGAAGTTGCACGCATTTGAACTACGGATCGAGAAGACACGTTACACCCATTACACACAAATTGTACATTATCCACATTTTACAGAGTAAAACGGTAGCCGTACACACGACTATATTACAAATTGACGACCAACCGCTGGAGTTAGAATAGAGAGAAATACGAACTTCTAACGGCGAGAAAAAAGGTCGACTAATAAGTATAAAACGGTTCGCTACACACTATTCAACAATAATTAACAGGAAAGGTAAACCGTTATTATACAAAGTGGCTTCCATCGCGGGGCTTGAACGAGGCGGACGTCAGTTAATATACAATATATACATAGCCTGGTTCTTAGTCGACTGGTTACCTAAAACTGGAGAAGGAAACCGCCAACGAGTTAGCTCAGAAGGCGGGGGAGACAAAAACTTTATTTTTGTAGCACTGCCGCTGGTACCGATTCGAGCAACAGATGTTGCCTGTCTCGAGTTCAGCCAGCAGACGCCTTGAGGCGGAGAGCCTCCGTGCCGGTGATCAAGGAAACAGCAACAAGCAGCTGATTCAGCGTACTAGGAGGCTGTCAGGGAAGGAAGGAAGGGCAGTTGTATTAGTGAACTCCGGGGTTGTGGACTGATGTTTAAACGAGGATGGATTTATGGCGGGTCATCAAGAAGCGCCCGAGGGCGCTTGACCCGGATAGGCGGTGGCGGTTCTGACGCGCCAATAGTTCTCAGGTATGGGAAGGTTGAGGTCGAAGCTGCAGCAAGAGAGTTACAGCCAACATCCAGCGACAGGACAAAGGCAGACAAGGTAGGAACGCGGAGACCCCTTTGAACCACGTCGTTCCTCACAAACCAAGGGGACCCCGACAAGGATCGGAGGGTTCGGGACTGGAAAGCTTCCAGCCTACACCTGTTGGTGGTTGACAAAAGAGGCCACCATGCGGGAGCCGCATAGCTCAGTAATGACTTGAGAAATAGCAGATAAATGGTTAATTTCGTATGCAAGGCCAGGCGGCTGCGACACGAGAGAAACGGCTCGGACGAGCCTTGGCGAGGGTTTTCGTCACGTGGGTTGCACCATCGATGTAACTTATAATAACACTGGACTACCGGCTGCGTGTACTGAATTCGGTCCGCTCAACTCTACGCTCGCCCCACCACATCAAGGCAAAAGCCACTTCGCCTGCGTACTCAGTGTTATTTTAACAATAATTTAACGTATTTGATCGTCCCATAAAAACTCTTGTTATAAAAACTGTGTATTTTATATCACTCAGATTAAATGGAACACTTTATAATAATTTAAAAATAAATTTAAATATATAAATATAAACTTAATTTCTGTTGTTCATAATAGAAGTTCGTACACTTTCTTTTCATCGGTGCTGATCTATGAACAACAAACAAGTTACCGGTAACATTAAAGTTATGCATCATATTTTCGCTAACTATACCGGTTTGTTAGGGTGTAAAAATTACCTCTTTTTTGTAATAGTTGTTTTTGTCAATAAAATAAAGGAAACTGACTAAACAAGAATAGTAATGAAACGAAAATGTTTATTACATAGGTTTACTTTTTTTACATTGATGATTATTTACAAAAAAAAAATCTTAGTATACAGCCTATATGCATTTAATTGCAATATATCTTACTATTTGAAATCAAAATATATTACATTTGTTATAAAACTTTACGATCTTAGATTATGAATATCATATTCCAATGCTGGGCTAAACATTGCTAAACAAAACAAACTTATTTAATTTTTGACGCACACCAAGTTTCGAAAACATAGCTAATGATGTATTTTCTTTAGCTATACTAAAATATACAATTGTGTAAAATAAACTACCTATTAACAGTACTAACCTAATTTCGTGAGTGTCTTCACCATAATCATTGTTAGAAGTATGGCCTTAAATATGTTATTAGTAAAGGTTCTACACGCTAATATAATCATCTTTTTTGTATCTAAGTTGTTTTTCTCAACGCTTATTTATTCTTCAAAAGGGAGTACATAAATTTTACTACCCTGATTACAGTACATCTGAGGAAGCCCTAACCAAAGTTTCTTTTGAAATATAATGAACAAAATGGGTGTAAGGGCTAAGGCTGCTATCATCGAGTGCGCTGTCGGTTACCGTGCGGTGTACACCGAAGACTGTTGTGCGCGAACTTTGTGTAATGTGTTTGTGTTTTGTGTTACGTGGATTTTAATATTTTAATATATTGACGACTGTGCCATCGTATGATGGTATGAAGAGACATTTTTAAAAATTCTGAGGATGGGACAAGTGTCCCGAAACATGTCAATTGTATAAAAAGATATACTAAAGCCACAGACGGTGAGTTGCATAGCGTTTAGTTGATTCTCAAACAGTTGCTTTTGTCAGAGGATTTAACGGTGTTCTTGAACATAAGTTTCCTCAAGGCCCACTGAAACTGCTTGACATTAGGATTGTTATTATGTCCTCCTCGAGATCTTAAGCAGGAAAATTACACGTCCAAATGATACTGAGAAAACTTGCAAGTCAAAATATACTTGAATTGTAAATCATTTAATAATCTGTTTGACAGAATCTTTATGAGTTTATATTTGCAATAAATCCACGTGCAAAACTGTTTTGCTAGGGTGCCGCAGAACTTGAATATTTTCAATTTTTAACGTCATTAAATACGCCAAAAAATTATGTAACATTTTATTGCCATTTTCTAAATTCTTCTTCTTTATTTACTGTTTGAAATGCTGCTCAAATGGGTCCCTGCTATTAAAATAATCAAATAGTCTGTCTATAACTATAACTGTGACAATAATCAAAATTACATACAATTAAATAATCAAAATTACAGTTTCGCTAACAAACGCTACAAAATTTCCGAACTGAATTAAGTACTACATCTAGTTAACAAAACACGGAAGGACGGCTGCATACAATGGGTGTCAGTGACGCCTTCTTGTCTTGATGTGGTGGGGACTGCTGCTTTCCCGTCGGACCGTTTTTTGCGCGTTTACTCCCACGTAGCGCGCTATCCAATGTTATTATACATCGATGGGCTGCACTCAGTACGTGTGAACCTCCACCCACAATCACGGTCATTCAGGCGCTTCTTGATGACCCTCCGTAATGTCAGCCTCGCTAAGCCATTTCTGAATAGCCCCTAGTAACTTACTTTCCTGTCTGTTTACCACTCTCTCTTCAGAGAAATCCTGCCACAAGCATGTCTGTAATACACTGCTTGGCCCTTGTTACCTTTTGCCACCGGCATGGAGGTTCTCTGCTTCGTGAAGAACAACTGACGCCTCAATGCGTCTATCCTGGCTACTGTGTCCGAGACGGGCTGCGTCTGCCGTCGGAATCGCCACCAGAGGGAGGGCTATAAAAGCATCAATTGGTCATTTCGGCGCCATCTAGCGGATACCCGCGTTGGCGTGTCCCTTCCCATTTTTAGGGAGTCCGTCAGAAAGACCAGCATTATTTTCGTCTAGCAGTCATCTAGAGAGAGAGAGAGAGAGAGAGAGAGAGAGAGAGAGAGAGAGAGAGAGAGAGTAGTGGGATTAGATGAAAGTTCTAAGAAGTGCATAAGTTTAAAGGGATATAACAAGTCGAATAAGAACTAAAGGGCGACAGAATTTCAAAGAAAAAACGTTAGTGGACCTAACATTTTAGGGTGGGAAAAGAACAACTGGGTAGCGCCGAGTGGATGACAAATTAACGTTTCTAACCTGACACATACAAATGGAAAGAATGCTGGCCCGAGTCGTGTTGTTTCCTGTGCACGCTACACCGCACGTGTGGAGAGCAACCATACGGACTGTTGTATCCCAATTTATCAGTTTCACAATTTCCAAGTTCATGACGACTTTTGGTTTTCAAATCGCATCTCGTTGTATTGGGCCGCACGGGCTGGTCCCTAAAGACTTAATTACAGCACGAAACGATAACAACGGGCGAGTAACGCGCAGACGCACGTCAAAATCTGTCAGTGATAAAAGCCGTCTCATAGGAATAAACGCATCAAATCGTGGAATAATATTTTACAGGATGGGAATAATTGCCAGAAGCTGCAGCTGCCAGAAATTACGGTAACTGGTAACAGATAAACAATAATGACGTAACTCATTGTTTACATAACGTTTGTCATCATGGACATTATCTTCATAGTAGGTACCTGTATTGAACGTGCGATGCGAGCTCAGTTTTAACTCGACCGTTTTAAATTTATTACACCGTTGTTTATGTAAAAACAAATAAACAAAATTATTTAGAATTGGCGAAACAGTTTTATATTGTTTTCGTTGTTTCTACAGATCGTATTTTACCAGTTTTAGTGCGCATTTTGTGGTCTTTAGGGCATAAATGCATAGATATTTTCCGTTTTTAGATGACACAAGTCTGAAGTCAATTTATAACAATATTTTAGTATTATGGTGAAATGTGGAACCGTGAACAGTCTGGCCGAGTAATCATGTGACAAAAACCCAACAACAACTCAGCAGTAGTCAAAACATCTCGAGTATGTTACTGTTGTTAGTCTACGCGAATCCTGTACACTCATTCTTGTCAACACACATTTCATCGTTACGGTACACAATTATGAAACGCTATACACGATCAGTAATAATCATACACATTTTAATTCTGTGTTTTTAAGACTTTTACCACATTATTTATTTTATTTTTTTTAAGTTATCGGGTAAAATGATTTTCCTCAGTTTACGAATTCAGCGTTTTCATCCTACGATTTCTGTTTGGTCGGTTAAATCTGTGCTAAATTAATTACGGCCAGTTAGAATTATTTTTTCCCGCGTAAATCAACTTTCAACTCTCAATAAATAGAAATGTTATTAGAGTTGACCCCAACTTTACTTACGTCTCTCTCTCACCCTCTCTCTCTCTCACACACGCGCGCGCGCGCACACACACACAAAGAAAACTGTAACAGATAGTGAGAAGACAGAGAGAGAGAGAGAGAGAGAGAGAGAGAGAGAGAGAGAGAGAGAGAGAGAGAGATTGTTTATGAAAGACTCTTCAATTGAGGGGAACGGTATCCATTAGGAACTGTAGCCTACTGTCACACACAAGGAACGACGCTGCCATTACGTTCGTCGTCGTCGTCGTCCCAAGCACACACAAAAACTCTCTCAATTCTTCAGCCGGCGGCGGCCTCTAATTAAATATTTTTCACGTAATCCAGATACAGCGCGCGCTGCGGGTAGGGAATCGGGTGGGGGCGGTATCGGGTCAGGCTGACGCAGATTCGACCGGCAGCGACGTCGAGTACACACTGTGTGTATACTGTATATCTTGACTGGGGGGGGAACGCGTTGAACGCCGTTTACCCCCCACACACACACACACACACCGCTCCCTGAATATTGATCACCGTGTCGTCAGCAGTGTGTGTGTGTGTGTGTGTGTGTGTGTGTGCGCGCGCGCGCGCGCGTGTGCATACCTTTGTGCCATCAGCGTGTAGACACTACTGTGTGAGCGGAAACTCTGTCTCCTTGCATGCGTGATGAGCACACGACAGACTGTGTGATGTTCGCGGGAATTACTGGTGCCACCATTGCTTGTCTACTGTAGTAATCAGTCGCACTGGCCATGGTAGGACGTGTTTGCAATCAGTCGTTGGTCGTTTATGCTTAGCCGAACTCGTAAATGTCACGTTATAAACAAAACAGTACCGTAATACAAAAATTTAGAAAAATTCGCCATATGTTACGAGAACGTCTTACAGTGATCAATATCATGATCACTACACATGGTCACGGTTTTGACTATCGTGAGAAAGATCATGCTTTAAAAAAAACCGTCAGTTACTGCACAGCACATTACGTCTTACAGCACAGCACGATACGTCTAAGCTTTTTTTTTTGTCCTTTGTACATGAAATATTAACATCCCATTAGCGCTGACTAATACTGGTGGTGACTAAGGACATCCAATACTGCCGGTTATCATTAAATACTAAGCACTACTTACATGCGGTTTTTGTATACCGTATTTCCTTGTACCGTATAGTGAGTGACAAGAAAGGGCTTGAAGAAAATACGTACTACTGACAAGAAAATGATCATGCAAAAACAATTAATCCAGTAAAATATCTCACTAGAAGTTCGGCGCCATGTTTTATCAGAAACTCGCTATGGATGAGAATTAGGAATGTTGTGAAGCTTTTTGAATTGTCAGCCAAAACTAAGTAAACTGAAAACTCAGATACAGGATGTAAGTATCTGAAGGTGACTAGAGAATTCTTATAACAGTAGTCTACATATCACAAAAGGCTATGCAGGGGGGACGAACGGAACCGGACCCCTCCCCCAGAGGGTCGATAAAGTTGACGAATTTTGTTAATCTGTTAATTTTTAGGCTGTTTTATTTATTTATTTTTCAGCTGTATACGCTACCATAGTAGTAGCTCTTTATACAAACAGGTTTATTACACAGCATTAGGGTAAAAGTTTGAAAAATGAAATATAGGAAAATCAATTAAATCAATAAGTATCTTTTAACAATGTTTCAATAATGTTATTACCGTTTACTTTAATGGGACTGATTTCAACCACCTTAAAGGTGGTAATGTTGATGGGTCTTAACTTGTTTTTTCTTTTGTATGAAGCCGACCCGACCCCGGATCCCCCCCAAGCCAAATTCTAGATACGCCACTGTGTGGAACAGACGAAAGCGTTTACGGAAACTCATCACTGAAGGGAATTAAGAGGAAACAGTAGGGAAAGATAGTCAATGTATGTGCACAAAGTGAAGCCTAGCTCGGTTTGGTACCAAACGGACGTATAAACAGAGAACTATGTCAACAAATACTAACTTAAATACGGTTCTGGAAATTTAATAACGTATTTTGCAGTTGCGACGTATACGCCACGTTTACTTGAATTAAACCATGATCTGCATTGCGTAATACTTGTTTCGGTATATAATACAATCACGTGTGATCATGCATGCTTACGAGCTCACGGACAACAACGCCAAGTTAATCACTACGTAACAAAACTACATTGAGGGGCAGTGGGGCAGTGCGCTACATTCTAATTCCACCCTTCAACTGCTGCTAACGGAGGGTTTGTTAGTCGTAGAACGTTGGGTAAGCACTGTCGTGGACTTGATAAGGGGTAAAGTAATGAAAACGCAGGGCGAGATTTTAATACGAGGGCTTAACGCAACACACGCCTTGTAACTCCGGGACACAATAGTTTCGATCTGATATTAAATACACCGCTGTACAAATGAAAGTTGCTAAAGAACCGCTTGATTTGATGGTAACGACGAACACAAATAACAACATATTTGGCTGTGTAACTTCGATTGTAACAGAACTATAATATTGGTACGGTATGTAAATCTTTTATGGCCGGCGTCAACTCTGTTGAAATTTGATTGACTACTCTCCGGATTATTAGGCCGTGGTCCACTACTGCCGCATAGAACAGACGTTTCGGCCCCACCGTTGGAGACCATCTGTGTAAATATTGTTACGAGAACCGTACCGAACAATCCAGAACATTCTCCACTCCCCCCGTCCAGTGTGGTTTGTGTTCCGTCATTCACGTAGGTGGTTCTAGTGAGTTCCAGGAACACTTGAGATACGCATTAAGCCGCTGGCGTGCAGTAAGGAGGCAAAGCTGTACTGCACCTCTGCGGGGCCTACAGCCGGCTGACAATAAATAAAGCCATAGCAGCCGTATTGTCAGTTCAGTTGCGTGAGCGATTTTCGCAAGTGCGGATTGAGTGTTTGTCGAAGCGAAGTGTTACGTGTCTTATAATTGTGCGGTTCGATTGTAATACAATTGTGTTTTACATCAGTTGACATTTTTTTATTGCGTGTGAACAATTTTTATTTTTTGTTGTAAGAGACTGTCTTAATTGCAAACTGTTTAACTGTGATAATTAAAGCTGGTGATTAGTGACCGTAACTGGTGTCTTGTATTTTGTTTTCCACTGTACCATCGAGCAGACCGTCGTAACAATATGTTCGAGTCGTTTATACTGGAGACTGCCTCCAACGGAAACGTCTGTTCTACACGGCAGTAGTGGACCACGGGCTAACAGCCTGAAGAGTAGTCGATCGAATTGCAACAGCAACATGTAATATGCTTTATGTGAGACTGCAACTGTTTTCTATTTCGTAAATATTTTCATACGAAGCTGTGTTAGGAAAATTATGAGTGACTGCCTTAAAGAGCACAAAACCCGCAATAAATGGAGTACTTACTGAAACATGATACGTACGAATACAATACAAAGGAACACTAATAATTGTAGACACAGGCATATACGATAACAAAAATCTTGGTTAAGACCATAAAGAAACGGACAATCACGAAAGAACGTGTTTTTTATATGTATACGCAATGAAGAGGGTTCACTGTTTAATCTTTATAGCCTTCTAATTTACTGACCACTAAATTAAGCGTTGTAATCCGACTAACGCTTTCGGTAATGTAACTACTGTCAGGTCAAAACTAACCTAGTTCAGAAGAACTAACTAATTTAACTAACCTAGGTAAATTAGAAGACTATAAAGAAAGTGTCTTCATATGCACAAGACGAAACAGAAACGCATAAGCATATGTATACAAAATCTGGCCTCGAAACAGATGATAGCCACAAGACGGTGCTGAAAACATTTCTATTGTTTGTCCAAGCAGCCATGCGCCCTGAAGGATTAGGCGACCCTCGCACCCCCACGCGCACTCACACACACACGCACGCGCAGCCCGGCCCACCACCCGCTAATGGTTCTTTTATGAGTCACCTACTAGGCACTGGACTGCAAAACTACGAATTTTTAAATAGTTATCTTTATCCAATTAATTTTGTAATTTTTAAATTCTACATATTATTCCTTAAAAAATGAGTCCAAACACGGTGTCATTGTGACACTCCTAAGCAGTTTATAAAGGTCATTGGGTTAGATTAAAAACTTGACTATTTGAAAGTGGTTCTTTAGACTTTATTTGAACCAGTTGTAACATCGTACAAATTTACAATAACAGAAGCTACTATTGTTCTTGCTTGTGAATGTAAAGTTTCTTTTGACTTGCCAGAAGACATCATTAAAGAATTCAAACACACATAAGGAACTCACTATGCTTTTAAACAAGAAAATAGGACTTAATATAGAAACACAGAAATACACTATATCCCGCAATATAGCCTACTGACCGACAAAGAGCTCTACTAAACACTGAGCGGCAGGTAGGCCGGGCTGCACGCGCGCGCGCGCGTGTGTGTGCGCGCGTGCGTGCGTGTGAGGGTCGCTTAATCTTTCAGGGCGCATGGCTGCTTGGACACACAATAACGTGCAAAACTGCAAACTACTAGAAAAGTATTTAATAAGACATCTGTACTAAATTTAAGATACCCGTTTTACTATATACATGTTCAAAAGTACAAAACGTTAGAATAAAACGAATTGCGTTTAAACATTATCAAAAAGACGCATCCTTTGAAGACTGGAAACGTAAAAATATTCTGAGCAAATATACAAACCTGTTACCTTAAATTTTTTCTAAAAATGTTGAAAAACGTCAGTGTTAAAATTGTTTCGCCGTCAGACTTTACGCTGGGCAACTATCGCACCGATCACCGATCACACCTACTGCCGAACTCAATGCTTTGGCTGCACGTCTACTCAGTACTTGGAAAGCAACTCTGCACCTCGCTTTTACGGCTATATAGGAAACATACAGGATATATTAAGGATCGTAGGGACGCAGTTCTGCGGGGTCGTAGTCTACCCGAGTCTATTACACGACACTCGAAATCATGACGGTTTCGTTTACTTCTAAAAAGAAATTAAAACGATACACCGGAGAAGATGCAACAAACGTCTAAAGAAACGCTACCGATTTCTGCGTAAAATGAATGTCAAAATCGCACTAAATAACTGATGGCGTAACAAAATCATGATCATCAACAACACTTGTCTCCCGTCAACTGCTCCTCAATCATCCTCCACAGTTGTTCCTATCAAATCCAGTGTAGCACAGTTCATAAAAAGTGATTCAATTTGTATCCAACAGATCATATGACAAGACAAGGCTCGTCAAGGACCATCAACTGACAATTACTGAATTTCAGTGAACTTTCCTCAACGGTAGTTTTTAATTCTACTGACCTCCCCAGTTACGGACATAAAACCTTGGTGCCAGAGTAAAACCATGCGCTTTGAGATTTCTCTCCAAGTAAAGTATTGAATAGCCCTACAGCCACCGCTGTATTAACACTTATGTCCGTTAATATGTATAAAATGTTTGTCACGAACGGTTAAACTACGTCTAACGGTTCTCCGGCTTTAAACTTTATGTAAAATGTTTCCTGCATTAAGTCATGCTACATGTCGGCGGATATCTGTGTTTCGATGCACTGCTAACACTGTTATTACCAGTGCAAGGAGATTAACCGTAATGATGTAAAATGGAAGATTGTTGTGTGAATTGTTTCACTCACCACTGGGGTGAATTGGCGGACACCGTGCCAATTGTTTCAGACACTGATGATGGCCTCCAATGGTGGGGCCGAAATTTTTGTCAACTGCGGACGACGGCCTAACAACCCGGCTAATAATGGCAATTTCAACGTCAGCCGAGAAAGCTTAAAAATTTGTAGGCCTATAGAAGATTGTTGTTCACCACTGCACACTAAAGCAAGAGAGACGAAGTAAAGTTTAAGAACGAGTGAAAACAATTTTAACAATAGTTGGAATAAGAAAATGAAGTCAATGATTACGTTTTTATGCTTGGAGAAATATTGAAGGTGTGTACAATAATACCATACGAAATATATATATCGCCACCGCTTGCGTTGCATGGCGACTGAATTGTCAGCTGTACGCTATTGCAGAACACAGTCTTTCTAACAACTAGGGGCTACATTAGACATAATTTCAAGGCTTAAAAAAATTCACGAAAAAATAAATAAAAAATTTATAACAAACCGACTTTTATTTAATGTTATGAATTACTTGTTTATCTACTACTAATCCTGAGGTCCCGAATTCGATTCCCTGGGGCACCATAAAATCAAGTTGGGTTTTTCAGCTTCCAGCTCGAGTCGGCCTGTGGAAACGAGTATCTGATATAACATGCTGGGTTATCAATGGGGGGGGATGAGGCGTAGTGCTGGGATACACTGCTTTTATCGCATGTCAAACGGCTCACAGGCGGCGGTCTGGTCTGCCTAACTCGTAGACTGATTAGGCGGTAAGAAAGGAGAAATTATTATTAATTACTCCTTATTTAATTGTTCTTTATCCTCTGTCTTCCCTTATGACAGAGGAGGCCGCCCCCGACCACTGAGCCGCCGTGTGGACGTCCACCCATTTTTTTCGTCCGTGGCTTCGATCGTGGGCCGAGATGCTTAAACGTACCACTTTTTTATTTTAATTTGAACAACTTAAATTCTTATTCGTTTACCCTTCCTTCAAAACTGCTTCGTAAAGACTTCATTACGCGAGGGAATGTAGATAAGGTGGCTGAACTTTGACAGTATTAGAGGAGGAGGGTAAAGCCGAAACGAGGCCTTTGGAAGTCCGAAATAAAAGAAGGCATTATTGCGCAGAGTAAAAGCTGGCTTTTCTTAAACGAGCGAAATGTAAAAGCACTTTAAAATTGTAAGAATTACGCTACCCCAACTACAGACAATTGTATAGCCTCACCTATCGACCTAGGCCATTGCTACTTTTATTAACGATCTATTTGTTATACTGTATATCTTCCGAAAGTTGCGAAAAAAGGAAACAATAAAATATCTTCACGGCAATTTTTTAACGGCTTGTAGGGGAATTTACACGCGTCTGTTCATAAACTCCATTTCTATTATAGCGGCGGATTCAGAACATGATTAACAGAAGGACTACTGACAAGTCAGCTGGAAACCACACTCGTGGTTTGATATTATCTTTATATCCTTCACTTACTGCCACGAATTCTTCCTACGTTATAAATCATTCTCAGTATCCTTTAGAATTTTAATAATAATGGCTCCCATGTGTACCACCGAAGCAGCTCAGGAGTCATGCAGAGTAGACTGCCACATGCGAGCCGTACGGCATACAAGGAAGGCAGTGTGGCCAGGACTACACTTAGCCGCTTCCTTTAGAATTTTAACTTTTAAAATATCTCTTAACTAATTCATAAACTCTCAATTTTTAGGCTGTTTGATAATTTTTCAGCTGTGTACGCTAATATAGTAGTAACTCTTTTTTAAATATATTTACAGGTTTATTACACAGTATTAGCGTATACGTTTGAAATATGAAATATAGGAAAATTAATTCAGTCGATAAGTATCTTGTAAACAATGTTTTAATAACGTGTATTTTTATTGTGTTATTACCGTTTACTTTAATGGGACTGATTTCAGCGACTTCAAGATAGTAATGTTGATTAGTCGTAATTTGTTTTTTCTTTTGTATGAAGCCGACCCGACCCCGGAGCCCCCCTCCCAGGCCAAATTCTAGATACGCCATTGTCAGGCAGTAGTCAAAACAGGGTAGTGCAATGACAGAATTTGACAGAATACATCAATTCTAAATAACTTCAAGGATAGTCTTCCCTTCTAAAAAAATTTTATCTTTATAATATTAAAAATAGCAACAGTCTTTGTCTTATTCTTTCTCTACATAGCCTTTCTCTTATTGTGTAGTTCCAGGCCTTATCCATTCTGGTTTGATATTATCTTTACATGAATTCTTCCTTTGTTACAAATCATTTTCAGTATCCTTTACAATTTTAACTTTTAAAATATCCTTAAAGATATAATCTCCTTTCTATTCCAAAAATCGTGATTGATTTTTCTCGAGAACGGCTTTAATCCTCCGGCGATCGGCCACTGTTTCCTACAGTACGTTGAACTCCTTGACAATTTTCTGACACACGAAATCGACGAAGCACAAAGGAACCTGCTGCTACAAACGATGTGCCTTTAATGAAAATACAGGACCCTCGTCGCTGGGAACGGAATCAGTTCCATTCTGTCTGTCAATAGGGGGGAAGGCTCGCTTAGCTTTGATCACTGACCTATAGATTTAAATTGGCAGGACCAATCAACGCTCACTACAGTCAGGTGCTATTAAATTAGGGCACCTGAGAATTGCTCGTAATTCTCAAAGCGAAGGGGCGCCCGGTACAGCGTTCAAGCGTTGAAGATATTCAATTTGGTCTGTTACCAAACTGTACAAAGCGGATTGTAATAACAGTCGGCAAGCAGTATTGGCAAGTATACGATACCATGTAGACATAATACAGTTAAAAGTCTATACGATACCATGTAGACAGAATAAAGTTAAAAGTCTATATCGTAGAATATGGGTGGAAAAGGAGGGTTATAGTAGGGTATATCATGTACAAAACTTAATAAAAAAATTGTCACAATTTCACTGAAAAATAATAAATAAAACTACCTTCTTTACGTTTACTCGAAGGAAATCACAAGTTCGAATAAATAATACTTTTTTAAAAATAGCCTAATTAAACTACATTTGATTACATATTGTTAATATAAACTGATTACGGTATTGTTGGAATTGCTATTTGCCGGGTTGTTAGGCGGCTGTGGTCTGCCGCTTGTATTCAAAACAGACGTTTCGGCCCCACTATCGGAGGCCATCTTCAGCGTAGAAACGACTCAATATTGACACGGTGTCCGCCAATTCACCCCAGTGTAGTACCATAGAGGTATTGGGGTGAATTGGGAGACACCGTGCAAATTTTGTAATCGTTTCTACGCTGAAGACGACCTCCGAAGGTGGCGTCGAAACGTCTGTTTTGAATACAAGCGGCAGACCACAGCCGCCTAACAACCCGGCAAATAGCAACTGCGACAATGTTGACGCCAGCCGTGAAAGCCTAGGCTAATGATTATGGTATCCTAATCTGTCTCATCTTTCTTCACAATGTGGGTTTCCGTATTAAACCTAACATTAAAACACCAGCAGAAACGTAAGAGATAACACAATTTAATGTTATATCAGAATCGTGACAGTTTACTTATATTCGGAAATTGCGACTTTAAAAAAATTACATTTAAAATGGAATAAACGTAGGCTTATACCAGTTTTCTTATGACAGTTTCGAATTCGTATAATAATGCGGTGTCACTCCAATTAGATCTTGAAAAATATTGTTTAAGTGCTATATGTAGATTTAGTCCATTTAGCACATATACACATTGAAAACACGTCAGTGGGAATTTCAAGGGTATGTTGGAAAACCCAGTACCTCTCTACAACTTCCACTTAACTGAAGTCTGTAATACTCGGACAGAATACCCGAAAGCAAGTCCATTTCCGTTCGATTTAAATTTTACATCAACTCTTTTGGATAAAAGTAAATAAATTCCGACTAAATGATGTCAAATAATTTACAATTTCACATTTTACCGCACCTGATTAAACTCTGTATATTATGTAATAAATCACAGTTACTAAAATTAACGCAGTTTAAATCAGCACTTTGACAACGCTTTACACGGGTCACTATGTCCTCTCACGTCAGAACACCCCCACAATCTACCTACCTATCTGGCGGGGGCGTATTTACGGGGGGGTGCGAAACACCCCCCCCCCCAGAGGGGTTCGAAAAATTTCGACAAAATTTGTTAATCTCTTAATTTTTAGGCTCTTTTATTTTTTCAGCTGCGTTTTTCAGCTAGTAGCTCTTTTTTTAATATACAAACAGGTTTATTACACAGTATTTGCGTTTACGTTTGAAATATGAAATATAGGAAAATCAATTCGGCCAGTATCTTCTAAACGATGTTTCAGTAACGCGTATTTTTATTATGTTATTACCGTTTACTTTAATAGGATTGATTTAACGGTGTTAAAACACGTTTTTCAGGCACTTTAAAGATAGTAGGCCTACTGTTGATTAGTCTTAACTTTTTTTTTTTTTTGTCTTTTGATGGCTCCGACTCGACCGGATCACGGACCTTCCCCCAACCAAACTCTATATACGCTTTCTGTCCACCACTGACAATGTAAACTGAAACAGTTCCGATCTCGATTGACCCCTCCGATTTTGTCGGGGTTCCATAGGACACAAAAATTATAGCCTACAATTCCGACTACTCAGTTCACTGATCGTAGCAATCTTTAGACGTTTTAAAGGTGGACTTAGACCAACTACTGCAAGATCCGCAACTACTCAAGAATTTCCCCGACTTCTGTGTCATCTTTTATCGACTTCTATGACTTCCCCCTTCTTATCGAACAGGGTTGTCTTCGGTTGGAATACGATTTCTTGACCGCCGCGCGCACCTTGTAAAATCCCGTTGGTTCACGACACCATCACGATTCCCGCCCCCGGCAAAGTTTCGACTTCTATGACTTCCCCCTTCTTATCGAACAGGGTTGTCTTCGGTTGGAATACGATTTCTTGACCGCCGCGCGCACCTTGTAAAATCCCGTTGGTTCACGACACCATCACGATTCCCGCCCCCGGCAAAGTTTCTGGTTTTCATAAGGCCTCTCCTTAATGTGAAGGCAAAGCGATGGCACACCATAGAGCGTTATGGCTGCCTAGTAACAACTCTCTACTTATCAATCCACAGTAATAAACTGCCTGCCATAAGACTATGCCCAATTACAATGCGATGCAATAGAATACATAATTCAGGATACACAACATTAAGATACAATCATACTAAACAATTACGTCTAGAATATGTAACGTGTCTACAACTTCTGTTAATTCCCCTTCCCTGTACTCTATAACTAAATTACATATACGAAATTATAGTGTAATAAACAAAACACGCTTTAAC
The DNA here is from genome assembly GCA_034769895.1 of Magicicada septendecula. Taxonomy (NCBI): domain Eukaryota; kingdom Metazoa; phylum Arthropoda; class Insecta; order Hemiptera; family Cicadidae; genus Magicicada; species Magicicada septendecula. Next base: position 306,746,521 of record CM068375.1, read on the forward strand.
AAATATTTCCTTAACAAAGTATTAAATAAACCACGCAAAGAAATATTTACCCCCCCCCCACCCATTGTGTAAAATAATTTTTCGTTAGACAGCAAACAGGTCCGCCTCCCTTGGAGTAGGCCTAAACAATCAAACACGTCCCACTATATTACTCGTGTCACCATGTGCGGAAATATGTTCTTGCTGATTTAAAAACAAATGGAAACAACATTTACTGGAAGACCCCCATAAACGATGGCTGGACGAATCCATTGAGGCTAGAACAGGCTATTAGCCAAAGCCATAAAGGATGACAACGGAAACAACGTAAAAATTGTGCAAATTTGCATTATTAAGATCCTAGATTTTATTCTGAGTTACGACTGAAAAATACAGTAGGCCTACTATGAGAGTGGTAGTGATTTCCTAGAGCTAACGGTTTACAGGTCCTGGTTTACAGGACTACGGTCTACCTGGACTACCTCTCAATAGACGCGTACCTGGCTAGAAGGTAGAGTACACTAACCTAAACAGCTGTGCAAATTTCAATCAACGTATTAAAAGAAGACCAATTTACAGTTAGTTTGTACCTGGTATAGTTGAAAGGACACTACCTGAAGCACTTTCAACGGCTATTTTAAATTTACAGCTTTATTTTTAGAAATAAAGAAAACATAGGCCTAGACGTGTTTGTCGGGCTAAATATTTTTAGCAGAATGTATCCTTTATAATTGGGGAGTTATCAACGCTAAAATTCATATTCAGAACGGTGTCAATACATGTCAGATGCTTTTTTCAAGAAATTTCAACCGTGAAGCCGCCCGACTTTAGCGTTACGTCTGCAGCAGACTTTGTTGTGTACCTCTTCCAAATGTTTAAAGAATCGTAGAACTATCTGCATTGTTCTCGTTTCTACTCTTTCTCGCTAAGGATCGACGTGAAGCTGGAACACGTTAATGGCATGTAAAGCTCGCTACCTCACTGATGTACTTCTTCGATTCCCCTCAACAAGCTCCACACTTTACAACAAGGGCGTATTTACGGGGGGGGGGGGGACGAACGGGACCGGAGCCCCTCCCCAGAAGGTCGAAAAAAGTTGAGGAATTTTGTTAAGCTCTTAATATGTAGGCTGTTTTTTTTCAGCTGTGTAGTAGTAGCCCCTTTTTAAATACACAAACAGGTTTACTACACAGCATTACGGTGTACGTTTGAAAAATCAGTTCTGTCAATAAGTATCTTTTAACAATGTTTCAATAACGCGTATTTATATTGAGTTATTACCAAGAGAATTATCACTGTTGCACACCACTATAGAAAAATTATTTCGATTAGCGCTTTCAAGCTTCTCAGCTCATCGTCAGATCGGACAATGTTTGATGGATCGGAATTCTGTTGTGATTATAACCACTAACACAACTTTCTTCATTAAATTTGTGTTATTACCGTTTACTTTAATGGGACTAATTTCAGGATGTTATCATGCTTTTTTTAGTAGCCACTTTAACGATAGTAATGTTGATTACTCTTCACTTGTTTTTTTTTTCTTTTGTATGGAGCTGACCCTACCCCGGATCCCCCGCCCAAGACAAATTCTACATACGCGACTGCGATTACAACCTTATTTCATTTCTTAATATCTGTATTTGTGTGTACCATATCGAAAACAAATTTTTCATCATGCCAATCTTCATTCTACAAATAAAACAGGAAAGTTAAACAATGAGATTCATTTTCTGACGCCACGCTGTGACATAAGTGTGGTATAACAGCAATCTAGTTTCAAATTTCTATTACATTAGAGAATTCCAGACGTGTTATCTGGTGACTTCTTCGTACACCGAAGTACCAATATCTGTATGCATAATAGCGTACTGATCACAAATAGGACCCAAATGTACACCACACGTTCGTCAGTTTCAAGATTACTTTTTCTTTATCTATTTTATTTGTCAAATGTTACTCGTCCAACGTTCAGATACGCTGACACTACACGGCGTAAAGTGCGTTGTTTGACAATGGCCTCGACAGATATTACACACGCACGTGCTGATCCGCTGGCTTTGGGGTCAAAACAAGATTACAGTCGGAGGATCCACTTAATAACAGCGTACCGATTGGACTGGGTAATTCCAATCGCGGTCGTCACGTACTCCCGTGCCGCATTCCGGATGAAACTTACGTACTGTGACTATTGTACGTAAATGAACGAGTTTTGGTTCCGTAACGAAACTAGTCTTTTACGATAACCCCATAAAAGATCTCCGCTTTTTCATTTGAAAACACTGAAATTAGTCCACTGAAGGATTCTTAACTTAAAGGACCGTGGCAGCAAAAGAAAGAAAGCAGGAGAGAGAGAGATAGTAATGTACGATTCTAAACGAACTTTGAAGTTTCCAGCCGACATGTTAATTTTCGTAAAGTAATATATTAAAACTCTCAAGAAGCAGCGAAACGAGTGTAGTGGTATGGGTAGTCTACCAGATCATGATACATGGTCAGAAATATTCATCAAGGTCGGACTGACAGTGAACCTAAAACAGAGTACTGTATAATTATCGTAAGTATCGATGAATTAGAAAGAACTGGAGGGGGTCGATGCCACGACCATAATAAATATTTAAGAATAAAGATTGGAAAATGATGAGTTAATAAAAAAAAAAGAAGTAACAAACGGAATACACCGAGTTTTGATACACGCTATAGAAACTGAACAGTATATTACGATAAAAATATTAGAAAAAACAAAACGTTGAAAAATATACTAGGCAATTATTAAGACCGTTCTTCTTTACGGATACTCGGGCAATTATTAAGACCATTCTTCTTTACGGATCAGAGACTTGGGAAGCAGCACAGAGGTTGACGAAGTTCACTTCGTAGGAAGAGCTAGGCCTGTAGACGGTCAACAATGATGGTTTACAAACGAATAAAGAAGAGGAATAGCAAATAAATCAAGGCGATTTAAATTGTTTGAACAAGATAAAATAACGGGTGACAACTGATTGCCAAAAAAGTAGTAGAGCTCAATTAGAATTTACATGACTATATCTCAACGCCACACACTCGCACGCGCGCGTGCGTATGTGAATAATAGAGAAAGAGACCTATCTTTAAAACCGCCCTTCAGTATTTAGTGAAGTTCTTGAAAAGTTCTATTAAATTAATGTAATAATTTACTTCAAAAGCACCAAGAAAAGAACTGTACAAATAATGTATGAAACTACACAAACATTTGGGAGCGTCCCTTATTATGAACGATACGAGTTTGGAATGAATGTAGTTTAAAATTAACTTTACTGATTGCCTTTTACGCCTGAAAAGTGATACGTTCTAAGTACGGCAACTGCTACACACATTCCGATAAAATAATACTAATTTAACCCGCACCTGCACTCAAATCACGGCCGAGCTTACTCCGCAGTTTCGGCGTGTTCACGTCTTCAAGTATTCTCTTCTGCATTTGACAACAGGCAGCGGTGATCCACGGCCAACTCAATCTCGGCTGCGGTGCGATTCTGCTTCCTGCGTGTCATTACTCCCTGACGATTTTAGCATCAACGAATCCTGTTGTTATGTACTCGAAATAATACTAACGATTTTGATTATAAAACTATAGTCATTGTTAACAGTATTGCGGCTTTAACTCGTTTCTTTAAAATCGCTCCTACACTGGTTTCATAAATTACGCTTAGTAAGTCAGGGAAGGGCGTAGCACCTTCCTACTAAAAAAAAGTAAAAATGTTTTTACTTTAATTTTGCAATACTTAGTTTCTTATATATAGTTAATAGTTACTTATTCTTCGTATTGTTTAAATTAGCAGCCATCCTTACTATTTCTTTTATGAATTTGCTAACTGCTATAATTTTATAGCAGTTAGCAAATTCATAAAAGAAATAATAGTTACTTAGTTGCATTATATAGTTCCTTTATATACTTCATTGTATAGAAGTTACTGAAAATGTGAAACGCTATTTTATTTGATACTTTTTTGACAAAATTCATTTGCATTAGCAAAAAAAAAAAAAAAATTTTTTACATATTTCAATATGGGTAAAATCGCCCTGAGACAATATTTTAAGCTAAATATTGACCGACTGGTTTGGTCTAGTGGTTAGGGCACTGACTTCTAGACCAAGAGGGTCAGGGTTTGATTCCCGGTAAGGTCTGGCATTTGTTCATCATTCAAGTCATTCCCATCTCATTACCTACGCACAAGCTTCGGCTAATGTAGGCATGATCCTCTCCAAAAAAAAAAAACGATCATTCACAAGTAATACACACAAAATACAAAAAAATACAGTATAGGGAGTGCTAATGTAGGCATGATCCTCTCCAAAAAAAAAAACGATCATTCACAAGTAATACACACAAAATACAAAAAAATACAGTATAGGGACTACTCTAAGTTTTAAATGTGGCCTACTTGAACAATCTTCCACGTACAGCGTACAGGAATGTGATACCCACCAAATTATAGGGACTTTTGTGAGCTACAACTTTTATTTGAAACATTTTTTAATAAAATAGGCTACTTCGTTTTTAAGTTATACGCGAACAATCGTTTTATTACCCCTTTAAACCCCTGTAAAATCACCCCCGGACAAATTTAAATGGTAGACTCATTGGTTTCGTATAACTTATTGTTCAACGACCACCTGTACAAAGAACTAGCTTTTATCTAATTTTTTCCTTTAAAGTCGAATTTTTTTACTATTTTTCCTGGGCTATCATGGAAGTATAACTTTCCACATCCCCCCACCCAACACATACACATGGGCGCGGTATCACAGTTTGTGAAATTACTTATTCTGACTTCGCATGGACCCTAATTTTCACCAATTTCTTTAACGGTTGTCGTACTGTTAAAGACCGCTTAAATCAAAGTGACATTACCTTTGTTCCCACTTCTTGACATGACTGTCCCGGGGTTTCACATATCTTTAGCCTACACTAGGTGAGCTCCTTCGGGCGTACATTTCCTCACAATTTCAGAATACAGATTCATCCACTAAGCATCGTGTTCGGGAACAGCGCGGACGATTATGTCTGGCCATGTTGTTGAAGCAGTTTTACGATTGAGTGTGTAAGTAACTTACCTTTTTACTTCCATGTTCCATATGGAAGTATATGGTGATGGCGAAAAAAAATCATGTTCGAGATAAGGGCTGATTCTGATTGTACTACCCTCAAAACATGAAGAAAAGTCATTTTACGAAAAGTGTCTGTGTACATTTTTTTTATGTGGCAAATGATAACTGCCGAAAATTCAAACAGAATCAAATAATTTTTTGCAAACATGCCTGAATTGTAGAGGACTCAAGGCCTATTGATTGTGGTGAAGATCTGTTAAGAGGAAGAGGTAGTTTACCTGCAACGTTTTATGTTTTAACAAGAGGTAAGTACTTAATTTTGTTAAATAAAATATCCTCAAAAGAAGGTCATAATAATCCAATGTAGAAAGGTAGATGAAATATCTATAAATGAAAATGGTAGTTGAAGAGGGAAGGGGTAATTTTATATAAATGAAAATTATAGTTGAAGGGGGAGGGGATAATTTTTTTTATGTGTACTACGTTATCGGCAACAAAGAAGTGGTTTGTTGTTAAAATTCCTTCAGCGCCACCGATATTTTGCTCAAAAATAAATAAAACAGAAGCACCTGAGTATCGTTCACGGCATTTCTAATGATCATAAAATCGTTACGTTTCTCACTGTTGACCCATTAATACCCCAACAAACCAAAGGACCAGTCCACAAAATCATCTGAACCACAGGCGGCAGAAGAAATATTACTACTGTCACTATTTGGTATCTGTATTTTTTAATAAAAATAAGTGCAATGACCACTTTCCTGATAATGTGATCTACTACACGTGCGGGTCCCACATCTTCCACATCCCCTGCTATCAACCTGGAATTGTGTGTTGATAAATAAGGGACTGGTTCTTTATTTTCATATTTGACGGCTAAAGACATTACGATACTGTTATAATAAAATTTATAAGTTTCAATTTCAGAAGTCAAACAACTCTTATTTCTACAATAAATACTAAACCCGTTCCAATCAAATTTCTTAATTAGTTTATTAAATTTTTAAACAGTTTACAAACTGTTAAAATATAGTTTCAATGTTACCCCTCAAACTGCCGTACTTAGTTATGCATGACAATGACAATAATGACTTGATATACGTGCTTAAATCTTCGCCATCTGCATTAGCGCACGTATCGTGGTGTGACATCATCAGTTAATTATTAGTGCCAATTGAATATTAGCGGATGCTTCACGACAACAGCGATTTCACAAGATTGTCATTATACTTTCTGTTTGCAGTTATGTACCGAGGCCGTGATGAGCAGAGAGGACGAACAGAGAGAAAAACTAATTACATGAATACAATCGATAACGGCACAAACTGTTAGGGGGGCCACGAACCTGCCACAGCGAGACAGACGTACACTTTTTTTTACTTCACATGCCTATTCCCACATCACCTCTTGTCACACTCGCTTCGATTGCAACCAACCTGAGCGAACTAAAATTACCTACATGTTCCCGCTCCTTCGGATGTTCCAGTAACGTTACTTACAAATTTTGTCACCAAGATATTAACTTGAGACACACTGTGAAGCTTACAACACGTTTTCCGCCTCTCCACCCCGTACGATACATTCTACTCAACCCCCTCGTAGGAAACATTCATCACAAGCTCTCGTTTTTGTCGATTTCATCCATCAACCCTATTCTATTTTGTTTCTCACTCAATCATTCCTTTACTCCTCTTTCTTCCTCCCCCTCGCTCTCTCTCTCTCTCTCTCTCTCTCTCTCGCTGGACTGATACACGGACAAAATTAAAATTATAACTACAATTTTACATTCAACAGTCGTGCTGGTACTCAAATTTACATATTTACCTTCACGCAGCATTAATAATGAAGGTAACAAAAGCTTTTTGATGGCACATTATTTCTGCAGACCAACAGTTTTCTGTAACTAAGGACAAAAACAATCGATGTAACCTACTGTGGAATATAAACAACGTTACGTAAAATTTAGGTCATGCTTTCGATCCATGCAAACTACACATATTATTAATTATTAAAAAACTGGTGTGTGTGTGTGTGTGTGTGTGCGCGCGCGCGCGCGCGCGATAGAGAGAGAGAGAGAGAGAGTATAGCTTTCTTAATGCAGCTTTTAATAAATAATTGATTATATTATGAAAACATTATTTTTACAGGCGTATTACATCCCATTCGTATGTAACAAAAACAATCCCATTCGTATGTAACAAAAACAATCAGCCGAGACAAAAACAAAAACACACACACAATAGGTCTACCAATAAAATATTAGTCTATAGCCTATAAACGTAAAGCGTAAATACACATACACAGAGATGTAAGACTAAATACAGACGCGAACACTGAAATGTATTCTATTACAAATATAAACACATTTTTATTGATTCTTTTGACAGCACTTCATAATTTTCACGTCGACCCACAAAAAACGACCAAGTACGCGACACCTCTCCAAACATTGTTGTTCTGCCATCACATGTTGTATTCAATTAACAATAATCAGTCGGCATTGAGTAAATAATGCAGTGTTTACAGATGATGTATCAGCTGGAATGTTTTGTCGCACGCGATTACTTTCTCAACGCGCTAAGCCTCACGGCTGTTCCCGCGTCGACTTCCATAATTGAAGTTCTAACACTTCTTACTTTGCAAAATAATATGCCGTGTTTTTACAACCTAAATTACTGAACGTAAACATTACAGTGCTTAACACACACACACACACACACACACACACACACACACGTGTGTGTGTGTGTGTGTGTAGGCGTGAGCGCGTACGCGAATGTTGTTATTAGCGTGTACACACACACACACACTTGTGTAGGCGTGAGCGCGTACGCGAATGTTGTTATTAGCGTGTAAAGGTATGGCGATAATATAGGCCTATTTGAAAACAACTGAAGTCTTGAATACATTTCGAAACACAATACAACAATTATAACCAAACTCTTTGGAAGTTGGCGGCGTTCCAAAACTTTCTGCCTCCAGTGTTTTCACAGAGTTTTAGTCGACGTTAATATCCTAAACGGGCTTTTAGGATAAAAACAACTCACAAGATCTATTTCTGCATTAAAATATAACAGTGTAAGTTTAAGATCTGTGGAATGAAACCATACTATTTGATAGACCTAAATTATATATTTTTTAACTTACCCCTGCCGCAGGATGTCTTGTAGGTGCTGAATACATCCTGAATAATCCCAGGTAGGCGCTGGAATTGTGACAACCACCACTAAGCGCATACACATCCAACACACTACTACACACTTGAACACTTCATGTAACTGCAAATCTTTATCAGCTTTTTTGTGTAATGTTTATTATTATGAGCACATACACATGCATACAACTGAACACTAATAATAATTATAAACGATAATAATGCCGATGATGACTGATTATTTACACTCACAAACACACGCGTAATACCGAGACTTAAATGATCTTATTTAAATATATTATTTATAAAAAATAGATGAAGGTTTTCACACATAAAGGGCGCACAATCCATTTTGTCCTGAACTCCTCACAGTTGTGCTAGTGCTGCGATACTTTCCCTATAATGGTGTAATAGCCACGTGGTATACAGAAAAGAAACGTCACATCATTCTCAACCAATGGCTGAGCGGAATCGCCGTTAGCCACGCCCGCTGACAGTTCCGTTTCAAGTCCACGTGGACTATCGACAATTCCCCACCCACAAAAACCCATCTTTCTCCGTCTCACTCTAAACAACATTCACTATAAAGCCTAGATCTCCTTTAGGCTTGTGTAAAATGTTGTAGGACGCCTAAGTTGGCGCGCTCACCCTCTCTGCCGTTCACGACAAAAAACACCCACAAACCCATCTCATTATGATAATGGCAAAACGCGCGCGCGCGCATACACACACACACATTCTGAACGCTGTCCACAATTATGCATACATAAATTATTAAAACTAATCATTAACATGATTTTCAAGAAGAGAGAAGTAGTCACTTTTAATTAAGATCGGTTACCTTCACTAACTGTCACATTAACGAACATTTCTCTGGCCTTTCTTTTTTATTGAACCAAATATCAACAGTTAAACGTTCACACACACATAAATGTTTATCATTCATTATTTAAGCATTTATTTATATTATTCGTACGTGTAAGAAGATAGCAAATACTCTGGGCCTTACTCGATAAATCATGACAGAGTCATTACTCGAAAACGATTCATTTTGACCATTTCGGTTACTCGATTTATTAGGAAGTGTTTATAATAAGACCGAATCATATGAAAGTACTATTCATGTAGGCCTATTTACCAACAAGTGAGATTAGACCAGGTCGATTTTTTCGGCTCATAGCATCCGACGATCGTAACTCTGTCTTTCCTGGAGTCTTTCGAAGCTTCATACCGACCTTAGGATTATAAAAAAGGGCTATATAAAAAAAGGCCCATACAAAGAAGAGTAGTACAATGACAAAATACGCCAATTCTAAATAACTTCAAGGATGGACAGTCTTTTCTCCTGAAAAAATTTTAACTTTTTAATATTAAAAACAGCAACAGTTTTCGTCTTCTTCTTTCTCTGTATAGACTACCTTTCCCCGCTCTACGTGGAGCCGATGTTTCTGACACTATGTCTTCATTTGGCCCGGTTATGGTTGCTTTTACCACAGATCATCCCTTTCACAATCCATCCACCTGTGTTTAGACCTGCCTCTCGTTTTCTCATTCTGTATCTCAACCTCCAGCACCCGTATCCCCACGTATGATTCTTCTCTTTTCCTCACATGACCATACTACCGTAGTCTTCTTTCTTGCATCTTCTTTGATATCGCTACTACTTTCGTTGTTTTTCTTATGGTGTTCCTGGCCTTTCTGGTTACTCCACCAGGGGCGTATTACGAGGGAGGACAAATGGGACCGGACCCCCCAGAGGGTAAAAAAGTTGACGAATTTTGTTAATCTCTTAATTTTTAGGCTATTTGATTATTTTTCAGCTGTGTACGCTAGTAACTCTTTTTTAAATATACCTACAGGTTTATTACACAGTATTAGCGTATACGTTTCAAATATGAAATATACGAAAATTAATTCAGTCAGTAAGTACCGTACCTTGTAAACAATGTTTTTATTTTATTATTACCGTTTATTTTAATGGGACTGATTTCAGCCATTTAAAGATAGTAATGTTGAGTATCGTAATTTGTTTTTTCCTCTGTATGAAGCCGACCCAACCCCGGAGCCCCCTTCCCAGGCAAAATTCTAGAAACGCGATACGGCACTGTCAGACAATAGTCAAAAAAGGGTAGTACAATGACGGAATACATCAATTCTAAATAACTTCCAAGGATAGCTTTTCGTTCTGAAAAAAATGTTATGTTTTTAATATTTTAAATATAGCAACAGTCTTTGTCTTCTTCTTTCCCTATATTTTAAATATAGCTTATCTTTTCCCACTCTGTGTTTCTGACAGCTCGTCTCCATTTGGCCCGGTTGCTCAAATCTTACACCAATAGTTGCTTTTCCTATAGATCATCCCTTTCACAATCCATCCACCTCCGTTTAAGCCTGCGTCTCGTTTTCTCACCCTGTAACTTCATTTCCAGCGCCCTTATTCCCACGTATGATTCTTCTCTTTTCCTCACATGACCATAATACCGTAATTTAATTAAGAAAGTTGTGTTAGTGGTTATAATCACAAACAGAATTATCACTGTTGCACACCACTATAGAATAATTATTCCGTTTAGCGCTTTCAAGCTTCACAGCTCATCGTCAGATCGGAAATAAAAAATGGAAAAAAATTTTATTTCCGATCTGACGATGAGCTGTGAAGCTTGAAAGCGCTAATCGGAATAATTTTTCTATAGTGGTGTGCAACAGTGATAATTCTGTTTGTCATACTACCGTAGTCTTCTTTCTTGCGTCTTCTTTGATATCGCTACTACTTTCGTTGTTCTTCTTATTGTGTTGTTCATGGCCTTATCCATTCTGGTTACTCCACGATCACTTTAATTTCTGCTACAACAAGCTTTCTCTCTTGTGCTTTTCCCACAGGCCATACAACACCAGAACATCATTGCTGGTTATACTACAGGTTTATATCTTTACCTTCGCTGTTAAGTGCTACAGCAACAGTAAAATCATTGAATCATTACGAGTGGTCATGATTTGAATAAGTAGCGAAAAGGTTCAGTGAGACTTTGACAAATCACTGTATGCTCATACAGTTTAAAATATATTTGTGTTGACGTTTCGAGAAACCATGGTGTCATCTTCACGGTCTTGTGCTGGACTCGAAGATGACAACAGATTTTGACGAAACATTACAACACATATTTAAGGCTACATCTTCTTCTTCTTCTTATGAGTTAAGCTACGCCTGTTCATAATCATCCGTTAACTATAAACAGTGCTGTAATAGTAAAGAAGCCTGTATGACTTTCATGCGTTTTGTCCTACATGTTCCGTATGATTATTCTATAGGCCTACAACATCTCCATCTAATTCTTGATCATCCGTTTTTTCTTCTGCGTTGTGGACGATGTCCTATCATCTTATCGTTCCAGAGCTGTCCCCTTTCCCTTATTGAGTTTACTGTATGAGTGGTTTTGCACATTCTTGGAATATTCGCCTTCGTTACTGTGATTCGTCGTGTTTTTTTTTTCTTAATGTTCTTCGTAACATCCGCATTTGTAGTAGTCTTTTAGTGGTTGTGGTGTTTGGTCATACTTCTGCTCCCAACGCCAGTATAGGCTACACAGTGTTTTAATATATTCTTGTTTTCGTTTCTAAACTTCGAAATTTACCATATGCGTTAATTCATTGTCCTCTACGGGTCTCGGTCCCGTGGACTAAACTATTAGTAACCTGTTAAACAACGTTATACATTTCGTTTTATGACTGCAGATTCTAAACATTTTCCGTTAAGATTTAAGAAGCTTGGAACAGTCATTCTAAAACAATTTTCATTTTTTCATGTGTATGTGATTTCTCAGTTTTTCGTCTTAACGTTGAAACACGGCTTAACACATACGAGTATAACACACATAGCCTATGTGAGACACTCATAACATGTCTTAACACGGCTACATGAAAACACTAGATTCACTACATAGGCTACAAGCATTTTACACTGTAGTCTAGAGCTGAATATCATTGTATGTTTAGTCCCATATGTTGCAGCAGCTGAGACTCTTCCTCCATGTAAATCAGATCTCTTCGTAATTTTAAATAATGTTCCTAGTACATAATATTCATAAAAAACGTAATATATTGATATATTACGTTACGTTTTCAAGGAACGTACGTTAATTTTGCATGGCATATGGGGCAGGTTAGAAACATTTGACTTATACGTCAATAACATTAGCGAAGTAATAATAGGCCTCTGCATGTTTTTGGTCAATTTTAGGAATAAGGGTATCTAATTGATATTACAAAGCTTCATAAAATCAAGATAAGTTTTCCGGCCCGTAGGTCGAATCAGCTTGAGAAAATGAGTATCCAGGATAACGTATGAGGGAATAATGGTTGTCTAAAGGTAGCGCTGGCCACAACAATCTTCCTTTTATAGCATGCATCTCAAATTGGGCTACCTTGACTACTAAACTAATTCGGTATTACTAAAAGGAGTTTTTATTATTGCTATTATTTTTATTACCATTGCCATCAACTATGTACATTAACTTTAGGTGTAGGCCCACTTTGTTATTAATAAAGTAGATAAGGAGTACAAAAGTGTACAAAAGGAGTTCACTAAATACTAATAAAAAAATTGCAGTTTTGTGCGGAAATTACAGATTAATGAAATGACATGAATGCCTAGTTAAAAAAAAAGAGTTGTATCAAGGTTTTATAACTTTTACAAGTTATACTTACTTGATTATTCTTTTTTTTTTAAATAAAAATCATCCAGTTTGAGTTGGCACTTTCCTTTTAGTTACAGAAGGTCTACAAAATTTGAACAAACTGCCAGTTTTACTATGTAGGACTGAAGTCCTGCTGCAGGAAAAATACTGCTGAAGTCCCGCTAACAATTTTTTTCGCGTCATTTAGTTTACTTTCATCGTCATCATTTTCGACCACTGCATTTAGGCCTACAGCAAAACATTTCTAACGTGGCATCGTCGCATTCCTTTTTTCCATTAAAGCGTTCTGTATTTTCGTCTATCCGCGTAAATTCTCCTCGATTCTCAACTTGCAGTGGTAAGTAGCCTGCATCTTCTTCTGTTTATGTTTCCTGCGACGGAGAAACTTCGTTGGTTGACGATTTGAAAAAGAAATTCGAACTGTTGCACTTATTTTTCACCAACTGCCTGCCGCAAACTCTAAGGGCGCACGCAGTTGGTCTATATGTTGTATGAATTGCAGACAAGAGTCTATTAAATCTATACATTTAAATTATGTATTACAAAAATTGAAAAACGTATTCTTTCTCCTAACGGAAAACTCATCCATTACTGGACCGAATAAGCGGCGGTTCTGTCACATTATCTGGAAGAACTACTAATGTTATTTTCCATATTGGCCCGATAAAACGGCTGTCCCTAATAACCGGTGGCCCCGTTCACGGGATTCCACTGTAGAGATTTTGAACGGATATACACGGTAAATATTTATTTCTAAGTCAAAGAAAAATAATCACAGAAACCTGCTATTGTTATTAATGTTAAAAAACGGTAATCACAAAGTAGGCTACATCGTGAGTGGAGTAAGCATATAGGATGATAATGATACTTGCCTGTCCTGTGTTGAGCAATGCCTGTCTTGTTTTCAGTATCTACAAAATTTCTTCAGAGCAAATCTTGATTACTCCACTGTGGACAGAACCCCCCCCCCCACACACGAACCACCCCCACAGAACTCACAGGTGGCACGAAGTTCAAAGCCTGGAAAAGTGTGATGGGAACCATTTTGTAAAAACGTAAAGGTGCTTCAATACAATGTATCTGATATGGTCTAAACGAAAAATATTCAGTGTCTCTACTCGACCCCCACCCCATTCTTCTCATATCAAATGTTTGTGAAATCGCAGTCTGCCCTCCTCAGTTACCACTGTCCGCACTCTCCGTATATCCGACAGGACGCCTACAGTACCACATCTTGCGTCGTCTTAAAAAGCGTCTTGGCCTACTACTGTAAAATCTAGTAAATTTAGTGATCACCTCTCTCACTTCTCGCTAGCCAAATATCTTCCCATTTCTATAATATTTCCATAATTTTACAAACGGTATCAAGTATTCTAGTTTAGCTGTGTATCATGTAATTGTTTTCCTGCCCCTCTTCATTATCACTACTATTAGGCCTATTCCTAGCATCCCATGCTTATTTATGCAATTCGCAGTTTTGTATCATTCTCGTGTTCACCATTCTTTTTAAACACAAGTGAAGCGTAGTATTCTAAAAAAATCAGTCAATAAAGCCATCTTTAGGCCTAATAATTGAAAAGCTTATCTTTTATCAGTAAAGGTTATCCACTCGGATTTTATCCGATTTACAACTTGTGATAATTTGTAATTATTTTATTTAAATTTTCCACTTAATCCACAACTCTCAGATTCTTCAGATTCTATCAATCTTCACTGCCTCAGCTGGTGGAGTGTTATTAAATATCTTCTTATTCTTCTTCACTACATGGCTTGGGCTATAGCCAGTTCCGACTTCACAGATTCTCTGACCATTTTTTCCATGGTCTTCCACAGTTTCTCGTCCCCACTGGCCTATATTCAAACGCTTATTTAGGAATAGGCCTACGCATGTCTTCCATGCGTTCCAAATGGGACTTCCGATTCTACCTGTATTTCTTTGTTCTCTCCAGAACCAACTGTAACTTCAGGACTTTCCTCATGTCGTAGTTTCGTAGATGATCTCTCAAACTACAACCCGTAACTACTCTTAAAAATTTCATTTCCGAGGCCTGTATTTTTGAAATATCTGTTTACAGGAGAGTCCGTGTTTCACGTCCATACATTAAAGTAGGCACAGCCACGACCTTATAGAACTTCAGCTGTGTCTCCATCTGCGTTTTATTCTTCAACAGTCGTCTTATTGTTTTACAGGTATAACTAAATTTGTTTAACGTTATTAAAGATTAGGCTATAATATAATTATAAAGCACTCATATAAAGGAAAATAAAGTATACCGTCTGAAAATTGATTGTAAAAACAGGATTACGTTAATATCATAATGTTTAGGCCTAAATTTTAATGAGTGGAAAAATAACTCGTTGTACAAAAATACAGTCCACTAACTTCATCAAATGTAAAAGGAGTAGAAAATAAGTTCTTGATCTTCTTCAGGCTAACTCCATGTTGAAGTTAGAACACTAATGAATTAATTATAGGCTATACTAGAAGCAAACATTTTAAACTATGTGTAAAAATATGAATCACTGTGTCACTGTCTAATAAAATATTTTCCCACCACAAATATGTGAAGCATCAATTAGGCCTATAATTTATGTAAGTTCAGGTATTTTTATTTTATTAATTAGTATTTTGAGACTGGTTACAAATATTCGAGTAAAATATTCATAAAATAAACATAATAATATAACACTCACGAAAAATAAAGGAGCCTACGGAGAAACACAAGTAGACCAGCATTACGAAACATTAACTTAATGTAAACAATAGTTTTTTCCTTGAATTCGTAGTGACCGTAAATCAATTAATTTTTTCGGTGAAGGGTTTGTGAGGATCGGTCAAAAATATAACACAAATAGTCGGACGTTTCGACACAAATAAGTTAAAATTTGTGTTATATTGTTGACCGATCATCACAAACCCTTCACCGAAAAATAGTTTTTTCACAACTTTATAAACCTTCGCCTACTTCCGAATTGTTAGAAACATACAGTTGTGCATTACGGGTAGCTCGTATTATTGAAAAGAGAAATTACTATTGCGTGGTCTTTTTGGTACCAGTTAAATAAATTACTTTTGTTTACAGGAACACGCATCCCACTTAGGACTACAACGAGAATAGCAGCGGAACTATATAACTATAGTTTAGTTATAACTTTATAATTATAACTTTTATAACTAACTCATATAGTTAATGTGACTAAATTTTCTTATGGGATCCCGTCCCCGCCACACGTCTCTGTCAAATACCCTTCATCACAGACACTGAATCTCTTGAGCTGGGTAGACATTACTGACAGTGCTCGTCAAATGTCACAAAAACGTCAGTGAGCACGCGATTGGAGTGGCGGACAAGAGGGATTACTAGTCTTCTAAAACCGTGTTATTAACATTAACAAATATTAATCTTTGTAAGCTTTACAACCAGGTATGTGCCATTTTAAAAGTATGAATGGACTATCATTGACGCTGTGTTCACTCAGTTTTAGAGTAGCATTGTAGTAGCACCCGACGCATGATTGCAGCATCTGGGTCGAGCCAATGGCTGCCTGTTGATAAACGTAGTTCTGGTTCAGTAGACAGGTGCCTAAAACTGGAAAAGACAACTGCCAACCAGTTAACTGAGAAGGCGGGGGAGAAAGATTTCTTTATTTATTTTTAGTTTGGCTGATCGTTGGGCACTGCCGCGTGAACGGATTCGGGTGACAGATGTCACTCGTCCCCAGTCCAGCGTGCAGACGCCATGAGGCGTCGGTCGCTCCCCGCGAGGCAGAGAGCCTCCTTGCCAGTGATAGTGCGTAGCAGCGACAAACAGCGCGGTCGGCGTACAAGGATGGGAGGAAGAACAGGTTAGCAGGTAAACTCTAGGGTAGGCTCAGATGTTAAAATTGATTTACTTTATTGTAAGTTTATGGCGGGTCCTCAAGAATCGCTCGAGGGCGTTTGACTCGGAGAGAGGGAGGCGGTTGCGTGGTGCTGATGGTCTGTAGGTAAGGGAAGGAAGAGGTCTCAGCTGCAGCAAAGAGAGTTGGAGCTAACGACCAGACAAAGGCAGAGAGAGAGTAGGAACTGAAGACCTCCTCGAATAACAGTATGCCTTACAAACCAAGGAGATCCCGACAAGGAACGGAGGGTTCTGGATTGGAAACTTTCCAGCCTACGCCTGTTGGTGGCGGATATATGAGTTTTAGAGAAATAATTGTCCTTGCACAAAACTGACGATTTAAAATTTGAAGAAACCATTGTGTTCAGAATACAAATTCTTGTTAACTCTCATCTATACTATACAGTTTCCTCAGTAATTAGTAACTTTTTATTTAATAATGTTACTTACTTTTTATTGTTTGATAAAAATTTTGTAAAACTTTGATACCACTTTTTACTACTTCATTTTTCATTTAACCTAATGAGAAATAAAAAGTCTTGCGAAAGAGTCTTCAAATCGATGTGAAGAGAAAATGCGTGGGTGGGTTCCACGTGCTATTCGTTAAAACTGAACATACCATAACCAACACATAAGTTAGTTCCAAACCCACGGACCAGCGCGGATCCAGGGAGGCAGAAGTGGGGGATATCCTCTCTTCCCCCCCCAAATGATAATTTCAAACGAAATTTTGTGTTTGTGAATAGGTATGATACATAATTCATATCACGGTATGAAGGTTCATGGTTTTACTCTAAAATTACTTCAGACAGTAACTGTACCTTACCAGCAATTTAATTTTTAATTAAGAAAGTTGTGTTAGTGGTTATAATCACAAACAGAATTAACACTGTTGCACACCACTATAGGAATCGGAATAGAAAATTATCGGAATAATTTTTCTATAGTGGTGTGCAACAGTGTTAATTAAATTTAATTTTTCTTCGATACATACAAATAGTCATAGAAACAGTAGTCTATGTACCATAGTAGTGTGTTTTATAAACTGTACTAAGTCTAAAGGAACAATGAACTGACAAACACAGATATGATTTTACACTTGTACGTCAATAAACCTATTGTGAGGATAATAACAAACTGTAGGATAGTTGTATCTTCACTCATTCCTATCATTTATACTTTAGGCCTTTAAAGAATGTTCCAGTTTTTCGTAATCCCCCCCCAAATCCAACTCTTTCCCCCCTCAAACTGCTTGCTATATCCGCCTCTGCTACGGTCAAAGTATACGTATTAAGAACTGTTAAAAGGGGAAACTGGGAACATAAGCAGCTAAAAGTTCTGCAAATTTGTATTTGTATTAACGCCCCTTTACAAATTAGTGGATCAATTAGTAATGAAGACAAAATCTAAAATCTTCATGGGATCAGACGCTGAAGACGGATAAATTTGGATATGAAGACGTAGTGAAAAAACTTAACATTTTTAAAATAAATGTTTTCTTGATAGTATAAACAAAAATAAAAACAACATAATCCCAAAGGTACGCTTCGTTTATACTTCTAAAGACCGAAATAAATAGATAAATAATAACGGAAATGCGGATAGATCGAGATTCTAACCCTTAACACGATTGAAGAAGAATGTTTATTTTATAATGTAAATTTTATAAAATATTTTATGATTTTAAAATTTAAGAAAATATTATGTTTACCTCAAATTTTATTTATATGCTTACTACTGTTTCCAAAATAGGAACTTAAAAATTTCTCAGCCGTTTTTAAATCCTCATATACAGAGTCGTCCTTCGGTTGTACGACATTTTTGGAAGGTGTTTGGGGTTTAAAATCCCTAATGAAACCTCTCAACTTCATATTATTAATTAATTTGTCTATAATCATGTAAATGAAAAACATCGGGCCTACACGATTATAATTTTAAAAAGTAAAGTAAATAGCAAGTGACATACGAGAGTCAGCTGAAAATTAATGGAGCGACCTCTATAGCTTAGCGGTAGAACTAAGATTTTTCGTGTCTTGTAAGATTCATATTTTTCCTAAACATCTGTTAATTTTCAAATCTAGCTGCCAATTTATTCACTGTTTATCAGCTGTTGGAAATTTACATGTTATGCGTGTCAAGTGTTTGTATGAAATATGGTTTTCACAATATGCGAAAAATTTAGTTTTATCGCTAAGCTATAGATGACGCCCCGCGAACTTTCAACTGACCCTCGTAATGAATATTTCTAAATCAACACAGTTATCTGAAGGAATGTTATGACTATAACGAATATATAAAGAGAGACAAGTAATGTCATGTAAGCTGGATTCGTTTCAGTATACACCGATTTGCAACTAGAAAGCTGTCTGCTTAAGATGTTTACTGGCATGCAAAGATTTGCTAGTAAAGGGTTTGGGAGATACTTATCGACCCTTCTGAAACGATACGCTCTTGTATTCGAAATTTAATTATTTTAGTTGATGAATAAAATAAATGTCTATTCTTAAATGTTATTAGCGCAGTCTATTATCTCAGCCTGTGGCTTTGTTCTGACCAAGAGTCGACTCAATGGACAGTAGGCCTATCAGTTTTATCTGCTTTTACGAGTATCGTCGCGCTTGTCTACCTTTATGAAGATTGTTTCTATTCTCTCGTGCATAGGCGCCGAGCAACATTAAAATAAGAAATTCAATCGAACATTGTCACGTCCATCATCGGTCTCTAATAAAAATAAATAAATAAATAAAAATTTTAGAAATCCATGTCGCTGCCGTGCTCACGTACGTGAATTCTTATAGGTTCCACAGCCCGACACACTGAAGTTTTTTTTTAATTTGATTGCTCCGACTTTTATCTTTCGATCGATGTTTTTACGTCTCTAATTTCTTTCTCACAAGTTGAGAATAATAAGGATTCAAAAATAAACGACTGTATAATGTATGTATTTCTATACAAAGGGGAATAACGAAAACAAAAAATTGTTTCACGATTAAAAATGCAATTATTTCGTGTAAATACAGTATAAGGCCACATAGTAGACATATCAGAATAATACCTGGTTTTGCTAATGTCCAGAGGGTGATTGTAAGTGTTTTTGGACACTTGTTTTCCTCTCTGAGTCTGGTATCAAATGTTTTTTCCATTTCTATATAACACTGTTACGACATTAGAGAACAATCTACGTGTTTCTCGAATGTTCCAGTGGAATCCGGCTGTAATGTGTGAGCGTACGTGATTTTCAACGCGTTAGCTAGACTGTTACAGAAGTCGCGCGGCCGCGCGCGCTGTGTGCAAGGCCACAGTCAATTACGTTCTGATGTTTTCTAGTAACGTTCTTGACGCGCAATATGGAATATTCTGTTATTTCGGCGGGGTATAAATACAAGTACTCAGCGACGCTCAGTTCAGTTTGATTTACGATATATTGGAGTGCGGTTCGTAATATTGTGGCAAAAAGTTATGCGTTTTATAATCGTGCGGGACAATTGTAAAGCAATTGTGTTTTATATTAGTTGACATTTTATTGCGTCTGAACAATTTTTATTTGGTTTGTTGTAAGAGACTACCTTGTTGACTGTTTAATTGTGATAATTAACAAGCAGAATGATCACTGTTGCACACCACTTTATAAAAATTATCCCGATTAGCGCTTTCAAGCTTCACAGCTCATCGTCAGATCGGAATTCCGATTAACGATGAGCTGTGAAACTTGAAAGCGCTAATCGGGATAATTTTTATATAGTGGTGTGCAACAGTGATCATTCTGCTTGTGATTTCAACCACTAACACAACTTTCTTCAATCGGGATAATTTTTATATAGTGGTATGCAACAGTGATCATTCTGCTTGTGATTTCAACCACTAACACAACTTTCTTCATTAAACTTGTGATAATTAAAGCTGGTGATTAGTGACTTGATTGGTGTCTTGTGTTTTGTTTTTCACTGTACCATACAGTGAAAAACTGATCAGTTAGACCGTCGTAACAATACATTTCGCCTAGTTCACCACAAATTACTCTAAGGTCACTGTTTTGCCGGTCTATCGTTCGCTGTAATTAGGCTTGTCGTCATTGCTTAACATTTTTTTATGACTGAACATGTTTGTCCACAGTGCAAAGTATGTATTAAAACAATTCAACGATACAGTAGGCCTACAGCATAACTTATAAAGAGAAAGTATCCCTACCAAACAGGTTAGAAGTGAGATAACGGTTTCCATTTCGGTAGAAGTAAAACTCCCTCGACTTATAGGTAACTTCCCCCAGCTCGGAGTATTATTTCGTTTGACTGCGTTTCCTTCACCTGCAACAGGTAAACAAAACTCCTGTCATTCCAAAGTCAGTTTTAGCTGAGTGGTTGGCGCAAGAACGTATTAAGAAAGTGCTGTCTATTGTTTGTCCAAGCAGCCATGCGCCCTGAAGGATTAGGCGACCCTTGCACCCCCACGCGCGCTCACACACACACGCGCAGCCCGGCCAACCACCCGCTAATGGTTCTTTTGAGTCACCTACTAGGCACTGGGCTGCAAAACTACGAATTTTTAAATATTTATCTTTATCCAATTAATATTGTAATTTTTAAATTCTACATATTATTCCTTAAAAAACGAGTCCAAACACGGTGTCATTGTGACACTCCTAAGCAGTTTAAAGGTCATTGGGTTAGATTAAAAACGTGACTATTTGAAAGTGGTTCTTTAGACTTTATTTGAATCAGTTGTAACATCATACAAATTTACAATAACAGAAGCGACTATTGTTCTTGCTTGTGAATGTAAAGTTTCTTTTGACTTGCCAGAAGACATCATTAAAGAATTCAGACACACACATAAGGAACTCACTATGCTTTTAAACAAGGAAATAGGACTTAATATAGAAACACAGAAATACACTAAATATCCGCAGAGCTACTGACCGACACAGAGCTCTACTAAACACTGAGCGGCAGGTAGGCCGGGCTGCACGTGTGTGTGTGCGTGTGTGTGGGGGTGCGAGGGTCGCTTAATATTTCAGGGCGCATGGCTGCTTGGACACACCATATGTTTAGTGAGCGGAGTCGTGATCTTCAGGAGTATAACACAAAGGCGATTTGACGAAACAGTGGAGGCGCCTCCAGAAAGGGTGCCGTGCTGTTTCGTTTACGGACGAGACGAACGCCACCAATTCGAATTGGAGAACATAATCAAAATTCTTATGTACATCATCGTCATCTACCGTAGCTCTACAACCCTTGGTGGGTCTTGGCTGCTCCAAGAGTCGATTCCATTCCTCCCTATTGCATGCCCTGGCTTTCCAGTTTCTTATGTTCAGCCTTCCGAGGTCTTTGAATCTACTTCGGGGACTTACCCTTTTTCTACTACCCATTGGTTTCTGGTAGAAAATATGTTTCCCAGGCTGTCCTTCCTCCATTCTCTGTATGCGTCCAACCCACCTTAGCCTGTGTATTTTGATTATCCTGACATTGTCCGCTTCTATGTACAGATGGTATAGTTCATAATTATAGCGCCTGCGCCACATTCCATTTTCTTGTACTCACTAAATATTGTTCTTAGAATTCGTCTTTCACAGCAACCTAGAAGTCTCTCGCTATTTTTTGTCATTGTCCAGGTTTCTGTAGCATATGTGGCCTGATAAGTGTTTTGTAGATTTTACATTTCGTGCTTTTTGAGATGAAGCTAGATGTCAGGTGCTTTTTTAATCCATAATATGTTTTCTTTGCGAGATATATTCCTCTTCTTATTTCAGTGTTGATGTCGTTAGTGCTGTTTATCTGGGAGCCAAGATATATGAACTCTTTTACTGCCTCTATATTTTTTGTGCCTATTTGAAGGTTTTGAAGGGTTATAATGGTAGTTTTTATAGGTTTAATGGTAGTTTGTTGGCAGCATACATATATTTTGTTTTCTCCAAGTTTATCTGCAATCCAATTTTACTTAAGTCTAATGCTGTAAAGGCACTAATAAGATCTCGTTGTGTCCTGGCAATTAGATCAATATCGTCTGCGTATGCTAAGAACTTATGCACATTCTTATGTACATTATAGTACAATATGCACAATATAGTACAATGCTCCTGCAGAATAAGTTAATACACTACTCCCATACTAAATTATATCGATAGTCACTATCGATAATCTACAACTCGAATTACGACTAGTCAACCTAAACACTCTGTCCAATGAGCCGTGGTCCTTCCAAGAAGTCAATCGGGGGAGATTACAACACATTCCTTTTAAGATTAGTGGAATTTACCTCTGTCCATCGGTACTTTAGGGTTTATTTTGTTGCCATCTTCACACATTCACCAGAAATCGTAGTTTCTATTAGTCTGTCACTAAATTGGCTCATGCTGAACGTATACGCGTTTGTTGCCTTACACTTCGTGGTGTTTGTAGGAAAAAAAACTCTCACAATACTTAAGAATACGTTATTTACAACGGTAATAAATGTCCAAAAACCCAGAATAAAAGTGAAATAATTATAACCTTATTATAGAGCTTGCTTTATGGCAATGTTTGCTGACACATTTTCTACACATTTCGTCTGGAAATAGCTGATTCAACAGGCCTATACAAAGTCCTTGTTGTAGTACTATTCGAAACGTACGTCGCGCGGTTTCTCACAATACAAAAAAATAATAATAATTTATTATACCGACGAAAAAAGATACAAAATAACGAACACGCGTTTAGCGCAGAAAGGGTATAAAACACGTATTTAGCGCATGAACAATTATATATTTCATGGCGGTGAATGTCACGTAGTGTGTTATTTGTCCCGTCTGTGCTGTGAAATATCTGAGGTAGTTTCTTCCGCCCTGTTGTACTGATTACACTGCACGTAACTTCCTCGTTAACCGTTAATATATTAAAAACCGTTTTTTTTTTTGTTTTTCATACGTTCGAATACTTCAGCAACTCTGTTCATAACGGGGAACGTTATGATGAAATGTCGTTTATTTTCTGAAAGGGCAAAACCGTCTAGGTTAGGACTATAACGTTAGGACTTCTTCATATTTCTCTTCGTCATTGTATTCATATACAGTAATTGTTATACGTATCTCTATACATATCTTTTGTTCCCTCCAGCTTTTTCGTCTTTAAAGGGGTCCACCGTCGTAATTTCTTTGGGTATCTATTATGGCACATGCTCGTACAATCTTAAGCTTATAATGTTATTGCATGAATTGTGCCATTTATACTAGTACATTTATTCATTCTTTGTTTTATTTCTTTATTATTAACAGTATCCTGAAATGGATAGTATTTTTAACTCTACAGCATCTTCTCCAGTATCCCATTTTCGTTCCTCGTAATCTTTTCCTCACATGCCCTGTAATTTCCTCACTTGAAACAATACTTTCTACATTTGTCTCATGTATTTTTATTTTTGCTTTGCGTCTTAGTCGACTGCTACTTAAAGTGGAATGTACATAACTGTCATGCCACTTCATTCCCTTGTCCGATACGACTTTTTATTTTTGCTCACTTGTGTCGTCTTTTAGTTTCTACTGATTACACTACTTAGAAGAAGTTCTAACGCGTTAGTAAAACTAACAACAAAGGATATTGTACTGGTACCGTTATTCCACTTTGAACCTGTTCAGTGGCGTTTGTTTGCAGGTATAAATAACGTATTGTTAGGCTACTGCGGACGAGTTGGTACAAAAGTAACACAAAAATGTGTGTCTACTGGCTGACGGTCTGCTAATGTGTGGAAATAACACAATGGAGAAATGCCTGAAACGCTTCGCTGACAACGAACAATTTCGTACTTAAGAAAACAAATAACTATAAACTAACTATACAAGGCATATGAAACGTGGGGATTGAATGTTAATGTAAATAAGACAGAATATCTAGTCGTTAATTCCGATGCCAATTTGAAGTATTGATTAAAGACAGTACGTCAATTAAACAGGTCGATGAATTTGAATACCTAGGGGCACTAATAACACGGGAAGGGCTAGGAAAACCAGAAATCAAAAAAATATTAGAACAGAGCAGGAAAGTTCTAGGAAGCTTGAACTTTATTTGGTGGGACAAACATGTTTCGAGAGCCACAAAGAATCATATAGGAAAGGCTTTTGTTGAATCAGTTCTGTCTTACGGCTGTAAGGTATGGACGTTGAGCACGGAAATTATACGAAAATTGAATGCCGTGGAAATGGATTATCTCCGTAGAAGTGCCGAAGTCTCAAGAATCGAGAGAATAACCAGCGAGGAGATCAGAAGAAAGATGCATGCATAAGACACATTATTAACAGAGTAGAATGAAGAGGCCTAAAGTGGTTCGGACACTTACTCCGAATGGATGAACAGAGATGGCCGAGGAAAACATTTCAGTGGAGGCTCCCAGGCAGAGGAAAAAGGGGCAGAGACCTAGGCTGTCCTGGTATCAAAACATGAGGAAGGCCATGAAACATCATAACTTGGCAGAAGAAGATGCACAGGACAGAAATAGATGGCGGTTAGGTGTGGGTATGCGGCAATAGCCGATGAAATCCCTTTGAGAGATTGGGGGGGGGAGAGAGAGAGAGAGAGAGAGAGAGAGAGAGAGAGAGAGAGAGAGAGAGAGAGAGAGAGAGAGAGAGAGAGAGGGGGGAAACAAAAAATGTATACAAGAATATTACAAGAATCTAAATCCTGCAAAGAATCTCAAGAAATTACTTAAACAGATCCGCCTTCTGTCATACTGAGACACGCCCAGAGCCCTTGTTCGTGATTTTATGGCGTTAAATCGCAATTGATTGACGCCGGATGGCTTATCTCCACTGTTCGGGAGAAAGCACTGCAGAGTGACCGGCATATCAGTGTCATTTCACCTTTTCGGTGAAAATCTATCAATTTAGGCCTATCTGTATTTGTAGGTGGCGAAGACATAATTAGGTTCATCGAGTTTTTGAGGGTCAGCTGGTTGGGACATGTGAGATGCACGTGGAGGACGACAGAATGCCTAAAGCAATACTTAGAGGGACAATAGATGGGCAAAATAGGAAGGAAGTACCTAGAAGAAGGTGGCTACAGGACGTAGAAGATGACGTCAGGAGGATGGGTATCGGGGTTTGGAGGTGGAGGTGTTTGGAGGCGACTAGTCGCGGAGGCCAAGTCTCATCGTGGGCTGTAGCGCTAGCCCTTCGGTAGGAACATGTTTTCATTTTGCACTTAAAGGAACACCCTGCCCCACAGGCATATACAATACATACATTATGAGGAACACCCTGCCTCCTAGGCAGGTACTCATATTTTCATAAAAATCCCAAAATAACTACTTTTGAAAATAAAATATACCATTCTTCTTTTCCAATTTACTTAATTGTAATAATTTCACAATAATATGTATTTTTTTGCAGACTTGGTATATGTTTGGTACTATACACCTCCCAGTGGAACATCTGCCTGACCCCCCCCCCCTTATAAGGAACATATGCCTAATAAGCATGCAAAACTACGTACGGTTAGAGGATCATATGCCTGGAAGGCATGAAATCAGACGTACATTTAGAGGAATACATGCCTGACAAGCAGGGTAACTTTTAGAAAGAGGTAACTTACGGTCAAACGGAGGAGAGCTACGAGATGACGACACTTTCGCTGTCACACACAACAACTGATTGATGAATTCTAGGAGGGGGACTTGCCCAGCAGCACGCAGGAGGCTTCTAGCAGCAAAAAGGTAAACCATACATGCCTGGCAGGCATATGTTCCTACCGAAGGGCTAGAGGAATGAAATCAAAAGGAATGAATGACTATTTTTATAATTAGGTGTTTTATTGTTGTTATTTTGGACCACTAGCAGCAAAAGCCGCATGAAATACATGTTTCTGTTGCTGTCCTTTAACTATAAAGGATAATTAATTAAGAGAGTTGTTATCTAACGATTAGATAAAAAAGTTGATTACATTTCAAAGTAGACGAAACACCAAATCTTGGTAGACCAATTCTGGCGTTTTTTTTATAGCAATTGTTTGATTTTTTGCTTGTCCCATAAAAAATAATACTATAGGCTACATGTTTTTTTGGGGGGTTACAAAACCTACAACTTTTACAATACGCACCCTCTTCAGGTGGTGGAATTATGTATAAAAGCCACCCACACTGTACATTGTACATTGTACGTTTATTAGGCCTACTTCTATTGTACACTTTTCACGAAGTATATTAAAATATAAGAGACTCACTAGATCAGTGAATACGACATTTGGCTACTAACCTAAAGGTTCTGGGTTCGGGTGCCGAGGATAACAAAAAATCAAGTAGCGTTTTTCTGCCCTCAGATCGACTTAGCCTGTGAAAATGAGTAGGCTTACCTAGTGTAACATCTAGAGCAGTGGTTCCCAAACTTTTCAGTCCGCGGACCCCTCCAAATAATTTAAAAATTCACGGACCCCGTCTGAGTTCTGAAATAAAACAAACAGTAAATATGATAGAAACTCTTAATTTTAATTAAAATGTATTAAAATCAAAATTTATTAACTTGCAAAACTACAATATTAATGATATCAAACATAGTTTAATGTGAACAATGAAGCGGATTTTGAACAATTAGCTCTGTAATACTGGGTTTAATGTCTGATAATTTTAGTATTAAGTCACTCTCACCATCAAGTTAATTTCATAACTTCGACTTCTAGTACGTGAGCAGGGAGAATGTGGTTTTACACAAATAAGAGGCAAAACACAGTTAAACTCTTCAAAGCTTTTTCTGCGAGTTTAGGATAGTCAGTCACTACATAGGCTTATAATCAGAAGTCAGCTAGCTGTAATTGCGAAAACTGTAATTTTAATGAACTGTCAGTTGAAAGTTCTACCAATGAACCTTCTTCTTGTAGTGTAAGAGAGAGGTCTAGTCAGTTCAGCTGACAAACAGATCTGCTACACGGGATGATTTAAAGACATTATTAAAGCCATTAGTTTGTAATTACTTTTACAATTACAATTAGTTAGAACCCAAAGAAATACTGATATCTTCTACTAATTGTTTTAAGATTCTAAAATTTATATTTTAAAGCATAAAAAGTCGTTGAAAATACTATTTTTTCTTAAAAGTGTATGCGGACCCACGAAACATTGCCGCGGACCCCACTTTGGGAACCACTGATCTAGAGTAAAAAATAAATGGCTGAAGCGTACCGCTGCCGGTAGGCTACCCCGCCACTCGTAAGCCGTTTCAATTGTAAAAAATGGAGTCTGTTATTATTATATTAAAATGCAAGCAATATGTGAAAACCAGACAGACACCCTAAATGTAGGATTGGCATGTTGTGTTCTGCAGTTAAAAGCTTTCGACGTGTTGGAGGTAGGTCAGAGGTTGTTATCGATCAGAGTTGATGCCCGTCGTTATCGGCTGTACAAACGCAACTCCGTACTTTCCACATGTGGGACAGTGCAGATCATCAGTTATCGTCATCAGTCATCAGTTAGAAATGATAAAGCGATACACATCCCTATTTAAGTACCTGTGGGGTAACTCCAGTTACCTGTCGTTAGAAGAAACAGTGAACTTTCATTATTCTCGTGTCTTGCGTTCCCAATTTTCTACATATGTTCGAGCAAATAAAGTGATTATGTCAGCCATTCCCTAATTTTCCGCACTTACTGTCCAAAGTAAAATAAAAAATTAGATTTAGCCTTAATCTTACCTCATGGCTTTTTATTCTTGGATTTCGTTGTCCATGACGTGCCCGTTGATTAACTAATTATAATTAAATCACTACCGACTCGGAACACAAAGTTTTTTATGGGTAAAAACTTAAAAAGTTTACTTTATAGCCTGAACCAATTTTCGCTTATTATAAGCTTCGTCAAAGGCTGCCACTGGGAGCGCTGTGCGTTTTGTTCTTGGAGACGGTGTCGACTTTTGAAGGATCGATGTTGTGTGTGTGGGGTGTGATATGTTCGAATAATGCGTGTGATTTGAATTGTGTCTGTTCGATTAGGATCTCGTTTTTATGTGTTTTTGTGTGTTTGTATATTTCCAATTGTTCAAGAGTGTCTAGTTTTCGGCCTTTTGTGTGTACATGTAGAACATCCATATTATTTTCGATGTTACTGTATGTGTGGTTTGCTTCAATGAGGTGGTTTGCAAAGGTGGATTCGGTAGTGGAATGTAGTGCCTTTGTGTGTTCAATGTATCTTTGTTTGAAGCTACGTCCTGTCTGGCCTATGTAGAATTTGTTGCAATCTGAGCAGTTTAGTTTGTAAACACCAGGTAGATCGAATTTGTTTTGTGCTTTGTGTGTGTGTTTTGTAGTGTGTGTTCTGTTTTGTTTGTAGTTTTGTATGCGATTCTGTATCCTGCTTTTTTGAATTTGTAGGCTATTCTTTTAGTGTGGTTATTGATGTAGGCCTATGTTAGTGTTATGAATTTGTTGTTTTCTGTCTTTGCCTGTTGTTTGTTTTGTGTTGTCTTTTATTTTACTGCAACCTACTTATATTTTCGAAGGTAGTATGAAAAAAAATTATTGGAAAAATTGTTGGGTAGACAAAAAGGTTACAAAGGGTTGAGGAGGGATAACTATTAACGACTTAACAGCCTTTGTGGAGTAAGATTTAGGGTTAAAGGTTGGTATCAAGTAAATTTAATTTTGTTGAGAATTACAGGTTAAATTTTGGATAGTTCTGACGCTTGTTCTATAAACTTGTAGGCCTATAAATTTTAAACAGAAGTTCAACCCCGTAATTCTTACTATTTAGTAGCCTATGAACTTAAATGAAGAGAGTAAAAGACATTTCCCCTTGACAGTATCCAGAAGAAAGAAATAGAACAGTCAGTTCTACGTAAGTATGTACGGGGCACATTGTCACGTGAAAACAGCTTTGTATCCAGTAACTCTAAACGTAATTTTTTGCTCTCATGCAATAACGCTTTAAAATTATCGATCCAGTGTCCCAGGGACGCGTCGAATATTCTCCATATTCCAGGTGTTACGTGTTCGGTCACACACACACACACACACACACACACACACACACACACACACACACACACACACACACACACACACACACACACACACACACACACACACACACACACACACACACACACACACACACACACACACACACACACACACACACACACACACACACACACACACACACACACACACACACACACACACACACACACACACACACACACACACACACACACACACACACACACACACACACACACACACACAAGTAAAAATACAAATATGAATCGGTAATACAAGAACGTTTGTAAAATAGGCTTAGAAACTGGTAAAAATTCGTTGAAGATAAAAAATTGAATTTGGTAAATAATTGTTTTTTCAGAAGGCGAGTGACATAGATCCAGCGTGGAAACCAAGAGACAAAGGAAATACCAACCAAACCGCCTGACTAGACAAATGTTTAACACAGTCTGGCATCAATCATGAAAACATCAACAATAGAAGTAAGACTCATAACCCTTTCTTTTATCTATATACGTCATTTCTCACTCAAATGTGGGCGCGCGCGCGCGTGTGTATGTATGTGTGTGACGCGCATGTGTATGTAAGAGAAGAGATAGAGACGAGAGTGAGAGGGAGCGAGAGGGAGACAAAGAGAGAGGGATGGTTGTGCGCTTATGAGTGATAAGATGAAAGATAACATTAGAAAGGGGTGGAAGTACGGCGGGCGTGATTGAGAGGGGAGTTAGCAGCAGCAACAATGACGCGGGGAGTGGCGAGGGGTGAGGGCATAACTTGTGGTATGTGAGTTACAGCTGGCTGTGCGATGGAAATTCATTGTGGGGGTGTACGTGAATGAGGAGGTCTTTTAAATCCAAGCAAACGCGTTTAGCGCCAACAATAAATTATATAATTAGGTGTGATGGAAAATTATAACTTTTGTGCGATATCGAACGATAATAATTCGTGGAGGACGAATGATTCAATGACGCGGCATTATATTCTGAACGTAAATGATTATTTTGGAATCGACGGTTAAGTTTTCCCATCAATTATATATATATATACATATATATATAACTCAAAGTCTGAGGATTTATGTGTACTGAAAGCAAATCCACACCGTTACACCGATTGCCACCAAATTTTCTACAGGTAACCTTTGACACAAGGCAAAAAATACTGTCTAACTTGGAATTTGATATTTTGCCCGGTTCGCACGATTTTTGTCCTTTTAATTATGCCTTTTCATTGACGCGTATAAAGATGTCAACAGCACCATGGAGACCAGAATTAATTACCATAGTAACAAGTAAATAAACAAATGATATTTAGCAGCATCGGAACTGTGCCTTTATCCGTTTCTGCAGTTTTTAAAGTTTGTAATATGTGATTGTATCGATATATTTTGTAATTTTGTATACAAATACGTCTATATATTTTGTAATTGTCTTAAACGATTATAAAATTTATGTTTATACGTATTTCTGATGATGCAATGAATAAGTAATGAAATATATTAAATACTACTTCTAAAGATGTCAACAACACCAGAATTAATTACCATAGTAACAAGTAAATCAACAAAAGCTATTTAGCGGCATCGGAACTGTACACTTATCCATTCCTGCAGTACATTTTCGATGTTTTATATAGTATACGATTGTATCGATATATTACGATGTGGAAAAGAAGAAGTGTACTAATTGTAAATTGTCCTATTACATAATGCAACCCATACGTGTTGTTTTCATTTGTGAGGTTAGGTGACAACGGTTTTTGGTTTTTAGTTTACTGCTGAAATAAACAAAATCCATGGTTGAGGAAAACATAACGTATAGTGTGTTATACAATGCTTCTTGCTTCTAACACAGTAACACTTAAAATACAAGGAAGTCCAGCATACAAGGAAGTATGGCCATACGAGGTACCGTGTGGCCAGTACTACGCTTCAGTCAGCTAATATTACACCAGGATATTACTTCGAGAACGTCTTTCCACAGACGGGGTCGATCGGGAGCTTAAAACGCCTTTGATTTTATGCCACGTCCGGAAATCGAATCCGGCACCTCTAAGTCAATAGTAAGGCGGTATTTATATTTAAATATAAATTATAAAGACGGCGTATTTGAATTTAATATGTTTAAATTAATATCGGCTGGTCTGTTACACTCAGCAGCGCAGTCAGTAACAATAATTTTAGGAAAACTTAATAATAATAACAACAACAATAACGACGACAACAATAATAATCTCCCTAAATTAGTTGTGACCGTCAATCAATAAATGTTTAGAGATGGAAGGTTTATCGAGGATAGGTCAATAAATATAGACACAATTTTTACATTTATTTGTGTCGACATTTTGACAATATTCACTGTCGTCATCAGGACCTGTGTATGGACAATAGAGAAATAATAAAAACAGATAAATTAATTGGTTGAATGTGTGTGTGTGTGTGTGTGTGTGTGTGTGTGTGTGTGTGTGTGTGTGTGTGACAGAGAGAGAGAGAGAGAGAGAGAGAGAGAGAGAGAGAGAGAGAGAGAGAGAGAGAGAGAGAGAGAGTTTTACACCAGTAAAATCTTCTTCTTCTTCATTCCAGGATTAGGCGACATCACCTGTTCCGGTCTCTATTTTCAAGCCATATTTTAAGTGGTCTTCCTGCATCTCTTTTCCCTTTACGAGCATATTATAGAACTTGTTGAGGTAGCCTTTTCGCTTCCATTCTACCTGTATGTTCAATCCATCTCAGTTTATATTAATCGATTCTTGCATTACAGAGAATGAATATACCCAATGCATGTCTTATCACATCGTTTCCAATTCTATCGTTTCGTGTACACCCCTTTACGTGTCTCAAGAAATTCATCTCTGCAGCTTGTTAATGATTTGTATCCAATTTAGATAACACCCATGTTTCGGAACCGTATGAAAGAGTGGGGACTGCCATAACCTTATAGAACTTCATTTGAGTTTCCAGAAAAACAATTACTATTATTGCATACTTACTTAAATACCTGACTTTTCTTAAATACTTTACTTAAATAGACAGGCATAATTATAATATTCTGTAAACGCTGTTAATACAATATTACAATAATTTAGTATGCTGATAATAAAATAATCGGTTAATTATAATTATAGATGCATTTATAATTGTATGTATATTGGAATTGGTACAGATAGGAATACACGTCTAACAATATGTTATATCTAAATACAGAGTGTGGAGGACGTTTGAATAAGTAGGCCTATATTATTAAAAGTTATTAATATAATTTTTCATCCACTGGCAGAATTAATTAAGACACACAAAACGTCTGACTTAACACATACTCACTGTAGTCGTGTGAGGTTGATACTTATTAGTCCATGTACTTGACACATTTAAAACATTAATACATTAAATAATATATTATTGCATTTTAGTGCATCGATTGCAATCACACACACTCACACAAACACATTCAATCAATTAATTTATCTGTTTGTGTGGTTTTTGTATTGTCCATACGCAGGTCCTGATGGTGACAATAAATATTGTCGAAACGTCGACACAAATAGTGTAAAAATTGTGTCCATACTTACTGACCGGTCCTCGCTAGATCTTCCATAGCTAAATAATAATAATAATTATTATTATTAGCGGGGGTCCTACAGTCTATGCCCCATCCCGCATTTTGATCGCCATTTCTCCCTGTCTTTCCAGTCATCGTCTTCAATAGCTCGATCTCTCATGCTTTTCCTAATTCCTGTTCTCCATTGTGTTGTCAGTCTTCCTTTTCTTCTCCTGTTTTGTGGTGTGTAACTCAATGCTTTCTTTGGCCATCGCTTCTCCTCCATCCTCATTACGTGATCATACCATAGCAACTGTCTGGATTCTATTCTTTCTGCTGTTGTAAATATGCGCCCTGTTTTCCTTCATATATCTTCGTTTCTAACATGTTGCATTCAAAAATATTACACGCTCTTCTTAAGAAGTCCATTTCCACAGTTTCTATCATCTTTTTCTCTTTATCTGAAAGTTGCCAGCATTCGCAGCCATTAAGTTAAAATCGGCTCCACAATAGTTGTGTGTAGATTGTCAGTTTATTTTGAAGTTTCATTTTGTTCGACCAAAGTAATGAGTTTAGCAAACGAATAGCCTTTTTTCCCTGTTGTATCATATTTTTGATGTCATTCTTTGTTGTAAATAATAATAATAATATTTTTAAACTTTTAATTTGTACAATTGCGTGGTTTGAGTTTTCATTAAAACGATTCTTTCGATTGACGACCATATTTTACTGATATTATTAACATTAGTCTAAAGTTTCAGCATTATCACACAGTATGTCACATAGAATGGATGTACGTTTCGTATTAATTAGAATATCGAGAAAACGTGATTGTCACTTCAAAAAGTTCTATTTTGAACTTGACTATGGCAGTGTCTTCTCATTTATAGTTTTACTGTCCCTCTAACCCAACTGTTTTTCTTCATAGTACTCGAGTTCAGGGGCGTATTTATGGGGCGGATGAACAGGATCGGACTCCCGGCCAGAGAGTCGAAAAAAGTTGACGAATTTTGTTAATCTCTTAATTTTTAGGCTATTTTATTATTTTTTCAGCTGTATACTCTAATATAGTAGTAACTTTTTTTAATTATATAAACAGGTTTATTACACAGCATTTGCATGTTCGTTTGCAATATAAATTATAAGAAAATCAATAAGTATTTTCTAAACAATGTTTTTATAACGCGTATTTTTATTTTGTTTTACCATTTACTTTAATAGGATTGATTTTAGGATGTTATCCCATGTTTTTTAACCATTTTAAATACAGTAATATTGATTTGTCTTAACTTGTTGTTTCTTTTGTATGAAGCTTGTATGAAGCCGACTCGACCGGATTTTCCTCCCCAAGGCCAAATTCTAGATACGCCACTGCTCTAGCATGGGTTTAGTTTTGTTTTACTGTTATTATTGAAAAAGGTTCTTCATCTTCCTAAAGTGCTGTCGGTGACTACTCGTGTAAAGTAAGTAGAATGTGTAGCAGGATTCGTGTCGAGAAGACGGGTAACAGAAGTAAGGACAAATTTTTACGAGTTAAATAGTATTATTTAATTAGGAAGATACCATAAAGAAATTGCACAGTAATAATCAATATGGAAATCATTAAAATGATTTCTACGTACATTTTAAATTAATAGTTAGTGTATTAAAATGTATTTTGTGGCGTATCTGAACGTCTTCAGAAGTTATGGTGGGATTATATCATTAGACTATCCTATGTAGGTGAAGCACACGTACAATTGCAGAAAATACACGGTCACTGTTAATGTCAGTTTAAGATTGGGAAGGATGAATACAAAATTCCACAGTACCTTAATGATTAACGCTGTTAATGCGGGCTTTCATGCTGTAACACCGTTCTTTTCAATTATGGTGCAAAACTGACTTTGAATTACATTAGATGTGTCGAAGTTATAGTCCACTTTCTTAAATCTGTAACGTGTTTCTGTGTCTCGTTATCTGTACTTCATAATTTGAAAGAGAACCGCGTCATCGCCTAGTTTTTCTCTTCCGTAATTTTCGTATGAGACGGAAGTATTATGGGGGCAAGAGAGAGAGAGAGAGAGAGAGAGAGAGAGAGAGAGAGAGAGAGAGAGAGAGAGAGAGAGAGAGAGAGAGAGAGAGAGAGAGGGCAGACACACAGACAGGCAGTAAGAAAAGAGAGACAGACAGATAGATGGACAGGTTGACAAACAGACAGCGTGTGTGTTTTATGTAGAAATGAAGATTGTAGTCTTCTGTAACGTTTAGAAACAAGTTTAATTTTACGTTTTCTTACTGAAGTGTATTGATCTAAAAGAACAGTTTATATCTACCTGTTTAACCTCATTTTCGTCTGTCGAGTAATTCTGAACAAATCCGTAAGGAATTCTCGAATCTAACGTCAACAATAACTCACGTAAACACACACACAGAGCAGGGCCCAGCGCTTCTGCCGCCCTGTGCAGTAGGCCTATTTTATGAGTGCCGCCCCCTCACTATTTTAACTCTGAACACATTCACGCACACTAGACCTTTTCTAAAGATACGACGACTGCCTTCAAATGACGACTAGGAATGTTTGGACTGTTGTGTTTACCAAATAACTAGAACTTTTTCACGTTTACGATGCGGCGAACGGCTACAATAAAAATTGTAGAGACAATACAAGGAATCGTGAGCCAATAAAAATGTATGCCTATGTGATGATTTAAAATTAAAATACTAACTAAAATTCATTATGATTGATATATAACAAAAGTAATGAATCATATACCTTAGTTAAAAAATACTCGTCTAGATTTTGCACTGGCAAACTGTTTTATGACTTCGTTGTAATCAAGTGATTCAGTTAACTGATGTTCTGTAGATATAGAACCAGACCACTCAGGCGAGTCTCGGACATACTCGATCTGAGATAAGTTTTAATAAGTTTGAGCTTCGAAAAAGTCAGGTTTTACGTTCTCTCGTTCACGAGTTTTCGACTCTTCGTTAAACTCCGTTGAAATTTATACATAAAGTAATTTTTACTGATCGTACATATTGCGATGAAATTATGTGAATAATTTTATTTTTTCCCTCAATTTCAAAACGTAACATCCCGGAATCTGCCGCCCTGGGCGTTGGCACAGTTCGCCCCTGCCTGGAGCCGGGTCCACGCGCGCGCGCGCTCACACACACTCACACACACACACACACACACACACACACACACACACACACACACACACACACACACACACACACACACACACACACACACACACACACACACACACACACACTGTTTTTTGCCAATTATAACCTATTGTCAACTTCTATTGTTACTCACGTATCGTCACCACCACAGATAAGTTAACATTCCTGTTTCCAAATTCCGTGGTTTGTTGGGGTATTGCTGAGGGATTCAGCTATGGGGAGTTGAGTCCATACCTTTATCTTTAGGACCTACAGACTGAACGTTAAAAATCCGTTTTAGTTGCTCTAAGTAATTTCCTTTGTTACATTTCAATGAGTATACCCGAACGTTAGTTTAATATACCTTTAACTATTGCATTATAAATTTGCTTCGCGTTTGCCTTTTGCCTTTGTGATATTAGTCTACTATTTCATACAAACTGTTTGTAATAGTAAGTTAATAGCTCCCATCAAACTTAATTGACTTACTCCTTGTCCAGAAGAGAGCAATGTACCTAAAGAATCCACTCGGCGTTTTCTGTCTCCAAACCGGAAGTACTTTACGTTTCATGTAGGCTTATAAATTTTTTCAATTTTTTAAAGGAATGACAGGAACGGATAACATTAACACAAATAAAATAATGAGCTTCTCGTTGTGACATTCATAAGAGAAAAAGCGAGCTTGCCTTGTAGATTGTGCAATTTATATTATATGCTGTCACGCTCTTAATGTCAGGAGGCTACTGGGTGTCTTTCCACTCTACCAGTGACCGTTTCTCTTCTTAATCGAACGAGCGAAGCGAGGTTCTCAGTTTCCATCCGACCGTTTGGCATTTGTCTGCTGCAGTGGCGTAACTGGGAACTGGTTCTTTGAGGGGGGGATGAGACTAGCTTGAAGGTTGGATTCTCCATTTTTCTCAGGACAAATGAGACATTTAAGATTCTTCCCATATACTCATTTATACAGTTATTTGTGAGCCTTGTTTCAACACACGCAACCGTCTTAGAAATCCACACTATGTTAAGTGTTTATGGAATTTAACCGAAATTCCTAATAGCCCTGGGGAGGGGATTTATCCCTCTGATCTCCCCCTTAGTTACGCCACTGTCTATCTGTCTCTCTACCTATTTGAACCTCGTTGTCTGTTGTTTGTTTTGTGTAAGAGTTTATTGACTATTGTTCTGTTGTATCCGTTGAATTCTGCTAGATATTTTATCGTGTTTAGTTCGTCTTTGTAACATCCCACATCCCATTAGATGAAAAAGACTACAAAGACGAACTAAACACGATAAAATATCTAGCAGAATCTGAATCCAACGGATACAACAGAACAATAGTCAATAAACTCCTACACAAAACACAAAACAAACAACAGACAAAGACGGAAAACAACAAATTCATAACACTAACATACATCAACAACCGAACTGAAAAAATAGCTCACAAATTCAAAAAAGCAGGATACAGAATCGCATACAAAACTACTAACAAAACAGAACACACACTATCAAAACATACACAAAGCACACACAAAAATTCGATCTACGTGGTGTTTACAAAATAAATTGCTCAGATTGCAACAAATTCTACATAGGCCAGACAGGACGTAGCTTCAAACAAAAATACATTGAATACACAAAGGCACTACACTCCACTACAGAATCCACCTTTGCAAACCACCTCATTGAAGCAAACCACACACACAAAAACATCGACAATATCATGGACATTCTACACGTACACACAAAAGGCCGAAAACTAGACACTCTAGAACAATTGGAAATATACAAACACACGAAAACACATAAAAACGATTTCCTAAACGAACAGACACAATTCAAATCACACGCATTATTCGAACATATCACACCCCAGACACACAACATCGATCTTTCAAAAGTCGATACCGTCGCCAAGAACAAGACGTACAGTGCTCCCAACGGCAGCCTCTGAAGGAGCTTTTTAAAAGCGAAAACCGGTTCAGGCTATAAGGTAAAACTTTTACGTTTATACCCATAAAAAACTTTGTGTTCCGAGTCGGTAGTGAATTAATTATGTCTTATAAAATTTAATTCTTATGGGGTGTCTTGTTTTATTTCTAAGATTTCTATGAATCGTACCACAAATATTCCTAAATTTATTTATCTTCTCTGTTATATCATATTCAGATTCATATCTTACTGCACAGCCGAGATATTTGAAACGGCTCACTTGTTTTAAAGTGCTATTGTTTATAACTATCTTAGTTCTCACTGGATATTACCTTTAAAGGGCATGGTTTCTTACTGAAATTGTCAGTGAGTATTCTCTTGCCACTTCTTGTAATTGAAACATAGCTCTTTGTAAATAATCCTCCTTTTCTTGAATAAGAACTATGTTATCCGCATATAGCAGAGAACCCATACAAATTGATTTGTTAAGTTGTATTCCCGAAGTCACTCTGGATTTCCATGCTTTCAACATGTCGTCAATGTATATATTAAACAAGGTTGGGGAAACACAGCATCCCTGACTAACTCATTTATTTATTGGAATGTTACCTTAGAGTTTACTATTCAGATCTAGGACCGCAGATGTACTTTTGTAAAGGATCTTAACTGAATTTATTAAATGGTGTGGATATCATCTTCTATCCATAATATTCCATAACTTTTGACGGTCAACATTATCAAATCTTTTTCCAGATCAACAAAAGCGATATGCGTTTCCTGGTTATACTCCCACCTTTTCTCGATTAACTGTCGTAATACAAACAATGCATCCACAGTCGACCTACCCTTCCTAAAACCCATTTGCTCTTCAAGAAGTAATGCATCTGTAATGACTCTTAATCTCTGAGAATTCTTGTATATATTTTGTACGTTGAGTCCAGAAAGCTTATAAATTATATTATTAATATAATTAATAATAAATATTATTTGTTATTTTACATAGTGTACATAATTTGTTTTACAATGTTTCAACAGTATTTTTAAGCGTCGTCTTATATGTAGGTTTGTTCGAAGGAATATCTGTTCCTTGTTCATGGTGAATATCAGTTAGAACTGGATTTTGGGTACATCCGTGTTCTCCCATTACAGATCGAAAAATGCTTTCTAATATCAATGAAAATAATTTTGGGGAGAAAGTATCTCTATATCCTCCGTCCTATAATAAACTTATCCGTGTTGTATTGTATTTTGATAAACAAAGTAATTTTTTTTATGTGCTTTGCCCTATATGCTTTAGTAGAGTTAGGCCTATTTATACAGTTTACATGGTACGGTACATCCGAACAAGTGTACGAAAATAGACGAGTTCAAGTTTATCGCTGGAAACTTTATGTTGTGATATGAAATTATTTTTTTATATTGTATATCATTCGTTCAAAGAGTAAGGCAAAATCTATTTAAAATTTCATGTTTAATCTCGGGCACTGATGAAAAACTTCAATCTACATAATACCCGTAACATGTTTTATGATTAATCTGTAATTGCTGAAAAGTCGAACTTAAATTTTGAGAACAGTTGATATTATTTTTTATTCGCAAACCCATTATTATAATATCGATTGATAAGAGGAACAGAACGAAATTTCGCAGATTAAATGGAG
The DNA here is from genome assembly GCA_034769895.1 of Magicicada septendecula. Classification (NCBI taxonomy): domain Eukaryota; kingdom Metazoa; phylum Arthropoda; class Insecta; order Hemiptera; family Cicadidae; genus Magicicada; species Magicicada septendecula. The sequence goes on from CM068375.1 coordinate 306,786,549, forward strand.
AAGGGTCGTCCTCTCCGGCGAGGACAAACTGGATTTCTGAGTCGAATGTACGTGTTTTACATCTCCGTGGAGGACCACAATGAATTTTTCAATATAACAGTTGTAGTCGATACCACGGGCTCAATTCCCCCTTCTCGCTTCAACCACCCTCAAACCCTTCAACTGTCCCGCGCATGTCTCACCTCACACCGTCTATCATCGCATCACGCGAACACACACACACACACACACACACACACACACACACACACACACACACACACACACACACACACACACACACACACACACACACACACACACACAGCGTACAGCGAGAACGGAACGTAGCATTACACAGTGCTACCTTTATGCATTTTACAATCGTCTAGCTCGCCTATTAATATTGTCCATTCGTTTGAATTATAGGATGTCCGGAAATTAATAGGAAACGAAATACAGTATTGATTCCAGTCTGTGACTGAAGAAGTATACTGCTGGTCACGGCACCTGTTTACTTATTAACTCATAAATACTTATGCGCGCGCGTGCTTAATTACAGAATCTTGTAGGCTGTACTACATAAAGTTGTCTTTCACATAACAAATTTAAATGATTTTTACGGAGTGCGTTTATAATATGGGAGTACGGTGATAGAAAAGTATGGTTTAATGGCTATCGAGAGTTATTACATTTATTGATAACTCTATTATTATTAATTCAAATTTTTATGGCAATTAATATGGATATTATTAAATTTAAATGGCACTTATGTCACGTAGCCTACGTGATCTGGACTACATGTACAAAAAAAATTATTGTTAAAGAGCAAGAACATCTTACGTAAGGACGGTTGGTACTGTCCCAATACCCGTCCAGCCTTCATTTCGATATTTCGATTATGCGATTATTGCTATCGATATGTAGTGAATGTTGCATATAATTTTAGTTGAATAATATAAATGGTGAAAATTTATTTGTGTATGCTATAAAATAGTTGTTTGACTATTACAACCGTGTTTCATTGTCATTTTTTTTTACGAAAAATATTTCTAGCAATAATAAAACTCCGATGTATGTCTGTGACGCCAAAAGTTGGCGTTATTAAGTTAACATGCAAAGTAAAATTACACATGGAAACCAATAAGCCTTTAAAATCATATTCGCTTTTTTTACGAAATCCACGTAAAAAAACAACTTGATTAACTATACAACTATAACCAACTTACCTGTTAGTATACATGTCTCCCTTTTTTTGTGACAGAACTCAATTTCCAACAATACTCATTTTTTCAATACTGTAATTCTCGTTTTTTGAGCGCATCACAGACAAAGCAACCAACTCGAAGTAAGGTGGGATGCTATATATGTCTCCATATTCCTTTTTTTTTGTATTTCGCACAAAATGTGCTTCCAGTGAGTTTTCGAGATTTTACTGAATAACATAAAACAATATTGACCACCTAACGAATAACAAATCTTGTTTTCCTTAGTTAATTGTTGTTTTTTTTTGTTTTATTCTTACTATTCAGAAACAACTCTATTTTTAACTTTTTTCTGTTGTTTTTAGTTAAAAACACGTTATGGTCTTTGTTTTTAATGTTTCTCTGTTTCAATCATTGTGTGGAACACATTAAATGGCATATTTTTCCCAACCATGGCTTTTATTTCTTGAAACAGTAAGATAAAAACCAAAAACCATTATTGCCTAACCTCACAAATGAAAACAACACTTATTTTCGCTTTACATTAAGAAATCGAATAATTTACAATTAGTATACTTCCTCTCCTTCATATCGTAGTATATCGATACAATCGCATATTCAAAACATCGAAAATATAATGCGGGTGTGGATGTTGGGACAGTTCCGGACAGTTTATATTTTAATACGTACTAAATCGAGTAAGAGATGGTTTTATTACTTTATTGAATCATTTTTTTGGCTAAATTTATTTAAAATATACCAAGATATGAAGAACTGAAATACTGTTACTCAGTGGCGGTTCGTGACTTAAGAGGCTGGAGGGCGCGGCCTTTAGGCTTCTTAATTATTTATCAATATTGAAATTAACGCACAATGGAAATGTCGCCGATATTTGATCACAAAATTCATTAATAAAATAAGAATAGTAACACGTCCAGCATGCAACGATTATTTAAAAGTTTGATCTCACCTCAGATATTGTGATCTCTTGTAGAGAGTCAGCAGCTTTATTAATAAACATAACCACAACTGTCAAAAGTGTCCACAAAAATGTCTATGCTGTTTCCACAAAAAAAGTAATATACTATATTTACATGACATTATTATTATGATACTTACACTTTAAAAAGACTATTTATTTATATACAAAGTCCATTCGCCTTTCCTATAAAATTAATGAACTTTCTAGCATCAAAGTCCTTCATTTCTTTAAAAAGTTCCTTGTTGATAGATAACATCGCAAGGGCATTCAGTCTATCGTTTTTCATTGTATTTCTTAAGAAAGTCTTTAGTCTTTTCAGAGTCGAAAAGCAGCGCTCAGGGTCGGCAGTTGTCATGGGGGTAGTTTGTAGTTATGACAATTTTCAGAAGTATCAACACTTCTTTGAAAACTGACGTAAGATTGTTTTCTTCTATAAAGTTAAGAAGTTTTATTGCGCCTTTAATATTATAATCATGCCGTCTGTATAATAGTTCCAATTCACTCTGGAGTTTGTTTTCTTGTAAGTAAGGTTAATGCCGAATCACTAGCTTGAATTTTTCTTCCGGAAAGTTTGTAGAAAAAAGTGGAAATAAGTCATTGGACATCAATGAAGGTGCTTCTAGGTGACCCGTGTAAGTAAATCTATCTTTTACGTGAGTTATAATGATGTCACATACTTCTTTTGCATCCCTTATTCTAGTGCTGCATCCAACATTACTGGATCACCAAAGCATACATATTTGTGGGCGTTGGGAAATTTTTGGTAGACATATGTGGGAAAAAGAAGTTAGATTCACCTGGCAGCACTGCTTTTTCGTTTCAGCTATTTCGTTACACGTTTACTGCCCTAAGAGCGCGAGGTGTACGGGAGTAACACGGCACCATAGTGCCGTTATGCGAAGTTCTCAGTTCAAAAATCATCATCATCATCATCATCATCTATCTGTCCAGGATTAGGCAGGTTGCCTGTTCCGGCTTCACCATCTCCGTCTCGGTCTGCCAACGTTATACCTTTAATGCCACTCCTCGTCCGAGTCATCGTGTGAAGCATAGGAGTATGTATAATTTTACATGGGTTGGTTACCAGCCATCCGCATAACCCCCACACCGGGAGGATCAGGGACTTTTCTGTCGGGGTTACCATACCTTAGCCGTTATGTTCCAGTTTTGAGGCGCCGGAAACTCGCCTTTCACCCTCTCTCGTTTGCTACATAACGCACACATACAATTTCCCGGGGGTCACGCGACATACAAGTATGTCTTCTTGGACGTGAGAGTAGGATTTATTGGTAGAGCTGTTAAGCAGTGAGCATTTCTCAGGGTTTTAGTATTATGTAGATAACGGCAATCTACACAGTCCCCAAAACTCTTTACCAACATTTGACCCCCGGTTCAAAAATCAACCACATAATTCCTTGAAAATACACTCGGATATATTTTTAACTTCTTCTTTATTTCTGAAACGAAAAACTGATATTACAACAACGGTGTTGAGGAATTCAGGATGTATGTTCTAAGCGGTGTTCTGTTCTGGCAAGCGGGCGGCGTCAAGTAAAGCCACGAGACGCAGCGGGGGTGAGCATCGTCTCACTAGCAGTTCAGATGATATTTGTTAGCACTAATTAGATACTATGAAGAGTTATGTTTGATGAAGTAAAATTATTAAGGCCACAAAAATTGGTGAAATCACAGTGGAGAGTTTCACACGAACTGCAGCAGAGAACTCGTTGTCTTTAATGTTGACGGAAATAACAATTTAAGTAAAAGTGAACCTTGGTGCACGGACTTTCTTTACATTAGCCGTTTTCAGAGCCAGATTTTTACTTTCATCGTGGTTGGAATAAATGGTTTAGAAACATCAAGAAATATTTATTAAAAACTATATGGATTAATATATAAATATATATGGATTATAGATTAATATTCTTATGGACGCTAGGAGATCAGACCTAAACCAGTTCTTTCCATTGACCAGTTGTTTTATAATTTCTCTGTAATAAAAGGAACCTGAAACTAAACGTTTAAAAAATAGAAATTTACGAAATCATTTTTATACTTGCACTTGATGAACACACAGATCAATTTTTAGTTATGCTTACTAAGCCACTTTATGCGTTCTGGAGTAATATTTCTAAGACCAAAAAGTCTTCATTATCGCTGTCCTCGTGAGAAATATAAAAACAGTTTTCACAGTCGTGTCCGACACAACAGCAACACATAGTTGAACAATTTAAGTCACTCCTTCAACACTGGCAATTTCGTTCGCAGCCTCACAAAAGATGATGTGCAAGATGTTTTCAGATCATTTGGATAAGGTTTCAAGGTTTAAGTCGCTGCCTGCTTGGCATGACGTATTCTTAAGCACTTAAGGACAAGGATATATTGTGGACAACAACTTTTCTAGCCGATATTAAATTCATAACTGCTCTACTTTTACAATGCGCTATCGAATCCAAACAATACAAAATTTGTCGCAGAGATAGTATTTCGTGCTCTTTACAAATCCGACATTATTTGAACATATGTAAAGGAAATGAAAACGAATATAATTTAAAAGATTTAAATATGTTAATTAGGCGCAAGAAATTACAAGAAGAGAACAAGAACAAGAAAATCACAAGAACGTATTACGAGAAGAGATAAACTTCACTTCGTTTTGTGAAAAGTTTAAAAGACGTTAACCAACCAGTAATTTCCATTCATGAAAGAAACGACAAACGAGGAAAACTACTACAGAAACTAAACGCATTATGTGATCCCACCATGTGAAGCAAACAAACCGAGACACTTATATAGACATACTGAGACATACTGCAGCAACATCTACAAGTAAAAATCGAATTCATTATGACAATAATATAGTCCCATCAAACAGTTGGTTGTCTCATAATTAGGCCTATATGGCCAACTTTTAAAAATTTAAATAAAAGCAATAATGTCTATACGTCCGATTTTTAAAATCACCCCCTCTATAGCAATACACCCTAGTCGTATCCTCGACGACAGCTGAAAGTATCTCATACTTTTAATATCAAACCGTTAAAGCAGCAAATGGCTTAAAAATCGTATCAGTCAGTTTGATACCAACTGTGTTAAACGGTTTGAGAAAATGACCGAAATGTCAAACCCACCTTAACTGAACTTATTACTGGATTAATAGCTTCGATTCTGGGAGCACCGGAGAACAAAATTAATTTTCCGTTGGTTTCACTGCCTTCTCAGAAATACGTGAGGTATTCATATGGTCCGAAATTTTCACAATATCAAAAAAAAAATTACTATATATTGTTACATATAGTATTTCTAACGTGTTTATTTAAGCCCAAGTGGTTGGCTTCACTTCTGTAACGTTAAGTTAACTCGTCCTATCTAAAGTGTACTTTGTTTATATTTTAAGGATGAGTATGTTGTCTTGGTAATATTAGTTGAGCGCCAATTTGCAATCAAATGTTGCAAATAAAATTTATTTGTAAATTGTTAAGTAATATTTCAGATAGCATGAAGGTTTCTTTTTTCTGCTATAATTCTATCTCTTTTAATCTTTTATTTAACAGAAGATTGTGACTACTAAAGCTCAGCAAGGCAGATTCAAATCAGGTGCCATACTTTCCTTGTTGAGAGTGTTGCCAACCTACGCTAGTTGATGAAAAAATTAACATTCATTGATATGGTGTTTATAATATCATATACATTTATTTATCCATTAAATAAAGAAAAGAAAACCTTTTATCTGTTGTTATTGAACTCAAATCCTTTATTATCCTTTTTAAATTTTTTTAAAAGACAATATAATTATTAACAAAGTCTGACCGGCTGTTCTTTAAATATGCTCAGAATGGCAGCAGTAGTATTTCTTATGTCTCAGGGCAAACACATTTGCATATTTTATAATTGCTCAATAAAATACAAATAGAATGTTTTTAAGTTAGGTCCTTTTGACTACGGTATAAACGACAAATATGTTAGGAAAAGTGCCAAAATACATGGGATTATAATAAATTACAGAGTGTCTTAACAAGATTATATTAATAATTTTACAATGTTCAGTGTCTAGGTTATGTTGATTTAAGTGTTTTTAATGTCTAAATCACTTTAAATGATTGTATTACTCTATATTAATAGTTTTTTACACTGAAAATAAGATTATTCGTTAATTATTTTCACAGTGAAGGTTCAAAATAGTTTTAATTAAAAGTGTAAACAGTGTCTTTAAGAAGTGTAACCTAGGCCTTAAAGGAAATTGTTCAGTTCAGTTATTTATCAAAAATACTTCCCTTCCTGGATAGTTTGATTTTATTTCTTCATATGTTACTTGGTTTACTTCTTTTGTATAATATTGTACTTCTTTCTTCTATTTATTTTGTTTAGTAATATTATTTAACTTTACTTTAGGTTCACTGATATGAACTTTACAATATGTTGGATTAGTCACTCTTATTGTTATATCAACCTTTCTCATTTAGATCTAATAACGCACTCCTTTTTATTCAATTTATAACATCTCAGTTGCTAAGGCCTATCTTAGTTTTCATTGGTGTGAATTCTAACATTTGATGTTACTATGGTGCTCTCTGAGCCTCAACATAAACAAACTTCTAATATTTTACCTTTCATTTTCTTTAAATTGTTATAACTTTTTTATAAGATCTTTGATCTTCAATTTATTAGTATCTTTGAGTTTCTGATGGAACACTGATTATTTTGATACCACTCTTGCTTATCTTCCATTAAATATTTCCTGAGTTACCATTTTACACTTTTAATTATTTGTCCCAAAATTATTTATTATTAGTTCTTCTTGTACTCTTCACTTTACTAAAACTATTGGATACAATTAGTAATGACATAATTCAACCTGATATTGTTTATTCTAATTTTAATATAAATTCTTTTTCCAAATCCCTTAACTATCTAAGCTTAACATGCCTAGTTTTACAAATCTCTATTATTATTATTTTGGTACTCTTCTATTAATATTAACATTTGTATTATTATTTTTTTTTTGCGGGGGAGGAAAAATGCATTATGCACCATCAGGAGACACCCGACTGGTCTCCCGGTGTGTGGGACTCGCACCCACTAAAAAACCTCCACTTTACAGGCAGGGAACCCCCCTGGAACAACTATTCGTATGGCTTCAGGGTGGCACCTCGTATTGCGCCTACTAGGCTTTTACAGCTTTATCTATATTATCGACCTGTGAGACGGTCCAGTTCAGGCTTCTTTTGCCGCAGGACCATCCTCACGAAGTTCACAACCATGTCCCAGTTCTCTTTGCTGTTGAGCATGATGCCTATGGCCTATGATGTTATCAGGCGTCATGGGGCCAATCTCCGATTCGAGTCCTCGCCTCTCCAGCACCCACCGTTGGCACTCGAAAAAAAAATTGTATTATTAATATTACAACATATAATATTAATCAATATAGAAAAATTAATTACTAATAACTATGAGTAAACCTATGACAATTCTTATTAACCTTCTGTATACAATCCAGTTTTTATAAACACAACAAAACACTGTAAGTAGTTTCCAAAACATTGTCCTCCTTACTTACTAACTTAAAATAATTTAAACATAACTACTAGAACATTGTTTATTATTAATTAAATAATAGTTAAATAAATTGTATTTAAATAAGTAGTTATTGAAACAAGCTATATCATGTTTCTTGGTACTTTTGGTAGGAGTAGTAAAGTATATTTCTATCAACAAGATGAGTGGTAAAATATCATGTAACAATATATATAATAGGGTTGCTACAGCTAATGCCGTCTCCCTTCCTTCAACCTGGCTTTCCAATTCTCCCGATGTTCCCATTGTCCTTCCTCAAGTCCTATACGTTGCATAGATTCATCCACTTCGTCCCTCCAAGATCTTCTCGGTCTTCCCTTTTTTCTCCTTCCTAGTGGACTCCATTCCGTCACTTTGTTGATCCACCTGTTTTGGGCTCTCCGGACATGACCGTACCACACCAATCTTTTGTCTGCGATGTAGTCAATTACACTTCTTTCGGTTTTCATTCTTCTTTTGATCTCCTCGTTTGTTATTCGGTCTGCTCTCGTTATTCCACAGCACCTCCTCCAATATTCCATCTCCGTTGCAAGAATCTTTCTTTCATTCTTTTTGTTAATAACCCATACTTCCGCTGCGTACGTCATAATGCTTTGGACTATGGTCTGATATATCATTTTTTTGGTGCTTTTTCTACAATTTTTTGTCCCATATAACACTGTGTAATTGTCTAATCCCTGTTCTAGTCTGCCCTAATCTACTTTTTATTTCCTCTTCCGTTGTGCCTTGTATACTCAGTGTAAATCCTAGGTACGGTACTTGAATTTGTCTGTTCCTCTAATTTTAACATTTTCGTCTACTTCTAAATCCGTTGTTTCTTCATCTCTAATTGCCAAGTATTCAGTATTTTTTATGTTTATTCCCAATCCCATCTTTGTGTATTCTTCATTCAGCTTTCTGACCATGTAGCTTAGATCTTCTTCATCCTGGACTATAACTACCTGGTCATCGGCGAAGCATAGTGTGTACAGGTGTTCATTTCGTATCGGTATTCCCATTCCATGGCATTTCTGTTTCCACATAGTTAATGCATATTCTAAAAATATCTTAAACAGCGTGGGTGATGTTGGCAGCCTTGCAATAACCCTTTGGATGTTTTAAACCTACAGACAATGTTGTTACCTACTTTAATTTGCACGTTGTTGTTTTTATATAGATTTTTTAGCCCTTGTGTCAGGACTTTCGGTATTTCCAATTGTGATAGAGCTTTAAACATTTCTTGTCTGGGTACTGTATCATATGCTTTTCTAAGGTCGATAAACACTAGATGTACTTCCCTGTTCTTCGCTTTTTTCTTTTCTACCATCTGTTGGATTGTATATATCTGGTCTACATATGATCTCCCGGCTGTAAAACCTGCTTGTTCTTCTCCAATCTTTCCCTCTATCTTTTCCTCGATTTTATTTCTTAGCACCCTACCATACAGCCTTCCCATTGTTGCTATGACACTTATGCCTCTATAGTTTTCGCAGTCTTTTCTATTGCTCTTTTTAAATATCGATGTAATTTGTGCCTCTTTCCATTCCGCCGGTAAATCTTCTCCATTTATAACCTTCTCAAACATTCTTCCTATCATTCTCATAAGTTTTTCGGTTCCGCTACTAGCCCTCCTGGGCCTGATGCTTTGTTGTTTTTCATTGAGTTTACTGCTTTCCTTATTTCTGCTGCCGTTATAGTAATTCTATTTTCTGCTCTGTCTCCATTTCTTCATCGTTATTCAGGAATTCTTGTCTACGCTCCGTAAGTAGGTTTTTATAGTGTGTCTCCCACTCATTGTCTGTATGTATTGAATATAGGTCCTTCCTATTCGTTCGTAATGATTTAATTACATTCCATGCTTCTGAACTCCTAGCTCCTCCTATGTATTGGTCTACATTTCTACACCTGTTTTCCCATGCTTAATTTTCTCTTTGCTGACCATTTCTTTCACTTCCTTGATCTTCTCTCTGTAGTTTCTGTAATCTTCTTCTTTTTTCGTGGACATCCATTTGTTATATAATTTTTTTTTATTTACAAAGGAAAGATAAAAATCATAATCACAGTACTTACGTTGAGTACTTGTGTAGCTTATGTAACGCATAGTCTATATTTATTAAATCAATGTCCAGATTGGAGAAAATACGCCTCAATGTGGCAAAAGTTAAACCCCAGGTTTCATCAGAGAAGAAATCGATGTTCATAAACCCGCCATATTCATAACCATATTTCATAAGAAAATCGGTCTGAAGATGCTAAATCAGGGGCGCATTTACGGGGGGGGGGACGAACGGGACTGGACCCCCAGAGTGTCGAAAACGTTGACAAGAAATTTGTTAATATCTTAAATTTTAGGTTTGTTAAAATTATTTTTACAGTTGTCTACGCTGCTGTAGCAGTAACTCTTTTTTCAACATACAAATAGACTTATAACACAACATTCGCGCATACGTTTGAAATATGGAATGTAGGAAAACCAATTCAGCGACCCAGGAAGAAGTTGTTAATGAAATGGCCAAAAAAAAATCAAGGCGAATTATACTCTAAAACATTTTCAAACGTGTATCTTTTTTGTGTATAACTGTCTCGGTTTTTTTCTTCTGGATCCCAATATCCCAATATCCCAATTGGATGCCCTGGCTTTCCAGTTTCTTATGGTCAGCTTTCCAAGGTCCTCCTCTATCTAGTCTTTGAATCTATTTCGGGGCCTTCTACCCATTGGTTTCTGGTAGAAAATAAGTGTTTCGTAGGCTGTCCTTCGCCCATTCTCTCTATGTGTCCAACCACCTTAGCCTGTATATTTTGATTTATCCTGACAATGTCCGGCTCTTTGTAAAGATGGTTTAGTTCATAATTATAGCGCCTACGCCACATTCCATTTTCTTGTACTCCTCTAAATATTGTGCTTAGAATCCTTCTTTCACAGCAACCTAGAAGTCTCTATTGCTACTTTTGTCATTGTCAAAGTTTCTGAAGCATATGTCAGCACTGCATTTATTAAAACTCAAGTTATCATTTTTAATTATAAAATACCAATAAATATCTTGTAAACAATGTTTCATTAGCACATATTTTTATTGTGTTATTATCGTTTAGTTTAATGTGATTGATTTCAGGATGTTATCACACGTTATTCAGCCATTTTGAAGGTTATAATGTGGATTATTCTTAAAATTTTTTTTTTATTTTATATGAAGCCAACACGTCTGGTCCCCCCCCCCCCAAAGGCCAAATTCTAGATACACTACTGTGCTACACTGTACTCATATAGATACACTCATTTCGCTCACTCGTGTCACATCATTATCATAACAAAGTCTATATTTTTCCTATTCAACCGATAAAAAATGTGTTGGGGACAATGCTTACTAAAACGTATTCAAATGTAAATGTTTTCTTATAAATTAGAACCACGACTCTGTTTCTTCAAAATGGAGGTTTATTTTTAATATGTTTTACAGATGTGTTACAGACCTATAACAACGCAGGTAGGTACCCGTTCTCGTCCTCTTCGTGTCCAGTTAACAATGTGAACATAATTTGTCTACATGTAGTTTTCTGCTAAACACCCCTTCGCCCCTCCCCATACACACATTTCAATAATTATGTGGTAACTCTTAATTACCGTGTGTTATGTATATACAGATCATTCACATTACGCGGGCACGGGAATCGCCTTCATTTTGTTGTACAGACGGGTGGGAGTGACAATTATTTATTATTTTGTAGACCTATATTGTACAGTATTCGTTTTCATAAATAGACGATACAGCAAAATTTTACAAGCATTTCTATGATGTATAAAAAAACTTAACGATATTGACTGAAGACCGTTGGGTACATGGTGAAACATATTACTGCAAAGGTTAAAAAAAAAACACAAAAACTTGGTAGTTTCACAATTTACTCTTAACTTCTGACAATTGTTTCATCCTACTAGACTATTCTCAAAGAGCTACTAAGAACAACTAAATACAAAGGATGTGTGCGAGGGTGAACATGTGTTAAGGGTGTGTATATGGAAATGTGTGTGAGGTGTGTATAGTGTGCATGGGGTGCAAAAACTAAGAACAACAGGAATATAAATTCTAAAATTAAATCTTTGTTTAAAATTTGTAGTTTTTAAAACCTTTTTATAAAGTTAAATTAAAAATAGAGGATTTTAGAGACATTTTAAAAATAAATAATAAATAAAAAATTAATTTTTAAGGGTATTTAGAGAATATTTTTTAAAATGAAAATCGATACACAGATGTATTCTCACACACGCTCATATGGACTCGTATACGGTCGATGTGTATACTCGTGTAACATATGCAAACATGTGTGTGTGTGTGTGTGTGTGTGTGTGTGTGTGTGTGTGTGTGTGTGTGTGTGTGTGTTTATAGAAAACTGTTTCTACATGTAGACAAATTACGCTCACGTTTTTAAGTGAACGTGAAGAGTACGGAGAACGGGTATCTGCGTTGCCATGACGATACTGTAGGCAAGGATTAAGACTTGGTGACTTGTTGCGGCTTCTTAGGATTTATTCCCAACTTTTATTTGGTCTCCCTACGCTTCTTCTTCCAGCTGGTTTGTATCTACTTGCCGCTTTTGGTAGTCTTCGATCATCCATACGCTCCAGATGGTCCTTTCAATTTCTTCCATGCAACTCTGTTTTCTCATTTAACTTGAATATTTCAAATTCTTCTCTAATCTCTTAATTTCTAAATCGATCTTGTTTAGAACGACATTTGACCGATCTTAGAAATTTCCGCTGCCTGTATGCCTCTCATTCTTTTTATCCATTATTCACTTTCATAAAGAGATGAATATCTTTCCGCGTCTTGTTTTTAGTGTTATTCTTATGGTGCCGCACATCATTTGAAACTTTTGTTGTTTATTGTCTATGTCTCTATTGTTCTCATATGATATACCACACCCTAGGTAGCTAAAGTGAGAGACTTGTTCAATTAGTTGGTTGTTTATAATTATTTTGGTTATTACAGGATTGCTTCCCAGGAAAGCCATTACCTTCGTTTTGCTTGTAGGAATTCTTAGATTATACGGAATCGAACACCGTTGTAAATTATGCAACGACATACGAAAAACGTTTTTTTTTTATTAAACCGATGTTAACAGAAACAGAATCGTGATACGTCATGGAAAATCCATGTATGCCTAACACTACTCTGAACATTATTTTTTTATGGCGTCACTATACTTCTATCCATTATACTTTAGTTTGGTGATGTTAATAGCAGTGGCGGATCCAGCAAGCATTTTGGTGGGGGTGAAGAGTTGATTTTTGGGGGAATATGAATAGTTGGACCATTCTTTAATGGTCTAAAGCATGAGTGATAGGAATGAGTGAAGATAACAAAAAAAATACAGTGTTATTATCTACACAATAAATTTATTAACGTACAAATACAGAAGATATCATATCTGTGTTTGTCAGCTCATTGTTCTTTTAATAATATTAACATACAGTTTAAAACACACACTACTCATTAAACTTATGTATCAACCAAAAATTAATATGCTGTTTTTAAAGCATATTAAATTAAAATTTAAAGTAATTTTAATGTGAAACCATGAACATACATAACGTGATATGCTTTTTGTATCATATTTATAACCACAGAAACATTCTGCAAACACAAAAGATATCAAAATTTCGTCTGAAGTGACTATTGAGGGTGATTTCCTCCATGAGGTGATTCCCCCCCCCCCCCCCGTGAATTTGGTTAATAGTGAATGTTAACGAAATGCGTATCAGATAAAGCAATAAACCAACTGCAGTTAAATATATTAAAATGAACTGTACGAAGACGACTACTTAATAATAATGGATGATACTGGAATTATTGCTGAAAGAGGATTTTATTTTATCTTTTAGGCGCGGTGTTGTACTTCGAACAGTTTGAGCGTCTGAGTAGGTAGACGGAGTCGTTCTTTGAAACGTACGGTACACAGAATTTTGTTTCATACTGACAATGAATTGTGATCGCTGCAGGCGACCGACGCTTCCTTGTAAGGGATCATTAACCCTCGTCAAACTACTGACCACTGCACCCACAAACGATTGTTAGCCCCTTTGTATAACTGACTACCATTCGTCCGTGTTATCCTGTTAATCGACGAATAATATAATTCTGTCTTCTTAGATAATAATTACTTGAACGTGGTCGTTAAGAAGTGATGTCAGCACAGCAGTTTCCACTGAATGATTGTAATACATAATTATACAGTTAATCGGTACATTAGTCTGCTCACCAATACATAAGGTTGAAATCAAATGCTCGGGTATTAGTACTCGAATGCACACTTATTATAAACAAAAGTAAGTAGATAAGAAAGTACGTGTAAGTATAAGGTACCTGACCCATGCTAACGTTTAACTTCTTAATAAATTAAATAACCTTCAATAATCCGCCTTGTGACTTCTTATAAATATTTTCTTCTATTACGCGTTTCGGAGACTATCTTCTATCTTCAGATAGTAAAATAAGAAAATAAAACTATCACTCTTACGAGATCGTTACATAATAAAAATGTCAATTTGCATATGAACTGTACGCGACGTGGGTCCCCACCCGTTCAAGTTCAATCTGCTACTGAGCGGTTGGTTGTTACTTTATCGTAGTCTTAGCGAGCAGACTCAAGGCGGTATCGTACAAGCGGTTGGATCCAAAGTTCAGTTGGTCATTTAATACAAAATCGTGACTACTTAGGTTTGCGTATGCACGATAAATTTCAAACTCCTTCAAGGCATTCATGAAACGGCCCTTCTTACACACATGCAATGGTATTAAGTTGGAATTAAAGTCTGTGTAATTATGATTGTGTAAAGTCAGGTGTCGGGCGTAATTATATTTGATGCTGTTGTCATTACTTATTTTCTTGGGTATATGTTCCCGAAAACGTTTCAGGAAACCTCTCCCCGTCTGTCCAATATAGAAGTAATTGCAATCATTAACTTATATATACCCGTTTTTTCTTCTGGAGGTGTGTTTTTCGGTCTGAGAATGCTTAGTAACTTATTGTTAGTTCTGAATGAAATAGTAAAACCATTATTATTCAATACAGAGGACAAAATCTTAGGTATAAAGCTTGTAGCCTATAATTAGTGGATATAAAAATTTTGTGTGCGTTACTGTTTCTTCGGGGTTTATGTTTGCTTTTTTTGTGTTTTTTCAGTAGTTTGTCAATGGTCAAACTATTGTAACCATTGGCAAGCGCGATGTATTTTATGGTATTCAGCTCATCACGAAAGTCATTATCATCCAGGGGGATTGTCAATAATCTGTGAATAAAACTATTGTTTGCCGCCATTTTTGTGAATAAGGATGATGAACAAACTAAAATTCAACATTTATAGGAAACCAACAACCACTGACACCACAATACACGCGGACTCCCATCATCCTTATTCACAAAAAATGGCGGTCCTTATTCATCCTTAAGCGCTTAATAGTACGTCATACCAAGCAAGCAGATGTGGATGGACATGCGTTTCCCCCAGCAGACTTGGGAAGGATTCTCATCAGTGGTCGACTTAAACCTTGGAACCTTATCCAGATGGCCTGATAACATCTTGGACATCTTTTTTTTGTGAGGATACGAACGAAATTGCCAGCGTTGAAGGATTGGCTTAAATTGTTCAACTATGTGTTGCTGTTGTGTCGGACACGACTGTGAAAACCGTTTTCATGTTTCTCACGAGGACAGCGATAATGAAGACTTTTTTGTCTTAGAAATATTACCTCAGAACGCATACATTGGCTTAGTAACTAAAAATTGATCTGTCTGCCCATCAAGTGCAAGTATAAACATGATTTCAAAAATTTCTAATTTTTTTAAACGTTTAGTTTCAGGTTCTTTTATTACAGAGAAATTATAAAACGAGTCAATAAAAACAACTGGTTTAGGTCTGATCTCCTTGCGTCTATAAGAATATATCGCTTTAAAACTGCATTTCTCTGTCTTATAGTTTTTAATAAATATTTCTGGATGTTTCTTCTTCTTCTTCTTCTCTTCAAGGATTAGGTTACATAAACCTCCCATCTCATCCGGCACCCATCTCATCCTCGGACGACCCACGTCTCTTCTACCAATAGCTTTATAGTTTAGTGCCGCTTTCGGCAATCGATCCTCTGTCATCCTTTGCAGATGATCCCACCATTATCTTCATTAAATTGAAATAATTTGATTTATTTCCTTTACTTCGACGAGTTCTGCTCTGATATCTTTATTCCTAATTCTATCTTGCAATGTGTAAATTAAAGTATTTCGAAGAAACTGCAATCTTGCCGCATCCCTTTTTTGTAATGACCCAAGCCTCACTCGCATAAATCAACGAGGATATTGCAATTGTCTTATAAAAATTAATCCTTCTGCCGTGGCTTGTTTCATTTCTAAGATTTCTATGAATCGTACCACAAATATTCCTAAATGTATTTATCTTCTCTCTTATATCATATTAAGATTCACAGCTTACTGCACAGCCGAGATATTTGAAACGGTTCACTTGTTCTAAAATGCTTGATGTTTCTAAACCATTTATTCCAACCACAATAAAACTGATAATCTTGTTATGAAAACGGCTAATTTAAAGAAAGTCCGTGCAGCAAGGTTGACTTTTACTTAATTGTTATTTCCGTCAACATTAAAGACAACGAGTTCTCTGCTGCAGTTCGTGTGGAATTCTCCACCGCGATTTCACAAATTTTTGTGGCCTTAATAATTTTACTTCATCAAACATAACTCTTCATAATATATGATTAGTGCTAACAAATGTCTAAACTTCTAGCGAGACGATGCTCGCCCACGCTGCGTCTCGTTTTGCCAGACCAGAGCACCGACTTACAGTCTGTAAAATGAATGGTGGCGGTTGGGACCGGCCAGACTGCCTGAGGTACCCTCATTGATGCACGCACACTCAAACCGGCCCGCGCGCCACAGGTATGATTCGCAAAGTGTGGCGTCGACTACATAATTACAACTTTTTAAATTTGATTTTAATGCCAAACGAAATTACCATTTTTGTAACCTCCATGAAATTTTAAGAAAAATGAGTCTAAACACGACATAATTGAGACAATTCTCTGTTTTCAACACTATAAAAATCTGATCAAGCGACTAATGTTGATGTGGAAAAATAAAAAAAATAAAATATTGTTACACTCAAATTCAAATTTTATTCTTTCGTATTCATACAATAATATACATGGTAATCGTCAGTAAAATATAAGTAACTAAATATGTGCACAAATTAGACATAAAGACTATTATAGGTCTACATAGGTAAAAATCCTACTTCCTACAGCCGAAATTACTCATGTTACCAGTCTTAATCTTAGTAATAATCGCTTTAACCTTTCCTTTTGTAACAAAGTTTTGTAGAGGATTTTTTTTTATTGCGTAGAAGGAACAGTAGCAGGTGTCAACTGTCAGAAATGATATACGTTGGAGTCGACCAGCCGCCGTTCGGACAACGACACGTGCGACACATTAGCGACGAAGTAGGCACAGCTAGAGAAGATAATGTCTCAGTTATAGCAGATGTTCGGCGTAAGAGTATGGCGTGGGAACGGGCTGCAGTTACAGAAAAACAAAGGAATACGTCTTACCGAGCCAATTACCAAGAATACGAATACGATGGCGACGCGAGTATTGTCAAGCCACGTGTGGGAGCTTAGCGACGACACACAGATGTAAAGAGTTCACAATGGCAAAACTCATACGGACGTTACATGAACAAAGGACCACGCATGGTGAGACAGCGGGGAACTTGTTTATCAGCCAGGGTACGGACTGAGCAGGAGATCTGCAGAACAGATGCGCCTTACCGAGAAAGCGACCTCCGTCAGCGTGTGAACGAAACGAAGGAAGTCAGGAGACAATACTACAATTGGTCACACCTAAACTAAAAGACACATGGGTAACTGGACAGCAATTAGTAGGAACGAGCTGAATGGAAATACAAGAACAATTGGATGATGGACAAGCATGAAATTCGGTCTTTCGTCTTACAGCAAGGGAGGAGCGAAACAGGAAGATATGAGAGAAGGGATCTAGATGAGCCTACCACGAACTAGAGTTTGGTAAAGGCGGTTCTTTAGAAGACGTTACCAAGGAGACAAGGGTCCAGAGCGAATAAGGATGAAGCCAGGAGTCTAGCTAGAGACTCAGGGAGGAGTTTTCGTGGAAAATGAAGACGAAAACCAATAAGAACGTAGATGGTGGGAAGGAGTGAATTAGATGCAGGAAAGTGGAAGTACTCAAGATATAAAAATACGTGTTGACGACGAGCAGGGGCCATTTTTGCCTTAGTATAACTTTGTCTTATACATTTCGTCTATGTATTATATTCGTCGGGAGTCTGTTTATTTCGTCAGTACAAAATCGGAAGTCTTATTCTAAGTCTTAGTAACGATAAGAGTCTTGGTTATGGAGTTTTCTCAATAGTAAGTTTGGGTTAATCTCAATCAGACCTTGTATTATCTCAATATACTGACGAGTCATAAAGTGCGGAGTAAAATGTTGATGGTGAATCGCAAGATCGTGTCGTACGTAATGAAGTAGAACTTAAAAGAGACTTAGTTCAAATTAAAAGTTTGTATACTAACGAGTTGTGTAAAGACGCTCAAAAACTCTGACGGTGTGAATAAAGTAGAGACATTGTGCGTAATCGTGAAAGATAATTCAGAAATATGAACTAAATATCGCGATTGTGTGATGAACTAACGTACTATTTACGTCGATTAACTATGTCAGATATCGTAATTAAAAGGTTCATAAGTGAAATAACTGTGCCGACTAAATAAATTACAAACAATCAGTGCTTGTTAACAAAGTGGTAAAGTTACGATCACTCGGGAATAAGTCGTGAAATGAATAATCCAAAGCCAAATGATCGTACTAACTAACTTATGTTACACATATAACTTCTAAGCGAGTGCGAACTAAAAGTATGTTGACGCCGGAGTGCATAATCTCAGCGATAGTGAATAGTGTATCTTTCGGACGACAATGAGAGTGTACACCAAGTCATCAGTCATCCTGAGGAGCGAGGGGGAGAGGAAATCATCGTAGTCACACGCCGTAGTTGCGGATACTTACCAAAATTAAAACATTTATGTATCACTTATGTTTAGTAGCCACTGTCCTGTTCCTCACAAAGAACACACCTCTGATCTAGATAGAAGTCATATTTAAATTCATTTAGAGTGAAGCTGAATGATATATTACGAAAGGCAAAATTGAAATATGAATCCATTAATGAGAGAAATTTTGTAATATGTAAAGAAGTCATGATTTAACTACTTATAGTCAAGTTATCATAACGAGATGAATCCTCATAGAAGTAATGAACGAATTAATAATGTAATGTATCATATAATAATACTGCGAAATAATGTTATATTTAAGTTCAGAAATTGATGACCATTGCAGAAGGTCTGAATAAATTATTGTCGTAATGCAGAATTTGGTGTACGAGTCGAATCATTTATAGTCACCCTAGTTAATACCAATTACCTTACGTAATTACACGTAGATACAAATGACATCCAAAGTGTGGAATAAATTAGTGATAACGTAGTAATACTCATAGTAAAGTCAAAGCTATCTGACTATTAATTAATGGTACTCATCACGCTTATTACACGTACACATTTAATTCAATGTGATATAGTCATTAACAGGCATATCTACATATGACGTCCATAGAGTGGGACTAATTAATCAATCTATTCGAAATAAGACAAAATTAAAAACTTATTTGCATGAGATTGCATCAATATCAAATTTGTATTAATATATGTTAAATATCCATAGTTATCTATGGCATCCTAACGAAGGGCTCGAGCAACATAAAAGGTAATTACAACCTATTACTTTTATTACAGTTATTATCCATTAACACATGCATTTATTTACATATTTGTATAATGGCATTCCAACGTGATGCACGAGAGATATAAAACATTAAACAATTAACAAACACAAATACAATATTTATACATGGCGTCCACAACGTGAGACTAGTTTAATCTTAATTACAACTCAATAGTTAAATAAATTAATTAATTATACAATTAAAGGAAAAGAATTTCTCATCTTCAATAAAGAAAACAAACTTGCACATGACATCCCAAACGCGGGGCATAAATAATTAACAACTATAAAAGATATTTATACATGGCACTACAACTTGGGGATATTAGAATTAACAAACACAAGTAACACGCATTTATACTTTGTATGACATTTATCGTCAATGCAAACAAACCTATAATAATTTTTTAAATGATTTTAAGAATATATTACAGAATGCGACTACCCTACAATTATAATTGGTGATATTTATATTTTCATTATAAATAAGAATAAGCATAACTCATTAAGCATACAATTATGTAAGAAAATGGAACCACAAACATGCAAACTTAACATTAACATTTTAAATTAATGGTAAATAATTATTAGTATTACTACACCAGATTCATGAGTCTTCACTTACTGCTTTTACTGCAGAGGAGCTGTTTACTGTTCACTTACTGCTTTTACTGTTAAAAATTTTGTTTGGTATCATTTTTCTTAGAATTTTGCGCAGAATTAAAAAACAACGGTTTTGCAATTTTTTAGCACAGTAAAAAAATGCTCTTGCGCTTAGAAATGTTCAGTATGTGAGTCACGGCGGCCACCAAGGGCCAGGTATAATCCGCTGCGTGTGCGTTAGTGAGGGTGAATGTCGGTGTGGCCTGTCCCAACCGTCACCGTTCATTTTACGGACTCTAGAACATAGCTCCTGAATTCCTCAATATCCGTTGTTGTAATATAATTTTTTCGTTTCAGAAATAAAGAAGCAGTTAAACATATACTGAGTGTATTTTCAAGGAATTATGTGGTTGATTTTTGAACTGAGAACTTCATATACGGCACTATGGTGCCGTGTTCCTCCCGTACACCTAGCGCTCTTAGGGCAGTAAACGTGTAACGAAATAGCTGAAACGAAAAAGCAGTGCTGCCAGGTGAATCTAACGTCTTTTTCCCACATATGTCTACCCAAAATTTCCCAACTGCCACAAATATGTGTGCTTTAAACAAAGCGTATAAATATTATAAAAGAATGTGAGCATACTCTAAATGTTTAAATACTATTACAAAAATAGTGTAAATATTGAAAATCATTGTATTTATGATAAAAGAAAATTTACTCACATAGCCTACTGAGAGAGCGAGCTGAATGGTATTGAAATCCTTTTCTCGAACTTAGTTCATCATTAGCCTAATATATTTACACAACTTACACAGTTCTTAGAGATGTGGGTAAATATTGCGGTTGGTCGCAACAGGATATATTTTTATAAAAAATTGTTAGAAAATATTTCTATATTCTATTTTACATTTTATAGATTGTTATTTTGAAAATTTGTCAAAATGTTCAAGCCAACAGACAAACAGAATTATCACCATCGATCTCTTATCGTACATGTAGATCGTAGCTCCTGTAAGCATGTTGTAGCCCTACAATTTCGGTTTGCAAACAGAATTATCACTGTTGCACACCACTATAGAAAAATTATTCCGATTAGCGCTTTCAAGCTTCTCAGCTCATCGTCAGATCGGGAATCTCTGAGATGAGCTGAGAAGCTTGAAAGCGGTAATCGGAGTAATTTTTCTATAGTGGTGTGCAACAGTGATAATACTGTTTGTGATTATAACCACGAATACAACTTTCTTAATTAAATTTTGGTTTGAATTGTTGCCCCTTAAAGAGGACCATCGGAGTTACAGTGGAAACAATAACGTTAAAAGTATATTGTTTTTTGCGTGCTCGGAAGCTATAAGGTGAATTTTTGTATTTCTGCAAGCCAAGACACTCTGCTGGCGATGAATAGTAAGTCTTTTTTCATGTATGTTATCATTTGCTTCCGGAATATTCATTAAACCGTTTTCTTGCAGGATGTCTTGGAGCTCGAACCTGTATGAAGTCCTGTTTACTACGAATGTGTAAAGTTTTATGTCTCGATCAAGTATTGGCAACTTCAGGATGTCTTTTAAGGGAAAGGCTTAACCGTTTTTTTTTTTTTTTAATCAGCAGGAGCTTTACTAGGGTTAAAGAATAGGCTCGTCGAATAATAGTTGAATACAAGTCGTCATAATATTTTAGGAACAAGGAGGGACGCAGACATCACACGTAAGAAAATACGTTTACATAGTCGTTTTCTGCGCCTGTGTACAGGTACGTTTGATGACCGAGTTTCCGAAATTTGAATCGGCTTTCAATTGATTCCGTAATGTCCTCCTTGAACAGGAGGCTGCCCGCCGTATGCTCGTTGCCTCATTGTCTCATGGACACATTCCATAGCTTCTTTTAGTAGACGTGAAGTCCAGATAGTCCGTTTCGGCTTTTCTGGCTACAATTTCACCTTTCACTGGCTAAAACAGAAATGCACGCAAACATTGCGTAAACACTCAGTAAAAATTTAGAAAACAATAGCAGAGGAAATGACTGCTTAAGATCTAGTACACAATTTGGTTGCAAGCCAATAAATGCAGCTGGCCTTATTGGTAATACTCCCCTTTTATTTACAACGTGGCCCTAAAAGGAATGTTCTGTATATAGCGAAATTTCAACTTCTAATTTGTAAATATGTACGTATGAAAACACTACCCGAGGCGGTAGTTACCTCAAAACCGTGGCAGACTTGCGTAACATACATGGCCTTCAAAGCTTCGCGTTGGTACCGAGTGTATGTATAATTCAGAGTCGTCCTGAATTCTTTGATAATATAATGGCAATCAAAAAATTTAAGATGATTACAATTAGGTATAAGAATAAAAGAATTTACCTGCCTTCTAGTCGATGGAGATCCGATAACAGGGTCATAGAATTTGGGATTATTGTGACGGAATGTTAAAAGATAGGCTATATAGTGGGAATGGAGCAGACGATAGACCAAATTTTTGAACCGTAGCCCAAGGAGTCACGCAAAGCTTGATCGTGTAGCCTACGTCAGGATAAGCCAGAGTTAGACAAAACTTTTGTACTTAAACGCTTTCATCGACCATATAAATTAAGCTAAACAGGGTCAAATCACATCATCTATTTAGACAATTCGAATTAATTTTAAATCATTTGCTCATTAGCGAGTTCGAAGGTCAGGAATTCACTCGTTAGGGACTCATCCCGCGGGAAATAAAATTAATAAGAACAATTGTAATCTTCGTCACAAAAGATGGCACTTATAGCAGTTTAACACATTTTTCTACGATTTTATTATTCTTCTTCGGTAATGTGTAAATTCTATGGGGGATCGCTACAATCAAACATAAGCAAACATAAGAAATCTTGTAAACTTGTTAACCAACATTTCTGTATACCATGATTATGATTTTGTGTTTGTGTCTGACTGAAAGCGTTTTGTGCAAATGTAGTAAACCAAATGATTGGTTTGTGTAAGTACAGTGCACCATTAGGTTGACAGCGACAGAATTGTGTTGACAACGACAGTGTCGTTACTGAGCAAAGTTTAAAAATTTCACTTGGCGTTCTGTCCGTATTGCATAGTTGCTTGTACATACCGATAAACTGTGACGTACATAATGGCTGACGTTTGGTCACACTTCGTTACACTTGAAGACTACGATAGAAGTATATAAGACAATAATACCAATAGCATGCTCCCTGAGCTGCAGAACTCGCTCACTTTTTTGAAGTATGTACGTTTATTATTACATAAGTATCGATATTACATAATTTTTCAATTTTGGGAAAAATCCCGATTTCTCTAATATTTCTTTACTAATATAACAACTACAGAACACACAGTCGTACAATAAACACTAAACATTCGGATTTCGGTTACAATTCCTTTTAATCTGATTCTTCACAAATTTTTCAGATTATAGATATGTTACGTCATTACAGAACGTTGTACGTGTTTCTCGAGTATCCCAGCAGAACCTGCTGTAATGTTGTGTGACTACGTGATTCTCAACGTGCGTTAACGAGCCTGTTCCAGACTTCGCCGCCGCGCGCACTGTGTTCAAGGCCTCAAGCTACTATGCTCTAGTCTAGTGTTGACGCGTATTATCGATTATTCTGGAATCTCTTAGCGGGGTACAAATATAAGTATTCAGCGACGCTTAGTTACAGTTTAAGTGGCGATTTATTCCAGTGCTGTTCGAAGTATTCTGGCGAAGTGTTAACGTGTTTTATAATTGTGCGAGACTCTGTTAGTTATTATTAGACTCTATTATTAGTATTAGACTCTATTGTTATTCCGTGTGAACAATTTTTACTTGATTTGTTCTAAGAGACTATCTTGTTCATTACAAACTGTTTAATTGTGATAATTAAAGCTGGTGATTAGTGACTTAATTGATGTTTTGTATTTTGTTTTCCATTGTACCATACGACGATCATTAGACCGTCGTAACAACATTTTTGGGGGGGGGGCACTGGAGTCGCAAGATTTTTATATTTCCAAAACTTAATACTACATTCAGATGTTAGTTAAAATTCTTTTTAATTTGATACCCACACGAATTTTTGTGATTTGAACAACATTTTGGGGCTAATATTTTAAAATGCTGAAATTTTCAAAAACGAACCCTATATTCAGATTGCAGTTTAAATTCGCTTTAATTTGATACACCACATGAACTATTGCGATTTTATTACAATTTTCACCCATTTATTGGGCTCTGACGTCCAAAAATTGGAAATTTAAAATATGAATACAATATTCAGATTTTGGTTTAAATTCTCTTTAATTTGATACCCTACCCCATGGGGGTTTTGCGATTTTTTTCACAATTTTGACCAGCCGCACTACTTTTCTCCTTTACACTACTTTTGTTCTTTTTCTTTCTGAATACTTCTAAACAGATCTGCTTGCAAATCCAACGTGTTTTTAATATTTTTCGCCATATCCACGCTTCTGCTAATTAGTAACTGATTTTCCCTATTTTCCCAATGTCTAACTTTCACTTCCAACGAAAAATTTAATCCTCGTAAATGATTTTTGTAAAATTTACTGATTCGATTTCCTTACTATTTTGTTACCCTAATGGTTTTTTTTGGAGTTGTACTTCTCTTCAGCCTTACCGAACATCTTTCGTCTTTAGGTGATTGTACATCCTAGACAGCAGAACTATTTATACTGTTCGTTTTTTGTATTCACGAACTTCACACTGGCCGTGTTATTATTCACTATAAAAATTAAATAAGAATGGTATGAAAAATAATTTCAAAACTTTCAGGTTACACGTTAATGTGAAGCTGTACAACAGTTGTAGCTTTACCAGCTTCCCGTTTAATTTGTACCCAAAATGTGAACTTTCAATCCAGCATCATCCTCAGCCAGAATGGCATCTCTTGTTTATACAGTTTTTTCCTCGACCTTCATTGGCAAGATGTGGGCGGACGTCTGTTTGTAACACCACGATTTTGTTTTCGGTTGCTCGTAACAATTATAGGAATAGTAATAGTAATTTTGTTCACGAGGCCGGGTGGAAAAATTTGGTGTGCAAATGTCCCGGTGCACACTTCCTGGGTATGTGGGTTTGAGTATTATACCCGACCCAGTGAAAAACCTCTTCCCTCTTCTTTTCTAGGACACTAACATGGAACTGTTTGACACACTACTTCGGCCTAGGTCTATTGTTCTTCAGCCCTAGGGCTCATAACTGATTTGTTATTCATCCATTGTCCAAACATATCTTATTCGCCCGAAGGAAGAATCTATTCTGCAAAGCATGCCACGCATTTCCAGGTGTCCTCTCCTTGAAGCATCGCTTCGACGAAGTTATCTTGGGAGATCTCCTGCCTAATATCTTTTTGCAACGATCTTCTATGTTACTCCCATCGGTCGCACACGAAGAGCGTATGGCTGGTATCGTCCGCAGATCCTAGGCAGTACAGGCACTATGGTGACGCGGCCTTTCTAACTTTCTTCAGGTAAGATTGAAAATGCCACGTATAATCAAAAACTGGATGAGGTAATAGTCGATCTCCTCCATGCTTCCTCTCCACCCACGACTGCAACTGCTTCATGAGCCTTCTTGTCCAGCGACTTCGTTCGGCTCTTCTTGCTCCGAAGCTCTCTGCCAGCTCTCCAGCACCTGGATTCGTGCCTCTTATCGTAATAATAATAATAATAATACTCTTCAAGGATTAAACCAAGGATGGTTTGTTCCGGTCTCAAATAGGCAAAGATTACAGCTGGTCACTCCAGCGCTTCCTCGGACGTCCCATCGGCTTATAGTTCCAGAGTTGTTTGGGGATCGGCAGTCATCCATTCGGCAAAGATGTTCCCACCAATTCAGCCAATACTGGACGGTCCTATCGAGTATACTCATAATATTCAGTTCCTGCCGTGTATCTGTGTTTTTTCTATGATCATGGAGAGTATACCCTGCCGCGTGGCTGAGAAATCTCATTTCAGCCCACTTGGATGGGACTGGCCTGGCCTTTCGTTAAAGTCCAATCCTCTGACACATAAAGAAGTGTGGGAAGACACGCCACCACCTTGTAGAATTTTAGGCGTGTTATAATAATAATAACAATAACAAAATGCTCAATTTATAAGTGACCGTGGACGACTATATTACAATTTCAACAGGACATCACTACTCCTCGCTTGCTACGACACGCTTGCAAACACATTTACTTCGGCAATACATTTCGCTTAGTTGTACTTTGGTACTAATATAAGGTCGTATTGATAGTACTAACATTACTATTGTTTAGGACATCATTATATCCTACCAGTCTACCAGTGTTTTATCATACATTTAAGGTCAACTGAAAAAAAACCTTTCCACCCAAGCGACGGTTTGCGACACAGTGCATCAAAACGGTTCTGTCCCGAAACAAAATGTCTCTCAATACACACTTGGCTTAGAAAAGATAAGACGATATGGGTTCTGATATTAGAAAGAAAGGTGGCAAATCAGATCAGGATATAACATTATCTACCCTAGCTCACAAGGTTTCACACGGGGAGCATTACACAGTTTCTACCAGTCTACCAGTGTTTTATCATACATTTAAGGTCAACTGAAAAAAACCTTTCCACCCAAGCGACGGTTTGCGACACATTGCATCAAAACGGTTCTTTCCCGAAACAAAATGTCTCTCAATACACACTTGGGTTAGAAAAGATTAGACGATATGGGTTCTGATATAAGAAAGAAAGGTGGCAAATCAGATCAGGATATAACATTATCTACCCTAGCTCATAAAGTTTCATTACACAGTTTCCTCTTTCATTTATTTGATTTTTTATATTTTTGTATTATTTATATATTTTGTGTCGAAATTGAACTATTTTTTCTATCAGAGTCTTAATTTTTTCGCATGTATTTAACTTTATTTTGACACCAAAAGGGCATCTAATCCAGTCAATAAAAAAAAAGGCTACATAAATTAACGTTTTCATATTTCACGAAATATACGTGTACTTTAAAACTATAAAATCACTGAGTACGAAAAATTGCAAAGCAGTTTACTCTCAGCTGTTTTCTGTTAGTCGCAACGTTAATTAAAACGTATGAGCCGGACGCAGTATTGTTCACCAACAGTTTTAAAACAAGCAATAACTTGGAATACGAAAACGAGGTAAGAAGTAATTTTAGAAACGTTTAAGCGTGTAAAACGAAATAAATAGAAACTTTTAACAATAAATTATTCACAGCGACGCTTGGCACTGCTCCGGTTCGTTAATATTTTTAATGCTTTGCTTAGTTTTTGAAGTCGTATTGGCAATAACTTTCTGCTGCTTATTAATTTCTGGCTTTCTCGTAATTTCATATTACGATTTTCAACTTTATGTTTTTTTAATAGGTAAACAGTATGACGCATGACATGAAGAATTACTCACAGTCTCTTATGGTTTGTGGTAATTTAAGTAAATTTTGTTTGGTTATTGCAGACAAGTAGTGTGATAGTCAACATACAGTAATAGCTTTCAAACCGTCGGAATTTTCTCAGATTCAAGTTCATCTCTCAGTGACCGTAATCTGCTACATTCATGAAGTCACCAAGATTTGGTTCCATTGTGACACCTTCCCCCGCTAATTCCTTCGTTCTTATCAGGTTTACAGCGTCCTTCATCGCCTCCAACCAAGGAGCCGTTATTAAGACCTTTGAAGACCCCGGCAGTTCCTTGGAATGAGATGAATCCAGAATCATCAGCGTTGAAGACTTAAGAATTCTTTCCACCCCTCACAATAATCATAATAATAACGTATAATATGTTAACAATAACGTATTTAACGTTCATTATTTTAATAATGACACGTTGAATAATCTAATACTATTAATTCAGTCTGTCTCAGAAGTTTAAAAATAATCATTTTCTTATTTTGGAATATTTTCTTAAACTCATATAGTCTGGGCAATACTGTACTATCTATTCTTTTCCTATGTATTTGTTTCATATCGAAACAATGAAAAACGTGTATACATAATGAAAATATGTAGGCTACTAGATTTCCACTAAGGTTCTTTGAAATACGAATGAAAGAGTCAATAGTTCAAAAATATTTAATATTCACTAAGTATATTAAAATATTTAGACACAGTTAAATATTTTTTTAAATACATTTAAATGAATTTTTTCTACATTTTCAGGGTAAAAAGACGTCAATTTACCACTGAAGTCTAATACTTTTTAATAAATGTTGTTAGTACTTAAAAGCCAAAAACTATTTAGACGGCTCTTTTCATAACATTCCCAAAATAATCTCAATAATAATTTTCAATTTGGAAACACCTTCCAGCGGATGAATTTCATAATATCATTAAAATTAATTAAGAACATGATACATTTACAACTGGAATGTGAGGCGGAAAACACGATACTGCCTCCGACCTCCAGTCTTCTATAATGATCTTGTCCAATACAGTACTTTGTTCTCGCGTCTCACGTATCTACCACAATTCCTTCTGTCTAGCTCTTTCTCGGTGTACTACAATTTTTACGCCTTTGTGGTTTTCACTGTAGTACCCATGTCGATAGACATTCTTCCCCGATTAATTATTTCTAATGGCCGTACCACTTGTCAATGCTGCAAATGTTATTCTGTATAGGCCTGACAGGAGTATTCATTATGTCTCTTATCTTGAGGTTTGGAGATTTCCCAGACAGTCTCTGTCGCGATAAGTAAATTTTATGACCTGTCCTTGATTGGCCACACCTCATTACCGGTAGTACTTTTCCAGGGGTGTTGATACGCTTTCTTTGTTTGCTTCTAACAGTGAGCGTCAGAGCGTCGAAGAAGACACGAACCTAGAGTCAGCGGAAAGCGAGTGTGGCCCTCCAAAGTCCAGAGGATCACAAAACCACACCCGAACTCCCAGAAAGATTTGTTTGAGGGAAATATCTACCCTAGCAGGGGCAACCACAGCCACCACGAAACTATATATCAAATCAACTGTGACACCGGGGGGGGGGGCAGGAACCCCGGCTGGGCTTGTTCACGAACCCGTGGTACCATTTTTGAGTACGTCGCTGATCAACACGACGACCCACGAAGCCCAGAATGGTCACGGACCCGACCTACGCGGTCGATCCACAGGATCTCCCTGGGCTTTACCTCCACCTTCTGACGGGGCAGTAGTTTGCTTCTGACATATTGCTTTTGAGATTTTGTGGTCTTATAATGGCTCCTTTTTAATTCTAAACGTTAGTAATGTCTTATGGTAAGTAATATTGTAAGCCAGTCGCGAAGCGGGCACTTTTACCACATATAAGCGGTCTTCCTCCATCCACCCTACGGTATTATTATGCTAATTACTATGTGAATTAATTAGTTAGATCAATTATCAATTTTAATTACAAATTAGCATAATAGACAAGAGACTCTTTAGTAATTTAATCATGTTATTGTGTTACATATGAAAATTGTACAATTATAAATATTCGTGTAATTGTGTTCTATGTAAAACTTTAACATGCGGGTTTCAGTAATAATGAACGCATTTGTTTAACTGTACTTAAATGACTAATTTATTATTCATTAAGTCAATTTATATTCATAACACATAAAGAGTTTGCTGTACCTGTAAATACATCAAATAACACATACATCATTAAACAAGTTCTAGCTTATATGATAGCTGAAAAAGACACATATACATAAATCATGATATACAATAAATCCAAATAATAATTAATTAATACGTTCATTAATTCCAGATAGTTTCGCTTACTTGTTCATTATTTATAACTTTAAATTTATTCTTTTATCAAATTTATTTAAACTCCCAGGGTGGGGATTCTTTGAAAGAGTCAGGACAGTAGTAGTTACTAAATTAATAGATTAATAATTGTTACTTGTATTAAGAATATCCACTCATGGTCCAACGGTGACCGGCCTCCTTATTGTGGTGAAGTCTGATGAACACATCTTGTTGAATAAAGTTGAATTCACTGTCAATCGTACACACACGTGAACTCGCGTCATTTATAGAGTAGTGTGGATGTGATGTTGCTTTCAATGTTAGTTTGTATAGATCAGTTCGCTTTTTAATGTGTGATCATTCTAAAGTGAGTGGTGTATGTTCACGCTCGCAAAGTTAATGTCGATGTCCGTTCATCACAGAAATTCACTTGACTTTGTGTTGGTGTCTATGCGTTTATACTGCTTGGTTGATTAGTTTGTTCAAGTATTTAAATGTTCTGTTACATTTACATTGTTTAATGTAATTCATTAACACTGGCTAAATGTAATTCTTTCTAAGTTATTCAGTACACTAATAATGTTTCGTGTATGTGCCGAGATTACATGATAGTTCGCTTGAGTCGCTCGAATTGTTCACTCGAAAATTCCTAATAATGTTAATACTTAACTAAGTTCGTTAATTCGCACATTTTATACTGTTGTGTTCGAGTATTACTTCCGGTTGTACTTTAAATCTTACAGTTTGAAATTACTAAGTCCGAATACTATAACACTGAGTTTTCACTAAGACTGATAAATTTAAAATGACTGAGCGAATTAAAAATATCACTGAGAGAATTAAAAATATGGCTGAGACTGAGACTGAGACTCTTCCGTGTTAGACAGTTAGTTCTTATCAACTCGTCCCTACCCAAATTTTGTCTTGAAACTGTCCACGCCTTTTCTTACTTACGATAGGTCAGCTCGATATTTTCTTAGAATATTTTATCCCACTTCTCCAGGGTTTTTGGTTTCTGTTCAATGATTCGCTTTGACTCCTGGTTACCATAGAAACTCTCCTCTCCACCGGTGTCTTCGCAAGACGCTGTACCCTGATAGGTTGTTAGACATCCCCCAGATTTCTTCGTTCGGACGTTGATCTTTTCGCAGAATTTCTGGTCGTTGCGCGCCTGTCAATCACCCTTTTGTTTGGGACATACGCAATGTTGTTCTGACTTTCCCCATCTGTTTCCTTGGCCATCTTGAGGTATTGTTCTATCTTACACCCGTTGTTTGTAGCTATTAATAATTTCTGACATGCGTTGGCTGGTGAAGCCACCCCGACTTTCTAATCGTAAATTATGTCCGTCACGTAAACGTCACCTCCCGCTGTGCAGTATCCTCGAGTCTTTTCAACTAGTTATTTCTTTCATTGTTTCTGTAAAGTGCAGCACCCTCAACTCTTCTGTGACATACTGTCGTTTTTGCAGTACCATCGTATTCTGACGTAACCCGAGTGGACGTTGCCTTTGTTATCCGTACACGTGTGAGTGCCCTAGCATGGCATTGTGTAGTTTGTTGTGGGGGTAATAATTTTTAGCCAAGCTTCTCCTGTCATTTTGAACTTTCATATCTATTGTTGCGTGGAGTCTAACATCTTTCTATTGTCTGCTAGCGACGCTGGTTTGACATCTTCACATTAAGCCTTATTTATTGCTTTAACTTGAAGTCGTTGACACAACTGCGTGTGAACAAAATCGATCGAGAAGAAAATTTGAAATTTTTAAATTTTTCGCTCGCTATAGCGTCCTCAATTTGGATTTGATGACGTGACCTCTGGGAACCATAGAATTCAAATTCTGCGCTCTGTTCGTCGCCACACCATGTCCATCTTCATCTGGGTGGAATATGGCATGTTGACCTATTTTTCGTGATTTGTATTACAATTGGTGTACCCCCCTTTGGATTTAATTGCATTTACGAAGTTATTGCTAACCATCTGGAATGGTTGAACGTATTTAACATCAACGCATCTATGTATCAATTACCTATAAGTGTCTTAAATCTTATTATAAAATAAGTTATAAATTCAATGTATGGTTTTCACCCATTTAACTAAACGATTCATTTATACTCCTGAAAGAATACCTATACAATATAATATTAAACAAGTCAATATTAAATTCAATTGACCTAATGTAATGCCTTATGTATAGTAATAAAGAAAATCTTCTACAAAATGAGTCTCTTATAGTATAAGTAATCCTACTAATATTTTCGTTCCGTAAAATTTATTTATAATTCGATTGATAACTAACATATTTGTTACGTTACTTTATCTAATCTATACCCATATCGATTCATCAACTATATACATATACATAATCTCTGAGTAATGAGTAATTTATTTCATTCTAGCATCAATTCAGATCCTTAATCTATCCATTATACGCGTTCATCTTAAAATGGCTTACTTGCAATATGTCCTTTTTGTTTATTTTGTCTTTGATAATTTATTGCTATTCATTCAACTCAAGTTATTGTAAATAGAATGTTCTTTGCATTCTCTACGATACTTCATAAAGAATGTTAACTAAAGTATTCATTTGTACTTATCATCTAACACATCATCAGTGTTCTATTCGACATGTTATAATCTATGAACTACATAAGTTCTTAAGTTATAATTTACATCAGATTACATGTTTTCATTGAATGAGGTTCACCCGTCATCAGCCCTAACTTAAATGACTTGTCTCATACAGCTAACTCGTCAAGGTATGCTCTTCTACTTTCTCCCTGGTAGATTAAATTCTGTGTTTTTGGTTCGTAATATTTCTTCATTTGCCTCACATAGAATTTCCCTCGTATCTTGCTTTCGTCCTCACAGTCGATGAGCTGGTAGGTAGCATCCCCAAGAATTCGATGTACTTTATAAGGCCCGCAGTAAAGTTCGCAAAATTTGTCAATCCTTCTTTGGATCGCGTCTGACTGATAATAAGTCCTTATCAAAACCTTTTCACCAATCTTGAATTTAGTAATGGTTTTGGTTTCATTACATAATTTAGCTTGCTTCTCTCTTTTCTCATTCATCCTCACAAATATCTGGTTGTGATCAGCTCCTCCAACTCCAACAATGTCTTTGTCTAGATATATTTCCCATACTCTAGTCGGTTTTCTGCCGAGATGGGCCTCATAAGGTGTTACCTCAATGGTCTCATGGTACGTCTCGTTAATGCAGCTTTCGATAGTAGTTACATATCGCGACCACTTAGTATGTTGGTCACACACGAAGATTCTGTTATCCGTACACGTGTGAGTGCCCTAGCATGGCATTGTGTAGTTTGTTGTGGGGTAATAATTTTTAGCCAAGCTTCTCCTGTCATCTTGAACTTTCATATTTATTGTTGCGTTGAGCCTAACATCTTTCTATTGTCTGCTAGCGACGCTGGTTTGACATCTTCACATTAAGCCTTATTTATTGCTTTAACTTGAAGTGGTTGACACAACTGCGTGTGAACAAAATCGGTCGAGAAGAAAATTTGAAATTTTTAAATTTTTCGCTCGCTATAACCCTTTCAACGGTGACTTAGCTCCAGCCACAAAGGACATATCTCAAAGCCTGCCTGCGCACTTGCATATACGCCTAACAGCACGTTTCATTATACGCTTTCTTTTTCCTGTTGGCTGAACTATTTTCCATTCTAATAAATATATTTAAAATCATTAAAATCATGCAATGAATGTCTGGATGAATACATGTATAAGCTATATATATATTGTAATAATACTGTTTGAGACCGTCTCTTGTTATCGATCGTTATTTATTTCTTATACTATTTGTTTGTTGTTTTGTTTAAAAAGTGTTAAAAGAGTTGATTTGATTAATTCAAGTTACACTACCAGTGACTTGTTTATAAAAAAAATCAAATACTTCGTAATCGCCAAGCGGAACTAGGCCTAGCCGTTGCCCTCGAATAGTGGCGGTAGGATCTTATAATTTACCTAACACCTCTTGTTAGACACGATGTTTATATTTCCTATGTTTAGTTCCACTTTATTGCAATTACGAAAAAGGATTAAAATACTTTCAGTTACCCCTTTAGGTAATAGGATCTTGCTGTAGCCGAGTTCTTCCTTCGAGGTTAGTCAACTTACCGTAATTTTCTTGGCGTTACGTTTTATTTAAGTTGTCGTAATTTCTTGGATTTCGTTGTCCATGACGTGTCCGTTACTTGACTAAATACAACTATTTCACTAACGACTCGAAACACAAAGTTTTTTATGAGTAAAAACAAAGTTTTACCTTACAACCTGAACCGGTTTTCACTTTTAAAAAGCTTCTTCAGAGGTTGCCGCTGGTAGCGCTGTCCGTCTTTTGTGGGCGACGGAATCGATTTTCGAAAGATCGATGTTGTGTGTGTGGGGTGAGATATGTTCGAATAATGCGTGTGATTTGAATTGTGTCTGTTCGTTTAGGATGTCGTTTTTATTTGTTTTCGTGTGTTTGTATATTTCCAATTGTTCTAGAGTGTCTAGTTTTCGGCCTTTTGTGTGTACGTGTAGAATGTTCATGTTATTGTCGATGTTTCTGTATGTGTGGTTTGCTTCAATGAGGTGGTTTGCAAAGGTGGATTCTGTAGTGGAGTGGAGTGCCTTTGTGCGTTCAATGTATCTTTGTTTGAAGCTACGTCCTGTCTGGCCTATGTAGAATTTATTGCAATTTGAGCATTTTAATTTGTAAATACCAGGTAGATCAAATTTGTTTTGTGCTTTGTGTGTGTGTTTTGATAATATGTGTTGTGTTTTGTTAGTAGTTTTTTAAGCGATTCTGTATCCTGCTTTTTTGAATTTGTGGGCTATTTTTTCTGTTTGTTTGTTGATGTATGTTAGTGTTATGAATTTGTTGTTTTCAGTCTTTGTCTGTTGTTTGTTTTGTGTTTTGTATAGGAGTTTATTGACTATTATTCTGTCGTATCCGTTAGATTCTGCTAGATATTTTATCGTGTTTAGTTCGTCTTTGTAGTCTTTTTCACCTAGGAGGATGTTGTTAAGTCTATGTATCATGGTTCTGAAGGCAGCTAGTTTGTGTTGTATTGGGTGATTGGAGGAGTTGTGTATTAGTGTGTCAGTTGTAGTCGGTTTTCTGTATATACTGAATTTGTGCCTGTGTTCAAGTTTTGTGATGGAGAGGTCTAAGAAGTTTATGGTATTGTTGTGTTCGTATTCGGCAGTAAAAGTTATGATGTTTTTATGTATTTTGTTTATGTGCGTTAGTAACCGTTCATATTGTCTTTTGTTTCCCCTGTATAGTATTAGAATGTCATCAACGTTATCTGTGCCAATATAGTATTTTATGTGAGTGTCTGTAATTGTTTGTGAGGATTTTTGTTTTCTCTAAGTGTTGGAGGAAGAATGCTGGATATGGGGGAGCTCATGGGTAGACCATCATTCTGTGTGTAAAATTTATTGTTATATGTAAAGTAGTTTTGTTTTGAGATAATGTTCAGAGTTTCTGTTATTTCGTTGATAAGTTCGTCTGGTGTGTTGTTCTGTTTGAGTTTGTTTTGTAGGATGGTGATTGTTTCAGAGATGGGGATGTTTGTGTACAGGTTTTTAATGTCAAAGGAGGCTAACGTGGCATTATGGGGGATATGTATGCCTATTATTTTTGTACTAGGTCTGTGTTGTTTTTTACTGCAATGTTGTTCTCTAGTTGTGTGTGTTGTCTGATAATTTTGTCTGATTGTTTTTTCTAAGTGTTGGAGGAAGACTTCTGCTAGAATGCTGGATATGGGGGAGCCTCTGAACATGAACATAAAAAGGTTATTTTCTCACCAAACTAGTAGAGATACTTATTCACTTTTTTTGTTTTATAAGATATTCTTTTTACTCGCTCTGCCTTTGATTTATTATAGTTATTTTATATTATCTTCATTTTTTCCATCTGATTTAGATTTTAGGTTTTATAATTTTACACTTTGTTCTTCTCAGATCTGATTCTTTGTTATACTTTGTTACTCTGGACAGCACAGAGATGACCTGTACAATTTTTTGTCTAACAATAGAATAATACTTTTTTCTTTTTCCTTCAACTCGCTTGACCAAAATTAGCCAACTTCCCATTGGTCAATACAGTTGAGTTTAAGTGTCATGGACCCATATATGGCTGACTCCAGCCTGGACAACGCAAACAAACCAGGGCGCGAGACTACCCGTGCATCTTCTGCCTGTTTGTTTGGCTATCCGAGCGAAAAACATTGTAACTAGAGTACGTCTTAGATTTTAAAATATTTAGGTAGGCAGTCTGTCATTGGCTAATGGTGTCGCCAGTGTAATTATTGGTAAAGAGGTTGAGGAAGAGCAAGTAGCCCTGTCGGATGCTTTGGTGTATTGCGGCATACTTGCTAGTTACGTAGTTGGGTATTGGCCTATATATAGTGTACCGTATGACTGGATCAATATTTTGGATACCTTATATAATTTTGTGTAGTTTTGTTTTATTAAAATAAATAGATATATTTTTTTTTTGTATCGGCCATCTAAGGACCACATGCCAATTTCAATTCTATATTCTTTGTTCTTTTCTTTTTATCCAATATTCTTTCATATTTTCACTGTGCCTTTTCTTCCTGTCTTCAGTCCACTTTGAACCTGCGTTTTTCTCTCTCCTACCCTGGACTCCTTCCATTTTTAACACTTTTCCCGAAAAACTTCTCTTTCAATTGCTTCTTCTGCGTGTATATTATTTTTTTCTAAATCCTTTTTGACTTCTTTAATCCAACTTGATGTTGACTTCGTCCCCCATTGTCAACCTATTGTCGTCCATTCTATATAAATATCCAAAAAATAATAGTCTTCTTTTTCTCATTGTTTCTGTTACATTTTCTATACTCTGATATATTTAATTATTACTTCTTAATTTCCAACCTTCTGAAGTGTTTCGTAGGCCTAATATTTTCCTAATAATTCGTCTTTCCAATATTTATAATTTGTCTAAATTATAATTCAATGCTAGATATTCGCTTGCATATAGGCATTCTGGCTTCACTACTGTAGGCCTATTACAATCCCTTATTTTCGCATTTTTAGATATGCACTTTTTATTGTAAATATCTTTAGTTATACCATATGCTCTTTCCATTTTATGAATCCTTTCTTCTGTAGCAGACTTTTCTAAACCATTCTCTTGAATTATTTCCCTAGATACTTAAATTTCTAACCCTCTCTATTCGACCAATGTCTGTTAACAAGTATTTTGGCGCATTTTTAATGTTCGTGAGAAATTTGGGTTTTTCTGCAGAAATTCTTAAGCCTGTTCTACTGGCCATGTCCTCTAAAAAATTAACTTGTGTTACTGTAGATGTCAGATGTTCAGAAAGTAAAGCAGATATAATTTTATTTATTTATTTGTGAGAGGAGGGGGTTATAATAGATTTGTATGCAACTGATGTTAATGCAAACGGAAACAGAATTGCATAAAAAAAAAATGATCAAATTGACTTAACCTCTTGAAGCCTCGGCCATCTGTGAAATGTAATTACGTATACGGTCTCGACAGATTCCTTACATAGACAGGTAGAGAGACGCATAGATAAATTGGCAGTTAGAAAGACAAGGCGGCCGAGCGAGAAATAGCGAGAAGATTTGAGATATAGGCCTCCGTTTATTTTAAGTAAACAATTTAACACTTTGTAAATTTATTACTAGTTGAGTAGTAAAGTCCTTGTTACTCGTGCAGTGCGCAGTAAATTTTTATTGATGCAAAATATAATTTTATTACACATACATTTTTCGACAACATAAAATTCTGACAATATAAATGGCTCATAGAAAAACATTCCAATCTGTCTTTATACAGTAAAACTCTAATCTATAATCAGATAATTAAACCCACCTGGCTGTATGGAATTCAACTCTGAGGGTGCGCGAAAGATAGTAACATCAGGATAATACAAACATTCCAAAACAATGTTTTGCGGACCATTGTGAATGCACCATGGTATGTTAGAAACGCCGATATCCACAGAGATCTAGGTATTCCAACAATTAAAGAAGAGATTAAAAGGTTTGCGAAGAAGCATGAAGAAAGTCTTCACCTCCACGACAATGCAAAAGTTCTTCAGCCGCTGGACAATCAACACGTGTTCCGAAGACTG
The DNA here is from genome assembly GCA_034769895.1 of Magicicada septendecula. Classification (NCBI taxonomy): domain Eukaryota; kingdom Metazoa; phylum Arthropoda; class Insecta; order Hemiptera; family Cicadidae; genus Magicicada; species Magicicada septendecula. Next base: position 306,824,591 of record CM068375.1, read on the forward strand.
AAGAGAACAATGCCATTTGAACTTGAGTAGTGTTTTGTGTTATAAAATATACGTTTTAACGAAATTTCAGGCCCAGCTCGGTTTGACTAACAGTATCATGCATTGGACTATAAACGGACGTACATATCAGCTGTTCCTTAGTGATGAGAAAGTAAACAAAGGCGATCGACCTACTTATACTCCGATTGAGATGCAACGACCCAACATAGCGATTAAAACTGAGCTACCGAATCCATAAGTAAAACCCTGAGAATAATAATAATAATAATAATAATAATAACGACAGAATGCACATGCAATAGTTATACCTTAGAGATACGCAACTCACTTATGGAAAACCATAATGTATGATTGGCTGGACATTATATTGGCTGGGTGATAATATGGAAACCACTGTACATATTTGCCACATTGCATAGTATGGGTATAAGATATGAAGTGAAGGATTAATTATGTTTTAGTTTATTGAAATTTATTGTATTGGGTATGTTATATTTTGGGTTATATCATTTGTTTGGGATGTTGAACTGGGAGGATGTTTTAAGTTTGTACAAAAAAAATTTTAATTTTCAAGGAAAATACATTTTTTTTAATTAACCTGGAGGCTTATGCAATGTAACAGACATTCACAACGTATGTGAATGCATGAAGCATAATTATGACCAGCCGTATTAGGTGTCCGGGACAATTGGGGTGTGATTGACATAAAAAGTATTGTTTATAGATTAAGAATAATACTATAAATTAGTTATAAGACAACATAAAGACTATGAAACTGTAGTATGGTGCTTGAGCGAAGTGTTGTGTTGTGCGCGTATCAGAAGGAGGTGTGGACAGTGTTGTAATTAGCCAATTGGTAAACACGCAACAAGTTGTGCATCTCGACGTGCGTATGAGTTACAACTTACTGCAATTACGAAATATTAAAAGGTCAATTTAATCGATTCATATGTAAGTGAAAACTTATGTTCTAGAAGAATCGGGAAAACGGAGGCCCAGTCTTAAGCACGTGGCGTTTCCAGAATATTCCTACATTTAAAATGTGTTGTATAGGAAATACGTCTATGCGCAGGACGACCGTGACGTCACCTTATAACGATGCGGTTTCAGTTTAGGAAGAGAGGGGAGTCTTCATGTAGCACTCGTCGAGAGCGGTTGCAGAGAGAGTTCCTCGCAAAGTCCAACACCAATTCCAGGCAGTCCTTGGGGCCCGTAGACGTCGAGGGAGCAGCGAGTTTCGGCAGGGAGGTTAAGCCCGGAGTACGAGATTTTCTGCTACCGTTGCTGAACTTCGATTGCTGACCGAGGCGGACACCGAGACACGGAGCGATTCCTGGATGCGGCGGTTGGAGCGTAGAACACAGGCGACGGATCGCTGGAGACCGGAAACGAGATATTCGACCGGGACAACGAGGAAGACGTCAATTCAGGAAAGCAATTCTAAGAACTAAATTTGTTTTAAAATAATAAAAAAAAATTTACAGGCATTGCACAAATGCAATGCACAGAGAAGGGCATTGAAAATGCTTCAATAAATCTAAAAAATATACAGCGTGTCCCGGGAGGAGAGGGAAATAATTTGAGAAATGGTTCTATAGTGTAAAAGAAGAAAAAAAGTTCATATAAACATATGTCCGGAAACGCTTTGTAAGCGAGTTACGGCTAGCGAAAGATTTCGCCCGGGTTTCGGTTCCCCCGGGTAAATGAAGACTTTCTGAAATTCTGGGAAGGTAAATTAAGGGGCGAATTCTGTTGTTTCTTATGGTTTTAGAAACACGTTTTTTTTAGGTTAGAAGTACAATAACTTTGTTAAATGATTAATAAATGCATAAAAGTTAAAAACAAAACTTGTAAAGAATTTAATTCTGAGAAAAATGGTGTAAATAAAGTCAATAAAAATCAACAAAAAATTCCAATTTTGGTTAAAAACAATACAATACGTTTTTAGGCAAAGATTTTTCTGTTTTACGTCGGATATCATGAAAGTTATGGGAGATACAGTTCTGCGACCTGTTTTATTCGATTTTTCAGGTCAAAAACCATAAGAAACAACAGAATTCGCCCCTTAATTTACCTTCCCAGAATTTCAGAAAGTCTTCATTTACCCGGGGGAACCGAAACCCGGGCGAAATCTTTTGCTAGTCGTAACTCGCTTACAAAGCGTTTCCGGACATATGTTTATATGAACTTTTTTTCTTCTTTTACACTATAGAACCATTTCTCAAATTATTTCCCTCTCCTCCCGGGACACCCTGTATATATTTATTTATTCATTCACCAATCAATGAATTCATTCTTCATTCATCAATCAATGAATTCATTCTTCATTCATCAATCAATGAATTCATTCTTCATTTACCAATGTACAGATTATAAGTTAAATGTAGTCGCATTCATAAGCGAAGTTTTTTATGTGTACTACGTTATTGACAACAAAGAAGTAGTTTCTATGGAAACGCACCGGTTCCCATTTTCGATCACGCACCAGCGGTCGTTTTCAAATGTGCGACACGTCCTTATAAACATTTTCAATGTTAAAACTTTCAAAGAAAACTTTTGAACTTTCCAATACAAGTATCTTTGTATTAAAAAAGAAAAAAACATTTTAATGCAATCATCATGTTGGAAAAGGTCAATAAATGTAATTTCTGCAAGTTTGGTCAGCTAACTACCTGTTACCTTGCAATATATTTCCAACAGCTGCATGCCGTACATATTTATTGGCTATGACAAAGTAGTAAATAAGTCCTTTTGCTCCTTAATGTGTTTTTATGTTAATTTATTAACGAAATGTTTACACTTAACTTCACGTTTTCGTGTACTAAGTATAAAGTTTGTTGGAGGCTCGTGACTTAAGTACGCGAAAAACGCGCCTTCAAGTAATACAGCATAACGAACGAGAAAGAAATTTTTGTAATGCTTCCACGCGTATTGGTATAAGACAAAGAGGAATGTATTTGGGGATAAACAACTGCGAAGGAACAGCACAGTTTAATGTTGCCGCAGGTTAGACGCTGGCATTAAAGAAGAAAGATTATCGCTGTACGCTGAATTTCAGTCATTCAAAGCGACGGAAACACGCGCACCTGCGGAGCTAATTTTCCGTAAAGCGGGCCGTTTCGCGGAAACAATCTGCGCCTAAAATAAAACAGCTGTAATTAGGTTGCCTCTCCCGTTCAACAAATAAATAACAAGTCATTCTTACTCTGCACGCTTCATTTCGCTCAACATGCCCAACACGTGTGTTCATTCACCAGTTCTTACTGTATCAATTATAGCGCTTCTTCCAATAGAAATAAATTTTCGTTTGTTAGAAATACGTACAGGTTCTCGTTATCCTTGTGTGTGTGTGTGTGTGTGTGTGTGTGTGTGTGTGTGTGTGTGTGTGTGTGTGTGTGCGCGCGCGTGTTTTGAGCGAACCTTCATCAACATTTTAAGGGAAATCTTTCAAGTTATTTTCAGGTTCATGTAACCGTAATTAAATTCTCATTTCTATAAATGGGCCTATAGCTTAAAATCAATAATACTGTTACGACGGCCTATCTGATCGTCATATAGTACAGTAGAAACAAAATAAAGACACCAATGGAGTCACTAATCACCAGCTTCAATTATCACAATTAAACAGTTTGTAATCAACAAGATAGTCTCTTACAACAAACCAAATAGAAATTGTTCACACGCAATAAACATATCAAATAAAACAATTGTATTACAATTGTCCAGCACATTTATAAAACACATAACTATAATATATCGCAACTCAAACGGAACTGAGCGTCGCTGATTACTTGTATTTATACCCCGCCGAAATACCAGAATATTCCATACTGCGCGTCAAGAACGCTACTAGAAAACACCTGAACGTAATTGACTGCCGGGACATTAATGGGCGGCCACGCGACTTTAGGCACAGTCTAGCTAACGCGTTGAGAATCACGTACGCACACACATTACAGCCGGATTCCACTGAAACATTCGAGAAACACGCAGATTGTTCTATAATGACGTAACAATACTTATTTTCACCACGTGATGCATAATTTGTCCGAAGGTTAGCATCAACCTTGATCGACCGTGTAATGAAATGTAGCTATACGGACAACCTTCTTCTTTACACTAGAACCCAACGATAGCCCTGGCTTCCTACACCAATCTTCTCCGAAGCCTCCTAACCTTTGCCATCTCAGTGTAACCCCTCGTCCGTTCTTCTGAGATCTTCTAGCACATCATGGTAAGATTCATGTTGAGCCTTTATTAATCTTACAGTGTCCTAATGCTTCAATAACTCATCTGTCTCCTGGTTATTTCTTATTCTCCGTTCGTCATTTTCTTTAACCGGGCCGTAAATACGTCTTACGATCTTTCTTTCAAACTTTCTTAATGTTTCTTGTTCCTTTTCTGTGAGTGTCCACGTCTCGCCTTCATACTGCCGGTCTGATAAATATCTTATACATTTTTATTTTTGTGTTACGACTAATAAGTTTGCTTCTCAATAATCGATTGTCGGCATAATATGCCCTATTTCCTATTTGTATACTGACATGTATTGTCGTGTTTATGGACCCTTATCTATCATGTTACCCAGGTATCTGAACTTATTAACTGCATCAAATGGATCATCCTCTACGCATAAATTACATAGATTTCTTCTCCTTTCTGATGCAGAAATCATCATGTATTTAGTTTTGCTGATATTTACATTGAGTCCCATTCCAGCGGTTTTTGATTCAGCTCCTTGTATATCTCAACTAGCAGTTGTCTTGATCTGGCTATTATCACAACATCGTCAGCGTAAGCACTGTGGCGTGTCTTATTTAATATTGTTCCTCGCAGATCTGTCTTGAATGGCATAATGTATCGCTGAGGACAATACATCGGGAATTCCAAGGTACATCCGCCCCCTCCCCAGTTAGTACTTAGCACTCACGCTTGTGCTGTACGCTCCTACTGAAAAAAATTTAGTAGAACAGTGACAGTGCGTCGTTATGGAAGTGCTGGCAACTAATAAGGGTATCCCTTAGGTACATTACTCCGGCTACGTTTATCGGGAATTAGAAATAAAGAAGATTGGACAACCATCGAGGGCAGAAGGAAATGTCGACAAGATGTTATGGTATGCTTAAGACAAAAAAAAAATGCAAAAATTTGGATGTGACCAAACATTTATGTTACAGCCCACATGGAAGTTGTGAAGAGTATCAATCAAGAGAAGAAGAGGACTCACGAAGAAGACACGTCCATTCAAAAATCTACACAGAAGAATCGAGAGAACTACACAATGACTTCGTCCCAGAAATGCCCCGCCAATTAACGACAAAGAGGATTTTGTACCACCAGAGAAGCGAATCCCGTGGAAACCGAACGGAGCCGAAGAACCGAGGTGAAGGTGTTCCGGATGAAGGAATACTTCAGATGAAAAATGGTACCAATTTTTTCTTGCTAGATGATACTTCGGGAGAGAGAACGATAATTGAGAATGAGGGAGAAGTGCCTTGAAACATATAGGCTATACCAAAAATAAATATTTAAATTATTCCCAGAATACTTGTGATTACCAATAGTGTAGGATTATAGACCCTTCAGAATCCAGGCAGGATTAAGTGTGCGCTTTTTTCGCGACAGCAAAATTTTCTTTTTTCAAAGCCTTTTCGTCAGATAATACAAATTTTAGGTCTGAAAGACTGGGTATGAAGAATAAACACCTAATCATCATCTTCTTCTTAACGGTTTTAGGCTTTAGAGGCCTGTTCCTATTCCACAGTCCACCTTTTCTTATGTCTACCAACTTTTCTTCTGCCTCTAGGATGGTAATCTTTCGCCATCTTCGGTATTCTACTTTCTTCCATTCTATTAATGTGTTGAATCCATTTTCTTCTCTATTCTTTAATCCTTTCATTAACTGCAAAAATCTCTAAATCACTTCTTATCTCTTCATTTCTTATATGATCTCGTCTATTACACCTTTTAACTGATCTCAGAAATTTCATTTCTGCTGTTTGTATCTTCTGTTCATCTTTTTTTCTTTATGACCCAAGTTTCAGAACCATACAGTAGTGTAGGTATTGCCATTGTTTTATAAAATTTTATTTGGGTTTCTTTTCTACATTTATTTCCCAACCTTCTCCAAATCGTTCCACAGATTGTTGTGAAATTCGTCACTTTATTTTCTATATCTCTGTCTTGATCATAAGTAATGTCACGTCCAAGATAGTTGAAATATATAAACACCTAATCATTGAGATAATTGATTATATCTTAGCGGTTTTTTCGGTTTATTCAGTTGAAGCTGGAGATGATGATGTGGTGATTATAAGCGCGCACACACACACACACGCGCGCGTATTACACTGATGAATAAGTTAAAATTATGTTATTACAAATAAGAAAACTATACGAATAAATAATAGAAATGCTTTATTAAATTAAAGTGAACCTATAAACAAATGAATGCACTGAAATAAACAAGAAGCAGAATAACAGAAGGTCGATTGGTATAAAACGATTGAAACAGAGACAGAAGTATGTAAACACAGTGCTCCACCTCAGTTTGCGAACTGAAAGGATAAAGACAAGGAAAACTGACGACTTCCGATAATAATGAAGGGTAGGGCTAAATTTTATGTGAATGGCCAAAGGATCAAACGCCTAGTTTGAAAATTTGAGTGACTCGTCACGTGTTGGCTATATGAACATATGCGAAAATCGCTGCCGAACTTCAATTTAAATATAAATTCGCTGTGAAAGTATTTAAATATAAAGAAAACACGCTGATTTCACACACACACACACACACACACACACACACACACACACACACACACACACACACACACACACACACACACACACACACACACACACACACACACACACACACACACACACACACACACACACCACACACACACACACACACACACACACACACACACACACACACACACACACACACACACACACACACACACACACACACACACACACACACACACACACACACACACAATTTCTGTTCATGCGCGCGCATGTAAACGTACGTAGGCCTATGTATTGTGGCTGTGATGTGCCTTTATACTTAACGTTTTTGCAATTAAAAATATAAAAGTTATATTACACGTATTAAAATTTATTTATAATTTGAACTAACTAAAAGCATTCAGATTAGCTCTGGTTTTTCCCCAGTATTTAATTATATGAATCCACAGCGGTCTGAAGAGTCGCGGTGCACGCACAAACTACTTGTGGCCCCTAATACGCTCTGATTGGCGTGAATAATGGTTGTATTTATCGACCTACCCTCCACGCGGGCCCACACGCACGTGCACACAATCTATATTCATTGCTTTGCTATCTTCCTTCCTCTTCGCCCCTCTCCCAAGTGTCTTCCTACTACTCTTCCGCAATCAGCGTCTTTCTCAACCGTCCATTTCTCAGTTTGCACAGGTACTCAACTGTGCACAATCCATCGACAGATCTCCATCAGGCGGAAGGCCATTAATATGAATAGGGTTACGGAGTAGAGTATACTGTATATTAAAAAGTTCAAGCTATGGTACGCTCAAACACAGAATTCTGTACCTATTTTTAGTGAGAAATAAAATTGTACTGTTTAGGATTAAATATTAATAACAATAAACAATTAATTTGAATCAAACGTTTCCTCTCTGTGTGTACTTAGGAGTTTCTTGGGCATCATGCTGCGGTTTGGCCATCTATTCAGGTTTTGTAATACATCTGAGCTTGTTTTAACAACTGGAATCAATAATAATAATAATAATACTAAAATAAAATAACAATAATAAAATAAATAAATAATTAATTAATGATACAGCAAGTAATAAACACGAAAATTATAAATAAATATTTTACTTTAATAATTTCTGAAAAAGCCCAGCGAGTTCTCAGTTTTAACTCGACCGTTTGACATTTGTCTGTCTATTTGGTATACGTTTCACGATAACTCTTGAACACATCAATAGATTTTCACAAAACTTGACGTGCGTGTCTATACTTTTAACTTACAGAATTGATTTCCCCAAAAGTACACGGACTGTAGGCAAAAATGTGAGGGAGTTAAAATTGTGAAAAAATCCATGTGGCGTACCAAACTAAAGAGAATTTTAACCAAAATATGAACATATAGTGCTCATTTCTGAAGATTGAAAAATTATATTTAATTTGGTACCTCATTTGGGTTTTTCGATTATTTCAAAATTTGGGCGTACTTTTTGAACTTTGAGACCTCAAAATTTTGAAATTTATAAAATTGAATATTATTTTCAGTTTGGTGTTAAAATGCTCTTTAACTTCACATATCATACAATATAAAACTAGTAAGCTTCCTGAGCTACAGAACTTGCTCTGTAGTTTGAATGAAGTTTATTTATTAGTAGGTGAATTTCAATAGATAAATTTATGTTATAAAAAAAAAAAAACCCCGGGTTACTATATTGTTTTTTTTTAGTACAATAGCAACTGTAAAGCAATTATACAAGCACTAAAACATAACACTCAAATAAACAGTAAAAATTTCAAAGTACTGCACTGGATTTCTAGTTAAATTTAAATAACAATGTCTAAATGAGTAACAATTTAGTCCTAGCTTTTAAGTTGACGTGTGTTTCCATAGATATTGTAAGATTCTAATTTTTACTTGCAAATGGGTTTGTAACGTAACACTACCGGTTACAGCCAGTTGTGTGGTAAAACACATTTATATCAATAGTATATTCTGATGTAGACTATTAATATTAATAGATGTAATGTTAGTAAGTAGACATACAGATGAGAATTGTACCAAGTATTTGTTATATAAGTAAGAGGTGTGTACTAGCGAGGCGACACGTTGGCACCGAGCAAGTGTAAAATTGTATTGTATGTACAGCTTTCTAAGTCGTAAAGATATAAAACGCTTTGTTTGCACAAAACAGCAAAAAATATCAAGTACCGTTAGAAATAGGGTGTTTTCGGCCTTCGAAATACAAAGAGTGATACGTCATAACGGGGGTGGTTTTAGAAAACAAATTTCTCTATTTAACGAGATAACGGTCTGGCGGAAAGAAGTGCGCGTCTATAAGAGTTCTTCAATCAGGGATAGCGTCACCTCTGCGCGCGAAGTTATTTCGAGTGTTAACTGGATAATTTCAAACTTACCGGCAACACGTTTGAATTTTGGCCAATGATGGTAATCTTAAGAGTAGCGGCCGTATGGGAAGTCTATGTGAAACTATAAAAGTAACTCGTGAAGGAACTCAGTCAGTTACCAGTTAGCAAGCAGTCAGTCCGTGGAAGTTTGTTAGTGGTAGTTTTGCTAGTTGTTGTTAGAAAGAGTTAGAAGTTATGTCTTAAACAATCATTAAGCAATCTAAGACAGTCTGTAACATATTCATTCAGTCAATCAGTATTCGGTCATTAGACAAACCAGTTAGTTATCGTCATGAAGTAGTAAAGTAAGTAGTTAGGAGGAAGTGAAGAAAAGAACAAGCGGTCATTAATAAGTCAAGCAGTATTATTTATCTTGTGCGCGGTATCAAGAGCGAAGCAGTATTATTTATCATGTGCGCGGCCGTATGAGAAAGTCAAAGTATCGGAGGGCGTGGAGATGAATGGTTATCGCGATAGTGTGTGAATAAAAAGCAGAGTAAGTTCAATTGTGTTGTGAGGTGTAAAATGTGGATCGAGCAGGACGGAGTAATGGATAATCAAACTTAAGTAATCGTATCAAATTAAATGTTGTAATCAAATAATTTCATGTAGTATAGTTGTCTACCTACGTTTAACCCGTTTCATTCTAAAAGAACCCATGAAGACGTTCAGATGCTGAAGTGTATTTTATATCTTACGACATAGAATCAGAGTACAAAGTTTAAATATTTAATATAAATTTGAATGATAGTTCGATATTTATGATACGGTATGTTAGATCTTAAGTCATGTCGTTGATCAAAGTTAATTTATGATGAGAATGAAGGAGATTTCTAGTTCTAAGAGTAACTTAGCAATGTTATAAATAATATTCAATGTGTTAATTAATCTCATAAATTATAGAGAATAGTCAATGGACTAATTAAGCTCTCATAAATGATAAATGATATTCAATGTGTTCATGAATCTCTTGTGACGATTAGAAAGGGATAAAGAATTTTAGTAGCAATTGAGAAGTTATTTAATCTGTCAATTTGTAATGATAATGATGTTATATATTATATTATTTAAATGTATACAAGTGATAAATATAGTATTGTTTATTTAGCATCTGAACATAAGAGTTGTTATTATCAACAAACCTTGAGATTCCTAATTATCTCTGGCGCCCAGCATTCTATACTTAATAATTATAACATAAATTTAAATAATTGTATATTTGGCGTACGAACGCAAAGCTTTAAATAGAACAGCGTCCAGCGAGTAGTTATATTTGACGCCCAACAACGTGGAGCTTAATTTAGTAAATTAACAAGCTCGGTAGAATGAAACGGGATAGACAATAAGTAAGATATGTGTTAATGTAAGTAGATATTAACTCGTAGCAAAAGTAGAAAATTAAGGGAATTTAATTTGCATAATACTCGTAAAATAGAAATGGCAGCGAATAACGAGGATTGTGGTGGTAATGAGGCGGAATTCGAGGTCAATAACCAAATGGGAGAGACCGGAATATGGGAAGAATCGACCGACAATGAGATCCCGACGATTCTTTCAGAAGCAAGGGGACGACGAGAAGAAGACGTCCGCAGCGAAGTACAACAAACACAAACAAATATAGATATAACCACATTACTACAACAAATAACACAGCAAATGGCGGAAAACAATAAACAAGTGACAGAATACAGTAAACGATTAGAATAAAACTTGATAGAAAAAGTGACGGAAATCAATAAATAATTACAACAAATACTGTAACACAGGAAATGACAGAAAAATTAACAGAAAATAATGAACAATTAAAACAATTAACAGAAAAAATCGACAAGATCGAAAAGAATATGAAACTAAAAGTCACACAACAGCTAAACGAACACAGAACACACGTAGAACAACTGATTAATGTTTTAAGACAGGAAAACCAGGAGTTCACAACGAAGATTAGAGCTGAAACAAAGGAGGTCGTCAGAGAAGAAATGGAGACGGTCCAGGCAGAGGTGAAGGAGCGCTTAGAAAAAAGCGATCAAGTGTTCAGACAGCACCAAGTCGTCGTAGCACAAGAAATAAAAACCATGAATAACAAACTAAATAATAATAACAAAAAGAATGGAGAGCAGATACAGAAACTTACCGAGTTATATGAGAACAACTGTACTTTAATAGACGGTCAACTGACGCAGATAAGGGAGGACGTACGAACAAGATTGATGCAAATGGAGAGGTCACCGATGCAACGCGGGATGACGACAGAAACACATCAAGAACGCCACGTTCAATGGAGAAGGGGAATACCCCAAGAGTTCGTCAAGGAGTTGGACGAAATTCACAGGGAGTACTACATGAGTGAAGGGGTGAACAGGGTCTACAGGCACTTAGAAGGGGAAGCCGCCATTTGGTGGAAATTGATTAAAAATAATATTAAGACATTCCAAGAATTCCAGGAAGCATTTATAGCAAAATACTGGAACCAGATGATACAAGAGTGTGTACGCGACCGATTAGAGTTCGGGAGATATCGACCGGAGAGTGGATTAAGTATGGTGCAGTACATGGAAAATGTATACTGTAAAATCGGCAACTAATACCACCGATATCGGACCAGCATCTAATACGGAAATTGGCGCGACACTACCACCATGACATAGCGGTGGCATGTAGGCCTATTACAAGGGGGGTAGAAAACATCACAGAATTTCAAATGTTGCTGATGGAATTTGCGGCGTTACGCAAGAAGAAGGAAGACAGCTCTGACAATTATAGAGTACAAGTAGCGGTGAAGCCGGAACAACATGAAAGCGGGGGTCGGCCTTGGAATAACAATAAAAGTGATAGACAGGTAACTTATCGCCAGAAACCAGGGTGGCGGCAAACAAACTCGAACAATGAGCTCGACCAGAGAGAAAGCGCAAAAATACCAAACAAACGGGTATACGAGTCTCAGGTCAACGCCATCGCAAGGACTAGCGGTACACAGAGACCTTCACATATTGTCGACACGCCAGCAACAAACTCAAAAAACTAATTAAGCTTTCTAGTAGAGATAAGGTAGATGTAGGTTATAATTATAAGGAAATTAGCACTATTTTCATAGAGATAAGGGACGCTTTATTAGAAGAAGATCATCTAGAAATTAACAATACTCGCAAAATTAAATGCCCAAAGTTAAACATATGCATAAACGGAATACCGGTGGTCGCCTTAATTGACACGAGTAGTCAAATAAATGCAATCTCGGCAGAGTGGTATCACAAACACAAATGCCAGATGGGAAAACTAAATATATTGAAGGTAACAAATATGATAGTGAAAGGAGCGGTCAGGAAAAAGTCTAAACAAATAACTCAGCAATTACTGTTGGATGTGAAAATCGGCCAGTACAGCATTGACGGTGTATTTTTAATAGTACCTAATCTAATCCGGGAATGCATAATAGGAATCGGGTTGCTGGAAGAGAGTAGATGTATCATTAATTTAAAAGGAATCATATAACATTTAATAGACATGAAGCAGGGGAAGATGCACCTGAATACGTTGAAATTCTAGCAATAGAAGTAGATCAAGAAGAGGAGCAGATTGGGGAGATGATTCGTGAAAAACTGGAAGAAATTACAGGAGTCGAGGCGCAGGTGAAGAAGGAATTAGAGGAAGTGTTAAGAAAAAACCACCAGATCTTCAGGAAGCAATCAGGGAGGATTACGAGTTATGAACACAAATTTATTGTGGCGGATACCACACCATACTGCATGAAGGGTTGGCCAGTTCCTCTGAAATATCAAAAACCCGTAGACAAAGAAATCAAGAAGATGGAGGCGTGCGGAGTGATCGAGCGAGCTGCGAGTCCATATATTAATCCGATCGTAACCGTCATAAAAAAGGATCAGTCGGTACGACTATGCTTGGATGCGCGGAGAATCAATGCCGTGACGGTCCCAGACTATGAAGGAGCGATGCCGATTAATGAAGTGTTGGCGAGCTGTGGAAACATCAAAGTGATGAGTAGTATCGACTTGACGAGTAGCTTCTGGCAAATGCCGTTAGCGGAAGAATGCCGTGATTTCACCGGATTCTTATATAAAGGACGTTGCTATCGTTATCCTGTCACTCTATTTGGTTTAAAAACAAGTCTGGCAAGCTTAACCCGAGGATTGGATCATGTGCTGTCAGAAGAGGTAAAGAAGTTCACGATTATTTACGTCGACGATTGCTTGTGTGTATCTGGAAGCATAGAGGAACATCTCGTCCACCTGCAGTTGTTGCTAGAAGATCTCAAGAAAGCTAACCTCACAGTAAATCTGCGCAAATCGAAGTTTTTCAGAGAAAAAATAGAATACTTAGGATACGAATTATCAACGAAGGGCATCAGTGCTTCAGCAGACAAGGTAGCGGCAATATTAGAGTTTCCGAAGCCAAAAAACCCAAAGCAATTAAAGGAACTCCTTGGGTTGACAAACTTCTATAATAAATTCACCAGTCGATATGCTGAGGCGACGCGACCACTCAATTATTGAAGAAAGAAGTACGGTTTAAATGGACCCAAGAGTTAAATGAACAGTTCGAAAAAGTGAAACAACTATTTGTGAATACAGTAATGTTAAGACATCCTGACCCGAACAAGCGGTTTTATTTACAGACAGACGCTAGTAAATACGCATTGGGAGGACAATTATATCAAATAGATGAAGACGGTCAAATCGGGGTAATCGCGTTTACCAGTCGAGTATTCCGAGGCGCCGAGTTGAACTATTTTACGACAGAGCTAGATTTATTGAGCGTCGTACACTGGCTTAAAAAATTCAGAACATATGTGCTAGGACGTCCGCTCACGATCATTACAGATAATAAATCGTTGACGTTCATGCAGAAATGCCAGTTAACATGCTCGCGAATCACGAGATGGATACTCGCGATGGAAGAGTATGATTTTGAAGTAATGCACTGCAAAGGGAGCGAGAATATAGTAGTTGACATACTGAGTCGATACCTAGTGGATTCGCAAGAGGAGATGAGAAAGGACGGAGAAGGAGAACTGGAGATTTGTGCTGTAGGTATCAGACTAAACAAACAATTGAAAAATCAGCTAACTAACATATCCCAACACCAGCAGAAGGATCAGAAATTAAAGAATATTATAAACCAATTACAAGGTAATACAAATAAACAACTACAGAAAATATATACGTGGTATAACAATAAGTTATATCGAAAAGAAAGGAAGAGATGGAAAGTTATGCTTACTAAAGAGATCGGCGAGGGATTCATCAAGGAGAGACACGAACTGTACGGACACTGTGGAGTAAGGCGAACGTACGAAGTGTTTAAGGAATATTTCACAGGGGATCATTTCCATAAATTTACTAAACAAATGATTAAAACGTGTGAAATATGCCAGAGATGTAAGGACCACGGCAGGAGAGGTGTCGGAGAGACACGGCCGATACTACCGAAAGAGAAAGGAGAAATGGTTAGTATGGACTATTATGGACCATTGCTTACGTCAACAAGTAGTGTGAAATACATATTAGTAGTCGTTGATAACTTTACGAAATATGTTAAGTTATACAACATGAAGAAGGCGACAACGGCCATCACATTAAATAAACTAAAGTTGTATATTCAAGAAGTGGGTAAACCAAAGTCAATCTTAACCGACAATGGCACCCAATTTACAAGCAGATCATGGATAAAGAGTTTAAGAGATCTGGGAATCAAACCTAAATATACGGCCATCCGAAACCCTTGTACAAATTTGGCGGAAAGAGTAAATCGGCAACTGGGCAATACATATTTAGGGTAATGGTAGGAGGACACCATACGAAATGGGCGAAGTACGTTAAGATCGTTGAAAAGTGCCTCAATGAGACTTACCATGATACCATTGAAATGACGCCATATCAAATGACGCAATGGGGCACCAAACCGAAAAGAGTTTGGGAATCCTATGTTGACCGTGAATTGATGAAAGAAGAGATGAAGAAGCACCATAATGAACTATATCAAAAAATGAAAAGAAAGGGTGAACAAAGAGCACGGAAGAAGAATGAAGAAAGCAACAAATTAAAGTTTAAGGTAGGAGACTTAATCCTAGTAAAGACAAACCCAATCTCAGACGCGGTAAATAAGATAACAGCAAAATTCTGTGAGTTGTACCAAGGACCATATGAGGTAACCAGCATTAAGAGAGGCGCGACGTACGAGGTCTCAGAGATCAACAAACCTGAAACAGTACGGAGTATCTTTAATGTTCGGCAGTTAAAACAATACCACCATGGGCCCAGGGGAGAATGAGAAATGGGGATTTGTAAATCTAACATGTAATTGTCAAAATGAAAAAAAGGACTGTATGTAAAAATTTAATTGTCTGGGAAATTAATCAATGGGGATTTAAATAAATTTAGATTTCCTTAATAACAAAATCGTAACGATGTAATAGAGTAAGGACTTTGTAAAGTAGCTATAAGAAGTGAAATGAATTGAGAGGGGTTGAGTGAGAGTAAATACGATAAGAACACATGTGTGATGTGAATGCCCGGGGTTTGGGACTAGACAGCAGGTAGTAAGCGAAAGTCACTGACGAAGGGTGGCAATCCGGTTTGTGTCAAAACGCAAAAGTGGGTCAAGTGAAGGAATGTAAACAAACTATGTTTTGAATAGTGCATAAATGAATCTAGAGGCATACAAAATGATTTATCATAATTCTGACAATAATTATGGACAAATCATTTTGGGGGATAATGTAACGTAACAGTTACGGTTACTGCCAGTTGTGTGGTAAAACACATTCATATCAATAGTATATTCTGATGTAGACTATTAATATTAATAGATGTAATGTTAGTAAGTAGACATACAGATGAGAATTGTACCAAGTATTTGTTATATAAGTAAGAGGTGTGTACTAGCGAGGCGACACGTTGGCACCGAGCAAGTGTAAAATTGTATTGTATGTACAGCTTTCTAAGTCGTAAAGATATAAAACGCTTTGTTTGCACAAAACAGCAAAAAATATGAAGTACCGTTAGAAATAGGGTGTTTTCGGCCTTCGAAATACAAAGAGTGATACGTCATAACGGGGGTGGTTTTAGAAAACAAATTTCTCTTTTTAACGAGATACCGGTCTGGCGGAAAGAAGTGCGCGTCTATAAGAGTTCTCCAATCAGGGATAGCGTCACCTCTGCGCGCGAAGTTATTTCGAGTGTTAACTGGATAATTTCAAACTTACCGGCAACACGTTTGAATTTTGGCCAATGATGGTAATCTTAAGAGTAGCGGCCGTATGGGAAGTCTATGTGAAACTATAAAAGTAACTCGTGAAGGAACTCAGTCAGTTACCAGTTAGCAAGCAGTCAGTCCGTGGAAGTTTGTTAGTGGTAGTTTTGCTAGTTGTTGTTAGAAAGAGTTAGAAGTTATGTCTTAAACAATCATTAAGCAATCTAAGACAGTCTGTAACATATTCATTCAGTCAATCAGTATTCGGTCATTAGACAAACCAGTTAGTTATCGTCATGAAGTAGTAAAGTAAGTAGTTAGGAGGAAGTGAAGAAAAGAACAAGCGGTCATTAATAAGTCAAATAGTATTATTTATCTTGTGCGCGGCATCAAGAGCGAAGCAGTATTATTTATCATGTGCGCGGCCGTATGAGAAAGTCAAAGTATCGGAGGGCGTGGAGATGAATGGTTATCGCGATAGTGTGTGAATAAAAAGCAGAGTAAGTTCAATTGTGTTGTGAGGTGTAAAATGTGGATCGAGCAGGACGGAGTAATGGATAATCAAACTTAAGTAATCGTATCAAATTAAATGTTGTAATCAAATAATTTCATGTAGTATAGTTGTTGTAATAAAATATAAATAAGTGTTGTTGATGATATACTATTGTGGAGTATGTTAGGCTCCGATATAATCAAGCCCCTCTCTTTGGGCTAGCCAATTTGTAATAAAATATAATGATCGAGTCTGTATGTGTGTTCTTAAATTGGTGTGTAATTGGTGTGGCTCTCGACGTCTTACTGGCCTGAAACACTTCCTTAAGTTTCCCAGCTGGTCGAGTCTCAATGGTAGCAAGACCGGTCGAGTAGCGTAAAGTTGATGAAGGAATATATCTGTTCAGCTTCGCCGAAAGTTTCAAAACAAAATTTATTGTTTTGAAGGAAATTAAAAAAAAAAAATTGTTTATAAAAAAAAATAATTAAAAAAATTTTTTTTAATTTTATTAATTAATTAATTATGATCAATTAATTAATATAGGGCTGTGAAGTTTTAAACAGTGTAATGCTCTTCTGAAAATTTTTATTAAAGTTTTAGTATAATTTAAATAATCTATCACCACTCATAAGACTGTCTGTAAACCAATCGATACTTGTTTACCTTTTTATTTTTTAGGTTATCTTCACTTACGGGTGGTAAAGTCCTTGTAGATTATCAATTAGAATTATATTATTGGTAATTAGTATTATTGAAGAAATAAAGAACTATTAAGTATTGAAAAGTATTAATGTTTTTTATTAAGTAATAGCAATATTGACTCTTATCGATTAGTATCGATTCTCAGGATATCGAAAAAAGTTACAAGTATATGATATAAAAATTATATAGGGTTCTTTAAACAGCCAGTTATTACCAAAGTCAGAGAAATCGGGCTAATGTTTAAAAAGTATAACGTTACAATCAAATTAATAGTTATTAATAAACACAGACATTGAATAATAAATTGTAAATATAATAATTGTTTTCACCAAACAGCTGAGTTGAACTAAGAAGAAGGCACTGGGATCGTCAAAGCAAATGGCCGCCGTCAAGTTGATCAAAATGTTGCTCGTTCCTGCAGTGTTCCAAATAATGTATTTTCTGGCAAAATTCCTGTTCTTGTGTCTGCAAATCTCTTGTTAAATGTTGTGTAGTGACTGGTGTAGTGATTCTGGGTTGTATTTAGTATGTCTGTGTAATTATAAGTCAAAACACTTTCCCCGATTCCGTCACTAATTTGGGTTAATGTATTATACAGTTTTCTGGTGTTTTGTGGTGTTTTTCGGAGTAGAAATGTATTGTTTAGTGTTAATTAGTGTTTCTTGATTGTTTTTGTCACAATGTATATGTTCTGGAAGGATTTTATAATTCACTCTCGACTTCACAGTAACGTACTGTTCGCCACTTAACTTCACCTTTGTAAGATAGGTTAGATCGTCACAAAACTCTCGTTTATGTTATCCGTTCAAATACCAATAATCAACTAACTGTTTCCTTCAGTTTCAATTAAACTCTTAGCCCATATAATATTATTCTTAACATTGTTCAAATATTTTTTCACATCCTGTGTACACTTTACTATTTCACTATATGAATGCCTAAATTTTGGTTATTTGTCAATTTTATTCACTAGATGTGATTTAAATTAATCTTTCAGTTCATTCAGCTTATTTTCAGATTAAATAATGCCGTTTTATAGTGTTTTCTGTCCAAAAAATAGTAATTTCACTTTCAGTTTGGTATACTCTGAAAAGTCAAAACATCAAAATTTACTTCCTGTCATTATATAAATTCAGCCATTTTATCAGTTATATTTAATATTAATAATCCTATATTGTATTAAAAGGTTCCTATTCCCTTATTTTCTGGTAATTAATTGAATTAGTTGTATTCTGAAACATTATTCAGGAATATATGACTCCCATGTCCAAATTTCTGAGTTTAGTCATTTTCATTTTTATTTATAATTCTGAATATAATTTATTAAAATCTCTCTAAATGGTATGTGCAATTATCTGGCATGATCTCAAGTTTATTTTGTCTAAACCCCTTTTGTTTGCTTGCATTTAAATGAGCAATTTCTCTGTTTTGATGAAGTTTGGTTTCCATTCTTTTGGCCTATGATTTTTTAACAATTTTTCTTACAAAATATTTTACAAACAATATATGATGTGTGATACCCTCTCTGACTTTTACATATAGTATTATAAATTAAACATGTTTTCAAATTACACAAAAACAATTAGTATTGGTTACAATACAAATAATAGTTAAACAAAAAGGAAGAATATTTTTTTTTTAAATAAATGGTTGTCTTCAAGTCAGACATTTTGCAACAAAATCCTTATTTCTAAACATGGAAATATGGCTTACAAAAAAGGTTTTTTACTAACATCTTAATTACTCTCGACTATTTACAAGTAGTAACTATTTTTATAGTTCTGATGTTAGTTGTATCAGACCCAAACAAATGGCCTTATATCTAAAACATTTTTAAACATTCTTGTACTATATACATAAAAAAAACCTTATATTTATATTCTTATTTTTGACTATTATTATAAGTAGGATTCTACAGTTTTTATACCGTCTTTTATACATTGTCTTTGGGGAATTGTACCCTGTCATTAACAAATAAATAGTATGAACCGTTCAAAAGCACTATGAAATCTGTTTTTCTTTTTTCATGTAAAACAAAATGTTATTTTAAACAGATTCATGTCTTATGAACAACATATTGTCACAATACACATTTCAAGTCACTGAAAAATGCATATTTCATTGCATTCAATGTTTGTGATTGCCAAGAATGAAACACAAGGTTCATTTTTTATAATACCCAAAACTATCACTGGTTCACTTTGCACTTATATATTATGTTAATGCTAAATGGTCGTATAGTCTTATTAACATAATAAATTGGTTAGCGTTTTTTCAATGGAGATTTGTTCCATGGGTACTATATTATTGTTTCATCTTAGTTCACAGGAAACTTTTACTTTATACACTTCTCTCTCTTAAATTTATATACATGTGGTTTTTATTTCGTTATACTTTTATTTTTAAATATTTATTTTGGGGATATAGGGATTTGGGTGTCTTTTATAAGAGCATGACATCTTCTTCAGGATGCTGCCCTCTTCTTCTTTCTTCAGTCTTCTTTTCTCCTGCCTTCTGGGACTGGTATCTTCTCCATCTTCTTCTTGTTGCCATCAGGTTTCTTGGGATCTTCTCCATCTTCTTCTTTATTTCAGAAATACACCACCTGTGTTGTTTGATCTTGGCTTATTTTAGGGTTTCTCTTCTAGTTATTCTTCCTCGTTGTGGGTTTGGTCATATTCAGTACTGCTTTATTATTTACTTTTTTACCTTCCTGGGTTATACCTTGAAAACCTTTGGTTATGAGACTGGTTTTGGATGACTCATCACTAGTAACTCCTTTTATTTGAACTTGTATTTTCTTTATAATAATGATTTCTTTCCACAGTTGCTATGAATTAATCTATTTATATTAAACTTAATGCTTTCTTCCAAATTTAAATATTATAACTTCATTATTCTAATGATCAATTGCCATTCAATATTATGCATACATCTGTCACGCTACATTGTCTACCTACGTTTAACCCGTTTCATTCTAAAAGAACCCATGAAGACGTTCAGATGCTGAAGTGTATTTTATATCTTACGACATAGAATCAGAGTACAAAGTTTAAATATTTAATATAAATTTGAATGATAGTTCGATATTTATGATACGGTATGTTAGATCTTAAGTCATGTCGTTGATCAAAGTTAATTTATGATGAGAATGAAGGAGATTTCTAGTTCTAAGAGTAACTTAGCAATGTTATAAATAATATTCAATGTGTTAATTAATCTCATAAATTATAGAGAATAGTCAATGGACTAATTAAGCTCTCATAAATGATAAATGATATTCAATGTGTTCATGAATCTCTTGTGACGATTAGAAAGGGATAAAGAATTTTAGTAGCAATTGAGAAGTTATTTAATCTGTCAATTTGTAATGATAATGATGTTATATATTATATTATTTAAATGTATACAAGTGATAAATCTAGTATTGTTTATTTAGCATCTGAACATAAGAGTTGTTATTATCAACAAACCTTGAGATTCCTAATTATCTCTGGCGCCCAGCATTCTATACTTAATAATTATAACATAAATTTAAATAATTGTATATTTGGCGTATGAACGCAAAGCTTTAAATAGAACAGCGTCCAGCGAGTAGTTATAAGTTTTTACAAACGAGAACTATCTTTATGTTCGTTGTAGTTGTAATTAAAAGTTTATGTTGCGTTTGTTTGAAGTTCTTCTGGAAAATATTATTATGTTGATTAAGTTTAATGGTTGTTGAGCGCCAATTCTGAATAATTCCAGAATAATTTATTATTTAGTGTAGTTAAGGTGGCTTGCTGTTACACGCCACCTGTGAGTTATAGAAAATCTGTAACGTAAACAATGTTGCTGTGTAACACTAATTCCCAAAATATTTCCCAGTGTTGATGAAACTCTTGCTGGTAGTCGTTCAGTAGACCTTAGCAGCCGTTGACCTACCTTTTTGTAGTATCTTCTTGCTAAATAAATACAGATACAAGCTAAACTCAATGGTAACTCTAGTTACTCACGTTTTAATTTTGTAATATGATAAATTTCCCCTTTATTTAAGTATTTCTGTTGACCCTTGAGTGGTAAAAAAATTAGAATTCAATATTGTTATGCACGGTTTTTTTCCAGAATCTTAAATTTATTCAGGTTAACACAATTAAAATTGTGAACTGTTGTTTAAGAGTGTTTCCTTGTGGATACCGGATAATGTGGACCTGAGAATACTTTGCAGGTTACAAAAAAGAAAATGAGTTCCACCTCTTGATTAAATAATTCTGATCCACTCAAAAACTTTTAAAACACCCTAAAATGATCAGCTGGTTTCACAAATTAAATTATTTTCTCATTGAAATATTTGAATTTTAGTGCCACTGATTCACCATAATAATTGCTGCCAACATGAATTGTGAAGGTGTATCATTACGAGTTTTAAATAAGGCCAGACGGTCACTAATACTACTAATTAGAGTTCAAACACACTTTTATTTTCCCTTAACATTCTTTTATTATCATTTTTTTCTATTCATAAAAACTTTCTTCAAACTTTAATAACAAACAAAATCATAAGTTAAACGGATTGACCCGGCTGAGAGACAATCTCGGGTTTTAACGTTGGTTAAGTTAGCTTTGATACAAAACGTTAAAAATGGCAAACAGTAGTTTTACAATTATTCATTTTATAAAGGTTCTTTTGACCATGATATAGTCTCGAAAATGTCTATTTAGAAGAACAAAACATAACAAGATATTAATAACTATTGTTATTTACTTAAATCTATGGTTGAAGTAAAATTATAAAGTTCAGATTACAGTATATCCGTATGTGAACGTGATCAAGTTTGGTTATCTTGCTTATTGAAAGCGTTATATTTGGATAAAAACAATTAATTCATTTAAAATAAATCATTAAAATTTAAATAGTGTCAGTTATTAAAAGTGTTAAAGTGATTAAATAATTTTCAAGTGTTTACTCAAGTTCAAAGGGTGTACAATTTTTCCTATGTTCGCTACAGTACGTTATTGTTTAAAAATTCACTATACTTGCTTTTGGTGCCCTTTTCCTTAATTGAACTTTAATTCCTTATTAATATTTTATTCATAGCCTAGACGCACACATTCCGTAAAGATTCACTTGAAGTTAGGTTAACTCGACTTTTTGTTTACGACCGATCTAACCTAAATTTCACTTTTGAGGTTACATCTCCTCCGGTCAGCTGTACGAGGTTAATTCTTCATTGTTGGTCTCTAGATCAGCGTGGCTTTCTCGTCGGTATACTGTGATGGACTGTCTTGTGCATTCTGTCCGAAATTGGCTTCGACTGCTGGATGACGATCGCTGATTGGTAAATTTTCTTAATTTCCGTACTTCTTCGGTATGTTTCGGCAAAAGAGACGCGTTCAAAGCGTCCTTTTGTGGGATTTAAGATTATAAAAAATTGGTTTACATTATGACGCCCAAGGGCTTGTAAATTATTAAATCTTTATAATTAACCTTGTTCCCTTATCTGTGCTCTAATTTACATTTCATTATTACTATTGCTCAGATTTTTCTGAGACGAACAATTCAGTATCCCATACTATAGGGGTTTTATCATTATTAATAACAAAAATAAAATTACTAACATCAGTTACTACCTCTTAATTACTCTTTTCTATTATTATTACTTTCTTTTACTGTAATTAGTTATTATTAACAATTGTTGTCTATGACTTCTCCCTATTACAATACTACACATAATATAAACAAATACTTATTTCTAATCAATATTTTAAATAACTTAGCTAGGCAGATTGGCCTATTCTAGTTTGAGCATCATTACTTTCAGAATTCACTAATTCTGGGTGTTTTATGTCAGACAATTATTTTCAATTGTTCTTTATAAACCTATCTCACTTCTGTTAATATTCTTATTACCTAAGTTTACATTGTATTGTTTATAAACACTATTAACAATGAAGGTTGGCTCCTTGGCCTAGGATATTGACTGTATAGTTTCAAACTTATTTCAATAATACAATTGTCTTTTGATCAGTTAATAATCTTAATATGTTCTTCACGATCTACTTCAACTATGACAATATAGTTGAACTCCTAACACTGTCTTTATTACTCATTTTTTAAATTATTTTTTAGCTTCAGAATTTGTATAGTACTTCTGAGGATACAATACATGTATGTGGTTTCATTGTTTTTTACTGTTTATCTTTATTATTTATAAACATCTTGATTACTAGAACTTTCTTTTATTGTATTGCTTCTAGCATCACTTCTATAACATTGTTTATTTAAATAATCTTATATTATAATCTTATTCTTTACAGTCACAATTGCTGTCAGAGTTCTGAGTCTCATATTTCTATTGTTATTTGTTATAACTGATGTTATAATCATTACTACTTAGTTATACGGTTCTTAGTTACTACTTCATAGGTAGTATTTTCTTTTAACTGCGATTCAGGGAATCCACAAAAGTTTCTAGTTATTTTTTATGACTTATTACAGTACAAGGGTACATAACCTTATATACTGGCTTACATTGGTCATTGTTGTTTCTACAGTACATTTTTGTTTCATTATTTCTAATACTTTAATTGCTTTACTTGACTTCCTTAATCATCATAAATCAATATTATTATTTGATGTTATGCATTTTTAGTCTTAGAGACCAGTTATAGTCTTTACAATTGAATTTATTATTTTTACATTTTGTTACTGCATTCTGGAATATAAGTCCTAACTTTTCCCATTTACAATGCAGTTAACTGTATTACCTCTTACTATTGTTAATTTACACAGGTATTCTAATGTTTCTTAGTTTGAGTACAGTGGTTGCAAACAATTTGTTTAGATATTTTATTATTCTGTTCTTTATCTATCATGGTCTTACAATGTTTTACGTTGGGACCTAATTTATGTAATGGTAGAATATCATGTTACAATATCTATAGGCCTCAAATACTTTATTTATATCTATAAATAAAGTATAATACTTTATATCTATATCTATAAATATTTATATTTATTTATATCTTTATCTGCATATAATCTTTCACAAATATACCTAGGCTAACTAATAACAATAAACTTATTTTGTAAACATATCTTACAAATTTTTTGAAGGCGATTCAAACTTTGTAAGGAGTATTGACAAACATTAATTCTACTAACTTATTAAAGATATCTTATATCCTGGTACCTGAAAAATAAAACACAGAAGGATACCCGAATGAAATTTTATAAAATTGTGGCTGTTCCCACATTCCTGTATGCTAGTAAGACATGGACTCTTGGTAAAAGGGACGTGCAGAGGATTCAGGCAATCAAAATGAAATTTCTAAGAGGAACGCAAAGTTGTTCTCTCTTGGATCGGAGAAGGAACGAGGATATTAGACGCGATTTAAACATTATATCATTGCACCAGAAGATTGAAGACCACAGAAGGAGATGGTGTGAACACTTGAATCGCATGCCTAATATTCGTCTACCTCTGGCTGCCTTGGGTTATCACCCTACTAGGAAGAAAGAGAGGTGTCGGTAGACCGAGGAGATGGGTTTCCGGAACAGGTCTAAGGCCTAGTCGTTGAAGTGGTGATGATGATGATGATTTTATATCCTACATAGACTTTTATAATTTTGCTTAAAATTCTGAGTTACATTTTTGGCCGCGGTCGCTCTAAAGTTACAAAAGCTTCACAGTAAACGGTACATTCAGATTTGGGTTTAATTCCCTTTAGTCTGAGATCCGGTTGTTTATATTTTTTAAAAACTTTTGATCCAATTTTTTTCCAAAAATTTTGAAATTTCTTAAAAATTTGACTACTACATTCCGATTTATATTATAAGGTCTTTAGTTTCATGTCCCACGTCGATTGTCCCACGTCGATTTTTACGACGTTATCAAAATATTGGCCCATTCGTGTGGTCCGGCGTCCCTAAATTTTTTAATCTTCAGAAATGAGCACTATATGTTCATATTTTGGTTAAAATTCTCTTTAGTTTGAGACGCCACATGGATTTTTGTGATTTTTTTCACAATTTCAACTCCCTCATATTTTTGCCTCCAGTCCGTGTACTTTTGGGGAAATCAATTCTGTAAGTTAAAAGTATAGACACGCACGCCAAGTTTTATTAAAATCGATTGATGCGTTCAACAGTTATCGTGAAACGTATCCCAAATAGATAGACACACAGACAGGTAGCAAGAGAGACAGAGAAATGTCAAACGTTCGAGATAACTGGAACTCGCTTCGCTTGTTCAGAAATTAAAGTAAAATTTGTTTATTTATTTATAATTTTTGTGTTTATTACTTGCTACATAATTAATTAATTATTATTCATTTTATTATTGTTATTTTATTTTATCGTATTATTATTATTATTGTTATTATTATTATTATAATTTTTAAATATTTCTGAAAGTATTACGTGTAAGGATTACAAGAATTAAGTAACATCATTAAATTTTACATTGTTTTTGCGAACGTAAAATTATCAAAGTAAGTTAAATAGAATCAAAAACAAGACGATTTGAAGGGTGGAATTTCTGTAATTTACTGAAATTTCTCAACTGTGCGCTCGTTTGTCACTGAAGTAAACGGGGGGGGGGGGGGTTTCCATCTTGTCATTGCGCTCTTCTGTCCGAATACCGTTCACGTACGTAACTTGTGACGTCGGCTTGACACTTCCTAGATAAACTTTATCCAGGATAACGTTGCCCATTAAGCTGCTACGATCATCTATCGACTTGTCGAACAGTTAACAGTTACGTCACGAGATAGACCAGTCAACTTTGTTTCAGGTGTGACTTTCAGTCTTAGCTTTATTTCATCGGATTATGCCACCCACATGTTCGGTGCCAACTCGAATGATATTTTGTCGGTAGTATCTTTGCTCACCTGCCTCATTTCTAGTATTCCTGACTTGACAGACTCCTCCTCCTTTTCAGATGACTTTTTTAGACATGAAAGAACACCACATGCTACAAACTGCTCTACCATATTCTTCGTATTGTTTAAATTAGCAGCCATGCTTACTATTTCTTTTATGAATTTGCTAACTGCTATAATTTTTATTGTTCGACTAAGCTTTTCGTCATCACTGACATCATCAGGTCTTAAACAACCTAAGACCTGAAGATGTCAGTGATGACGGAAAAGCTTAGTCGAACAATAACAATTATGCTCTACAGTAGTAGGGTAATAATGGGAGTTCTGAGCCACAAAGGAATGCCGCCTTTCTTAAAAAACAATAAAAAACACTAAAAAACATGATCTAAGAGATGACGCCGCCACCGCTGGACCCGCAGCATCCCAATGGACCACAGCATCCGTGAATTTCCGCGAATAAATTTTTTTATTTTTTTTATTAAATTGATATGCATATCAAGGGGTGGGATGAGGTTCAATGGACCACCAGCATCCGTGAATATAATTTTTTTATTTTTTTAATTAAATTGATTTGCATATCAAGGGGGTGGGATGAGGTTCAATGGACCACCAGCATCCGTGAATATAATTTTTTATTTTTTTAATAAAGCTGATTTGCATATCAATGGGGTGCGTGGGGGTGAGATGAGGTTCAATGGACCACCTGCATCCGTGAATATAATTTTTATTTTTTTAATAAAGGTGATTTGCATATCAGTGGGTGGTGGTGGGTGGGAGGTTCCAACTCGATGCATTATAGTGTATATTAAAATATATGATCAGAGTTACCAACCTTTGCATGAGTTCAAATTTGTCGTGTGTTATAATTTATATTAAATCTATATGATCAGGTTTACCAACCTCTGTATTATTATAGTGTATAGATATTTTATATGAGCAGGTTTGTCAACATTTTCTGTGGCGGGGGGAGGGAAATTCAAATATGTGTTATATAGTGTATATATTAAAATATATGATCAGGGTTACCAATCTTACATTATTGTGTATAGAGCAGATCTGCCAACATTTTTTTCTCTTCTGTGGTGGGAAATTCAAACTGTATGATCATGATTGTTACTCTCTCTCTCTCTCTCTCTCTCTCTCTCTCTCTCTCTCTCTCTCTCTCTCTCTCTCTCTCTCACATTTGAATGTAAGTAAAACTGTCTCTCTCACTCTCTCTTGTTGTCAAACGTTATGTTCAAACCGTTTCTCCTCTCCCTCTCTCTCTCTCTCTCTCTCTCTCTCTCACTGTGTACATTGAGTAGAGTAGTCGGTGTGATGAGTAAATAATTTTCTCTCTCTCTCTCTCTCTCTCTCTCTCTCTCTCTCTCTCGTTGTCAAACGTTATGTTCAAACCATTTCTCCTCTCTGTGGTCATTACCGCGCATGTATATGAAATTAGAAAGTTTATATTTATTCGACAAATATTAACGCCCTCTCTCTCTCTCTCTTTCTCTCTCTCTCCCTCTCTCTCTCTCTCTCTCTCTCTCTCTCTCTCTCTCTCTCTCTCTCTCTCTCTCTCTCTCTCTCTCTCTCTCTCTCTCTCTCTCTCTCTCACTCTCACTCGTTTCAACTATGCAAGGTTCCATACCGTTTCTCCTCTCTCTCTTACCGTGTACATTGAGTAGTCGGTGTGATGAGTAAATAATTTTAGCTCTCTCTCACTCGTTGTCAAAACGCCGTCTTCATTTTTCAATGTATTAAATAATTAATTAATAGTTTTATAATGCACTCAGAGTGATTGATCCTTGTTAGAAATATATATATCTGACAAATATTAACTATGTATGTGTGTTGTTGTCAATGAACTACTTACCTGTGTGTGTGTGTGTGTGTGTGTGTGTGTGTGTGTGTGTGTGTGTGCTGTTACAGATGACAAATCCATACGTTAACGACTTAGCAATCTTCAATACGCTCTTCTTCATGTGGTACAATACTTCTGTTTAATGGTTCAGTGGTGTATAGCGAAATAAATTAAAATTATACACACATGAAAACGGTGGTTGAAATTCATACAAATCTTCTGATGTAACAGTTCCCGCAAGTAAAACAGTTCACAAAAAAAAAAAAAATTAATTGTACACATGTTCAGAGATGTATAGTGAAATAAAATAAAGCCATAATTTGTTTAAATGATTAAATATATTTTAAAATTCACAATATAAAATTGATTTTTTTGAAAAGTTTATAAATTCACAATTCATAAATACATTATAAAATTGATATTTTTCGAAAGTTTATATATAATTGTGTCGTACTTGTAGGAGAAGCAACCTGCAACATAACAATACAACAACATTAAAATCATGTTAAATATCACACACACACACACACACACCACACACACACACACACACACACACACACACACACACACACACACACACACACACACACACACACACACACACACACACACACACACACACACACACACACACACACGCACGCACGCACGCACGCACGCACGCACGCGCGCGCAATGTAACCACACACGCAACGCGCGCACATACAGACGCACACGCAACGTAATCACATACGACGCGCACACGTTTGGGTTGAAAGCAAATCATATGCTATAGTCATTGTAAGACGTTACAATCCTTGAAGTGTTTAATAAGTAAATTGTATGTATATATCACTGAATAATAATAATATAATCATTCTAGTGTTATAGTTTGCTGCAACAGTAACGCAGTTTACAAATAATTACATATAGGTTCAGAGGCGTATAGTGAAATAAATTAAAAATAGAAATTAATTTCCGCATAAGTTAATGTCCATTCATCAAAACTTTGTAAATTAGAATCTGCACTACATTCAAACACATGCACACACAGTGATAAAAAAATTGTTTATTAAAAGTAGATTGTTACCTTAACGAGGTACTATTTCCACCTGCGCTGTTTGGTTCCTCATGCATCGAAACACGAGATGTAGGTCGCTGGGGTTTATATGACGGAGCTCTTCATCTGTAAAGACGCCAGCATATCTCTTAGGTAGATATACACGATAGCGGCGCTCACCATCCTCCAACGTTACAAGCACAGACTTCCCATATCTTGTGTCCACATGCACCATGTTAACGATCGGATACTGCTTGTTCACTGTTAATTCTGCACACCGTTTGTACTCAATAGCAGAAACTGCATTGATTTTTGTGATAAACGACATATTAGAAGTGAAGACGTCTGTATCAAACGAGGCGGAACTAAACAATGACTACAAAGAAGACTAGTGGAATGTAATGGTGGTGGTAGTTATCAGGAAATTTTTCATCCCTGAAGCTTTGCATGTACACACATGCAGAATTATGGCTGTTACATAATATATATATTAGGAAAGCCCACAGACTACTAGAAATAGTTATCGCCTGCAGGCATATACAAGTTTCCTAACGAAATTAACAATGCTATGAGACACTCACATTAAAAATGTTTGTATAACAGAAAAATCATTAATTATCCACTCTCTAAGTGCGTACACATTATGATTTGTACATAGAGTAGAAGAAGAATTGCAATGTGTAAGACATAACGTACCAGGGAATAGATATGGTATGTTTTTAGGGCAACCAATGTCATCAAGATTTATTATATGATGATGGATTATTTTCGATTCTAAAAAACGTTTTTTCTCAAGACCCTTCACAAACACATATTTATATATGTTCGTATACGTTGTTAACACTGAAACAAGATTGTCGTACGGTGTCTCTCCTTCACTCCATCTCAGGCCATGATAGTTTGTCGTTAGCCAGCAGTTGGTTCTAGTGTATTTCGAATTCGTAACGACCGTAGCAGGCGGGGCGAAAATCCAATGTCTGCACGCAAAACGTGTTATGTCCATAACCGACAACTCCTTTACTATATAATTGCCGTTGTCATCATAAAAGCAGTGAAAGTCAATTATTACAGCAGCGTTTTCCATTATACTATAAAAAAAGAAACCACACATTACGAACTAATATGTATAAACACAAAGATCGTTACAATAATGATAATAATACGCAAACTTACGTTTACTGCCGTCCGAACTGAAGTGTGAGGAGGCAATAACTAACGATATCACAGTGAGAATTTTGTTGTTGTTTTTGTTTTTAACAGGTGGTGTAACGTGGAATTTTAGCAGGTGGGGGAGCAGAGTCGTCGTCGCCATCGGCAATTAATTTGGCACGTACGCAAGTGTATCACGGCCATTGACTAGTATATAGCGCTAAGATTTTAATAAAACAATTATCAGTTTTAAATAATAATTTTCGGAAACAACCCACGACTTAAAAAATGTAGTTTACCTTGTGGTATGAAATTCAAACTATTAAATTGTCTCTCTCTCGCTCTCTCTCTCACACATTTCTGATTACTATACAACTAATTGCATGTATGTTCAGAGGGTTATAACGAAATAAACCATTGTGTATTCGGATTTGGTACTCGATATATTCTACTCTCACAGTATTTTCATTGATACATTTCGGAAACTGAGTACAGAATAAATTTACAATCACCCAGACGGAATCATTAAGTTTTACAAAAGATCTTATTGATCAGACGTATGAGTAATTATATTAATCTTTATGTAGCAAATACGCACGCATTCATAAAATACAGCACTCAGGTGTAGGGCAATTAATCCTTTTTGTATTGAACGTATTTAAGTAGGCCTACTCGTGATATCAGTAAATTCTGTCTAAACGTCAACTCAAATGTCTAGTACATAAACGTACCTGGTAATCGCTTCTTGAGTCGTAGTCATTATTAAACTCGACATAACTACTTGTGTTACGCGATTGATGTTCATGTTAAACGATTGATGACTCATGTAATAATACAGATTAACCTCGTATAATAATAATTACAGGACAACGTATTTAGAACACTTAAAATTGGAAATCTACAAACACATCAAAAATATCTGTCATGCGATTGATGTTCGTGTTAAACGATTGATGACTCATGTAATAATACAGATTAAAATAACAGTACCTGCTTCATTATCATATACATTATGTGCTATATATACATAAGGCTTTCAACACACACACACACACACACACACACACACACACACACACACACACACACACACACACACACACACACACACACACACACACACACACACACACACACACACACACACACACACACACACACACACACACACACACACACACACACACACACGCACGCACACACACACACAGCACATACCATAAATCCAGAACATGAAAGGTATTATAACAAACATTACGAAAACAAGTACGTATGGTCATGTACATAGATCAACGTTTAAACAAACAGATTAATACTTGAATAAATTTTTTAAAAACAGGACAGCGTATTTAAAACACTTAAAATTGGAAATCTACAAACACATAAAAAATATCTGTCAAACCCCTATCAAACAAAAACCCCGTTCTTATCGAGAGACAACAGTAACTGACCTAAGCACATGTGCTTCATTAGGCAACAGACCAAAAAATCAAAATAGACGACTATAAGCTCAATTTAAATAAAATCTGAATATTCAATAAAATTATGTTTACTTATTAACATATGCAAATCTTTTACTTACCTCTTAAATGTTGTTGTTATACACACACACACACACACACACACACACACACACACACAATAGTCGATTGTACGATGAGTGTCTCATACAAATGAGAAATAGTGACATGTCGTCTTGTGTGTATATATCATACGGCGGTAGGGTAGCACATTAAATTGTCTCTCTCTCTCTCGCACTCTCTCTCTCTCTCTCTCTCTCGCTCTCTCTCTCTCTCTCTCTCTCTCTCTCTCTCTCTCTCTCTCTCTCTCTCTCTCTCTCTCTCTCTCTCTCTCTCTCACACACACATTTATGATTACTATACAAATAATTGCATATATGTTCAGAGGTTTGGTGTCTAAATCGATGCATTTTACTTTCACTTTCTAATTTGACACATGGCTTACTTTCATACAGAAATAGCTATCGTCCGCGTCCGTCTACAAGTTTTTGCTAAACGAAATTAAAAATGCTGTAATACATAACGCCCTGTGAAATAGATATGGTATGTTTTTAGGACAGCCAATGTCATTAAGATGTATTATATGATGATGGATTATTTTCGAGAGCGGAGTCGCCACCAATTAATTTGTCACGTATCCGATAATGACTGTACGCAAGTGTATCACAACCATTGTCTAGTATATAGCGCTTATCATCATATGGTGACAACGCTTGCTTTCAAAGCGTGTAGGTCCGTCTGCATACAAGTCAGGTGTTTGAATACTATACATCAGACCGTCTGTATCTGTCATTAGCAATCTAACGTTACGACCGTACTTACAGGCAGCATAACGGTAATACGTTTGACAACGAGAGAGAGAGACAGAGAGAGGAGAAACGGTTTGAACATAACGTTTGACATTGTATATTGCAAGCATGAAATCATTATTATTTAAATCTGTTATCTGAGTCATCTATAAATATCAGGTCAGTGCGACACAACATGTAACAAACGTAACTGGATTTGCTTTCAACCCAAACGTGTGCGCTCGTTGTGTGTGCGTGCGGGCGCGTCGGATTCGTAATGACCGAGGTTCGTCCTTTATTGCATGAGGATATTCAGGTAGAGCAGAGCAGACACGTTTACGCAATATCAAGTGCACACACAAAATCAGATTTTTTGTATACGTTCTGTGCCGTTCTAATATAGAGCGGCAAATCTTCAGTAATTAAAAGTCAAGAAAACGTTATAGGCAGTACAGAATTTAATGCGGTAATTAGTGCTGCACCCTATCCGAGAAGATATGCCCGACTGATTTCTAAGTATACACTGCGTGATCGGTGTCGGCACCTGCCGCCTGTCCGCGGTATGAAAGAACCAGGTGCTGCTTCCTGGCGTCAACTACGGTATGCAAACGAGGAAGGAGCGAATGCTTCTCTTCAAGTTGTCTCATCAAATAACCCCGTGGCTGACGGTCGCCATTTTTTCTCCGGTAGAGAAAAAAGAAGATTTCAACAACTACACGTCTTCACACTATGTATAGATAATTCTATAACGACTGCGGTAAGTCTCTCATTTACTTTCGTATTAATTAACAACAATATTTCGTTGGAGAAAACTTTTTTTTAGTAAGCCTAAGTAAGTTCATCTGTTCACCTGTTGCATCGTGCATTGTGCAATACGCAGTGTGTTGGTAAAGTTTTTAAAACTTTATAAAACATTCCATTCAAGTGTCAGAATTTCGGCACTAAAAAGTAAAGTATATTGAATACAAAATATCTAAGTTTAAATTTATATAACATCGATGTAACGAGATTCGTGGTACATCAATCTAGTTTATTGCACAATGCGTAGTTAGTTTGGGTAGCAATAAAGTTTTGCTAGAATTAACAGTAAAACTTTATTAATATCTTGGAACTTACTCAGGCACGTTTTGAAAGTAAATAATGTCCAATTCATATTATTTTCTGTAGTAAAAACTAGGTAATTGAAACAAATCTTAACCACGTGGTCTACATATTCATATTCACTAAGTTATAAAGTTATGAGATGGTACAAAGCCATAATTGTCAAATTGCAAACAAGGTAACTCACATTAGGTGATGTTAATATTGGGAAGAATTATTGTTATAAAGATTTGTAAATAAGGCATGTTGGCCATATAAATTTTATCAAGTTTAATTAAATAGCTCAATAACTATGTTGACTTATATATGTATTTTGGAGGGTGTGCAAACTTTAGTGGGGCATTTGTGTTGTGGTCTCTGACTAAAAATATAATGTGTAATCAGGGTCCCACCGATGTAGACGAGAAAACGACCTACTACATAGCTGAACGATGAACATCTGAAGCTCTACTCGCTACCGGAGGGAATTGGACAACCACACCCACACCTAAAATGTCGGCCACAAGATTGTCACTTCTGTAAAAAACCCTTCATGGATGAAATCAGGTGATACAAAACCAATTATTAATTACACATAGAGTCAACACTCAATCATACCCAGTGACCAGTTATATATATCTATCAACTACAACATATTCAAGTTTTAAACATTATTAAGATCCCCAATTGATGGACAAGTTTAGTGACTGGACTGGGTGCTAAATTAATTGTAAATTTCAGTACATTTCTGGTAAAATTGTCAGCTCAGAGACTGGCATGATTAAAATGCAACATTCAACATAGATTTCCACTTATTTCATTATAGGGGTTTCTTTACAGATTTAAATCATTTCTGCTATTAGTAATTTATAGTAGTGTTCAATTTAGTAGTATATATATATATATATATTTTCTAATTAAAAATCAGTTTAATTCTTTGTATAAAAAATTACTGGGGAGGTAGGTGCATTTTCAACAAGTTTCAACCAGAAGGAATACATGTCGAAACACCTTTCAACTTGAGACAAGTTGAAGGCTGAATCATCAAGAGACATGTCCGTCTCTGGGCCAAGTGTATTTTTTTCATAGGGTTATAATATTATGCAATATTTCTGTTTTTATTAATTGGCCATGTTTCGGTATATATAAATTCTTTAATTATTTATGATAACTGGGGGGGCGTTCATTATTTTATATATTTTTAATTTCTCACTGTAATTAGGCACTTAGCCACTTAGCCACTTAGGCACTTAGTTTTGAATTTTATTATGTCCTGGGGACTACTGTATGTTAAAGCATTCTCTTATACACCTGATGTGTAATCAACCCACACCATGAGGGTAATATAAAAATAAATTAGTCATCCTAACAGGGATAATTATAAAGAAAAAGTAAGGATTTATATACACCTTGAGGGTAATATAAAAAGGGCGTGGCAAGAGACCTTTATGTATATTGTATTGTATACTATTGTATAATGTATTGGTATTGTGGAACCTGTTATGTTTGTATATTTGTGTGTACCTTTTGGGGGTTATAAGTATTATGCATTCAGTGTATTTTTGGTGGGGACTTTGGATATAGGGTTTTGTTTGTTCGATGTCTTTTTATAAAAGAAAGTTAATACATGGAGTCATGTAGTTATATCCTTTTCATTTTTTTTATAACAGGTATTCTATCTTAATTAATCATTGCTGATCATTTCTTTAAGGAAATAATTTATTTTATTTAACCTTATAACAAGTATATGAATTGTCACCCTTTAAAATTTATTTAATTTGTTTGAGTAATTATTATTGTAATTAATTTTAGCAAGGAATCAATACCATTTATCTTCATTAAGTTATATGAAGCATTCTAAAAGGAACATATAAAATAAATTTTATATTTTATTAATATTTAATGGAAGCTTTATTTCAAGGTTAGTTATGGTTTTAAATTTCAATTCATTGGTAGAGTGACATAGCATATTATTTTCTTGGGTTCATAATTATTTTAAGGTGGCCTTGTTGAGAAAGTATACTTTATTTAATTAACTATTTAAGGGGAATTATAGATTACTGTTTGTTGATTTATTTTATTATTAATTGTTTACTGAGATAGAATAATAAAAAGGATTTGTTAATTGTTTAATTCTTGAGTTTTCATTGCAAGTCCCGTCTCACTGGATCCAGCGCATTTTTGGCTTCTCTAGGCCTAAGCCTAGTTATAATTAACTTGTGTACCCTCTTTACAAAAAAAAAAAAAAAAATTCTCCAAAAATTTTTCTAAAAAAAAAATAATCTTTTTTTTTAACTGCTTAAGTTAAAGTGGGGTTTCATTTGGTAGCAGAGCGCGGTTACGATTAGGGTCAACCCGTGGGTCCTGTGGGTGTGACGGGGCTTGCAAACTTAGGAAACATTTTGGAACTCCCACAATGTTAAGTTCTAATAGAACTTAGAAAAAGTTTTCAAGAAGCCCTATATCTAAGGTTGAAAATATTTTTGTTAGCTTTTAGGTTTTGAGATAAATGTATATGTACTTGCCCGCCTTAAATAGTGAATAGTGCTACGTGGTGAGAAATTTTAGAAGGGGAAATCCCTGGGGAAACGGGACTTATCGCAGTTCGGTGCTTGGTTGGTTGGAGTATTACCTTGCCCATATTTGGGGAGGTGTTGTTTTTTTAATTAGGCGGTATGGTCCGATCGGCAGTCGGTTTCTTCCGATAAATGGTAGCCGAAGTAACATAAGAAATTGTTAAAATAAATTTTTGTTGGTCGGTTTTTTTTTTTCTTCGTGTTGTGTGTGTAGTGTATGTGTCGCGTTCCTTTTTTCTGGTGTAATAGAGTGAGAGCAGTTCAGGTAGTGGGCTAGTTTCTCGCATCAGTAGGTGGACCCGCAGTCTACTTAATGGAAGATATAGTACTTGAGTTTTTCAGATTCCGGTATTAGTTAGCATTGTTTTTAAAGTTGTGTGTTTGAGTGTGCCGACCGCGAAGTGAAGATGAGTACACTTAATCCTGAGTTGTTTTTGCGGGAGGAACTTGAGTTCGAGCTCCGGGCCCGGGGCAAAGAACCTCGTGGCAATGTACCAATTTTACGGCGGCAGCTCCGAGAAGCGCTGGCCGCGGGTGATGCGCTCTCTAGGGTCACTATTACTGACCCCGAGAGTGAGTGGGAGTGTTGTACGGAGAAGTGGGATGAGCTGCGGGAGTTAGCTCAATCCGTCGAAAGTTTGGAGGAGGGACCGGGATGCTCTCTCGGTGTCCGGCAACGTATGTAGCACGTAATTCTTCGGCTGCAAATTTACAAGCCCAAGGCGGTGAACTTGTGCCGCCATATAACATACCCGAGAGAATTCAACCTCGACCCTCCAGGGGTCACAACCTGTAAGAGCATCCACTCCGGTTCTGGTTGCTGAGGAGTCCGTGGTCTCATCCGTGAACACTTCTTCGTATAGAGACGTAGATCCTGTGCAAACTGGTTCGGGGGCGGCGACGTACAATAAACTGCCCAACCCACTTGCCCACATTATACAACAACTTCCAGTCGTAGACGGACTGGAGGCGGACAAACTCATACCTTTTTTTAAAACCGTCTTTGAGTTGAAGGACTACCCGGGCATGTTGGAGAGAACGGGGCTCGAGCTCATCTTCCCCAATTGTCGCGGTACCATGTCTGACAGGGTGGCGGAGGTGATGCGACGCAAAGAAGGTGTGGACGAGTTCCACCGGGTGGTGCTGAGGGCGTTCATCCCTAGTAGACTGATGGAGCAATTGCGCCATCGTCACTTTTATAGAGTCCAGGCGCGGGGCGAAACATTGGCCCAATACGTGCAGCGAATACGCGAACTAGCTCGTATACTGGGAATGGGCATGTCGGAGGAAGAAGTGGTACAACACATTCTCGACGGGGTCTCTGCCGACGACCGTCTGCGACTAATTTTTGCCCAGCGGCCGCAGTGGTTTGCTGACCTGGACCGGCTCTGCGTTATGACGGAGGCCATGCAGATGACTGACCATGCGAGAGGAGATTGTAGAGGAACCGAACCAAGACCACAGAGATCGGAAGGGCCCAGAGAGCCTATCTTCCCCCGACAGGCCCAGCAAGCTCGAAATCGCGAGCAATCGAAAGCCGTGATTTGCTATAATTGTAACCGCCCGGGACACGTGGCGAGAAATTGCACGCGAGGGCGCGCGCGACCAGCACCACCTTTGTCTAGACCAGCGCCAAAAAACTAGGTAGACAGGGGAAGATATTTCGGAGGATGTCTTCCCCCCGCTCTAATTCTGTTCAACTTCCGACGACCTCCAGGCAGTTGTTAAAATCCAAATCTTCTAACATCAAGGTTCAGTCCGCTACCTCGCAACAACTTTCTGTATGCCCCTTTCTTTCGCTCGAGGTAAAGGGGGGTCAGCTCAGAGCCTTAGTTGACTCCGGTTCAGCCCGATCCATCATCTCATCTCGGGTATATGCGGACCTTGAAAAGCAGGGCTTGATTAAGGAGTCGGACTTGTCATCTGCAATATGCTGGACTGCATCCCGGGAAATCTTGCCTATCTCCCGGGTTACTACCTTTAAAATCAAAATCGATGGGTTTCCTTGGGTGTGGCCTTTTCTGGTTTCTCCTGCTCTGGGAGTGGATTGCATCATTGGTGCCGATTTCATCGCAAAAAGTGGTCTCGTGCTGGACATCCAAGCGCACCAATGTTTTTTTAAATTCAATCGGGAAGTTTTAATTCCATTCCTTGGGTACCAGGGCGCTAAGCCGGGTATCCAAGAAGTAGCTTGTCCCGATTCTGCACGAGATCATCTCACTCCATCCCAGCAGACGGCCTTAGACCATTTGTGTGAGGAATTTCCCGAGGTGTTAACTCCTACCTTGGGACTCACACACCTGCTGGAATACAAAATTCGACTTACCGATTCGAAAATAGTAAGGTCACACCCGTACAAGTTTGCTCCTCCAAAGATGACCATTCTGCGAGAGAGGGTTCAGGAATTGTTGCAACAAGGGGTAATTGAACCTTCTCATTCCAGCTATGCCAGTCCAGCATTTTTAGTGCCAAAGCCTGGGGGCAAACAAAGAATGGTGATTGATTACCGGAAGTTGAACGCCAATATAGAGGTGGATTCTGTTCCCCTCCCAGATTTACATTCGGCCTTTGATTGGTTCAGTGGGGCCAGATTTTATACTATTATCGATCTGAACGCGGCCTATCATCAGATACCTCTTGCCAACGAAAGTAGACCATATACGGCTTTTTGTGTACCCTGGAATTTGTACCAGTACACAAGGGTTCCCATGGGTTTGGCTGTGGGGGCCCAGACACTTACTCGCCTTCTCGATACGGTTTTTCACGATGTGAAATTCCGTTTCGTATTTAATTATCTCGACGATCTTTTGGTATACAGCGAGACTTTCGAAGATCATCTGGCGCATTTAAGAGAGGTGTTGGGTCGCTTAAGAGAGGCTGGCCACACTGTCAATCCCGAAAAGGTTCGTTTCGCCCAAGAGAGTATTTCTTTGTTGGGCCATTTAGTATCACACAAGGGCGTGACGGTAGACCCAGAGAGGACACAGGGCATCCGTGACTTTCCTCCCCCTAGGGATGCGAAGGGCATAGCGAGATTCGTCGGTATGATAAATTTTTACCGGCGTTTCATATCGAACATCGCTGAAATTGCCGCTCCCTTGAATGAACTGAGAAAGAAGGGCGCAAAGTTTACATGGGGGGAAAAACCAACAGAAGGCTTTCGCTACATTAAAGGAAGCCATTATCTCCCCACCGGTGTTGCGGATGCCCGACTTTTCGAAGCCGTTCATACTGCAGACGGACGCGAGTTCGGTTGCGCTCGGAGCGGTTCTCTCCCAAGTTATAGACGACGCTAGGCAGCCTGTGGCTTTTATCTCCCGGACGTTGACCCAGCAAGAACGTAAATCATCCGTTTATGAGCTAGAGTGTTTAGCTGTTGTGTACGCTCTAGACAAGTTCAGGCGTTTCCTGGAACATGCTGAGTTCCTGCTCGAGACCGACAATCAGGCTCTCTCGTGGCTTCTGGCTCATCCCCGGCAACTGGGTAAAATTGGTAGATGGGTGGTGAAAATCTCATCATTTAAGTTCACCGTGCAACACATCAGGGGATCTCAAAATGTGGTTGCAGATGCCTTGTCCCGAATGTTTTCCCAACCCAGTGATGCCCAAGCTGAGCAACCCTGTTCCGTTCTTCTAGATTTTCCATTAGCCTTCACTGATGTGTTACCCCATCAGTTAAACGACGAAGTGCTGGGTCCAGTCATCC
This sequence comes from Magicicada septendecula, assembly GCA_034769895.1. NCBI lineage: Eukaryota > Metazoa > Arthropoda > Insecta > Hemiptera > Cicadidae > Magicicada > Magicicada septendecula. The sequence continues at coordinate 306,864,708 of CM068375.1, forward strand.
AAAATATCAAGGAGGGTAACGTACAGGCCCCTTATTTCTTGTCCAAGGGAGTCCTCTGTTGTCGAGAGAGAAAAGGACGAGCACCTAAAATCGTGCTGCCTAGCAAATTAGTGCCCATGGTCTTCAGCTATTACCATGATTCCCCAGTCGGAGGCCACAAGGGAATTTCGAAGACCATTTCCAGTATTAGGAAACATTTTATCTGGAAGGGCATGGATAGAGACATCGCGACTAGGGTTAAGAGCTGTCATCTTTGTGGCTTGAGCAAGCCTGCCCAGAACACCAAACTAGGGTTGTTATCATCTGAGGTGGCGAGCAGACCAATGGAAAAGTTGTTTATTGACTACGTGGGGCCGTTCCCCCGTAGCAAGTCAGGTAATGCTTACCTGCTTGTTTGTGTAGATGCTTTTTCAAAGTTTGCCTGGCTACTGCCCTTACGACAGGCAACCGCTCGTTTGACCATCAACGCTCTACAGAACCATGTATTTCAGCATTTCGGTCTTCCGACCATCATTGTTTCGGTCAATGGCCCGCAATTTATTTCAAACGAATTCAGGCGTATGTGTTTCGCCAGTGGAATCAAACACGTAACCACTTCCCCTTATTACCCACAACCGTCCCATGCGGAGAGATTCAACAGGAATCTCCGGTCCGCCTTGATTGCTTATCATGCTGAGCAACAAACCACCTGGGATCAGAATTTGAAGTGGTTACAATTAGCTTTCAACACGGCCAGACACGATAGTCATCAGGCCGTGCCCTTTGAAATTCTGTTTGGATTCTCGCCCGCACTCCCGTTGACCAACCTGTGGGATATCGAAGATCTTCTGCCGCGGGAGCCCAATAATAAAACTGCGAAGAGGTGGAAAGTGGCTCGGAAGAATTTGCTGCGAGCGCACGAGCGGGTCCGTCGGCGTTATAATCAGGGGCGTATTCCAAACCCCTTCCGGATTGGTGACTGGGTCTATTGCCAAAGCCAGCCACTCAGCTCAGTCGCTGACAAACGTGCTGCGAAGCTATGCTACCGTTGGTCGGGGCCATACCGTATCCTAGGATTCACGTCACCGGCCTAGGATTCACGTCACCGGTGACGGCCCGGCTGGGCGTACCGGGAGACAAACAAAAAATGGTGATAAGCCACATTTCAAAACTGAAACGTTGTCGAGGGCTATCGAAAACTTTCGAAGGGGGTTAGTCCCCGTAAAGATAGGGCGGATGTCCTTGTTTAAGGTGGAAGTCGTGTTCTGGCGTTGGTGGGCAAGCCTCAGGAGGTCGGAAGATCTACGTACGTAAGAATCTTTCTTTAGTCTTTTGCTGTCTCTCTCTTGTGCTGTATGCGGACCCTGATCAGGTCAGCATGCAGCACCTGCACACTCACATAATACATATCTTCTTTCATCTCTTTCGTTTTCCTTCTGAGAATCTGTTCTCCTGAGAGCAAGCTCTGCTGAGCCAACTCAACCACGACGTCCACCGGTTTGTTTTGAGGAGAGGTACACTGCAGGGTACCCTCCGGGCATTTAACGTTGGGGCAACTATGTTGCCCTTTTGGGGTGAGGGTGTGCCGTTCTAATATAGAGCGGCAAATCTTCAGTAATTAAAAGTCAAGAAAACGTTATAGGCAGTACAGAATTTAATGCGGTAATTAGTGCTGCACCCTACCCGAGAAGATATGCCCGACTGATTTCTAAGTATACACTGCGTGATCGGTGTCGGCACCTGCCGCCTGTCCGCGGTATGAAAGAACCAGGTGCTGCTTCCTGGCGTCAACTACGGTATGCAAACGAGGAAGGAGCGAATGCTTCTCTTCAAGTTGTCTCATCAAATAACCCCGTGGCTGACGGTCGCCATTTTTTCTCCGGTAGAGAAAAAGAAGATTTCAACAATTACACGTCTTCACACTATGTATAGATAATTCTATAACGACTGCGGTAAGTCTCTCATTTACTTTCGTATTAATTAACAACAATATTTCGTTGGAGAAAACTGTTTTTTTAGTAAGCCTAAGTAAGTTCATCTGTTCACCTGTTGCATCGTGCATTGTGCAATACGCAATGTGTTGGTAAAGTTTTTAAAACTTTATAAAACATTCCATTCAAGTGTCAGAATTTCGGCACTAAAAAGTAAAGTATATTGAATACAAAATATCTAAGTTTAAAATTTATATAACATCGATGTAACGAGATTCGTGGTACATCAATCTAGTTTATTGCACAATGCGTAGTTAGTTTGGGTAGCAATAAAGTTTTGCTAGAATTAACAGTAAAACTAAAACTTTATTAATATCTGGGAACTTACTCAGGCACGTTTTGAAAGTAAATAATGTCCAATTCATATTATTTTCTGTAGTAAAAACTAGGTAATTGAAACAAATCTTAACCACGGTGGTATCTACATATTCACACTAAGTATAAAGTTTATGAGATGGTACAAAGCCATAATTAATTGTCAAATTGCAAACAAGGTAACTCACATTAGGTGATGTTAATATTGGGAAGAATTATTGTTATAAAGATTTGTAAATAAGGCATGTTGGCCATATAAATTTTATCAAGTTTAATTAAATAGCTCAATAACTATGTTGACTTTATATATGTATTTTGGAGGGTGTGCAAACTTTAGTGGGGCATTTGTGTTGTGGTCTCTGACTAAAAATATAATGTGTAATCAGGGTCCACCGATGTAGACGAGAAAAAAGACCTACTACATAGCTGAACGATGAACATCTGAAGCTCTACTCGCTACCGGAGGGAATTGGACAACCACACCCACACCTAAAATGTCGGCCACAAGATTGTCACTTCTTTAAAAAACCTTCATGGATGAAATCAGGTGATACAAAACCAATTATTAATTACACATAGAGTCAACACTCAATCATACCCAGTGACCAGTTATATATATATCTATCAACTACAACATTTCAAGTTTTAACATTATTAAGATCCCCAATTGATGGGACAGTTTAGTGTGTGGACTGGGTGCTAAATTAATTGTAAATTTCAGTATATTTCTGGTAAAATTGTCAGCTCAGAGACTGGCATGATTAAAATGCAACATTCAACATAGATTTCCACTTATTTCATTATAGGGGTTTCTTACAGATTTTAAATCATTTCTGCTATTAGTAATTTATAGTGTTCAATTTAGTAGTATATATATATATTTTCTTAATTTAAAAATCAGTTTAATTCTTTTGTATAAAAAAATTACATGGGGAGGTAGGTGCATTTTCAACAAGTTTCAACCAGAAGGAATACATGTCGAAACACCTTTCAACTTGTTTGTTGAGACAAGTTGAAGGCTGAATCATCAAGAGACATGTCCGTCTCTGGGCCAAGTGTATTTTTTTTCATAGGGTTATAATATTATGCAATATTTCTATTTTATTAATTGGCCATGTTTCGGTATATATAAATTCTTTAAATTATTTATGATAACTGGGGGGGCGTTCATTATTTTATATATTTTTAATTTCTCACTGTAATTAGGCACTTAGCCACTTAGCCACTTAGGCACTTAGTTTTGAATTTTATTATGTCCTGGGGACTACTGTATGTTAAAGCATTCTCTTATACACCTGATGTGTAATCAACCCACACCATGAGGGTAATATAAAAATAAATTAGTCATCCTAACAGGGATAATTATAAAGAAAAAGTAAGGATTTATATACACCTTGAGGGTAATATAAAAAGGGCGTGGCAAGAGACCTTTATGTATATTGTATTGTATACTATTGTATAATGTATTGGTATTGTGGAACCTGTTATGTTTGTATATTTGTGTGTACCTTTTGGGGGTTATAAGTATTATGCATTCAGTGTATTTTTGGTGGGGACTTTGGATATAGGGTTTTGTTTGTTCGATGTCTTTTTATAAAAGAAAGTTAATACATGGAGTCATGTAGTTATATCCTTTTCATTTTTTTTTATAACAGGTATTCTATCTTAATTAATCATTGCTGATCATTTCTTTAAGGAAATAATTTATTTTATTTAACCTTATAACAAGTATATGAATTGTCACCCTTTAAAATTTATTTAATTTGTTTGAGTAATTATTATTGTAATTAATTTTAGCAAGGAATCAATACCATTTATCTTCATTAAGTTATATGAAGCATTCTAAAAGGAACATATAAAATAAATTTTATATTTTATTATATTTTAATGAAGCTTTATTTCAAGGTTAGTTATGGTTTTAAATTTCAATTCATTGGTAGAGTGACATAGCATATTATTTTCTTGGGTTCATAATTATTTTAAGGTGGCCTTGTTGAGAAAGTATACTTTATTTAATTAACTATTTAAGGGGAATTATAGATTACTGTTGGGTTTATTTATTTTATTATTAATTGTTTACTGAGATAGAATAATAAAAAGGATTTGTTAATTGTTTAAATCTTGAGTTTTCATTGCAAGTCCCATCTCACTGGATCCAGCGCATTTTTGGCTTCTCTAGGCCTAAGCCTAGTTATAATTAACTTGTGGCCCCTCTTTACAAAAAAAAAAAAAAAAAAAAAATCTCCAAAAATTTTTCTAAAAAAAAAACAAATCTTTTTTTTAACTGCTTAAGTTAAAGTGGGGTTTCAGTTCTAGGTGTAAAACTACTGGGGTGTCTCTGACTTTAGTTGGAAATAAATAACATTACAGATATTGATATGGTACTATGAGTAGCCTATACGTGAATACTATACATCAGACTGCATGTATCTGTCATTAGCAATCTAACGTTACGACGACAGCATAACGATAATGAAAGTCATACATTATCGTTTGCTAACGTTTGTATTTTGTCTAAGCTATGTTAACTTCACACACACACACACACACACACACACACACACACACACACACACACACACACACACACACACACACACACACACACACACACACACACACACACACACACACACACACACACACACACACACACACACACACACACACACACACACACACACACACACACACACCACACCCACACACACACACACACACACACACACACACACACACACACACACACACACACACCACACACACACGGAAATGGAGGAAGAACTAGCATAGGAAATACAATTAAGTGTAACGATAAAAGAAGTGATTGGAAAGCCAACTGTGGGTGTCGAGACAAAACTCTTGCTTGTTCCTGAGTTGATAGAAGCGCCTGAGGGCAAAGTGGCTGAAGATGAAGTAACGCAAGAGGTTGTTGACGAGAACCAAACAAACTTGGATCAGCCAGTAGTGTTTAGGTCATCAGTACATGACGCAACGTGAGTGATAGGTCCAATTAGGTTTGTTACACGTTGTGTCGCACTGACCTGATATTTATAGATGACCTCCATACAAATACAACAGCATAAAAATCATGTTAAATATCAAATTATCACATACACACACGCGCGCACACACACACACACACATGTTAGGTTAAAATGCAGTCCACTTACGTTTCACGTTAGGTTAAAATGCAGTCTACTTACGTTTCACGTTAGGTTAAAATGCAGTCCACGTACGTTTCACGTTAGGTTAAAATGCAAACACACACACACACACACACACACACACACACACACACACACACACACACACACACACACACACACACACACACACACACGTGTTAGGTTGCAACCTAACACGTGTGTATGTTATTTAAATAATAATAACACACACACACACACACACACACACACACACACACACACACACACACACACACGTGTTAGGTTGCAACCTAACACGTGTGTATGTTATTTAAATAATAATAACACACACACACACACACACACACACACACACGTGTTAGGTTGCAACCTAACACGTGTGTATGTTATTTAAATAATAATTTTAATAACATACACGTGTGTGTGTGTTTGCATTTTAACCTAACGTGAAACGTACGTGGACTGCATTTTAACCTAACGTGAAACGTAAGTAGACTGCATTTTAACCTAACGTGAAACGTAAGTGGACTGCATTTTAACCTAACATGTGTGTGTGTGTGTGTGTGTGTGTGTGTGCGCGTGTGTGTATGTGATAATTTGATATTTAACATGATTTTTATGCTGTTGTATTTGCATGGAGGTCATCTATAAATATCAGGTCAGTGCGACACAACGTGTAACAAACCTAATTGGACATATCACTCCGTTGCGTCATGTACTGATGACCTAAACACTACTGGCTGATCCAAGTTTGTTTGGTTCTCGTCAACAACCTCTTGCGTAACTTCATCTTAAGCCACTTTGCCCTCAGGCGCTTCTATCAACTCAGGAACAAGCAAGAGTTTTGTCTCGACACCCACAGTTGGCTTTCCAATCACTTCTTTTATCGTTACACTTAATTGTATTTCCTATGCTAGTTCTTCCTCCATTTCCGTGTGTGTGTGTGTGTGTGTGTGTGTGTGTGTGTGTGTGTGTGTGAAGTTAACATAGCTTAGACAAAATACAAACGTTAGCAAACGATAATGTATGACTTTCATTATCGTTATGCTGTCGTCGTAACGTTAGATTGCTAATGACAGATACATGCAGTCTGATGTATAGTATTCACGTATAGGCTACTCATAGTACCATATCAATATCTGTAATGTTATTTATTTCCAACTAAAGTCAGAGACACCCAGTAGTTTTTCACCTAGAACGTATACAAAAAATCTGATTCTTGTGTGTGCACTTGATATTGCGTAAACGTGTCTGCTCTGCTCTACCTGTATATCCTCATGCAATAAAGGACGTGCCTCGGTCATTACGAATACTATGTCATGATCCGACGCGCACGCACGCACACACAACGAGCGCACACTTATGGGTTGAAAGCAAATCCAATTACGTTTGTCACATGATGTGTCGCACTGACTTGATATTTATAGATGACTCAGATAACAGATTTAAATAATAATAATTTCATGCTTGCAATATACAATGTCAAACGTTATGTTCAAACCGTTTCTCCTCTCTCTCTCGCTCTCTCTCGTTGTCAAACGTATTACCGTTATGCTGTCGGTAAGTACGGTCGTAACGTTAGATTGCTAATGACAGATACAGACGGTCTGATGTATAGTATTCAAACACCTGACTTGTATGTAGACGGACCTACACGCTTTGAAAGCAAGCGTTGTCACCGTATGATGATAAGCGCTATATACTAGACAATGGTTGTGATACACTTGCGTACAGTCATTATCGGATACGTGACAAATTAATTGGTGGCGACTCCGCTCTCGAAAATAATCCATCATCATATAATACATCTTAATGACATTGGCTGTCCTAAAAACATACCATATCTATTTCACAGGACGTTATGTATTACAGCATTTTTAATTTCGTTTAGCAAAACTTGTAGACGGACGCGGACGATAGCTATTTCTGTATGAAAGTAAGCCATGTGTCAAATTAGAAAGTGAAAGTAAAATGCAACGATTTAGACACCAAACCTCTGAACATACATGCAATTATTTGTATAGTAATCAGAAATGTGTGTGTGTGTGTGTGTGTGTGTGTGTGTGTGAGAGAGAGAGAGAGAGAGAGAGAGAGAGAGAGAGAGAGAGAGAGAGAGAGAGAGAGAGAGAGAGAGAGAGAGAGAGAGAGTGCGAGCGAGAGAGAGAGACAATTTAATGTGCTACCCTACCGCCGTATGATATATACACACAAGACGACATGTCACTATTTCTCATTTGTATGAGACACTCATCGTACAATCGACTATTGTGTGTGTGTGTGTGTGTGTGTGTGTGTGTGTGTGTGTGTGTGTGTGTGTGTGTGTATAACAACAACATTTAAGAGGTAAGTAAAAGATTTGCATATGTTAATAAGTAAACATAATTTTATTGAATATTCAGGTTTATTTAAATTGAGCTTATAGTCGTCTATTTTGATTTTTTGGTCTGTTGCCTAATGAAGCACATGTGCTTAGGTCAGTTACTGTTGTCTCTCGATAAGAACGGGGTTTTTGTTTGATAGGGGTTTGACAGATATTTTTGATGTGTTTGTAGATTTCCAATTTTAAGTGTTTTAAATACGCTGTCCTATTTTTAAAAAATTTATTCAGGTATTAATCTGTTTGTTTAAACGTTGATCTGTGTACATGACCATACGTACTTGTTTTCGTAATGTTTGTTATAATACCTTTCATGTTCTGGATTTATGGTATGTGCTGTGTGTGTGTGTGTGTGTGTGTGCGTGTGTGTGTGTGTGTGTGTGTGTGTGTGTGTTGAAAGCCTTATGTGTATATAGCACATAATGTATATGATAATGAAGCAGGTACTGTTATTTTAATCTGTATTATTACATGAGTCATCAATCGTTTAACACGAACATCAATCGCATGACAGATATTTTTGATGTGTTTGTAGATTTCCAATCTTAAGTGTTCTAAATACGTTGTCCTGTAATTATTATTATACGAGGTTAATCTGTATTATTACATGAGTCATCAATCGTTTAACATGAACATCAATCGCGTAACACAAGTAGTTATGTCGAGTTTAATAATGACTACGACTCAAGAAGCGATTACCAGGTACGTTTATGTACTAGACATTTGAGTTGACGTTTAGACAGAATTTACTGATATCACGAGTAGGCCTACTTAAATACGTTCAATACAAAAAGGATTAATTGCCCTACACCTGAGTGCTGTATTTTATGAATGCGAGCGTATTTGCTACATAAAGATTAATATAATTACTCATACGTCTGATCAATAAGATCTTTTGTAAAACTTAATGATTCCGTCTGGGTGATTGTAGATTTATTCTGTACTCAGTTTCCGAAATGTATCAATGAAAATACTGTGAGAGTAGAATATATCGAGTACCAAATCCGAATACACAATGGTTTATTTCGTTATAACCCTCTGAACATACATGCAATTAGTTGTATAGTAATCAGAAATGTGTGAGAGAGAGAGCGAGAGAGAGACAATTTAATAGTTTGAATTTCATACCACAAGGTAAACTATATTTTTTAAGTCGTGGGTTGTTTCCGAAAATTATTATTTAAAACTGATAATTGTTTTATTAAAATCTTAGCGCTATATACTAGTCAATGGCCGTGATACACTTGCGTACGTGCCAAATTAATTGCCGATGGCGACGACGACTCTGCTCCACCACCTGCTAAAATTCCACGTTACACCACCTGATAAAAACAAAAACAACAACAAAATTCTCACTGTGATATCGTTAGTTATTGCCTCCTCACACTTCAGTTCGGACGGCAGTAAACGTAAGTTTGCGTATTATTATCATTATTGTAACGATCTTTGTGTTTATACATATTAGTTCGTAATGTGTGGTTTCTTTTTTTATAGTATAATGGAAAACGCTGCTGTAATAATTGACTTTTACTGCTTTTATGATGACAACGGCAATTATATAGTAAAGGAGTTGTCGGTTATGGACATAACACGTTTTGCGTGCAGACATTGGATTTTCGCCCCGCCTGCTACGGTCGTTACGAATTCGAAATACACTAGAACCAACTGCTGGTTAACGACAAACTATCATGGCCTGAGATGGAGTGAAGGAGAGACACCGTACGACAATCTTGTTTCAGTGTTAACAACGTATACGAACATATATAAATATGTGTTTGTGAAGGGTCTTGAGGAAAAACGTTTTTTAGAATCGAAAATAATCCATCATCATTTAATAAATCCCTGGTACGTTATGTCTTACACATTGCAATTCTTCTTCTACTCTATGTACAAATCATAATGTGTACGCACTTAGAGAGTGGATAATTAATGATTTTTCTGTTATACAAACATTTTTAATGTGAGTGTCTCATAGCATTGTTAATTTCGTTAGGAAACTTGTATATGCCTGCAGGCGATAACTATTTCTAGTAGTCTGTGGGCTTTCCTAATATATATATTATGTAACAGCCATAATTCTGCATGTATGTACATGCAAAGCTTCAGGGGATGAAAAATTTCCTGATAACTACCACCACCATTACATTCCACTAGTCTTCTTTGTAGTCATTGTTTAGTTCCGCCTCGTTTGATACAGACGTCTTCACTTCTAATAATGTCGTTTATCACAAAAATCAATGCAGTTTCTGCTATTGAGTACAAACGGTGTGCAGAATTAACAGTGAACAAGCAGTATCCGATCGTTAACATGGTGCATGTGGACACAAGATATGGGAAGTCTGTGCTTGTATCGTTGGAGGATGGTGAGCGCCGCTATCGTGTATATCTACCTAAGAGATATGCTGGCGTCTTTACAGATGATGAGCTCCGTTATATAAACCCCAGCGACCTACATCTCGTGTTTCGATGCATGAGGAACCAAACAGCGCAGGTGGAAATAGTACCTCGTTAAGGTAACAAACTACTTTTAATAAACAATTTTTTTTATCACTGTGTGTGCATGTGTTTGAATGTAGTGCAGATTCTAATTTACAAAGTTTTGATGAATGGACATTAACTTATGCGGAAATTAATTTCTATTTTTAATTTATTTCACTATACGCCTCTGAACCTATATGTAATTATTTGTAAACTGCGTTACCTGTTGCAGCAAACTATAACACTAGAATGATTATATTATTATTATTCAGTGATATATACATACAATTTACTTATTAAACCCTTCAAGGATTGTAACGTCTTACAATGACTATAGCATATGATTTGCTTTCAACCCAAACGTGTGCACGTCGTATGTGATTACGTTGCGTGTGCGTCTGTATGTGCGCGCGTTGCGTGTGTGGTTACGTTGCGTGTGCGTGTGTGTGTGTGATATTTAACATGATTTTAATGTTGTTGTATTGTTATGTTGCAGGTTGCTTCTCCTACACGTACGACACAATTATATATAAACTTTCGAAAAAATATCAATTTTATAATGTATTTATTTATTTATGAATTGTGAATTTATAAACTTTTCAAAAAATCGATTTTATATTGTGAATTTTAAAATATATTTAATCATTTAAACAAATTATGGCTTTATTTTATTTCACTATACACCTCTGAACATGTGTACAAATAATTTTTTTTTTTTTGTGAACTGTATTACTTGCGGGAACTGTTACATTAGAAGATTTTGTGACGATTTAAATTCTAACTGTAATCGTATATAAAAAAATTAAGTTTGCGAGCGATTAAGTAATTTTAAATCTCACTATAATACCTAAAACCCCTGTATTTACTCAGTATGAGAATGAGAAGTAATTAAGAGATCCAAAGAAACACTAATAAAAAGGGCGAATTGTAAAAAAGTTATTATTATCATAATTAACCCTTTGCTTGTCATGATGCGGTGACCTGTTAATTCCGGACTCGACGTGTTTACCGAGTTGTCTGTAATTTAGGAAGATATAAAAAATCATAATGTTTATAATTAGAAATCTGAAGACACAAATAGTCGTTAAAATAACTCACTTAAATTATATATGTATAATTAAGGTATAGTTTTTGGTAATAAGAATGTTAACTTAAATAAAAATAGGGACTATATTGTCGCGGAGTAGTTGCCCCTCTCCTTTGTTAAGTATCAGTTGAAGCGAGCAGAAAGTCTCTCGCTATGTTGCCTTCACGCAGTACAGACGTACGAGCGAAAGCTCTACCAAAATGTTTTTAATTTGTTTGTTTTATTTAAATGTAGTATATTAACTACCACTGCTAAAAGTGGAAAGAGTGTGTCAAGTATCAATAACATAAATATGTGGGAAGAAGAAGATAGAAAATGTAACACAAAAACAGAACTAGTGGTAAGCAAGATGACGACTCCCTTCAAGAGGTAACTCCATTTACAACATCACTCCTGAAGATGTGATCTGCAGAAACTTCATAAAGACACGTTTACCATGCTTAAGACGTTGCTTAGGACATCCGAGAATCTACATATACTTACACCAAAGAAGCTTCAATCTCCTCTGTGAACATCCGACCTATTCTTGCCGAAGACACGACCCAGATGATGACGCCGACTACAAGGATTCCCAAGACGGACACCCCAGGACGAGGTTTCTACGTTCAATTGTAAAGGTGACTCGATAGCCTTGCTATCGAGAGTTAATCATATTTGTTACACTACTCACTTCTAAAAGAGACTTTTCAAAGACGATTAATTTTATGTAAACATTATAATGAGAAAATCTAAGAGTTTACTGTAAAAATTCAATTACCATACGTTGTAACGCTTTAAATGTTAATGTAACTTATTATCGTTCCAAGTAATAGTACCATTCTTCAAATGGTTAAAGAAGTCTTGCAAGCTTCTAAAATGAACTGAAAATAATTAGAAGTCTTTACTATAAATATACAGAAAGTAAACTCGGATCCGAGGTATAAGAATATATAATCAATTTGATCCATAGTTTTATGAAAAGCATTTAAATATTTTAGTTTAAATAATGATGTCATGGGATCTGTCAGTAACTGTTGTTAAATAAAGAGAAGTCGTCTTGTTACACATGAAAATGAGTGCATAAATCAGTAAAATACCTTCCCTTGTTTCCTTACACTGATAGTGAGTAATTTGTTCAATTAATTTGATTTTAATACAGTTCGTTACAACGTAGGCAGCCCATGTAATTGGCAGAGGTCAGTTAAGATGGGTTCCCTGGATTTTTAACGCGGCAATACGTTACAATTTGTATGAATTTCAACCACCGTTTTCATGTGTGTATAATTTTAATTTATTTCGCTATACACCACTGAACCATTAAACAGAAGTATTGTACCACATGAAGAAGAGCGTATTGAAGATTGCTAAGTCGTTAACGTATGGATTTGTCATCTGTAACAGCACACACACACACACACACACACACACACACACACACACACACACACACACACACACACACACACACACACACACACACACACACACACACACAGAGGTAAGTAGTTCATTGACAACAACACACATACATAGTTAATATTTGTCAAATATATATATTTCTAACAAGGATCAATCACACTGAGTGCATTATAAAACTATTAATTAATTATTTAATACATTGAAAAATGAAGACGGCGTTTTGACAACGAGAGAGAGAGAGCTAAAATTATTTACTCATCACACCGACTACTCAATGTACACGGTAAGAGAGAGAGGAGAAACGGTATGAAACCTTGCACAGTTGAAACGAGTGAGAGAGAGAGAGAGAGAGAGAGAGAGAGAGAGAGAGAGAGAGAGAGAGAGGGCGTTAATATTTGTCGAATAAATATAAACTTTCTAATTTCATATACATGCGCGGTAATGACCACAGAGAGGAGAAACGGTTTGAACATATCGTTTGACAACGAGAGAGAGAGAGAGAGAGAGCTAAAATTATTTACTCATCACACCGACTACTCTACTCAATGTACACAGTGAGAGAGAGAGAGAGAGAGAGAGAGAGAGAGAGAGAGAGAGAGAGAGAGAGAGAGAGAGAGAGAGAGAGAGAGCTAAAATTATTTACTCATCACACCGACTACTCTACTCAATGTACACAGTGAGAGAGAGAGAGAGAGAGAGGGAGAGGAGAAACGGTTTGAACATAACGTTTGACAATAAGAGAGAGTGAGAGAGACAGTTTTACTTACATTCAAATGTGAGAGAGAGAGAGAGAGAGAGAGAGAGAGAGAGAGAGAGAGAGAGAGAGAGAGAGAGAGAGAGATAGAGAGAGAGTAACAATCATGATCATACAGTTTGAATTTCCCACCACAGAAGAGAAAAATATGTTGGCAGATCTGCTCTATACACAATAATGTAAGATTGGTAACCCTGATCATATATTTTAATATATACACTATATAACACATATTTGAATTTCCCTCCCCCCGCCACAGAAAATGTTGACAAACCTGCTCATATAAAATATCTATACACTATAATGATACAGAGGTTGGTAAACCTGATCATATAGATTTAATATAAATTATAACACACGACAAATTTGAACTCATGCAAAGGTTGGTAACTCTGATCATATATTTTAATATACACTATAATGCATCGAGTTGGAACCTCCCACCCACCACCACCCACTGATATGCAAATCAGCTTTATTAAAAAAATAAAAATTATATTCACGGATGCAGGTGGTCCATTGAACCTCATCTCACCCCCCACGCACCCCATTGATATGCAAATCAGCTTTATTAAAAAAATAAAAAATTATATTCACGGATGCTGGTGGTCCATTGAACCTCATCCCACCCCCTTGATATGCAAATCAATTTAATTAAAAAAATAAAAAATCAAATAAAAAAAATAAAAAATTTATTCGCGGAAATTCACGGATGCTGTGGTCCATTGGGATGCTGCGGGTCCAGCGGTGGCGGCGTCATCTCTTAGATCATGTTTTTTAGTGTTTTTTATTGTTTTTTATTGTTTTTTAAGAAAGGCGGCATTCCTTTGTGGCTCAGAACTCCCATTATTACCCTACTCTCTACCATAGCTTGAAAAACTAAAGTAGTTTATTATCTTAACTTTATCGAATATGCAGACCGTATAGATAGAGAATTCATAGAAAGGTCACCTAGTAATGTTGTAATTCAGTACAGTTAATGTATCTGTTACTGTAAAAGTGCGAAGTAAGGTAAATCTTAAGATTTACCGGTATATCCTAAGATTTGCCGTTTCATGATGGTAAATGTCCGAAGATCCTTTTAAATAGTTTGCATTTCGGACTTTTACCAGCAGTAGTGGTAAATGTCAAGATTTTTCGCTGCATTGTGGTAAAAGCGTAATATTTTTAATTTTAAAGAAATTTATAGTTAATAATTAAAAAAAATCATTTCCATAAAAACTCATGAAGAAAGGAGACAAAAATTAACGCATTACACTACTGCTTGTTTCTGAATTAATTTTTATTTAGCAATGTACAATGAATTGAAAAACTACTAAAAAACATGTAGCCAAAAATTTAAAAATTGATAAAATTAATGAAGTTTACTTACAAAAAAGAACATTTAAAACATTTAAATTGGTTTTTTAGTCCAATAATTAATTGATAAAAATAAATGAAAATTAATAAAGTAATAAAAGTAAAATAAAGTAATAAAAAATAAAAAATTACTTGTTGCAGCAGGGTTGACTGTCATGAAATTTAGAATTGCACAACAAAGAGGAGGTTTTGCACAAACACTTCTTCGTAGAATATGCCTCTTTCAAGTACTTAATGCCTTGTCCTCCAATTAAAGATAATTTATTAATCACTTCCCCAACAGTAACCTCTTCGCTTCCTACTTCTGCAATGCTAATACAATTTTCTGTACACAGCGTGAACTGGTTTCTTGTGTATAAAGATGTAAGTTTGCCAACTGTTGATAAAATGTATCATTTTCAATATTCAGTACGACAGCTACAGCGCACTCAGTGCCAGTCTACAGCTGTCCAACTAAAGGTTTAGCTACTCTTGTACAAGAGACAATTTGTCATTTTTTCTCCTTGTTTTTGAAGTCCTTCGGCGGCTCTCTTTCGAACGCGCTTCACTGTATCGATCCCGCTTGCTGTAGCGGTTACATCAATGAGTGCAGCTTTTACCACAACGCAGCGGTAAATCTTGACATTTACCACTAAATGTTGGTAAAAGTCCGAAATGCAAACAAAAGGATCTTCGGACATTTACCATCATGAAACGGCAAATCTTAGGATATACCGGTAAATCTTAAGATTTACCTTACTTCGCACTTTTATAGTACATAACATATCCACTATACAGGTCTTTTAAAATTCACAATACTTTTAAAATGTATAACACTTTTCTCTTAGATAAAGTGTTTTATTAATTTTTACACACTTTTAGGTTATTTATAGAAGTTTAAAACTTCATGGCACTCTTAACAAATCCAATTAAAACGGTTATTTTGTTTTGGAATGACTGACAAGTGGAGTCAATGTAACGTCAGACTTAACTGCCTCGCCAGTTAATAAGCTATCTATCTGTACCACTTAAAATTTAAGTACACATGTTACGCTTTGCTGATAAACAAACAGCGCGTAGAGTGTCTACGTCACCGCGTTGTTCTATGCTACGCTGTATTCGGAGGCAGAAATTTGTTTCTGTACACTGTAGATTGTCAGCTTGCGACGTGGCGTTGACCAAAATGAAACCACATTCATTTTTTCTTTTCTCATTTCATTATCAAACTCTGATAACCGCTTACTCATTATTTCCATTGTCATTCATGTTTTTTGTTTTTTAACGCCAGTCTATCTGTAAAACAATTATATTAATACCAGAGAAGCGACGGTTATTTTTCACACGCCCATTTATTAAATGTTGTTCAAACTGTCCAGTCCAGTCATGTTCACACACGATATTGTAGTTAATAGATTTTTTTCTTACTTGGTACCGCAGGTCCGTCTACCTCATAACGTCATCGTTTTCATCAGCAAAGCTTGACGAAGGAGTCCGGTTTCATCGAGATTATAAATATATTCGTTGTTGTTTTGTGTCTTGGAAAACAAAATTCCAGTCTTGGACTGCTCCCGTATTCACCTATCCAGCTTCTCCCGATGTATTTTTACAGGAAATTTTGTTCTGTTTCCGAAATTTATCAAGTCATTCATAATAAGCCTCGAAGTTTACGAAACCCTTTTCGTACCAATTTCAGACGTCTTTTTTTGAATTAACGGTCCCTAAATTGGGGGTTTTTTAACCATCTATTTTTGGAAACTTCCTTTTTCTTTCTTGATTTCCATTTTTTAACCAACTATTCAACTGTTATAACCAACTCTTTTGCACTTTAAAATTTCGCTTACTTGTGTTTTACTAGCACCAAACTTGGCTGCTGTATATCGAATACTCAAACTTGATTTTTTACACTCTTTAATGATGCCAAATTTTTCTTTTAACGTTAAACGCTTGCGTTTCTAAGCCATTTGTGAAATACCATACTGTAAGATGATGATACGTCCGAACCGTCTGCTGATAATAGCATGTGACGAACTATGTACTGTACTAAAGAAAGCTTTCTTTAATGTAACAATACTGGACAGTAGAAAAATCGGCAACAGGAAAAATAAACGCAGTCTTACAATCGTTTGATACCCCATCGTAGTTACACAAAGGTTTATCTTTGTGATAAGAGTTACAATAATTACAATTGGCAATCGGTCCGCTATAGAGGAAAAAGGTAATAAATTTTATTTTGTTGGCTGTCCACGTCCGTTTATCAGAGAAATCGCTATTGGGATAGTCACGTCCACAAAGTGGACGTCATACCAAGAAGTAGCATACCAGAATCCTTGTATACAGTAAAGCCGTAGCAATTTTGTTTATTTCTATTCGGGTAGTGTTCATATTCGATGAAACAAACAGCGTGTCAGTGCCTCTTCCGCCAGCTATAAAGGACGTTGAAAGTCAGGTCAGCGTGGTTCGTCAAAAGTCCCGTTGGTTCGGGACTGTACTGCCAACCACTGAACGGAGTCAGATGATGTTCTGGATCGATGGAGAGTCGAGAGTGAAACCGTCCGGCCAGCGTCAATGTGACTTTATCAGCTGTCGATTACGTTTGCCGGGGACCCGCCAGAGTGTCGCGTAGGACAGTTGCGGCATAAGAAGCGTGTAAATTGGTCTTGACGCTCGTCTATTATCTCACCCGTACACAATGTGGTATGGATACTGTTATGCGTGAATACGAGTACTTTTTATCTTTTAATGATCTCAAAAAGCGGTAGGGCTTGAGAATTACATATACAGTAATAGCATAATTGTGTCTCGAATGCATCAACATAATCAGCTCAAATAAGACCAACGAATAAACTTGTGAACTTTAACTTGGACGATTAAAATTTTACAAAACGGTGGCGTTGCCTGTTTTATAATACAATAATGAAAGTTAGTAAGAAACAACAGTAAGATTACAAGGGCGGAGATGAGCTTTTACTGGCCGTGGATGGGCGCACATGGGCGCGCGATCGAGAAAGAAACAAAAACAGCGCAAGGACTTGAACATTTTCAGTTTAGAGGAATACATCAAACGTTACAGATTCAATGGGATCAGACATTTTCATAGGATGGAAACGAAAGATTGGCTCGTATGCCAGAAAATGTACGTCCATTAAATACATGTGTTATGTTGGTCGTTCATATAAAAATGTTTTCCGGAACAGGCGGGCTTGCCTGACCTACGAAGTGTAGAAAGAAGAAGAAGAAGACTAACTTGGATAAAAACAACAATAAAACTTAAAAAATTTAATTTTCATGACAGTAAATTGCTTTACCTATATTTTAACTGTCATCAAGGTATTAAAACTGTTCCTCCACTAACTGAAAGACTGAAAAGCGAAGAGCGAAGTCTTGGCCATGATGATTGTAGCGTGTTTGTGTGTGTATTTGTGTGTGTGTGTGTGTGTGTTTTATGCGGGTACTTCTGTAAGAGTAAGATACCTGTAAAGACAATTTTATTCTCATCTTGGGAGTAGTAACAGTATGGCCGAATGGCCAAAACAAAGTTATTTATCGTTTTTCCATCGTGGTTACTTTTTTTTCGGGGGGAGAGGGGTACATTCGGTATACCTTTCTTGTCTTAAAAATAGTATCATTGTCACAAATATATGAAACTACAGAAAGTAATGTAACTGATGTGGCGTGTATGTGTAGTTCAGTGGCGTAACTCGTTATCTGGGCCCCCGCAGGAATCTTATAAGGACCCCCCCCCCACAACCCTCACTTAATTCATGCCATTGTTTCCTCTTTAATATTAACCTCTTCTTATAGCTGTGACAACTATTAACGTTATATAACATGAACAGAATACATTCTCCTTAACGCTGTTTCGAATCTCCTCTTCAAAGCTTAGGTCAGTTTGATCGGACATTTCTATAAATCCTAAAAGGCTTTCATTAATTTTTAGGTTGGTGGGCCTTCCTGGTTCATTTTCATAAATTTAGACGTGTCTGATTATTTGAATTAATTCATCTTCTCTATTAATGTCTTGTCTAGTTTCCATTTTTACAGAGAAAAACTCACCAATTTCAGCCTGTTTCAAAATAATATTTTCAACTTTTTTATAGATACAAGCTGAATGAGTTCTGGTACTCATATACTTCTCCTAGTTCTTGAGACCA
Source organism: Magicicada septendecula (assembly GCA_034769895.1). Lineage (NCBI taxonomy): Eukaryota > Metazoa > Arthropoda > Insecta > Hemiptera > Cicadidae > Magicicada > Magicicada septendecula. The sequence goes on from CM068375.1 coordinate 306,883,746, forward strand.
CTGATTATCTCTTCGACAATAGATCGTATTGTTACGTAATATGGAACGTTCTACAAGTATCTCGGCTATACCAGCTGTAATGTTGTGTGCGTACGTGATTCTTAACAGCCGTTAACGAGACCCTTCCAGATTTACCGGTCCGCGCGCACTGTGTTCAAAGGCGCAAGCAATTACGCTCTAGTGTTGCTGAGTATTATAGATTATTCTGGAATCTCAGCGGGGTATAAATATGGGCATTCAGCGATGCTTAGTTCAGTTTAAATGGCAATTTATTTCAGTGCGTTTCGAAGTATTGTGGCGAAGTGTTATGTGTTTTATAATTGTGAGGGACTCTGTTAGTTGACATTTTTATTGCGCGTGAACAATTTTTATTTGATTTGTTGTAAGAGACTATCTTGTTGATTACAAACTGTTTAATTTTGATAATTAAAGCTGGCGATTAGTGACTTAATTGGTGTCTTGTATTTTGTTTTCCACTGTACCGTACGACGATCAGAAGACGGTCGTAACAGTATTTACTCAAAAGTTCGATAATTACATATCGTCTCTTTGTGGCCTCTAAAGACTAAATTTGAAACTGTCAATGTCAGAGTAACATTTACAACGCAACCCAAACTTTAGCCTATTGAGGCCTATAATTTCCTTTCGTAGTTCATAACAAATAACGATGCGACGCATGCCCGGCCGGTGGCCTCGGTGTATATTTAACTGGAATTGCCGCCCTATTGTGCAATTATACAAATAATTTATACTCTCAAAGTAGGCCTACATCATTAGGGACTGGTAAAATAACAGCAAAAAAAATGTATTTGTTTTTGATGTTAAATGCATACGGGGCAACTTGGTTTCACTTAACTTCAATGGTTTATACCCACTCTTAAAAAATTAAGGAAAATGTTTGCTGGGGTCCCCTACTACGTAGCTCCCCCGCATTGCGGGCCGGGCAGTTACGCAACTGGTGTAGTTCTCATTCAAGTAAGTAATGTGGTAAGTGGTTTTCATATTTATAATGGCATTATCAAGCTCAAGTACTTTTATGTTCTCATTTTGCCCAAGTCATAGTGGGTCTTAGTAGACTCTATAACACTGAGAACGGGAAGTACAGTTGTATTTGCTATCTCTTAGTGTTGCTTGTCAATGGACAGGTGCACAGATGGAAGAATGTAAGCATCGAAGGAAGAGTATAAGCGAAGTTGGGCAAAGAACTGTTCAATGACCAATTTTACCAAAAATTTTATAAAGAAAAATCCAAAACGGAACTTTAGCCAACTACGGTACATGAAAGATTCTTGCTAAAATTCGAATACTGGCTTCATTTATAAAATATCAATTGTTCTAGTCCTAATAAATGTTAAACAACGTTGGCTTCTGAGCAGAACTAAGGAAATTTGTTAGAAACACGTTAAGAGGAATATGTGCGTTAGTAAAAAAAAGTAACAAAAAAGACTCTGAAGTAATAGACGCAATGAATGGGGTGAACAAATTACGAGCAGCAGGGCATGGACATAGTTCAAAGAACTCAACTAAAACGACTTAGATGCGCAGTTCGTGATTTAAAACTGAATACGTATAATTGTTTCAGAGTCTATTACTGCAGACTCTGATAAAGGGACGAACCTTTTCAGCCCAGATCTAAGACATTACTGGAAAAGTATTATAATCCGCAACTAGAAGGCAACTGAGAAAGGTGTACAGCGACGGATGAGGATTGAAACGTCTCGGATGTTGGTAAAAACTATCTGATAATATTCAGGAGAAACGAGGACGATAGGATCCTTGCAACAGTATACAAAAGAAATCAGCAAGAGACACATTTTTCTATTGTTGTTTGTCAGAAATATTCTTTATTATAGATGCCTACTTTTTTTTCACAAACAATTTCATTGCGCAAACGACTATCATTTGTTAGAATTATTATTATTAGCGGGGTTGTTAGGTCGTGATCGACTGTTATTAAAGACAGACGTTCGGCCCTACCATCGGAGGTCATTTTCAGTGTCGGAAAAACGATTGGGAAAGAGTTCGCCAATTCACCTCAGTACTGAGGTAGAGACTATGTGTTGGCGGGCAACTCTCAGAAGGCACTGAACTATCATCTGATTTTATTATAGCGGATGATATACTATGGATTTGTCGTATTCATCGGTTATGGTCTAAAAAATCGGTATGGGGAACCATACATGACTTCCATGTTCTAAGATTTATATTTAAAATACTTTTCGAAATGAACTATTTCCATAGAAACTACTTCTTTCTTCAGCCTTAACCACAGTACTGTGATCACTAACGTATACCACGTCACGATAGTGCACTCAATTTTTACTGATGATGGCAGTTGTAAAGCAATTTTGTAGGGGAATTTTTTTTTTTTGCGTAGAAGGAACAGTAGCAAGTGTCAGCTGTCAGAAATGATATACGTAGGAGCCAACCAGCCGCCGTTCGGATAACGACGACGCATTAGCAACGAAATAGGCACCGCTAGAGAAGACAATGCCTCGGTTATAGCAGATGTTCGACGTAAGAGTATGGCATGGGAACATGCTGCAGTAACAGGAAAACAAAGGAATACGTCTTAGTGGGCCAATTACCAAGAATACGGATATGATGGCGACGCGAGTATTGTCAAGCCACGTGTGGGAGCTTAGCGACGACACACAGATGTGGAGAGTCCACAATGGCAGATTTCATACGGACGTTACATGAACAAAGGACCACGAATGGTGAAACAGCGGGGAACTTGTTTACCAGCCAGAGTACGGACTGTGCAGGAGAGCTGCAGAACAGATGTGCCTTACCGAGAAAGCGACCTCCGTCAGCGTGTGAACTAAACGGAGGAAGTCAGGAGACAATACAGGAATTGGTCACACCCAAACTAAAAGACACATGGGTATCTGGACAGCAATTAGTAGGAACGAGCTGAATGGAAATACAAGAACAATTGGATGATGGACAACCATGAAACTCGGCCCGTCGTCTTACTGTAAAGAAGGAGCGAAACAGTAAGATCTAAGAGAAGGGATCAGATGAGCCTACCACGAACGAGAGTTTGGCAAAGGCGGTTCTTTAGAAGACGTTACCATGGAGACAAGGGTCAAGAGCAAATAAAGACGAAGCCAGGAGTCTAGCTAGAGACTCAGGGAGGAGTCTTCGTGAAAATAAAGACGAAAAACCAATAAGGACGTAGATGGTGGGAAGGAGTGCACTGGATGCAGGAATAGTAGTAGGACTCGAGATATAAAAATAAGTGTTGACGAAGAGAGGGGGGTTAGTTGAATTTAATTAGTTAGTTGATTTTAGAGAGTGAGTTGATGGGAGTCAGTTGTTAAGAGTTAGTTGATTTTAGATACTATATTCGTCGGGAGTTTGTTATTTCGCAAGTACAAAATCGGAAATTTTATTCAAAGTCTTAGTAACGATAAGAATCTTAGTTATGGAGTTTCCTGTATAGCAATGTTGGGTTAATCTCAATCAGACTTTGTATTATCTGAATATACTGACGAGTCGAAAAGTGCGGAGTAAAATGTTGATGGTGAATCGCAATATCGTATTGTATGTAATGAAGTGGAACTTATAAGGGACTTAGTTCAAATTCAAAGTTTGTAGAAAACGAGTTGTGTTAAGACGCTCAAAAACTCTGACGGTATGAATTACGTAGAGACATTGTGCGAAATCGTGAAAGATAATTCGGACATAAGAACTAAATATCGCGATTGTGTGATGAATTAACGTACTATTTACGTCGATTAACTATTTCAAATATCGTAATGAGAAGGTCATAAGTGAAATAATTGTGCCGACTAAATAAAGTACAAACAATCAGTGCTTGTGAACAAAGTTGTGAAGTTACAATCACACGCGAATAAGTCGTGAAATGAATAAATCAAATCCAAATGATCGTACTAACTAACTTTTGTTACACATATAACTTCTAAACGAGTGCGAACTAAAAGAATGTTGACGCCGGAGTGCTAATCTCAGCGATAGTGAATAGTGTAAATTTCAGACGACGATGAGAGTGTCCACCAAGTCATCAGCCATCCTAAGGAGCGAGGGAGAGAGGAAATCATCGTAGACACACGCCGTAGTTGCGGATACTTACCTCAAGTAAAACATTTATGTATCACTAATGTTTAATAGCCACTGTCCTGATCCTCACAAAGAACACACCTCTGATCTAGTTAGAATGCATATTGTAACGTGACATAAGATAGCACAAAACTCACTAATATAATTAATGGAAGAAAAGCTGAAAATTGAAAGAAAATAAAAGTTATAACATGAAGATTGATAGCACAACACTACTAACTAAAAAATGACTAAGACAATGACAAGGACTAAATCCAATAGATTGGATAAGGTGAGACACAAAACAAGGATGCAACCCACAATATGACTACAATTATGAGAGCCCAAATAGTAACTAAATTAATATATAAAATAAATGTACAAAATCAGATAGGGCAATAAATAATATGTAATATATATGAAATACAAATGTAAACTAAAGGTAATATGTGATTTAAAGCAAAGATAAAAGAAAGATAAAAATAAAACCCAAGATATGAATAAAAAAATACCCTGTTAAGTAATAAGCTAGCAAAAGTAAATAAAATAAAACAAACCTTAGCAACAATAATTATGAGTACAGAGGTGACAAGTGAAGAAAGTGATAATAAAGAAACTGTTAATGACAGACTATATAAATAATATAGCAACCCAGTGATAGTTATTTTAAACACATAAACGCTATTACAAGAAAAGTGAAGTGTAAGTAACTATAGAATAAGAAACTATTAATAACCGATTATATAAAGAATATAGCAATCCAGTTAGATTAATTTGTTAACATAGTAAGTAGGATATAAGACATATTGTATTGTTATTTAAGGAATGTTATAAAGTTATATGAATTAAAAAACACTTAGAAAATAAAATAAAAAGTGATATGTTAGAGTGAAAACAGAGGGGCGTTAGACACTATATCTTATCAAATGAGTTTGTATGTGAATAATAGTAAATAGTTTAATGTTCAAGATTGTTATAAGAGTTCTTTTAATAGTAAATAAACAAAGTAGTATTAGTGGTATTAAATGGCAAGTTATGGTTAAAACAAAACCATTAATAGGTAAAAAATTTAGATACAGGCATGGACCTTGTAACAACCAAGAATTAAAATTTTTTAATATTATGACCGAAAAGACGTTACATACAGCAAGACACCCCTATACGAGCCACGAGCAATAAATAAAGAACAGTTTTACGATGTGCCAACTGAACGTTTGCTTCGGACAATACGAATACGCTTCACATAACTTTACAATGGGAAATAAGGTTGGCCGTGACAGACTCGACTCAACCGAGATTTACAGCCTGCAACATGCAAGATAAAGGAAACTATGTCAAGTACCAATTTACGGAGAAACTGTGACGGACACACTGCAAGGTTAATTTGAAGTGTACCAGCAGTAAGAAAGGGCGTAAGTACACAATGGTATTTACCCTGTATGAGAACTGACATCGATATCTAAAGAATGGAATCGAACTTGTGCACAGCGGGGGAACGTCTTACTGGCGACAACTGATATTTACGACAGGGAGAAGGAGTGCCGTTTTGGAAACGACGACACGCTGCGTCAGGATAGCTAACGGAAAAGGGTCAAGGATAGTGAAACAATAACGAAATACGACACATTGTTCGCGTGAGAACGGCAGCAGGGTCCGGACTACGCTTAGACAAAGACCTGATCGACAGCCGAGAAATTGCTCCTGTTCCAGGAAAAGAGTACGGAGGCTTTCGACGCGAACTTGTGGGGAGACAGGATACCCAATCACAACCCAGCATCTACCCAGAGAACAGGTGGAGAGGACCGTCGTCATCGTGGCAACGGGAACGTCGAATGAGAAGTGAAGAACGATAGTCTTGCATAAGGGTAGGAGTTCTTCTGTCCTATCATGTTCGACCTGAGGCGTGTCTTCCAGAAGATTGCATTGTGGTAAACGATGCTTGATAAAAACTGTTCGCAGTGCACGCGGGAGAACAGTCTTTTTATAACTTTTAAACAGTCTTCTTATAATTTTCGACAGTCATCATATATTTTCAATCACGTACGTTTAAACAGTCTTCATACATTCTTCTAAGTCTTAATACAGTTCGATTAACATACGGACAGCAGTGGGACTTTGAAACTCTGCTATGCGGTATATAATTAAGTGACTTAAACATTTCGATATTGGCGAGTATCCGGTAATAGTGTACCTACAGCGACTAAATCATGCGACATACGCCAGTGCTTAATAACTCTAGAGTTCTTTATTATACTCAGTTACCGCTAAATTCAGAACTGAACTAACCAATCGCCGTTTCATCAATAACCGACGCGCAGAACTATTGTTAATGTTTTACCGGACAACGAAATCGTAACGTTGTACAGTGCGAAGCGATACAATATAATTTGGAACAATTACACCACGGTATCAAAGACACTATACATTAATGTACACACAAGAAGTTCAACAATAGACAGTCAGATATATATACCATAGTTAATGATGAACTTACCCGCACGACACATGATTTCATAGACTCTAACAGTAACAGCCGAATCAACAGAAAATACACACAGCGCGAGTGAATCTGATCCGCGTGTGTTGAGTGTTAATGACATCACAGCTACGGAACTTCACACATATGGACCACCAACGAGAAGGAGTTACACCGATGGAAATATCGGATAAATCGCTTTACAAGTAATCTTTATGCTATTCTTATCATAAGAACTCTACTGTCCTGTCTCTTTTCAAGAAAACACCCTTGAGTATTTAAATTAAATATGATAAATATAATTAACGCTATTCATCTGAGGCAAGCACTGAACGCATTAGTATAAGATTTATTGTTTGACTATTTGTGTTTTTCTATATATCGATTGTATTATATATGTATGTGTATGTTTTCCATCAAACAACGTATGGGATTCGCATTGTAATTTGATATATATATTGTAATAATACCGTGAAGTCCGCCTCCTTCAAGCCCCACGTTGGGCTTGAAATGTTGTAATAAAACGAGATTATTTCAATGTAAGAATGTGTGTAGTAACGTAGCTAATATTTTCTTGCTTTCTAAGCTCTCACTGTTGATCTTCATTTTTGTAATAAAACCATACTATAATTGTAATTGTATAGTGTTCTGGTATAATATTACCCAGGATAATTTTTATGGTGTGTATGTGTAGTAGTGACGTTCCGCTCTGGGAATCGTCGATTTGGTAAAGTTCCTGGTCTTTGTTATTATCAAATAAACTCAGTGTATTTTGCTGTGGTAGCAGATTGAAATAAAATATAAATTTAAAATTTATATTTATAAAAAAAAATAATTTCGGAAAAAATATTTTCGGTGTATTTATGTGCTTAATATTTAGGAATAAATCGAGGTTGTTGATCGTAATTATAATTATAATATTATGGTGTTATTTTGGTAATAAATTTCTGTTCTGTAAATTTGTTAAAAAGATAATCCAATTAACTTCAAGTTAGGCGAAAACGGCTCTCTTCTTCTTCTTACTCTTGAAATGTTGTAGTTTCGCATATACTGCCTTTGAAGATTATCTAGTTTTCTTGGATAATTAATGATTATGTCCTTTTATAAGAGAAATCAACTTAAATTTACCAAAAAAACAAACAAAAACGTTTATTAAAGACAATAATAAAGTTGGTCGATTAATTAATCGAGGTTACAATGCCGTATCGACTCGCTCAGGGTCGGTCGATATTAGAAGTTTTACAGTTGTATTATAAAAACAGGTTCTTTGAACGGTTATTTATATAAAAAGCCAGAGAAGGTCAGGGACATGAAAGTATAACACTTACAATTCAAAAAATGTCTTAAATTTAAACAATATAATGGTAATTATTAATAATAAAAGTTTATATATAATTTTATTCGAACCAGAAAGCAGTCTAGTCGTGTCTTATTGTGGTGACGATCCTGGATCAAAATGGCCGCCTGACGCATGCGCGTTGATAGCTTCTAATGTAAACAAAGTACTTGTTGAGATAATATGGCCTTTCTTCGGTTAAATGTTCTTCGCAATGATATATGATCTTCTGGGGTATAGTTCATTGTCACTGGTGTATCATGGAATAGTTCACTTTGTGTAAAAATGTTGTTAAATGGGTATATCTACTGGTGTTTATGCGTGTCAGTTAACCTCGAATTTTCACTTGGTGTTTGGTGCGATTTCAGTGTTATTTCATTTAATTAGTTATATGTGATTTCGTTTATAGGTGTTATGTAGTTCATGGGTCAACTTCACCACTTCACTTTCATTAAAATAGTTAAAAATTTAGTTTTACATAAAATGATTCCGAACTCCGTTATAACGTAACGGCCATTAAAGGTTGGTTCTGTCAAATATTCTCATGAAGTGCTCTCTTCGAGGTATAATAATGAACTGTCTGTATTTCCTTCGTCTCATGAAAATCTTAGCCTATATAATATATCTCATACATTGTTTCAAATTGCCATAACTTCCGACACACTTTAAAAATGTACCTTATGCTCATAAAATAAATTCGTTATTAGTTAACTGTTTGAAATATAAAATACATATTCGTTTTCACTATTCTATTCTACTTATTTTCATAGTAATTAAGTTAGTATTACAAAGTTTTATCTGAAAATTATATTTCTTATAATTTTTGGGAGGTAGGCCTAAAATTATACTTCCTGTCTTCTAAGTAAATAATAGCCATTTTCCCTAATATAATTATTATTCTATTAAATCTGAAATTTGTATAATTATCAATTCTCACTTATTTTATTGCAATTTAGTATTTTAATGATGGTTTTTTAATATAATTCATTTGTATATGACTCCCCTTAGGATAATGTCAGTGAATCTATTTCGGTTTTAATGGTATCTTATTAGACAATTAAATAATTTTACTCATATAATGACCATATCTCTAGAAAGCCTTATTTACATAGTATTTAATATGTTGAGTTTATCTTGCCTAAATATTGTCATTTTATCTGGTTTATAAGACTAGGTTTGTTAATTATTCTGCAGTTTAAATTTATTCTTTGGCCTAGATCTGATGTGTGGCTAATTTCCAAATGTTTTATTAATGTAGTTATTTTATATCCTTCTCTGACTGGTATAACATAAATTATTGATTATATAATTAACATATAACATCTCTCTATACCAAAACTGGTGTTCTGAATAACATTGCTTAGTATATTACCTAATAACATAAATAAAAAATATTCTATAACATTGGAATGGTATCTAATTTTAGATATGTCATTCCTAAATTAAAATGAACAATAAAATAACAAATTATAACACTAACATTTCTTATGGATAATCCTTACGTATCTAATTACTATATGTAATAGGAATCTGACATCCTGGTCACATATAATGGTTATCATCTTTTACTACTCAACATTAACAATTTGTTTTGTAATTCCCCATTTTACAAGATTTATGCCCCCTCTTTAAGTATAACCCTGGCTATCTAAGTTATATTCCATTCTATGGAATGTTCATACAGCTTTAGTAGCTTTTTATTAGTAACATTACTATTTCATTATCAAAGTAGACACTGTTCATAAAACTTAAAGTTTATTGCTTTGTACTGTAACTCATGCACCTTTTTTAAAGTTTATTATTTATAATTTGATCACTTGCACTTGTCTATGGTGAATTATCAATATATTTACTAGTCTTTCTCTAGTTTTTAACATGAAATATTCAACCATGGGGGAACTGTGAAGATTTGTTTATACAAACTAAACAATAACTTTTTGAATGCACTAATATTTAATACTACTAACACTTTTAGTTTTTTGTCAGTTTTACAGTGATATGGTTTTTTAGGGTGTTATACTTTCTTTTTGGACATTCATTGATTTTGGGGTTTTTTGGGGGTTCTTTCCCTATGGGGTTTTTGTTTTATTTGGGTCGTCTTAATTATTCTTCTTTCTTATTTGAGTTTGGTTATTCTTCCTTCTTCTGTAGTTTTGGATTATTCTTCTTTCTTCTTTCTTCTGTAGTTTTTATTTTTATTATTCTTCTTTCTTCTTTCTTCTCTCGTTTTAATTAGTTTTCTTTCTTCTTTGAGTTTGGTTCTTCTTCCTTCTTCTGTAGTAGTAGTTTTAATTAGTTCTTCTTTCTTCTCTAGTTTTAATTATTCTTCTTTCTTCTTTCTTCAGTAGTGGTAGTTTTGGTTATTCTTCTTTCTTCAGTAATAGTAGTTTTAATTAGTCTTCTTTCTTCTGTCTTCAGTTGCTTTGATTGTTCTTCCTTCTTCTTTCTTCAGTAGCAGTAGTTTTAATTAGTCTTCTTTCTTCTTTGGTTTTAATTATTCTTCTTTCTTCTGTCTTCAGTTGCTTTGATTGTTCTTCTTTCTTCCTTCTTCAGTAGTAGTAGATTTGGTTGTTCTTCTTTCTTCAGTGGTTTTGGTTATTCTTCTTTCTTCTCTAGTTTTAATTATTCTTCTTTCTTCTTTCTTCAGTAGTTTTAATTAATCTTCTTTCTTCTTTCTTCAGTACTTTTAATTAGTCTTCTTTCTTCTTTGGTTTTAATTATTCTTCTTTCTTCTGTCTTCAGTAGCTTTGATTGTTCTTCTTTCTTCTTTCTTCAGTAGTTTTAATTAGTCTTCTTTCTTCTCTAGTTTTAATTAGTCTTCTTTCTTCTTTGGTTTTAATTATTCTTCTTTCTTCTGTCTTCAGTAGCTTTGATTGTTCTTCTTTCTTCTGTAGTAGTAGTTTTAATTAGTCTTCCTTCTTCTATCTTCAGTTGCTTTGATTGTTCTTCTTTCTTCCTTCTTCTGTAGTAGTAGTTTTAATTTGTCTTCTTTCTTCTCTAGTTTTAATTAGTCTTCTTTCTTCTTTGGTTTTAATTATTCTTCTTTCTTCTGTCTTCAGTAGCTTTGATTGTTCTTTTTTCTTCTTTCTTCTGTAGTAGTAGTTTTAATTAGTCTTCCTTCTTCTATCTTCAGTTGCTTTGATTGTTCTTCTTTCTTCCTTCTTCAGTAGTAGTAGATTTGGTTGTTCTTCTTTCTTCAGTGGTTTTGGTTATTCTTCTTTCTTCTCTAGTTTTAATTATTCTTCTTTCTTCTTTCTTCAGTAGCTTTGATTGTTCTTCTTTCTTCTGTCTTCAGTTGCTTTGATTGTTCTTCTTTCTTCCTTCTTCAGTAGTAGTAGATTTGGTTGTTCTTCTTTCTTCAGTGGTTTTGGTTATTCTTCTTTCTTCTCTAGTTTTAATTATTCTTCTTTCTTCTTTCTTCAGTAGCTTTGATTGTTCTTCTTTCTTCCTTCTTCTGTAGTAGTGGTTTTAATTAGTCTTCTTTCTTCCTTGATTTTAATTATTCTTCTTTCTTCTGTCTTCAGTAGCTTTGATTATTCTTCTTTCTTCCTTCTTCTGTAGTAGTAGTTTTAATTATTCTTCTATCTTCTCTAGTTTTAATTAGACTTCCTTCTTCTTTGGTTTTAATTATTCTTCTTTCTTCTCTCTTCAGTAGTTTTTCGCTGTGTATGCCTTTGTTTCTTCTAGTCTGGTTTCCTTGACGGGGTATATTAATTGCCTGCTTCTATCTTACCTGGGTAATTTTGTTGTTATCATTTTTAGTTTCCTGGGTGTTTAAATTTGTATTATATTATTTTATTTGCAGAATTTTTCTTAATTATCCTTTCTTGTGAATATATTAGTAAATAGTGCATTTTAATTAATTCTCATCTGGATATTCCATATATTAGAGCTTTATTAATGATCATTGAGTAATGCATTTGTGTGGATTATCTGTCACGCTACAGATTGCTCTCTTCCAGAAGTGATTAGTTCAGATCATACTTAGTTTGTCTGAAGTAATTGCTTATGACATTATATTATAAATTATATTTCTTTACTTCCTTCACATTTCTAAAAATTTTTTCTCCTATATTTTTGAGCTTATCTATATTTCATTATTAACTGGATTCTTACTGATAGTAATAGTCATCTGAGGTTCGTTATTTTTTATTTTTCCATTTTCTTCTTAACTTGTTTCCTTATGCTTGGGATATTTATTCCCTAAAATTCCCTAATACGTTAGCTGGGGCAGTGTCCAGAGGGGCTCTGTAGGCTTCACACTCTGCTGGCCATGCTACGTCATTTATTGATAACAGAGGTAAATCATCTCTGACCAATACATAATAATACTGCTGGACTTATCTCAGACAGTCATTTATAAAAATTATATAAGAATAGTCCACCTTATGACTATTAAAAAAAAATTAAATATCTTTGGATATTTCACTTCGTATACGAACAGATCTATTAATATTTCTATCTTAGTTAATTTCTATCTCAGTTATTTTTCTCAATGGTTAGCTCTGCTGGCATTTTATTTCTCCTTGTGGTTGGAAGCTGGTATAATATAATTATCACTCATTATTCAGTGTAAAGTTTTTAATTCTCTGTCATTTTCTGACTGTTATCACAATCTCCTTCTGGTCATTGGTAGCATATATTTTGTATTATATTTTTGTTCCTTTCTTAATTCTTGTGAATCGTTCCACTAGTATTATGTTTTTTCAATTACTCTTTTAATTGTCTTTCTAATAACTGACATTTATTGTATGATCATCTTTTTCGTATGGATTTATTTATATATAGTTTTTCCTTTCTTTTTTCAAAATTTTATTTTGCTGTTGCTTTTTATCCAAATGCACTCCTTTATTATTAATGCCATATGTTTAATATTTCTGTTTATTGGACATAAAATTCTCATTAATTTTACTTCACAATAAGTTTATTCATTTAAATTGTATCAGTGGTTTGTACTGCCATTTCTTTATTCTTGAAAGTTTTTCAGAATTGGTCCCATATATAATTGTTTGTAATGTGTTATCCAAATTCTTTTTCTTCTTGTTCATTTCTAAAAGTTGTTTTTAAAATAAGGTAGTAAGTTGTTCTTACTTGGGTTTCTGAATTTTGTGGTTTAATTCAAAATTCATTTTCTTTTTGATTCATAAATTGTTTTCTAAATAATAGGTAGTAAGTAGTCATTACTTCATTTTTGATTTTTGAGAATGTAATTCAAAATTCATTTTCTTTTTGTGGAGGTGTATGGTATTAGACTTAACCGTAGTCTGTCACTTCAGTTGCTCTCATTGTCCGGATGACCATAGTTTTCATCATCGTTCCGGTACTAGTGACATCTCTGGCCTTTGTCTTGTATTTCATTTTTCTAGCTGCTATTCCTTTGTTGGCTGCTAAGCTTATTCGGCTCCCTCTATCATAGTGTTTTATACACCAGTACGTCTCTGGTCCATCAATGATCAATGATACCATTGACAATCTACCATATATTTCCACCCCTGTTGTATTCCATTTACCTCTGATCACTTCCCAGTGGTAAACTACTGTCTGCTGGTAAACCATCTCTGAGATTACCATCAATCTACTTCCATAATTTCTGGAACTCACGATTTCTTCATTGTTGGTAATAGGGATATTATCATTATCAAATAAACCATGGTTCATCATTTCCCTTTCTTCCTTGGTTTTCATTAATTTCTTTGGACGCCTCTTTCTCATTTCCTTTGGTTTCACTTCCATATCCTTCGTATCTTCTTTGTTCCCGTTCGTTTTCTTTTCAGGTAACACTATCACTGGCTCCATTGTTTGATTGTTTGGTATTTCCTTTCGTTCTGGTTTGCTATTGTCCAGTGTCTTATCCAATTCTTCATCCAAGGATGTGGTGTTTTTATCTAATTCACTCAAACCTTCCTTCAAGATTTGTCTGTATTCTTTTCTCTCCCTTCTTTCCTCTTCCCTGTCTTCTTTCATTTCCTTATGCCATCGTCGGTTATCCTCTCTTAACTCTTCCAACCTCTCCCCCATCTTCTCTTCCATTTTCTTGTTATTCTCCTCCAATTTTTCTTCCATCTTTTTGCTGGTTTCCTCCATTTTCTGATTAGTTTCATCAATTTTCCGGCTTAAAGATCGGTTGTCTTTCTTCATTTCCTTGTTGGTTTCTTCCATCTTGTCTTCCAAATTCTTCTTATTTTCTTCCATTTCCTTTTCCACCTTCTTACTGGTTTCCTCAATTCTCTTATGGGTGTCTTCAATCTTTTTACTTAATTCTTCCTTTGTTTCTTGGTTGTCCTTCTTCAATTCCTCTGTTTTTATTTATTTCATTCAATTCTTCCTTGGTTGAATCCATTTTCTTACTGGTCTCTCCTATGTCCTTTTTCAATTCCTTGCTGTTTTCTTCCATGTCCTTTTTCATTTGCATGAACATTTCCATCATTTTCTCTAAAATCGGATCTTCTGTTGTTTTGGATTTCTCCTGGTCTTGGACATGGACGTCCCCTGTTTGAGTGGGTATTTCGGGTTGCTTCTCTGGTGGTGCTGGTTGTTTATCTTCCACCCGTTCTAATATCCTTTCCACGTCCTCCACTGGGGTCGTCTCCTTATCCTCCATATCAAGTTCTTTCTCGGCCTCCGCCGCTCTCTTCTTTGATGTGGCACGACGCATCATTTTCCCTGATTCCCTGGCTGACTAACCGCTGCCAAGCTGAATTAGGAATTGGGTAAGTAATTACAGTAATTTCAACCCCTAATTACAGCCCTTTAGTTGGGCGCCAAATTTGTAATAATACCGTGAAGTCCCCCTCCTTCAAGCCCCACGTTGGGCTTGAAATGTTGTAATAAAACGAGATTATTTCAATGTAAGAATGTGTGTAGTAACGTAGCTAATATTTTCTTGCTTTCTAAGCTCTCACTGTTGATCTTCACTTTTGTAATAAAACCATACTATAATTGTAATTGTATAGTGTTCTGGTATAATATTACCCAGGATAATTTTTATGGTGTGTATGTGTAGTAGTGACGTTCCGCTCTGGGAATCGTCGATTTGGTAAAGTTCCTGGTCTTTGTTATTATCAAATAAACTCAGTGTATTTTGCTGTGGTAGCAGATTGAAATAAAATATAAATTTAAAATTTATATTTATAAAAAAAAATAATTTCGGAAAAAATATTTTCGGTGTATTTATGTGCTTAATATTTAGGAATAAATCGAGGTTGTTGATCGTAATTATAATTATAATATTATGGTGTTATTTTGGTAATAAATTTCTGTTCTGTAAATTTGTTAAAAAGATAATCCAATTAACTTCAAGTTAGGCGAAAACGGCTCTCTTCTTCTTCTTACTCTTGAAATGTTGTAGTTTCGCATATACTGCCTTTGAAGATTATCTAGTTTTCTTGGATAATTAATGATTATGTCCTTTTATAAGAGAAATCAACTTAAATTTACCAAAAAAACAAACAAAAACATTTATTAAACACAATAATAAAGTTGGTCGATTAATTAATCGAGGTTACAATGCCGTATCGACTCGCTCAGGGTCGGTCGATATTAGAAGTTTTACAGTTGTATTATAAAAACAGGTTCTTTGAACGGTTATTTATATAAAAAGCCAGAGAAGGTCAGGGACATGAAAGTATAACACTTACAATTCAAAAAATGTCTTAAATTTAAACAATATAATGGTAATTATTAATAATAAAAGTTTATATATAATTTTATTCGAACCAGAAAGCAGTCTAGTCGTGTCTTATTGTGGTGACGATCCTGGATCAAAATGGCCGCCTGACGCATGCGCGTTGATAGCTTCTAATGTAAACAAAGTACTTGTTGAGATAATATGGCCTTTCTTCGGTTCAATGTTCTTCGCAATGGTATATGATCTTCTGGGGTATAGTTTATTGTCACTGGTTTATCATGGAATAGTTCACTTTGTGTAAAAATGTTGTTAAATGGGTATATCTACTGGTGTTTATGCGTGTCAGTTAACCTCGAATTTTCACTTGGTGTTTGGTGCGATTTCAGTGTTATTTCATTTAATTAGTTATATGTGATTTCGTTTATAGGTGTTATGTAGTTCATGGGTCAACTTCACCACTTCACTTTCATTAAAATAGTTAAAAATTTAGTTTTACATAAAATGATTCCGAACTCCGTTATAACGTAACGGCCATTAAAGGTTGGTTCTGTCAAATATTCACATGAAGTGCTCTCTTCGAGGTATAATAATGAACTGTCTGTATTTCCTTCGTCTCATGAAAATCTTAGCCTATATAATATATCTCATACATTGTTTCAAATTGCCACAACTTCCGACACACTTTAAAAATGTACCTTATGCTCATAAAATAAATTCGTTATTAGTTAACTGTTTGAAATATAAAATACATATTCGTTTTCACTATTCTATTCTACTTATTTTCATAGTAATTAAGTTAGTATTACAAAGTTTTATCTGAAAATTATATTTCTTATAATTTTTGGGAGGTAGGCCTAAAATTATACTTCCTGTCTTCTAAGTAAATAATAGCCATTTTCCCTAATATAATTATTATTCTATTAAATCTGAAATTTGTATAATTATCAATTCTCACTTATTTTATTGCAATTTAGTATTTTAATGATGGTTTTTTAATATAATTCATTTATATATGACTCCCCTTAGGATAATGTCAGTGAATCTATTTCGGTTTTAATGGTATCTTATTAGACAATTAAATAATTTTACTCATATAATGACCATATCTCTAGAAAGCCTTATTTACATAGTATTTAATATGTTGAGTTTATCTTGCCTAAATATTGTCATTTTATCTGGTTTATAAGACTAGGTTTGTTAATTATTCTGCAGTTTAAATTTATTCTTTGGCCTAGATCTGATGTGTGGCTAATTTCCAAATGTTTTATTAATGTAGTTATTTTATATCCTTCTCTGACTGGTATAACATAAATTATTGATTATATAATTAACATATAACATCTCTCTATATCAAAACTGGTGTTCTGAATAACATTGCTTAGTATATTACCTAATAACATAAATAAAAAATATTCTATAACATTGGAATGGTATCTAATTTTAGATATGTCATTCCTAAATTAAAATGAACAATAAAATAACAAATTATAACACTAACATTTCATATGGATAATCCTTACGTATCTAATTACTATATGTAATAGGAATCTGACATCCTGGTCACATGTAATGGTTATCATCTTTTACTACTCAACATTAACAATTTGTTTTGTAATTCCCCATTTTACAAGATTTATGCCCCCTCTTTAAGTATAACCCTGGCTATCTAAGTTATATTCCATTCTATGGAATGTTCATACAGCTTTAGTAGCTTTTTATTAGTAACATTACTATTTCATTATCAAAGTAGACACTGTTCATAAAACTTAAAGTTTATTTCTTTGTACTGTAACTCATGCACCTTTTTTAAAGTTTATTATTTATAATTTGATCACTTGCACTTGTCTATGGTGAATTATCAATATATTTACTAGTCTTTCTCTAGTTTTTAACATGAAATATTCAACCATGGGGGAACTGTGAAGATTTGTTTATACAAACTAAACAATAACTTTTTGAATGCACTAATATTTAATACTACTAACACTTTTAGTTTTTTGTCAGTTTTACAGTGATATGGTTTTTTAGGGTGTTATACTTTCTTTTTGGACATTCATTGATTTTGGGGTTTTTTGGGGGTTCTTTCCCTATGGGGTTTTTGTTTTATTTGGGTCGTCTTAATTATTCTTCTTTCTTCTTTGAGTTTGGTTATTCTTCCTTCTTCTGTAGTTTTGGATTATTCTTCTTTCTTCTTTCTTCTGTAGTTTTTATTTTTATTATTCTTCTTTCTTCTTTCTTCTCTCGTTTTAATTAGTTTTCTTTCTTCTTTGAATTTGGTTCTTCTTCTTTCTTCTGTAGTAGTAGTTTTAATTAGTTCTTCTTTCTTCTCTAGTTTTAATTATTCTTCTTTCTTCTTTCTTCAGTAGTGGTAGTTTTGGTTATTCTTCTTTCTTCAGTAATAGTAGTTTTAATTAGTCTTCTTTCTTCTGTCTTCAGTTGCTTTGATTGTTCTTCCTTCTTCTTTCTTCAGTAGCAGTAGTTTTAATTAGTCTTCTTTCTTCTTTGGTTTTAATTATTCTTCTTTCTTCTGTCTTCAGTTGCTTTGATTGTTCTTCTTTCTTCCTTCTTCAGTAGTAGTAGATTTGGTTGTTCTTCTTTCTTCAGTGGTTTTGGTTATTCTTCTTTCTTCTCTAGTTTTAATTATTCTTCTTTCTTCTTTCTTCAGTAGTTTTAATTAGTCTTCTTTCTTCATTCTTCAGTAGTTTTAATTAGTCTTCTTCTTCTTTGGTTTTAATTATTCTTCTTTCTTCTGTCTTCAGTAGCTTTGATTGTTCTTCTTTCTTCTTTCTTCTGTAGTAGTAGTTTTAATTAGTCTTCCTTCTTCTATCTTCAGTTGCTTTGATTGTTCTTCTTACTTCCTTCTTCTGCAGTAATAGTTTTAATTAGTCTTCTTTCTTCTCTAGTTTTAATTAGTCTTCTTTCTTCTTTGGTTTTAATTATTCTTCTTTCTTCTGTCTTCAGTTGCTTTGATTGTTCTTCTTTCTTCCTTCTTCAGTAGTAGTAGATTTGGTTGTTCTTCTTTCTTCAGTGGTTTTGGTTATTCTTCTTTCTTCTCTAGTTTTAATTATTCTTCTTTCTTCTTTCTTCAGTAGTTTTAATTAATCTTCTTTCTTCTTTCTTCAGTACTTTTAATTAGTCTTCTTTCTTCTTTGGTTTTAATTATTCTTCTTTCTTCTGTCTTCAGTAGCTTTGATTGTTCTTCTTTCTTCTTTCTTCAGTAGTTTTAATTAGTCTTCTTTCTTCTCTAGTTTTAATTAGTCTTCTTTCTTCTTTGGTTTTAATTATTCTTCTTTCTTCTGTCTTCAGTAGCTTTGATTGTTCTTCTTTCTTCTGTAGTAGTAGTTTTAATTAGTCTTCCTTCTTCTATCTTCAGTTGCTTTGATTGTTCTTCTTTCTTCCTTCTTCTGTAGTAGTAGTTTTAATTTGTCTTCTTTCTTCTCTAGTTTTAATTAGTCTTCTTTCTTCTTTGGTTTTAATTATTCTTCTTTCTTCTGTCTTCAGTAGCTTTGATTGTTCTTTTTTCTTCTTTCTTCTGTAGTAGTAGTTTTAATTAGTCTTCCTTCTTCTATCTTCAGTTGCTTTGATTGTTCTTCTTTCTTCCTTCTTCAGTAGTAGTAGATTTGGTTGTTCTTCTTTCTTCAGTGGTTTTGGTTATTCTTCTTTCTTCTCTAGTTTTAATTATTCTTCTTTCTTCTTTCTTCAGTAGCTTTGATTGTTCTTCTTTCTTCTGTCTTCAGTTGCTTTGATTGTTCTTCTTTCTTCCTTCTTCAGTAGTAGTAGATTTGGTTGTTCTTCTTTCTTCAGTGGTTTTGGTTATTCTTCTTTCTTCTCTAGTTTTAATTATTCTTCTTTCTTCTTTCTTCAGTAGCTTTGATTGTTCTTCTTTCTTCCTTCTTCTGTAGTAGTGGTTTTAATTAATCTTCTTTCTTCCTTGATTTTAATTATTCTTCTTTCTTCTGTCTTCAGTAGCTTTGATTATTCTTCTTTCTTCCTTCTTCTGTAGTAGTAGTTTTAATTATTCTTCTATCTTCTCTAGTTTTAATTAGACTTCCTTCTTCTTTGGTTTTAATTATTCTTCTTTCTTCTCTCTTCAGTAGTTTTTCGCTGTGTATGCCTTTGTTTCTTCTAGTCTGGTTTCCTTGACGGGGTATATTAATTGCCTGCTTCTATCTTACCTGGGTAATTTTGTTGTTATCATTTTTAGTTTCCTGGGTGTTTAAATTTGTATTATATTATTTTATTTGCAGAATTTTTCTTTATTTAACCTTTCTTGTGAATATATTAGTAAATAGTGCATTTTAATTAATTCTCATCTGGATATTCCATATATTAGAGCTTTATTAATGATCATTGAGTAATGCATTTGTGTGGATTATCTGTCACGCTACAGATTGCTCTCTTCCAGAAGTGATTAGTTCAGATCATACTTAGTTTGTCTGAAGTAATTGCTTATGACATTATATTATAAATTATATTTCTTTACTTCCTTCACATTTCTAAAAATTTTTTCTCCTATATTTTTGAGCTTATCTATATTTCATTATTAACTGGATTCTTACTGATAGTAATAGTCATCTGAGGTTCGTTATTTTTTATTTTTCCATTTTCTTCTTAACTTGTTTCCTTATGCTTGGGATATTTATTCCCTAAAATTCCCTAATACGTTAGCTGGGGCAGTGTCCAGAGGGGCTCTGTAGGCTTCACACTCTGCTGGCCATGCTACGTCATTTATTGATAACAGAGGTAAATCATCTCTGACCAATACATAATAATACTGCTGGACTTATCTCAGACAGTCATTTATAAAAATTATATAAGAATAGTCCACCTTATGACTATTAAAAAAAAATTAAATATCTTTGGATATTTCACTTCGTATACGAACAGATCTATTAATATTTCTATCTTAGTTAATTTCTATCTCAGTTATTTTTCTCAATGGTTAGCTCTGCTGGCATTTTATTTCTCCTTGTGGTTGGAAGCTGGTATAATATAATTATCACTCATTATTCAGTGTAAAGTTTTTAATTCTCTGTCATTTTTTGACTGTTATCACAATCTCCTTCTGGTCATTGGTAGCATATATTTTGTATTATATTTTTGTTCCTTTCTTAATTCTTGTGAATCGTTCCACTAGTATTATGTTTTTTCAATTACTCTTTTAATTGTCTTTCTAATAACTGACATTTATTGTATGATCATCTTTTTCGTATGGATTTATTTATATATAGTTTTTCCTTTCTTTTTTCAAAATTTTATTTTGCTGTTGCTTTTTATCCAAATGCACTCCTTTATTATTAATGCCATATGTTTAATATTTCTGTTTATTTGACATAAAATTCTCATTAATTTTACTTCACAATAAGTTTATTCATTTAAATTGTATCAGTGGTTTGTACTGCCATTTCTTTATTCTTGAAAGTTTTTCAGAATTGGTCCCATATATAATTGTTTGTAATGTGTTATCCAAATTCTTTTTCTTCTTGTTCATTTCTAAAAGTTGTTTTTAAAATAAGGTAGTAAGTTGTTCTTACTTGGGTTTCTGAATTTTGTGGTTTAATTCAAAATTCATTTTCTTTTTGATTCATAAATTGTTTTCTAAATAATAGGTAGTAAGTAGTCATTACTTCATTTTTGATTTTTGAGAATGTAATTCAAAATTCATTTTCTTTTTGTGGAGGTGTATGGTATTAGACTTAACCGTAGTCTGTCACTTCAGTTGCTCTCATTGTCCGGATGACCATAGTTTTCATCATCGTTCCGGTACTAGTGACATCTCTGGCCTTTGTCTTGTATTTCATTTTTCTAGCTGCTATTCCTTTGTTGGCTGCTAAGCTTATTCGGCTCCCTCTATCATAGTGTTTTATACACCAGTACGTCTCTGGTCCATCAATGATCAATGATACCATTGACAATCTACCATATATTTCCACCCCTGTTGTATTCCATTTACCTCTGATCACTTCCCAGTGGTAAACTACTGTCTGCTGGTAAACCATCTCTGAGATTACCATCAATCTACTTCCATAATTTCTGGAACTCACGATTTCTTCATTGTTGGTAATAGGGATATTATCATTATCAAATAAACCATGGTTCATCATTTCCCTTTCTTCCTTGGTTTTCATTAATTTCTTTGGACGCCTCTTTCTCATTTCCTTTGGTTTCACTTCCATATCCTTCGTATCTTCTTTGTTCCCGTTCGTTTTCTTTTCAGGTAACACTATCACTGGCTCCATTGTTTGATTGTTTGGTATTTCCTTTCGTTCTGGTTTGCTATTGTCCAGTGTCTTATCCAATTCTTCATCCAAGGATGTGGTGTTTTTATCTAATTCACTCAAACCTTCCTTCAAGATTTGTCTGTATTCTTTTCTCTCCCTTCTTTCCTCTTCCCTGTCTTCTTTCATTTCCTTATGCCATCGTCGGTTATCCTCTCTTAACTCTTCCAACCTCTCCCCCATCTTCTCTTCCATTTTCTTGTTATTCTCCTCCAATTTTTCTTCCATCTTTTTGCTGGTTTCCTCCATTTTCTGATTAGTTTCATCAATTTTCCGGCTTAAAGATCGGTTGTCTTTCTTCATTTCCTTGTTGGTTTCTTCCATCTTGTCTTCCAAATTCTTCTTATTTTCTTCCATTTCCTTTTCCACCTTCTTACTGGTTTCCTCAATTCTCTTATGGGTGTCTTCAATCTTTTTACTTAATTCTTCCTTTGTTTCTTGGTTGTCCTTCTTCAATTCCTCTGTTTTTATTTATTTCATTCAATTCTTCCTTGGTTGAATCCATTTTCTTACTGGTCTCTCCTATGTCCTTTTTCAATTCCTTGCTGTTTTCTTCCATGTCCTTTTTCATTTGCATGAACATTTCCATCATTTTCTCTAAAATCGGATCTTCTGTTGTTTTGGATTTCTCCTGGTCTTGGACATGGACGTCCCCTGTTTGAGTGGGTATTTCGGGTTGCTTCTCTGGTGGTGCTGGTTGTTTATCTTCCACCCGTTCTAATATCCTTTCCACGTCCTCCACTGGGGTCGTCTCCTTATCCTCCATATCAAGTTCTTTCTCGGCCTCCGCCGCTCTCTTCTTTGATGTGGCACGACGCATCATTTTCCCTGATTCCCTGGCTGACTAACCGCTGCCAAGCTGAATTAGGAATTGGGTAAGTAATTACAGTAATTTCAACCCCTAATTACAGCCCTTTAGTTGGGCGCCAAATTTGTAATAATACCGTGAAGTCCCCCTCCTTCAAGCCCCACGTTGGGCTTGAAATGTTGTAATAAAACGAGATTATTTCAATGTAAGAATGTGTGTAGTAACGTAGCTAATATTTTCTTGCTTTCTAAGCTCTCACTGTTGATCTTCACTTTTGTAATAAAACCATACTATAATTTTAATTGTATAGTGTTCTGGTATAATATTACCCAGGATAATTTTTATGGTGTGTATGTGTAGTAGTGACGTTCCGCTCTGGGAATCGTCGATTTGGTAAAGTTCCTGGTCTTTGTTATTATCAAATAAACTCAGTGTATTTTGCTGTGGTAGCAGATTGAAATAAAATATAAATTTAAAATTTATATTTATAAAAAAAAATAATTTCGGAAAAAATATTTTCGGTGTATTTATGTGCTTAATATTTAGGAATAAATCGAGGTTGTTGATCGTAATTATAATTATAATATTATGGTGTTATTTTGGTAATAAATTTCTGTTCTGTAAATTTGTTAAAAAGATAATCCAATTAACTTCAAGTTAGGCGAAAACGGCTCTCTTCTTCTTCTTACTCTTGAAATGTTGTAGTTTCGCATATACTGCCTTTGAAGATTATCTAGTTTTCTTGGATAATTAATGATTATGTCCTTTTATAAGAGAAATCAACTTAAATTTACCAAAAAAACAAACAAAAACGTTTATTAAAGACAATAATAAAGTTGGTCGATTAATTAATCGAGGTTACAATGCCGTATCGACTCGCTCAGGGTCGGTCGATATTAGAAGTTTTACAGTTGTATTATAAAAACAGGTTCTTTGAACGGTTATTTATATAAAAAGCCAGAGAAGGTCAGGGACATGAAAGTATAACACTTACAATTCAAAAAATGTCTTAAATTTAAACAATATAATGGTAATTATTAATAATAAAAGTTTATATATAATTTTATTCGAACCAGAAAGCAGTCTAGTCGTGTCTTATTGTGGTGACGATCCTGGATCAAAATGGCCGCCTGACGCATGCGCGTTGATAGCTTCTAATGTAAACAAAGTACTTGTTGAGATAATATGGCCTTTCTTCGGTTAAATGTTCTTCGCAATGATATATGATCTTCTGGGGTATAGTTCATTGTCACTGGTGTATCATGGAATAGTTCACTTTGTGTAAAAATGTTGTTAAATGGGTATATCTACTGGTGTTTATGCGTGTCAGTTAACCTCGAATTTTCACTTGGTGTTTGGTGCGATTTCAGTGTTATTTCATTTAATTAGTTATATGTGATTTCGTTTATAGGTGTTATGTAGTTCATGGGTCAACTTCACCACTTCACTTTCATTAAAATAGTTAAAAATTTAGTTTTACATAAAATGATTCCGAACTCCGTTATAACGTAACGGCCATTAAAGGTTGGTTCTGTCAAATATTCTCATGAAGTGCTCTCTTCGAGGTATAATAATGAACTGTCTGTATTTCCTTCGTCTCATGAAAATCTTAGCCTATATAATATATCTCATACATTGTTTCAAATTGCCATAACTTCCGACACACTTTAAAAATGTACCTTATGCTCATAAAATAAATTCGTTATTAGTTAACTGTTTGAAATATAAAATACATATTCGTTTTCACTATTCTATTCTACTTATTTTCATAGTAATTAAGTTAGTATTACAAAGTTTTATCTGAAAATTATATTTCTTATAATTTTTGGGAGGTAGGCCTAAAATTATACTTCCTGTCTTCTAAGTAAATAATAGCCATTTTCCCTAATATAATTATTATTCTATTAAATCTGAAATTTGTATAATTATCAATTCTCACTTATTTTATTGCAATTTAGTATTTTAATGATGGTTTTTTAATATAATTCATTTGTATATGACTCCCCTTAGGATAATGTCAGTGAATCTATTTCGGTTTTAATGGTATCTTATTAGACAATTAAATAATTTTACTCATATAATGACCATATCTCTAGAAAGCCTTATTTACATAGTATTTAATATGTTGAGTTTATCTTGCCTAAATATTGTCATTTTATCTGGTTTATAAGACTAGGTTTGTTAATTATTCTGCAGTTTAAATTTATTCTTTGGCCTAGATCTGATGTGTGGCTAATTTCCAAATGTTTTATTAATGTAGTTATTTTATATCCTTCTCTGACTGGTATAACATAAATTATTGATTATATAATTAACATATAACATCTCTCTATACCAAAACTGGTGTTCTGAATAACATTGCTTAGTATATTACCTAATAACATAAATAAAAAATATTCTATAACATTGGAATGGTATCTAATTTTAGATATGTCATTCCTAAATTAAAATGAACAATAAAATAACAAATTATAACACTAACATTTCTTATGGATAATCCTTACGTATCTAATTACTATATGTAATAGGAATCTGACATCCTGGTCACATATAATGGTTATCATCTTTTACTACTCAACATTAACAATTTGTTTTGTAATTCCCCATTTTACAAGATTTATGCCCCCTCTTTAAGTATAACCCTGGCTATCTAAGTTATATTCCATTCTATGGAATGTTCATACAGCTTTAGTAGCTTTTTATTAGTAACATTACTATTTCATTATCAAAGTAGACACTGTTCATAAAACTTAAAGTTTATTGCTTTGTACTGTAACTCATGCACCTTTTTTAAAGTTTATTATTTATAATTTGATCACTTGCACTTGTCTATGGTGAATTATCAATATATTTACTAGTCTTTCTCTAGTTTTTAACATGAAATATTCAACCATGGGGGAACTGTGAAGATTTGTTTATACAAACTAAACAATAACTTTTTGAATGCACTAATATTTAATACTACTAACACTTTTAGTTTTTTGTCAGTTTTACAGTGATATGGTTTTTTAGGGTGTTATACTTTCTTTTTGGACATTCATTGATTTTGGGGTTTTTTGGGGGTTCTTTCCCTATGGGGTTTTTGTTTTATTTGGGTCGTCTTAATTATTCTTCTTTCTTATTTGAGTTTGGTTATTCTTCCTTCTTCTGTAGTTTTGGATTATTCTTCTTTCTTCTTTCTTCTGTAGTTTTTATTTTTATTATTCTTCTTTCTTCTTTCTTCTCTCGTTTTAATTAGTTTTCTTTCTTCTTTGAGTTTGGTTCTTCTTCCTTCTTCTGTAGTAGTAGTTTTAATTAGTTCTTCTTTCTTCTCTAGTTTTAATTATTCTTCTTTCTTCTTTCTTCAGTAGTGGTAGTTTTGGTTATTCTTCTTTCTTCAGTAATAGTAGTTTTAATTAGTCTTCTTTCTTCTGTCTTCAGTTGCTTTGATTGTTCTTCCTTCTTCTTTCTTCAGTAGCAGTAGTTTTAATTAGTCTTCTTTCTTCTTTGGTTTTAATTATTCTTCTTTCTTCTGTCTTCAGTTGCTTTGATTGTTCTTCTTTCTTCCTTCTTCAGTAGTAGTAGATTTGGTTGTTCTTCTTTCTTCAGTGGTTTTGGTTATTCTTCTTTCTTCTCTAGTTTTAATTATTCTTCTTTCTTCTTTCTTCAGTAGTTTTAATTAATCTTCTTTCTTCTTTCTTCAGTACTTTTAATTAGTCTTCTTTCTTCTTTGGTTTTAATTATTCTTCTTTCTTCTGTCTTCAGTAGCTTTGATTGTTCTTCTTTCTTCTTTCTTCAGTAGTTTTAATTAGTCTTCTTTCTTCTCTAGTTTTAATTAGTCTTCTTTCTTCTTTGGTTTTAATTATTCTTCTTTCTTCTGTCTTCAGTAGCTTTGATTGTTCTTCTTTCTTCTGTAGTAGTAGTTTTAATTAGTCTTCCTTCTTCTATCTTCAGTTGCTTTGATTGTTCTTCTTTCTTCCTTCTTCTGTAGTAGTAGTTTTAATTTGTCTTCTTTCTTCTCTAGTTTTAATTAGTCTTCTTTCTTCTTTGGTTTTAATTATTCTTCTTTCTTCTGTCTTCAGTAGCTTTGATTGTTCTTTTTTCTTCTTTCTTCTGTAGTAGTAGTTTTAATTAGTCTTCCTTCTTCTATCTTCAGTTGCTTTGATTGTTCTTCTTTCTTCCTTCTTCAGTAGTAGTAGATTTGGTTGTTCTTCTTTCTTCAGTGGTTTTGGTTATTCTTCTTTCTTCTCTAGTTTTAATTATTCTTCTTTCTTCTTTCTTCAGTAGCTTTGATTGTTCTTCTTTCTTCTGTCTTCAGTTGCTTTGATTGTTCTTCTTTCTTCCTTCTTCAGTAGTAGTAGATTTGGTTGTTCTTCTTTCTTCAGTGGTTTTGGTTATTCTTCTTTCTTCTCTAGTTTTAATTATTCTTCTTTCTTCTTTCTTCAGTAGCTTTGATTGTTCTTCTTTCTTCCTTCTTCTGTAGTAGTGGTTTTAATTAGTCTTCTTTCTTCCTTGATTTTAATTATTCTTCTTTCTTCTGTCTTCAGTAGCTTTGATTATTCTTCTTTCTTCCTTCTTCTGTAGTAGTAGTTTTAATTATTCTTCTATCTTCTCTAGTTTTAATTAGACTTCCTTCTTCTTTGGTTTTAATTATTCTTCTTTCTTCTCTCTTCAGTAGTTTTTCGCTGTGTATGCCTTTGTTTCTTCTAGTCTGGTTTCCTTGACGGGGTATATTAATTGCCTGCTTCTATCTTACCTGGGTAATTTTGTTGTTATCATTTTTAGTTTCCTGGGTGTTTAAATTTGTATTATATTATTTTATTTGCAGAATTTTTCTTAATTATCCTTTCTTGTGAATATATTAGTAAATAGTGCATTTTAATTAATTCTCATCTGGATATTCCATATATTAGAGCTTTATTAATGATCATTGAGTAATGCATTTGTGTGGATTATCTGTCACGCTACAGATTGCTCTCTTCCAGAAGTGATTAGTTCAGATCATACTTAGTTTGTCTGAAGTAATTGCTTATGACATTATATTATAAATTATATTTCTTTACTTCCTTCACATTTCTAAAAATTTTTTCTCCTATATTTTTGAGCTTATCTATATTTCATTATTAACTGGATTCTTACTGATAGTAATAGTCATCTGAGGTTCGTTATTTTTTATTTTTCCATTTTCTTCTTAACTTGTTTCCTTATGCTTGGGATATTTATTCCCTAAAATTCCCTAATACGTTAGCTGGGGCAGTGTCCAGAGGGGCTCTGTAGGCTTCACACTCTGCTGGCCATGCTACGTCATTTATTGATAACAGAGGTAAATCATCTCTGACCAATACATAATAATACTGCTGGACTTATCTCAGACAGTCATTTATAAAAATTATATAAGAATAGTCCACCTTATGACTATTAAAAAAAAATTAAATATCTTTGGATATTTCACTTCGTATACGAACAGATCTATTAATATTTCTATCTTAGTTAATTTCTATCTCAGTTATTTTTCTCAATGGTTAGCTCTGCTGGCATTTTATTTCTCCTTGTGGTTGGAAGCTGGTATAATATAATTATCACTCATTATTCAGTGTAAAGTTTTTAATTCTCTGTCATTTTCTGACTGTTATCACAATCTCCTTCTGGTCATTGGTAGCATATATTTTGTATTATATTTTTGTTCCTTTCTTAATTCTTGTGAATCGTTCCACTAGTATTATGTTTTTTCAATTACTCTTTTAATTGTCTTTCTAATAACTGACATTTATTGTATGATCATCTTTTTCGTATGGATTTATTTATATATAGTTTTTCCTTTCTTTTTTCAAAATTTTATTTTGCTGTTGCTTTTTATCCAAATGCACTCCTTTATTATTAATGCCATATGTTTAATATTTCTGTTTATTGGACATAAAATTCTCATTAATTTTACTTCACAATAAGTTTATTCATTTAAATTGTATCAGTGGTTTGTACTGCCATTTCTTTATTCTTGAAAGTTTTTCAGAATTGGTCCCATATATAATTGTTTGTAATGTGTTATCCAAATTCTTTTTCTTCTTGTTCATTTCTAAAAGTTGTTTTTAAAATAAGGTAGTAAGTTGTTCTTACTTGGGTTTCTGAATTTTGTGGTTTAATTCAAAATTCATTTTCTTTTTGATTCATAAATTGTTTTCTAAATAATAGGTAGTAAGTAGTCATTACTTCATTTTTGATTTTTGAGAATGTAATTCAAAATTCATTTTCTTTTTGTGGAGGTGTATGGTATTAGACTTAACCGTAGTCTGTCACTTCAGTTGCTCTCATTGTCCGGATGACCATAGTTTTCATCATCGTTCCGGTACTAGTGACATCTCTGGCCTTTGTCTTGTATTTCATTTTTCTAGCTGCTATTCCTTTGTTGGCTGCTAAGCTTATTCGGCTCCCTCTATCATAGTGTTTTATACACCAGTACGTCTCTGGTCCATCAATGATCAATGATACCATTGACAATCTACCATATATTTCCACCCCTGTTGTATTCCATTTACCTCTGATCACTTCCCAGTGGTAAACTACTGTCTGCTGGTAAACCATCTCTGAGATTACCATCAATCTACTTCCATAATTTCTGGAACTCACGATTTCTTCATTGTTGGTAATAGGGATATTATCATTATCAAATAAACCATGGTTCATCATTTCCCTTTCTTCCTTGGTTTTCATTAATTTCTTTGGACGCCTCTTTCTCATTTCCTTTGGTTTCACTTCCATATCCTTCGTATCTTCTTTGTTCCCGTTCGTTTTCTTTTCAGGTAACACTATCACTGGCTCCATTGTTTGATTGTTTGGTATTTCCTTTCGTTCTGGTTTGCTATTGTCCAGTGTCTTATCCAATTCTTCATCCAAGGATGTGGTGTTTTTATCTAATTCACTCAAACCTTCCTTCAAGATTTGTCTGTATTCTTTTCTCTCCCTTCTTTCCTCTTCCCTGTCTTCTTTCATTTCCTTATGCCATCGTCGGTTATCCTCTCTTAACTCTTCCAACCTCTCCCCCATCTTCTCTTCCATTTTCTTGTTATTCTCCTCCAATTTTTCTTCCATCTTTTTGCTGGTTTCCTCCATTTTCTGATTAGTTTCATCAATTTTCCGGCTTAAAGATCGGTTGTCTTTCTTCATTTCCTTGTTGGTTTCTTCCATCTTGTCTTCCAAATTCTTCTTATTTTCTTCCATTTCCTTTTCCACCTTCTTACTGGTTTCCTCAATTCTCTTATGGGTGTCTTCAATCTTTTTACTTAATTCTTCCTTTGTTTCTTGGTTGTCCTTCTTCAATTCCTCTGTTTTTATTTATTTCATTCAATTCTTCCTTGGTTGAATCCATTTTCTTACTGGTCTCTCCTATGTCCTTTTTCAATTCCTTGCTGTTTTCTTCCATGTCCTTTTTCATTTGCATGAACATTTCCATCATTTTCTCTAAAATCGGATCTTCTGTTGTTTTGGATTTCTCCTGGTCTTGGACATGGACGTCCCCTGTTTGAGTGGGTATTTCGGGTTGCTTCTCTGGTGGTGCTGGTTGTTTATCTTCCACCCGTTCTAATATCCTTTCCACGTCCTCCACTGGGGTCGTCTCCTTATCCTCCATATCAAGTTCTTTCTCGGCCTCCGCCGCTCTCTTCTTTGATGTGGCACGACGCATCATTTTCCCTGATTCCCTGGCTGACTAACCGCTGCCAAGCTGAATTAGGAATTGGGTAAGTAATTACAGTAATTTCAACCCCTAATTACAGCCCTTTAGTTGGGCGCCAAATTTGTAATAATACCGTGAAGTCCCCCTCCTTCAAGCCCCACGTTGGGCTTGAAATGTTGTAATAAAACGAGATTATTTCAATGTAAGAATGTGTGTAGTAACGTAGCTAATATTTTCTTGCTTTCTAAGCTCTCACTGTTGATCTTCACTTTTGTAATAAAACCATACTATAATTGTAATTGTATAGTGTTCTGGTATAATATTACCCAGGATAATTTTTATGGTGTGTATGTGTAGTAGTGACGTTCCGCTCTGGGAATCGTCGATTTGGTAAAGTTCCTGGTCTTTGTTATTATCAAATAAACTCAGTGTATTTTGCTGTGGTAGCAGATTGAAATAAAATATAAATTTAAAATTTATATTTATAAAAAAAAATAATTTCGGAAAAAATATTTTCGGTGTATTTATGTGCTTAATATTTAGGAATAAATCGAGGTTGTTGATCGTAATTATAATTATAATATTATGGTGTTATTTTGGTAATAAATTTCTGTTCTGTAAATTTGTTAAAAAGATAATCCAATTAACTTCAAGTTAGGCGAAAACGGCTCTCTTCTTCTTCTTACTCTTGAAATGTTGTAGTTTCGCATATACTGCCTTTGAAGATTATCTAGTTTTCTTGGATAATTAATGATTATGTCCTTTTATAAGAGAAATCAACTTAAATTTACCAAAAAAACAAACAAAAACATTTATTAAACACAATAATAAAGTTGGTCGATTAATTAATCGAGGTTACAATGCCGTATCGACTCGCTCAGGGTCGGTCGATATTAGAAGTTTTACAGTTGTATTATAAAAACAGGTTCTTTGAACGGTTATTTATATAAAAAGCCAGAGAAGGTCAGGGACATGAAAGTATAACACTTACAATTCAAAAAATGTCTTAAATTTAAACAATATAATGGTAATTATTAATAATAAAAGTTTATATATAATTTTATTCGAACCAGAAAGCAGTCTAGTCGTGTCTTATTGTGGTGACGATCCTGGATCAAAATGGCCGCCTGACGCATGCGCGTTGATAGCTTCTAATGTAAACAAAGTACTTGTTGAGATAATATGGCCTTTCTTCGGTTCAATGTTCTTCGCAATGGTATATGATCTTCTGGGGTATAGTTTATTGTCACTGGTTTATCATGGAATAGTTCACTTTGTGTAAAAATGTTGTTAAATGGGTATATCTACTGGTGTTTATGCGTGTCAGTTAACCTCGAATTTTCACTTGGTGTTTGGTGCGATTTCAGTGTTATTTCATTTAATTAGTTATATGTGATTTCGTTTATAGGTGTTATGTAGTTCATGGGTCAACTTCACCACTTCACTTTCATTAAAATAGTTAAAAATTTAGTTTTACATAAAATGATTCCGAACTCCGTTATAACGTAACGGCCATTAAAGGTTGGTTCTGTCAAATATTCACATGAAGTGCTCTCTTCGAGGTATAATAATGAACTGTCTGTATTTCCTTCGTCTCATGAAAATCTTAGCCTATATAATATATCTCATACATTGTTTCAAATTGCCACAACTTCCGACACACTTTAAAAATGTACCTTATGCTCATAAAATAAATTCGTTATTAGTTAACTGTTTGAAATATAAAATACATATTCGTTTTCACTATTCTATTCTACTTATTTTCATAGTAATTAAGTTAGTATTACAAAGTTTTATCTGAAAATTATATTTCTTATAATTTTTGGGAGGTAGGCCTAAAATTATACTTCCTGTCTTCTAAGTAAATAATAGCCATTTTCCCTAATATAATTATTATTCTATTAAATCTGAAATTTGTATAATTATCAATTCTCACTTATTTTATTGCAATTTAGTATTTTAATGATGGTTTTTTAATATAATTCATTTATATATGACTCCCCTTAGGATAATGTCAGTGAATCTATTTCGGTTTTAATGGTATCTTATTAGACAATTAAATAATTTTACTCATATAATGACCATATCTCTAGAAAGCCTTATTTACATAGTATTTAATATGTTGAGTTTATCTTGCCTAAATATTGTCATTTTATCTGGTTTATAAGACTAGGTTTGTTAATTATTCTGCAGTTTAAATTTATTCTTTGGCCTAGATCTGATGTGTGGCTAATTTCCAAATGTTTTATTAATGTAGTTATTTTATATCCTTCTCTGACTGGTATAACATAAATTATTGATTATATAATTAACATATAACATCTCTCTATATCAAAACTGGTGTTCTGAATAACATTGCTTAGTATATTACCTAATAACATAAATAAAAAATATTCTATAACATTGGAATGGTATCTAATTTTAGATATGTCATTCCTAAATTAAAATGAACAATAAAATAACAAATTATAACACTAACATTTCATATGGATAATCCTTACGTATCTAATTACTATATGTAATAGGAATCTGACATCCTGGTCACATGTAATGGTTATCATCTTTTACTACTCAACATTAACAATTTGTTTTGTAATTCCCCATTTTACAAGATTTATGCCCCCTCTTTAAGTATAACCCTGGCTATCTAAGTTATATTCCATTCTATGGAATGTTCATACAGCTTTAGTAGCTTTTTATTAGTAACATTACTATTTCATTATCAAAGTAGACACTGTTCATAAAACTTAAAGTTTATTTCTTTGTACTGTAACTCATGCACCTTTTTTAAAGTTTATTATTTATAATTTGATCACTTGCACTTGTCTATGGTGAATTATCAATATATTTACTAGTCTTTCTCTAGTTTTTAACATGAAATATTCAACCATGGGGGAACTGTGAAGATTTGTTTATACAAACTAAACAATAACTTTTTGAATGCACTAATATTTAATACTACTAACACTTTTAGTTTTTTGTCAGTTTTACAGTGATATGGTTTTTTAGGGTGTTATACTTTCTTTTTGGACATTCATTGATTTTGGGGTTTTTTGGGGGTTCTTTCCCTATGGGGTTTTTGTTTTATTTGGGTCGTCTTAATTATTCTTCTTTCTTCTTTGAGTTTGGTTATTCTTCCTTCTTCTGTAGTTTTGGATTATTCTTCTTTCTTCTTTCTTCTGTAGTTTTTATTTTTATTATTCTTCTTTCTTCTTTCTTCTCTCGTTTTAATTAGTTTTCTTTCTTCTTTGAATTTGGTTCTTCTTCTTTCTTCTGTAGTAGTAGTTTTAATTAGTTCTTCTTTCTTCTCTAGTTTTAATTATTCTTCTTTCTTCTTTCTTCAGTAGTGGTAGTTTTGGTTATTCTTCTTTCTTCAGTAATAGTAGTTTTAATTAGTCTTCTTTCTTCTGTCTTCAGTTGCTTTGATTGTTCTTCCTTCTTCTTTCTTCAGTAGCAGTAGTTTTAATTAGTCTTCTTTCTTCTTTGGTTTTAATTATTCTTCTTTCTTCTGTCTTCAGTTGCTTTGATTGTTCTTCTTTCTTCCTTCTTCAGTAGTAGTAGATTTGGTTGTTCTTCTTTCTTCAGTGGTTTTGGTTATTCTTCTTTCTTCTCTAGTTTTAATTATTCTTCTTTCTTCTTTCTTCAGTAGTTTTAATTAGTCTTCTTTCTTCATTCTTCAGTAGTTTTAATTAGTCTTCTTCTTCTTTGGTTTTAATTATTCTTCTTTCTTCTGTCTTCAGTAGCTTTGATTGTTCTTCTTTCTTCTTTCTTCTGTAGTAGTAGTTTTAATTAGTCTTCCTTCTTCTATCTTCAGTTGCTTTGATTGTTCTTCTTACTTCCTTCTTCTGCAGTAATAGTTTTAATTAGTCTTCTTTCTTCTCTAGTTTTAATTAGTCTTCTTTCTTCTTTGGTTTTAATTATTCTTCTTTCTTCTGTCTTCAGTTGCTTTGATTGTTCTTCTTTCTTCCTTCTTCAGTAGTAGTAGATTTGGTTGTTCTTCTTTCTTCAGTGGTTTTGGTTATTCTTCTTTCTTCTCTAGTTTTAATTATTCTTCTTTCTTCTTTCTTCAGTAGTTTTAATTAATCTTCTTTCTTCTTTCTTCAGTACTTTTAATTAGTCTTCTTTCTTCTTTGGTTTTAATTATTCTTCTTTCTTCTGTCTTCAGTAGCTTTGATTGTTCTTCTTTCTTCTTTCTTCAGTAGTTTTAATTAGTCTTCTTTCTTCTCTAGTTTTAATTAGTCTTCTTTCTTCTTTGGTTTTAATTATTCTTCTTTCTTCTGTCTTCAGTAGCTTTGATTGTTCTTCTTTCTTCTGTAGTAGTAGTTTTAATTAGTCTTCCTTCTTCTATCTTCAGTTGCTTTGATTGTTCTTCTTTCTTCCTTCTTCTGTAGTAGTAGTTTTAATTTGTCTTCTTTCTTCTCTAGTTTTAATTAGTCTTCTTTCTTCTTTGGTTTTAATTATTCTTCTTTCTTCTGTCTTCAGTAGCTTTGATTGTTCTTTTTTCTTCTTTCTTCTGTAGTAGTAGTTTTAATTAGTCTTCCTTCTTCTATCTTCAGTTGCTTTGATTGTTCTTCTTTCTTCCTTCTTCAGTAGTAGTAGATTTGGTTGTTCTTCTTTCTTCAGTGGTTTTGGTTATTCTTCTTTCTTCTCTAGTTTTAATTATTCTTCTTTCTTCTTTCTTCAGTAGCTTTGATTGTTCTTCTTTCTTCTGTCTTCAGTTGCTTTGATTGTTCTTCTTTCTTCCTTCTTCAGTAGTAGTAGATTTGGTTGTTCTTCTTTCTTCAGTGGTTTTGGTTATTCTTCTTTCTTCTCTAGTTTTAATTATTCTTCTTTCTTCTTTCTTCAGTAGCTTTGATTGTTCTTCTTTCTTCCTTCTTCTGTAGTAGTGGTTTTAATTAATCTTCTTTCTTCCTTGATTTTAATTATTCTTCTTTCTTCTGTCTTCAGTAGCTTTGATTATTCTTCTTTCTTCCTTCTTCTGTAGTAGTAGTTTTAATTATTCTTCTATCTTCTCTAGTTTTAATTAGACTTCCTTCTTCTTTGGTTTTAATTATTCTTCTTTCTTCTCTCTTCAGTAGTTTTTCGCTGTGTATGCCTTTGTTTCTTCTAGTCTGGTTTCCTTGACGGGGTATATTAATTGCCTGCTTCTATCTTACCTGGGTAATTTTGTTGTTATCATTTTTAGTTTCCTGGGTGTTTAAATTTGTATTATATTATTTTATTTGCAGAATTTTTCTTTATTTAACCTTTCTTGTGAATATATTAGTAAATAGTGCATTTTAATTAATTCTCATCTGGATATTCCATATATTAGAGCTTTATTAATGATCATTGAGTAATGCATTTGTGTGGATTATCTGTCACGCTACAGATTGCTCTCTTCCAGAAGTGATTAGTTCAGATCATACTTAGTTTGTCTGAAGTAATTGCTTATGACATTATATTATAAATTATATTTCTTTACTTCCTTCACATTTCTAAAAATTTTTTCTCCTATATTTTTGAGCTTATCTATATTTCATTATTAACTGGATTCTTACTGATAGTAATAGTCATCTGAGGTTCGTTATTTTTTATTTTTCCATTTTCTTCTTAACTTGTTTCCTTATGCTTGGGATATTTATTCCCTAAAATTCCCTAATACGTTAGCTGGGGCAGTGTCCAGAGGGGCTCTGTAGGCTTCACACTCTGCTGGCCATGCTACGTCATTTATTGATAACAGAGGTAAATCATCTCTGACCAATACATAATAATACTGCTGGACTTATCTCAGACAGTCATTTATAAAAATTATATAAGAATAGTCCACCTTATGACTATTAAAAAAAAATTAAATATCTTTGGATATTTCACTTCGTATACGAACAGATCTATTAATATTTCTATCTTAGTTAATTTCTATCTCAGTTATTTTTCTCAATGGTTAGCTCTGCTGGCATTTTATTTCTCCTTGTGGTTGGAAGCTGGTATAATATAATTATCACTCATTATTCAGTGTAAAGTTTTTAATTCTCTGTCATTTTTTGACTGTTATCACAATCTCCTTCTGGTCATTGGTAGCATATATTTTGTATTATATTTTTGTTCCTTTCTTAATTCTTGTGAATCGTTCCACTAGTATTATGTTTTTTCAATTACTCTTTTAATTGTCTTTCTAATAACTGACATTTATTGTATGATCATCTTTTTCGTATGGATTTATTTATATATAGTTTTTCCTTTCTTTTTTCAAAATTTTATTTTGCTGTTGCTTTTTATCCAAATGCACTCCTTTATTATTAATGCCATATGTTTAATATTTCTGTTTATTTGACATAAAATTCTCATTAATTTTACTTCACAATAAGTTTATTCATTTAAATTGTATCAGTGGTTTGTACTGCCATTTCTTTATTCTTGAAAGTTTTTCAGAATTGGTCCCATATATAATTGTTTGTAATGTGTTATCCAAATTCTTTTTCTTCTTGTTCATTTCTAAAAGTTGTTTTTAAAATAAGGTAGTAAGTTGTTCTTACTTGGGTTTCTGAATTTTGTGGTTTAATTCAAAATTCATTTTCTTTTTGATTCATAAATTGTTTTCTAAATAATAGGTAGTAAGTAGTCATTACTTCATTTTTGATTTTTGAGAATGTAATTCAAAATTCATTTTCTTTTTGTGGAGGTGTATGGTATTAGACTTAACCGTAGTCTGTCACTTCAGTTGCTCTCATTGTCCGGATGACCATAGTTTTCATCATCGTTCCGGTACTAGTGACATCTCTGGCCTTTGTCTTGTATTTCATTTTTCTAGCTGCTATTCCTTTGTTGGCTGCTAAGCTTATTCGGCTCCCTCTATCATAGTGTTTTATACACCAGTACGTCTCTGGTCCATCAATGATCAATGATACCATTGACAATCTACCATATATTTCCACCCCTGTTGTATTCCATTTACCTCTGATCACTTCCCAGTGGTAAACTACTGTCTGCTGGTAAACCATCTCTGAGATTACCATCAATCTACTTCCATAATTTCTGGAACTCACGATTTCTTCATTGTTGGTAATAGGGATATTATCATTATCAAATAAACCATGGTTCATCATTTCCCTTTCTTCCTTGGTTTTCATTAATTTCTTTGGACGCCTCTTTCTCATTTCCTTTGGTTTCACTTCCATATCCTTCGTATCTTCTTTGTTCCCGTTCGTTTTCTTTTCAGGTAACACTATCACTGGCTCCATTGTTTGATTGTTTGGTATTTCCTTTCGTTCTGGTTTGCTATTGTCCAGTGTCTTATCCAATTCTTCATCCAAGGATGTGGTGTTTTTATCTAATTCACTCAAACCTTCCTTCAAGATTTGTCTGTATTCTTTTCTCTCCCTTCTTTCCTCTTCCCTGTCTTCTTTCATTTCCTTATGCCATCGTCGGTTATCCTCTCTTAACTCTTCCAACCTCTCCCCCATCTTCTCTTCCATTTTCTTGTTATTCTCCTCCAATTTTTCTTCCATCTTTTTGCTGGTTTCCTCCATTTTCTGATTAGTTTCATCAATTTTCCGGCTTAAAGATCGGTTGTCTTTCTTCATTTCCTTGTTGGTTTCTTCCATCTTGTCTTCCAAATTCTTCTTATTTTCTTCCATTTCCTTTTCCACCTTCTTACTGGTTTCCTCAATTCTCTTATGGGTGTCTTCAATCTTTTTACTTAATTCTTCCTTTGTTTCTTGGTTGTCCTTCTTCAATTCCTCTGTTTTTATTTATTTCATTCAATTCTTCCTTGGTTGAATCCATTTTCTTACTGGTCTCTCCTATGTCCTTTTTCAATTCCTTGCTGTTTTCTTCCATGTCCTTTTTCATTTGCATGAACATTTCCATCATTTTCTCTAAAATCGGATCTTCTGTTGTTTTGGATTTCTCCTGGTCTTGGACATGGACGTCCCCTGTTTGAGTGGGTATTTCGGGTTGCTTCTCTGGTGGTGCTGGTTGTTTATCTTCCACCCGTTCTAATATCCTTTCCACGTCCTCCACTGGGGTCGTCTCCTTATCCTCCATATCAAGTTCTTTCTCGGCCTCCGCCGCTCTCTTCTTTGATGTGGCACGACGCATCATTTTCCCTGATTCCCTGGCTGACTAACCGCTGCCAAGCTGAATTAGGAATTGGGTAAGTAATTACAGTAATTTCAACCCCTAATTACAGCCCTTTAGTTGGGCGCCAAATTTGTAATAATACCGTGAAGTCCCCCTCCTTCAAGCCCCACGTTGGGCTTGAAATGTTGTAATAAAACGAGATTATTTCAATGTAAGAATGTGTGTAGTAACGTAGCTAATATTTTCTTGCTTTCTAAGCTCTCACTGTTGATCTTCACTTTTGTAATAAAACCATACTATAATTTTAATTGTATAGTGTTCTGGTATAATATTACCCAGGATAATTTTTATGGTGTGTATGTGTAGTAGTGACGTTCCGCTCTGGGAATCGTCGATTTGGTAAAGTTCCTGGTCTTTGTTATTATCAAATAAACTCAGTGTATTTTGCTGTGGTAGCAGATTGAAATAAAATATAAATTTAAAATTTATATTTATAAAAAAAAATAATTTCGGAAAAAATATTTTCGGTGTATTTATGTGCTTAATATTTAGGAATAAATCGAGGTTGTTGATCGTAATTATAATTATAATATTATGGTGTTATTTTGGTAATAAATTTCTGTTCTGTAAATTTGTTAAAAAGATAATCCAATTAACTTCAAGTTAGGCGAAAACGGCTCTCTTCTTCTTCTTACTCTTGAAATGTTGTAGTTTCGCATATACTGCCTTTGAAGATTATCTAGTTTTCTTGGATAATTAATGATTATGTCCTTTTATAAGAGAAATCAACTTAAATTTACCAAAAAAACAAACAAAAACATTTATTAAACACAATAATAAAGTTGGTCGATTAATTAATCGAGGTTACAATGCCGTATCGACTCGCTCAGGGTCGGTCGATATTAGAAGTTTTACAGTTGTATTATAAAAACAGGTTCTTTGAACGGTTATTTATATAAAAAGCCAGAGAAGGTCAGGGACATGAAAGTATAACACTTACAATTCAAAAAATGTCTTAAATTTAAACAATATAATGGTAATTATTAATAATAAAAGTTTATATATAATTTTATTCGAACCAGAAAGCAGTCTAGTCGTGTCTTATTGTGGTGACGATCCTGGATCAAAATGGCCGCCTGACGCATGCGCGTTGATAGCTTCTAATGTAAACAAAGTACTTGTTGAGATAATATGGCCTTTCTTCGGTTCAATGTTCTTCGCAATGGTATATGATCTTCTGGGGTATAGTTTATTGTCACTGGTGTATCATGGAATAGTTCACTTTGTGTAAAAATGTTGTTAAATGGGTATATCTACTGGTGTTTATGCGTGTCAGTTAACCTCGAATTTTCACTTGGTGTTTGGTGCGATTTCAGTGTTATTTCATTTAATTAGTTATATGTGATTTCGTTTATAGGTGTTATGTAGTTCATGGGTCAACTTCACCACTTCACTTTCATTAAAATAGTTAAAAATTTAGTTTTACATAAAATGATTCCGAACTCCGTTATAACGTAACGGCCATTAAAGGTTGGTTCTGTCAAATATTCACATGAAGTGCTCTCTTCGAGGTATAATAATGAACTGTCTGTATTTCCTTCGTCTCATGAAAATCTTAGCCTATATAATATATCTCATACATTGTTTCAAATTGCCACAACTTCCGACACACTTTAAAAATGTACCTTATGCTCATAAAATAAATTCGTTATTAGTTAACTGTTTGAAATATAAAATACATATTCGTTTTCACTATTCTATTCTACTTATTTTCATAGTAATTAAGTTAGTATTACAAAGTTTTATCTGAAAATTATATTTCTTATAATTTTTGGGAGGTAGGCCTAAAATTATACTTCCTGTCTTCTAAGTAAATAATAGCCATTTTCCCTAATATAATTATTATTCTATTAAATCTGAAATTTGTATAATTATCAATTCTCACTTATTTTATTGCAATTTAGTATTTTAATGATGGTTTTTTAATATAATTCATTTATATATGACTCCCCTTAGGATAATGTCAGTGAATCTATTTCGGTTTTAATGGTATCTTATTAGACAATTAAATAATTTTACTCATATAATGACCATATCTCTAGAAAGCCTTATTTACATAGTATTTAATATGTTGAGTTTATCTTGCCTAAATATTGTCATTTTATCTGGTTTATAAGACTAGGTTTGTTAATTATTCTGCAGTTTAAATTTATTCTTTGGCCTAGATCTGATGTGTGGCTAATTTCCAAATGTTTTATTAATGTAGTTATTTTATATCCTTCTCTGACTGGTATAACATAAATTATTGATTATATAATTAACATATAACATCTCTCTATATCAAAACTGGTGTTCTGAATAACATTGCTTAGTATATTACCTAATAACATAAATAAAAAATATTCTATAACATTGGAATGGTATCTAATTTTAGATATGTCATTCCTAAATTAAAATGAACAATAAAATAACAAATTATAACACTAACATTTCATATGGATAATCCTTACGTATCTAATTACTATATGTAATAGGAATCTGACATCCTGGTCACATGTAATGGTTATCATCTTTTACTACTCAACATTAACAATTTGTTTTGTAATTCCCCATTTTACAAGATTTATGCCCCCTCTTTAAGTATAACCCTGGCTATCTAAGTTATATTCCATTCTATGGAATGTTCATACAGCTTTAGTAGCTTTTTATTAGTAACATTACTATTTCATTATCAAAGTAGACACTGTTCATAAAACTTAAAGTTTATTGCTTTGTACTGTAACTCATGCACCTTTTTTAAAGTTTATTATTTATAATTTGATCACTTGCACTTGTCTATGGTGAATTATCAATATATTTATTAGTCTTTCTCTAGTTTTTAACATGAAATATTCTACCATGGGGGAACTGTGAAGATTTGTTTATACAAACTAAACAATAACTTTTTGAATGCACTAATATTTAATACTACTAACACTTTTAGTTTTTTGTCAGTTTTACAGTGATATGGTTTTTTAGGGTGTTATACTTTCTTTTTGGACATTCATTGATTTTGGGGTTTTTTGGGGGTTCTTTCCCTATGGGGTTTTTGTTTTATTTGGGTCGTCTTAATTATTCTTCTTTCTTCTTTGAGTTTGGTTATTCTTCCTTCTTCTGTAGTTTTGGATTATTCTTCTTTCTTCTTTCTTCTGTAGTTTTTATTTTTATTATTCTTCTTTCTTCTTTCTTCTGTAGTTTTTATTTTTATTATTCTTCTTTCTTCTTTCTTCTCTCGTTTTAATTAGTTTTCTTTCTTCTTTGAATTTGGTTCTTCTTCTTTCTTCTGTAGTAGTAGTTTTAATTAGTTCTTCTTTCTTCTCTAGTTTTAATTATTCTTCTTTCTTCTTTCTTCAGTAGTGGTAGTTTTGGTTATTCTTCTTTCTTCAGTAATAGTAGTTTTAATTAGTCTTCTTTCTTCTGTCTTCAGTTGCTTTGATTGTTCTTCCTTCTTCTTTCTTCAGTAGCAGTAGTTTTAATTAGTCTTCTTTCTTCTTTGGTTTTAATTATTCTTCTTTCTTCTGTCTTCAGTTGCTTTGATTGTTCTTCTTTCTTCCTTCTTCAGTAGTAGTAGATTTGGTTGTTCTTCTTTCTTCAGTGGTTTTGGTTATTCTTCTTTCTTCTCTAGTTTTAATTATTCTTCTTTCTTCTTTTTTCAGTAGTTTTAATTAGTCTTCTTTCTTCATTCTTCAGTAGTTTTAATTAGTCTTCTTTCTTCTTTGGTTTTAATTATTCTTCTTTCTTCTGTCTTCAGTAGCTTTGAGTGTTCTTTTTATGAATGTATTTACAGGGAATCATCCATATTTATATATTGAAGTCTCTTTAGTTAATGATGTTAATAAATAAGTGTTTATTTTATCCAGAATATATGCGTTCATTATTGTCGAAGTTACCTCAGAACAAGAAAGTAATGGCACTTGAATGATTTATAGTAGTTTTTATTAATTTATACAATAATTAGAGTCTCCATGCAGTAATTATGCTAACATAAAAGAACTAACGTATCACTTAGCTTCAATCAGTTGATATGAGTAACCTAATTGAGTGATTACACGATCTCATTTTGCAAATTAGTATAATCACATAATTAATTAATCACAGTTAGCATAATAAATAACTCCTAATATCTTT
Organism: Magicicada septendecula; assembly: GCA_034769895.1. NCBI lineage: Eukaryota > Metazoa > Arthropoda > Insecta > Hemiptera > Cicadidae > Magicicada > Magicicada septendecula. Next base: position 306,926,212 of record CM068375.1, read on the forward strand.
GTATTTGGCTCCCAAAGAACGTGGGGCTCGGCAATCACAGATTAATTAATTAATTATTGTTGGCATAATTAATCCCCAATTAGAATTGTTGTAACCTATAAAGCAGAATATTAAATAATTATATAATATGTGTGATGGTTAAAAGCAATCAAATGTTATGAAATAAGTTAGTTTGTTTCTTTAGTAATGTTAAATAACCTAATACATATAACTATAAAATATTGTAAAGAGAATAGGGTAGTGATATTATGAAATCTAGGCATTAGGCTTAGCATTAATGAGCAGAATTTTGTGAATTTTAAGATAAAACAATAGCCCAGAGTAAAATAAAGTGTATAATCTGTTTAGGTATCAAAGTAAAAGTGTAAGGTACAAAACTGGCTACATAATGTTTAGTTTAAATGTAATTAACTAAAGAAATACCAAATTGGAAAAATTAGAAATCTGTTATAAATTGACCAAATGTAACCCTGAGTGGTATCAAATTAATCTGTAAGCAAAAAGCAAAACCATGGTGTTATTGTATTTAATATTACAGTAAGCATAAGGAAGTTATAATACTTTAAAAGATTTTGATGAATTTTGAACAGAAAAACGTTAGTTCATATAACAATGTTATAAGTTATTAACCAATGGGAATTAGAGTTTCATAGAGAGTTGCCATGACAACAAAAGCTTGTTACATAGTGAACCGTTGAAAATTTATTATTCCATTATTGAAAGTCTAGTAGGGTGGATGCATGAAGCCCACGAAGATATAAAAAGTAAAGAAATCAACATATTTTGCATAAACAGTGATAAAGAAGACTCAATTAATAACTATAATACAACTAATGAGGAGATTTACACCACTTCAACACAATAATTAAGAAATATTCTATAAAAAATTTGTTGAAGAAGACCGAGTTCAGAAATAACGACTTACCGAAGGAAGATTAGAAGAACACCTAACCGAACCTTGGAATCAACATTAGCCAGCAGAATTGAGGGAATCCGAACATTATAACTGGACAATTAAGACAAATTGAACCTGGAACTCACGGTACCATACCAGAAGAGACAAGCAGAAGTATTCCAGAGAAGTGTTACCCAAGATAAGCCGAAATAAAGGAGTGTTAAGTATATTTTAAAATGCTTCACCGAAAATAAAACACTAAACAATCCACATTAATTGAACAAATTTGTTTCACTTCACCAATCACTTTAATAACTTTTTAGAACTTAATTTTATTTAATAAACACCTCTAATAGAATAAATATATCACTGCATTCTGAATTTATATGAATCTGTTTTAAAAACGTGAACTTGCTAAGTATAAATAACCTATTCAAAACACTAGTTCCCATAGTGGTAACTTACTTTCAATACTTAAGTATATCACCTGTTATATAATAGTTATAAGGTATATTGTAAGATTTTGTACTTTTATTAGTCTGTAAAACAACATTTTCTGTAGTCCAAAGAACTTTCCCCTGAGATATTAAAATAAACGAGAAAACTACGCCATTACGCAGCGTCTGTCTACATGCAGGACCGAGTGAGCAGACAGCCAACTGCGGAAAAAGTAAACATGCCGGCGCAAGATTAAATATTATATTTTGCCGAAATTGTAATTGACCACTATATCCTGAACTGTTAATAAATTCTAGTACCCATTCTAAACTGTATGTTTGATTTCATTCAAAATAATAATACAAAAGTTTGGGCAAATAAAATATAGAATACATATTAGTAAACGAAGTCGATTCGCTAAGCAGTGTTGGTCAACCAGGGGGCGAGGCAGCAAATTCAAATTGAACGGAGAGTTGATGAGCAGACGTTCGACTTTCGTAAGTATTTAAAAACTGGTAACGAAGATCAGTTACAAATCGACAACAACCAAGTAGGACTAAACTAACGTAATTATTACGCAATTTAAATATTATTACAAATTGACGCTAACAACGCAGGGCTGTACAAACGCAATTACCATATTAATACAAATTCGCAAACAAAATAGGACTTTAAATTAACGTAAATATTTGTCTTATTACAATATTTAAATTCATTTAGAGTAAAGCTGAATCATATAATGCGAAAGGAAGAATACGAAATATGAATCCATTAATGAGAGAAATTTTGTAATATGTAAAGAAGTTATGATTTAAATACTTAATTAATTACGAGATGAATCATCAGAGAAGTAATGAACGAATTAGTAATGTAATGTATCATATGTTATTGCGAAGTAATGTTATAATTAATTTCAGAAATTGATGACCATTGCAAAAGGTCTGAATAAATTATTGTTTGTATTGCAGAATTTGGTGTACGAGTCGAATCATTGATAATCATCCTAGTGAATACCAATTACCTTACGTAATCATACGTAGATACTAATGACACCCAAAGCGTGGAATAAATCAGTGAAAACGTAGGAATACTCTTAATAAAGTCAAAATATCTCAATATTAATTAATGGTACTCATCACACTTATTACATGTACACACTTGACCCAATGTGATATAAGCATTAACAGACATGGTTGTATATGACGCCCATAGAGTGAGCCTAATTAACCAACTATCCGCAATAAAACAAAGTAAAACTTATTTGCATGAGATTGCATTTATATCAAATTTGCATTGATGTATATTAAACATCCATAGTTATCTATGACATCCCAACGAAGGGTTCGAACAACATAGAAGGTAATTACAAGTTATTACTCTTATTACATTAATTAATTAACAACTATAAACATAATATTGTATATGGCATGCCCAACGAGGGGGAGTAAGCATTAACAAGTGTAAAAACAACAGTTGTACATGGCATCCGAAACTTGGGGGCAGTTATATCTTAATTACGATCCAATACTTAATAAAATTAATTAATTAAAAACCACCAAAAACAAATAGTTACACAGTCGATAGCATTGCCGAAACGTCTGGTTTTGTAGAAAACATTGGATCAAGCCCAAACAGCCCAGGAAGGAATTTTAACAAAAAACTACTTCTTTGTTGCCGATAACGTAGTACACATGACATATAAATAAAAATTATCCCCTCCCCCTTCAACTATCATTTTCATTTATAGAAAATTACCCCCACCCCGTCCAACTGGCCTCTTCATTTATAGATATTTCATCTACGTTTCTACAGTGTATTATTATGATCTTCTTATCAGGATACTTTATTTATCAAAATTAAGTACTTTACTCTTGTTAAAACATAAAACCTTGCAGGTAAACTACCCTTTCCCTGTAACCGATCTACACCAAAATTAATAGGCCTTGAGTGCTCCACAACTCAGGCACATGTGTAGAAAAATTATTTGATTCTGTTTGAATTTACGGCAGTTATCGTTCCTCATGAAAAAATTACTCTTGTTAAAACATAAAATCTTGCATGTAAACTACCCCTTTCCCTTAACCGATCTTCACCAAAATCAACAGGCCTTGAATCCTTTACAATTCAGAAATGTATACAAAACATTTTTTGATTATGTTTGACTTTACGGCAGTTAACGTTCGTCATAGAAAAAATTACCCTTGTTAAAACATAAAACGTTGCTGGTAAACTACCCCTTTCTCTTAACCGATCTTCACCAAAAACAATAGGCCTTGAGTACTCTACAATTCAGGGCTATATGCAAAACATTATTTGATTCTGTTTGAATTTGCGGCTGTTATCGTTTGCCATAGAAAAAATTCTACACACAGACACACAGACACATAGACACACAGACACACAGACACACAGATAGACAGACAGACACACACACACAGACACTTTTCCGAAAATGACTTTTCTTCATGTTTTGAGGGTAGTACAATCAGAATCAGCCGTTATCTCGAACACGATTTTGTTCGCCATGACCATACTTCCATTTCCTTATGGAACATGGAAGTAAAAATGAAGCTGAGGCCAGTGAATGAAATGACCCGAATTCCACCACAAAAGAAACCTTGTTCCCTTAGGTTTAACACCATATTAATAATTTCGTTAAATAAATTAATGTACAATGTAAAAAGTACTGTCGGATATATTTAAACAATATGAACATTGTCTAATCGAAAAACTAATAAGTATGAGTAAGTGGGTTTACTGGATCTTTCATTCAAATTCGCTTCACATTTTGTTACAGTTCTCTACGTAGTAACGCTAGAAAAAAATTCATTTAGCGCGTCTCAGTTCTTGCGACGTCTGAATACGTTCAAATATTCATTAACTAAAAGCAGTACGCGTTTAGGAAGCAAATTTTTCTTTCTTATAAGTGTTGGCAGTGGGAACAATATTTCATTTCATGTTGACTCAATATCACTTTTCGAACACTGAAGATCTGAAGGTCTCCTGATGTAAACTGCCGTCAATTGTAAAAATACACCAAACATCGTGCATTTTGTTCCGTAATATGGAACAGCGAATCGGATTTCTACAACTAACAGTTCGCATTCTGTCTGTTGGAATTACAGCTACAATTTTATTGGAATTTTAGTAAATAATGGCAGAAGTAACTTGCACCTTGAAAGAAGAGATGAAATTTTTGATACTCTTTTACAGTTTTGCAAGAACAACAGGTTTATTGTGCATCCCCCCACACACGCACACAACAAATAGCAGTTTCCGTACAATCTGTTGTACACTACCAACCGACGTTCCTAACAGGTTCACACTAACCAATCAACATGTAAGCATCTGATAACCATACTTGTTCCTATTTCACAAATTACTCCATTTTAACAGCGAACTTCGCTAAAGCCAACGAAAAAACAGTATGGAGAACCATTCACGACTTCCATGTTCTAAGACTTATATTTAAAATCATTTACTTGAATTCAATTCGATAATTTCTAAAAAAACAACATCTCCCACCCTCAAACTATTTTCATTATTTATAGATATTTTTGTTATTATGGGGTAGTCGTTTAATATAATGTTATTTTGAGTCACTTCATCTACAAAAATTAGGTACTTTGTTCTTATAAATAAACTGAACTACGCAGATAATCACTTATTAATTATATAATTATGTGGCCACAAATTATTTTGTGGCCTGCTGGGCCGTGGTTGCGGATCTTCACGCGTAGATGATTTAAGTTAAAATAAAAAAATTATAATTGTATTACCTGGCAACAAAATTATTTTATTTTTAACAATTACCATTTTTTGAAAAAGATTACATGCATTTTTATTTAATTTCGTCATACTTATTAAATCAATACCGAACGTAAAAAAATTACCCCATCCCCCTTTGACTACCTTTCCATTTATAGATATTTCATCTACCTTTCTAAGGTGGATTATTATGACCTTCTTTTCATGATACTTTGTTTATCAAAATTAACGACTTTACTCTTGTTAAAATGTAAAACGTTGCAGGTAAACTACCCCTCTTCCTTAACAGATCTTCACCAAAATCAACAGGCCTTGAGTCATTTACAACTGAGACATACCTGCAAAAAATTATTTGATTCTGTTTGAATTTGCGGCAGTTATCGTTAGCCATAGAAAAACAATTTACAGACACACGAACATACACACGGACACTTTACGGAATGACTTTTCTTCACTTTTTGAGAATAGTATCATACAATCAGAATCAGCCCTTACCTCGAACACGATTTTTCTCGCCAACACCATACTTCCATTTCCTTACGGAAAATGGAAGTAAAAATAATTTACTAATGTTGTCTTACAGACTGATAACTTTGCTATATTCATACATGTGCTATATGCTTCCATTCGGCATTACACAAAACGATAATGCTTTGCACTTTACTTGAGATAAATAAATACACCACAAAAAAGAACAAGAACTTACTGTATTTGTAGAGAGCTTCCGAAGAGTTGGTTGTTTCCTACTCTTTAGTATAGGCTTACTAGTGTAACTCGTCTTCGAATTCGCCATCCACAAATATAGTAAGTTTCTAGAAAGTGTTTTTCTAGTGTGCGTTAAAAGTTTTTTAAATACTCTATAATCCTTATATTTTTCTAAATGTCGTTTCTTGTTAAAATAAAGAATTGAATGAATCTATAGTTTCGTTTCGCATTAAACATCTTACGGACTCCGAAACGCTCTGCCAATACCTACTACGTTCCCGGCCGTCGCGTGCTCACCCAAGCGAGACCGGTAAATTGTCACTTGAGACTATGGCTGCAGCCTGATGTATTCGTCGGGTGTTACCGTTGCCATGGTAACGACGGCTTACTCAGTAATGAAGAGAGTACGACGTAGCCTACCTGTGCGTTCACGCGTCGAATCCTATTGGCTTGACAGGATATGCAGACGATGATTGTGGTCTCAGTCGTCGAATGCATGATGAGACCGTTTCACTCGATAAATAAATAAATATGTATATATTGCGATGTATAGGTGTCGCATAGAATAAATATTCGAGATACATGTTCCTGGAACTAAGTGGATTTATTAGTGATGCTATTATTTTCTGACAATTTACTAAGCAGTTTTTAATACAGTTTATAAAATATCGGTATGGAGAACCATACATAACTTCCATGTTCTAAGATTTATATTTAAAATAACATCGTTATTTTTATCGTTACAAAATAGGCAAAACAGGCTGAGCCCTAGTTGAAGCAAGTAAATCAATTAAATAATTAATAATTTTTAACGACCCAAATAAATAATAAATAAACAAAATAAAACAAATAACGAAATTTTTATCATACATTATAAAATTGGCTCGCAACGTGAGGCCTAAATCGTTAAACTAGGTATTAAATTTTAAGAAACAAATAAAGGAATTAATTTTAACGAAATAAAACAAACAACAAATAAATTGTATAACTTCAAATTACTTTCTTGGTTTTCGTTGTCCATGACGTGTCCGTTACTTAACTAAATATCACTATTACATTAACGACTCGGAACACTAGGTTTTTTATAAGTAAAAGCATAAAGTTTTAACTTACAGCCTGAACCGGTTTTCTCCTTTAAAAGGCTTCTTCAGAGGCTGCCGCTGGTAGCGCTGTCCGTCTTGTTGTGGGTGACGGAATCGAATTTCGAAAGATCGATGTTGTGTGTGTGGGGTGAGATATGTTCGAATAATGCGTGCGATTTGAATTGTGTCTGTTCGTTTAGGATGTCGTTTTTATTTGTTTTTGTGTGTTTGTATATTTCCAATTGTTCTAGAGTTTTCGGCCTTTTGTGTGTACGTGTAGAATGTTCATGTTATTGTCGATGTTTTTATATGTGTGGTTTGCTTCAATGAGGTGGTTTGCAAAGGTGGATTCTGTAGTGGAGTGGAGTGCCTTTGTGTGTTCAATGTATCTCTGTTTGAAGCTACGTCCTGTCTGGCCTATGTAGAATTTATTGCAATTTGAGCAATTTAGCTTGTAAAGACCGGGTAGATCGAATTTGTTTTGTGCTTTGTGTGTGTGTTTTGATAGTGTGTGTTCTGTTTTGTTAGTATCGCTTACAAAACTACTTATCTGCCTACTCACGCAGATATAACATAATTATAACATTAATAACATTTTTACTATACAGTACAGTAATACTCTATTACTGTACAATAATACAGTAATTACGATTCTTTTAAATTTCATGATTAAGAACGATATTTTTCAAGTCGCCATCACTCTTATTTCAGGTCTGCTTAGTATTTCTTCTTAGACGAGACAGCAGGTTACAACACCCCTTTTAATCTGTCATATTTTTTGTTACTTCAACACTAGTTTATTCAATAATGCTCCTTAGCCGTTCCTGTCACTCGAAGTCTTTGACTCCAGAATATAACTTTATTTAATATGCAAACATGTATTCAGATGTGTAGACTTACAAAGTTAACAATGTTGAGATGGTGGGCGTAACTTAAAATTGTATTACACAGTGTAGATTGTCATCGTTTGGACGTAACAGAAGTAACACTGTGTTTTTTTTTCAGTTACATGAGAAATTACGGTAACCTCACGTAATGTGAAACTTTATGATTTAGTACATCTAGTCCCCTGGTGAGGCTCGAGCAAGTGGTGATCTGTTAATCAAAAATATATAATTCATAGATTCCGGTTAACCTTTTTAAAAATTACCCAAGCTGGGGGAAGCAGGTCCCATTAGAAGAAATGGTGGGAGGAAAAATATGGATTACCTGTATCGTATAAGAAAAAAAAACTTACAGACTGTCTGGGAGGGGGGTATTTAAACTCTGCTTTCATAAATGGCCTGGTGACTGGTATGTCGGCCAAGTGCTGCTTGTTGGACAGTTGAAACTAGACTGACGAGGCGTGCATGAAAATGCATGCTGGAAACATTTGGTGGAGCACGCGAATCGATCTATGTACGCAATGATCGATATTGACTACGAAATAAATCCCGCGCCCGAACTATAGAACAACGCCCCCTGTTCGGCAGAACGCCGGATGGCCAACCGACCATAACAGAAGCAAAAGAACAATACAAACATTAGGTATACATATATACAACACAAAAAACAATAAGTTGAAAAAATATCATACCCCAAACCCAAAATAAACGTAAAACACGAACACACACAAAATGTACAAAATTGTACCTCCTCAACAGTCGGGGCAGACGCATGCACAGTTTTACTTTAATTCGGTTTAGCGTAATTTTTCACGTAACTGTAAAAACCCCATAACATCTCATGGATTGTTTCACTATGTAAAATTCTATAAGAATTCTATCACTAGAACTTTCTGTCGCATACGATTTTGTTTTAATAAAGCTCTGTGGGGCAACGACACACACACACACACACACACACACACACACACACACACACACACACACACACACACACACACACACACACACACACACACACACACACACACACACACACACACACACACACACACACACACACACACACACACACACACACACACACACACACACACACACACACACACACACACACACACACACACACACACACACACACACACACACACAGCTACATAAACATGTTATATATATATATTTTTTTCTGCTACATGTTCTCGAGAGAGACGGGAACACTTGTATGGTGCGTCTTCAGTGGTTCCCAGGGCTTCCTTTTAATCTTTTGGATTTTCTTTGTAATCTGTAATCACGGACGAGTTAGCAAGCAGCTTTGATTTATTTATTTGTTTTGTTCAATATATTAACTACTGATATGTAAGGTTTCAGACAAAATTTTGTTCTAGCAGATCCATTCTTATTTGTTCTTATTCAAAATAATCGATAAAAGTGTAGAACGTTGAATCTGTGAACCATAAATTACGTTTTAGGTGTAATCTTTTTCAGTCATAAAATTAATAAAAACCGCAGTATGGAGTACTCCTCCTCCTCCTCCGTTACTTGCTTCGTACTAGATGATGTGTCTTCCGTTTTAGAATCCTAGCAGATAGCAAGTAGGATCGAAGCTAGAGACATCAAAAGGTATTTCAGTAAAATTATTGTCCGGGCTGTTGGACCGTTGCCTCTTGTCATAAAGCTAAGACGTTTCGACTGCAGCTGCGGCAGTCATCTTCAACGGGTTTTCAGTTGTGCTCCTCCGGCGACTGACGACGCGACACTCCGACTGGGGTGTCAATAAGTGCCTTCATGACCGCCCGTTTTTGTCTCAGATTGTGGTTGGAATCTCGGTGCCGATGGCGGTTACTGATCGAGGTTTACGGATTTGCGAACAGTACTATCTTGGGGATGAACTGAAGCACCTGGAAGATATTACTTCCTTTCTGGATACTTTTCTCACTCACCAAGGGCTTCCCTACTCCGTTCGACAGGGCTGATGTGTAATCGGCCGTTCGTCGACTTCACCCTACGCGAGGATCGTATCTCTGCAGCAGCACTACAACATGCTCGCTCCAGTCTCATCTCGCCAGTTCACGAGCTGTTCAATGAATGCCTCCGGCTCCATTGCCTGTGGGAACGTGCGAAGGTAGTCATGACTCCCAAAACACGCATGCTGCGTATGATCCCTGAAATCATCGCCCCATCTCTCTCTTTGCCAGTCATTTCGACGGTGTTCGAGCGGCTCCTGCATGGTCGGATTGTTCCCCTGTTGGATGATTTCATTCGGCAGGAACAATTCGGCTTTCTTAGAGAGAACTCGGCACCTCTTCAACTCGTCAGAGGTACAGCCGAGAATAAGCATTACTCCACTGTAGCAGTAGTGGGCGACGTGAGTAAGGCCTTCGATCGAGTGTGACACGAAGGCCCCACTCTGTCCCCACTTCCGGCCTATTTCGTACATCTACGGTCGTATCTCTGCGATCGCTTCTAAGGTATGCGTCGATGGGTCGTCTCATCCGTTCGACCGATCGCGGGCAGCCGTTCCTCAAGGCTCTGTCGTCGGCCCCGTTCTGTACCTTGTGTACACGAAAACCTGCCTGGAGTCACTCTTTCGCTCTTTTCGGATGGCGCCATGTACCACTGTAGCTCGGCTAACCTTGGTTATGCCTCTGTCCTTCGGCTGTTAATGTTATTTATTATTCAACGTTAACTTTATTATTTAATATTAATATTCAACAACTGATCAAATTTTAATACCATTTCCTAATAACAAGCTTTGCTATAGTTTTAAGTAGTTGTACTTCATTCGCTGGGTCGACGTAGATCACTGCTAAAGAAAGACAGGCTGTCAGGTTTCTACAGTTAGCTGCATGTGTAACTGATACAACAGGGGAGATACGGTAATGTATTCACTATGGGAGTCCCGCTACTACTGATCGCGCTCAAAACATTTGCTTTCCTTTCGCTCTAATTTAGAATACAGTTAAATAAATTGTCAATTTGAGCGAATATTTACTTCCTTCATTAAATCATTTTGTTTCCATTTAACAATTACTAAATGTTAATACTGCTGTTTGGTTCTTTCCTTTAAACTGAAAAAGATGAAAAATTAATAATGCATTTTAGTTGCGCTCTTTAAAAACTCGAATTAAAATGTGTGCTTTAAACATTATGCATTGCAATTTGATCACATTTTTTATCACTATTGTTACTGCATTAAATGTAGATGTATAAAGTAATATATGTACTTGGAAAAATTCCTTCTCGATAAGTTTTTTAGGTAATTTCAATTTAAAGTTGTGTCTGTTTCAGAAAATTAACTACGATTGAGGTATGAAAACTTGAATTCGCTTCATCAAAGCTAATGTAAAACCAAGAAAGACAGAAATCCAAGATAATCAAGATGTAGATTGCCTGCGCCTTTAACCTCTTGATTAAAATCTAACTTTAGAAAATTGTAAAAAGTCTACAATATAATCATAATAAATGTTTAATAGGGTATTTCGTCCAAGGGTAACAAGGTATTTTGCCGTATTTCAACGAGTTTCCAAAATTACATGTTTTTGTCATTATCACTTTGAAAACGTTTTATCAATTTAATAAAAGAATTTACCACAGTATCGGATGCTTGGATAAATTCAACCTTAGAATTATTTTAGACCTTTTTAGTGTTAACAGTTGACATTTACAGTGCCTGGATGTTTTTCCACTTCTGCAGCCATGCTAGGACGTGCGTGGGTCGCCATAAGGCCAACGGTCTCAATTGAATGGAAACGACTACACTTACAGAAACATTAGATAGATCTTTAGTATTCTTCTTGAGAACTGGAATTATCCTTTGCTCTTTCCAAGCTTCCAAGCTCTCCATATTCGTATTTCTCAAAGAGTTTAGCCAATGTGCTCTTCAATGTATGGTATCTCTGTTAATAAAATCCGCTGAAATTCCCTCAGATGCACTAGCTTTTTTATTGAGTGATATTAATCAAACCAAATCTTCGCTGATCTCAACCTAGTCCCTACACTTCTTTTTTATTTGTATTTATTATTATTATTTTAGAAGAGCCGAGATATTCAAGCATGTCCTCTGTATGTTCTTTTCTCTCGATGTTGATCATATCAGTGGTATCTGTCTCGAGAGTGCTAACGGGTTTACAGAGTTCTGTCAGCCTTGTACCTACCATTTCACATGGTGTAAGCGAGAGATTTGTTCAGAAAGCATCAAATTTATTTTTGAAGCCCATACCAACTTCTTGTCCCTTTATAGAACAGGTTATTTTTATATGATGATTGATATGATCAGATTAAATGATCATAAAAGGTTTGAAGAGATAAAAATTGTAAAGAAAGCCTTGACTTTCTTTAGAAACTTAAATCTTTAAAAAGAAAATGTGACGAAGAACGATTCCGTGTGGCTACTGCCTGCAAAAGGTACTATTTATTTTGAAGTTACACTACTATCTGATATAGTTAGAACTTATAGTCGAGTAAGACTATCGAAAAAAAGGGCAAAATAGGCAAATTTCCAGAAACAGCCACTTATGAGCTGATTTTTTTTTAAAACGATAGGTTTAGTGTTTACCTAAAAGTTTATCCAAGTTCCAGACTTCCGACCGTCCATTATCCCCGACTTTTCACTTCCGGCAAACAGCGGAGCGCGAGTCACTGACGATTTCCTCGATACTTTTCCGATAACTTCACCAAATCAGAAAAATAAAAATACCAGCGTATTCCCCGGAAAATTTCCTATCGATCTATGTTAGTCTTGCATTTATTTAAAGGCAACATAACCTATAAAAAAATTGAAACTTGCAAAAATGTCCATTTTCAGATTTCCGTTAATAATGAATGAAATAATTAATTTTTCTTCATAAAAAATTGTAGCATATAGTATTCAAATAGACAAATTTCCATATTAATTTTTATCTCAAAATATTTTGTCATAAAGCCACAATAAATTTTTCAAGTTGAAAACGGAAATTTTTCAAAATTTGGTCCATTCATCACCCTGACATCACAGGACAAAGTTTTTTTTTTAATATTCGTATTTTCATGCTCTATCAGCTAGTGGAAAAAGTTTGTTCTTTCATAGCTTCTCAAATAATAATTTTTAACTTTTTTATTGTGAGCGCATGTGCGCTTTTAAGCAGCGAATGACCGCGCTGGCTGAATCGAGTACACATATGCGCCGCCAAGCGGCAGTACTACGTACTTCCCAGAGCATCAGCTGCTTAATTGTTGATGTAAACACAAAACACGTGCATTTAATCGTTATTAAACATTCTGTACTTATAAACCCATGTACATGTTGTAACGTCACAGAACGTTCCATAAAGGAAACCATTTACATAGCAAATTATCATAAGAGCAAAGTGAGGTGAACAGTATCGAACCCAAGTAGTCCTAAAAAAAAAATTGTGTAATATTGTATAATAATTATTACTACTAACATGAAAAACGACCAAACTTTGACTAAGACACAAACCCCATATATATTATTCATGTGAATAACAGTGAAAAAACCATAAGACACTATAAGAGAGACAAATAATGTCAGAATCAACCAAAATAAAGTCATTAATTATTAAGTTTTATAACTCTGAATAGAGTATTAAGAACTATTTTTTGTGAATGAATGGGCATGATCCATTATTATATTATGTAATGTAAATAAAATAAATGTATTAAATGACTTAAATACATTATTAGAAAGAGTTTAAGTTAGAATAAAAATTATATATTTGTTATGACAAAAAATATTAATGTGTTGGATTTGAGACCAAGCACCCAGATTTCATGAAAAAAATTAATTATTATCAGATTAAAATAGAAACTATGTGTAATTGTCAAGCAGACAAAAGTGAACAATTTATCTTAAATAAAGAAAGCTGCCAAATGAATAAAAAGCAGTCAAAATAGCCAAAAACAGTACTAACTAAAAACATGTGGTAGGCACATAATATTGTATAATTTATGGATTTAATGTTGCCAAAATGCAACCAAATTGCATTAGAAAGTTGAAATATGATATAAAGCGACTATACTAACTATAACTAACAATAACTAACTATAACTAATATATATTTGACTAACTATAACATTGTAATAGTCAAGTTAGCAAAATAACTACCTATACCATATATGGCTGGAGCCAATCATCCAGTACAAAAATAATCATATCTGGCTAAATATTTACAAAAATGCTAACAAAAATAAAATAGAATGGTACAATACTTCTGTATACCTTAAAGACGAACAAACTCAGTTGAAAATAGAGTCAATTATAAAAGAATTTAACTTATGAGAGTGAGATTTGTCACACTATGAAAAAGGACATCTCAAGACCAATCAATGATGCTATGTCATCCTGTGATAAAAAATAATATATGTAAAGAGTAACCAGGTATCACAAAAGATAGACAATATAATAAACTCTGAGTGTACACTAGTGAAATACTACATATATTAAAGAAAGAGACTAATTATTGTGTTATAACATTAACAAAAAATCTAGGCCATGACAGAGGCCATATAAAATTGTAATTATATATGTATTACCTATGTTAAAATTTGTTTGTTTTGTTATAGGAAGGTAGTAATGTTGGATGTTCAGATTGTGGAAGAGACATAATACTTTCACAACAATTTTTTGTTATAAAAATTGAATTTTCATGACAACAACCCAAGGTGGGAGTTGTATATTGTGTTACTTATTAGACTTAATTTAATTAAAAACCAATCATAATTAGTATCGCTAGATTCAGTTGAAAACAGAGAATCTAAATGTAATAATGGCATACAAATTGTGAGTACTAATGTAAAACTGTTTGATAAATACCAGTGTAATTTTCGAAATATCCTTAGTATGAAGAATAAGAAATTCGTTCTAAAAGCTTCTACGGAAGTGAAAATTGTTCCATGACATTCCATTTCGTTTATTCTCGAACAATCTAGAAAGAATTTTTACACAAATATACCGGAAGTCGATGAAAACAGTCAGCCTGAATTAGTATAAAAGAGAGACCAAATTCGACCCAAAACACTTGAAACTTTAACTCCAGAACTGATGCATCACCCACGACACTGATCAACGCAGCTAAGGCGAAACCGAGAGGCGAGAAATCGACACAAGACCCGAAGAAAGGCTTTTTCCCGGACATAGACAAACAGACTGACATAACCTCTACAAGAATCTACGCCAAAGTGTTGCTGAAATAGAGCAGCGACACGGCAAATTTTAATAGAAATCACGCAGCCAGAACGTCAACGGCCCAGGAGGGACCAAAACTTTAAATAGAGAACGAATTCTGCTGTGTTCGCATAGACTGACTAACTTGACAATAATCCCCTTAACGTAAACAAACAATACACAAAGCCTTTCTCGACACTGCATGGGAATCAGCGCTACGGCGGCCAATTTCTGAATCAACGCGGAACAGATGATTCGTAGTGGCGGCGTTTGAACGATAATCTACTGCCAAACGTTTTTACAAAAAGTGCGGAAATAGTAAATGATCGCAATTTTGACTTAAAATAGATTCAGTGCACACGTGAAGAGGCGAGATTGAAAAACTACCCGAGAGGAGTGTCCAGTGCGAGATTAATTAACCATTGGAACGTGAGTTACCGAAATTAAAGTCAATTTTTTTTTACCTGGTTACATTTATCACACAGTTGTACTACACATGCCACACACCTTCAAATCACTTAGTTTTTCTTGTAAGGCATCTTATTGATATGTCTTGGTAGTTCAAAGGAGTCACGTCCTGAGAGTAAAGATTTTTTTCACGTATTAAACTCATGCTTTTCAACTGAGTAAAAAAATAAAAACACTAGCCGATACTTGATTGGATATATATAAAATTGTCAATAATAATAATAATAATAATAACTTGTGAATTTTTTATTAACTCTGCAATTGTATAATTTTTTTATGAATATTAGTCCTTCAGACGATTTGTTTGTTTTTGAAGAATCATTAAACTTACCTGATTTTTCCAAGCTAAACTGACTTGTTTATACCTTTTCATAGAAGTAAGATTTAAAAATTTTAATTACTTTAATAATCACATTTATTTCTTGGAACAAACGATTCCAAGTGGCGCCCACAAAAAACATAGTATTAAGTTGTGTTACAGGACTACATCACCGCAGAGGATCCAGTCAACAGTAAGTAACAAAAGTGCGCGGAGGTAACGCCCGACATTTTACAACACAGTTACAACACATTACACTCACTATTTCTTTTCGTTATAAATTGGCAGCCCAACTAGTGAGGCTTGAAAAAGACGGAACAAGCCCGGCAACTACCAACATATTAAAATGCCGCAACCTAAGGGAAAAAAGGCGAAGAAGAATGTGGAACCTGAGTTAAGTGTGGAAGACGGAGAGGCAGTACAAATGGAGGAAACGGAATTAGAACCGCCCACAGTAGAAATGGTAAGACCAGTACAAACGGCAGATGAAATAGAGGAACAAACGGGAGAAGAACCCATACAAATGGTAGAACAAACAGACAAACCTGAACCAGAAAAAATAACAGCAAGCGTTGACAGGAATATAATAATGATGATGGCGATGCTCCAAAGAATGGAAGAAAATATGAACAAAAATACAGAATCCCTGAAAGAGGATATGAATAAAAATAGACGGGAAGATAAGGAGGAAATAATAGAATCCATGAATAAAAACAGACTGGAAGATAAGGAGAAATTAGACAAAAACTTAGAATCTTTAAAGAAAGATATAACCGAGAAAATAGATGACAATGGGAAAAAACTGGAGATATTTCAGGAGGAGAATAAAAAAAGTATAGAGTCCCTGAAAAAAGAAATTAGCATAAAGTACGAAACAGTAAACAAAACGATCAAATAATAAAATCGATAGTGACAGGAAGGTCGAAAACATGGAGGAGGAGGCGATAGGAGAAATCACGAATATAGGCCCCAGGTAAATTATACAATGGCCAATAACCGACGGCCATATCCACCCAACGTACCCACTTACATGTTTTACCCACAACAGGCGCCAGGTAGCCAGGGTAATACGACGAATAGCCAACCTATTAATGGTAATCCCGAGGTCAGGCAGGAAACACAGACGGGTCAGCAACCCAATGTTCCGGGAGACCGGGCCAATGAGACCGTGGCTCATTTAAACTAAACGCGGCAGTGGAAAAAGGAAAACCGCCCTTCACTGAACCAATATTATGGGGTGACAAGTTACGAACATAGACAGGACAAAGACGGGACTATATTAAGAATAAATAATTATCTTAAGGATATTAGAGAGGAGTTATTAGAAGAGGGTGACAATATCATTAAAAATAGTAACCAAGGGAATAATAGTATCGTGCAGATCAAAGCAAATATCAATGGCATAGAAGCGATATTACTCATTGACACGGGGTCGAATGTATCACTTATCGATAGTGTTGAGTTAGAGAGGATCAAACAAAATAGTAATTTACCAATACCCACTCTACCTATAAATAACATCATTTTAGTCGGAGCAACGGGGAGGCAAAATAAATCAATAAAGAAACAGATGTCATTAGAGATGACTAGTAATGGGGTAACAATACCAATAGGGTTATTAGTGGCGAATAATTTACCCATGAGTATCCTAATAGGCTGCGATATACTTAGGCCATACAATGCTGTAATAGATTTGGAAGATAAGGTGATAACTTTAAAAACTAACAAGGGAATTTGGACCAATAATTTAATCGATGTCCAAGGAGATGGTACAGACAACACACCTTATCAAGCGATAGTGAACCATTATTATTGTGCCGATCGTCCAATAAACATGCCTATATATCAGGAGGAAAACCCAGAGTTGTGGTTAGAAAAATTAGAAGAAATACGGGATTTCCAAAGGACGAAAGCAAGGGGTCTGATCAGCGAAATACAGGCGGAACAACTAATCGAGGTATACAACAATTACAAACACATATTCTCAAACGCTCCAGGTAAAGCCAGAGATTATCAATGCACCATAAAATTCAAAACTCCGGTGGAATTTAACAGGAAATCGTACCCGATCGCATACTCGCTAAAGAATGAAGTCAGGGAAGAATTAAACAGGATGATAGAGGACGACATAATCGAGTATAGTCATTCGCCCTTTACCAGCCCAATCATAGCGGTGCCAAAAAAGAACGGAAAGGTACGTATATGTCTCGATGCTAGGGAGATCAACAAAATGATTGTTAACGACCGCACATCACCTGGGGAGATAGAGGAGATATTGAAAAAGTTTCACGGAACCAAATATATAAGCTCATGGGATACGGTATGCGGTTACTGGCAGGTAGAACTCCACCCTGATAGTAGGAAATATATGGCATTCATATTCGAGGGCAGAAACTATCAGTTTAAGCGGTTACCTTTTGGCTTAATAAATTCTGTGGCGGTGTTTGTAAAGATAATGGACAGAATATTGGGGCAGGAAGTACTGAAGTTTACGACAGTATACGTCGACGACCTACTGGTAACTTCAGCGAATTGGGACGACCATTGTAATAGGGTTGAACAGGTGCTAGAGAAATTATCAGAGAATAATATCACCCTCAAATTAGACAAGTCCCAATTCATTGCAAATGAGGTGAAATTTTTAGGCTTTAATTTAACAGAACAAGGGATTACTCCATCCAAAGAGAAGGTAGAGGCCATACAGAAGTTCCCCACTCCAAAGAACAGGAAACAGCTGCAGTCATTTTTAGGAATCTGTAACTATTACAGAAAGTTTCGGTCCAATTACTCAGAACTAACTGCCAGGTTCCAAAAGCAGTTATCAGCTAAAGACAAATGGACTTGGGGACCAGAGCAAGATGGAGTGCTCAATATAATAAAGGAAAAGTTTTTAGAAACAGTAATGTTGCATCATCCCGACTTTACAAAACCATTTTTTCTAAACTGCGATGCCAGTAACGTGAGTTTAGGTGCAGCCCTATATCAGGAAGATCAGGACGGTAACCATTTAGTAATTAGCTTTGCTAGCCGCGTGCTGAACAGTTGCGAACGAAACTACAATACTACCGAAAAAGAATTGTTGAGTGTAGTTTTCGCATGCGGTAAATTTAGGACATATATATTAGGGTACCCCATAACAGTTAGAAGCGACCACAAATCTATATCATTTTTAAAGCATTGTAAACTGAACCACGGAAGGCTGACTAGATGGGTTTTGGCCTTGCAAGAGTATAATATCACATGGGAATATATACCCGGCAAACAGAACGTAGCAGCCGACGTCTTATCGCGCGTCAATAGACCAGACCAAACCTTTGACGGCGAAAAGGAACAATTAGCTAAGGTTTACCACATTATTAAGAGCAGGGAAGATTTAAAAAATATTTTAAACGATATAAAGTCACAACAAGAGGCCGATCCAAAATTAGGAGATATTAGAAAAAGGGTACAGGAAGGCGATGAGGTCATAAATAGATTTTATTGTATACACAACGACACTTTGTTTATAAGGAATACCCCGCACCAGGAGAGTTGGAAATTAGTAATTCCACCAGCGATAGAGAGACCGCTAATAATCGACTATCACGATAGGTACGGACATATGGGTGCCCTCAAAGTAAGGAAGGCATTGGAAGAGCAAACATACATCAAAGGGATGAATAAGAAGGTGCAACTGGCGATACGGTCGTGCGATATTTGTCAAAAAGTAAAGTGTGATAACGAGAGAAAAGAAGGGGTCATGATACCCATATCATCCACCGAAAAATTGGAAAAGGTATTTCTCGATATCTGCGGACCATTTCCACGCAGCGGTGGGAGACACCGATATAAATTTATCGTAATCATCTTCGATCAATTTAGCAAATATACAAAGCTATACCCAATAACTAGGGCAACGACCAGGAAAATAATAGACATAATTATAGAGCGATATATAATGGAGGTAGGCCGACCGTATTCTATAATTACGGACCACGGTACTCAGTTTAGGGGAAAACTTTGGAAGGAAAGCCTGGGAGAACACGGAATAAAAACGTACAAGAGGTCAGTATATCACCCGAATAGTAACCCAGCCGAGAGAGTGTTAAGGGAGGTAGGACGGTTACTGAGAACATACTGCCATAACGAGCAGAAAAGATGGCATGAATATGTAGCATCAACCGAGGATTTTCTCAATTTCTCATATCACAATACCATCGAGGTGTCGCCATACACAGTTATGTTCGAAAGACCCCCACCACGAGAGATAAAAGAAATTATTAATTTTCCCGACGAACCCGCATACCAATTTGAAAGGGCAAAATTTTATAACAAGGTGTTAGAAAAAACGGAACAGCAGCGGAAAAAATATGTCAAATCACAGCCCAAGGCAATTAAATATGAGGTAGGAGAAAAGGTGTTAGTTAAGAATAGAGAATTGCCCAGTGCTATACAAGGCATAACGAGGAAATTGCTACTCTTATATACAGGGCCTTTCACGATAACCAGAGACAATAAAAACAATACCTACGAGGTAACTGACACGATTAGTAACAAAGTAAAAGGCACGTATAACCAAACATCATTGAAAAAGTACCATGATTAAAAATCACAAGTCAAATACTCAATCATAGAGAAGGTACCTTGACTAAACATGTTAACGTGAATTTTTCAACTTACCCAGAATTAAAGGAAGTAGAGATTATTAAATAAATATAAATATTATTGTGTAAAGATTATTATTATTAATAAATATTACGAGATGGACACATTCCACCGTAGGCAAGATTTATTTCCAATAGCCATGTCAACGTATATTTACCAGCTTACCCGTACTTAAAGAAGGAGAGAGATTATTACTAATAAAAATATTACGAGATGGACACATTCCACTATAGGCAAGATTTATTTCCAATAGCCAAGTCAACGTATATTTACCAGCTTACCCGTACTTATAGAAGGAGAGAGATTATTATTAATAAATATTACGAGAAGGACACCTTACACCAAAGGCATAAAGATATATATAAAATATAGATTTATTTCCAATAGCCATGTCAACGTATATTTACCAGCTTACCCGTACTTAGAGAAGGAGAGAGATTATTATTAATAAATATTATGAGATGGACACATTCCACTATAGGCAAGATTTATTTCCAATAGCCATGTCAACGTATATTTACCAGCTTACCCATACTTAGAGAAGGAGAGAGATTGTTATTAATAAATATTACGAGATGGACACATTCCATCGTAGGCAAGATTTATTTCCAATAGCCAAGTCAACGTATGTATATTTACCAGCTTACCCGTACTTAGAGAAGGAGAGAGATTATTATTAATAAATATTACGAGATGGACACCTTACACCAAAGGCATAAAGATATATATAAAATATAGATTTATTTCCAATAGCCATGTCAACGTATATTTACCAGCTTACCCGTACTTAGAGAAGGAGAGAGATTATTATTAATAAATATTATGAGATGGACACTTAGTAAAGGAGAAAAGAAGGAGAAATACTGTCATATATTTGATACTAAATGGAAATGATAAATGAAAAAAAAGGGAAAACAGTGTGTTACATAAGGAGGTAATGATGAATATGAATATAGCTATTAACATTGAATGATTTTAAACGATAATTTAACCTGCGGAGAACGATATATTAATATCATTGTGAATTAATCAGAAGAGTTTAAGAAAGGGAATTTATGTGTAGGAGCCTATGATCTTTGAATATTGTATTTTTTTTTTATTATTATTATTATTATTATTTGTTGCGAAGGTGCAATTATTATTTTCTGGACAGGGATGTGTTGCCTCTGATTTCAGTAGTTATATATAGGGAAGGGCAGAGAATGTATGCCATAGCGAGCCACTCTGACTCCCAACCCTCTATGAAAGTTAGGGAATTGATAGGGAATTATATCAAAGATTAATTAAATAACATCAAGGTAAAAAGGAAAGGATAGGTGATACGACAAAGAACGAAATAGGAATATTGAGTTGGATTAATATATTAAAGGAGTAGTACAGGAATTTAATTATAAGATAAAAGAATGAAATATAAAGAAGCTAATAAAGGGTTAATATAGAGATGATAATTTCATCAAAACCAAAGATATGTTTTTCAAAAATTATCAACTTTAACGGGGAGGCATATGTAACGTCACAGAACGTTCCATAAAGGAAACCATTTACATAGCAAATTATCATAAGAGCAAAGTGAGGTGAACAGTATCGAACCCAAGTAGTCCTAAAAAAAAAATTGTGTAATATTGTATAATAATTATTACTACTAACATGAAAAACGACCAAACTTTGACTAAGACACAAACCCCATATATATTATTCATGTGAATAACAGTGAAAAAACCATAAGACACTATAAGAGAGACAAATAATGTCAGAATCAACCAAAATAAAGTCATTAATTATTAAGTTTTATAACTCTGAATAGAGTATTAAGAACTATTTTTTGTGAATGAATGGGCATGATCCATTATTATATTATGTAATGTAAATAAAATAAATGTATTAAATGACTTAAATACATTATTAGAAAGAGTTTAAGTTAGAATAAAAATTATATATTTGTTATGACAAAAAATATTAATGTGTTGGATTTGAGACCAAGCACCCAGATTTCATGAAAAAAATTAATTATTATCAGATTAAAATAGAAACTATGTGTAATTGTCAAGCAGACAAAAGTGAACAATTTATCTTAAATAAAGAAAGCTGCCAAATGAATAAAAAGCAGTCAAAATAGCCAAAAACAGTACTAACTAAAAACATGTGGTAGGCACATAATATTGTATAATTTATGGATTTAATGTTGCCAAAATGCAACCAAATTGCATTAGAAAGTTGAAATATGATATAAAGCGACTATACTAATATATTTGACTAACTATAACATGGTAATAGTCAAGTTAGCAAAATATCTACCTATACCATATATGGCTGGAGCCAATCATCCAGTACAAAAATAATCATATCTGGCTAAATATTTACAAAAAATGCTAACAAAAATAAAATAGAATGGTAAAATACTTCTGTATACCTTAAAGACGAACAAACTCAGTTGAAAATAAAGTCAATTATAAAAGAATTTAACTTATGAGAGTGAGATTTGTCACACTATGAAAAAGGACATCTCAAGACCAATCAATGATGCTATGTCATCCTGTGATAAAAAATAATATATGTAAAGAGTAACCAGGTATCACAAAAGATAGACAATATAATAAACTCTGAGTGTACACTAGTGAAATACTACATATATTAAAGAAAGAGACTAATTATTGTGTTATAACATTAACAAAAAATCTAGGCCATGACAGAGGCCATATAAAATTGTAATTATATATGTATTACCTATGTTAAAATTTGTTTGTTTTGTTATAGGAAGGTAGTAATGTTGGATGTTCAGATTGTGGAAGAGACATAATACTTTCACAACAATTTTTTGTTATAAAAATTGAATTTTCATGACAACAACCCAAGGTGGGAGTTGTATATTGTGTTACTTATTAGACTTAATTTAATTAAAAACCAATCATAATTAGTATCGCTAGATTCAGTTGAAAACAGAGAATCTAAATGTAATAATGGCATACAAATTGTGAGTACTAATGTAAAACTGTTTGATAAATACCAGTGTAATTTTCGAAATATCCTTAGTATGAAGAATAAGAAATTCGTTCTAAAAGCTTCTACGGAAGTGAAAATTGTTCCATGACATTCCATTTCGTTTATTCTCGAACAATCTAGAAAGAATTTTTACACAAATATACCGGAAGTCGATGAAAACAGTCAGCCTGAATTAGTATAAAAGAGAGACCAAATTCGACCCAAAACACTTGAAACTTTAACTCCAGAACTGATGCATCACCCACGACACTGATCAACGCAGCTAAGGCGAAACCGAGAGGCGAGAAATCGACACAAGACCCGAAGAAAGGCTTTTTCCCGGACATAGACAAACAGACTGACATAACCTCTACAAGAATCTACGCCAAAGTGTTGCTGAAATAGAGCAGCGACACGGCAAATTTTAATAGAAATCACGCAGCCAGAACGTCAACGGCCCAGGAGGGACCAAAACTTTAAATAGAGAACGAATTCTGCTGTGTTCGCATAGACTGACTAACTTGACAATAATCCCCTTAACGTAAACAAACAATACACAAAGCCTTTCTCGACACTGCATGGGAATCAGCGCTACGGCGGCCAATTTCTGAATCAACGCGGAACAGATGATTCGTAGTGGCGGCGTTTGAACGATAATCTACTGCCAAACGTTTTTACAAAAAGTGCGGAAATAGTAAATGATCGCAATTTTGACTTAAAATAGATTCAGTGCACACGTGAAGAGGCGAGATTGAAAAACTACCCGAGAGGAGTGTCCAGTGCGAGATTAATTAACCATTGGAACGTGAGTTACCGAAATTAAAGTCAATTTTTTTTTACCTGGTTACATTTATCACACAGTTGTACTACACATGCCACACACCTTCAAATCACTTAGTTTTTCTTGTAAGGCATCTTATTGATATGTCTTGGTAGTTCAAAGGAGTCACGTCCTGAGAGTAAAGATTTTTTTCACGTATTAAACTCATGCTTTTCAACTGAGTAAAAAAATAAAAACACTAGCCGATACTTGATTGGATATATATAAAATTGTCAATAATAATAATAATAATAATAACTTGTGAATTTTTTATTAACTCTGCAATTGTATAATTTTTTTATGAATATTAGTCCTTCAGACGATTTGTTTGTTTTTGAAGAATCATTAAACTTACCTGATTTTTCCAAGCTAAACTGACTTGTTTATACCTTTTCATAGAAGTAAGATTTAAAAATTTTAATTACTTTAATAATCACATTTATTTCTTGGAACAAACGATTCCAAGTGGCGCCCACAAAAAACATAGTATTAAGTTGTGTTACAGGACTACATCACCGCAGAGGATCCAGTCAACAGTAAGTAACAAAAGTGCGCGGAGGTAACGCCCGACATTTTACAACACAGTTACAACACATTACACTCACTATTTCTTTTCGTTATAATGTTTGTATCCATGTACCTACAGGCTCCTGTAGGTAGTTTAAAAAATATATAAATATCACAACAAAAACGCTTCATCACATCACTATATTTACAATTAGCGTGCAAATGTGCAGTACGTAGTGCTGCTGCTTGGCGGCGCAAATCTATGCTCGATTCAGCCCGCGCGGCCATTCGCTGTTTAAAAGCGCACATGCGCTCACAATAAAAAAGTTAAAAATTATTATTTGGGAAGCTATGAAGGAACAAAATTTTTTCACTAGCTGATAGAGCATGAAAATACGAGTATTTAAAAAAAACTTTGTCCTGTGATGTCTGGGTGATGATGACTGGACCAAATTTTGAAAAATTTCCGTTTTCAAATTGAAAAATTTATTGTGGCTTAATGACAAAATATTTCGGGATAAAAATTAATATGGAAATTTGGCTATTGGAATATTATATTATAAAATTTTTTTATGAAGAAAAAATTATAATTTCACTCATTATTAACGGAAATCTGAAAATGCACATTTTTGCAAGTTTCAATTTTTTTTGTAGGTTATGTTGCCTTTAAAAAACTAACACAGATAGATAGAAAATTTTCCGGGGAACACGGTGGTATTTTAATTTTTCCGATTTGGTGAAGTTATCATCGAAAAATCGAGGAAAACTTCAGTGATTCGCGCTCCGCTGTTTGCCGGAAGTGAAAAGTCGGGGAAAATCGGGGAAAATGGGCGGTCCGAAGCCTGGAACTTGGATAAACTTTTAGGTAAACACTAAACCTATCGTTTAGAAAAAAAATGAGCTCAAAAGATGCTGTTTCTGGAAATTTGCTATTTTTAAATTAGTCTTACTCGGCTATTACCAAGAAATAAGGATGTACGCAGGAACTCAGTATTATTGGCAATTATTTTTTTAATGGGTACCAAAATATGGTTTATGTATAATTTTAACTGTACCAATGCATGTTGTATCTGGTGAGTGATCATTTTCAAAGTTAAAATTTATCAAAGAACTACCTCCCGTCATCTGCCTCCAGACTTTCTTCGTTTCAGATCTTGTTCACTGAAAGAGCCACCGAAGCAGAACTGTACGTTATTCTGTCTGAATGCGTTTTGCACTTTTAAAAGTATGAGGACAGTGTTATAGACATGTTTCTATACATTTCTTAAAATTTTCATTTACTTGTTCAATTATTGCCTACGTTTAAATACTCCGTTGTGAATTTTAAAGTGTTACTGTCCTTTATTACATATATAAATTATGAGTATCAATGTGATTATTGAGCTGAATATGCTCACTCACCGTACCCCGTACCGATCAAAGGGGAGTAAAAAATAAATTTTGCCTCGAGCCTTACGAACCTTAGTACCGCCAGTGGACGTACTCGTTAGTTACAGATCCTATTTATAACATCGTGTCTTATAGCCGATTAACAAAATTATAAATATGTTATTTGTAGTAATGGTCTGTTTCAATTTGTAATGTTGTTTATAATACACAATAGAAGGCAGGCGTTCGTAGAAACGTGAGGGGTTCAGCCTGACCAACTCATTGCCGGTGGCGACACGCTCAGATAAGCTAAGGGTAGCGACGCTGGTGGTGGTGTGAGGATTACGTTAGGAAGGGCGACCTCCCGTAAAAATGTATGCCAAACCGCCCTTGCTAACCCTCGGAGAGGAGAAATTGATGGGGGATGCGGCTTTACTAGGCGAAAAATGTGAAAGATAATTAACACACTTTGGGTACGGTCACTTGTAAATGTTACGTACTTATGTGTGAATGAATCTCGCGCGCGAATCGGTAAGCGTCTGTACGTCCATGTGCGCGGGCGCTATTGTCCTACATTACTTCGTTTTAATAATAAAATGTATTCATATTCTACTTAATAACACACAATTTATAATATCAGTAGGCAGAGTTGTGGCAATAGCGTTGGGTGGAGGGGGCACGGCTGCCGACGCTAAAACCTGGGGATGCCGAAGTCAATATGATTTTACTGAAAATGTAGTTCTGAAATAAGTTAATTAGGAAATTACACTACACAAGACGATGTCACGTATTTTTCCTTCTGCACAAGCAGAAGGATTTTTTTAGTGAACTTAAATTTATTATAAACTTTTTTAAGTCCATCACTAGTTTCTATGTGAGGAAAGTCTTAGCAATTTATTTTTGTGTTGAACTGGAATGGGATCATTATAATGTTATGGGATCATTATTATGAGAAATATTGTTAACTATTTAGTCTCTCTAAATCCAAAAACGTTAGGCCTACATTAAAATAGTTTTACAGCTACCCTATAATACAAACTGCTAATCGTTTATAGTTTTGTCATGTCCAAGATCAACCAAACTTTACAAAAAACTTTATTTTGTTTCTGTTTATACTGTTGAACGAGCGAAGCGAGTTCTCACTTTTAACTTGACCGTTTGCATTTGTCTATCTGCTTATCTTCTTACGCCATTACAGAACGTTCTACATGTTTCTCGGCTATGCCAGCAGAGCCCAGCTGTAATGTTTGTGTGCGTACGTGACACTTAGCATGCGAGACAGTGTTACGTAATACGGAACAATCTCGTACATTCGATAGTGTTGTTTGACAAGCTTCTCAACTAACCCAACGGTGCGTGTTTCTGCCAAGGCCGCACCTTGGCATTAAATTTTCAAGTGTTTTGTTAAGGACGCATATTATGGAACCTTGGAGACTATAAATACCCCAACCCGCCGCTTAGTTTTCAGTTTACCTCGGGCGATTTAGACAGTGCGTCTCAAGTGGTGTATTAGTGAAAAGTGATTATAGCGCGGAATTCTTTATAGTTGAGATTATTATTTGTGTGGATAGGTTAACTTGAATTATTGTACGAGCATAATCTTGTTATATAACTTGTTGATTACAAACTGTTAATTGTGATAATTAAAACTGGTTTTTAGTGACTTCATTGGTGCCTTGTATTTTGTTTTCCACTGTACCATACGACGATCAGTTAGACCGTCGTAAAAATCTGTTAATTTTACGTATGTCTCACGGTAACTTTTGAATGCATAAACTGATTTTCGTAAAACTTGGCATGCGTGTCCACACTTTTACCCTAAGAGACCTATTCTTTTGAAATTGATTCCCTCCAATAAAACGGGATACGGCGAAAGAAGTGTGAGGGAACAAAATTTTGGTAAAATCGCAAAATCAATGTGGGGTACCAAATTAAAGGGAATTTAACAAAACTCTGAATTTAGTGTTCAGTTTTGGTAATTGGTGAATGTTGTTGGCATACCAGGGCCCCAACAGTGGGTCAGAAGTTTGAAAAAGGTAATTTACAAGACTAATGAATTGTAATTCAAATTCGAATGAGCGCGTTTGCGGTGAAAATTTTTAACTGTCGGGGCACCTAGGGACAAAAACCAATTGAAAATTTTAAGAAAATTGTAGAAGTCTACGTTGGGGATCAAATTATGAAGAAATTTATTAAATAAAACACTAGGTATCTGTTATAATAATTTGATAGAATTAATGTTTCTCAGCAAACGTTGTAAATTTTGGATTACTTTCAAAAAGTTTTAATTATATTTTACTTTTTACTACTTTAACAGGGCCTTAGTAGACCAGTAGGTATGGAGCCTGGCTACTTATCTATCAAATAGATTGGTCTTTTCAGCCTCCCGTTCGATTCAGGATTTGGAAGTGAGTTCCTTAATTTACTTTAGTGTTGGCGTATCTAAAATTTGGCCTTGAAGGAGGTCCGGGTCCGGTCGAGTTGGCTCTATACAAAAGAAAAAAACAAGTTAAGACTAATCAGCATTACTATCTTTAAAGCGGCTGAAAAATGTGTGATAACATCCTGAAATCAGTTCCGTTAAAGTAAACAGTAATAACACAATAAAAATACGCATTACCGGAACATTATTTAGAAGATACCTACTGACTGATTTGATTTTCCACTATTTCACAGTTCAAACGTATACGCAAATGCCGTGTGATAAACCTGTTTGTATATTTAAAAAAGAGTTACTAGCTGAAAAACACAGGTGAAGAAATAATAAAAGACCCTAAAAATCAAGAGATTAACAAAGTTCGTTAACGTTTTGAAGCCTCTGGGGAGAGGGTCCGGTCTCGTTCGTTCCCTCCTCCGTAAATACGCCCCTGTTCCTGGGATAACATCTTGGAGTAACAATGGGCGGATGAAGCATAGTGCTGGCCAACACTATTTCCTTGTATACTGAAAAACTCACAGAAGGCAACTACCTGCCCAACTAAGGCAGAAAAAGGGCCATCTTCTTCTTCTTCTTCTTCTTCTTCTTCTTCTTCTTCTTCTTCTTCTTCTTCTTCTTCTTCTTCTTCTTCTTCTTCTTCTTCTTCTTCTTCTTCTCCTTCTCCTCCTCCTCCTCCTCCTCCTCCTCCTCCTCCTCCTCCTCCTCCTCCTCCTCCTCCTCCTCCTCCTCCTCCTCCTCAAGTATTAGATTATATAAACCTGTTCCGGCACCCATATTATCCTCGGACGACTCACGTCTCTTCTATCAGTGGCTTTATACTTCAGTGGCGCTTTCGGCAATCGATCCTCTGTCATCTTTTGAAATGATCCCACCATTGTCTTCTGTAAATTGCAATAATTTCATTTATGTCCTTTACTTCGAGTTCCGCTCTGATATCTCCAACTTTTGCAGTTATTATTATTATTATTATTATTATTATGCTACTTTATTAACATTGTTACTGGACATTTTCCTAATATAGGCCTACTGCTGATCTCTAAAAATGTATGATAGCATCTTTTTGGTGCCTTCTGCTTTCAGCACAAAAGTATCTTCTAACCGTCCTGTCTATAGGTAATTCTACACGCTACCCGTCTGTGCTACAGCAGCATGTTACAGCACACGCGTAATAAGGTAACAAGATTCCACCTCCAAAGAAAGACAAGTATACCATCAAAATTCGTAGTGAAATATGCAGAAACGCAATCTTATTAATATTAAAAGAAATAGAAGAATAAAATAAACTTAATAAATACAGTAATGAAGAGACAATATATTACTTAAAGATAATTAATATTTTCAAGGAATAAAAAGAAATCGAAACAAAAAGGGAAATATTATCATAAATGAATAATTGGGAAATAGGGAAATAGAGAATGCAATTAACATGACAAAACAATAACTGACGATGAAAAATACCCAGAAGAGACGATCAAATGACAAAAAATGTAAATAGTTATTAGTAAACAATTATAATGTACAAATATTAAACTTAGCATGTAAGAAATAAGACATTGAGTATAGCCTTAGATTAAAACTATGAGGAGGTCTACGAACCTCAAACAATTATTGTGTATAAGGGAACTACAGACTGTAATTAATATAAAATTACAAATACAATAATATTGAACAATAATTATAAAAGTTAGGGAGTGTAATAGTGTAAGAAGGTGAGAACAACGGTGATAGACTTTAAGAAGTAAAAACAGTGTATAGTGTAAGTGAATAAACATATTTACAATATGAACATTGCATGAAACATAATTTATATGAAACAACAGGGTAACTCATATAGTGCAATAAAACCAAGGGGAAATAATTAAAAAATAAAGAATCTTCCGTTACAAACTTATAATGTAATAGTGACGAAGATATAATAAGATTCTACTGAATAATATTAATTAGAAATTGGGAGACCGAACCTTGACCCATAAATATATCATTGCCAAGACCTTAACTGAATAAATTAGTGTTTTAGTAAAAAGGATTATTGTTGAAAAAAATATTGAAACCAGGCAGAACGTGTCGAATTTTAATGCTGGTTTTCATACAAATTAAAGGAGGATACGAGACGAAACGATACTGAAAGACTATGAAAATAAATAGAAGAATGGTGTTTTAATCGATGGTGCAGAAAACTAGAAGTCCAGATGCAAAGGATCAAGAAAGAAGATCGTAAAGAAAACTACCAGATGGGTGAGATCTCTTCAATAGTCAACCAAGATATTTGAAAACATCTTAACATTTAAAGTTCGAATCACAGCGATATACTATCGCAAAAACAATAAAAACTTTAGAACAGTGAATTCTAATTGTACACAAATAATTATTAGTAGTAAGAGTTTCTTTTTCAATTGTTCATTTGCACTTTTGTATGATCCAAAGAACCCACTGATACACAACATACATCAACAACACCTAATTACCAAACATTAATTTATAAATATTATGTTTTATTATATGTTTACGACTTATGTACTATACTTTGACATGACTTATACATGAACCCTGAGATTGAGATTTTACATGCTCTACAACAGAAATTAGTTGCAAAAAGATTAAATAAAAAATGATTGAAATTTAAACAAGAAAGAATAAGGAGTTTGATTATTTATTTAAAATAGAATTATACATCGAATAAGGGTAAGTTTAGGAAATAAGAAATACAGAGATTTTGTTTTATTGTTATAAAATTGGCAAATAACTCGTATAATTTTATTTTACAGCGTTCATGACGGAAACATTTCAGTCAGTTTCGTCGGCATCACCGGTAGGTCTATGGTGTAATTCAAATATGTAGGCCTAAATAAAACAAATCACAAATCATCATCATCAGCCGTGGTTCTACAACCCTTGGTGGTCTTGGCCTGCTCTAAGAGTCGATTCCATTCCTCCCTACTGCATACCCTGACTTTCCAGTTTCTTATGTTCAGCTTTCCGAGGTCTTCCTCTATCTGGTCTTTGAAACTATTGCGGGGTCTTCCCCATTTTCTACTACCCATTGGTTTCTGGTAGAAAATATGTTTCGTAGGCTGTCCTTCCTCCATTCTCTCTACGTGTCCAACCTACCTTAGCCTGTATATTTTGATTATCCTGACAATGTCCGGCTCTTTGTAATGATGGTGTAGTTCATAATTATAGCGCCACATTCCATTTTCTTATACTCCTCTAAATATTGTTCTTAGAATCCGTCTTTCACAGCAACCTAGAAGTCTCTATCGCTATTTTTTGTCATTGTCCAGGTTTTTGAAGCATACGTCAGCACTGGCCTTATAGGCCTTATAAGTGTTTTGTAGATATTGCATTTCTGCATTTCGTGACTAAATATTAATATTTAATTAAGAAAGTTGTGTTAGTGGTTATAATTACAAACAGAATTATCACTGTTGCACACCACTATAGAAACATTATTCCGATTAGCGCTTTCAAGCTTCCTAGCTCATCGTCAGATCGGAAATAACCTTTCTGAAGGTAATTAAACTTCTAATAAAATGTGCAAAATATTAATAGTAAAGCAAATAAATGCAGAAGTACATTACAAACGTATGGACTTCATTAATTATCAGTGAAATACTATCAAACGGCCTTATTAAAACTGACACAGAAAGAAAAAAATATTCGTGTTGTATTCGAGTGATGGAATAATTTTATCATTTACTCTCTTGAGTGTACTTTTAATATAATCTTTTAAATATTTTTGATTCCCTTATCTTAAATCGAGAGGTCTTCTATGAAAACATTCTTCAAACATTTATTGATGAATACGAAAAGTTTAATTTCATTAAGAGTAATTGACAAAAATTTGAATATATACAAGTTTAATATGAATAAAGATAAACGATGATAAATAAAATTTGAACAAAAATTTGGGTGACGAAAAGTTTGATGTCGGTCGATTAAGACGTCACGTTTATTCAAAAGTCACGATTTAACAATAAACACAAAGATGAAACTTTTACGCTGCTACGTATTCTCGGTCCTCTTCTACAGTGTACTGTCTCGGTCCTCTTCTTGGAATTTGACTGAAGTTACAACTAAAAAATTGGAATCTTTGGAAATGTGGCTTTACAGTAGAATACTGACCATTTCATGGACAGCACATATAACTAATGTTGAAGTTCTTAGAAAGGTGAAGAAAGAAATGGAAGTTATTAAGATAGTGAAGATAAGAAAGCTTCAGTATCTGGGACAACTCATGAGATATGAACAGAGATTTTACTTATTGCAGCCCATACTACAGGGAAAAGTACTTGGAAAGAGAGGAGTTGGGCGACCGAGAATTCATGGCTGAGAAATTTAAGGACCTGGTTTGGCATGAATACAACTGACTTATTCCGTGCAGCAGTACGGAAAGTTAAAATAGTGTGTATGATATCCAACATCCGGAACTGATAGGAACTATCAGAAGAAGAAGAAGACGCCACAGTTTTGAAATATATGCGTCGATGTTTGTCCAGAATTTATTGTCATCTTCAGGATAATTTTAATTAAATTGTTATGACTCCAAATAAGTTCCACACAACGACAGGTGTGATTCGAGTGTTAAAATTTCGCCTCAAATTTTCCTGTATATGTCAATAATCTTGTCGAAACGTTCACATAAATTAACAGAAGGGTTAGGTCGGACAATTACCATCGTTATAATTTATCACACAACGTATCGACCACTAAATAATCTGTGGTCGCCTTCGGGTGTAAGTTTAAATACAGGCTTAAGCCTACCCGACAATCGTTCACTAACAAGCGTGACCGTCAAAAAACAATTAATAAACCACCATCATCTACAAAGTTATAAGCAACTATAGAAAAACTATATAAAAAAGAATCGCTACTTATTCTCTAAGTCCGGCAACTATAGAAAAACTATATAAAAAATAATTGCTACTTATTCTCTAAGTCCGTTGGACAGAAACGGGGAGCAGCCAGGGGCGTATTTACGTGGGGACCAACGAGACCAGAAGGTAAGAAAAGTTGACGAATTTTGTTAATCTTTTAATTATTAGGCTGTTTTATTATTTTTTCAGCTGTTTATGTTAATATAGAAGTAACTCTTTTCTAATACACAAACAGATTCAAAATTATCGCTAAATACCGGGCTGTTAGGCGGTGGTAGTTTGCTATGATTCACCGACATTTCGTCGGCTGGACAAACAGGTTTCTTACACAGCATTAGCGTATACGTTTGAAATATGAAATACAGGAATATCAATTATGTAATAAGTATCTTGTAAACAACGTTTCAGCAACACGTATTTTCATTGTGTTATTAGCCTACCGTTTACTTTAATGGGACTGGTTTCAGTCACTTTAAAAATAGCAACGTTGATTAGTCTTAACTTCTTTTTTCTTTTGTATGAAGCCGACCCGACTCCGCACCCCTCAGGCCAAATTCTAGATACGCCACTGGAAGCACCGCTACACTGACGTAAGTTTACTCAACGAACAACGTCAGAGTAAAAACTAAATTTAAAGACACCCATTTAAACACAAAACCCGCCTGAAGACGACCACAGATTGTTTTAATGGTTGAAACGTTGTGTGATAAATTATAACGGTGGTAATTGTCCGACCTAATGCTCCTGTTAATGTTCATGTAAAGTCGAAAGTTAGATTTAATGATCGTTGACTGACTAAAATATGTTTTAAAATTGTTACAACTTAACTGGCCGAATCTCACAAGCAAAACCCATCGTCATTTATTACTTCAGTTACTTACAGAAATAAAAGGCTTCATTAATTTCACTAATAATTAGTATGCTACTCATTCTAGGCTATACGTGTTTTCACAAGATCGGTTTAGTACGAGACAACATTATCAAAATTATTGCCGTTTCTACACCATAAATACGTCGTTTACAGTGATCATCATACTGGAAAGGCGTTTTGACAACATTTTTGTCACATCTTTTACCTCGCTCGATGAAAATCAAAACAGAAAACACGATTGTTGTCACTGATATTTTAAAAATGGTGATTGCTTTTATTATTTGCAGTCGGTAACACGCGAAAATTTGAAAATACGCTAACAGAAGGCATAATACTAAAGTATGGATGCTGTTCGGTTTCACAATTCAAATAAATTCTGGGAAGAAAAAACAAATGATAAAATAAAATTACCTTAAACGCGTCTTTAAATATGGAGCCATTCTATAAACGATTCTGCCAGATCACTGCTATCTCCGATTTAAAAACAGTGCTTCTGATATTCATTTTCCGCTAATATAATAAATCCCGTAAACAAAAATTCAATTAAAATAGTTTAGATACTACGAAACATATTCAAACCGATTATGTATAGAAGGTGAATTGAATGTAAATCTTTTGAACGGCACAAAACGAGAATTTCTGAATGCTTACTGCATTAACAATTTAAAGTCTGTTACTGCTTTGACAATTAAGATTCCATTGTGATCGTATCAGTAGGGTTACTTTATTTAGCCTGTGTGTGACGTCACAAGGAGGCAGGTTCCTAATTGCCGACAAGCGAGTTAGTTCGTCTTCGCTCAGCAGAAACACATTTCTCGCATTCTTCAAAATTATAATTCTCGTCAATGACAGACCTTGGGCTTTAGAAATTACAGCGATGACTTAGGATACTGCAACACAAACACTGCCAA
Organism: Magicicada septendecula; assembly: GCA_034769895.1. Lineage (NCBI taxonomy): Eukaryota > Metazoa > Arthropoda > Insecta > Hemiptera > Cicadidae > Magicicada > Magicicada septendecula. The sequence goes on from CM068375.1 coordinate 306,961,344, forward strand.
ATTTTTCTCTCTCTGTTAATTTTAATTTTTACATCGTAATTTTAGTTTTTAATACACTTTTACTTTCTGTTTTGCTTTCGATAACCGATGGTAGGACGAATGGCTTCCTGACGTTTCTTGTCCATGACGTGTCCGTTGATTAGCTAAGTAATTATAAATTACAACTACTGACTTGGATCACTAATTTTTTATTGGTAAAAATGTTCACCTTGTAGCGTGTCAAAGTTTGTCAAAAAAATTTCAAAGTTTAACATTTTTACCAATAAAAAATTAGTGATCCGAGTCAGTAGTGATATATTTATAATTAGCAAATGGCATCTGTAACAGATTTTTAAGAGTTTTGTTTGCAGAAATCCTCTAGTCTAATCATTTCATACGTTCCACATTTAACATCATCCATGATTTATCTAACGTGCTTCCGCTGTGTTTCCCACACTCCATTCTTATCTCCGTCACCAACTTCAGCAGTCTTTCATGGTGCAGTGTTAAGTTCAGTAAGTTTTGTCAGCTGTACCCTTCCACGAGCAACTTTCAGTACTCATTCTGTACGGGCATTTTAATTGATTTTAATTATTTGCATGTTTTTGGCTCGTTTTCATTAATCGGGGAGACCTTTTCCTTTTTCTTCACTTGGTCTGTATGATCTTTACGTTGATTTTGTTCAAACTCCCTGTGGGTAAATCGTCTGCATAAGCAAAGTTCGTGTCCTTTCTGCCACTGTGTAGATAGTGCTATTCACTTTACATGACAGAATCACCCATCTATCATCTGTATAAATGCCTGCCGGCTGTCAACTCTACAGTCGCCTTAGACCCATCCATAGTCACATTAATATGGCGGACTAGTTTCACTGGAATATAGATAAATAGGAGATCGGTAACCATTCTGGTGACACTATCAAGTCTTGTCTACACTAAGGTGACTAGACGTCCCGTTTTTAACGGGATTCACCCCTTTTTTGCTCTTTGTTCCGTTGTACCGAGGAAAAAATTAAAGGGACGCAAAATGTCCCGTTTTTCAAGAAGCATTAAACATCCCTTAAAATTTTATTTTAATCTGCTTAAAAGTGTATTTAAAAACAATTAGAATGTTTATATTCAATTATATCAATCTGCGGTCTGTTCCGTGCTCTGTCAGAACTAGTTACCGATAAGGTTTATCGAATCTCGTGTATCAATCTTAACTTGTTCACAACCCATTGCAGTTCGAACATAACCAGTAGCATTCTGAATCTAGTGTAATTAATTGTAGCCATTCCGGAGTTTAATGCAGCTGTGGAAAGAGTGTTTCTAATAATGAATTCTGTCTGGACAGACGAAAAATATAGGTTTTATAGAGGTATACCTACAATAAAATCAACTAACATTGTCAAGACTCATTTCAAAGACATTTCATGTACAACGTTTATGAACTTCCCAATCAAAACCAAAAGATTTTAAATGATATTCTGTCATCCGAGAAATAGAGAAGAACGGACATGTCCGGAATGGAGCAGACTAGCACAACTATGTAGGTAATTTATAAAATTCAATTTGTCAATTTTTATTATAAATAATTTTCATTTCTTTCTTTTCAATGTCAATTATTTTATTAAACCGTGTTAATTGTTGATTTCAGGTTGAAATAAAAACTATTTTTTCGTTTGTGTTTGAATGGTTGAAAAGAGAAGGGGAGTGAAGGGGTAGGTGAGGAGTTTGGCAGGGGGTGTAGTGAAGAGGAGAACAGAAAGTGTCTCTTTTTTCAAACTTCATATCTCGTCATCCCAGTCTATAGTACACACACAAGTCGATACAGGCTCTATACTCATATATTGTAAGTTCAATACTTACAGATACTAACAAATAATCACTCAATACATGTAGACAAAGCCTGCATTAAATGTAATTCATAATTCACTGCTGTGTGAGGCTATACAGCCTTTGTATTATCCTCATCCTCAGCTCGTCACCCTCGTAGATTGGTTTGCTACGTTCTCCGACGTGTTTCAATTTCCATTTCCAATTTCGATCTCTCTCTTCGTCATTGGATAATCTCTCTCTCTTTCTTTCATATCACCGTCCAACGCCTTCTTTTCAGCTTTTCTTCGTCAGCCTCGCCTCCTACCTTTGGGTTGTCAATTTAACACTTGTTTTGGGGGTTGGTATTCATCCATTCGTTCGGTACATGCCTGTATTTATCATCGTAATTCAGTTGAAAGCGTTTTGACTCGTAGATTATGGGCCAGTCAGCTTCTAATACCGTCAAATAACTTTGGTTGTACCAGGTCCGATATTTCTTTTGTGTCAACGTTATGCAGTGTAGGCCTACAGCTGTTTTCAGCAACAAATCATTTGGCTGTATTGCAGAAAGTTGTCATATCACCAATAGTGGAATGTAGAACTTTATTTGCTTTCTATAAACTTTTACTTTTTGTTTTTTACGTCGCTACGAATATTTTCATCACTTTGGTAAATGATAAGTACGAAACTTCAAACAAGTCTTTTTCGATAGTGTCATACTGTGTCATCAGTTTGCTAATCGCTTCGTTCTGGATGACAAGGTTGGATGTCTCTAACATTTACAAAACCCAAGTCTGCAACAAGTTTTGGATTACAACTAGTTACTATAAGTAGGTTGTTGTAGAATATTGATCAGTGCAGACTCCGAAAGGCCTCGTCCGGAAAAGCGATTAGCAGAGGATTATCAACGTCAAGACGGTGACCGTTAACAATAAATATACGGATAAATGTTTTTTCTTACACACCTTGACCTTTAGTTTTAATATGTCAAGTGCTTGAGAAATACGCCGTTATAGAAAGTTCCTTCTACTGTATTAACGTATGAACCAGGCACGTAAATGAGTGTATCACAGATTCAGTTTAATACAAACATTACAGGCACTAAGGGTTACGTAAATTGTTTCAGATTTTTAATACAAATTTCTCCTTATATTATTTTTATTTCTGAGTTCAGTTACGATAACACTAAACACATTCAACAAGTAATAAAAAACTCGAGATTTCGTTAAATCGATGACTCATTGCCGGGCTATTAGGCCCTGTTCTTAATGTTGTTCATTTGAATAGCTGTCACAGGCTGTCTTTAAAATAGTACTGTGAAAACTGGTGAACACCGTGCCAGTAACCTTTCAATCGCAACACTGAAGATGGCCTCCAATGGTGGGGCCTAAACGTATGTTCTAATTAACAGCATTAGGCCACGTCCTAATAGCCCGGCAATGAGGCATAGCTTTAACAGAGTTGACGGCGGTCGTGAGAGTCTAAGACAGGGGTCTCCAAACTACGGCCCGCGGCAACCCGGCCGATGCTGCGTGCAGTTTTTAAATAGATCGTCAAAATGGTTAAAATATATAACAGTAAAATGTTATACATTTTTGTACAAGTTTAAAACATTTACGTGGTTAATGTGCTTGTTCGTCTGGCTGCCTTGAATGAATCATGCTTTTCACTCGCATCTCATTGAGTGATTATTTCAAGGAAATAAAAAACTTTGCAAGAGCAATGCTTTCAATGTTTGGATCGATCTAAATCTGCGAACAAACTTTTCAAAAATGAACTTTGTAAAATCAAAGTACAAGGCTAACTTGTCAGGCGAACACTTGAAATCCGTTCTAGTGATAGGAGCATCAAAATTTGACCCAAAGTGGATAGACATTATATGTCAGAAGAAACTCCACACATCCCATACGTACATAAGAATGCCAAAAAATAATATATAAGAGACATCTTTGAATGTTATTTTTTCCTTACTTTTATTTACATTATTTTGAATAAATGAATTTGTTTTCTTTAGATAAGTTTGCTTAATTTTTATTTAAATACCTATTTTATTGACTTGATTCATTCGTAAACTTAAAAAAAATAAGGTTACAATACACAGACACGAGTGTGTGTTGTTGGCCCGCCTGACTTCCAGGATTTTTCAATTCGGGTCTAAGACATCAGTATCTCATGACTTATTCGATAGCATCTGACATAACTACTAGTAAAATATATGTTTGTCAATTATATAATAAGTCCTACAGACAACTGAACCACAGTATAATCAGTGACATATAATCTAAATTCTGAAATCGTAAAATATGTGTAATTATTAACACACAAGAACGTGGTGAGTTAAGATATTGGTTAACGCTTCCTTAATTTGCTCGTTCTAGCTGATAGATCAATGAGAATACGTCGTGCAATCCGGTTCTTCGACTCGTACTCCGCCATGTAGTTTTACCTGGATAATAAAGATTTACTGGTAACCAGCTGGTCTCCATGTTAATAAGTTTTACGCTCTCTTGCACTAACCTATAATCTATGTCATTCTTGACAAATCATAACGATGGAGGGTTTAGGTGTAATTGAAGCGAGTTTTTACACACGTCTTACAGTAAATTCCAGTATCCAGATTTTGACATTTGAGAAAGACAAGAACGAAAAGATATTTTTCATCAAGTTCCCCAGGCTTGAAAATTCTCAGAACAGCTGTCTGAGTTCAGCGTGTCGAAGGTAATTTAATCCTTGAAACTCTTTCCTGAATTCGGACGATGCCCTGATTTCTCAAAAGAAAGCCGTACAGACCAAAAGTTTATAGTGTAATATGATTACGAATTATAACTTTGCATGCAAACGAAAATGTCTTTGCTGGAGAAAACAGGCTGTCACTGTTTGTTCTCTACAAAAGAAAATGGATCTTGATAGTTTCATAGTGACGGCGAAAACGTTTTTAAACAGAATACAGTTAGCAACAGTTAGGAAGTAACCTCTACTGAAGCCATGGTTTACATTAGGGTGTCACTTCCTTTCGGAATACCTTCTATAAAACAAAAGGATGTAGAAGATAAAACTATAAATTCAAATTCATATTATTCGAGTGAATTCATTTTACGCAACAAGTAATCGGAGTAGAGGCACTGACCTTCTTTGTTTTTTATAACCGTACGTGTGCTACGCTTGTTATATGAGATGACACGAATTATGTGAATTATTGTTCTAGAAAAAGCAAATAATACTCAGGCCACCAAATAAATGTTAAGCCTTAAGAATCCTCTCTGGCAATGAAATTATTACTTCACACAATCCTAAAATAATTAAAAATTTAATTTAACAGATTTTAACCAACAGATTACTTCAATAACGGGACACATGTCACTAATTTTAACTAGCAGAATGACTCTTATCAGTATACTTTAGAGTTGTCTAACAAAAATAACATATTCTCTACTAGATTGAAAGCATGAGAATGTTCGTATACTTTACAACAGCGGCAATTTCATAGTACCGTATCTTCTCGTGTCAAGGAGCACATTTTTCCCAGATTTTCTTCCCAAAAAAGTGGTTGCGCATGATTCACAAATATTATAATTTACATGCTAAACTGTAGATCTGCACATGTGTAGTCAGAACTCCGCATGGCAGAGTTGTCAACGCCTAACACTGTCAGTCTCAAGACTGGTAATAGTAAAGTGAATAGTACTGGTAATTTGACGCGTAGTTACTACTCGTGATCGGCATTATTTCCGTCGTAAAAAGGCCAAGTTTTCAGGACTAGAAATGCACTTTGTCTAATTTATGAAAGAAAAAAGTAGTGAGCCTATTGCTAATGGTAATATCTTTGACAATGGTGGTTGCCGTGGCTTAGGACTTGATAATAGCAGAGACACTGAAAAGCCTCGTCCGAATCATTGAAGTTCAGCAAGTAAGCACGACTAAGTTGGTATTCTGCACGGATGTTGGTCCCGACGGTTTGTACCTGTCACAGCGACCCGACCTCGGCATAAGCGCATACGTACCATTTCAGTTGTAGCATGACAGATTATCCACATTATAATGAATGAAATAATGATCATAAACAAATTAAAATTAAAATGAAATCAAAGAAAAATACATAAAAAACCATTAAAGACCACAGTAAAGTGCACTCATAGTTTGAAGAAATAAAAATAAATTAAAAACAACTATGCAATATAAATGAGTAATAAAAAATAAAACAAAAAGCCAAGATAAAGTAAGAAAGTATCCAGGTAGGATAGGAGTAAGTAAGGCAATACCCAGAACAAACCGACATCCCTAATAACAGGACTGAAATTGGAAGAAACAACGTAGTAGAATAAAATAAAGTAGGGAAATACCCAAAGTAAACCCAGTAATAAGAAAAAACGAAACCCCAAAAGAGAGTATATATAACAAATGAAAGTATAACACCTAAAATAAAAAATAATGTAAAGTAGATATAAACAAAAGTGTCTAAAGGTAGAATTAAAAGTGAACCAGTGGAAATTATTTATATAATGGAAAAAACAAATCTTCATAATCCTCTAGACTATAAATAAGATTCTTGATCTTATAAGACTATAAAACTGATTAGAGATAAGATCAAAGAATACCAGTGCAAGTTATTTTATTATGTTAAATAGACTTCATGTGTCAATGTTTAAATTCGTAAACTAAGTAAATTTGTGCCTTTATACAACTTTAAAGTTTTGTATTGAATACAGAAATAATATTTGGTAGAATATTATTATTATGAGAAAATAGACTACAAATGTTTCTAAGTGAGTGCCACTCTTTATCTAACAACATTTATTAAAATGACAAAGATAAAATAAGAGCAGGCAATAAATAAGTGAAGTGACCAAGGGTACATCCCCAAAATAAAATAAAAACAGCCAAGACTGCACAAAATTTAGTTTTAAGAAATCATTTAAATAAGGAAAGGACAGATGTGTTCTGTTTATATTAAGGTCAATGAACTCTATACTTAAATGTTTGAAATAGAGTATAATGTTTTTTGTTATTTTAAAATATTTGTTATGTATTAATAGTATTAATCAAAGCTAAATGTTAATGTAGTTAAGTAACAGAATTTTAATTAAGATTGTATAAGAATAGAAAGTCAGAAGGGGTATAAGCAAGCTGTAATAGTCATAAAACATTATATATGAACAAAACTAAAATCTGGACAAATGGTAAATCTCAACAACCTTATCAATGAAAAATAAGTAAAATAAAATAAGTAAATTGATGAAATTTATATAATGTAAATCCAACACAGTGTATTCTAACAGTACCAATACTTTATAAAGATATTGAAGAAATGTATAAAGGATTATTAGAAAAAATGCAAGTGTAATAACACTGTAACCTAAGGGGAAGATTTAAATTAAAGATATAATTTAAAAAAGATAACTAATTCATAAAATTACAAGGAATTAAGAAAAAATAAACATTTTATTTCAATCAGGGATCTTGTTCAATAATAATTATAAAATCATAAAGATGGTAAACCATTTAATGTGACAGGAAGTAAAATTTTACGCCTACATGTAAAAATACTGTAAATAAGGCATTTCGAGATGAAACACATTGTAAAAGACATTGTATTTGGTATTAAATCACGTAGAATTAACTAAAGAAAGAGAATATGTGTTAGGTATTTGATAAAATTAAATAATAATAAAAATGTATTCATTCATATAATGTAAAAGTCAACCATGTAAGTGGCAATGCTAGAGATTTAAAACAATGTCTTTTTAATATTAAATTGGCTAAGACGTTTCGAATAAAGAAGAAAGTTGAACAGTTGATTATTATACGTTGAGTAGTTCACATCAGAACGAGAGCTCGCGAATTATTCACTTATAACGAAGGAAGAAGAAAGATGGCGAGAATCAACAAAGCCTCTTCAATGTACAATCGCGAATTTTGACAAAACCTTAAATAACTATTAAATTCAGTGAATTAAACCAGTATAACTATTAATGTGAACAAATATTGAACAGTAGAAAGTGTAATAACCATTTTAACACATATAAACGATAATTCCGAATATCAAGACAAAATCTGCCATTTTTCACCTTATGGAATGAAGTGAAATAAAAACATTATTCAACATAAATTACCGAAACGAATCACTGACCACTGATCCAGGACAACTACACTATCACCAGAGGGTGATATTAGCAATCACTAATGCTGAGACGAGGAAAACGTGGAAAAGCAACATTTATTTGAAGAGGATTCCTTGAGGTGTAGCAGCTGTCGACATCTGCGGTACGGAATGGCCATCTTTGATTTCCCACAATTCTCCACGGCCAGACTTCGTCGTCAGAACGAGAGATTGGTTCGATCAACTTACTTTACTAACCATTATATATTAAATAATATCTTTGTATTTTTAGATCGTAAGCTTTTAATTGTAAGTGTTATACTGTCCAGACTTTGCCCTTTATCTGACTATTCTAAAATAACAGTTTAAAGAACCTGAGAATTAATAAAAATAATTTGTATAATAAATTTTCTCGGAATCGATTAATCAATCGATACAAAGTCGATTATTTTATATTTTTGTCAATAAAAATCCTTGAATGTTATAATTGTTGCTCCTATTTATTTGAACTAATATAAATAGAAGAATCTTAGTTAATATTTGATAAATAGACTACAAAGAAAACCGAATTTAACGACTTCAGAGGAGAACACACTTAGTAGAACGAAAAATCGCAAATCGATTGTTACTGGAGACAATCCATTTAACGAAGAAATATAATTCCAATTACACAAAGTGATATATTTTGACAAAAACAATTATAAAAGAATTAAAATTTACACTAATACAATACAAGAATTAATTAATAAATAATAAATAAATAAAATAAAATATTTTAAACATTAAACAAAATTTTTATTTTGTTACAAAATTGACGCTCACAAGAGTGGGGCATAAAATAAAAGATAAACAAAATAAACAACGAGCGAAGTCAATTAATTTGTTACACAGTATCAGAGAGAATAAACCCCTCATTCTTTTCTACCGATTGGTATACTATAGTGGTAGGTTGCTTTTAGAAAGCCTCCCTCTTCTTTCACAACATTATCTCTCTCTCTCTCTCTCTCTCTCTCTCTCTCTCTCTCTCTCTCTCTCTCTCTCTCTCTCTCTCTCTCTCTCTCTCTCTCTCTCTCTCTCTCTCTCTCTCTCTCTCTCTCAGGACTGAGAAAGAAATAATTCGTATTTCACAGTAAACAATTTTTTAAACATAACATCACCCTGAGCTTCTTCATACTTAAAAAATTTTCACTTAAGTGAAAAAATTACAATATATCTTACCACAATATTACCCGTATTAGGTAGTAAACCTACAATATATGACTTCTGAATCTTTACTGCATTGCCGTTAATACAACAGTAATGACAAACTCAGATTAGTCGATAAAAAGTGTTTTATTAGTGATCAACAACAGAAATATTCTTGATATCGAACAGTGTTCTTTAAAAGCTCTACGATGTTAAGTCTTTCAGTAGGGTCTTTCAACCGCCAAACACAGGTAAGAAAGATTCTTTTTATTTTATTTCCAGACATTCAAAATGTCAAATTAATTAAAAACGTATAAAAAGGTAACAAAATGAATATCTGGGAAAATCTTAATATTAACAAACACAATAATAATAATCTACTAATTAAAGAACAAATTCAAATATAATACATTTTAGGTTATGGCAATTCGTTGCCGAAACGCGTCAAAATAAGACGAGAAAAACGAAGTCGGACGACGGATATATGGTAAATATCTATTAAATTCAAATATAAACAAAACAAGACGATTTATTTAAAATCATACATTTATTAGAATAATAAAATAAACATTACATATATAAGAAATAGCTAGTACATAAACAATCGAAAATAGAATCGAAGTAAATTCGATTATCCGGTAACTATATTGTAAGCGAAACATTCAATTACAATTCAAACAAACCTCTGAAGATACAGAATGATTTCTGTGAAACGTGCGTCAGGTGACAATAAACCAACTTGCAGTGTATTTATTTGAAGAGACTACATAGGAGACCTGCAGGAAACTCAACGAGTTATTTGCAAAGGAACACACACACACACACACACACACACACACACACACACACACACACACACATTGCTAATATTTTTATAACGTTTTATTGGAAGTTTGTATATATTCTGAGGGTAATCCCAGATTCCAGGGATAAAAACGCCAAGCGACAGAAATATTACGACGGAAACAGTACGAATAGAGGATTTACCCGATAGAGTAATGTGTTCCACAGTCCTCAAAAGGTTATAATAGTAGAGGGAAAATGAGGATTCAAAGCCACAAAGGAATGCCGCCTTCTTAAAAATCAATAAAAAACACTAAAAAACATGATCTAAGAGATGACGCCGCCACCGCTGGACCCGCAGCATCCCAATGGACCACAGCACCGCGAATTTCCGCGAATAAATTTTTTTATTTTTTTAATTTTATTTTTTTATTTTTTTTATTAAATTGATTTGCATATCAAGGGGGTGAGATGAGGTTCAATGGACCACCAGCATCCGTGAATATAATTTTTTATTTTTTTAAGAAAGCTGATTTGCATATCAGGGGGTGGTGTTGGGTGGGTGGTTTTTTTATTTCATATCAGTGGGTGGTGGTGGGTGGGGGTGGTTCCAACTCGATGCATTATAGTGTATATTAAAATATATGATCAGGTGTACCAACCTTTGCATGAGTTCAAATTTGTCGTGTGTTATAATGTATATTAAATCTATATGATCAGGTGTACCAACCTCTGTATTATTATTATAGTGTATAGATATTTTATATGAGCAGGTTTGTCAACATTTTCTGTGGCGGGGGGAGGCAAATTCAAATATGTGTTATATAGTGTATATATTAAAATATATGATCAGGGTTACCAGTCTTACATTATTGTGTGTGTATAGAGCAGATCTGCCAACATTTTTTTCTCTTCTGTGGTGGGAAATTCAAACTATATGATCATAATTGTTACTCTCTCTCGCTCTCTCACATTTGAATGTAAGTAAAACTATCTCTCTCTTGTTGTCAAACGTTATGTTCAAACCGTTTTCTCCTCTCCCTCTCTCTCTCTATCTCTCTCTCTCTCTCTCTCACTGTGTACATTGAGTAAATAATTTTAGCTCTCTCTCTCTCTCTCCCACTCGTTGTGTATGTCTCTCTCTCTCTCTGTGGTCAGTACCGCGCGCATGTATATGAAATTAGAAAGTTTATATTTATTCGACAAATATTAACGTCCCCTCTCTCTCTCTCTCTCTCTCTCTCTCTCTCTCTCTCTCTCTCTCTCTCTCTCTCTCTCTCTCTCTCTCACTCTCACGCGTTTCAACTATGCAAGGTTTCATACCCTTTCTCCTGTCTCTCTCCCGTACATTGAGTAGTCGGTGTGATGAGTAAATAATTTTAGCTCTCTCTCTCTCGTTGTCAAACGTCGTCTTCATTTTTCATGTATCAAATAATTAATTAATAGTTTATAATGCAGTCAGTGTGATTGATCCTTGTTAGAAATATATTTATTTGGCAAATATTAACTATGTATGTGTGTTGTTGTCAATGAACTAAATAATTAATTAATAGTTTTATAATGCAGTCAGTGTGATTGATCCTTGTTAGAAATATATATATTTGGCAAATATTAACTATGTAAGTGTGTTGTTGTCAATGAACTACTTACCTGTGTGCTGTTACAGATGACAAATCCATACGTTAACGGCGTAGCAATCTGGTACAATACTTCTGTTTAATGGGTACAGTTTACACACGCACATAGGTTCAGTGGTGTATAGCGAAATAAATTAAAATTATACACACACACACACATGAAAACGGTGGTTGAAATTCATACAAATCTTCTGATGTAACAGTTCACAAAAATAAATTAATTGTACACATGTTCAGAGGTGTAGAGTGAAATAAAATAAAGTCATAATTTGTTTAAATGATTAAATATATTTTAAAATTCATAATATAAAATTCACAATTAAATAAATACATTATAAAATTAAAATTCACATATAAAAGTCACAATTCATAATTAAATAAATACATTATAAAATTGATATTTTTTCGAAAGTTTATATATAATTGTGTCGTACTTGTAGGAGAAGCAACCTGCAACATAACAATACAACAACATTAAAATCATGTTAAATATCACACACACACACAGATATAGTTGGCAGAATCAACGCTTTACGCGAGTAACTTCTTAAATTATGTGTCATTCTCTCTCTCTCTCTCTCCTCTCTCTCTCTCTCTCTCTCTCTCTCTCTCTCTCTCTCTCTCTCTCTCTCTCTCTCTCTCTCTCTCTCTCTCTCTCTCATAAGTTAATGTCCATTCATCAAAACTTTGTAAATTAGAATCTGCACTACATTCAAACACACGCACACACAGTGATAAAAAAAATTGTCTATTAAAAGTAGTTTGTTACCTTAACGAGATACATGCAGAACTAGTGCTGTTACAAAATATATATATATATATATAGTAGGAAAGCCCACAGACTACTAGAAATAGTTATCACCTGAACAAAAGAAACCACACATTACGAACTAATATGTATAAACACAAATATCGTTACAATAATAATAATAATACATAAACTTACGTTTACTGCCGTCCGAACTGAAGTATGGAGAGGCAATAACTATTGATATCACAGTAAGAATTTTTGTTGTTGTTGTTGTTTTTAACAGGTGGTGTAACATGGAATTTTAGCAGGTGGAGGAACAGAGTCGTCATCGTCGTCGGCACGTATCCGATAATGACCGTACGCAAGCGTATCACGACCATTGTCTAATATATAGCGCTTATCATCATACGGTGACAACGCTTGCTTAGTTACACGCATCGTGTACAACGTATGATGATCGCTACGTAAACACAACGCACTGACAGAAAACTGACAATGATCAGTGAGACACTTGCGATACATATCGTGTCGCAGACTCCTCTTAATAGCAACTCGAGGCACACCTTTACACACACGTTTTTGACACGCATTGCTAGGATCTTCGTGGGCCACAAGGAACGAATAACATTTCGCTCTGAGACCTACGAATTCTCTAATAGGACGACCACACGTTTCATCCTTGAACAGCCCGACAACCTTTTTGTTCTTAAGACTATAACAAGGATGAGACGTGGGGTAATCCGAGGTGTCAAAAACGTGCAAGTCCTTCTTCATATCTGCATACAAGTCTGATGTTTGAATATGATACATCAGACTGTCTGTATCAGTCGTTAACAATTTAACATTGCGGCCGTACTTGGCGACAGCATAACGATAATGAAAGCCGTACATTATTGTTTTGCTAACGTCAAGCACCGTGAAGCCGACATACACGGGACGAGAAAGAACAATGGATTTTTTACGGAGTGAGAGCCCCACCAGATCGTTCGTATAACGAATCATACGTTTTAGCCTGGGTGTGGAAACTAGTTTTTGAAGCCGTCGTTCATCCGAGACTAGTTGAAAGTCTATATGTTTCCGTACGTTCTCCAGCGACTTACCGTATACGGCGTTGTTCATCAGTTTGAAAAGGTCTTTTTCAAAGCTGTTGACGGCTGCTTGCCTCTTGCGGGTGTTGAAATCGATAAACGGTTTCAACCAAGCGCTTTGCTTAAAACACAACACCCTATGAGTCGCTTTCAGCTCTAAACCAAGACTTAAATACAATTTCAAATTTCGATAATGGAGAACGTAATTTTGTTTGTCCTCCAAAGTTGTTAACAACTTCTCTACGGATGACCCTGATTCGTTATACGATGATCTGTATATACTCTCGTGTAAACGTTTGGAAAAGGGAGAAAGGATATCGTGTGTTATACGCTGGCGCACAGGTGCAAGCGGGTAGTCGGAATGCAGGTCGTGTAAGGTATTAGGATAGTGTAGGTCGACTTCGAGGATGTACCCGATGTCAGCATCATCACTCACATTACATACGTCCAAGGACTCGATTTCGTTACGATCGAGCAATCGGAAGTCTGCGTAAGGGAGTGGTTGCGACATGGCTGCACCGTATAAATTGTTACAGTCCGTATACAGAATGAAGGAGGTCGGTTTCGAAACATCGTACTGATCTGGAATCAAAGGATTGTTAGCGACTGCATGACGGTTGGATATCATCGCGCAGCCTCCGCGGACCCCAGACTCGACGAACAGATGTAGATTTATTTCTGTCAACAGTTCTAATTCGACCCCGGTCATTTTTAGCATCGCGTTCCAAGCGAGTCCGGGAAGCGAGTAAAAATGACATGGGTCCAAGCAGTAATCGCGTAAGGCAGTAGAGGGAAACTGACAGTTCAAACCCACAAAGGAATGCCGCCTTCTTAAAAAACAATAAAAAAACACTAAAAAACATGATCTCAGAGATGACGCCGCCACCGCTGGACCCGCAGCATCCCGATGGACCACAGCACCGCGAATTTCCGCGAATAAATTTTTTAATTTTTTTAATTTTATTTTTTATTTTTTTAATTAAATTGATTTGGTGGGATGATGTTCAATGGACCACCAGCATCCGTGAATATACTTTTTTATTTTTTTAAGAAAGCTGATTTGCATATCAGTGGGTGGCTTTGGGTGGGTGGTTTTTTTATTTCATATCGGTGGGTGGTGGTGGGTGGGGGGTGGTTCCAACTCGAAGCATTATAGTGTATATTAAAATATATGATCAGGTGTACCAACCTTTGCATGAGTTCAAATTTGTCGTGTGTTATAATGTATATTAAATCTATATGATCAGGTGTACCAACCTCTGTAGTATTATTATAGTGTATAGATATTTTATATGAGCAGGTTTGTCAACATTTTCTGTGGCGGGGGGAGGGAAATTCAAATATGTGTTATATTGTGTATGTATAGAGCAGATCTGTCAACATTTTTTTTCTCTTCTGTGGTGGGAAATTCAAACTATATGATCATAATTGGTACTCTCTCTCGCTCTCTCACACGTTGTGTATGTCTCTCTCTCTCTCTCTCTCTCTCTCTCTCACTCTCTCTTGTTGTCAAACCGTTCTCCTCTCTCTCTGTAGTCAGTACCGAGCGCATGTATATGAAATTAGAAAGTTTATATTTATTCGACAAATATTAACGTTCTCTCTCTCTCTCTCTCTCTCTCTCTCTCTCTCTCACTCTCACTTGTTTCAACTGTGTCAACAAATAGTAACGTCCTCTCTCTCTCTCTCTCTCTCTCACTTTCACACGTTTCAACTATGCAAGGTTCCATACCCTTTCTCCTGTCTCCCTCTCGTACATTGAGTAGTTGGTGTGATGAATAAATAATTTTAGCACTATCTCTCTTTCGTTGTCAAAACGTCGTCTTCATTTTCAATGTATTAAATAATTAATTAATTAATAGTTTTATAATGCAGTCAGTGTGATTGATCCTTGTTAGAAATATATATATTTGGCGTCAATGAACTACTTACCTGTTATGTTGTTACAGACAATACTTCTGTTTTAAGGTTGCAGTTTACACACACACACACACACACACACACACACACACACATAGGTTCAGTAGTGTATAGCGAAATAAATTAAAATTATACACACACATGAAAACGGCGGCTGAAATTCATACAAATCTTCTGATGTAACAGTTCACAAAAAATAAATTAATTGTACACATGTTCAGAGGTGTAGAGTGAAATAAAATAAAGTCATAATTTGTTTAAATGATTAAATATATTTTAACATTCACAATATAAAATTCACAATTAAATAAATACATTAGAAATTGATATTTTTCGAAAGTTTATATATAATTGTGTGTCGTACTTGTAGAAGAAGCAACCTGCAACATAACAATACAACAACAACATTAAAATCATGTTAAATATCACACACACAGATGCACACGCAACGCGCGCACATACAGACGCATACGCAACGTAATCACACACACACACACACACACACACACACACACACACACACACACACATACATACGCATACGCAACGTAACCAAACACGCAACGCGCCCACACACAGACGCAAACGCAACGTAATCATACACATACATACAACGTGTACACGTTTGGTTTGAATCATGTAGGGCCAATAAACAGATAACAGATTTAAATATGCTATAGTCATTGTAAGACGTTACAATCATTGAAGTGTTTAATAAGTAAATTGTATGTATGTATATATCACTGAATAATAATAGTATAATCGTTCTAGTGTTAACGTTTGCTGCAACAGGTAAAGCAGTTTACAAATAATTACATATAGGTTCAGAGGCGTATAGTGAAATAAATTAATGTGTCGTACTTGTAGAAGAAGCAACAACAACATTAAAATCATGTTAAATATCACACACACACACACACACACACACACACACACACACACACACACACACACACACACACACACACACACACACACGCACACACACGCACACGCACATACGCACACGCATACATACATACACGCACACATACGCAACACGTGCACACACACACACACACACGCACACGCACACGCACACACATACAGACAACGTGCATACGAATCATGTACATGTAGGTCCAATAAAACAGATAACAGATAACAGATTTAAATATGCTATAGTCATTGTATGTATGTATATATCACTGAATAATAATAATATAATCGTTCTAGTGTTATCGTTTGCTGCAACAGGTAACGCAGTTTACAAATAATTACATATAGGTTCAGAGGCGTATAGTGAAATAAATTTAAAAAATTGTTTATTAAAAGTAGTTTGTCACCTTAACGAGATACAATTTCCACATGCATCGTCTGGTTCTTCATCCCTCGAAACACAAGATGTAGGTCGCTGGGATTTATATGACGGAGTTCTTCATCTGTAAAGACGTCAGCATACCTCTTAGGTAGATATACACGATAGCGGCGCTCACAATCTTCCAACGTTACAAGCACAGACTTCCCATATCGCGTGTCCACATGCAACATGTTAACGATCGGATACTGTTTGTCCACTGTTAATTCTGCACAACGTTTGTACTCAATAGCAGAAACTGCGTTGAATTTTGTGATAAACGACATTATTAGAAGTGAAGACGTCTGTATCAAGCGAGGTGGAACCATACAATGTCAGAATATTCGCTACAAAGAAGACTAGTGAAAGGAATGGTGTGGCCATCAGGAAAGTTCACTTTCATCGCCTGAAGCTTTGCATGTACATACACACAGGCAGAATTAGCGCTGTTACAAAATATATATATTAGGAAAGTCCACAGAAATAGTTATCGCCAGATCCGTTCTAAATAAGTTAATGTCTTTTCAAATAGTATTCTCTGCACTACAGTCAAACATACGCACACACAGTGATAAAAAATTGTGTATTAAAAGTAGTTTGTTACCTTAACAAGTACTGTTATCCTACGCCGTTTTTCCTCATGCCACGAAACACGAGATGTAGATCGCTGGGGTTTTATAAATTGTTTATTAAGTCTTTTAGAAATGGTCTTATACTTGAGCTTGGCCTGTTGACTATTGCTTTTAATTTTGTAATTTCTACAGGTGTTAACCGTTTCGGAGGAAAAAACCATTTATGGAGAAGATCCTCCTCCTCTTGTTTTGATATGGTATTTATTCTATGATCCATCCTTCTTGTTCCTATAATAATAACAGTACCTGCTTCATTATCATATACATTGTGTGCTATATATAAATATATACATAAGGCTTTCAACACACACATCATAAATCCATAACAGGAAAGGTATTATAACAAATATTACGAAAACAAGTACGTATGGTCACGTACATAGATCAACGTTTAAACAAACAGATTAATACCTGAATAAATTTTTTTTTTTAAACAGGACAGCGTATTATCTATATAACGTTCTGTTTCAGATAAGAATAGTTTGAATATAAAATGAAAGGGTACGTTGTATTTTGTTATGAGAAAATGCATTTCTAAATTTCGTTACATTTGACAAAAGATCTTATTGATCAGACGTATGAGTAATTATATTAATCCTTATGTAGAAAATACGCACGCATTCGTAAAATATAGCACTCAGGTGTAGGGCAATTAATCCTTTTTTGTATTGAACGTATTTAAGTAGGTCTACTCGTGATATCAGTAAATTCTGTCTAAATGTATAGTACATAAACGTACCCAGTAATCGCTTCTTGAGTTACTCGATTGATGTTCATGTTAAACGATTGATGACTCATGTAATAATACAGATTAACCTCGTATAATAATAATGACAGGACAGTGTATTTAGAACACTTAAAATTGGAAATCTACAAACACATCAAAAATATCTGTCAAACAAAAACACCGTTCTTGACAACAGTAACTGACCTAAGCACATGTGCTTCATTAGGCAACAGACCAAAAAATCAAATAGACGACTATAAGCACAATTTAAATAAAATCTGAATATTCAATAAAATTATGTTTTTTTTTTACTTAGTAACATATGCAAATCTTTTACTTACCTCTTAAATGTTGTTGTTGTTGTTATACACAATAGTCGATTGTACGATGAGTGTCTCATACAAATGAGAAATAGTGACATGTCGTCTTGTGTGTATATATATATCATACGGCGGTAGCGTACACGTTTGAAAGTTGATACACATTAAATTCTCTCTCTCTCTCTCACACACATTACAGAGATTGATATTAATTGCATGTATGTTCAGAGGTTTGGTGTCTAAATCGATGCATTTTACTTTCACTTTCTAATTTGACACATGGCTTACTTCCATACATAAATAGCTATCGTCTACGAGTGTTGCTAAACGAAATTAAAAAATGTTGTAATACATAACGTCCTATGAAATAAATATGGTATGTTTTTAGGACAGCCAAAAGCATGAAAGTATTATTTAAATCTGTATGGAAGTCATATATAAATATCGAGTCAGCGCGACACAACGTAACATGATTCATGTCAACGTCGTATGTATGTGTGTGCGTGTGCGTCTATGTGTTCGTGTGTGTACGTGTTTGGTTACGTTGCGTATGCGTCTATGTGCATGCACGTCGGATGTGTGATTACGTATGCGTCTGCATTATCGTTATTTTGACTGAGCTATGTTAACTTCACACATGGAAATGTAAAAGCGTCTGAGGGCAAAGTTATGCAAGAGGTTGTTGACGAGAACCAAACACACTTGGATCAGCCAGTAGTGTTTAGGTCATCAGTACATGACGCAACGGTAGTGATAGGTCCAACAAGAATCAGATGTTTTGTATACGTTCTAGGTGAAAAACTACTGGGGATGTCTCTGACTTTAGTTGGAAATAAATAACATTACAGATATTGATATGGTACTATGAGGAGCCTATACGTGAATACTATACATCAGACTGACTGTATCCGTCATTAGCAATCTAACGTTACGACGGCAGTGTGTACGCGTGTGCGTGTTTGGTTACGTTGTGTACGTGTGCGCTCGTTGCGTGTGTACGTGTGTGCGTGTTTGGTTACGTTGCGTATGTATGTGTGTGTGTGTGATTACGTTACGTATGCGTGTGCGTCTTAATGTGAACAATTTTACGTTTAAATAAAATCTGTACATACAATAAAATTATGTTTCAGTATTAATGATATAAATATTACTGTTTTATTAATTTAAAATACTGTATATATATATATAACCTAGGAACTTCGCAGGTGAAGAAATTAATTTCTATTTTTCATCTGTAACGACATGCGTGTATAATTTTAATTTATTTCACTATACACCTTCGCCACCGCTGCTACCACAGTCGTCAGTAATAAAAAAAGAAGAAGAAGAAAGATCAGTTAGGAAACGCATCAGTACTCGTTCGAAACGATTAACATCAGTCCCAATGGACCACAGCATCCGTGAATTTCCGCGAAAAAAAAAAAAAAAAAAAAAAAAAAGTAAAACGTTCTACTTACGTTTCATGTTAGGTTAAAAAATACAGTCCACGTACGTTTCACGTTTACGTTAGGTTAAGATGCAGTCTACTTACGTTTCACTGTTAGGTTAAAAATGCAGTCCACGTACGTTTCACGTTTACGTTAGGTTAAGATGCAGTCTACTTACGTTTCACGTTAGGTTAAAAAATGCAAACACACACACACACACGTGTATATTATTTAAATTATTATTTAAATAACATACACACGCGATAGGTTGCAACCTAACACGTGTGTGTGTGTGTGTGTGTTTGTATTTTTTAACCTAACGTGAAACGTAAGTAGACTGCATCTTAACCTAACGTAAACGTGAAACGTACGTGGACTGCATTTTTAACCTAACAGTGAAACGTAAGTAGACTGCATCTTAACCTAACGTAAACGTGAAACGTACGTGGACTGTATTTTTTAACCTAACATGAAACGTAAGTAGAACGTTTTACTTTTTTTTTTTTTTTTTTTTTTTTTTTTTTTTCGCGGAAATTCACGGATGCTGTGGTCCATTGGGACTGATGTTAATCGTTTCGAACGAGTACTGATGCGTTTCCTAACTGATCTTTCTTCTTCTTCTTTTTTTATTACTGACGACTGTGGTAGCAGCGGTGGCGAAGGTGTATAGTGAAATAAATTAAAATTATACACGCATGTCGTTACAGATGAAAAATAGAAATTAATTTCTTCACCTGCGAAGTTCCTAGGTTATATATATATATACAGTATTTTAAATTAATAAAACAGTAATATTTATATCATTAATACTGAAACATAATTTTATTGTATGTACAGATTTTATTTAAACGTAAAATTGTTCACATTAAGACGCACACGCATACGTAACGTAATCACACACACACACATACATACGCAACGTAACCAAACACGCACACACGTACACACGCAACGAGCGCACACGTACACAACGTAACCAAACACGCACACGCGTACACACTGCCGTCGTAACGTTAGATTGCTAATGACGGATACAATCAGTCTGATGTATAGTATTCACGTATAGGCTCCTCATAGTACCATATCAATATCTGTAATGTTATTTATTTCCAACTAAAGTCAGAGACATCCCCAGTAGTTTTTCACCTAGAACGTATACAAAACATCTGATTCTTGTTGGACCTATCACTACCGTTGCGTCATGTACTGATGACCTAAACACTACTGGCTGATCCAAGTGTGTTTGGTTCTCGTCAACAACCTCTTGCATAACTTTGCCCTCAGACGCTTTTACATTTCCATGTGTGAAGTTAACATAGCTCAGTCAAAATAACGATAATGCAGACGCATACGTAATCACACATCCGACGTGCACGCACACAGACGCATACGCAACGTAACCAAACACGTACACACACGAACACATAGACGCACACGCACACACATACATACGACGTTGACATGAATCATGTTACGTTGTGTCGCGCTGACTCGATATTTATATATGACTTCCATACAGATTTAAATAATACTTTCATGCTTTTGGCTGTCCTAAAAACATACCATATTTATTTCATAGGACGTTATGTATTACAACATTTTTTAATTTCGTTTAGCAACACTCGTAGACGATAGCTATTTATGTATGGAAGTAAGCCATGTGTCAAATTAGAAAGTGAAAGTAAAATGCATCGATTTAGACACCAAACCTCTGAACATACATGCAATTAATATCAATCTCTGTAATGTGTGTGAGAGAGAGAGAGAATTTAATGTGTATCAACTTTCAAACGTGTACGCTACCGCCGTATGATATATATATATACACACAAGACGACATGTCACTATTTCTCATTTGTATGAGACACTCATCGTACAATCGACTATTGTGTATAACAACAACAACAACATTTAAGAGGTAAGTAAAAGATTTGCATATGTTACTAAGTAAAAAAAAAAACATAATTTTATTGAATATTCAGATTTTATTTAAATTGTGCTTATAGTCGTCTATTTGATTTTTTGGTCTGTTGCCTAATGAAGCACATGTACTTAGGTCAGTTACTGTTGTCAAGAACGGTGTTTTTGTTTGACAGATATTTTTGATGTGTTTGTAGATTTCCAATTTTAAGTGTTCTAAATACACTGTCCTGTCATTATTATTATACGAGGTTAATCTGTATTATTACATGAGTCATCAATCGTTTAACATGAACATCAATCGAGTAACTCAAGAAGCGATTACTGGGTACGTTTATGTACTATACATTTAGACAGAATTTACTGATATCACGAGTAGACCTACTTAAATACGTTCAATACAAAAAAGGATTAATTGCCCTACACCTGAGTGCTATATTTTACGAATGCGTGCGTATTTTCTACATAAGGATTAATATAATTACTCATACGTCTGATCAATAAGATCTTTTGTCAAATGTAACGAAATTTAGAAATGCATTTTCTCATAACAAAATACAACGTACCCTTTCATTTTATATTCAAACTATTCTTATCTGAAACAGAACGTTATATAGATAATACGCTGTCCTGTTTAAAAAAAAAAAATTTATTCAGGTATTAATCTGTTTGTTTAAACGTTGATCTATGTACGTGACCATACGTACTTGTTTTCGTAATATTTGTTATAATACCTTTCCTGTTATGGATTTATGATGTGTGTGTTGAAAGCCTTATGTATATATTTATATATAGCACACAATGTATATGATAATGAAGCAGGTACTGTTATTATTATAGGAACAAGAAGGATGGATCATAGAATAAATACCATATCAAAACAAGAGGAGGAGGATCTTCTCCATAAATGGTTTTTTTCTCCGAAACGGTTAACACCTGTAGAAATTACAAAATTAAAAGCAATAGTCAACAGGCCAAGCTCAAGTATAAGACCATTTCTAAAAGACTTAATAAACAATTTATAAAACCCCAGCGATCTACATCTCGTGTTTCGTGGCATGAGGAAAAACGGCGTAGGATAACAGTACTTGTTAAGGTAACAAACTACTTTTAATACACAATTTTTTATCACTGTGTGTGCGTATGTTTGACTGTAGTGCAGAGAATACTATTTGAAAAGACATTAACTTATTTAGAACGGATCTGGCGATAACTATTTCTGTGGACTTTCCTAATATATATATTTTGTAACAGCGCTAATTCTGCCTGTGTGTATGTACATGCAAAGCTTCAGGCGATGAAAGTGAACTTTCCTGATGGCCACACCATTCCTTTCACTAGTCTTCTTTGTAGCGAATATTCTGACATTGTATGGTTCCACCTCGCTTGATACAGACGTCTTCACTTCTAATAATGTCGTTTATCACAAAATTCAACGCAGTTTCTGCTATTGAGTACAAACGTTGTGCAGAATTAACAGTGGACAAACAGTATCCGATCGTTAACATGTTGCATGTGGACACGCGATATGGGAAGTCTGTGCTTGTAACGTTGGAAGATTGTGAGCGCCGCTATCGTGTATATCTACCTAAGAGGTATGCTGACGTCTTTACAGATGAAGAACTCCGTCATATAAATCCCAGCGACCTACATCTTGTGTTTCGAGGGATGAAGAACCAGACGATGCATGTGGAAATTGTATCTCGTTAAGGTGACAAACTACTTTTAATAAACAATTTTTTTAATTTATTTCACTATACGCCTCTGAACCTATATGTAATTATTTGTAAACTGCGTTACCTGTTGCAGCAAACGATAACACTAGAACGATTATATTATTATTATTCAGTGATATATACATACATACAATGACTATAGCATATTTAAATCTGTTATCTGTTATCTGTTTTATTGGACCTACATGTACATGATTCGTATGCACGTTGTCTGTATGTGTGTGCGTGTGCGTGTGTGTGTGTGTGTGTGTGCACGTGTTGCGTATGTGTGCGTGTATGTATGTATGCGTGTGCGTATGTGTGTGTGCGTGTGCGTGTGTGTGTGTGTGTGTGTGTGTGTGTGTGTGTGTGTGTGTGTGTGTGTGTGTGTGTGTGTGTGTGTGTGTGTGTGTGTGTGTGTGTGTGTGTGTGTGTGTGTGTGTGTGTGTGTGTGTGTGTGTGTGATATTTAACATGATTTTAATGTTGTTGTTGCTTCTTCTACAAGTACGACACATTAATTTATTTCACTATACGCCTCTGAACCTATATGTAATTATTTGTAAACTGCTTTACCTGTTGCAGCAAACGTTAACACTAGAACGATTATATTATTATTATTCAGTGATATATACATACATACAATTTACTTATTAAACACTTCAATGATTGTAACGTCTTACAATGACTATAGCATATTTAAATCTGTTATCTGTTTATTGGCCCTACATGATTCAAACCAAACGTGTACACGTTGTATGTATGTGTATGATTATGTTGCGTTTGCGTCTGTGTGTGGGCGCGTTGCGTGTTTGGTTACGTTGCGTATGCGTATGTATGTGTGTGTGTGTGTGTGTGTGTGTGTGATTACGTTGCGTATGCGTCTGTATGTGCGCGCGTTGCGTGTGCATCTGTGTGTGTGATATTTAACATGATTTTAATGTTGTTGTTGTATTGTTATGTTGCAGGTTGCTTCTTCTACAAGTACGACACACAATTATATATAAACTTTCGAAAAATATCAATTTCTAATGTATTTATTTAATTGTGAATTTTATATTGTGAATGTTAAAATATATTTAATCATTTAAACAAATTATGACTTTATTTTATTTCACTCTACACCTCTGAACATGTGTACAATTAATTTATTTTTTGTGAACTGATACATCAGAAGATTTGTATGAATTTCAGCCGCCGTTTTCATGTGTGTGTATAATTTTAATTTATTTCGCTATACACTACTGAACCTATGTGTGTGTGTGTGTGTGTGTGTGTAAACTGCAACCTTAAAACAGAAGTATTGTCTGTAACAACATAACAGGTAAGTAGTTCATTGACGCCAAATATATATATTTCTAACAAGGATCAATCACACTGACTGCATTATAAAACTATTAATTAATTAATTATTTAATACATTGAAAATGAAGACGACGTTTTGACAACGAAAGAGAGATAGTGCTAAAATTATTTATTCATCACACCAACTACTCAATGTACGAGAGGGAGACAGGAGAAAGGGTATGGAACCTTGCATAGTTGAAACGTGTGAAAGTGAGAGAGAGAGAGAGAGAGGACGTTACTATTTGTCGAATAAATATAAACTTTCTAATTTCATATACATGCGCTCGGTACTGACTACAGAGAGAGAGGAGAACGGTTTGACAACAAGAGAGAGTGAGAGAGAGAGAGAGAGAGAGACATACACAACGTGTGAGAGAGCGAGAGAGAGTACCAATTATGATCATATAGTTTGAATTTCCCACCACAGAAGAGAAAAAAAATGTTGACAGATCTGCTCTATACATACACAATATAACACATATTTGAATTTCCCTCCCCCCGCCACAGAAAATGTTGACAAACCTGCTCATATAAAATATCTATACACTATAATAATACTACAGAGGTTGGTACACCTGATCATATAGATTTAATATACATTATAACACACGACAAATTTGAACTCATGCAAAGGTTGGTACACCTGATCATATATTTTAATATACACTATAATGCTTCGAGTTGGAACCACCCCCCACCCACCACCACCCACCGATATGAAATAAAAAAAACCACCCACCCAAAGCCACCCACTGATATGCAAATCAGCTTTCTTAAAAAAATAAAAAAGTATATTCACGGATGCTGGTGGTCCATTGAACATCATCCCACCAAATCAATTTAATTAAAAAAATAAAAAAATAAAATAAAAAAAATAAAAAAATTTATTCGCGGAAATTCGCGGTGCTGTGGTCCATCGGGATGCTGCGGGTCCAGCGGTGGCGGCGTCATCTCTGAGATCATGTTTTTTAGTGTTTTTTTATTGTTTTTTAAGAAGGCGGCATTCCTTTGTGGGTTTGAACTGTCAGTTTCCCTCTACTTAAGTAAGGCCATGTCTCGAAAACTTTCAAAGACATCGGCCAGCAGCATTACGTCTGTCAACAAATACAAATCATGGTAATCTCCAAACGTACGCAGATTGAATGCACTCCACACGTTTTGCGCGTGCTCGTAATCTGCGTCCGAAATAGATGATTCCATCAACCGGTTATCAAAGTGTTCACGAGCGGGTAGACTTGTTTCGTTGAACCGATCAATACTGTCAACGTACTCGTATGGGTATACCCCCTTCCGTACGAGCAGATTGGTCTGTTCATCAAAACCCCGTCTAAGCATTTCCTCTCTAAGCAAAGGAAATTGGCTCCCGGACGCGGACAGATTGGTAACGAATGTGTCCAGAGAGCGATTAAGAAATTGAAAGGAGTCTACGAAACGCAAGGGACCCAGGGAGAACGACACGTAACGCTCACTGGATGTCGCGATGCAGGATACGCGTTCGTCCTTATATTTCCCCAAACCCTGCATTAAATGGTGACAGTCGTAGCCACGAAGGTTGTGAAAGAAGACGGGGATATGACGAGGCATCTTGTAGCTCAGATTACAGCTATTATGGGCTGCTCCCAAGAATTTCCTCGTAAGATGGCAATGATTGCGTACCTTGTCATCGTCTGTCAAAGGGCGCTCACACAAATGACAAACGGTGGCGTTAGTGAACGCAACATTGTCATCATCGGACATAATTAATTGTACGTTATGTCGTACCACCTTCATCATATCCTCGACGTCTTTCATCAACCACGAGAAGAACGTGTCTACAACGTTTTCACCCCGATAAACTTTAGCCTCTCTCCAAAGGCTGTGCGTGTGATCGACGATAGCATAGGAGAAACCTGACGGAATATGCATCGCTTCGTATGATGTGGACGATACAGGAGGAGAAGTTATTTTCTGACGGGCACCGCTGCTATCGACGGAGTAGAATTCACCTAACTCGTGCACTGTCGTCGGGACGTTGTTACCAGGTGAACACGATTGAAGCGGAGTGATGAGGGACTCGAAGTCGGCGTAGACGGTGAAGGGTACTTTAAGACAGTGCGCGTAATTTTTAAAGGACATAAACTTCTCCTCCTCCGTGGGCATTTTGGTTTTCTGCTCGCCGTAAGGTGTGCAGTAGGGGAGATGATCGGACAGACCATGTTCTGTGGTGAAACGATGCAGGCAGTAGTCACAGTAAAATGATTTATTGTTGTGTTTTGTTAGGGATGATAACAATCTATTCATGTTACTGATAAGACAGTAATGTTTTCGGCTATTTGTATCGGTCAGAAGCAAAAGATTAACGTGATGCGACCTGTCCTTATTCGAGGTAATTCTCAGAGGGGTAAACCTCATTTTTTGATTCATTTCTGATATTGTCTTCTATATCATAGCCGAAAACGTTTATAGAAATGTTGGGATTCTGTGCTTCAAATTTGGAAATGGACTTTAACGAAACAGGATACTCGATACCGGACATATTTAATGTGTTTATGAATGGGATGTAGTTTGAAGCACGGTCTCTATGTTGTTGTTGAGGGTGTATGTGGGCTAGAACAGACCACAGAAAACACATTTCATCATGGGGGTTCTTGATGTTGACTACTGCCCTGGTGTGTGAGAGTTTTCGCGGGGTTGGAAGGTAGGAGGACGCTGCTAGAGGCTGGTACCGTCCAACAACCAGTTCCAGCTTCAGTACAGCATCCACCGACCATCCGCTCCCGTCACGGCTAAAATTAGATATGCTATTGAAGATTTTATCGTAGGATTCATCGAGTAGACAATTCAACTCGTCGCTGTCGTCCGCGAGCAACGTGCGACAACGTCCGTGGAAGACGGCGTCTTTCGTTACCTCTTTCTCCTCACCACTGTCACCATCTACCACGGTTTTGGTAAAACGTATCCTGCACGCAATATGCCACTTGATATTGCGTAAACGTGCCTGCTCTGTCTGAATATCCTCAAGCAATAAAGGACGTGCCTCAGTCATTACGAATACTATGTCATGATCCGACGCGTTGACGTTCACTGGAAGGTAGTCGAAAGTTGTGATGCACCCTCGGACACTACTGTTCCTCTCGATATAAAACCGAGTCACAACTGAAACAATAGAAACATGAGTATTAGTAACCAATAGGAATGATAAATAACGTGTACACAAATTCATGTTTGTAGTAAATAAATAACACTCGTCGGGGTAATATGTCAGTTTATTACAAACCGTAAAGATGTCGGCTACTCCTGATTTTAGTATTGAAAGTGAAAGAATAAAATCGTTCAAGTATTGGGAAGTGACGTTTATCAGCCCCGACGAGTTAGCGTTTGCGGGGTTCTACTTCTACCCTAGAAATTTCGATGTTTGTGGGCATAGTATGTCATTCGTAGACGATAGAGTTAAATGCTTTTGTTGTGGAATTGAATTAGTTGATTGGAAAGAAGGTGACAAACCTATGAAGGAACATGAAAAATTTTCATCTACATGTCAATTTCTAAACGATGTTAAGAGTGAGACTTTTCATACACACCAATAGACATAGTATGACTCAAACGTTAATTCGCATCAGCAAGTTTGCACGCTACATAATTACAAAAATAATTTCTTAACTGTGACAATTGGTATTGAACGTTTTACCTTGTTCAGTCTGCTCCTCCCCACATTCCTGCTGAAGGTTAGCTATGATCTTCAAGAGAGAGTGAGAATGAATGAATACTGAAAAACAAAAGGTACTGTTATAACGCTGGTATTATGTTAGTGTATCTTAAACGTTTTATATATCAATTTGTAGCACATGAACGTGTGGTAAGTAAGACGTTGTTGCAAGTGAGTGTCGATATGTGTGCAACTGTACTAAAAAAGCTGTTATGCGCATGCGCGAATAATTCAAATGCACTTACGTAGATGACTGAAAAAGAGATGGTTTACATAATACATGTACGCTTAGACCAACTATTTGATAGATCAAGAAAATTAAGTTTATTTTCGCGCGCACACACGAACACACACAGACGCACACGTAATCACACACATCCGACGTGCACACGCACACACACACAGACGCATACGCAACGTAACCAAACACGCAACGTGCGCACACACGAACACACACAGACGCACACGCACACACAACGAGCGCACACGTTGGCATGAATCATGTTAGGTCCAATTACGTTGTGTCACACTGACCTGATATTTATAGATGACTTCCATACAGAAGCAGATAACAGATTTAAATAATACTTTCATGCTTACAATATACAACCAATGTACACAAACTTATAAAGCATCAAACTATGCTTTATCATTCGTTGGGTTGTAATTATTATTAAACAGTAAATATGCTTAGAATGAAAATATTTGCTATGATTTTAGTAACATATAACAGCGTCTTACATACCACTCGAATCTATATATACTGTTCTGTTTCAGATAATAATAATAATTTGATCACACACACACACACACACACACACACACACACACACACACACACACACACACACACACACACACACATACATGTATTAAATCAATAAATAATGCACTTGATAAATTATGCTCACCAAACTAGCGTATGTTGACTACACACACAGGAACTTGTGTATACTGAGACGCACAATAATACAAGCAGTCTTTCAACTATTAAAAAAAAAAAAACTGCTGAGATAGATTTATCAACGCACGCAAGCAGTCAGTGTGAAACCGCTAAAATTCAGTTATACCTAAAAATATATACCTTCAATTAGAAGTGTAATATAAAAGGTACAGTAAGAATATATTTCAGAAAATTGATCACCCACACACACACACACACACACACACACACACACACACACACACACACACACACACACACACACACACACACACATACACACACACATGTATTAAATTCAAATATATATCTTCAATTAGAAGTGTAATATAAAAAATACGGTAAGAATATATTTCAGAAATTGTGATTTGAACATACACATACATGTATTAAATTCAATAAATAATGTTTTAATGCAAATAATTTTTACGTTTAAATAAAATCTGTACATACAATAAATTATGCTCACCAAACTAGCGTTGTTGACTACACACACAGGAACTTGTGTATACTGAGACGCACAATAATACAAGCAGTCTTTCAACTATTAAAAAAAAAACTGCTGAGATAGATTTATCAACGCACGCAAGCAGTCAGTGTGAAACCGATAAAATTCAGTTATACCTAAAAATATATATCTTCAATTAGAAGTGTAATATAAAAGGTACAGTAAGAATATATTTCAGAAAATTGTAATTTGATCACACACACACATGAATTAAATTCAAATATATATCTTCAATTAGAAGTGTAATATAAAAAATACGGTAAGAATATATTTCATAAATTGTGATTTGAACATACACATACATGTATTAAATAATGTTTTAATGCAAATAATTTTTACGTTTAAATAAAATCTGTACATACAATAAATTATGCTCACTCACCAAAACTAGCGTATGTTGACTACACACAGGAACTTGCGTATACTGAGATGCACAATAATACAAACAGTCTTCCAACTATTAAAAATGTCATGATAGATTTATCAGTGCACGCAAGCGAGTCAATAAGAAATTATCGTTAAATTTGTTGAGTATATATTGGTCTCTGGTTGTAGGGGAAAGCCGGTGTTTGTTTTGGAAGTGAATACTTTCTAATCCATAATTACTTGCGGTGGTACCGCTAATGAGTGTCATGTGTCATATTAGAAAGTGAAAGGAGGATTTAGCGAATACACACAATGGTTTATTTCGGTATAACCCTCTGAACATACATGCAATTAGTTGTATAGTAATCAGAAATGTGTGTGAGAGAGAGAGAGACAATTTAATAGTTTGAATTTTATACCACAAGGTAAACTATATTTTTTAAGTCGGGGGTTGTTTCCGAAAATTATTATTTAAAACTGATAATTGTTTTATTAAAATCTTGCGTACGTGCCACATTAATTGCCGACGGCGACTCTGCTCCCCCACCTGCTAAAATTCCACGTTACACCACCTGTTAAAAACAAAAACAACAAAAGAATTCTCACTGTGATATCGTTAGTTATTCTCTCTCCACTCTTCAGTTCGGTCGGCAGTAAACGTAAGTTTGTGTATTATTATCATTATTGTAACGATCTTTGTGTTTATAAATATTAGTTTGTAATGTGTGGTTTCTTTTTTTTTATAGTAAATGGAAAACGCTGCTGTAATAATTGACTTTCACTGCTTTTATGATGACAACGGCAATTATATAGTAAAGGAGTTGTCGGTTATGGACGTAACACGTTTTGCATGCAGACATTGGATTTTCGCCCCGCCTGCTACAGTCGTTACGAATTAGAAATACACTAGAACCAACTGTTGGTTATCGACAAACTATCATGGGCTGAGATGGGGTGAAGGAGAGACACCGTACGACAATCTTGTTTCAGTGTTAACAACGTATACGAACATATATAAATATGTGTTTGTGAAGGGTCTTGAGAAAAAACGTTTTTTAGAATCGAAAATAATTCATCATCATATAATAAATCTTGATGACATTGGTTGCCCGAAAGACATACCATATCTATTTCCCGGTACGTTATGTCTTACACATTGCAATTCTTCTTCTACACAGTGTACAAATCATAATGTGCACGCACTTAGAGAGTGGATAATTAATGATTTTTCTGTTATACAAACATTTTTAATATGAGTGTCTCATAGCATTGTTAATTTCGTTAGTAAACTTGTATATGCCCGCAGGCGATAACTATTTCTGTGGGCTTTCCTAATATATATATTATGTAACAGCCATAATTCTGCATGTATGTACATGCAAAGCTTCAGGGGATGAAAAATTTCCTGATAACTACCACCACCACCATTACATTCCACTAGTCTTCTTTGTAGTCATTATTTAGTTCCGCCTCGTTTGATACAGACGTCTTCACTTCTAATAATGTCGTTTATGACAAAATTCAATGCAGTTTCTGCTATTGAGTACATACGGTGTGCAGAATTAACAATGAACAAGCAGTATCCGATCGTTAACATGGTGCATGTGGACACACGATATGGGAAGTCTGTGCTTGTAACGTTGGAAGATGGTGAGCTACGCTATCGTGTATATCTACCTAAGAGATATGCTTGCGTCTTTACAGATGAAGAGCTCCGTCATATAAACCCCAGCGACCTACATCTCGTGTTTCGAGGCATGAGGAACCAAACAGTGCAAGTGGTAATTGTTATCTCGTTAAGGTGACAAACTACTTTTAATAAACAATTTTTATCACTGTGTGTGCGTGTGTTTGAATGTAGTGCAGCTTCTAATTTACAAAGTTTTGATGAATGGATATTAATTTATGAGAGGAGAGTGACACATAATTTAAGAAGTTACTCGCGTTAAAGGCGTTGATTCTGCCACTATATCTGTGTGTGTGTGATATTTAACATGTAGTGCAGATTCTAATTTACAAAGTTTTGATGAATGGACATTAACTTATGAGAGAGAGAGAGAGAGAGAGAGAGAGAGAGAGAGGAGAGAGAGAGAGAGAGAGAGAGAGAGAGAGAGAGAGAAAGACACATAATTTAAGAAGTTACTCGCGTAAAGCGTTGATTCTGCCAACTATATCTGTGTGTGTGTGATATTTAACATGATTTTAATGTTGTTGTATTGTTATGTTGCAGGTTGCTTCTCCTACAAGTACGAACACAATTATATTATAAAACTTTCGAAAAAATAGCAATTTTATAATGTATTTATTTAATTATGAATTGTGAATTTTATATTGTGAATTTCAATTTTATAATGTATTTATTTAATTGTGAATTTTATATTATGAATTTTAATTATATTTAATCATTTAAACAAATTATGACTTTATTTTATTTCACTCTACACCTCTGAACATGTGTACAATTAATTTATTTTTGTGAACTGTTACATCAGAAGATTTGTATGAATGTTCAACCACCGTTTTCATGTGTGTGTGTGTGTATAATTTTAATTTATTTCGCTATACACCACTGAACCTATGTGCGTGTGTAAACTGTACCCATTAAACAGAAGTATTGTACCAGATTGCTACGCCGTTAACGTATGGATTTGTCATCTGTAACAGCACACAGGTAAGTAGTTCATTGACAACAACACACTTACATAGTTAATATTTGCCAAATATATATATTTCTAACAAGGATCAATCACACTGACTGCATTATAAAACTATTAATTAATTATTTAGTTCATTGACAACAACACACATACATAGTTAATATTTACGAAATAAATATATTCTAACAAGGATCAATCACACTGACTGCATTATAACTATTAATTAATTATTTGATACATGAAAAATGAAGACGACGTTTGACAACGAGAGAGAGAGAGCTAAAATTATTTACTCATCACACCGACTACTCAATGTACGGGAAGAGAGACAGGAGAAAGGGTATGAAACCTTGCATAGTTGAAACGCGTGAGGAGTGAGAGAGAGAGAGAGAGAGGAGAGAGAGAGAGAGAGAGAGGAGAGAGAGAGAGAGAGAGAGAGAGAGAGAGGACGTTACTATTTGTTGACACAGTTGACACAAGTGAGAGAGAGAGAGAGAGAGAGAGAGAGAGAGAGGAGAGGAGGAGAGAGAGAGAGAGAGAGAGAGAGAGGGGGGGGGAGAGAGTGAGAGAGAGAGAGGGGACGTTAATATTTGTCGAATAAATATAAACTTTCTAATTTCATATACATGCGCGCGGTACTGACCACAGAGAGAGAGAGACATACACAACGAGTGGGAGAGAGAGAGAGCTAAAATTATTTACTCAATGTACACAGTGAGAGAGAGAGAGAGAGAGATAGAGAGAGAGAGGGAGAGGAGAAAACGGTTTGAACATAACGTTTGACAACAAGAGAGAGATAGTTTTACTACATTCAAATGTGAGAGAGCGAGAGAGAGTAACAATTATGATCATATAGTTTGAATTTCCCACCACAGAAGAGAAAAAAATGTTGGCAGATCTGCTCTACACACACACCAATAATGTAAGATTGGTAACCCTGATCATATATTTTAATATATACACTATATAACACATATTTGAATTTCCCTCCCCCCGCCACAGAAAATGTGACAACCTGCTCATATAAAATATCTATACACTATAATAATAATACAGAGGTTGGTACACCTGATCATATAGATTTAATATACATTATAACACACGACAAATTTGAACTCATGCAAAGGTTGGTACAACTGATCATATATTTTAATATACACTATAATGCATCGAGTTGGAACCACCCCACCCACCACCACCCACTGATAGAAATAAAAAAACCACCCACCCAACACCACCCCCTGATATGCAAATCAGCTTTCTTAAAAAATAAAAAATTATATTCACGGATGCTGGTGGTCCATTGAACCTCATCTCACCCCCTTGATATGCAAATCAATTTAATAAAAAAATAAAAAAATCAAATTAAAAAAATAAAAAAATTTATTCGCGGAAATTCGCGGTGCTGTGGTCCATTGGGATGCTGCGGGTCCAGCGGTGCGGCGTCATCTCTTAGATCATGTTTTTTAGTGTTTTTTATTGATTTTTAAGATGGCGGCATTCCTTTGTGGCTTTGAATCCTCATTTTCCCTCTACTACTATAATGGTTCTTGTGTTTCAGGAAGCCTTTTCAAGGGATAAGGTTTGAGGCGAGAAGTGAACAAACACTTTGCCTACCTCGTGAGGAGTAGGATTAAAACTGCTTTGGGCCTCGTAAAACTTGGTACTCCCGGCCTACCATTTCACAGACAAAGCAGTTCACTCTGACACGTTTTCAGTCTCCATACTCGTAACATTTCTCCACACACATTTATAACAAGATACATTCTAACGAACATCAATCATACCCTCGTAAAGGCTGTCCAAAACTTATACAATAACATGAAATCTGCAGTGAAATTAGGAAATAAAATATCAGAACCCTTTACAGTCAACAAAGGTCTGCGACAAGGATGCTGCATTTCCCCAACACTTTTTAAAATATATGTCGCCAAAGCTTTAACAACCTGGAAAAAGAAATGCAGTAGAATGGCCATCCAAATCGACGATGACACCTGTCTATATACACTTCAGTTTGCAGATGATCAAGTAATATGCGCAAATGACAAAGATGACTTAGAATACATGGCACGCAAACTGAAAGGAAGAATACGGAAAATAGGGACTGTTGATGAATGTGGAAAAAACACAATATTTGCTGTATAGGAGAGGACACGACCGACATATATTGGAAAGCGGTGAATTGTAGCAAAATGTGAGAATTACAAATATCTAGGAATAAATTTTAACAAAACAAAAAGGGACAGACGATAGAGAAATAAAGTGTAGAGTAAACAAGGCAAGAAAATAATTAAGTCTCTAAATGGAATACTGTGGAGCACCAGAACAGGAAAAGGAAGGAAAATGAGAATACACAACACAATGATTAAGAGCACATTAGTATATGGGTCTGAGACATGGAGAATGAAAGAATATCTGAAAAGAAAGATAGAAGCACAGAAATGGACGCCTTAAAAAGAATATGTAGAACATCAAAATTAGACCGGTCAGAAACGAAACAATTAAGCAACAAATGAATATAAAAGAAACTGTTTTAGAACACATAGAGAAAAAACAATTAATTTGGTATGGGCACGTGCAGAAAATGGGGGAGGAGAGGTTGCTTATAAGAGAGTGATGAAATGGATACCACAGGAGAACAGAAAAAGGGGAAGGCCAAAAGTAACATGGATACAGGGTGTAAGGAGATCAATGAGTGTACGAGGTCTAACCGAAGAAAAATGCAACGACAGGAGATATTGGCAATTAGGCATCGGACAACGTCGCAGGACGTTTTAACCCGAATATATAATAATACATTCTAACAATTAAAAATACGAGTCTATCAAGACCTTACAACAGATACCGATAGACACTGCCGTTTTAAGGCCAACGGCACTTAGATAAACCGAGAATTATTCATACGTCGAAAACCGCAAACACAATGTCGATTAGTAAGAAACTTGAATTTTAGTTCATTCGTAAACAGCGTGCAAGGTGAACAGGCAAAAACGTTTTATTTTTTCTTGTAAGCATTTACCTCAGTTGCTATCAAGAGAAATGATGGTCAAGATTTAAATTTAAATCCGAATAAGGATTACTAATTTAACGTTCCATAAACTTCAAACTTTATATGTTCGAACACTTTAAATCTCGGTGCAGATCATGAAAACTATATTTTGTCTGCTTTTTATTTTATTTCCTTTGATAATGTACGATCGAACTGAATGATATGAAATATTTTCCAAGGCTTATACGGCCGGAGCCTTGTTAAGATCTCCAGATTCCGGGCTGTTTGGCCGTCGTGGTCCATCGTTATACAAATTAGCAAACGTTTCGCCCGTGCCATCGACGAGCATCATTAGTGCTGATCGAGGTTTCTCTAACGCAGATGTCGCCCGTTAGAGAACACAGTACTGTGGTAATGGCTGAAAATTATTGAGGCCAGTACTGTTAGAGACCAGCACCCCCCATAACCAGTCCTTGCCTACTCCACTGTAAACAGTCACTTTTCAAACATCTTTAAAACGAGTACAAGAAATATAAGCGACCAGTTCAAAAATATTACTTGGTGTAAAACGGTTAAATACTTACGAATTAAACTTCTTCACTTTTTTTTTAAC
The DNA here is from genome assembly GCA_034769895.1 of Magicicada septendecula. Classification (NCBI taxonomy): domain Eukaryota; kingdom Metazoa; phylum Arthropoda; class Insecta; order Hemiptera; family Cicadidae; genus Magicicada; species Magicicada septendecula. The sequence goes on from CM068375.1 coordinate 306,997,767, forward strand.
AGGATGTTTTTAAGTAAGAAAATTTGACCACTCATCAGTATAGTATAATTTATCCAGTACTCTTTCAGTTCACAGTTATCGACAATTGTCTCCACTTGAGATAACAAGTAGTGTGTCATTTGAACAAATATCATGGTACTTTGTAAATTGACAGTTAGGCCTATTAATAAATAATTTATCAGTTCTTTTTTTTTAATATTGAATTCCAACATTAGTTAACATATTGTGCAATCAAGTAATCTGTTTTTTGGAAATTGTTATACGAGTAACATTTAGTAGTGTCTTCATTTTGATATGCAATTGATAGGTAATAATTTATACAGGTGTTATGATAAGAAAGAATTAAATCTGCTATCTGCTTTTTAGGTTATGAAGTGTCATTTAAGATCGAAATTGCACATTATATTTGAAATTTATAATTCACAGGTATAGGAAAGTGTTATCTGCGCGAGTTTTTTTTTAATGAACCTAAACAAACAGTACAGAAGTATATTTCTTTCTTGGATTTTGTTGTCCATGGCGTGTTCTTTGATTAACTAATTATAAGTATAATACTACTGACTCGGAACACTAAGTTTTTTATTGGTAAAAAATGTAAAATTTTTACCTTATAGCCTGAACCAGTTTTCGCTTATTACAAGCTTTGTCATATATTATTACATATATAGCCTATATAAAAAATTTCTTTATAAGTAACTGGATGAGTTTCTTGCAATATTATTGTATAATAGTATACGTTGTCAAATTATAATTACTGTACTTCTGCAAGTAGTTGATCTTATTTTTGTTTATCCTTTTAATTGACCTGAGGCACATTTCACTGACTGTATCAGTATCTTCAGAGGTTTATATAAATGAATTAACAAATAAACGAATCGGTTCGATTTCAAAATAAAAACTAACGAACAATCGAATTTGATTCGATTTTAATATAAAGTAACGACGAATAATTGATTTAATTCGACTTAAATCTTCGATTGTCTTATTGTTTATTTACTTAATCAGCTGTCTTGACGGTTAAATTGGAAATATTTTATGTTTATATGTATTTATATTAATACATTTATAATTTTAAATAGATTACATTGTTTTGATTATATTTGAGTTTGTTCTTTAATTAGTAAATTATTGTTACCGGTATTGTCTTTGTAAATATTAAGATTTTCCCAAATATTCATTTTTTTAACCTTTTTGTATGTTTTTAATTAACTTCATATTTTGAACGTCTGGAAATTTATATTTATTATTTAGGCCAGACAAAGAAAAAACTACTCGATAGATTCCTTCAGCACCGCAATGCATTTTTAAAACAAAATATTTACAAATCTAATTTAGCCACGTATACCACCAAATCTGAGGGTTATTCTTGTTTCTATATACTGATATTTTTGTAACACGATACTTCTTGAAATTAAAGTATTAATCTTTGTCAACTTAAGCAAATAATTAACAAAATATTAAGTCGCGTTTCACTGCGTCTGGAAGAGCATATTTAACTTCTACAGTACTTAACTAGAAGATGAGGATCATGTCATCTAGAGGTAAAGACATGACTTCGAGATGAGCAGTGGACAAACACCTCGTTGCGAGGCTAACAAAATTTTCATTTATTTCGCACATGCTCACAACAGTTTTGTATAGCGTTTCATAGTGTGAACACCGGCTGCAACAAGGCTTACGTGAACACTGGAAGCAAGTGTGTGAAAGAAAGAGAGTTATTATGGAAGTGAGACCGCAAACTATTATTCCGTTGTCTCACCGCATTCCTCTCTAGACAACTTAGCTATATTTTAAGTGGGGGTAATTCATTCGATGAGTCGGCGCAGCTCAGCGACCAAGAAAGGCTGTCACGTTTCTAAGATGGGACGGTAATACTTTTTTTCACGTAAACCTACAGAATGTAAATAATTGAACGAGTCTGTCTGTCTATCTATCTATCTATCTGTCTGTTCATCCGGGGTAGTCCACGATAACTTTTTGAAAGCATCAACTGATTTCGCAAAACTTGGCACGCGTATCTATACTCTATTATTTTTTAGATTGATCTCCCCAAAAATACTGGGTGGGAGGTAAAAATGTGGGGAATGTTAAAATTGTGAAAATCGCAAACATCCATGTGGGGTATCAAATTAAATTGAATTTAAACTACAATCTGAATATAGTGTTCAGTTTTTAAAATTACAAAATTTTTTGACGTCAAAGCACAAAATGTGGGTGAAAATTTTGATAAAATCGCATAAATTAATGTGAGGTATTAAATTTAATAGAATGTCAACTAACAGAATGTAGTGTTAAGTTTTGTAAATTTCAAAATTTTGGGACTCCAGGACCCAAAAAAAAGAGATAACACGTTTTAAAAAATTGTGAAAATCCACCAGGTTGTCAGACCGAAAGGAATTGTAACTCAAATCCGAATGTTTCGATTTTTAAATGTTTATTGTATCATTGTGTGGTATACAATTGTCATATTACTACAGAAATAGTAACAACAAATCACGTAAAATAAATATGTCTGATATTCTATTAATATGTACAATTTTGTGTAAGTTTACCACACGTCTAGTAGGCAGAGATCTTGACCTGTACTGCCCATGGGATCCTACGCCTGTGTTACAATTTAAAGCAGTCATCACTATTTAAATAAATCATCGCTATTTAAGGCAACCATAAAGCAAAGTTTCTAATAATAACCCAATAGTATATAGACTATAACACATGGATTCTGAAGTAGCCGAGAAATGACTTCAGAGAGTGTGTGTGATTTTGAAATAATAATTGACCGCCTACATCGTACTAAGCAGGATTCATCCATTAACTGTCTTAACCTTTCAAAGAAGGTTGTTTCAAATAATATACACCACCGCTAACATTCTGTCTCTTCATTCACACACGCTAGCGCGCCCACTCTCCCATTACAGTGTGTTGAGATTGTCTATATTATTTCTTTGAAACAGAATTTATACTTTTTTCTGCCGCCAATTGGTAAACACGTTATTATTACTCGTTTTGCCTCTCATTTTTTTTCTAAAAATTAAAGTAAGATTTTAATAGCAACTTAAGTAAAACTGACAGAAAACTTGTAAAAACAAAACGTAGAAAATGTTAATTTCCCAGGATACTTGGTGTGACATACATAAAGTAAATTAAATAACGTTAATTACGATCCTAAAATTGGTAGTGACCGTCAATCAATGATTTTTTCAGTGAAGGGTTTGTGAGGATCGGTCAAAAATATATCACAAATTTTAACTTATTTGTGTCGACCTTTCGACAATGTTTATTGTCATCATCAGGACCTGTGTATGAATACAAAAGAAATGTCAAACACAGGCCCTGATGATGACAATAAACACTGTCGAAACGTCGATACAAATAAGTTAAAATTTGTGTTATATTTTTGACCGATCCTCACAAACCCTTCACTGAAAAAATCGTTAATTAAGATATTTGGTAAGAAAAGTATGAAGTAATTCACAATAATTACTTCTCCTGAGGCAGAAAGTTTTATCAATATCAGTTCAAATTTGCAGGAAGTTTGCAGAAGAATTAACCATGCAATCGAATGGAATGTTTTAATATCTTGCTGTCTATTTAAAATTAGCCAGACAGAAAGAATCGGTATTAAAAGCTGATTCGTTGATACATAGTAGTAAACTTGTTTAAGGTATTTGTATTATTTTTATGAGTCTTCCTTCACATAGGCTTACATTGTAGCGTATAAATTTGAAAAGTTTAACCGACCGAACAGCAGCGTTACTTTGGAAACCAACGTATGAACTCATACTGCTTCAGTAGTTTTGTTGAAACATTTGTTGCTAAGAAGTCAACGTGAACATTTTCTTCCAGCTTCACTCTGCATCGTTTTTTATGCGGAAACATGATAACCTGGTAGCCTATAATACCTTCTTGGTCACTAATCTACCTTTGCAATTCTTTTTCTTCTCTTTGCCAAAAATCGTTCCTAATTTTGTCGTTGTTTATGGTAACACCGACTACTGAATAAAGGACAAATCTTTCCTACGTAGTTTGTATGCAATCTACGTATCTACTCTATATTCAAAAATATAGATTCCAATAAGTGAGATGGAAGTTATGTCAGTATACTATGTTTATCTAAGAAGATCAGTTGAAAAGTTCGCGGAGCGACATCTATAGCTCAGTGGTAGAACTAAAATCTTTTGTGTGCTCCAAGACGTATATTTCGCGTGAACACCTGATAATTTCCAGATATATCTGTCAATTTATTCACTTTTTACCAGCTGTTTGAAATTTTCTTGTCACGCGTGTTTTTAAAATTCACAAAATCGAACATCATGTTGTGATGAATTCTCTGTTAAAAACGTTTTAGCGCCAATGGAAAATCAAAACGAAATTGTAAATGTGTTAGGAGATGCTGCGCCTTCAGAAACAACGGTAAGTGGGGCGCACTCGAGTTTAAACGTGGCGTACAAGCACTGAAGACGATCCCAGCAGTGGACCTCCAAAAAGTGCAACAAAAAATGGCAATATTTAAAAAATTGTATAGGGTGTTGGAAGACCGCAGATTGAGTAGTGGATAACGTTCCCGAAATCATAGGCAGCTCGTATGAGCGTGTGCATCATACTTGAACTCAAGAACTTGGTGTGAAAAAGTCTTGAGCAAGATGGCTGCCGCATTTGGAGTTGTTACATTTTTTTGGCGTCCAGTGCGACTACGTTTAAACTCAAGTGCCTACTTACAAACCGTTGGTTTTGAAGTCGCAGCATCTCCTGACACATTTAAAACTTCGTTTTGAATTTCCTTTGGCGCTAAATAATTTTTAACAAAGAAACACACCACGATGGTTGATTTTGTCCGTTTTTCAAAACACGCATGGCACGTCAATTTTAAACAGCTTCTAAACAATGAATAAATTGATAGATAGATTTGGAAATTAACAGGAGTTCACATAAAATACAAATCTTGCAGCACACGAAAAATTTTAGTTTTACCGCTAAGCTACAGTTGTCGCTCCGCGAACTTTTCAACTGACCCTCATAGATCTGTACATCATATCTAAATATGGTATATTTTGATAGTTCTGTGTGCGAGAATAGGTGGAAGGGGAAATAAGTGTTCGTGAGTAAGATGATAGTTAAATTATATACCAGAACTCCTGCAGTATGAGTGCACTGACAAATCAAAAGTAAAAGATAACAATTAAAAATAAAAACAAAGGAAATGTGATTGCCAACTCGACGTTCCTTTCATGACATCCGTTTATACTCATATTATATATTCTCGTTTTATCAAATAAGCTGTAATGCAATGATAAACCGATAATGCAACATTCTCAGAATAGCCGTTTTTCTTGTACCTAAATTAAATAGAGCAACAACAAAAACATGTTATAACATGATCCATTTTCTTCATTTAGAGAATTCTCTCTTTCTCTCTCTCTCTTTCTCTCTCCCCCTCACACACACAACGATTTCATTTATAGGCCGTTTTAAAAAAAGTTTTTTTTATTCGAAGTGAAATATTAAAATTTAGAATTTTACCTACTTTTAAAAAATTATTTTCTACTAATAAGAGGAATATTTTCTACCTACTTTTCTACTATTAAGAGGAAACAAAGACCTATGGATTCGCAATGATCGATAGTGGAGTTCACCAACAAAATCAAGCAAGCAGTGGAGTAGCAATATTGGTGGATCAAAAATGGAAGTCGAGAGTCGAAAGCTGCAAATAGGCTTATATCAACGAGAGCATACTAATTGGTAGCTTAGGCTTTCACGGGCGGCGTCAAGTCTGGTGAGGTTTGATTGACTACTCTCCGGGCTATTAGGCCGTGGGCCACTACTCCCGCATGGAACAGACGTTTCGGCCCCACCGTTGGAGGCCATCTGCAGTGTAAAACGACGGCTGTTCTACGCGGTAGTAGTGGGCCACGGTCTAATAGCCCAGAGAGGAGTCAATCAAATCTCAACAGAGAGAATACTAACTTGACGATTCAAACCTGGCGCAACTATCTAACAGTGGTAGGAGCTTATGCTCCATAGGAGGGACGGAAAGAAGAAACTGAAGAATTTTATGAAACATACAGAAACAAATTTATAAGTAGAACAGAACAGACTACCTTATTGTAAGTGGGGATTTTAATGCTCGAATGTTGGAAGTAACGTAGTGTCAGGGGCAGTAGGAGGATTCGGAGAACACTTAAAAATAGTAATAAGAAGTTTCTCATAAAATTTGCTACTAGCAATGATTTGAAAATCAGTAATACTATTAAAAAACTATATATATTAATAAGTATACCTGGAACGCTAGATTGAGTTGGAGCATAAATGATTACGTTCTGTTAAATTATAAGATTAACCAGCAAATTCAAGGCCATATATACAGACGTGGGGACATATATTCAGATCATTATCTTCTTATTGCTAAGATTGTCATGGTTGCTTGATGGAGTACAAAGAAACCTCCTATCAAGTCGAATGAGGAGGTATTTAAAATATATATATAATACATTTAAAAATTTCTACCATTTAAAATATATCATATATAAAATGAGGGGGTATTACTGCAGAATGACAGTAATAAAATATTTTATCAAAATCGCTTAAATCAGAATTACAGCAAGTGAAAACACACAAGAACATAGAAATCGAGTGGAGGTATATAGGAGGTTGTATAGAAGAAGCGACAAAAGAGGCAATAGGTAAAAAGAAGGAGATACGGAGTAGAAGGGTCTTAGACTGTGGAACGATGAAGTTGCTAAAGCAATAGAAGAAAAGAAAAGGGCGTACAACACGTATCTACAATTAAACACAGATGAAGCTAGGGACGTCTATAAAGAAAAAAGAAACAGAGCTAAGGGTTTAGTGAAACAGGTACACGATGAATCATGGAGTCAGTATATAGAGAGCGTTGAATATGATGTACACGGAAGAAAACTTGTAGGCTTGTACAAAATGCTAAAAAGCATGAATAAAAGTGAAAATGATACAACAAATTTAAACATCATTCCCGAACATAAATGGGTAGATCATTATAAAGCTCGCTGGTATAATGATGTGAAAGCAGGCCGTAGTACTATAGAAACTAACGACTTTGTAACCTACAAGGAAGTCTTAATAACAATGGACGAGTCTGAAGAAGCCCTTGGAAGAACTAAAATGAAAAGCAACAGGACAGGACGGACTGAACGCAGAATTGTTTAAGTTTGGAAGCATCTTGCTTAAACTTCGATTATTACATTTATATAAATGGAAAAGACAACAGGTCCCGCAAGATTGGCTAACTGTTCGAGTGAAGTCTACGGAATGATTTTAATAACTGTAAGCGAATATGTTTGGTTGATACTGTTTATAAAATATATACAAGGATCATAAACCACCGTCTGCAGACTGTTTACGAGCATCTTATTTTGGAAGAACAAAACTGTTTTAGAAAGAGCAAATCTTGTAGAGACATTGCTTTTTTTATTACACAGATAATTGAGAAGCACCGTGAGTTTAATGAAGAAACGTATTAAGCTTTCATTTACTTTGAGAAGGCTTTGATAGAGTAGATAGCAATTTGCTGTGGCAAGTATTAGAAGAATGGGGATATCCACAACAACTTATAAAAACCATACAAGGTCTATATATAAGAATAGCTGTTAAAAATAATTGAAGCTGTTAAAAATAGCTGTTAATAATTGTAGTTAATTGTGTAACAAATATCTGTCTATCAAGGTGTTAGACAATGGTGCAGTATATCAACTACTCTTTTAAACATTTATATCGACGATCTAGTAAGGAAGTGGAAACAACTAGTAAACCCTTGTATTAAGATATTACGAGACAGATATTGACGCTTTACAAGAATCAGTTTTTAAGCTTCATCAGATTTGCAAAGAATACAATATGAAAATCTCCATTAAACAAAAAAGGTAAATGGCATTTCGAGGCGAGGAACCAATAAGAACAAATATAATAATTCATGATAAAATTATAGAACAGATGAGCCAATTTTACCTATTTGGGAAATGGTATTAGCTATGATAAGTATTATGATATGGATATTAAGTTAGGCAAGTTCCAGACGATCTGTGGTACAAGGAATCGTACGTATTTTTAGAAACAAGGTGGGTCGAGAGACAAAATTGAAGTTTTACGAAGTTATGGCGGTCCTTGTACTGTAGTATGGGTCCAACTTGACGAAAACCAAGAAACAAGAAAGTAAAATACAGCCCTCGGAAATGGCGTTCTTAAGAGGAGTTAAAAGGTGATCTAAACTTGACCGTATAAAGAATAAAGTCATAAGAGAAGAATTACAAGTTTTCAACTTGAATAAAAGATTAAAAAGATTATAAACAACGTTGCACTTATAACACACTATAAAGAATGTCAGATTCAAGACTGGCCAAACAAATCTGGAAATATAAACCTACAGAACACAAGTATGTGGGCAGACCCAGGCTGGATGGTCTTTTAAGGCGGAACAGGTAGCACCTTGCCTATGGTTTGATGCTAAGACGATCATGAATTTTACCTACTCAATTATTTACGAATAGATTAAATTCTGATAACAGGTGTATCCATGTTAAAGAAATTAGTGAATGGCCTGAAACAATTAGGAAGCTACAAATTAAAAAATATGATGTAATGTAAAGTAAGTGAAGCCTGTGTATTCGTCTGGTTAAAAATTCCATCCACACTCCTTGCTACAATTCGCAGGCGTATGTTGCTGAGTTTACAGTTGTTTGTATCCAAGTGACACTAAGATGGCTCTGACGGATGACAGAACTAACCGCTTATACTATACAAAAAAAATTATAAATTTAAATAAAATAGGTTAATTGTCATTACTTGCATAGGAGTAAAGAAAGAATTTAAAAAAAACATCAACAACAGTCCTATTGACACCACGTTTTCGCTTGCCAGCTTATTTTATTTATATCACTTGAGTCCTAATAATGTTTTATTATAATTACATATATAATAATAATAGACTATTATTATCAGTGGTTGATTTCTAAAATTATAGATGCCGGAACGCATCAATTCAAAAGTTATATAGACACAAATATAATTATATTAGTGTATAAGTTTACATCAGGTTATTACAAAGGAGGTCTACATTTTTAAAGCCTTATAAAATATGTAACATACATATAAACTTGTATCTAAAAAGGTAATAAAGTTTACTGATATTTCTAAAGATCTTCATCGTCCATGGTAGCCGCACGACAATCGAAAACATGATGGCATCATCCTGGAGCCTCAATCAAACTCTAAGTGATGGTTTCGGTGCTTCGTACATTTTAAAAAAATTTCCATAGTTTCATCATTGTGTGGTCATATTGTTTGTTTCTTGACCTTTCCTTACTCTTTGTGTCCAATGATGGCCAAAAATCAGCCCTCTCACATTCACTTGAATTTATTGCTATTGATTCAATAGGATGTTTCAAGGTATACAGACTCTCTGGAAAAAATCTGAAATGCACATATTCTCGAAAGCTCCCAATCAGTTACCTTTCATGTAGTTTTAATTTTGAAGCAAGTTTTTTTGTTTCATTTTCTCCAAAAGTTACTGGGACACTTTTTGAACGATAGTAGTTAAGATAAACAGATTAGTGCTGGTGTTTGATTTTGACAAATGTTTAGTTTTGTTAATGTGGCTGATGAAGGGCACAATTTAAAAAGTAATAGTAAATTTTTATAATAATTAGGGTTTTCTTTTCATATATTTTTTGGATCTAAGAGGTTCCGGAACGCCGTTCCAGCGCGTTTCCCCTGAAATCAAGCCCTTGGTAAAATGATTATTATTGTATAATAATATATTGTTACAATTATATAATATAATAACTATAATAATAATAATAAACTATAATAATAATAATTATTATTATTATCATTATTATTTGTATTTGTCATTAATAGAAACGTTTCGCCCATGCTGTGGTGTGACATCTTCGGTAATATGAAGCCGCATCGTAGAATGGGTAAAACGTTTGTGTTAATATTATTAATAAAAGTCGTTGTCAACCAAACAAGCTGTTGTATTTACACATTTCATGAGAGTGAAAAACCTAATGTTAAAAATAATCGTCTTTGGTTATTGTTTTAGACAAAGTAAAATTAAGCTATGTAGGCCTATATATAATTTATAGACAATAATGTTTCAAAGGAAAAATAAATTCGTATAAAGAGTGAATAAATTATCTGTAATTTGATATAAAAAGCTCTAAAAAATTTTAGGACCAAGACGTAGCCTATGTTTCCATATTCTATTCGAAACTTTTAAAAAGGCATTGAATATGTTTATAATGAACAGTATGTTTAGGCCTATATTAAGTTTTTATTTTCGCTTAGTAGATCACATGTGAAGAGATTATAAAATGTTCCGTCTACGTTATCTAGCCACGATATTAACAGATTTATAAACGTACTTAATTGTTATTTGAAAACCTTATAATAAACCTATTGTATTGGTTCAACACCAGCGCGAACGCCCTCAGTCAGCTGATTCAATCAACACCGTGATAAAACACGTGTTGGTGAACGGTGTCGCTATCTAGATGGCAGAAGTCATTCTGAATCAGTACACTGAACGGTTGAAATTGTCATAAACTGAAATTAAATTGTACGTCAATTTATCACACATTCGTTTAATTCAAAATAATTATTTTGAAGCATATTTTGCAATGCAATTTTCCAGAAATAGCTGTGTTAGAATGTAAAGCAAACACTACTAGTAAACTCTAGTTTTAAATTAGTTTAATAAATTATTATTACTTTTTAAGAGTTCTAATGTAAAACTACTAAGGCAGTAAGGAGCAATGATTAAAAGAAAACTATATTTTGCCACTGAATGTGAAAATATATTAAAATTTTTAAAAACATATTTTTCGTGTTTTGCGTTACGTAACATTTCAGGCTTCACAAAGAGCGGCCACAAGTTCGATTCCGTCAAGCTCACCAGACTCGATATTTCCGTGTTTCCACCCTGTCAACGTTTGCCAGAGAGTTGTAAGGTTTACCTACGACGACTGAATGTTCCTGCTCACGAAGCTTTAACGTGTATACATTTGCAAGTAACGCTTGTACATTTTGCATTAATAGACGGAGGAAATTTCTTATATACGCGAAAGCTTTAAATGTAAAGAACTTCACGGTTAGTACGCAATTAAGTTCGAATCATCTAGCCCGTGTAATGTAGAAGCTGTCGTGTGGCCTCTACCGAGCTGTCATACGGTTATCCATCCACGATTTGTAATGTGCTTTACTTACAAGTGGAACCACACAAAACACAAAACTAAACCTCTAGTGGTTCAAGTAGTAGAGGAAACAATGTTACTACTTTCTATGTTGCGTTCAAAGGTTTAATGAGCCTTTATTGTTCAAGAGAAAAACAATTTTCAGTTTTTATATCTTTGATTACGATCTTGTGCTTGTCGTCTCACATTTACAGTAGATTATTTGCGTTCTGGAACAGATGTTAATATTTTCACGCGTTACTGATGTTCGTACGGTTATCGTCACCATGATATTTTTTGTTTTCCTATGTAGGATATTGAAAAGACCTGTCGTAGCTATCTAATGACAACAAACGAGACTAACCTTATGTCCGCTGAAAAGTATTTATTTAAACGGAGGAAAACGAGGGTTCGATTAGTTTTGTGGAAATAGTAAGCCTAATGTTGCTAATACGTTCGCTGCTACACCGTCACAGATACGTCAAATTCTTCTTCTTATTCTCTTAATTTAGGAGACATTTTTGTTTGTAACCAACTGAACAATTCTATCCAATCTCGCAATCTAATTGTTGGCTGTCCGATTCTGCTTTTGCCTTCTGACGATTATCTTGGACTTTTTTGTAACTGTTTTTCAGTTGGCCTGTGTCTAGGTTCGTCGCCCTATCTAGGTTCGTCCAGTTCATCCTAGAGTTTTTGTCTTTCTTTTACCTATACCGCTTAGAGTGTTGTTTCGCACGCATCTTAAATTTCACGTTCGTTATTATGCTTCTCCGTGTTTGCTTATCCTAAAGCATTCACTTTAGCGCCTTGTGGTTTTTTTTTCTGGCTTTTGCGATGTTTATCTTGCCTCTGCTCCGAACATCTCACCATAGGGGGTATACATCTCACCGTACTTTAATATATATATTGTTGATATCATTTCTAAATTTATAAATTTATTATTCCAGATAAATTCTTTCATGTGTCTTGATATCCTTTTGGTTATGTTAGTTGGATTTTCTTATTTACCTATTTTACCTATTATCCAGTCGACATCCATTATCTGTTTCACAATTTCGTCGTCTGTTACTAACTTACATCTCACTGGAATTGCAGCGATAGTTCCAACTCTAGTTTTAGCTGTACAGATCACATAACATATTGTTTTCACGTATTATAAAATTCTGTGTAGACAGTCCTCTTTACTACCCGCAAGAACAAAGTTGTATGCTTAACAAGTAATGTTTAAATTATTATTTAACTATTTTATATGAATTCCAAATTTCTCGGCTGTTAGGCATATTATTTCGTCATTACTAGGTTAAAAATTAGGGGACTAAGTGAATCACCTTGCCTTACTCAATTTCCCGTAGTCATTTGTTGTGACAATTCCCCATTACATTTGGTTTGTATGTTCTACATATACAGGGGCGTATTTATGAGGGGACGAACGGGACCGGACCCCCCCCCGACGGTCAAAAAAAGTATACGAATTTTGTTAATCTCTTACTTTGTAGGCTGTTTTATTATTTTTTTCTGTATGCTAACATACTACTAACTCTTTTTTAATACAAAAAAACACGCTTATTACATAGCATTTGTGTAAACGTTTGAAACATGGAAACTCAGTTTGGTCAGTAAGTATCTTCTAAACAATGTTTCGATAACGCGTATTTTTATTGTGTTATTACCTTTTACCTTAATGGATTTCAGGATGTTATCACACGTTTTTTAACCACTTTTAAGATAGGTTGATTAGTCTTAACCTGTTTTTTCTTTTGTATAAAGCCAACTCGACCGGACCCCGTCACCCCTAAGGCCAAATTCTGGATACGTCACTGTTAATACACACGTATGTGTGTATGTTTATATGGCTGTTGTAATGTCTAGGACTGATGTGGCATTTCATTATCATCGGTACTTGTATGATATCTTATAACGTTGTTCTGTCAAACACCTTTTTAAATTCTTGGATTTCGTTGTCCATGACGTGTCCGTTAATTTAACTAAATATAATTAATCACTACCGACTCGGAACAAAGTTTTTTATAGGTAAAAACGTAAAAGTTTTACCTTATAGCCTGAACCAGTTTTCGCTTTTAAAAAGCTTCTTCAGAGGCTGCCGATAGGAGCAAACCACCTCATTGAAGCAAACCACACATACAAAAACATCGACATTAACATGGATATTCTACACGTGCACACAAAAGGCCGAAAACTAGACACTCTAGAACAATTGGATATATACAAACACACGAAAACATATAAAAACGATATCCTAAACGAACAGACACAATTCAAATCACACGCATTATTCGAACATATCATAATACCCCACACACACAACATCGATCCTTCAAAAGTCGATACCGTCGCCAAGAACAACACGGACAGTGCTCCCAGCGGCAGCCTCTGAAGAAACTTTTTAAAAGCGAAAACTGGTTCAGGCTATAAGGTAAAACTTGTACATTTTTACCCATAAAAAACTTTGTGTTCCGAGACGGTAGTGATTTAATTATATTTACCGTTTTAAATATATAAAAATACGTACGCAAGCTTTCTCACATATCTATGGACCAACAAAGATAGTGTCTACGCGACAACCTTGTTGTTCATCTAGAAGGAAACGGAATGAACGTTCTACATAAATCGGTACAAGTGTGACGTCATACCTGCAACATGAAATGATTATATAACGTCCGCAATGGTATGTATAGATAACTTACAGACAATATGTGGATTTTTATACAACACACTGGTATTAGATAAAATTGCGTCAAGCAACAAATATATTGCGTCAAACAGTAAATAAATTACTCATGGTTGGAATAAGTTGAAACTAATTTAAACAAGAAGTAAGTTATAGTTATAAGAAAGAAATATGTACTCCTTCTTAAGAGAGAAGAAATATGTATTTTGCAAGAAGCAAACTTAATACATAACAGACGCCATTCCTGGAATATCTCGTCTGTTGTAAGGGTTTGTATGCGGATACTCAGCAACAAAAACAGGTTTTAAAAAATGCACGTATGGAAAAGGAGGCATCAGAGGTGCAAATCAGAGGTGCCCATCCCCCCAAAGGTCATGGTGAAATCACCTCCCCCCAAGATTCCGAAATTCCTCCCAAAATTTGATTTTGTGGGTAGGGGAGATCACAATACGGGGGTATGAAATACACCCCCCTCCAATTAACGGTGGATCGTGGGGGTTTATTCAAAATTTTTTTGAAAACTAAAGCCATTTAAGCAATTATTGGAATCAAAAAACTAATGTTATTCTTTTGATCAGTACCAAAAGGTTTTCTAGTATGTCTAATCAATAACTAAATTGTGAGAAATGTAACAGCCTGGTCAAACCTGGCCTAACATAATTAGTAGTAAATTAGGCCTTATAAAGATAATCTAACTTGATTTTTTAATTGCGTTCATTTTCTTCACTGATTTGTTTGATTTACGACGCTTGTAAGGGGTAATTGAGCCTTGAGAAATCCCACCCCCAAAAAAAAACTCCAGTGGTGCGACTTGCACCATTGCACCATGTTGTGGGAACCTCTGGTACAAATGAAAATATCATTTCGGATACTAAGCCGAAACGCGTCCGACGAAAAAAGTAAGTTTTTCACAAGATAAAGTTCATTTTTAGTAAAGTGAAAATATCAGTGTGGGAGTGCTGGAACGGCGCAGGCACTTCGGGATACATAGCAGAAGTAATAGAAGGATAAAAGGAGAGAGGTCCTAGAAGAAAGAAGTTGATCGTTCACATAAGGCCTTTGATATTACCAGCAGACGGTCGGTTGACACGTTGACAAAGGACAGGACAGAGTGTAGACGGAGCCAATGGTTTCAATGGAGAACTGCCTGAGAGCAGAACATTTAACGACGGTGATGAATAAACAAAATTATTTATGTTGATAACGTGTTCTGCTGGTTTAAATTTGTTACGTACTAAACTGTCGTTATGGATTCTGTATCTGTTCGCTCTGTTAATTTTTCATCGCCATAATATTGTTTCTATTTAGAAAATCTGGGCTACAGTGTGTCTTATAATGCATGCAACGACGTTGTGAATAAGTTGCATAAGTGCGGGACCATCAGACGAACCCTTAAGTCAGCAAGTAAAGGAACACGCCTAAAATTCTACAAGGTGATTGCTCTTCCCAAACTTCTTTATGGATCTGAGAATTGGACTTAAACGGAAGTCCAGGGCAGTCGCATCCAAGCGGCTGAAATGAGATTTCTCAGGCACGTGGCAAGCTCTCCATGATCATAGAAGAAACACAGATATACGGCAGGAACTGAATATTATGAGTATACTCGACAGGATCGCCCAGTATCGGCTGAATTGGTGGAAAGATCTTTGCCGAATAGATGACTGCCGCATCCCCAAACAACTCTGGAACTATAAGCCGAGGGGACGGAGAGGTGTGGGACGTCCGAGGAAGCGCTTAATCTTTTCCTATTTAAGACCGGAACAAACCATTTTTGGTTTAATCTGTGAAGATGATGATGATGATGATGATGATATAGAAAAATAATATAGATTCGTGTTTGTAGAATGCAACCCGTTAGAAGATGTCTGGATATCATCTTCGGACAAAATCTGACACTGACAAGTACGCGCGTGTTTTCACACACGCGTGCGCATGCACGTGTGTGTGTGTGCGTGTGCGTGTGCGTGTGCGTGTGTGTGATAAATATGTTTTCAAATAATAAATTCTTCTGCAAGTATATTTTATTAAAATTCAAGTATATTTTTATATTTTCACCTAATACAAAATTTTTGTACTTTAAGGTGAGAATACAAAAATGTAATTTAATAAAGCAGAAGAATTTATTATTCGAAAACATATATATTATATAAAAAATTACAAGAAATATTGAAGAGTTACGTACAAAATGAAGACGAAAACATGTATATATAAACATGTTTTATTTTTCTTTGTTAAAATCTTTTTTTTTATTTAACGAGGTACCTAATTTTTTTTAAAATAACTAGTCACTAAGCAGATTAATAACCATCATCTGAAGCAGTATTCGCAGATAAAGGAAAAGAGGGCCATAAGTAATACGTATACCAATTAAAGAATCATAAAAATTAACTATTTAAAATATATTAGCCTAGTATGCTCCCTGAGCTGCAGAACTCCTAACTATTTCAAAAGAAGTACATTTATTATTGCATAAATTTCGATATTATAAACATATAATTTATAAACATAATTCAGACTGTTGCACACCATTATAGAAAAATTATTCCGATTGGCGCTTTCAAGCTTCACAGCTCATCATCAGATTTTTCCGATCTGATGATGAGTTGTGAAGCTTGAAAGCGCTAATCGGAATAATTTTTCTACAGCGGTGTGCAACAGTGTTAATTCTGTTTGTGATTATAACCACTAACACAACTTTCTTAATTAAATTTCAGATAATTTATTGATATAATTTTTCAATTATGAGGAAATTACAAAAATCCCAAAATTTTAAAATTTCTGAAACTTACCACTACAATCAGATGTTAGTTAAAAATTCTCTTTAATTTGATACACCACATGAATTTTTGGAAGTTTATCAAAACTTTCACTCCCTTTTTGGGTCCTGACATCCAAAGATTTTGAAATTTCAAAAATGAATACTATACTCAGATTGTTGTTAAAATTCCATTTAACTTGATACCTACATGGGTTTTGCGATTTCTTTATAATTTTCACCCAGTCACATTTTGTCTCCCGCCCCCTGTTTTGGAGGGATAAATCTAAAAAAACAATAGGGTTTTGTACGAAAGCATGGACACTCGTGCCAAGTTTTACGAAAATCGGATGATGCATTAAAAAGTTATCTTGAGACATAACCCAAATAGACAGACAGATAAATGCCAAACGGCCATATTAAAACTGACTTCACTCGTTCAATAATGGACGTGAATTACTTAGACCATTTTAGCTGTTAATTTTTTGACGAATACATATTATAAATAAACATATAAAAATAAGCTTTTAATTGAAAAATCGGTATGGAGAACCATACATGACTTCCATGTTCCAAGATTTATATTTAAAATCGTTTACTTGAATTCGGTTCGATAATTTCTAAAAAAAATATCGCCCACCCTCAAACCATTTTCACTATTTATAGATATTTTTGTTATTGTGGGGTTATCGTTTAATATAATGTTATTTTAGAGTAACTTTATCTATAAATGTTAGGTACTTTAATATTATAAAGAAACTGAACTACGCAGATAATCATCCCTCCTCCTCAACCGATCCCCACCATTAATGATATTTACACTTTCATAGAGTAATAGTTTTATCATATGTACTTTCTAAGGTATCTTATCCTTCAAAATTCATACTTTACTTGATTTCAGCACAGCAATTTTAAAAAATCATCCCCTCCCCCTTCAACTACCCATTCCATTTATAATTTCCTCATTTACCATTTTACTGATTTTACAGTGGGTTAATATGACTTTATTTTCGGGGCACTTATTTATTAAAATTAAGTAGGTACTTTACTCTTGTTAAAACACAAATGCAGGTAAGCTACCCCTCCCTTCTAACTGAACAACCTGGTTGCCTGGCAACAAAATTGTTTTATTGTTAACAATTTCCATTGTTTGAAAAAGTTTAAATGAATTTTTACTTCCATGTTCCATAACGAAATGGAAGTATGGTGATGGCGAAAAAATCGTTCGAGATAAGGGCTGATTCTGATTGTACTACCCTAAAAACATGAAGAAAAGTAATTTTCCGAAAAGTGTCTCTCTGTGTAGAATTTTTTCTATGGCAAACGATAACTGCCGTTATCGTTCAAACAGAATCAAATCATTTTTTGCATACATGCCTGAATTGTAGAGAATTCAAGGCCTATTGATTTTGGTGAAGATCGGTTAAGGGGAAGGGGTAGTTTACAGGCAACCTTTTCATATTTTAACAAGAGTAATTTTTTCTATGACGAACGATAACTGCCGTAAATTCAAACAGAATCAAAAATGTTTGCATATGTACCTGAGTTGTAGAGGACTCAAGGCCTATTGATTTTGGTGAAGATCGGTTACGGGGAAGGGGTAGTTTACCTGCAACGTTTTATGTTTTAACAAATGTAAAGTACTTAATTTTGATAAATAAAGTATCCTGAAAAGAAGGTCATAATAATCCACTGTAGAAATGTAGATGTAATATCTATAAATGAAAAGGGTATTTGAAGGAGAGGGGTTTATTTTCTATAAATGAAAATGATAGTTGAAGGGGGAGGGGATAATTTTTTATATGTGTACTACGTTATCGGCAATAAAGAAGTAATTTGTTGTTAAAATTCCTTCCCGGGCTGTTTGGTCGTGGTCCAATGTTTTCTACAAAACCAGTGTTTCGGCAATGGCATCGGCAGTATTGTGGTTAAGGCTGAAGAAAGAAGTAGAAAGAAGTAGTTTCTATGAAAATATTTTATTTCGGAAAATGATTTTAAATATAAATCTTAGAATATGGAAGTCATGTATGGTTCTCCATACCGATATTTTAAAAACATTGCAGGTTAAAAAATTACAGTGCCAGTTTTGCACAGGTCTGAAAAAAATATAAACATAAAAACTTATGCACCGTCCTCTTTGTGGAGCTATGCATCTCATCAAACGACTTACGACACGTTGATTCAAAAATCAGTAAGCTTATTTTGTACATTATGCACGGTGAACAATACAAAAAATTTAAAACTTTTACGTTTTTACCCATAAAAAGTTTTGTGTTCCGAGTCGTAGTGAAATAATTATATTTAATCTTTTAGTCTTTGTCAGAAGAGCCATTATGTATTGAGAGAGCCTGGCACATCCTTCCCAACGTCCATCTAAAAAGCAATAAGAATGTATATAGAATAAAACATCACACAATAGCTCTACTAAGTTTAATTTTTTGTTATGCGCCACTCCATAAATAAAATAAGTTACGCTTAGGGTTACAGGTGAAACCTGATCAACGGTCAGGATGAGGAAGGCGGATGAGGCATCTCAGTTCCCAATGGCAGAGAAAGCGGAAGAACCTAGTGGAGTAAACCACGAAAAACAATAATTTCGGAGTTAACAATCCGATCTTATCTCGGAATTTTATTTCTACTTTTGTACTCTATACAATTTCAAGAATTGAAATTGGCATGTGGTCCTCAGATGGCCGATACAGATAGAAAAACAAATGAGTTACACTATTAGGGAAATTAAAAAATTGGAAATGTAATCTACTTTAAAGTATAAACAAAATCACTTCATAGTAATAGTACTAGGTATTTGATAATAGTTTTCAGTACCGGTACTTCAAATTTCGATATACAGGTGTTGCGGTTGTGTTTGTGTACAAGAACATTTATCTCAAGGATCCATTACCGTTAAAGTGCAGTACTTTTTTGAGCGTAAGTATGTTTATGCATTCAGTTCATTTAAGCTATAAGGGCCAGTAAAGTTTAATTTTAAAATGGGCTGATTTGTTTGTGCCTTGGAAGTACTGAAAGAAATGTTACGAACAATAGAAGCTCCAACACTCATGGTGCGATTTTGACAGACGTGCATAAAATAATTCCAGCTTGTTATCAATAATTTATTTATAATATAAATTTATAAATACTAAATTATTTATCAAAGGCAAGGAGCAGAGGTAAAACAAAGCAATTTTGTTTTAAATTTGAGCACGCACCTGTTCATATAACCGCGGGTAGCAATTGTGTGTGTGTGAGGGAGAGAGATTATATGTAATCTCGTCAATTTTTTATTTTTATTTGACAATTAAATATTTTGTGCTTAGTAATAAAGGTTTGTTTTCCATCCATACCTTCACCAAATTAAATTTAAATTTACTGCCATTAATGACGATTTAGCCTAAAGCGAAATGTAGAATTAAGAGGCATCTAGTGAGTAACCTTGAAACTATGTTGATGCCATGTTGATCTGTGCTTCCTGTCTTCAGTCAGTTAGTTGTTCCGCCACAGCAAACAGCTGGAGAGTGGTAGGCTAACTTGGAGTTTTGAAAAAAGTTTTTTTGATAAAGCCAAGTTAAAATTCTGAATAAAATTTCGATTATAACTGTGTTGTTCATATTATAATGCAAAAATGGATTTCAAGAACGTCGTCTACAATGCTGCAAGAGATGGTAAACTTCGCCGTTTGAAGGTAAGGGAAACTTTCTTTTACATTATCTACTTTGTTTGCGAGTTATTTTACCCATTAATTAAATGTGTAATTGATGGATTTTTGTTAGAGGCAGTGTGCGTGCATTTCTATTATTGTAGAATCTCTGTTATTTTGAGATTGTTTCATGGAGCATCGGAAGTAACTAACCTTTCACATTAAAGGTTATGTTGGTGAAATGTAGCCATTTCATTACACTTTGTGCACTAGTAACATATAATAGGGGCGGGTAATTAACATATGTTAATTTGAATTGGCTTTTAATGATGCTACCTCTGTGAAGTTGTGTGTTATGTTATAATTATACATTATTCTATCTTTTATGA
Source organism: Magicicada septendecula (assembly GCA_034769895.1). NCBI lineage: Eukaryota > Metazoa > Arthropoda > Insecta > Hemiptera > Cicadidae > Magicicada > Magicicada septendecula. Next base: position 307,018,441 of record CM068375.1, read on the forward strand.
TGTTTACCATAGGGTGTTTTGAAAGTGTTTTAGTGCAACTATTTTACAATATAGTATTTATTATTGCTTGCTTGGATAGATACAGTGTAATTGAATAATTTTAGTACCATGGACTGGAAAAAAGCGTAAATAAAAAGAATTGTAGTCTTGCGATATTTACATACTAAGCAGAATGGTTTTGCAAATCAGCTGAATGTAGTGGCTATTGGGTGTTGAGAGTTGAGTTAATAAATTAACTAAACTTGTGTGTGTGTGTCCGTCCTCCTGCCGCGTGTGCATTATACAACAGATTCAACAAGCCATAATTCTTTTTTTATTAAGCAGGAGAGGTTCCAGGTTAGGAGGTTAACGCCACTATATTTCTGGAGAGGTCATGTTTGTTTCATAGAGGTAGATATTGTCTTATGATAATTTGTGCATAATCTGTTGTCAAAGAGATTTATAGACAGTGTACTCTTTTTCTATTGTATTATAATGTGTATTTTATTGTATTATAATGTGTATAGTTCAAATTTGTTATTTGGGTACTCCAGTATAATGTGTGTGGGATGTTAGGTTACATCTAAGGGGTGTATACATAATAATTGTATACTACGGTAATAACATATTTTATATATAAGTTTTATGAAGTTAGGATAATTAGTGTTTCATTACTGTTTTGTGTAGACTCTGTTGAGAAAAGTCTGGTGTAATTAAAGTAGTAAACGGAATGAATTTGATTATTCCATACATTGTATTCTGTAAGATGTCTATAGTTTGGATAAGTTTGTGAAGCTTGAATCAGGCCAACAGGATTCATTATGTTATATATAAAAGTTTTAGTAAGAAGACTTTACATATGACAGAGTCAAAAATTTAGTCATGGAATTGTAAGTCATATTATTAATATGTAAGAAATGAGATTTTTTGAGGATGAGTAATAAGTGGAAACGTATAAGTTATATTAGTTATGTGACAGTAGTTATTACCGAACATGATTACGATAAAAGGACATGCACAGATACATATATCAAATAATAGGAAAGTATGTAGCACACATAAAATGCATAATGTCTAGGTATAGGCCTAGTTATAATGGACTAATAAATATTTTACTAATAACTACCAACTGATGTGGTGCATAAAGTTGGTATCAACATAAGTGCTTTTGGATTTGACATTGGATTAGTGATATGTTTATTCCTTTATATGAATTCAGAAAGTGACAATTAATGGATGGTTTAGAAAAGAGTCATCTTCGTAGTGTTTGAGAACTATATAGGCCTACCAAATTTTATTTCAGAAAAAATTATAGATTCAGCATACCCACATTAAATTAAATTTTATGATGTACAAGTCAGAATAAAGTGCATGTAGTATTTGAATAGGTTTGTAATGATTGCATAGTGTTCTGTACACACAATAACACAGTATACCAAATCGCATTAGTACTTTCTTTAATTATGAAGGACTGAATTCATCAGAGTAAGGAGTGGACAGTTACGGCTATTGTTAGATTGTTGTGCAACAGTTGGGTACCATTATATTGAATGAATTTAATATAACTTTAGCTTCGTGTTTTGAATCTTATTTTTTTTAGCTCTGCTCATTGGATGGAATAAAATAATAATACAGTCTATTGAAGTAGATCTCAGCCCAGCAGTAGATGTCCAAAACCTATAATGGTGATGAAAGAGGTGAACTTGCATAATGTGTCATGCATGTATTTTATGCTATAGAAAATGTGGATAATGTATAGAAACTAGCCAAATTTCGGTTGTCATGCGTTAGAATTAAATGGTTAAAAAAAAAAGGAGGTCTGTGGCATAATGGAAAGAAATGTACATATATAACGTTTAGTTTTTGTAGTGAAAATCTGTGAATCCATGTTTGAAAGGGCAGAGTATGGTTTAGAAAGTAGATAACACACTTCTGATTGTGTTCTGATTGTAATTAACATTTCTCCAGCCTGCGTTAAGATGATACATCAGACAAAGTATGAAATACTCTTGTATATACAGGATTATACTTTCATGATCTGTATCAGTGTGAGCCTATGGATTCATTTAGATTTCGATCTTTATCTTTATTCTTCACTTTGCAAGTTCACACTATCTTTAACAGTCATTATTATTCCATTATAGGAAAATAGGATGGTTGTTGTAACATTATGTAATATGATATTATTATTATTATTATTATTACTGTAATAAACTCATTTTGTTTTGAAATGTGTAATTTGCATCCCTGACTAACTGAATGTGTTGTTTGCATTCTTGAACCCATGTTAGTAGTGTTATCAGGATATGGCTCAATACAACTACGCAACATTGTTGACTGTAAAGCTGCTAAGTGTGTATCTGTGTTCCGAACTATTTTTTGTACTGTTTGTTTCATAGACGTATTAAAATTAGCAATATTGATTTAATATGGTGGTCATCTTGCTTACTTCTCTGTAATAAGAAATTGCAGATATGTTTCGCTGATGATTAACTGATCAGTTAGTGGTAACTGATATGAAAGATTTATGTTTAATAGACTAAGAGTAATGTTTAAAACATTAAGTAACAGATAAGAACGGTATTCTGTAACAGCTGTTTGCCAGACAACTTGGCCATACAGTACGTTTAAGGGATAGGCCAACATTAATGTCCTCAATTGCCCTTTCAAAATTTCAAGTGGAAAATCAATGTTGTGCACATGTGGTGTTCTTTTACTCATTTGTTGTAGTGGGTGGTCGAAAATTTACTTGAATAGCGTTTGTTAAAAACTTATCCTCATACATTAAGGACAACTCGGGGCACTATTTTAGTCGGTCATCCGGTATCTCATGGCTTCTCTGGTTGTGGAAGTAGCAATACACTGCATGGCCATATTTTTACTGCAACAAGTGTTATTGCTATCATCATTATTATTTGTGTGCATGCGTTGTTTCAGTTGTCATTATATCATCATGATTATATATTTTATATCCTATATATTTGATTATATATTTGTATAAACCAGTGCTGTTGTGGTTCTAGCTCCTGCAGATGGACCTGAAAGTTAGTTACGGCTCGACACCCACGATGTAAGGCAGGCTGGTGGGTGCAATAAAAACAGAATAAAAATACACATCCTCTCTTGCCCTCATCATAGCAAGAGGGTTGTGGTTAGAGCACCTGTACTCTTTAAGTTTCTAGTTCATGCATGCCTATGCTGTACCAATTGAAATTGGCATCCATTGGGCTGAGATCCAGGCAGTGCACATGGTCTAGGGTGGTGTGATGCCCCGTGCACTTCTGTCTGTCTGTTAGGGACTACTGTTTGGTAAACACTTTGTCCATTGATGAATTTTTTATTGTATAAAATTGAGGCCAGTGCAAATATAGACTGAGGACAGAAATTCTTGAGAAAGACCTGACCGTTTAGGTATTGAGTGTTCCACAGCTACTCAGAATGCAATTCTTTCTTTGATTGTGTATCACACTCGCTCATACGGTGCTGACATCCATACATTTAGATGACACACATACATACACATAGATTTAAGCAGACAGATATGGCCTACATATATATTTAGTATTTTTAATAAATTATTAAAACCAGAATAGATTATAATAAGCAGAATCGACCCTGCTTTAGACTCCTCTGCTTTATGTTTATTTTCCTGTTGTACTAAGAACGTTATACTATAATTTGTAAGGGATGCAGTTTTGGCAATTTGGTTTTCTGTAAACGTTATTGTCTTATTGGCTTTGTTTTTACTTGTTTTTGTTGTTTCTTGTTTTATGTGTCCGTGTCAGAGCCATTACTGTGTTTCACACACATTCTTTTTTCTCCATGGATATTTATGAATTTCAGTTTTCTCTTTATGTTTTCAAATATAATTTTTTGCACTGTTGCCAGCACTGTGGTACATTCAGAATTTACCACACAGTAAGGAGTGCTGGCTGTGTAGACACATTTCTTTTCTATATTGTTCAGCAGACATTGTCTAGCCTACCTGACCTACACTGAACTCTGATCTTGTTGGCACAAGAATGAGGGAAGTAGTACTTCATCAGTCTCTTTATCTGTCGTTGTTTGACGAGATTCTCACTAAATAATATTTTGTTGCTGCTGAGGTCACAGCTGTGAACTGTGACCTCCTTAGGTTAAGAATATGTCTGCTTTGATTGTGAGTGCAGTGCATTAGCTCCTTATTGCATAGTGTGTACAGTATTTGCTGTCAGGTTTTTGTAATTGTTCTTGTATGTTTTATTTATTTTTTTGTTTGTTAAAGCTTCTACTTTGTTATTTTTTAGTATCACGCTATCTGAAAGCAGTATGTGTCCACCTGCTCTCATAAGCATCATGTTTGCCAATGTAAACGAGCTCACTTTGTTCGTCAAGTGCGCATGCAGCAGTGAGCTGCCTTTGTTTTGGTTTCCCATTTTTACGTCTTTGAACTAAGAATTTGTCCTAATTTAATTTCAAAGCGCTTTGGCATGAATAACTAGTCTTATGCATTCACTTTGAATGCATGCGAACACACACACACACACATACATTTCAGGAAGTGTTTTTTACTGATATTTAGTTTTATTTATTTATCTTTTTTTTTTCATTTAGATGTATTGGTGTTTACTCCCTAACGAAATGTTTTTCTAATTACTTGCTATCAGATAATCTGCTAGAAACTTGTTTATTTTACTCATAGTTTTGTTTCATAGTGCCAAGTTTTACTTCCATGTTCCTTAAGGAAATGGAAGTATGGTGATGGCAAAAAAAAATCGTGTTCGAGATTATTGCAGATTCTGATTGTACTACACTCAAAACATGAAAAAAAGTCATTTTTCGAAAAGTGTCTGTGTATCTGTAGATTTTTTTTCTATGGCAAACGATAACAGCCGCAAATTCAGACAGACAAGTAAGTTTCACATGTGAAAGTTTCATTATTATATAAAGCATAAAACGTTGCTGGTAAACTACCCCTTTCTCTTAACCGATCTTCAACAAAATCAACAGACCTTGAGATCTGTATAATTCAAAAAGGTATGCAAAAAAGTAGTCGATTCTGTTTGAATTTACAGCAGTTATCGTTCGTCATAAAAAAATTACCCTTGTTAAAACATAAAATGTTGCAGGTAAACGACTCCTTTCCCTTAACTGATCTTCACCAAAACCAACAGGTCTTGAGAACTCTACAATTCAGGGCTGTGTCGGTGTTGGTGAAGATCGGTTAAGGGAAAGGGGTAGTTTACCTGCAACATTTTATGTTTTAACAAGGGTAATTTTTTCTGTGACGAACGATAACTGCCGTAAATTCAAAGAGAATCAAATACTTTTTTGCATGCTGCCCTGAATTGTAAAGAAATGAAGGCCTGTTGATTTTGGTGAAGATCGATTAAGGGAAAGGGGCAGTTTACCTGCCACTATTCCTGTTTTAACCAGAGTAATTGTTTCTATGATGAACGATAACTGCCGCACATTCAAACAGAATGAAATAATGTTTTGCATGCTTGCCTCAATTGTAGAGAACTCAGGGCCTGTTGATTTTGGTGAAGACCGGTTAATGGAAAGGGGTAGTTTACCTTCAACATTTTATGTCATAACAAGAGAAATGTATTCATGACGAACGATAACTGCCGCACATTCAAACAGAATCAAATATTTTTACTGAATTGTAGAGGACTGAAGGCCTATTGATTTTGGTGAAGATCGGTTAAGAGAAAGGGGTAGTTTACCTGCAACGTTTTATGTTTTAACAAGAGTGATGTACTTAATTTTGATAAATAAAGTATCCTGATAAGAAGCTCATAATAATCCACTGTAGAAACGTAGATGAAATATCTATAAATTAAGAGGTTAGGTGAACGGGGTGGGGGTAATTTTCTATTAATGAAAATTATAGTTGAAGAGGGAGGGGAGAATTTGTTATATGTGTACTACATTATCGGCAACAAAGTTAAAATTCCTTCCCGGGCTGTTTAGCCGTAGTCCAATGTTTTCTGCAAAACCAGACATTTCCGCAGTGCCATCGACTGCCATCATCAGTGAAAATCGAGTGCGAAAACGTGAGGTAGTACACGTTAGTGACCACAGTAGCCTAATGTGGTTAAGGCTGAAGCAATAAGTAGAAAGAAGTAGTTGGAAATATTTCATTTCGAATATGATTTTAAATATAAATCTTAGAACATGGAAGTCATGTATGGTTCGCCATACCGATTTTTTCATTATTCTACCCTAGCCTGTAGCTAGGTGATATAGGAAAAAGGAGATCATCATAGGTATAGGGCGCATGTGCACGTGTGTGTGTGTGTGTGTGTGTGTGTGTGTGTGTGTGTGTGTGATTACACATAATACATTGTTTATTTTCGTAAGGATCTACTGTTTCAGTATGCTCCATTAAAAAAGTACCGGTTCCCTTGTCTTACCTTATGTAGCCCTGTTATTCTCAGTATCTCGTCAGGATAACTTGTACACTTTTCAATCTGCGCTTAATTTTTTGTAACAATTATTTATCATTTTTTCACATATTTAATTCACACTTCATACATATTCATGCATATTGGCCGCTGATCAGTTTATCATTCCAGAGCTATCTTAACGATTTCACACACTGACATGAAAAAAGATTAACTCTCTGAATACCACCATTGGGGACAGGAGTAGTATTTTTGTAGTGTTTTAAAAACAGTGCTGATTTTATGGCCTTAATTTTCTGTGACTAATTATCACAGTGTTAAAATTAGGAAATAATTTGACTCCTAACAATGCTCTCTACAGAACATTAGATAGAAAAATAGTTTTAAATCAGTGCACCTGTCGGTGTTTAACTCATCTACTTTGCCACTTTGATATGACAAGTTCCTGTAACTCAAAATCACTTTACTTCTTTATAAAAAATTAGAACACACCATTCCACAACCTGCCTCCCAGCCTTTAGAAGATTGGAGGGGAGCGAGAGAGAGAGAGAGAGAGAGAGAGAGAGAGAGAGAGAGAGAGAGAGAGAGAGAGAGAGAGAGAGTTTAAAAAGAATGGAAATTTCAACATCAGGCTCTTACAACAGACTGTTATTAAATAAGTGGCTTAGTGATTTTATTAACCTAATTACATATTTGGAGAGACGTGTATGAATAGAAGGAAACACAGTGGACTTTTATATAATGCCCGTGCACACTGCTGTGTTTGGGAAACTCGACAGGCAGTAGACACATATACATTTGTAAACTGCCCATTGTTTTTTAATTAGGCGTCTGTTACAAAATATGGTAATTAGTTTTGTCATTTCCTAGATATAAAGAAAGAAAACATTTTGTACTTACCTGTTGCCTCTTGGAATAAGTAGACAAAGTGTTTGTGTCTTGTTTATATTGTAAGTAATTGTGTGCAAGTTGTTTCAAGTAAACATTATTCATGTGTTATGTTATGATAGTTTTTATGATGTTTTTGTTTTAATGTCAAGACAATTTTTAACATTTTCAGTATAAGTGTTTGTTAAAAAAATTGTTTTTTAGTAGGGCGCAAAAATATTTGGAAAGCATTGAAGATGCAATTACAAAAAAAAAAGTAATTTGTTACAAAAACTTTTTATACCTTGATTTAATTATATATTTTGGTTGTTTGTTGTGGATAGTTATGCTCTTATTGGCTTTTGATATAAACTGGGTACAAGGATGAATTTGTTTGTATAACTAAATAACCAAATTTTGTTTTATAGGAGAATATTTGTTTATAGCAGTTAACTAAAATGTGGGTAATTTTTATGAGTTTTTTATGTTGTTTATTAAAAAAGCGGTATAGATTATTATAAAAATAAAAATATTTTAGTTCATATTTATAGAATTATTACAGAACGTATGATTAGCTGAACAATCAAATACCTATTACAGTATATATGATTTGCTGAAAAATCAGATACCTATACAAAATTTGAGACCAGTATAAAAAATATGTTTTTATATAATTTGGTGTTGATCATTAATAACAATTATTTGGTTGACAACCGTGTTTTATTGATATTATTATTAACACAAAACATGTAGTCCATTCTCTGGTGTGGCATTCTTTGTGATTTTGTCGTATCATATCATAGAATAGAGCAAATGTTTAATGTTTGCAATCATATTATTAAAATGAATTTTTCAGCCAGAAATGTGTTGTAAACAAACTAAGCTCAAGAGTGTAAAAGTAAAAATCATGTACTAAAATTGAGTAGAATTGTATTTTTGCTCTGAATAAGCTGTCGAATTCATGGATAAAATGTATGTTTTAAAAATTGCCATATTTCAGACTAAGCAAAGTGCAGTTCAGTTAATTATATCAGAATGTGGATGTTATAAGTGCAGAAGGTGGCACGATGACTGTGTGACTAGTGGATACTGTAAATTGATCTGGCTACGAATGTGAAGAATATTTATGACAAAATATTCCAGATGGAAACTGGAATTACAATAGATCATTTCATCTTTAATATGCAAAATATCTAGAATTTTGAAATCTATAATATATTTGCCAAAGCCCACTCACTGACTCATCACTGTATCTCAACAATGACAAGGCCTAGAAAGATGAAACTTTACATAGATATTCACTAGATACTGTAGATGTGCAATAAGACGGGGTTTGACAAAATTCAAAATTTTAGGGGGGTTTTGGAGGGGTCAAAGTGACCGAATATTCTCATAAGAAATACATGACAGTTAAAACGTGACAACTGTTAGGCAGCTTCTAGATGAGATAGAAACATGAAATTTGTTCTAGGACGGGGTCCTTTGGGGTCTTCCACATCTCCTCCTAAACCACTGGACCGATTTCAACCAAACTTGGCACAAATATTTTACGCAACGGGAGAACCAACATAGGATATGTTTTTTTTCGATATGATCCTTCGGGGGGTCCTTTGGGGTCTTCCACATCTCCTCCTAAACCACTGGACCGATTTCAACCAAACTTGGCACAAATATTTTACGCAACGGGAGAACCAACATAGGATATGTTTTTTTTCGATATGATCCTTCGGGGGGTCCTTTGGGGTCTTCCACATCTCCTCCTAAACCACTGGACCGATTTCAACCAAACTTGGCACAAATATTTTACGCAAAGGGAGAACCAACATAGGACACGTGTTTTTTCGATATGATCCTTTGGGGGGGGTCCTTTGGGGTTTTCCACATCTCCTCCTAAACCATTGGACCGATTTCAACCAAACTTGGCATAAATATTTTACGCAACAGGAGAACCAACATAGGACAGGTGTTTTTTTTCGATACGATCCTCTGGGGGGTCCTTTGGGGTTTTAAAAAACTATTAGATCTGGTTACTATGGCAACCCAATAGAATAGATTCTGTTCTAAATATATTATCGCGTTAAATTGAAGACCACGCGAACGAAGTCGTGGGCAACAGCTATTTATTTTTAAGAAACCTACTTTAATTGAACTTTATTAATTAAACTAACATTTTCATTACGTACGACGTGAAACTCCGTAGCGAAGCACGGGTATTACGCTAGTTCTGTATAAAGGATATTAGCATTGGATTTTGATATCAGTGTGGTATTAACAGGATATTATGCTTTTGTATGGTAGGCTATATATTTAGAATAAGCTCTGGACTTCTGTACATACGACCATTATAGCTGAGGAGATCCAGATTGGATAGGCTGCTAGCTTGACTTGTGGCCAGCACTATTCTTCAGCCACACGTTGTGTCACACCCAAATGTTAGGCTATCTCAGATATGTTTCTGTATGGTGCTGCCCGTGAATTGATCCAGAACTTCTAATAGCTAGGTCGATCTATATTCATGGGTCTCCTAGCCCCATCTTATTGTCATTATTATTAATATTTAATTAATTATTTTATTCTTGTATTATTTATATTATTAATTTTTTTTAGACTGGGCTAAGCCCATCTATCAATTTAAAAAAGCCCATATATCTACCGATATAAAAAGTATTGAAATACCGTAAAATATGGTACAATTAAATATAATTAATAATATAATAAAAACTAATAGAATATAATTTAAAAAAATATGTTCATATTAAAAGAAATTAATTTTTTTATTCAAAAATATTATTATTTATTATATTTGTTATGAGTCAGCATAAGCTGTGAAGAAATTCATTGTATTGTTCACATTATGTAACAACAGCGAGTACAGGTCTATTATTTTTTAAAACAGAAATGATTATTATTGTCACAATAGATGTATTCAGACATTTATATTCTGATTACTCTGTTAATTAGTGTTTAATCATTCTGATTGTTATATCAGTATCCTTGTGGCTTGAGTATTTATACAACACCAACTCAGCTGTTATCAGCTGCTATCCAGTGAACACTACATAACATTATTGTTTTATTGTATAGACGTGTAGCTTAACATCTCCTCAAGTGAGCGTAGTGTAGTAAAAACTTTTAATGTGTACAGTATCCAGTAGGTAGTAATGTGGATATTAAACACATATATACTATTTCCATTCTTAGTTCAGTCCTGATGTAAACAAACCCACGTGGCAAATCTGAAACGCTGTTTCTCAGGGGTGTTGACGCTGTTCACACAGTAATGTATTACGCACATGTGCATAATGTCTGTATAGTCATGTGAGAGTTTTCTTACCACTTAAATCAGGGCATGTCATTTTAAGACTTCCTCCTTATCACTAATTCAGAATCATATTGAAGTAATGTGGGGCCAGTTGAAAGGATATGTTACCCATCACAACACAACATCTGCCTGATATAAAACAGTTGATAGAGAAGGAGGCAAATGAAATGATGATGTGACGTCGTTGTGGACAATCTTATAAATATCGACGTCGTTGTGGACAATATTATCAATAAATATCACTGACTCAAGTGACGATACAAGTTATGACACAGATATGGAAGGAGCTGAATTACTCTCTGACAGCAACTGATAATGTACAGTATACTGGTGATTATTACAGCTTCTATTCTCGTTTTAAATAAACTTAATTTTTGTTTTGTTTTGTTGCGTTTTTTAAACAGTGAATAAAACCATTAACTGGTGTCATAAAATATATCCCTGTTGGTCTAACACATTTTATTTTGATCAGGACAAATTATTACAATTTGCATGTGTTTATACGGTATCAATATTATATGCACCCTGTCTATACTGGTTCTGTCAGTGTGACACGCCTCTAATTCAAGCAGCAAATAGAGTTTCAGATGTGGCACGCCTGTTTGTTTATATCAGGATTGAACTAAAAACGGAAACAGCGTATAATGGTTGTGTATTTTATCTACGAGGGACGTTCACATCAATTCAGGACTATTAATTTTTAATAAATATAGAACACATCTATGATACTAAAAAATACTTTTATTTCTCGATGTAATCCCATGCTACATTTATACATTTATCCCAGCGTTTCACTAGTGCCTGGATACCCGCAGTGTAGAAAGATTTGTCATTACGTCGACATATAATAATTATATTATAATGTTCGTGTATTTAATCTACATAGGCTTTAGTAGATGCTGACTGGATGCGATTTATTATTTTTCAAAATGTATTTCAAAGTTTTTCAAAATTATATTTCTGTTTCATATCACAATGTAGTTTTCTTAATTTTATTTCTGAAGTGCAGGTTTTGCCTCCATACAAGATAACATTACAGACTGTTGTCACCTGCTGAGTTCAGTATTTCACAGGTGATATGAGATACGTGTTTTGAATGTGACATACAAAGTGTAAAGGAAAAAAAAATAGTATTGGTGTGTGACAAGATAATTTTTAATCTTACATTTTATGTATCCACTCTTTGCAGTTGTGTAGGATTGAAAAAATAGACTGTTTCATTTTTACTCATTTGTTATTTTTATTCGGTTTTTAATATTCAGACATGATCAATGGTGAATCTGCCCTAATAAAGTGTACTCTCCACATTGTTCTGTCATCTGGTGCTTTCTCTCCAGTTGTTCATAATTTCTCCTGTAATGTGATTAATATTTCAAATATTTTTTTTTTGAATTTTTGGGTATTGCGAGGGAAGTACACCAGCAATTAGAGCCCGTCAAAAGTGACACATGTTAGCTTTGTTCGAGGGTGGGCGACGAAAAGGAACAAACCTTTCCTTTCCATTAAGACGTCGTAAAAACTATTCACGAACAATGAGCTGTACGGCACATGTTGCAGCGAACTGGACCATGCGTGGGAATACTTGACTCCACAATTAGGACAAAAGAAGACTACCCTAACATCTGTCCTGTAGCGAGAAAAACACAGAACCAACGGCGAGAGTATTGTTCAAAACCATGTGTGCGACTTCTCAAAGACAATGGTTTATGCACGGACAATGGGACAGGCGACTAAGTGACGCTAGTGGAGAGCACAGATGTTATGCCACCCGTAAGTCAACGAAGGAAGTCGTCAGCGTACCAACAATAAGGGAATTCGACACGCTACACCAAAAGTAGCAGATGTGATTTTGAAACGAGGCCTTAGCACTGATTCCAGGAACAGGGCAACGGACGTAAGACAGCGACTCATCCAGTCCACGTGGACTACGTCAAATTCAAGTTGAGAAAGCCAACCAGCCAATGAGGAATGAGAATTTCGAAGGGAACTTCTGTAGGGGATGGTTCAGAGAGAAGCTTGAGACCAAAGAGCGAATCTCGTGTATGAACGTCCCTCTCCAAACGGCACTGGGTGGAGAATTCGTTGGAAATACAGACTGGAGACGAGAGGACACAGGGAGGTCCATGGAATAAACCTATCAAAAATGATTTGGTGGGAAGCTGGAGCGTTCATCAGAATCACAAGAGTGGGAACATGAGAAGGAATAAAAACCGTTTACACAGGGGGACGCGCCCTCAGTTTACTACAATTTTTCTCGCAGTTCATTCAAATTTTAGCCTCAGTTTAGTAAGATTTTTGGCTCAGTTTATTAAGAATTTTTCTCTCAGTTTACTAAAATTCTTAACTCAGTTTATTCAGAGTTTCGATCAGTCTAAATGAACTTGTATTTCAGTTTCATAATAGTTCCATTATAAGAACTTAATGCAGTGTATAAGTTATAACATATTTTGGTAGAGACGATTAAGACATTATTACGACTAAATGGAAGTGCACGAATAAGACTCAGAACGCAAAACGGAACAGTAGTTTTCGCGATGAAGCGCGAGTAACAATCTTTATAAATTCCATGTAATACACTGTCATAAAGATACTGACATTTTGCAGTGACATTCTTGAACCATTACAGAAAAGTAGTGATACTACAATGTTTCGTAATTAACTCAAGTAAATAGAATTGTGAACAAGTGCCTAATGAACTTGAAAACAATCTAGGTGCCGAAAAGAGTGGTTGTGCGATATGGAAAACTATTAGAAGCATACGGTATCGAACTGTGAACCGCGTAATTAGATCCTCGTGGATAAACGTAGCCGACCGATTACAAGTGCAATGCCACGACTTGTATCATAATAATCTCAAACGCTCAAAGTGACTGTTGCGGTGTGCGGAAGTGTGTTCGCGAACGAGTGCTATATGGATTAACCTCACTCATCAACGCAGGGATACATCATGGGAGCGACACATCACGGCAGAACGAGTAAAGTACAAAACTAATCTCTTCTTATAATTAGTAATTTATCAGATACCACTGACCTGACACTTAGAACCAAACCACCTGAGAAAATTATATAAATATGAGTCAGATAGATACGAATCCATAGGTAGGGAATATTATGCTCTAGAATATTATACATGTCTTCTTGTTAATATATTTTGTAACTATGTATGTATTTTGATGTGTCTGTTGCAGGAACAGGATTTTAGCTATGTATGTGATTGATATGTGTGTTGTTAATAATGATTATTTCATGCGTATAAATGTTTAATGTGTTTTAATATAAAATATTTAATACAAAGTATGAGCATACCACATTGTTAGTTAGTAACGTCATTACGGACGGAGAAGCATCTACATTTGATTGTTCACTTAATTATTTAAATTTGTTCATTTAATTATTTAAATGTGGCATAGAATTTTATTGTTTTGTTGAAGATTTGTAAATGCTCTTAAATTAATGTTATGACATGAATAAGAATGAAATATGATTTTAATAAACGTAAGCTAGAATGGATTCGTTAGTATTCTATTGATTTATGTAAAAACCTGACTCGCAACTTAACCTTTCACTGAACAGTATCTATAATTTATAATTCAATTTAACGATTATCAAATAAATTACTCAGAAAGATACACAGAATAGAAGTTTGGAAGACAGTTAAAGTCAGAAGTAATTTCATCTGTAACAAGTTTGAGTGTGAATAATTAACTAACTCTAATTCAATTCATACAATTATTTATTATTTAAAGGAATGAATTTGTTAACATTGTGTATGGCAGTTCAACACATGGCATTAACTATATCGTACATGATTACACAAACTCTGAGTTAGATACACTTTGATCACGACTCTATTAAAGAGATAAGTCAATTAATTTACGCAATAAAAGTGCTACAATAAAATAACAATGGATATATGAAAGCAATAAAATCAACACATCATTAACTCTAAAAGATTCAACATAGTTCGTACAGATATCACCTTTATAAACACAAATAAATTTATAATTGGATTAATTAATTTACGCAATAAATTTGCATAAATATTATCATCGTATATGGTGCCCAACGCGTGGCAGATAATATCATTGTATATGGCGTCCAACTACGGGGCTAGATACATGTAAGTACGACAAAGTTCGTACCGGCAACACTTTCATAAATACAGATCAATTTTTATATAATTAATGAATTAATTAATTTATGCAAATAAATTTGCATAAATATTATCATCGTACTCCCCTCATCAGATCTGCTAACACATCATATCTTCTTCCTTGCCCTCTTCTAAATTCTAGCTGTCCCCCAATTAGTAATTTCTGTAAATAGTTACTTTCTCAAAATGTGACCAATCCAGCTTTGCTTTTTTCTTCCCTGTTGCTCTTTTGCTCTTATAATACTTCTCTCTTCAGTTATTCTCCTAAGTACATCTTCATTTGTTACATTTTGTTTTCAGTTAATATTTTCCATTTTCAGTACAACCACAATTCAAAGCTTTCCAGATACATTTTTTCTGTGTTTCTTCCATATCTCTGATGCATACATTACAGTGCTCCACATAAAACACTTCGAAAAAACTCTTACATGCTTGGACTGCCTGAGACAATGCCCACCAATAGATCTGAAACTGCGGAACAATTCTTCACAGGACCTTCCATGTTGAGCATCCCGTTCAGTAGGACTTGATGTATCTGGTTTGGATTAATGGAGAAGTTCTTCCTTGCCTTGTGCATCTTGTCCAATTGACCACTCGAGGTTCCTCTGGCTTTAAGAGTGATTTCTCATGCTAGGGATAAAAGAGTTCTCCAACATTCATCCGCTCATCTGCCCTCTACAGAGGCCTTTAGCACTTGGTGAAGACGATCCCCTTGTCCAGGGGAATACTTGAACCCAAAAATTGTTCGCTATTTGTGTATAAACATTCAGTTGTACATATATGTTCATTCATCATGGTTATTTCTTCTGCCTTATCTATTGTGTTTTTAACACTTTCTTGTAGTCATTTAAGTGTCAAATTCATTTACTATCTGGCTTTATGAATATTAAGATAGTTGGATTATTCTTACCAGCCATTTTTTTCCTGTTGCATAGTGTTTGTTATTTGGATTTCATGCTTTCATTCCTCTCCTCGTGAAGGGGATATTTGACAAGACTCTAGGTTATACTCACCTCTTCCAGATGTATCCAGTGTTTGTTTTGTTTAGAGGCTTCTAGAGGAAAAGTTTATAAAATTCTTCCACACGTGTCAGAGAAATTTTTTCTGATCGTATTTTCTTGATTCTGTGGCCTTATTGTAAGTGGTAAAAAGTTCATACCATTGTCAACCAATATCTTTGTATGACCATACGCATGTATAGTTCATCCCTGTTATCTATGATAAGATCCTGCACTGAATCTGCTGCTCAAACTTTGTGTAACTTTATCTATGTAAGCACCGTACCTCTTAATAATCTTATTTTTTAATAATCTCTTTATCGTTACACAACTCTTTGGAAGATACCAAGGTTTTTTTATATCATGAACCACTTATTTCCTATTATGATGTTGTAATGTTATACAATGTAATCACATTTTGTGTAATAACAAGTACATCCCTGTTAAACATTTAGTCTCTAGCGACTCTTCTGACTCTGTCTTGGTTTTGGCAGAATGTCATTATTTATTTTTCACTTTACATTGCCTTGTAGATAGTCTTAAGGAAATCTCACAATTATTTCACTACTGATTTTGTCCGCTTCTGTGAATTGATATTGGGCTTTGATAAAATTTCATTTTTTTTTTTTCGATTTAATTATGGCTGGCGCCACCTCTCGCATTCTAGCTTCCACTGGTGACGGTCTAAACATTCCTGTTCTGTAAGTCCTCTTGCATTCATTGCATCTTCGATGTCCATTTTCCATGAATGTTTAGGTCTTCCTTTTTTTTATTCTAGAGGGTGGAGTCCATTCCCATACCCTCCTTGGCCATCTCTCATCCGAGATTCTTTTTAGGTGTCCGAACCAATTCAGTGTTCTTGCTTCTGTTGTTTCTATAATGTCAAGGTTGATCTGTCTTATCTCTACATTTCTCAGTCTATCCAGTGTGTTAGTATACAGCACCTCCTCCAGTAATCCATCTCCATAGCTCTTATTTTGGATTTGTTTTTTTTATTAATTTCCCGTAGTTCTGCTCCATATAGGCCTGTACTTTCGACCATAGTTTTATATATTCTGATTTTATTGTTATTTGTTATTCGTGGACTCCAAAGCAGACTGTTTAATTGTTTTGTTGCTGTCTTAGGATGTCCTATTCTTACTTTTATTTCTTGGTTGCTGTCACCATCCGATGTCATTGTTACACCCAAATACTTGAAGTTTTAAATATTTTCTATCACTTTTGTTCCTAGTTCAAGGTCTTGACTGTCACCGCCTACTATAAGTTACCCAGTTTTTGAGGCATTTTATTTGTACTTTGATATTTTTTCTTTATCAAACATTTTATTGTGCCACACAGAAATTTATCTACTCAGCAGTTATGGTGGTGTTTTTAACTCTTTGGTGATAATAACAGAAACTAATGTAGCTTCCCATTTTGTAGCAATGAGGTCAGTATTGGGTTAATTG
The DNA here is from genome assembly GCA_034769895.1 of Magicicada septendecula. Taxonomy (NCBI): domain Eukaryota; kingdom Metazoa; phylum Arthropoda; class Insecta; order Hemiptera; family Cicadidae; genus Magicicada; species Magicicada septendecula. The sequence goes on from CM068375.1 coordinate 307,035,597, forward strand.
TAGTATTAACATATCGACACAGTTGTTAGCATTTGTTTCATATTGACCGATTATTTATTAATGCAGATTGATATCATGGACACTACTTAAAATTTAACCTTACACTGTTGTCAGAACAAATAGAGTTTGTTCATTTCAAGTTGGTGTATTATTTTTGAGTGGGTATTTAATTTAATTATCGTATGGCATTGTTACTAATGCCAAATAATGTTTTGTAACAGTTTTAATAAGATGATAATGTAGTCTGATAAATACTGTTGTGTCATAGACGGTACAACAGTAATATTAACATACGTCGTCGGTTCACTGAAAGTTTTCATAAGCACACACATGTGCACGCAGTTAAATGTTATACTGTTGCTGCAAGTCATTGCTTTTATGAATTTAACGCATTATTCGGACAACAGATGATTCATTGTGTATGAAGTGATGTGCAGTAGTATAATGATAATTATGTTGTGATTTATGGTCTCTCTCTCTCTCTCTCTCTCTCTCTCTCTCTCTCTCTCTCTCTCTCTCTCTCTCTCTCTCTCCCTCTCTCCTATGGCACTACAGCCCTCTCCTTCAATTCTCTGGTCTCCTTCAATTTCCCCCCATTCTCTTCTGTCGGTAGCCTTCCTCCTCCAGGAACACACTTTCAGTATTTCTTTCGCATCCTCATCCACCGTGTCCTCCCATATATAATAGAGCATAGTAGAGAGATTTCTCTGTAGTTCTGGCACGATAACTTGTCCCCTTTTCTGTCTGCAAGTCTTATCTGCCAGCTTCCTTTTTATTCTGAACTCTTCTTAATTTTATATCTTTCGAGTTCATCGCAGAGTTCTCTTTGTGCTCCGGGTCTGTTCAGTGTTCTGACGTTCCATGTTCCTAAAGGGTATTCCATATTTATTTGCCGTAGTCGTTGCCGTTGTTTCCATCCAATCCGAGGCTTTCTTGAAGGTTCCGTGGTGTGGTATTTTTTCCGGGAGTAGGTTACCGGCCTCTACCGCCCAACCCCCAACCTGGAGGACCAGGGATTTTTCTGTTAGGGTCCCTTCCCTTAGCCGATGGGTTCCAGTTTTCTGGCGCCGGGAATTCGCCATTCACCCTCTCTCGTGTGCTACATTACCTAATTAGGGGCTACGCGACTTTCATCTTCGAAAACGTGAGAGTAGAATTTGTGGCGTTTCTCAGAGTTTTATTGTTGCATAGTAATCGGCATCCTATACAACCTCCGAGACCTGTAACCCACCTTTAGCCCCCGTGATTTATGGTCAGTGTGTTAAGTAAATTAAGTTATGTAATGTATTTTGTTACCAATTATATCAGAGTATCAGAAAATATATGGTGGAGGGGGAGAGTCAGAGATCCTTATTTAAAATGTAATTATAGAAAATATCAATTTAAAATTGTATTACAAAATAAGTAGAATCATAAAAAAGTATCAGGGATACAAAACTAGACTCCATTTTGTAACATCAAAATGATGTAAAAGGGAAGGGGTAAACCACACCCATGTGTTATCCTAGGCACTCGTTTTTACACGTTAAGTCGACCTGGGGAAATTGAACCAAGGGTTTCTAGGTAGTAACAGTTTCTAGATTAATAGGTAAATCTTCATTGGCACAAGAATTTGTCCATTAAGCAGACAACAGTTATGGACAATTAGGTGTTGCTCTTTAGAACATTAACTGATGTATTAAAATTATTTTATGTGCGTCACTGGCGTACAACAGATAAGGGGTAAGGGGGGATCATTCTCCCCCAGAGCTATCAACAATTTTAATGAAATTCCATAAACGCTTTATGTAGGGCTATTTCTAAGCCAGTTGCGTGTGTTAAAACAAGGCTTATACATAACTGTGTAAATAATATGTGAAGAATCTTAAATACCCTATCTCATTTGTCGTGAGGAAAACGGGGGAGTTCAACCTTGAAGCTAGTCTCATCCCTCCCTCCACAAACAGCCCCTACTGTCTGGCCGCGACTGGATGATTGAAGCTGCTCTCCCCCACCCGGCCGCTTGCAAGCGAGGTAGGGTGAAATATATGTACTAGCCGTTTGATTTTCCCCCACTTAGCCTACCGTAGTGCTTCTCCCACCTTACACAATGCTCGATCATCGAATCGTGGCCAGACAGTAGTTAACGTTAACGTTACTGAATGGTGTAGTAAAACTAGATTATCGGACTTTTGACAGCGTTGTTTCAAAAATTAATGGTTTTGTAACACTCTCTGCAGTGTGTTCAGTTTAACACTCTCTCTCTCTCTCTCTCTCTCTCTCTCTCTCTCTCTCTCTCTCTCTCTCTCTCTCTCTCTCTCTCTCTCTCTCTCTCTCTCTCTCTCTCTCTCTTTTATTGTGGTGGAGGAAGGGTGGTGGGAATTTAATTCAAATCCTTGAGGTTAAAGAAATCGCTCAGAACGGATATTTTCTCCCATTTAATTGCTGGGTATGACGCCTAGAGAAACGTCATATGTTTCAGTAAATCACGTGTTTATTGTTCAGTCGAAAGCCGACATTGTTTTTCTCTATTATTATTCAAATAATAACACATTACTTTCGTATAATTATTAGCGATTGTGTTGTTTTACATGCGTGCTTTTTTTTACTACTTAAGTGTTGGTTTTGTTTATCATGTAAGTTACATAATGTAATGAATAGGAACTTTCATGTGGCGTTTTCATAGTTATAGTTGTTCTGTTCAGTAATTTAGCGTACATGTTTTCAGTGGTATCCAAATCACTTGTATGAGTCGATAAACTAACCGTTTTCAGTCCGCCTTGTGACTTCTTGTTTATAGTTGTTGACGCGTTCAAAGCATATGCTTCATCGTCAGATCTTAAAAAATCCCTCGTATGAGGTTGTCACCGGTTAAAATTCCAGTTGCATTTGCACTGTACGCGTCAGTACTATATGTGAATAGGTTCGCACCTACTGACGCGTGCAGTCCAGATGCAGTTGGAATATTAAACGGTGACGACCTCATAGTAGGGATTTTTTGTTAAGATCTAATGATGAAGCACATGGTTTAAAACGCGTGATTAATTATAAACAAGAAGTCACAAGGCGGACTGAAAACGGTTACTTCATCTGTTCAGGAAGTGAAATTCTTCTACTTCTTCTCTTCAAGGATTATGTTATATGAACCTGTTCTGGCACCCATCTCATCTTCGGACGATCCACGTCTTTTCTACTAATGGCTTTATGGTTCATTGCCGCTGTCGGCAATCGATCCGTTTAAGATGATCCCACCATTGTCTTCTGTAAGCTGAAATAATTTCATTTATGTCCTCCACTTCGAGTTCAGCTCTGATATCTTCATTCCTTATTCTATTTTGCGATGTACAGTTTAAAGTACTTGAAGAAACTGCATTTCAGCACTCTGAATATTGCCGCATTCCTTTTTTGTCATGACCCACGCCTCACTCGCATATGTCAATGTGGGTATTGCATTGTCTTATAAAATTTAATCCTTGTGCTGTGTCTTGTTTTATTTCTAAGTTTCCTATGAATCGTACCACAAATACTCTTAAATTTATTTATCTTCTCTTTTATATCATATTCAGATTCATAGCTTACAGCACATCCTAGATATTTATATCCAGTAAGGACTAAGATAGTTACAAACAACAGCACTTTAAGTGAAATTAAAAAGCGTAAATGTTTACTATCCACATTATTTAAAATATCAGGTTTTGTGTTGTTAGTAATACGTAGACGATGACTAAAATCTGTTACCTCTTATTGAGTGTAGAGGGCCTTGACTAAGAGCCGCAGTGCGATTGTTCATTAATAGATTTTTATTCTTTCAAGTCGATACTCAAGCTCAAGCGTTACGATCATGTGCATACTGGTATGTTTGTTTTACAGCAACAGGAAATCGGTCATGATGTAAATAAATATTGGCAATCGGCTATATGTCCTGGTTTGTTGTAGTTCTTGTTCAAAAATCTGGAGCGTTGCCTCTCCAACCAATTAAATTTGCAACGTAACTTTAAAAAGAAATCTGTATAGCAGCAGAGAACTGGTTTACGATATTTTAATATTTTTTTTCAGCGTTTGTTTCAAGGCTTGGGCAGTTAATGTTAACACCTTAGCACTGAGTAGTTATTCGGTTGTTAATTATGTGTAAAAAAATAAAAGTGTAGTACTGACATATTCGTTTGAAGAAAAGTATTAATTCAAAAAAACCGTCTTAGTATTTTATAAAGTATGACAGAAATTAATTGTTTTCGTCATAAGAGTAATGAAAAACAATTCGTAGGCCCGGAGTTAGTAACGAGGCGGCACCTACACGGGGCACAATACAGTACCTTCTCTATAAATTACGTTTCTTCGTCTCTCGGGCGGTAGGACTTATCCTTCTGGCAGTGCTTGACGGGTTGAAGTATAATATTTTCAGTGTTAGTAATGACGGAATGTCTTCTGTTACTTCTAAAACAATTTATTATATAAAATAATAATAATAATAATCATCATCATCATCTTCAAGGATTTAACTGAGGATTGTTTGTTCCGATCTCAAATAGGCAAAGATTAGAGCTGGTCACTCCAGTGCTTCCTCGGACGTGCCACACCTCTCCCTCCCCTCGGCTTATAGTTCCATAGTTGTTTGGGGATGCGGCAGTCATCCGTTCGGCAAAGATGTTCCCACCAATCCAGCCGATACTGAGCGATCCTGTCGAGTATACTCGAGTAACACGCCTAAAATTCTACAAAGTGATGGCTCTTCCCACACTTCTTTATGGGTCTGAGAGTTGGAGGTTAACGAAAAGTCAGGCCAGTCGCATCCAAGCGGCTGAAATGAGATTTCTCTGGCACGTGGCATTGTACACTCTCCATGATCATAGAAGAAACACAGATGGAAAGTAATAAAAACTTAATTGTATCATAATCACTGCCATAATGCGCACGACTCCGTGCGTTGTCAGTGTTAGGAGCGTCAATATATATCGCGAAAACAAAGATGCGATTATCCTTCCATGTCATGGTCGCCATCACTGTACGGACAGTTTACCAACTTCGAACTTATATACCCTAATTTAGCACTGGTAACTCTTTTAATAGAAATATTTACGGTCCTTTGTTGAAATTTGTATTAATAGCCGAGCTGTTAGGCTGTGGTCCGCTGTTGTTGTTGTTACAAACGTTTCGGCCCCACCGTCGGAGGCCATCGTCGCTGCCTGAAACGATTGGCACGTCTCCGATTACCTCGTTTCTGGGTGAATTGGCGGACACCGTGCCAATCGTTGGTGGGGCCGAAACGTTTGCCAATAACTGTGGACTACGGCCTAACAGCCCGACTAATAGTAGCAGTTTCAACAATGTTGACGCCGGCCGTAAGAACTTGCATTTAGGGTCCTGCTAGCAGGGCGTAAAGGCCTCTACTCTACAACCCATCAAATGTCGTCCTTAAATGAGGAGGTTACATTCTGCCAGCAGTGTCTTGCATCGATGTATACTATATGGATCGCGTGCTGCATTCGCGGAATGTGGTCCGACCGCTGCACCAATGGGGCAAAAATACTGCGTATGCTATACACTGTACCTGTACAAAATCTGACTTTTCTGCTTTGTTATAGCTGTTGTTGCTTTAGCTGAGCATATTTGCGTTAAATAGTATAGCTATGTGACATTTTAACATTAATTAATGACTCGAAAGTGGGAGGTTTTTATTTTATTTTTTTCCAAATTAAACACTTGTTTCACTGTAAGATTTGAGTGTTCTGACACATTATTTCAGTTTATCGCCAAGTTCTGTTGCGTTCATAAATACTTATTTATGAACATTTAATGTTGAAGCCAGACGAATAAAGATTGAAACTAAGGGAAATCAACAAAGAATAAAAGACGTGAGCTGTAAACTTTAAAATGTTTATTGCGTAAAAGAAGCTGGCGTATACGCTCGCCGTGGTCGTTAAAGTGTTCAATTAGCAATGCTAATTTACATTAAAATTTTTATTTAATTTAATTAGCTACATATTAATTGTATAAAAATTGTTTACAGTAAACATTATTAAATAATACAAATTTACCTAACTTTTGGTGGACACTCTAATAAGCTTAGAGAATGTAGCTGCAGCGGAACGTTTTCTGCCGTTCACTTTGCCTGTCAGAACGCGATCCATGTAGTATACATCGATGGTGTCTTGTACGTTCTGTCATTAAGACGCGTTTGCGATGCAAGATATACACCACGACTGCTAAATAGTTCTTTTAAAAACTAATTACTGGTGTCGGTGATCAAACATGTAAGTACCCGTCGAATAAAAAAGAAAAGATGTGAAAGCGCCATGTGGGATTCAATTTGTATGTTTTGGGCTTTGTTTCTGCACAAAGTAAGTGTGGGTCGACAAATGTTTAGTATCATCAGCAGTAAGATTGTGTCAGCTGCGTGCGTCTGATGTATTTTGGCACGTCCACTGTGCTGTGTGCATGTGCTGTTTTTATTTTTATATCTGTAAACTGGACGTCGTCCAATCGTAATGACGTTTGACCCGCTGCCGCGTTTCATTTTTAAAGGTTACTTGACAAAGGTGTGCATGTATAAATTTTTTGTTTTGTTGTTCCAAATATACGTGCGCTCTTAATAACTTTCTGCTTTGTCAAGTTTATGGAAGTTAACTAAAACTTTTAACTGGGAAAAGTGAGTTTGTAGATAATACTTTTCAGTAGCATTTTGAGTTTGTGTAGTGATTCATTGTTTATTAATTAGGCGCGTAGGATCATTTTTTACCAGCTGAGGGATCAAAGATTATCTTTTGGTAATCGGACTCTTTTTTTATTGGTACAATTCAGTGTGTAAAGTGTTTTTCTCCCATTAAAAAGTTTCGCGGCAAAAGCGTTTAACGTTTTGTTGGTTTCAGTGCGACACGTGACTGAAACCTTACCACCGCCGTGTGAAGTGGATTGTGAAGTTAAAATTTAGTCCGCGTTGAACGAAGAATAGACGTACATCGTTTGTGGATTGTTGCTTCTTTGCGTAAATATTGAGCGAAATGAATCTGTGATAGAATGTGTAAAGTGAAATGTTACTCTTGTCACACTGAAGTTCTCATTCTTCTTCCGTAACACTACAGCCTTGCGTGGCCTTTGGCTTCCTCCACTATACATATCATCTCTTTCTTCTTGCCATCAGTTGCCGATCCCGAATCCGCTCCACTTCCTGCAGTCATCGTCTCCTCAGTATCACTCCAGCTCACTTCACCATTTACTATTTAAGATTCATTTTGATTACCTGTTATCCCGACCCATTTTCTTCAAGTGCACTAATCAATCAGTTCTAGATTTAGTATATTATTTACAACCCCTTTGATTACAGCATCCGTCTCTCAGTTATTCCCCGTCCTCCCTCTTTTTCAGTTTTCTCATTCTTCCACAGGGCTATAAATTTTCCCTATTATTTTTTGTTCAAAAACTTTGTGTGGTTGGGCCTGCTGTAGTGAGGATTCAGGCTTCCGATTCATACGTTACTGTTGGTCTGGTCGGCGCTTTACAAAGCTTCCGTTTACTCATTTGGTAGATTACGGTGGAAGAGATTCATATTCGAACGGTACGCTGCGTCACACACCAGTTAATTTTTTTTAGTTTATCATTTGCTTACTGGTAGTAAAAGTCAATTCGATGTGTCGATGGCCAGTAACTCCATTTCGCGTTTCTCTCACTTGTTCCCCTCGATTTGGAGTCATTTGGTTTCATAGGCGGAGAGCGTCATTCGATGTCCACAGTTTTGTCTTTATCCTGAGTCAAATTGGACGTTGGTTCGTAATTACGTACTTGGTACGTAATTGGTTCGTAATTGGTACTTTGGCTTCTACGATTTTACAGTCTTTGCTTGAATGTCTTCCTGAGTCTTTAATTTCAAATCTCTATTGAAATAGTTTTGAGTTTTAACTCATTCTACTTAGACAAGTGTGTAGTAATTTTATAATCATAAATTATAACTGGTTACTGATGCCGACTATTATAATTACAATGGTTGTAGTACAGATGTGTGTTGTCGATGGCATCGAAAGGGTAGACTATTACAGTGGTAGGCGGGTTTTAATGAAACGTCAAAGTTTATTCCAGATCTGTTAATTAATTTTCCAGGCTTAGCAAGCGTACGTAAGATTAAGAGATAAAACCTAAGCCAGGGGATTAATGGTTAACACTACATAATAACAGTTTTTCTGTTTTGGAGAATATACTCGGTTCGTGGGTATAGCCTATTTATGCTGCTTCTAAACCTGTAGGTAAGAATGCGCTTGGGAGAGCGACCAACTAAATCTGGATAGATGCGGTTGGAACCGAATCGCATAAGGGGGATTTAGACGAGGCTTTTTTACAAGTGGCTTGTTAAAGCGACTTGTTACAAGCCTGCAACTTTCCTCGTGTAAACACCAAGAAGCCCGGGTAACAGGACAGTAGACAGTGGCAAGTAACAAGCCACCAACTTTCCAAGGTCTCCTTGAAAAATGGAAGCGGCTTGTATCACTGTCCCGCTTCTCGGAGGTCACGTAACCACAAGTGACTTGTTACTATCCTCGTCTAAACACCTACTAGCCTCCTACACGTCACTTGTTCTAGTTCAGTTGCTTGCTTGCAGTGCGTCACAGTGTTGTCCTACAGTGGTTGTTTGCTAGTTTTTGAGGTTAAAGTGTTATAATGTGTAGTTCAAGTGAGTCGGAAAAGAAGTTTAATGCTCCGAAGTGGAGTTCGGATCAAGTAATACGGTTTTTAGAAATGTTTGAAGGTCACGAACTAATGTGGAACGCGAAACACCCAGATTACGCTAACAAAAACAAGAGAGATCTGGCGTTGATGAAGTTAATGGGAGAGTTGGAAGAGTGTGGAATCCCTGTTAATACAATTCCAATATTACGACAGAAGATAAAAACCATCAGGAATACCTACCGCCAAGAGTATTTAAAAGTTATCACGTCTAAACAAAAATCCGGTTCAGGAACAGATAACCTCTATGAACCGAAATTAGTATGGTTTAAGACTGCCGATTCATTCTTACGAGAAGTGGTTCTTTCCAGATCGTCTTCTTCAAACCTAGTAAGTACATTTTATTTCCAAGTATATAGGCTTATGATATTATGATACAAAAATTCAATTTATCATATAGTCAAAGGTAATTTTATTTAACAAACATAACTGTTAAATAACGTAACTGTTAGATGAAAAACAAAAGACAAAAGTACTACAAAACATAACTTTTAAATTGTATTTAACATCTATTATAACTGTAAGCCCATAATTTTTTCATTCTTCGAGTCCAACTGCCTGTACCTGCCATGGAACAGAACCTGCTCCTACAAAGTGATCCATAAAACGATTTCTTCTTTCTGATGCCTCTTTTGTGTTCTTTCTACCAGTACGAGGTTTTCCTATGGATGGTAACTCTGTACTTTCACTCCGCCAAGTACCAGGAATAACGCCCCCTGAGTCAGTGTCCTCACAGTCGAAGCACCCCTTCGGGCAGTAGTTGGTGGTTGACGTAATTCGCAGCCAGTTATGAATTGTACACGCACACTTAACAACAAGGTCTCTACCGTAGCCAACTGCACTTCAATAGGTTTTTCCAAAAATTCGAAACCTTGATGCTAGAATAGCGAATGCATTTTCTGACACCCTGCGTGCACGTGACAATCGGTAGTTAAAAATACGTTCCTCGCGTGTCAAGTTCTTTCTACTGAATGGTTTGAGTAAATTTTCTCGCAAAGGAAAAGCATCATCACCGACGATCAAGAAGTGTTTTGGGAAGTTCAGTAAATTCTTTGTCATTGCCGCGTTTAAAGTTGATACCTTAAAAACTGAACCATCATTTGCCCTGCCATTCGTACCTACATCGATGTATAAAAACTTGTAGTCATAATCAACTAATGCCAATACAATTACACTGTATGTATCCTTATAGTTGTAAAAGTCGGATACACTGTTTGGGGGACGTTTTATTTGTATGTGCTTCCCGTCTATGGCTCCACAACATTGGGGGAAGTTCCACTTTACTTCAAACAATCTTTGAATTTCCTTCCACTGCTCTTCTGTATTTGGGACCTGTAACAAAAAAGATGAAGGAGATAATACACAAATCAAATAAAACATTACTCACACACACACACAGACACAATTATTAAATTCCTATCTACTCGCACTGTTGTAACTAAATACTTTTTGACTTTTTCATTTGTTGTAGACACTTGAAAACGGCAATCCCTCGCACGGAAAGCAATACAAATAAATCTCGCAAAACAAAGAAAGTAGTGGAAAAGGACCAACAGAAGAAACACAAGTCAGTACTGAACTTGCTGAAACCGAGAAATCGTTTTGAATGAGGAGGAAGAAGGTGAGCAAAGTCCATATATTGCAGGTACCGAGAAAAATTGTCCAGTTCCTAAAAAACGATGTTACAGCAAAATTGCTAGGGTTGAGAAGACGATCAGCAAGCTACAAAAGCTGCGTGAAACTCGCGGTAATGTTAATAAGCCCAGTACTAGCCAAAATAAACCAGATGAGTATGAAATATTTGCCAGTCACATTGCATCGCAGCTTAGACAACTACCTATAAGAAGTTTCCTTAAACTGCAGGAAAAATTCCAATCGCTAATAACACAAGAAAGACTTGACTGGTTGCCCGTTCCTTCAACATCTACCTCAAGCAACTGCAAGTCCCCAATGCTTTCTGGTATGGATTCAGAAGAAGAGGATCGACAAAATGAATTTATATTCACAGAAAATGAACTTACATATACATCACTGTGAGAACTTTGATTTTGCGAACATTGATATTTTCAAGTAAAAAGAAAATGTAATATGTTAATTGAAAAACTAATTATAATTTTTCTCTCTTTTTTAATTGTTATTTTGTCTTTTTATTTAGTGATAATGACCTGTGCCAAAAATATTGTTACATATTTATTAGGTTATAATAGCGAAAAATACCACTTACCAATATGTATTCTGACAGCACGGTGATAATTGCTTGTAGAACTTCTGGTAAGAAACATGAAATAGTACTTATAGGAAGCCGAAATAGCAAACAGAGAGACGAAAAATTGACACTGTAGCTAAGTACAGAAGTGTCGCTTCCAGCTTTGTTCTTGCCGGTATGCAGTTCCTCATTGTTGTATTTCTTTTGGAAATTAGAGGTAAACACAATTGTAACAATTCCTCAAACTTTTCAACAGTCATTCGTAACTGTTTTTTGAATTCTAAAGGATCTTCCACAGCTATCTCACGAATCACAGTTTGTGATGCCCCATACTCGTCTCTTCGTGCTATCCAATCTCTAACCCATATCATCCTCTTCTTGAATTAACATTTCTTTGAGTTCATCACTTAACACCACAATCACTTCATCAATAACGTCGTCAATCGCCTCATCTGCTTCAGACAATTCAGAGCTCATCATTTCAGACATGATTCACAGGTTAATGAAGAACAACTGAAGACACGCGAGTACAAGTGGCTTCTAGAAGTCACTTGTAACAAGCCTCGTGTAAATTACCCCACGCCGGTAAGTAAAAAAGTGCCTTGTACAAGTGACTTGGACAAGTGACATGTACAAGCCTCGTCTAAATCCCCCTATAGGAATTGGCAACGGCATTTCCAAAATCTATTTTTGGAGCGTTGATAACGTTTTCATGCTGAATCCTGGGGATTTTGGTTGGTTTTAGAGTTATAACGTGTTGGTTATGTTGGAAATTGGTAACTTATGTTATTGTTGGTAACGTGATTTTCTATCTGTGGTGACCACGAATTGTTAGCCAACATGACCGCGAGCGTTTCACCGTTTTTCGGCCTTCTCGGGTTTAATAGTCGCGTTTTTCCCTACAGTTTGTCCATAGTCAGGCTGTTTTTGCTACCTGTATTCTTTATCGTCTTTCTGTGTGGTCGAACACATAGTAGGGATTCTCTATATTAATATCGGAAGAGTATTTTGACAGAATTATTTCTGTTTAGTTCTTGCGACGGATGATTTGTATTAAAAATTACGTTTTTCGTTACTTTTTTCTCTGAGAACGAGTACAGCTTGGTGAGGGATGCCTCTCCGTATTTGTCGAGGTTCTCGCAATGTGTCTCCGGCTAATCCTAAAAATTTAGCTATTTCTGAACTGATTTATCGTTTATATGTTCCAAGCGTTACTTCAGGATTAAGAAGTTCTTGAAATTATTTTTGTCACGTATAATTTTTTTGAGGTTAGTCGTAGCTTTTAACGTTGTTGTTTAATATTTTACCGGAAAATTACGTTTGTCAAAAACCAACACTGGCGCATGTTATTCTGCTGTCCCTATGTGTCCATTGAGAGATTAGATGAATATCGTAGGTTTCGTGTACTCAAATTCCATAGGATAGTGTTGAGTGTGTCAAAGGAGGAAAGGTCACAGGCGTTGTTTACATTCTGAACACAAAATTACTGGAAGAATCTTATCTTGCAGATAAGAGGTTGAGAGTTTTGTGTATCGCGTGGATTGCGTGTTTCTTGGTTGTGCAATTTCCACGTAGGCGTGCAGGCTCTCCGTTGATTGGATTATGTTTGTACGATACCTGACTTTAGTTGTTTCTTTGGGAAAGATTTCAACGGTTGTTTTCTTCTTATACTGCGTGTTATTGAGATAAATGTGCCGAGTTTCTGGTGACATAAGATTTTAGCGTCTCGTGTTTATGTTACTCAAAAAGTGTTAAAAAAAAGTTTGTGTGACTGACTCGGTCAGAACATTAACGTTAGGAAACCTTAGATATAATAATGCGTTCTTAATTGCACAACGCTTTCCGACATTGTCTCTGTGCACCAGTCAGATTGCACCGTCAGTAGGATGAGATTAATGTTTGTGTCCACGATGCCACAATGGTACCGCCTATGAAGACGTCTGAGACTGCTATAAACTATAAACCATTGTCTACACAAAATCCACTGGGAAACGTTACCACCACACCACCATTTGAAAAAGAGTCCATTATTCTAGTAGTTTTATATCGCAATTTTATCTGCAATTCTAAAATTTCATTTTAATTTGTATGTTAGGTAACACGATTTTAATACTACTTAATGTATGACATTAAATTTAGAACAAAATCGAATAATTTAAAAAATTTTTTAAGGACATCGCTGAATATTTATAATCAACTGTGGCGTACCTAGAATTTGACCTGGGGGGGGGGGGGTCCGAGGTCCGGTCGAGTCGGCATACAAAGAAGAAAGAAATTAAGACTATTAAATATTACTGTCTTTAAAGTGGTTGAAAAACGTGTGATAACATCCTGAAATCAGTCTTATTGAAGAGAACGGGAATAACATTATAAAAATACGCGTTATTGAAAAGTTGTTTAGAAGGTACTAATCTTCTAAGTACTAAAGTACTTATTGACTGAATTGATTTTTCTGTACAGTATTTCATGTTTCAAACGCATACACAAATGCTGCGTAAAAAACCTGTTTGTATATTAAAAAAAAAAAAATAGTTACTAGTATATTAGCGTACACAGCTTAAAAAATAATAAAATAGTCTAAAAATTAAGAGAGTAACAATATTCGTCAATTTTTTCGACCCACTGGGGAGGGATCCGGTCCCGTTCGTCCCCCCCTCTTTAAATAGGCCCCTGATTATCAAGGCTCCGCCATAAACATAGTCCAAGGTTCGTGGCAAGCTGTCTTGTTTCAACAAAAAAAAGACACCTTTCACTGTTTGTTGAATAACTTATACACGCGTTTTGGCGCATCGGAAGTGCCCAAGTCACTGTCATGTTGGTTGAAGTTTTTGTTGTTGTAATAAAATAGTAACGTAAATAAAGATAATACATATATTCAAGCTAAAACGTTTAATAACAAGGGTGGTTACTTGTGCTAGTGAAATCTGCACTAGAATTATTTCAAATTTTCTTGCTGCCATGAATTATTTGATGAGCAATATTCTTCTTCTTCTTCTTCAGGCATTAGGTCATAGACCTGTTGCGCCCTCCGGCCGTGATAGAACTTACGCCCCACCCCAGCCAGAGAGATATTAGCCAACCTTTTTAACCCACGCCCGGGGGCAAGCCGTGCGGGGGGGGGAGAGTGTTGTTTATGTGTGTAGTATATATTGAGTGGCCTTGTTACTTATCTGGCCCGGGTATGCCAGAGAAGACGTACGTATTATTTGTCCGCGTACGTGCGGGTGGACGAGCAAATTGAGCCGTGACCTTGACTCGATCTCACCACCGGCAGCACAGCAACGCTCTGATTATGAGGCAGAGACGCTACCACTGGGCCGGCTCGCCCACATGAGCAATACTCACCATGTAAAAAGTCTCGCGCTCGAAGCTCGTAACGTCAGAGTTTTACGTTGAGCATCGTCGGCTTTTTGGTGCAGAAATTTAAGAAATGTAGGCGTGAGTTCCAAAAGCTGTTTATCGTGGTACCTTCTCGTGTTTGCTTTTTCTGTCACGGCAAGACCAGGCCAGATAGGGATCCTGTTGTCGTGTCGACTTTCGCGTCCTTGTTACGTCATCGAACACATTGAATGTTAACACGACGCGACCGCAACGGAAGGCGTCGACTTGAGTTGCAGTAGAATTCAAGATCATCTGTGCGATGTGGAATACATTAGGTAGCTCGGAAAAATACTTTATTATGTTCAGCCGTGGAGCACAATGTATGTCAAGAAAACTTTAGATATTTTTGATGTATTATGAATGATCATGTGCTGGGTTTCTTCCGGTAGAACGCTAAGATGGTGAACGTCAGGAAGATCGCATCCCGCTGTTAAAACGGAATTTGCGTAACGAGCACTCTGGTATACACGTGCGAATCACAGGAATTGATATAGCATCACCATGGCTGTCAAGTTTAAGGAATTGGTCGTTTAATTTTCAGCTGTTCGTATGTTTTTTAACAGAAACTCCATCGGTGATTTCGTTAACGAGAGAAGATTTAAGAGGCTTCCACGGCCGACGTCAACACTGTTGATATTATTGTCCGCCGGGCTATCAGGCCGTGGTATATTACTGTTTACATAGCTAACCGCAGACGTTTTGGCTCCACCATTGGAGGCCATCTTAGGTGTCTAGAACGATTGAATTACTGCAAGACGTACGCCGATGAACAGTATCTGTACCACAATACTGTGGGAGTTAGCGTACATCTTGCCAGTTACTCAGTCGTGCCTGACACTGAAGATGGCCTCCAAAGGTGGGGCCGAAACGTCTGTTGTAAGGTACGTAAACAGTAACAGACCACGACCTAATAAGCCGGGCAGACAATAATATCAACAGTGAATCAATAGATTTTCCTCTTAAAGGCAGTGATCCCGTTCAGAAAACTATATACCTCATAAAGAGATATACGTACATATATTAGAGGTAACAAGTGATTTTGTATCAAATGTTGGGTCTATCGTGTTACCATGTTGATGTTATTGTCCTGGATCGCCCAGTAGAGGCGGACAAGGTAAAGGGGAAATCGTGTAGGAACTCCTCGCACGAAACAAATACCGATATTTACTTTTGGGTCGGTAAACAATGTTAAGGGTCGGGTAAAGAGTTTGAACATTATAGTCCTGCAACTTTAATTTTTTGATGACTAAATTTTCAAGTCGCGCAGTGCGTCATTATCATCATCATCGTGCAAGGTGCTGCCTGTTCCCCCTTCAAAGATCCTCCAGCCATCTCTTCTTGGATCTACCCACACACCTGTGTCCTATAGGTTTGTATTTCCAGACTTGTTTAGTCAGTCTGGATTCTGAAATTCTTTGTAACTGACATTTTTTCGTAGTACATACGAGCGAAAAAAAAAACATATACGCAGTGAATTTCCGCATCTTTCGCATTGTGTCATGTGAGTTCTGAATGAAGTATAGGACGTTGTAAGATATTTTTTTAGTGCTACTCTATTTACGGGAGGGAACTAAATAGGCACACTGTTAAAACCGAAATGGGTTACTGACGTACAAACTGTAACTACTACACAGAATAAGGAAGGAATGTTTTGGAACTGGAGCAGCTGTCGACATAGGGTATAACGAGATTTGTGCTGAATAAAACGGATAACTGATACGGACGAGTACCTAGGGACATGTGTGGTTTTCAGAAATATGTGAGTGGCACCCAGGCATAGACGTATTTACGGATGAAGGACGAAAGGGACTGGACCCCCCAGAGGGTCGAAAAAGTTAACGAATTTTATTAATCTCTTAATAGTTAGGCTGTTTAATTATTTTTTCAGCTGTGTACGCTAATATATTAGTAACTTTTTTAAATATACAAACAGGGTTATTACACAACATTAGCGTATACGTTTGAAATATGAAATATAAGAAAATCAATTCAAGCAATAAGTATCTTGTAGACAATGTTTCAATAGCGCGTATTTTTATTGTTATTACCGTTTACTTTAATGGGACTGATTTCACCCACTTTAAGGATAGTAATGTTGGAAAGTCTTAACTTGTTTTTCCTTTTGTATGAAGCCGACCCGATCCCGGACCCCCGGTCCCAAGGCTAAATTGTAGATACACCACTGCACCGAATAAAAGAAACCCATACTTTTCGCGTTAACGTGGATTAGAAGAAAGATGGGGGACCGATGGTTTTAAATGAAGGATTAGGTGGGACCTAGAGTGTGAGATATACCCGATAGAGTAACACAGTTAATCAAAATTATTTACATTTCTACTGAGACAATAATTGTTTATTATAATTATTAAAATAAAGTGCTATCGTATCAAATTAAAACTATCGCTTTTGTAAAACCAGCATTACGAGGAAATTGTTTACTGGTGTTAAACTAACAGGTTTTATAATTGCAACTGATTTTATGAAGTGATTTTTGCATTATTCTGGTATAATATTCGGTGTAAATGTTAACGTAATCTATGTGTGTGTGCGCGCGCGCGCGCACGCGTGTGTATGCTGAGTATGGACTCGTACTTAAGTCTGAGCGACAGTTACTTTCGGCGCGTAAATACAAATTACCACTGATTTACTGTGGAATGCGGTAGTCATTACGTATTAGTTGTCCAATATAACATTTAGCGCTTAGTATACTGTAGTATTCACAAAACGGGTTATTAGGCCTATTCTTATGACTGTTGGAGAGTATTGTTAATTGTTTACGGGGTGGTGCGCGCACACCGTTACCATATACGCAAACGTCCTTACAGACCAAGGTCAATAGTGATGCTGAGCTGAGACAAAGGCTACACACACATTCGAGTAACCTTGACCAGCTGTTCCGCGGCTTGTGACCTCATGCACACACAACTACGGTGAAATCATTCATAACGGTGCAGTTCCATAACGAACATATTTACAAGGATTTTAATATGTCGTTTGTTATCTCGATTGGCAAAACTTGTATCTTATAAAACCAGTTGGCAAGTGTAATGTAAATATGATATTGTTATTGTTATTATTATTTGATTATTTTATTTTGTTGTAGTTCAGTTGTTATTGTAATATGTAATGTAGCAGTATTCTCTTATTTTGTTTTTAACGAATGTGTGCAAGTTAATTCAATAATATCTTCTTCGCTTATCTCTAGCCTGACCACATTGCTACACATTTATGCAAGGATCTGTAATAATAATTCTATAGGTGAGAAGAATGGCGTCATTGTCAGGATCATTACAGTAAAAACGGGACTTCATCATTCTCATTGTTTATCTTTAGGCCTTGTAGTAGAGGAGAAATTTCTCTCAGAATTTACAGGCTTTATAATTACACGGAAACTGTGTATTGCTTTTTAGAGCTAACTTAACAGATCTCTTTCGCACTTTGTACCTAGTATTTAAATAGCATTGTCTTCTGGGCTTGCGATCTCGTGAACAGGAATTCTCTTCTGCCCAGTGGTCATATAATTAAATAGGAGTTCTCTGATTGTAAATAACGTAATTGAACGAAAATTTCCCTCTGGTTCTTTAAACATTAACTGCAAACAAAAATTTTCTCAGTCCTGAATACAAAGTTTAGTCTGCTTTTTAGCGTCGTAAAGTCTTCTTCAGATTTTTAGACCCATAATGAAAAAGAAATGTCTATTCTCTAACAGAAATCTTCCTCTGATCTTTCATAAAGAAAAAGAAGTATGTAGAATACTATACCCTGTAAGATGGGCGTAACTTGGGGCCTAATTTGCGTGGGGCCGTAAAGCTTCACAAATTCAAGTGTGTAGTGAGTCCATCTATATAACAAAATATATTATATACAAGATTAGAAAGTCTAGTAATAATTCTTAGTAAACGAGGGACAATTTCATTTTTTAATGATCAACAAACCTTTCTTCATAAGTTGTAGGCCTACCAGTTATGTTTACCTAGAACAGATATACTGTAGGCCTAGAAACGCCTTTGCGTTTCTTATCTCCCATTTCCCAGCACTTATCAACACAAAAAACCAAAACAATCACAACAATAACGAATTAAGAAAGAGACAAGGGATGTGTACTTTAACGGACTACGTACACGACCGAGTAACCGACCGCACTTGTGTCAGTAATCATTAACAAATAACATATTCCAAGTTCTTTTAAGATTCGTGAACAAAGCCATCGACGTCTTGCGGTGTTCCAAAACAAGAATAGACTCCTCGACAGACTCTACGTAGGCAATACACTGTTGCCCTGGTCTCGAGAGGTTAAGTACCTCGGGGTCCACCTCGATCGTTGTCTCACCTGGCGGACACACTCCGCACAAATAGCCCTCAAGACCGCCAATCGCCTATACCAACTCCGGTCAGTGCTATGCAGCAACGCCATGACCCGCCGCCTAGGGAAACTTATCGTCTCCACCTATGTGGCGCCGATGGTTACCTACGCGATCCCTGTATGGGGCTACTTGGCCAAGACCCACAAGCGAAAGCTTCAGTCTCTCCTCGACCGAGGATTGCGCTGGGCGTGCAAAGCCCATTATCTGACCTCTAACAAAACAATCCGAGACTCTCTGCGTGTCCGTTCCCTGGACGCCACTATACGGACACTGTCCCGAAAATTCTATCGTCGCTCCGCCCGATTCCAGGGCAACCACCTCATTAGAGCCCTCGGTCGCTACAAATCTGTGCCAGGAGAATCTTGGACCCGTCCTCAGCGAACACTCCCTCACCCTCAATTAATTAATTAATTGAACTCCCACGGCTGGTAGCAGGCCACACCCTATCAATTGACCCTGCGGCAGGAGCTCTTCCTGAAGCTCGGAACGCAGTACATGAGCGGGCGACGGGCATGCCCTTCCGCCTCGCACAGCCACTGACCCTCTCAAAACAAGTCTTTGTTTGTGTAAAAGGCACGCATTGTATTCCAGTTAATTACGTCTCTAGCGTGTTTTTTTTCGAACAGAAATATTATTTTGACGTATATCATTCAAACATTCCCCTTACAAGTTTCGTGGAAAGAAATAAGAATAATAAATTAATGGCAACTAGTCTGATAACAGTACAGACGTTGATAAATAGTGCTTACTGTGCTCGCAAGCGTAGAAACTGTCTCCTGTTTGACTATTTGTTAGTTTTTATTTATAAACAACTGGAAACAAAATTGTATAATGCTCGGAACATTGGGGGGGGGCGAGTGCCCCCTTGCCCCTCCCAATTTACACCTATTCCCTGTAATCAAACAAAATCATAATCTGAAATTACATAGGCTTTTACGGTCCGAGTCATCTTTATTAATAAAACTTCCGAGATTTTCGGCCGTGATCGGTTATTAAAATCGATGTCTCCGTTTCGGAGGATCGCGCGGCAGCCATCTTCAGAATGGGGACAGATTGAAAGAACTAACGAGGCTGGTAAAAAAAATGCTTTAAGGCCATTTTCATTGTTATCAGTTTTGACATAGTTGTTTCCAACTGTTCCCATTCGAAGATGACAACCGCGCGAGCGTCCGAAACGGAAGCATCGGTTTTAATAACAGATCACGGACGTTATAAATAATGACATAAAATCAGGACCTCTTTGGATCTCAAAACGTTTGCTCTTTGATCCTGTTTAACTGAAGAACAGTTGGGAGTAATTTATGTATTATTCAAGTCGCGTGTGTAGCGAATAAAAATGTGATACGGTTTAAAAAAAATTGTCTATTTTGTGGACGTAACTTATCAGAACTAATCTTTCGCCCTTTGGACGAAGTAATTAAGTAGCCTAACAATTGTCTTAGGAGATCCCTTTCGATCTTGTGAATAGCAATTCTCTCCTACTCTGTGGGTATCTTATTAAATAAAAGTTCGCTGATCGTTAAGTCACGTAATTGAACGGAAATTGTCCTCTAGTTCTTATAAGAAGGCCCTGTAATGAGTTGTAGTATGTGTGCTTTATTTGAGAGGGAGAGGGACAGAGAGAGAGAGTGAGAGAGAGTTGTTTACAGTTTCAAGTGTTTGTTGTATTTTCACTGAAAGCGAGATTCACCTATGTGGTGTTCTTTAGCGAAAGCTATGCTGTATGCGGAGAGGAGTGTTGTATGTAATGTTGAAGGAATATTACGCGTTGTGTACGAAAGCGCAGTTCTTTGTAAGAAGTCTTCATTGTCAGTATGCCTTTGTATGTTGTTTTTTGACGGCCCTGAACTTTTCTCGCATGATTCACTGCAATTCGTTGCCAGTTTCTTCGCCTCATTTCTCTTCTGCAATTGTTTCTCTTAGGAACTTCTAATTATATTTTAAATTGAAACTGTTTGTTCTAGAATTTTCCTTACGTAGTTTCCTATTGGTATAATGTTAATTTTTTTGTATTGTGAACTTTTTTGTTTTTGTTACTGCGATCATCTGCTTTATTTTTAAAATGTATTTATTGCCCCATTTAAGAAACCGGTTTATCTTAATCAAATATTGTAATGTAACGTTTCTTAAAGATTATTTTTGACGAATCATGGCCGATTGTTAAGAAATGACATTTGTAATATCATTTAAAATGGTCGAAATTTCGAATGAATAAATTGCTGACGAATAGTATGTGTTCACGGCGAAATAAAGCTCATAACAGACGGAAAATTGGAATAATAATTCCATAGAGCGCGCTACTGTTACTTCATGACTTTAAGCTAAGGGTATGAAGTAATCATTAAAGTGATGGAATTGAGGCCGGGGCAGAGTGACATTCCTAATCCGAGAAACAGGCGCGGATCCACAGAGGGATGGGGAATTCTCCCCCAATGGTCACAGCAGACGAAGTGTTTCGTTGTTTTGTGATTGTAGAATGGTTTTATGGTTGTAAATATGATACAACATTCCTATCATGTTATGTAAGTTCATAGTTTTTCTGTAAAATGACTTCAAAATTGTAACTCTGCCTGTTAATTTTTGTTTGATACATAGCTTAAATGAGTAGTGTGTACTTTAAACTGTGAGTGAATGTTAATAAAAGAACAATAACAATGAACGTACAAACACATATGATTTTATACTTGTATGTTAATAAATTTAGTGTGTTGATAAAAACGCATTGTATTTTTATCTGCACTCATTAGTATCATTTTTACTGTAGACCAGGGTCTCCAAACTTTTTTACTTTTAGGGCCGAATTGAAAAATCTTAGAAGTCAGACGGCCCAACACGTTTACGAAATAATCAAGTGCAATAAAATAGGCATTTAAATAAAAATTAAGCAGACTTATCCAAAGAAAACAAATTTATTTATTCAAAATAATGTAAAAGAAAATGACGTTTTTTTCTTCTGTTTTTCGTATGAATAACTTGATATCGAAGAGGGTATAACTGACAGATCAGGTAGTGATGTGCATTGTGATTTGGACCACGCACTCGAATTCCAATTATTAACATCCCACACACACACATGACACCTGTATGCGTACTTTGATCACATATTAATTTAAATTGATAAGAAAGTTTTGTTTGAATACGTCTTTGAACCAGACAACTTGTCTAATGAAGTCTCGCCATTTAATTCTGATTTCTTAAGTGTTCCGTCTCAAGTGCCGTTAGTTCATGTCTTTGAGTAGAAGTATCGTTTGATCATTATCTTCAGCAAGGATTAAACCAGAAATGGTTTGTTGCTGCTCCAAGCAGATAGACCAGACCTGGTCACTCCATCGCTTCTTCGGACGTCCCATATCTTTCCGTCCTTTCGGTGTATAATTCGATAGTTGTTTGGGGATGCGGCAGTCGTCCATTTGGTCAAGATATTCGAACCATTTGAGCCGATATTGGGCAATCCTATCGAATAGGCCTATACTTATAATATTCAGTTCCCCGTAGATCGACATTTCTTTTGGGATTGAAGAGTATATCCTGCCACGTGTCTGAGAAAGTCCAATTCTCAGGCCCATAGAGAAGTGTGGGGATAGCTATTACTGTGCAGAACTTCAGGCGACCTTTAATATTCCTATTGGAGGGCAGCAGTAGCCACCAGTGCCCAGTTAAGGTGTAAGGGAAATGTCTTGGACCGGCTTATCTTTGGAATATTACAGGCATGAGTGTGCGGCTGTGATACTGCGTATACGGGGAAACCTGGTGTCTGTAGTCCGGTAAGACAGCCGGCTTATAGCAGACAGAAAATCAGGCTGGACGTTTAGCCCGAAGGTGGCAGTAGGCAGTAATTATAATAAAAATATCGTAACTATGTGTAGTGTTAATCGAAACCGTTAAGTTTATTCATTGGACATATTTAGGTTTTCGAACATGAAAGAGCCGACGGGCAGTACTGAAAACTACTGGCAAACAACTGGAAATGTTTTCGTGACTGGAGGGTATTTTGTCGTTAAGTTAGGTGCAGGTGGTATACACTGTGAGTCACTACTAAAAAATGTAGTAATCAGGTCGTTCGGTTCGCCGCGTGCGAGAATAACGGTGATAAAGTAATATCGGCGTAGATGTCATAGAATGATAACTAGTAATTCCGTTAGGCACTGGCTGAGGTTACTCAGGCGTGGCCTTAAGTCCCGTAGAGAAATAGACCTCTAAATTGGTCGCTAATAAAGCTACATAACAGGAAGATATATACAGTACTCACAACGTATTATGCGAACACACACACACACACAGTCCTAATCTTCACGTGTTTACTTTGTTCATGACTTATCACATTATATGAAATTAATGTTCGCTTGCTTTTTTTCCTACGCGAGAGATGTTTGAGGAGTTAATGAAGTGAGCGTCTTATTTTCAGTCGTTATGCGTTGAAATAACTTTACGAAATTGTGTACATAAAATATGCAGCCAAACCTGGGTAATTCGAAGTTGAAGAGAAATCAAATTTTTTTTTGGATTTATGGAAGTTTCGACGTACTAACAATTGTAATACAGTGAAACAGCAGTGTTGCATAAGTCCAATTTACAATGAGCTGAGTCTAATACGATAAAGTGTAACAAATACACGGAAATATTAGACTACTGTTATTATTCGTACACAACGCTTAGTTCTTGGGCAGTTGACAGATTCTAAACATAGAATCTGACAGAAGCTTAAGTTCAGTAGTAAATACAGAACATACATTATGTGTTTCGTGCGTGAAATTAAGTCTGTACAATATTTTGTATGGTTTATTACATTGTCTTAAATCTCTTTTGCTACGACATTAGCACTGTACATAAACATCTATCTTTTGATATAAAGCGATAATATCTGGCAATAAATATTCATTTACATGTCTTCATCGTGACGTATTTATTCGTGACAAACTAGCCACTTAAGAAACTTTTTTTTAAATTTTTATACGAGTTCGTGATTGTAATATGTATTTGATAATTTACTATTTTAATAGTTATCAAGCATTTCGTTTCTAGCTTATCGATAATTTTCCTTTCCTTACGATACGTTGATGGAATTTTAGTTCTTAATTGATTCCTTGAAGCTTTCACGCCGGCTTCGTAATTATAAGAACTACTGTCAGGCCGTGGTCTTGTATTATTAAAAACAGACGTGTCAACCTCGCCGTTGGAGGCTATCTTCAGTGTCTAAAAGGACTTAAATTCATACTGACAAGATGTACTGTGGTGTTAATGATGGAGATCTTGTCAGTACGAATTTAAGTCCTTTTAAACACTGAAGATGGCCTCCAACGGCGAGGTTGACACGTCTGTTTTGAATAATACAAGACCACGGCCTGACAGCCCGGACAGTAGTTCTTACAATTTTATTTCTTAAATTATGGCTCAAAAAATTGAATTAGATATTTATTATTTTTCTACTTGATGAGGTTCTACTTCATGAAGACGAAGGAAAATTAAAAAATTTTGTAATAACATTTCCTTTCGTTAACCAAGTTCGAATTTTCTAGATTTGACTAAAGTATACGTGGATACCAACGCACAGTGGCGTAACTAAAAGCTGTTTTTGGAGGGGAGCTGAGACTAGTTTCTTGGGAGGGGGATAGCTCTGAAGGTTGGACCCCCCCCCCCCGTTTTCCTCAGGACAAATGAGATATTCAAAATTCTCTCCTTATAATAATTTATAAGCCTTATTTGAAATTGGCGTGATTATGGAATTTCACTGAAATTTTTAATAGAACTAAAGGGGGAATTGATCCCCCGATTCCCACCCCCGTAGTTACACCACTACCAACGCATTAACGTAGGGGCTGAACGGTCGAGTCTAACGTGGATTATAACGGAAACAACGGGTAAAATTCACAGCCACCGCGGAAGTTGCATAAACCCGTTTGTTAGCATTCAAATGACTGTGAATGTTGTCTCGTGACGGCCGTTTGGCAGGCTTTCACGTACGGTAACGCATGTAGTGAACGAAAGTCGATAGGCAAATGTAAGAAAGTTAACAACATTTAGTGCAATGGATGTTATTGCTACTTTATTTATAGACACGCGTTGTCACGACGCAACATCGACTCGTCCGAGAGACACTCGAGCTATTTTTTCACGAACGATTACAGAATTGATATTATTTTTTATTGTTTGTTACCTTTTGTGGCGTTGGGAAGTACTTTAACGGTGTATTATCGACGATTGTTCCGTTGGCTCTGACGTCGACATTGTGTAATAGACGTCGCGTGTTTTCGTTTGCCAACCACACTGACTCACGTTAAGTAAATTTTTCTCCTCTGATCGTTTAACTAAAATATTCGCTGAGCGGCGGAAATTGTGACATTAACGCGTTGACAGATAGTGTATTTCCATAAATAAAGAATGTTTTGTTTCACAGTACATTAAGTGCTGGTTAACTGAATCAGCGGATAATAAGTCGGCCGTCTCAGATCGACTCAGACTTTAAGACGCCAAAAAGACAACGCAGTAAAGTATTGTCTTTGAGTAATTAATCGGCCGCGTAAATGAATCGATTTCTAAGGGGATTCGACAGGCAAACTCACAAGTTATAATATTTTGATTTTTTTACTTAGGCCTATGAAATGTCTTGATAAAATTTTGATGTAAAAATATGTAGTATTTATATAAGTACGATGGCTTTTAATTTTATTGTTTGCAAAATGAATTCAGTCCCTGATTTGAACCTTTGAAAAGGAAATTTGTTATAATTACAACAACAAAATTGTAGTATACGAGACATACTCTTATAGCAATCCTGTATTAGAGTTCGTTAAGCGTGTTTAGGAAGATTATGAGAAACAGAGAGGTGTTAAAGAAAGGGTATATCGGAAAATCTAAATCCCCAACAGGGTTTAAACTGTGTTGATAAGAGAGGCACTAAAAAAATGCGCATGAATTACACTCTCCTAAGGGTATTAAAACTCTGCCTTTTGGTAGTGGGATGATGTTTAATGGAAGACTAGTTAGTAAATGCCAGGTATTGTATAGTCAAGGCGATGAAGGATGTGGACTACGAGCGACTTTAAAATTCCATTTGAGGTGATACCAAAACGAGATAGAAATAAAGACAGGTTAAAGTAGGACTAGAAGTATATGAAGAAAATCGTGAGAACCTAACCATGAGGCAGATGTGTTTTATTTAAATAAAATATATTCTTAATAAAACATTATTTCAATACCTGACTTGTGAAGCTTTAATTGTTATTTCAAAAACTACATTTTTTGAACATGGTGCACAATTCCTGAGAACTTATAACGATCAAAAATTTTAATTTCATAATTTTATGATCGAGAAGTGCGTTTGCACAAGTCAAGCTACCAACCCAAGCCAGAGTAATACATAAGGACAATTTAACAACACGTCAACCCGAAGCTAGCTACAAGACATGAGAGAACGCCTGACATAACACAACAAAAGGAAATAGGATCGACTGTGACAGACCATGCTCAACTCAGATTTACAATACCACAACAAATGAACAAAAGCAGAGTCCAGTGGCACGGATACGCAGAAATTGAAGCGAGCACATGCTGTAGGGTTAAATCGAAGCGTGCGAGCCTTAAGAAAAGGATACTCACAAAGGATTTAGAAAGGTTTTACCCAGTATGAAGACAAAGCAACGTACACCAAATTAATACAGTCAAGGGTGTCGCACAGCGTGAAAACAACGTTAGGATGACAACTGATATTTATGACGAGAGACCGTGGAGGCATCTTGGGATGACGACGAGCAAGAAGCTGTTAATTGGCAGAAAAAAGACGAAGGGAAGTCAAACAATGAACGAGGCGCTACGTATTGTTAGTAAGGGAATAACAGCAGGCCTTGGGAAACTCACAAGAACAAAGGTTTGACGGACAGGCGAGCAATTACTCTACATTCTAAGAAGTAGTGCGAAGCCCTTTCGCCGTGTATTTTAGGGGATGTTCGATAGCCAACCAGAGTTTGGCATCTTCCAAAGAAGCAAGTGGAGAGGACTGTCGTCATGGTGACAACCAGAACAGCGAATCAGGGTGTCGAGAACCATAGAACATCATAGTGGAAGGAAATATCGGACCTATCGAGGACGACCATAGACGTGTTCGACAGAGAGTTGCATTATGGTAGAAGACGTTTAATAAAAACTGTTTACGGGGTACGCGAGGCAGTTAGTTACGCAGTTTTCTCGGTTACTCAATAGCTCTCAGACAGTCACGCAGTTTTTCAATCAGTCAGTCGGTATTACTCAGTTACCAGTTGTTCAAAACTAAGTCATTTATTCAAAGGTTACTCAGTTAATCAGTCTTCAGTTTTAATAACAGTCTCACAAAACTTTATGTCAGTATTTCACTAAGTTTACAGAAGTTTACCGCAGTAACGCGAAGTGTGAAGTGATATAAGTATCGCTAGAATTTGAGTTTGATACTATAAACTTAAAAGTATTTCGTCATGCAAACCAAACATTAATAAGTGAACGAAACTACTCGATGTTATAACTTTGGCGCGACAATTACGAACACAGTGATCGATATCAGAACACGCTATGATTCAGGTATAACTATCTCAGTCGTGCGAACGAACTCAGAAACAATAAGTGACTTAACGCTCATAACACTCGTGCTCAATATTGCACACAATCATGATCCAACTAAATTAAACGTATATAAACACACGAAGCAGTTTAGCGACAGACGGTTATTTGTACACAACCACTAATAATGAATGCACTTACGCAACACAGGACTCTATAAACTTTCATTATTAACGGGCAACGCCAACGACAACGACACAGACCGGGAGTGAATCTTATCCGCGAGTGCAAAGTGATGACAGACACCTAATCTATGGAACTTCTACTTACATGGGATCATCAGTGAACAGGAATCCTCACCGATGGAGTTTTGGATATTCACTATCTCAAGTAAAATCCTCATGTTATTAATATTATAATAAAACTACTGCTCTGTCTCTTTTCCACGAAACCACACTTTGAGAAATTAGATCAATGGTAATGATAATATTAAACATAATAAGCTACTCATCTGAGGTAAAATGAACGCATTATTGTAGGATAAATAATATTTGATTGTCTGTGTTTGTGTGTATTTATTGTATTGTATGTTATGTTTTACAGCAAGCAACGAAACGGATATATATATTGTGATTCATATTCTTATATGTTTTCTTGAATGTATTTTCAGGTCATAATTTACATTTATGTATCAGAAGTTTATTTGAATGATGTTTAATAAATAAGTATTTATTTGTTAAGTATTTCATGCGTTCATTATTGTCACAACCTTAGTAACGAAACACTAACCTTAATTGAATTGTTTGTAATAAATTTTCTTATATCGTTTATAACGACACTAAAGAGTCTCAGTAATTATGCTAATCGTTAATGAATACAGTTAATTATATCAGAGTAATTAATATATTCACATAAATAAATCAATTTGACACATTTAATCTAATTGAATAATTGAATTGCATAAATTAGCATACTTGCACATTGTAAACTTGAACATTTCTTAGGAAGCAATGAAGATAATTCAGTGACGTTTATATCACTTTTTATTTACATTGCAGTTACACATTTGAACTTAATGAAAGTGTAGATTAAAATGAGTGTTATAACATTTTTATATATTTGTAAAATTGTGATTTTGTATTCTACAATACGAAAAACAACTTTAATATTGTCGAATGAGAATATATATAAATATCGTGGGGTTATTGGTAAATCTGCCCAAGCCCATTCCTGAATTTACGGAAAACTGAAATTTTAGGTTTTCAAGTACAATGACAAATAAAACAACTGATTTTAAAGGTTAATTTTTATTATTAATAGTCTATATTTTTTATTGACTACATAGCTGTTCAAAAATAAATGAAAAAGAGAAATATGTGTGATTTCTCTTTAGACGTTCGTGTATGACTTAGTTGTGGTGGGAGGAGAGAGAGAGAGAGAGAGAGAGGTGTTCGTTCTTGGATGGCGGATGCAGTTTCTTGTAGACTTGGTGGACCCTTTGGTTGTAAAAATTGCGCACACTTTAGCAGGACTGAGCAAAAACGAACCGAAGTGACGAATTTTGGTTAATCTCCCTCACACAACTTACTGTATCTATTGTCGACAGTGAACTTTGAAAAATATGAAAGAATTACTGCGTAAATAATATAACATAAATGCGAAAATAACGTAATTGGTTACGTAGTGTTACAGTCCTGACCGAAGTAATGAAAAATGAAAACCAGGTAGAGAGAAGCCAGCGAACAGGTTTCATAAGTGAAATTAATTTACGCAAAAATATGAACGAAGGAGGGCTTGTTTGCTGTGGTTTGTTTTCGTTCCCGCTGCTGTGTCTGAGAAACGTTCAAAGTTTACTTTAGAATGACCACTGCAAAGTTTTGTTTATGCGTGGTGTTCGTAACAGGAATGCCGAGGGCGCTGCGCTGGGGGTGGAACCGACTTCAGCCACGGTACAAAATACAACAGGGATTATTTTTTGAGCGATTATTCTCCCCCAGTATAAAATTATATAAAGTTAGGTGTTAACAAATTTAGGAACGCAAAAAAAAATTACAAACATTTACTGTGAAATCGTATCTTCCTTTCTTTTATGTAATACAGTTACGTAACACTGGAAAATCATCGTTGTCAATAAAAATGCATATTGTATCCAAACTATATATCCAAACAATAAGATGTTAATATAATAAAATTGTACAGCTTTGTATTTACAGAAAATTTCCATCAAAAGCACAGTACTATCTTCAAATTGTTATCTACAAGTTGCGGTTTTCAATTTCCATGGTTATTTTCGACAGACTGACAGTAGCAGCTGCACTTATCACTTAGTTTATTTATCTGTAATTTTATTATCAGTGTAATTTGTTTAGATAGTAAGCTACTATTTTTGTGTGTGTTAGCTTTAGAGTACTCGTGAGGTTGGGTTTTTAGTCAATAGAAGACGTTCCTTGATAATTAGTAATCGAGTACTGTAGCAGTAATTCGTATTAACAACGGCGATTGTCCACCCAGTATGTTGTGCAGTGATAACGAACGTTTAGGTTTGAAGGTCGGACCTATTCTTCTCCCGCGAAACCGTTACTGTTGCTGAAGATCGCCGACGTGGCGTTGTTCACTTTATAAACACCACGTTGAACGTTCTGCTCACAGACTTTTGATCCGACGAAACGGCCATGACGGTAACAGGAATGTGCTTACATTGAAACACTCAGATATTAAAGTTCTGAGTCATTGCCGGGTTGTTAGGCCGTGGTCTATTGATGTCGATTGGAACAGACGTTTCGTACCCACCATTGGAGGCCATCTTCAGTCTAACGATTTATAAAGTAAACTGGCACGGTGTTCACCAGTTTCCTCAGTACTGGTACAGTTTCCACAGTACTTTTAGCCCGGTAATGAGTCGAACTTTAACAGAGTTTAGCCGACCGTGAGAGCTTAAGACACCAGTTACTCAGATGTTATTTCTAAATAATCTGAACTACATGTAGTTACGTCGCTGGAGATATGACATGACGAACGGCGGGGGGTTGTGGTTCAAACTACCCGTGTTGTAGCAGCGCCTGGTCTGATTCCGGCGACTGGAAGTGCGGTCTTCAGAGGGCGTTAATTCAAGATGCTGGTTTTGAGAACGTTCCATTGTCTGCTTCAGTTTTTGAATACATCGGTGTTCAGTACACCAATGGATATAGGTGCTTGGCTACTAATCTATATAGGTACCGGGTTCGAATCCCAAGCGCGCCATAAAATCAGAGTGCGTTTTCAGCCCCCCCCCCCGATCAACTCAGCCTGTGGAAATATGTACCTGCAATATTAAGAAATGAGTAAAATCGTGGGGTAATAATGGGTTGAAGCGTAGTGCTGGCCACACTATATTTCTTGTATTTCAAACGGCTCACATTAGGCAGCATAATCTGCCTAACTCCTGACTGCTTAGGCTGTGGAAAAAGGAGCTATTATTATTATTATTATTATTATTATTATTATCATTGGTGTTGTTGTTAATATTAGTAGTAGTAGTAGTAGTAGTAGTATTTTGTTTTTGTATCGGCCATCTAAGGTCCACATGCCAATTTAAATTCTTTATTCTTTTATTTTCTTTTTATCCAATATTCTTTCATCTTTTCACTGTGTCTCTTTTTCCTGTCTTCAGTCCACTTTGAACCTGCGTTTTTATCTCTCCTACCTTGGACTACTTCCATTTTTAACACTTTTGGCTGAAAAACTTCTCTTTCAATTGCTTCTTCTGCGTTTATATTACTTTTTTCTAAATCCTTTTGGACGTCTTTAATCCAACTTGATGTTGACTTCTTCCCACCCACAGATATTTGAAGGTCTACTTTGTTAACCTGTTGTCGTCCATTCTATATAAATATCCAAAAATAATGGTCTTCTTTTTCTCATTGTTTCTGTTATATTTTCTATACTTTGATATATTACGTCTTAATTTCCAACCTTCTGAAGTTTTTCGTGGGCCTAATATTTTCCTTAGTAATTCGTCTTTCCTATTTCGAGTTTGTCTAAATTATAATTCAGTGCTAGACATTCACTTGCATATAGGCATCCTGGCTTCACTACTGTACTGTAATGCCTTATTTTCGCATTTTTAGATATGCACTTTTTATTGTAAATATCTTTAGTTGTACTATATGCTCTTACCATCTTTTGAATCCTTTCTTCTATAGCAGATTTTTCTGTACCATTCTCTTGTATTATTATTATTATTATTATTATTATTATTATTATTATTGTTGTTTATTATTACAGCAATTATACTAAGAAATGAAGAAATTTCATAGAAAATCAAGAAATATTTGTATGCAACTTCGTGGCTGGTTACAGAGCGGTGTGATCGGAAGATACGTCAGCGAGTAGTAGTACTGTATATTGTATGTATATATAAATGTGGAATACACTTAGCGTAGATTAGCAGTATTGTATGAGACGGCGTGCTAAGATAAAACAAATTAAATGAAACAACTTATAGAAGGTCGCTAGGCACAACATGTTGTCCGCTTTCGTAACCATCTATCATTGTGTAACGCGAGCTTGGAAAATATTACTTTTAATAGCTCTATGCACTGTATGTACCTTGATACGTTCGATAATTGTAGAGAATTATG
The DNA here is from genome assembly GCA_034769895.1 of Magicicada septendecula. Lineage (NCBI taxonomy): Eukaryota > Metazoa > Arthropoda > Insecta > Hemiptera > Cicadidae > Magicicada > Magicicada septendecula. The sequence continues at coordinate 307,067,384 of CM068375.1, forward strand.
TGACCGTACAATTTGCAATAATTGTATTGAAAGTGTTTTTCAACCAACGTTTTAGTTAGTGTGCCTGAATGACCGTTTCGAAGGGGCGCGAAGTATTGTCCAACTGCAGTCGTAAATGTTTTTGAAACCAATTTAACTGTTTTCACATGCGTGTTTGAACCTGCTGAAGTTGTATAATTAGTTACAACTAATCACGTGTCCACGTACTAATTGCTACATTTGTATTGTAGGCCTATATTACATCATACGTCTTGTGACGTTCTTATCTTTGTACGCCTTGCCTTTCTTTTTTTATTTTATTTTATTTTCAGCGTGGTTTATGTCAGTTTATAATAAATACGGGCTACATATGGTATTTTTGTTGACCACATATTTGTATAACAAAATAATACAATAGTCGTAATATGTCCAAATAATTGCGAATGTATCTGTAGTGTATTTTATACTGAATTCTCATATTACAAAATTTTAAGGGAATAAAATAAGTGAACTTCTTAATAGAAAAAGAAATCCCAGACTAATAAACGGGTTAACAGATATAAATGTGGATCAGGTGATAATGTACATTTATCAAAAGTTTATTTTCACCTGACGCACGTTTCACAGAAATTATTCTGTATCTTCAGAGGTTTGTTTGAATTGTAATTGAATGTTTCGTTTACAATACAGCTGTTATTCTAGAATAGCAGAATAAACATTAAATATGTAATAAATAGCTAGTACATAAACATTAAAACAATCGAAAATAGGATCGAAGTAAATTCGATTATCCGTTAGCTGTATTGTAAGCGAAACATTCAATTACAATTCAAACAAAGCTTTAAAGATACATAATAATTTCTGTGAAACGTGCGTCAGGTGAAAATAAACCTACTTGGAGTGTATTTATTTGAAGATATTAATAGGAGGCCTGCAGGAAACTCAACGAGTTACTTTCAGAAGAATAATACTACATTTTTATAGTCTACATTTGTTACTAATAAATGTATACAAACTGAATACCGGTAATATAATATGTAATTTCTTAATTTTGACTTAACAAATATTCTTAAGACGTTTGCTGGACGTACTTTATACAAAAATCTACACATCTGCATTTATTAAGTACTTTGTTCACTGATGGGCCTTCATTTTTTATCTTTTGTCCCCTTTTAACTGTAAAGGCGTGGCGGCCGACGATCTCCTTCCCGGGCGCCAAAAGCCTAGCTACGCCACTGGTTATAACAGTGACTTTTATTTTGCTCAAATTGCGGGTATTAGTACACTACCGCGTTACTGGTATAGTAATCGGCGAAAAAAAAACAAATCAACTAAAAGTATCCATTAAATATCAGTTAAGAAGCGCGGTATTTTAAACCTTCCATGAGCGAATACGTAATTTATTGAAAAGCGACTGGCGAAAACTTTCGGTTCCACATGTGCGGTGCAAATAAATTACGCTGTTCTGTGAGAGCGTTGTTTCGTAATTAATCGTTTACAGGGCACGTAAAATACGTCGTCTCCGGTGCAAACAGCGGACGTTGTTGAGCGTGTTTTATTATTGCAACATATTCGCCTTCTACCGTATGGTCCAAAAGTCTATTTGTATTCTACTTTGTGCAATACGTGTTTATTTTAAGCCATCGCCTCTGTGTTAGTCAAGGTTAAAATCGAATGCTGTGGAGCGCACAATTGTTTGTAGAGAAACTGTCATTTTCTATATCTTCACCGTGCTTCCCTACTAGCTTACGGCGGTGTAGTGCCATATTTCTGTAAAACGGGTTGTAAGCGAACAGAAACTTTCCGTTTTTAACATTTTGTTTTGTATGTTTTTTATGGCTACAGAAAATTGAACGTACAGGAGTTTAATTCGACTTTTTTGTTAAACCATTATCAGTCCGTCTTGGTAGAAACAGGATTTGTATATTAGCCCTCTATTACAACTATCTAAGCAACTGATTGCATGGATATGTGAAACTAGTTGCAGGGTAGTAAAAACAGGCTGCAACTACTCTGCACTATTATTGTTGGGTCCTTCAGTCTTTCGACTGATTTGTACCCTCCCCGCGTATACCCGTGGTGCATATGTTACAGAGTCTCTCACAGGTATATGGGACCAACAGTTTAACGCCGGATCCGAACGGCATAGTTGGGGAGGGTTTATACTAGGCAGGATACTCGGTGGTTTGTCATTGCCTTGCGAGGGGGAACGGTCGTATATAAATCAGATGGTCCCGGCGGGAATCGAACCCGCGCCGGCAGCGTAGCAGCGCCACACGCTAACTACTATTATAAAGAGGTGAAATTTGTTTGTATCGTTGTTTGGCCTAACCTCAAAAACTACTGATCCGATTAAAAAAATTCTTTCACCACCGTATTCCTTGAAGTTTGAAGATGGTTTTAGACATACAGTACATTTGAACCAATAACTTTAATAATTTTCAAGAACAGAGATTCAAAACAGTCTCATGTCATGAAATTTGTTAATTTGCATATAGTAAAATTTTTGGGATGCGATAAACTTTCGTTCTATAAGAGATAAGTGAAATTTAGAAAAAAATACAAATTTTGTTTTTTCTTTCAATGAAATACTCCTTTTCGTTTTTGAGATGTTGGCGGTTTTGTAAAAAATCGTATATGTTGTATCGGTCCTATATCATGAAATTTCTTCGTGTCTACAGAGTGCGCGCGCAGGCGAATTCCATGCAATCGGTTGCATAGTGTAATACGCTACATTTTAATCAATGTCCCACAACGAATGCGTGAAGCTAAAAGTTGCACGAGCAGTTGCAAGGGTTGCAACTGTCTTATAGTCGATTACAAACCGTTCAACCAATTGCAGCAGTAATTGTAATACGCTACATTTAAACCAATGCCCCACAACTGTTTTTGCAATCAGTTGCGTAGAGTAATAAACGCCTTACTGTTACCCGGACATCGTCTTTGGAACGTCTGGTTCTGTCTTCCTCCGACAGTAAGTTCAGATGTACATTGTAACATGATAATGTTTTTAGGCTGGGGGCCATTCCACAAAATGCGTGATGCAAAATGTGTAACGTCATCGAAAAATGTAATGCTTCAGGTGATGTTATCAGTATATTTTTTCCACACTTTCGATTCCCTAAAAAAGCCTAAAAACATTATCGTGCTTCGATGTTTCGGTTTCGTCGAAATTCTTTGAATGCTTAGGTGCATAAATAGAGAGAGAGAGAGAGAGAGAGAGAGAGAGAGATTTTTTTTGTTGATATCTCTTGAAGACTCCCAAGAATAAACTACATGGCTAGCAGTTCGTAGATTGATTTTTGATCCTGCTCGTTCGTGATTTTCGTGCGCAGGCCACTTATAGATCTTCATGCTAGATTTTAATGTCAGCTGGCTGAGGAGGGAATAGTAATAGATATGATCACATCTGCTTGATGTGACAACGGTGGGAACCGAATCCAAGCCGTTTTGTTTATCTGTCCAATGCTCTGACCGTTCTGCCACGTGCACTTGCAACAGAAATAACCGAGACAGTTTCGCTGACGCCCCAGGGTCCATGAGTCTTAGGTTCGAGTCCCGGTTTCAGTCCGTGTCTATATTTACACTTGGCGTTCTGTGTAGTCTTGGGTTAAAATTAACGATTCTTCCAAGCGTAGCTTCTGTTAAGAATTTTAGCGTATAAAAAAATTGGCGTGGGAATTTTAGAAATTAAATAAATTGTGGACTATTTCTGTAGCGTCCTGACAATGGAAAGATTTAATTATTAAAAAAGTTGTAAAAAATAAATACATGTCCGCGCCGTATGTAGTTAGACCCTATATATAGTTTTGATAATACAAGCAGTTGCCGTATAATATACAAAATTAAAAAAGTAATCTCTCTCTCTCTCTCTCTCTCTCTCTCTCTCTCTCTCTCTCTCTCTCTCTCTCTCTCTCTCTCTCTCTCTCTCTCTCTCTCTCTCTCCCTCCCTCCCTCCCTCCCTCCCCCTCTCCCCCTCTTATTTTCATAGATTCATTCATCCCAATTTTTTCATTCTGTATTCGACCATAGTAAAATAATTTTAATTGTTTATAGAATATTAGTACATATACAGAACTGTTTCCTATGCTGGTCTGCACTTTGTTAAGCGTAAAGATGTTTATTTTTAAACTAAAAGTCTATAGTAAACTTTTTTCTTTAATAAGAAATTTCGTAAAACACACACATGTAATTACTATATGTGGAAAATGGACTGTTTGTATTTGACGAGAGCTTAGTTATATGAATTTTCGTAAATCAAGTATTATGCAGCTGCCGCCACTAGCCCGTGCGCGCGGCCACAATCGTACTACTCACTCTGAAAACATAAATCGTGGCGAGTCACTCCAGCGTTCGCGACCATTTCTCGCACAATCGACCGTATGAGTCAATGTTTGTAGAAAATGCGCCCCTCTCCACCCCCCGTCCGTTGCAGGCGCCTAAGCTCCGCGCGCACAGGCTAGTGGCGGGAGCTGTACTCCTAACGTTTTCGGAAGGCACCTAAGAGATTAGGAGACCCTTGCCCACCAACGCGCACTCTCACACACACACACATACGCGCGCGCGCGCGCGCGACCAGTTTGACCTGCCTCTAATGGCGCTTCGATGAGTCACCTACTAGGCATTGAACGACAAAACTACGAAAATTTGTGTTCTAGATTTTTACATAAGTTATGATACATTTTTTTGGATTCTATATTAAATTTCCTTCAAAATGGGTCCAAACACGAAATAATTACGACATTTATGAGCTTTAAAAAGACGCCAAACACTATTTAGTTTAGACAAACGTAGAATAGTGTTTGGCGTCTTTTTAAAGCTCATAAATGTCGTAATTATTTTGTGTGGACCCATTTTGAAGGAAATTGAATATAGAATCCAAAAAATGTATCATAACTTATGTAAAATCTAGAATACAAATTTTCATAGTTTTGTCGTTCAATGCCTAGTAGGTCGTTGAACGCCATTAGAGGCAGGTCAAACTAGTCGCGCGCGCGCGTGTGTGAGTGCGCGTTGGTGGGCGAGGGTCTCCTAATCTCTTAGGTGGCTTCCGAAAACGTAAGGAGTATAGGTACTTCATTAGTTTTATATTTCTTATAGAATGTTGCGTTAATGTGTGGAGAGAACAGATTTTAAGTTTTTTGTTTAAAAAAATAACTCGCTAGCCTGACCATTCTTTTCATTGCAAATTTCGTCATTTCGGGTTGTTATTTAGTAAAACGGGGTATTGAGTTCGATACAACCGTGTTAACGTCATCATGGCTTGGACGTGATCCAGGTAGCACATGCAACGCTTTACATTTCTTAACGGGTTGTGTAAACAACAGCAAACAGCTGGACAACTGGTCTTCGTCACCCGCCTTGTCGTTGTAATGCTAGATCATCATTGTCCGCACGAGTTTTGTAATCAAGTTTTTTGACATGATAATGTGTTATGGCTGGGGGTCATTTGAAAATTTCTGTAACGCATCACGCTGCATGACGTCATCATTTACCAGCCGGGAATCGTTAACTAAAACCGCGACCGCTAACGTGCTAACGTCCGTCGCAGATTAAAGACCTAACAAGCAAACAACACTGCATAGCTGTAGATAGGTATGTAACCATCAGTCAGTCAGTAACCATAATAATGTTGCGTTTAGCTGGCGGCTGAAAGACATTATCATGCTCTTAAGCTTTTACCATTTGGTAAACGGTACTTTACATTTGTTCTTAATAAATAATTAAAATTCCAGATACGCGTTTGAGTTTACATTTGTTGCAAAACATTTCCGTTTTATTACACCTATGACGTCAACGAATTGACTTGGGGATTGAATCTGCTCCTGTTTGTTTTGGACCACACCCTTTTGTTTTGGGTTAGACGAATTTGTTTTGGAACAGATTTTGTCCAAGACAAATTAACCACACGTAACGGCGAGATAGAGGGTGATGGACAGGATGGCCAGCATATCCTCTTTGTAAATGTTGACGAACATTACTACTCGTCTTAAGAATGATGGTTACGGTAAAATGTGGACGGAGAATGATTCTTGGTTAGTGTGTACTGGGAGGTAACAAGAGTGCGTTGAAATTATACGTGTTTTAAATAATCGGGGACACGTTTAGAGGGCGCGAGCAGTTATAAAACTCAACCATATGAACACACACGGTTGCGAAAGATACATTAATTTAAAAAATTTTAATATTCAGGTACTTTTATGTATTTTTATAAGTTGTTTTTACCGATGACCACAATTAACGTATCTTTGTTGTGAATAACAACTACAGATACCATTTGTTAGCACCCTTCGATCATTGTCAGCATCGCTTAGAGTAAACGGTTACTGAGAACGCCAGCAATCGGAGATGGCACTAATACCCTTTTTCGCACATCATCCCAAAAGTCATTTCTAAAAACATTTATACCGAAGGCCAGACCGCTGCTTCAGTATCTATGATAATGAGGCGTGGCATAAATTCGAACATTATTGCGGGTCTGAATTTTTGTTTATAATTTATTATCGAGTACAACGGTATAGGCTTATAATTCATGACATGAAACATACGAACGCTGACGCGATGTTTCCCAAACGAGTAGTATCGCAATTCATCTTTTTAGCTACCGTTTACTGTATTACTCATTTGTCTTTTTAGTTTTGTTACCAGAAATAAACAGGGTTGGACATAAGGGGCCACACACTTTGGTGGCGTATTTCGGGGGGGGGGGGTGATACAAAATTATTTATATTAAAACTTTCCAAGGTTCCGTTGCAAGAATTTGAACAAGTATCTATGTTATATTTTTAATAAACGATTTTGGTTTATTTAACTTACTCTTCATATTGTTTTAAACTAAAGGTGTTTTTATCGAAATAACCCATTTTTTAATTGACCAATGAAATCAGTGTTAATCATATTTAAAATTACCAGAAGATTCTAATTCTGTTCTAAGTGAAAAACCAGGGTTCTTTCAACCCTTCAGTCCCCGAAAATCGGGGGGGTCGCAAAAATCAACCGCCCCCAAACATATATGCCCTAAATCTAGCTCTGAGATGGAAGGAATCTGGTGTGTAATTGCGCGTGTTCATCTCGGGGTATTAACTATCTGTACACTTTTACATGTCTTTAAATTTTAAAAATCCGATCATCTTCGCATTGAATTTTACTCGTAGTTGTTAAGTATTCAAGGTTTCGTGCAATTCGTTCATCAATGAGTGTAACATTTTTCAAATTTAAGAAACAGCAGTCCGTTAACTTTCCGAATTGTCAGCACCTGGAGTAGAGAGCATCGTAATCTTGAGCCTATTCGTAATGACAAACTACCAGCTCACCAAATTGTCTCTAATGGGAGAGGTTTTTCTATTTCTCCGTCAACCGTTAAACGTGTAGTGGCTCATTTAGAAGCGAATTGATCTGGAACTCCTATTCTTTCATGTGTGGGTTCGAAGAGGCCATTGACACTTGGCGCAGTGGTGCCGAGTATTCTGCAGAGGATTACTCAAACTTTATGACCCAGTTCACGAACGTGTGCTGCCCATAAGGTACCTTGTTGACAGTTGATAAAAACAAGCGGTGTTAGACGCGTGATTCAACGACGCGAGAGGAATTCGAATGTTTGCATGGAACCGGAACAAATCTGTACATTTAAAGTATGTGCAGGGCGACGTTGACGATGATGCTGACAATGATGTTGACGAACATGGTGACGTTTTTTGATGGTGATTATGAAGCTTGTATAAAACTTACTAGAGATTTTGTGAGTTTGACTGCAAGGAGCCATATAAGTGTTGGGGTTGGTAGTTTAAGAAAAACAAATGTAAAATAAATATTCAAGTGGAAAATCTAAAGTTGAGACAAGCAAGAATAGCTTAATCTATACCCAAGGCTTTCGCGGCCGGCGTCAAGTGGGTTAGAATGTAATTGATTTGTCTCCACGCTATTAGACCGTGGTGCACTCCTGCCGCTATTAACAGACGTTTCGGCCTCTCCGCTGGAGGCCGTCTTCAGTGTAAGAACGACTCGGTAACTGGCACGGGTCTTAACCAGTTGACTACAGTACAATACAGTGAAACTCACAACAGTCTTTTGCCACAGTACTGTGGTTAACTGGGGAAATCCCGTGACAGTTCCCGAATCGTTCCTACACTGAAGATGGCCTCCAATGGAGAGGCCGAAACGTCTGTTAATAGCGGCAAGCGTGGGCTACGGCCTAATAGCCTGGAGACAGGCCAGTTACATTCTAACACAAGAATAGCTTACTTCAGAAAGAAGAGACCTTTTAGAAAGAGGGCATGGGAACTTCAACAGACCTCGGGTTTGGAAAAAGAAATTTCATGAAGTTTTTTTTGTGTGTGTAAAACGTAACGCCAGCCTTGTACACCTCAGAATCATGGGACGAATAGAGGTTCTGGATATAATGTTTCGAGAGTACAGAGCGTTTGATATAGTTATCAGATGAGCAGTGACGAAGATTTTAATATAGAATATAAAATATAAATCTTCAACATTGCTCACCTGATAAGTATATGAAGCGCTCTGTACTCTCGAAACATTATATCCAAAACCTCTATTCGTTCCATGATTCTGATTCTGATCTGTACCTCAAGTGTTACAAAAAAAAAAAAATTAATATAGAATATAAAATAGTTGCTTTGGAGTACACGAATAACAAAAAACAAAATCAGAATATATAAAACTATAGTCGAAAGTATAAGCCTATATGGAGCAGAACTGTGGGAAATTAATAAAAGAAATAAATCATAATAAGAGCTATGGAGATGGATTACTGGCGGAGGTGCTGTAGACTAACAAGACTAGATAGAGTGAGAAATGTAGAGATAAGACAACCGATGGGAATCGACCTTGACATTATAGAAACAATAGAAGCAAGAAGACTGAATTGGTTTGGACACCTAAAAAGAAAAGAATATCGGATGAGAGATGGCCAAGGAAGCACCTAAAAAGAAAAGAATATTGGATGAGAGATGGTCAAGGAAGGTATGAGAATAGACTCCACCCTCTAGAAGAAAAAAAGGAAGACTTAAACATTCGTGGAAAATGGACGTCGAAGATGCAATGAATGCAAGAGGACTTACAGAACAGGACTGTTTAGACCGACGTCACTGGAAGGTAGGATGCGAGAGGCGGCGCCAGCCGTAATTTAAACCGCCTAAAAAAAAAGAACATTAGAATAAGTGTGTAAGCATCGTGAAAAATAATGGCTTGTAAACGTGACATATGAAACAATTTGGGGTTAATGCATTGCCTTAATAGAATACGAAAGTCTTAAGAACAAAGAACAGGGCATTAACTCGTGTATTGCCTATGGATTCAGCGAGCGCGTACCGCGGTTAAGCGGATACGTGTGTACAGTTATGTTATCTGATAAGGACACACGCATCGTTGTTACGGGCTCCCACATGCAGATAACAGAGGAGAACCGTAATAACATAAACTGTGAGCGGGTGGGTGTACTGTACTCGCGTGAATACCGTTATTATTGTTTGTGCGGTCCAGCGAATCCGCCGACGACGACGACGAAATTCACCAGGCGTTGTTTCAATCGTCGCCGTACACACGATAATTGCCATTTCCGGCGTTTGCTGCTGCGTATTCGGCAATACTTTTGCCGTATTACTGACTGTTTTGTTATTATCGGTTTCGGGGAATTGTTTGTAAGAGTGAAACCTTAGCGCGCGCTCTGCGGAGTAGCCATGGCCGCCCAAATTAAGAATTCTCGTGTTGCTGCTGCTACTCTGCTGCGCAGTTGGCAACTATCCTGAGGCCTACAGTCAGACGTGCGCGACCGCGCGCGTGAGCCTCCGTTGTTGCAGTTTATTTTGGAACGCAACGCACGCGTCGTTTAGCGTAATCCACCCCCTCCCCACTCCCACCCCCTTGTGGTGGTCTTTTTGCCACCGTCTTTTTTTGCGTAAAGAATGAATCGCACGACGCCAGAGACGCTATGTCGTGTACATCGACGCATGCACGCGCCGGAAACCGTAACGAGATTGTTTTATGTAGATTCTGTCTTTCGTGGTTGCAGATAGATGCGTATGTTGTACACGGTATGTCGTGTCTACAGAACTGATTATTTTACTGCGTAGTCGATCAAACTGCGATTTGCGAAATTGAAGACTACGTGCCCAAGGGGGCATGGGGAGTTTGAGAGGTTTTTAGGTACGAAATAATAAAGTCAGAAATGAACTTAACCACAGCGTAGTGTCTTAAGTTATGTGTCTTAATGGCAGGAGATGGCTAAAAAAAAAAAGGAAAAAAGATTAAGAATAGGCACATTCCTCCTTACTTACTTACTTACTTATGCCATACAACCCTTGTAGGGTTCATCAGTTCATCATAAGATTAAAGCTTTCAGGGGGGGGGTTATCTTTAGTAAAAATTGTTTTCCGGGCAGTTGGGCAGTGGTCCTCTTTTGTAGATCCAAACGTTTCATCTGCAGTTGCGGTAGACATCTTCAGTGGTCTTCTGTTTTGGGACTAAACGGCGACGCGACCTCAAACCGTCGCACTTATATAGCGGTCCGGGTGCAGGCTGCGATCTGGCTGGCCAAAAAACTTGGCTGATACTGTAGCTCGCCTGTGTTAATAACGGACGTTATATCCGTGGTAGTGATCCGAGAACCTCTGAGTGCGCGCGCGCACACACTGTACTTGTTATTTGTAGTTATATATATATATATTTATTTATTCATTTATAATTAATTTATTATTTATTAAATAATACTATACATTTTTGAAAACAAGAATTTTTTTTTTAGTGTTTCAACAGTTTAAATTTAATTTACTGTCATCAGAATTATAATGTATAATAAATAAATTGTAAATTAAATTATATATATATATATATATATATATATATATATATATTTAGTCACTTTTTGCTACAGTCCGTTTCTTGATATATATAATACATTTAATATTTATAATTAAATTTACCTCAAGATGTTATTTTTATCCTTTATTGGAACATGTTTCGGGCACTATCTTGCCATCCTCACTCTTCCGGAAGGCTGAGGATGGGTGCAAGATAGTGCCCGAAACATGTTCCAATAAAGGATAAAAATAACATCTTGAGGTAAATTTAATTATAAATATTAAATGTAATATATATATATATATATATACAGTTATAATATATAATTCTATTTATATTTTATATAATTACACGGGGTCGCGCGTGCGCGTGTGTATGTGTGTGTACAGTAAATTAAGTTAAAACTGTCGAAACATTGTAAAAAACACTGTAAAAATATATATTTGGTTTCATAATGTATTGTATTGAAATATATAAATATATAGGCACGTTCTGGCGGGCATAAACAGTCAAATTCTTCAACAGAAACAGTTTTCTAATCTCTTGTCCGTTATGTAATGCGTTAAAAATGAACGTTAATTACATTAATTAATGTTACAAAATGTAATTGAGAAACATAGGTTATATAACGTAAACAGAAGAAGCAGTAGAATTTTCTGTGCATTGAGAAATTCGCACGCAGGGGTTTTCCATTGCTGTTCTTGTTTTGATTTGACGACTTAATTAAATCATTTCGAAAGACATAACTCGTTTAACTAGAGACGAGCGGAAGAGGCTCTGCTTCCTTCATATGATGACTGATTTTTGAGGTCGGCTAATTTATTTTATGTCGTATTTGCGCGAACAAAATTATGTAATCCTTGTTTAATAAATTTTACGCTTCCGTTCCTGCACCGGCCGTACAGTAAATATTATAAGAGTGCGGTACAAATACGTATTATAAATTCTACTGGGGAAAATAAGCAAGACTTTTCTGAATACAAGTAGGAGCTACAGGTACGCGATTGTCAGATACAATTCCGATACAGTCAGTGGTATGAAAATGTAGGCTACGAAACGAGCGTACAGTATCTGTCATCAGTGGCGTATCTAGAATTTGGCCTTGGGGGACATCAGTCCGGTCGAGTCGAGTCGGATCCGTACAAAAGAAAAAACAAAGTTAAGAGTAATCAACATTACTATCTTTAAAGTGGCTGAAAAACGTGAGATAACATCCTAAAACAAATCCTATTAAAATAAACACTAATGACACAATAGAAATACGAGTTATTTAAACATTGTTTAGAAGATATTTATTGACTGAACTGATTTTCCTTATTTCATATTTCAAACGTATACGCAAATGCTGGGTAATAAACCTGTTAGTGTATTTAAAAACAAGTTACTAGCTGAAAAGATAGTTGAAAAAATAATTAAAAAATCATAAAAATTAAGAGATTAACAAAATTCGTTAACTTTTTTCAACCGTCTGGAGGGGGGGATCCGGTCCCGTTCGTCTCCCCGCCCCTATCTGACATAGTAGTTAGGACGTTGAGTGTAAATATTTACTTTAATAAATTCGTGCCGTGCGCCCATTAAAAAAAAAGATTTTTAAAAATTAAATTTAAAAGTGGATTCTTAAAAATACGTAAACACATACAGTCAGATACATGAACTTGTTATTAGTTGAAAGGGACTGCATCTTTTTCTTTTAAATATAACGTGTTCGTTGGTGTAAACGTAGAATTTGAATTCATTGTATTTATTTTATTTGGATTTTCATTGTATTCAGGTGTGTTGCTTTGTGTTTAATATATTATTAAAAATGTTAGTTGTAAATAAAAAAATCGTAAAAGTAAAAAGTGTATATCTTAGTTTTCCCACTTACAAATTTGTCGCTTTCTTGGAAAGAACATTTTGAAGCACCGGTACTCTGCAGGAGTATGGGGAACTCACAGAGCGCGCGCGCGCGCACACACACACACACACACACAATAGAGTACACATGAATACAAAAGAGTAAACTTTTCCGAGTTACAGTTTATAAAAACTATAGTACATACAATTATACGAATTCTCACGTTTCCTACATTCTCACAGGGTAATTTCAACTTCGTTAGTTCCTAGTAGTAATTACTTCCTGAGTTCCATAACATCATGACTGCTTAATGACCCCCCCCTCTGTCTCTCTTTCTCTCTCTCCCTTTCTCATCCGCGCCCGCGCGCGCACATTGTGTACGTCCATAGCTAATTTATATATAAAGGCGAAATATTTATAGCACAGCAACAGGCCCAAGACAGGATTTCCATTTCATTTTATCCCGCGCGTCAGCTTCCTTCGTTCTTTTTTCCTTCGACCTGTCTCCCTTCTACTATATTCGTAGGCAGTTCTTCTTGATCTTCTTCTTCCAAAGCGCTACAGCCCTGTATGGACCTTGGACCTTGGCTTCCTCTACACCTACTTTTTTCTCCTGCTAGGCGTCTCCCCGAATCCGCTTCCACATCTTGCAGCCATCGTCTCCTTGGTCTTCCTACCCGCGTCACTCCTCCCACTTCACCATACAGGATTCTCTTTGGTTATCTGTCTCGACCCATTCTCTCCTCATGTCTTAACCAGCCAATCCTTCTTTACTTAATAAATCATAGTATATCTCTTCCTTCAAGTATAGTATCTTCCTTATAGTTGTTAGTCATCCTCCAGATTTCTCCTTCTTTTACTGGGCCTTAAAGTTTTACTTATTCGAACACTTTTTAAAATCCATGTGTTGCCATAGTCTGATCAGAGTTCTATTGAGCTTCATTTTAGTAGATCGGGAAATTATTTTGAATCTGAAAGATTCTTATTTGTATGGCGTGCTCGGTTTCCAGCAATTACCCTCTTGTTGATTTCCTCTCATATCGGGTTTGAACTTTTCAGATCCGTTCCCAGACATGTAGGCCTACAGCTTGCACTTGCACGACCCTCAAATATATAATCTCTTATTTTACAATTTTGAATAGCTCTTCGTACCTATGATGCGTTCATTTGTGTACATTTAGTTTCTGTTCGTTTGTTTTCACTATTAGACAATTAGACATCCCAGTCTATTGAGATCTAGAAACATTTCTACAAGAGTAGTGATATTCCTGGCAGCCAGATCGATATCATCTGCATAGGCATGCACTTGTGTTGGTGTTGGCTGTAGATGATATTGCCATTAGTATTAAGATTCTGCATTACCTTGCGCAGTGCTAGATTGAACAGCAACGAACTGTTCTAAAGATTCTGCTCATCCTCCCACCAATCATAACTTTAGGCCTACTGTTTAGCGGAAAAACGTTTGTTAGGTTTCCTAGTTACTTGGTATACAAAAACTTTCTATGGCATCCAAAGGTTCAGTCTGTGAATACTATCCAAAGAATGCCTGTAATCTGTGTACGTCTATATTAAATTCAAAGCATTTTTCCAAGGTTTGACGTACTGTGGTCAGTTGTACTCCTTCCTGGCCTGAAGGGACAGTAGTATTCCTCCCAACAAGATCTCTTCAACATGGGGCTTAAGCCTATTTGTCAGAATAGTAGAGATCTTACACATATAATATTCAGTAAAGTTTTACCACTGTAATTATCACAGATTCGTTTGTCTCCTTTACTAAATATTGGGCAAATTATACCAGTGTTCCTGATCTGAGGGCATCATTCCTTCTCCAATACCCGTAGCATTGTGCCCTCCCCCAAACAATAATAATTTCTTCTTTCTATATGTCGTAGTCATTTAATTTTTTTTTTGTCTTAACAGATTTCAGTCATTTTCACTTTTCCGCTGTCTTTTTCTTTTCACGGTTCATCAGCTATTGCGAATTGAAGTACGGACTCTAGGAACAAAGCTAATAGTTGTTATACAATCTGATAAGGCCATGGGGCCATATATGTACCGAAGTGTGTGTCAGAATAATAAATATTGTCTTGTAGACAGTATTACGAGTACACTGACGGTATAAATGTATACCGAATGAGGAAGTGGCAGCGTAGCCAGTAGACGCGTGAGTAACTTACTATATAATACGAGTATCAATATTGCCCACCGTGTACGGTTATTCAGGTAATACATCGATTTGCAATCTTACGGACCTAAGTACCACACACTGTTCTTCGTTGTTTGATTCTTTCTTCTTCTTTTTTTGTTATTGACACGGACATTTTGATTTCTTACGAAGATTGAAATTGTAAACACGTAAAACTTCGGATTCGTGGTAAGTTTTGCTACCACAAAGGCAAAACATACAACGTAATATTGCTTGATATAATCTACAATAGAACTCCGTTTAATCGAAAGTAATGGGGTTTGACTCACATGATTTTTCAGATATTACATTGAAGCTTGTATAAAATAAAAAAAGTAATCATAACCTTTTTAATTCTACACTATTAAAATGCGAAAGATTATACATTTTGTATCTATGACTGTGACGATTTTAAAAATAGGAAATGTAAAAGGAGAGAAATTAAATTTTTAATCGCACATTTAAACTAATTTTAAATCCCTTAATTAACTTAAAAATAATGTTTAATAAAGAGATTATATAGACAAAAGGAGTGCGAGTGTAAAGTAAAGAAACCCTTTAATAATTTACCATGCATCGACATGCGAATACCGGAATCAACTTTCATACCGGCCCATAAACTAAACTAAAAATTTTCGTAAATTTGAAATTAAATAAATAATAAAACAACAACATAGTAGTATACTATAATTAATTCTGAAGTAAAGCGTAGCTTTGGATAATTATAATGTCAAACCTTAATACCGTAAATATCAAATAAATGTGGAACTACTTTTATGATGAAGAGTAAACTACGCGAGGTTACAATTCTGCCCCTAAACGCTGCCCACTTGAAATGGAGCGGTCAACCCGTAAGCTGCGCACAGCAGTAATGTGGAACGTTAAAAATAGTTTGTTTCCTGAAGTGATTAACCCGTCAGTTAAGACATAGAGGCATTTTTTTATACTATTAAACAATGTGTTGCGTTAATATAGTTGAACCGCGATTCATATAAATATGTTGTAAACGAGTAAGAAAGAATAATGAAAATTGAGCGCCTATGACATCTCTACAACAATCTTAAAATATAAAACTTATGTAATTAAAACTGTGGTAAGACCATAAAGTGAAGTGCAACAGATAAACAATCATGTGAAGTGGATACAGGTGAATAAAACTTTTGTGTTAATCATTCATATCAACGAGCTATTACTACCAGTTAGCCAAGAGCAGAGAACCAGGACCCACAATGATCTAAAAGACTTCAGGACTACACCATCCCCGGATACGAAGATAACGAGAGATACCTGACCTACATCAAACATGCTGCAAACGAGGACCGAGGACTGGAATAACGAGGAGCTGGAGGATATCACAGGTGACACGGAGGCATGCCTTCCGTGCTTACGAAATACTAAATATTATTAAATTAAATAAATAATTACCTTATTTTATCCACTAAGTGATCTTCTTTTTCTTTTTTAATTACTACATGTTTCAGGGCTTATATCCCCATCTTCAGGTAAAAACAAAATCTACCCTATTGTTAGGGTTTCGTTAAAAATTCACAAAGACACAAACACATAACACACTTAAATAAATTAACATAGAACATTGAATTTGTATCGGAACGCGCTACAAACGAACCAGTGCACTGGCCGAAGTCCGACTTTCAACTCGTGTGTTATGTGTTTGTGTCTTTGTGAATTTTTAACGAAACCCTAACAATAGGGTAGATTTTGTTTTTACCTGAAGATGGGGATATAAGCCCTGAAACATGTAGTAATTAAAAAAGAAAAAGAAGATCACTTAGTGGATAAAATAAGGTAATTATTTATTTAATCGTATACAGTGATCTGGAGACCATACAGTAACTATGTATACTAAATATTATATCCAACAAAAGACTATTAAATTAACAAAATAAGATGACGTGAATGTCATCTGTGTAGAAAGTAGTAGGCCTATGAGATGCGTTGCAGTGTAAAAGTGCGTAAGTAAAATAATATCACGTGCGGGTAAAAAATGTTTGCATGTTGTGAAAGTGATAAGAGGACTACACGGAGCAGAGAAAGTGAGCCAGAATGCCGGTACCTGGCTAGAGAAACACGAGACACAGTCGTGGTAGGGTCGATACGTGGCCGGTGCAGAGCACTTGGCAGATTTGTTTTGGATTTATGATCGTTAGTGACTCTAACAACAGAGGTGTGTTGTAAGTTGTGTATTTAATGATGGAATTTTGAAAGTTTCTTACAACCGTTTACCTTTTGTCGCTTGGCTGTCGGTGTGGCCGCTGGGTCACGGGAACATCGATGTTTTATATTATTCCGACATCCGTAAATTACCTAATAAAGATAGGTTAACATCGAGAAATGAAAATAGTAACATGCAGGGCTTGACTTCAGGGAGAACGCGCCGGACCGGCGTTTAGACCTCTTGGATCCAAAAATATACCGAAAAAATATATGAAAAGAAAAACCTAATATTACAAAAACTTACTACTACTTTTTAAATTGTGCTCCTCGTCAGCCCCACTACAAAATTAAACATTTGTCGAAATCGAACACCAGCACTAATCTTCATCTTAACTACTAGTATATCGTTCAAAAAATGTCCCAATAACCTATGGGTAAAATGTAACAAAAAAATTTACTTTAAAATTAAAACTACGTAAAAAACAACTGATTGGGAGCTTCCGAGAATATGTGCATTCCAGAATTTTTCCGGAGAGTCTTTCTACCTTGAAATATGCTACAATTTCAAGTGAATATGAGAGGGGTGATTTTTTGCCATCATACACCATTGAGCACAAAGAACAAGGAAAGGTAAAGAAACAAACAATATGACGACACAATGATGAAACTATGGAAACTTTTTTAAAATGTCCGAACCACCGGAACCATCACTAAGAGTTTGGTTGTGGTTCCGGGATGACGCCATCATAAGGGGCATTTTTTCGATTGTCGTGCGGCTAACCTGACGATGAAGCTCTTTAAAAATACCAGTAAACTTTATTAATTTTGTATAGGCCTATACAAGTTTATATGTATGTTACATATTTTATAAGGCTTTAAAAATGTAGACCTCCTTTGTAATAATGTGATGTAAACTTACACGCTAATATAACATAAAAGTGTATTTGTGTCTGTACAATTCTTGAATTGATACGTTCCGGCACCTGTAATTTTAGAAATCAACCACTGGTAACAAGTGTACCTTCTGCTTGTCTGACTATCAGGATAGCATAGACACGATTTATGCGAATCTTGTAAGGATAGCATCCCATTCGATTTCTAGCTGCTCTCTGCAGACTAGGTCCAGAATTTTATAGCTGTTGTCTGCTGTTGTAGAAATGCTGTTCTCGTATTTCTATTATTTCTACATTCTTACAAAATAGTAAAACCATCATAGTATTTATGCACGTGTGTTGCTCAAAATCAAGATATTACATATTTATTGTGTGCAAAACATATTTATTGGTCACTGGATTTTGCTCATCGTGAATATGTTGAGCAAATATTCATTACCTGAACTATTCCGATATATGATTATACGATATGTAGGCTCTGTCTAGTCAGTTTGCAGCCGCTTATTCTTATGGTGATTCCGAGTTGATATTTGGTCCGTCAGCACAAACCGTTGAATTTTTTGTTGATCTGTCAATTTTTTATTGAATGTTATATAACATAGCCTACTGTATATAGTTTTGAGAACAAGACTTGAAACGTCGGTTAAAGACCAAAGTGTAGTGACAATTAGTAGGATATGTTTTATGAAACTAAACTTGTTCTGCCTTTTTCATATGTACAAGTATGTATTTCGTAGTCCTATGTACGTACTGTGTATAATGAACATGATTAAATACAACGCCAGCTTGAAAACGTGGAAGTTTTGTTAACTAGGCATACGATCTGAAGCTTAGTAACTATACAATCTGAACTTATAGGTTTGAGTTTACTAACAGTGCTGAGCTCAGTAACGTACTGTTCAAGCTTATATAGTAACTGTACTGTATGAGCTTAGTCACTGAACGGTGTGAGCTGAGTAACTGTACGGTTTGAGCTGAGTAACTGAAAGCCTCAAAAAGTGTGGGGCCTGAGCGTAGTAATTGCGTAGTCTTAATAGTTTCATTAGTAACTATTTACCCAAGTGCTCAGTTGTGCTTTTATCAGCATTAATCAGGTGGTTGAAATTATTGAGTTTCGTTCATGCAAATAATGAATTTCCATCAAAGTGCCGATTGAACAAGTTTATCAAAATTAGTATTACTGGATTTTAAGTTTTCTTTCTGCCTCTTGACATAGATAAAAACCCATAATTGGTAACTTACTTGTTAGTCTCAATATTGTCTTAGCAAAAATTGTATTGTCTTGTACTATTACGGTCTTTGTAAATTTCTAAAAATCTATTGATTTAGAGGAAAGATGGAAAGATTGCCACACAATAGACTCCTAAAACAGTGATGACTTGTGGAATCCATAGCGTAAGAAATATGCAAAGCTTGTGGAAACGATGAAAAGTCGGAATAGGTAGTGTGCCTAAATCCTGGAGCGGGTAAGAACACTTACGATGTACGAAATTCGTGAATATGCTCAACAAAAACTAGATCTGTAATGTGTAATAAATACAAAAAAGTTTCTTATTAGGTAGATTCCCTTAGTAATTAGTTTTGTCAGACAGCCTTAGTAATTAGTTTTGTCAGACAGATTCAACCAAGGCAATCGCAAACGGGAACAGAAATTACGAGAAAAAATCCCAACCACAATAGCAGATTCTGAGGTGCACCTTGCAAGGTTCTAGTACTAGCCGCGACGGTACCTTATGCTACACTCGAATCGTTCAGTGGGCTAATCGACATTTCGCTGCGACGTTGTCAGCACCTCACGGGAAGCTTCACTGCACGATGTTTAACTGGGTAAGAACGTGGCAACACAGTATCGTTACAGGCTGTTACTATGGTGACGTGAACGAACTCCTGTAACGTGATTGTAGATATTCTTATATACTATTAACGTTCTTAGTTTAAGCGTGATGTAAACAAACAGGCGTGGCACATTGGAAACGCTTTTCGCTGCTTGAATTAGAGGCGTGCCACTCTGACAGAAGGATTACAGACAGGGTACATATAATATTGATACTGTATAACACACGTAAATTGTAATAATTTGTCCTGACCAAAGAAAAATTTGTATGACTGTGTCAGACCGACAGTGAAGCATTTTATAATACCAGTTAATGGTTTTTTTATTAACGGTTTAAAAATCGCAAAAATTAAACACTATTTTAAACGAAAATAGAAGCTGTGATAATTACCAGTGTACTGTATATTATCAGTTGCTCTCAGAGAGTAATTCAATCCCTTCCATATCTGTGTCGGAACTTGTACCATCACTTGAGTCAACGTTATTATCGGTAAGACTGCCTACAACGACGTCGGTAACGTCCCAGAGCTTATCTTCTTCCTTGATTATATGCTGGATACAGTGACGCCACTCTTTCATTTAACTCCTTCTCTATCTATTATTTTATATCAGGCAGTTTATATATGTTGTGTTATGACGGGCAACATATCCTTTCAATTTGCTCCATATTAATTCAGTAGGATTCAGAATACAGTGATAAGGAGGAAGTCTTAAAACGACGTGCCCCGATTTAAGTGGTAAGATAACACTCACGTGACTATACACAGTCTGCACATGCGCGTAATATATTATTTTGTGAACAGTGTCAACGCCCCTGACCAATAGCGTTTCAGATTTGTCACGTAGGTTTGTTTACATCAGGATTGAACTAAGAACGGAAATAGTAGAGGTGGGCTAAACTGTTATTTTAAAATACTAGGTATGAAAATACCGTTCCAAAAAAATAACAGGTACAAATACCTGTTATTATATACTATATATACATAACCTATATTATCCTTTGTAAGTAACTCGTTTTGAGTTTCCTGCAGGTCTCCTATGTAATATCTTCAAATAAATACACTGCAAGTAGGTTTATTTTCACCTAGATAAACCTATTAATATATTAATAAACATACTTGCAGTGTATTTATTTGAAGATATTATATAACCTATACTATATAATTTGTTATAAGAAATAAATTGAAACTAAAAGTATCAACAGTGTTACTGTACACTGTGACTTTATTAAACTATTACTATTTAAAAGAAAATAAGAAACAAGAGAATTTATAGGCCTATCTCCCTTTGGGAATACCAATTTAAGTTTTCAGTAGGAGTAAAACTAACATTGGTTAGACTTTAGACAAATCAGTTGCGAAACTCGAGGGAATGAAATAATTTAGAGTACACGTAATACCACAACAAATAATGTGATAAAAACATCAGAAACATATAATAAAAACATAACAGTAAGCCACAAAAGTGAATGAGAATAAACAAAATTTTACAAATAAAAATAATAAAAACACTAATAAAATAAATATAAATAAATAAATAAAAACTTATAAATAATAAGCAACAACAAAAGTAAATTAAATGCATTACAAACCTGGATAATCTTCAGATTCATTCACTAATGTACACAGAATATACAAGTTATGAAATGTCACACCTTTTACATTACAATCTGCTTCACTTAACACATTATAAATAAAATTAAACACTTGGATTTCGTTGTCCATGACGTGTCCGTTACTTAACTAAATACCACTGTTATATTAACGACTCGGAACACAAGGTTTTTTATAAGTAAAAACATAAAGTTTTACCTTACAACCTGAACCGGTTTTAGTTACAAGTTGGTGACTAGTATAATATTATAATTTATTAGCATATAATCTGTATTATATATCTGCATATCACACGAAAATAAATGTAACATCAGGATGAATTTTTTCCTTTATTAAAAACAGCTTCGTCTCTTTGCGCAGAACGAAGTATTCAGGACGAAAAAGTGGTTGCGTAGTCTACTAGTTCCTACTCGAAATACCCTTGATACTACCTGCTACTAAAATACTAGATGTTCCTAAAATACTACTGTTCCTCTGATACGCTTAGTATTTTGAGTATCGGTGATACTCCTAGTATTTGAAATACTGGTTGTTCCTTGCGTACCAGCGATATTTTTGTACGCCTAGTATTTGGCCTTGGCGTATACGTGATACTTGCGTACTTTTTGTGTGTGTGCCTGTATAGGAGCGTAGGGGGCGTGCCTCGACTCGGAACAGCGTCGCCGCGAATAACAGGTATTTCAACTTTTCAGTCACTGTTACATCCGTTTTACAAAAATATCGTTCCAAAATACCTGTCACAGGTATATCGGCCCACCTCTAGCTTACATGCTTTTACTCTCACTACATAAATGTGAAACGTTAAAGTCGCTTACTCAGCGGCTCCAGTCTAGTAGATTGTGTCCGCCATGTTTGGTGGGTAATTATTTAATTTTGTGTACATAACGAAAAAGATGTGGTCCGAAATCAAGAGTTGTCGTGTTTTATGTTCACGGTCGTAACCACCCCTGCCACCATTGTTATGAACGTCACGTTTTCGCCACTCTATCACTTTCTTTAAAAAAGTTTATACTTTATATTCTGATCGGGATTATTTTTGTGTGGCCGCCGAGCGATCCGCACTGTCGTTGGAAGGTATAGTTTGAAACTAACAGTATTTGGATGTTTCAAATTCTTTACAGCTTAGAATTTATCCATTACTTTTTCCTCATATTCACACTACTTCCCAGGTATATACACTTAGAGAAGTACGGTTTTTTTATGTTTTATGTCGCTGTGCAATACCGCATACAAAGCAATTTTAATTAGACTTCTTATTTTGTGTATTCTTTTGTGTCTATACCCTCGCGGTTATAAGGCTTACGTGCAGTAAAATTCGTACGTAGAGTTTAATTAAATTATACGAGCTCATACTGTTGGATCGTAATCAGGTGACTTAGTCATAACACAGAGTACGCGCTTTTAACGTGTTAGCGTTAAATTGTAAATCGGTCAAAGCGTAATAATGGAAGCGTTCGGCGAAATAATTACTTCACGGTCTGTATGAGACCAGTTATTCGGTCAGCACTTTTAGTTTTGTAACGTTTGAACGCATCGAAAACCAGCGTAAGCTGACCGAATACACGTATTCGAGAAGTGATCAATGTAGAGTTGTTAACTCTTTACAGCTGTCACAGGTTAATTTAATTGCCGCTAGGAAAACGAGAGAGGACACGGGTTCAGTTGTACGCGTGGACGTAGTTGGACTTGACTACGATGTACTGCTCGTCCTTCATGTAGGCGTACGACCACACTAGCTCCCGTAGAAGAACCTTCATCGACTCTGCCTATTTCAGTTGTGAATATTTTGTGTGTGTTTATTTATGCAATCTGTTAATACATCACAATAAGCATAATTGTTTACAGAATACATGCCATTGACTAGCTCTCTGTATGAGTATTTAAAATTAGCAGATTATGTATAATATATTTATAGTGTTAGAGTCTAGGTAAGTCCAGAGGAAACATTAGCTTTAGACCTCTTGTCTGTAGGCTGTTGTCCAGTAGATTTATGGCTAAAGGATTCGTGTGCTCTTCAGGCCGTTTCACATATCTTTCGCTAAACATCGGAATGATTTCACTGACTGAGGGCAAGTCCAGGTCTCTGTAGATGTCTTTGTTGCTGATGAACCACGGTGCGTTGGTTATGGCACGCAACACCTTGGTCTGAAACCTTTGCATTATGACGATATTGTATTTAGATGCAATTCCCCAAAGCTGTAAGCCGTATGTCCACACAGGGTTGAAGACAGTGTTGTACACCAACAGCTTGTTTCTCATTGACAGTAATGATTTTCTGCCCAGGAGACAATAATAATGCTTGCGAAACTTGGTGTCCAGTTGTTTTGTGTTCATCCTAATGTGGTTGCGCCAAGTCAGTTTTTTGTCCAAGTGGATGCCCAATTTTACACAGTCGGCTACCGGGATAGCCTTGTTATTTAATTTCACAACTGGTGTTGTCCTATGGCATTTTGTTTATTCTTAGACTGGATCCTGAAGTAAACAAAATGGAGCAGAGTGACACAACACAGCCCCATACGAAGTTACAATTTTCTTAGCAAAACAGGCTTAACCCGAAAATGAAAAAAATACTTACCTTATTTTTAGACGAATTAATCGCAATTCGTATTAGAAAAACGTTTGACGATATAGGCCTTTTTTTTTTAAATTAGTTTACAGTAATCAGTTGCGAAATACTTTATTTCGTTTAACCAGTCCGGTTCAAATACGAGCACATGGTTATGTTTACAGCTGAATTCAATCTAAGGTCTCGTTTACACTAGGCAACTGATTGCAGAAAAGGTTGTGGGGCATTGATTTAAATGATGACCCTGCCTTCGTAGATCCCCACCGACTTACAGAACGATGAGGTTTACGACTCATCTACCGCAGATCACGCCGAACAACAAACCTCCAACATAGCGTTGTATGCGTTAAACACCCTATTCCCTCACCTGGACACCTTTCTAACCAAACTCAATTGGAAATATTCCCGAACGGCCTCGCGAGGCACTTCCCTGCAATCAATAGTCCCATCCATTAACAGAACTACCCGCAACACTAGTAAACCTGCCTTCTTAATAAATCGTCTCCTCGCAATAGCCGATGGTCGTCCTCCAAGACTTCCTCACCGACAGCGTCTGAGAAATAGGTACAATTAGCCGCTCTTATATCTCTATTTATAATGCTTTCACACCAATCCCCAGCGTCAGAGACACAGAACTCACTAGCAGCTCATAAAACCAAAAACACTCAAACTTAAAATCTATCACCTATCACCAATTTACTTTAATTGGAAGATTTGTTAAAGATTAAAAAGAAAACCACGTGTGAATTAATGTAGAAGTTAACTCACTAGTGAAGATTCAGTTGTCATATTTGTCGTGATAAAGATGCGTCTACACAATCTCAGAATTTAGCGCGAGGACAAAATATGTGAAGCTTATCCGCAGGCCTTGGGTTTGGGGAGTTATATCCGGGTACGAGAACGGATGTTACGAATTAAAAACAAATGAAAGAACAGGCAGTGATCGTTTGTTACTCGAGTAGTTATAAAAAATAACTTCTGTCGGTATGCAAGTGACCACCAGTCATCAATTTTTGAAGTCATTTCGTGACATCGAAATTTGATAAGCTGATGACAAAAAAGTGGCACACACACACAGCAGATGACATACTTTTGCGATGAAGAGAAGTCATTGTAAATGAACAACTGCCAGTTTGATGTTCGATATTTTTTGCTAATCATTAGCAGTGTTGTGTCGCAGAGTAAGCCGTGTAAATGTATTACTGTGTATATGTTGTGAGAGGGGGGTGCACACGTGCGCTGTTCATTTAAAACTAGACCCTCCACCAAAATTTCAATTAGTTCAAGCATTGGCACTGGTACTGCAAAAAATAATTTTAATTATTCTCAAATGTTTTATATGTAACAATATAAAAATAATGTATGTGCTTAATCGCGCGCGCGCGTGTGTGGTAGTTTTTTCATATACAACCGTGTTATTAAACTCCAGCGTTGTATTGTCCTATGTCGCCCACAATAAGACGAGCATCTAAGTGGCACATAAAATTTACATATTCTTATCACGTTAATGCATCTACTCGAAGGTCACGCGCTGATTCCTCGTGGGGAATAGTCATCGCATGACTCGGATTGTAATGGCAGTGAACGATCGTCTGTCGTATGACAGTCCGTTAAAACAATAACAATACAAAAGCGATCTACAACAAAGCATAGTAGACATAGTAGAAACGTTTAATACGAAAGGAAAGCTGCCTTTTGTTTGTTGTATTTGTTTTGTTCATTAGGTTATCGCCTTGATCCGACAAACGAGTGAATGCTACCTAAAGGTGATCAGGTTGGTGTCCGCGGCCTTGTTCACACACACACACACACACACACACACACACACACACACACACACACACACACACACACACACACACACACACACACACACACACACACACACACACACACACACACACACACACACACACACACACACACACACACACACACACACACACCTCCCAATTTGGACATAACTTACGCAAAGTCACAATCGTGTTTTTTAATGTAGTGATCGTTGTGTGTCAAGGTTATGTATATATTTCAGGCAGTGTCTACCTCAACGATTCGTGCCCGATGAAGTTACTACAATTTATGTTATCATTTTTGTTTTGTGTCTGATCGTGACAATCCGTACCAGTGCTCTTAGCTTTACGAAGCAATACACGATCGAACTTGTAATGCATTCAATGGCTTTCTCTGCCGTTTCTTATCCACCAACGGCTTGGCTTGCATTACGGCTCCCCGATCGTCGTCTTTATCTTTCCCTCCGTTTGCGAATACCCTTGACTGTATGTATGCATACACGTTAACTGTTAGTGCGAAAGCGGTCTTTTGTTTGAAAAATGGTACGCGGCATCAATAGCTCAATATGGATTACGTACTGAGGAAAACTCCTTTCACACCTATATTCCTAAATCGTGGCAACAAGGGTCATTCGTACCCTTCTCTAGTTTCCAGAATTACAATTAAATAATTAACAATTACAATAATAATTAAGATAAATAAATAGCAATTACAATTATAATTAAGAAGTATTAATTATAACAATGTTTTGTGAATCATTTTGTAAGGGAAATGAAGACGCAATGAGAAGTGAATGAATCGAAGTGCAGGGTATTTTAAAACAATGGAATGAAAGTTGTGATAATTATGAAAAGCGTGTTTGAAATAATAATAATTATTTTCGATTATTACAATTTTCCGGGGGCTGTTAGCCGTGGTCTGGATTGTGTATGTTTACCTCTGACGGACATCGTCAGTGGTGGGGAAACACGTTACAAACACCACCGTGTTCCTGCGTCACTGAAGGTGTCCGTCATCGGTACGGGCGAAACGTCTGGACGTAAGCGTAGACTATCTAGACCACGGACTAACAGCCGGGAAAATTGTGATAATGTAAACACCGACCCGTTCATTTATCAGTTATTTTCGATGTTGGAAAAAAACAAAAACTTTCGAAAAAAGAACAGCCGATGAACGAATGATGCACGATATCGGGACGTCATAAGCGATAAACCCATACCACGTAGCGCTTAGACTTACTCTCGAGGCCAGTAGGATTTATTGAAGAGCCTACATAAAGTTCACTACTTTAATGTATGAACCGACCTGACAAGTTCAGAGTGGACAACTTATTGAAAAAAATCCTATAAACGTTTGTTTATAGCCTTATTTTGGACGTCGTGAAGTCGCAGCGCGTTGTTTGGCCAGCTTGTTGTGTTATTCAAAATGTTAGGTATTTTTTTGAACACACCTCGTATTCCAGTTATCGTGGCATCGTTTTCACTTCAACCATGTTTATATAGGCCTATATAATTCGGTATTTAATGTAGCCTATTAAAAATTACAGCTTACTTTTAAAAATTATGTATGTTTATACTTTGTACGAAAAAAATGGGTTTATTTGGAAGAATCCAAAAATTGAATTAGTGGCAGTGATAACATAGTAGATCTAATGAAGAAAAACGCACTTTTTAGAAAAGCAGGAGAAATCATTTTTCTAAGTTTCCTTTTACTGAAATTTTTCCAAAAAATTGTGATATTTTTTTTTTGAATCAGTTGTGTCATACTTTGATTATTAATGCATCGTGAAACAGGACTTGCAGCAGTTCGTATGAATAGCTTACAGAACTCAAACGTGGTGCGCTGACTCCGGCTACTAGCCTAATGGTGATCACCAGGAAGCAGGACCAACGTGATCGTCTCAGTTGTGGTCGGGTCGAAACGTCAGTCGAATGTGATTTTGCATTACGCTTGGCGGAGGTTTTTTTTACTCGTGATGTCAATACCGTAGGCTATCACGGCCGGAGTCATTGTTTGGCCGTAGTGATTGCTTTGTTCTGTCATTGTCTAAACGTTTCGTCCACACACCGGAGGCCTTCTTAAGTTGAAAAAGTTTAAAGTGTTCGACAAGGATGGAGAGCCTAAGGGTGAAACCACACTGCATCAAACAAAACAGCCTGAGGCCGTTTGAAACAGGCTCAGGCTGGTTGTAGCAAACCAGAAAGACTGGATTAGCACGGTGGTAGGGGAAACGTGTTCACACTGGCAAGGTCAAACGTTTTGTCTGCCTCAGTCACACCCAGCCATGCCTGGTGTTGTTTGAAGAATTGTGGTTTGCAGCAAACATTTACTATTGAAGGTATGTAAAATAATATACAGTACTCTTCTTCTTCTAGATGTTTAGTTTGTGTAATTTATTATTATTTCTCACAACAATTATTTATAGATTACTAAATAGGTCTTGTAAATATGTAAAATAAAATCACACAGTCATTTATTCACATAATATATTGAATTTATTTTACTGTACATACGTTTTGTTGATGCAATGCTGTAACTTAGAACATTATCATTATTAATTTTATAGATACATTACTATTTTATGCGTACATTGTTTTTATTTTTCTGACATTTTTCTAGATGGAGTGTGATGCAGAAAAGTTATTAGTACTTGTTGAACAACGTCCAGCAATATATAATTTCAAATTGAAAGAGCACAGTAACCGAACGGTCATTGATAAATTCTGAAGAAAACCTAGCAGAGACTGTTGAGCCAGATCTCGTAGACACAATCTCTACAGAAAATTTAGAAGAAAATCTACACTCTGCAGTAATTCAAACTCATGAATTCGAAAACGTGAGCAGTCCTGCATCGCAACCTTCCAGAAGGAAATCAACCTCAGTTGAAAAGGTCGTCAATCCAATGATTTCATTTTTGAAATCAAGAACCAAAGTATCTGAACAAGGAAACCCAACTCTTACGTTTTTTAAACGTTTCATTCCAGATGTGGAAAAATTAACAGAATCAAGAAAAAGAAAATTTAAGCAAACAGTTTTGAATGAATTGTATAGACATTTGGATGAACAAGAAAATTTTGCTTATTTTAACACATCACAGTTGCCTATTTCTAGTCCTATTCCCAGCTCAAGTTCCTCTGAAGCTCCACCTCCTGAACCATATCAATATGCTTATACTACAAATAATTAATTAACATCATAATTTCAATTTTGGTTATTACAGTATATTTTATAGTACAATTATTAATTAAACTACTGTATTTTCTGTTAGAAATAAATAGTAGAAACTTTATATAGCGAATAGTGTAGACCTATATAATTTTATGTAACCTACTTATATGTAATTGTGTTAATTAAAAAACAGAAATGTCATTAAACAATCTTAAAATAAAAAAATGTATATTTATTACATACCTTAATGTTACAAGGAGCTTCTCTTTTGGTTTAACACATTTTCGAAAATTTGTATTTTGCTTTTGAATTTTGTGTTCAATTAAATGCAATAAAAAGTCAAAACTTGCTGGACTCATTCTCGTGTAATTATAAAACTTATCTTCATAATTTCGTAATTCGTTTAACAATGATTTGATAGTATTATCATAGCTTCTTCGTTTGTTGTATGGATGCACCCAAAATTCTCGAGACACTTTCGAATTAACCAATAACCACTTCCACAAAATTGGGACACACTCATCTACCTCCTCATCAGAAGACATAACTTGATATTTGTTAACACGAGTTATATTGTACTGCAAATGCCAAATATTTTAATAGAGGTTCTCGATGACTGATGTACTTCCCGGAGGGAAATGTCTGTTTCAGTGTAGATTGGAAACGTTTCAGTCAAGATCAAACATTTTGTTTCGGTTTGCTTCAACCGGATTGTTTGCTGCAGTGTGGTTTCACCCTAACGTACCTCTAACCGAGATAAAAGCTTTGTACGGTACTACAACAGAAAATAATTGCAACTCCAATTAACAGTCGTTTTTATTATAAACATGGTGGGTACATTTGATAACAGAATTTATCGTTTGCTGATAAAAATTTTTACGTCGGTCAGGGGTACGTTCGGCTATCCACCCTTGTCGAACACTTTAAACTTTTTCTACTGAAGAAGGCCTCCGGTGGGAGGTCGAAACGTTTAGACAATGACAAAACAGCGATTGAGGACGGCCAAACAGCCCGGACATGAATTCTTTTATCTTGGTGCTAATTATCTCTCATTGAGGCTACTTGTGCGTTGGCGCCATCGACTTTTTAAGAACGTTTTTTAAGTAACATTTGATGTTGAGGGATGTAAAGTTTGATGTTTGGTCTTTTTTACTGTTATGATGTTAAAAATATATGAACACTTAGTACGTTTCAGTTTTTATTTAACTCTGACAGCTGTTTCAGCTTATCAAGATATTGTCAAAGAGATCAGTGAACAACTAAACAAAGGATGTTAGGGTGGTGAACCCCTGTTTAGGGCGTGTGTCCGGACATGTGTGGGGTGTGATGACGGGGGGGATACTAAATAACAACTTAATAAAGGGGATACACAGAATTTAGTTAATTTTTATATTTTGCATTCAGATTATATTTAGTTTTTACAGACACTTGACCTTCCCTTAGCTTCTTCAACCCCTCCTATATCACACCCCACACATGTCCGGATACACGCCCTAAACAGATGTTCACCACCATCCTTTGTTTAGTTTCAGCTGTCAGAATTAAATAAAAACTGTGAAACGTACCAAGTGTTTATATATTTTTAAAAACCTTTGTATTAATATGTTTCACAAAGTGCCCAACGAGTCATCAATTAATATCGTGTCATGATGTTCCGTTTGTAAAAGCATTACGCAATTAGTGGTAAATAAAATTACAGTTATTATTGACTACTGTTTCTGTGCTGCACTAGAAAATAATTCGAATTCCAATTAAAAGTTGTTTTTATTATAAACGTCGTGTTTACATTTGATAACAGAATTTATAGCTTCCTGAGTAATATGTGTTTATAATGCGTATAAATTCTGAATTTCACCGTTTATAAAGAAATAACTGGTAGTTATTTCAAGTACGTAAACAGTATAGACGTTCGCGCGCGCATATGTGATTGTACGATGTTGAATTATTTATACGAGCAAATTTTACATAACGTGTAATGTAACTTGGTTTAGATAACCTATTTTATATTACATAAATGTATTAGATATAACGTTTTTGTAACAAATAAACAGGAATTTGTAAATTGTTTATACGAATGACTGACCAGCGTCCTTCGATATTTGTTTATAATATAGTTAAAAGGCACAACGTTTAAATAATGTTGATTAAACGTTCAACTCTTTATATCGTGTAACGACTCAAGGGGTGAGGAAGGTGGACCGCGTTGGTTGGCAGTGGGTCTAAAGCATTGTACGACTATCACTTCATTAACACCGCTGAGCGTGAACTTGTTTACAAGGACGGTTTGATCGTAGTTAGGCTTACTATAATAGTGTGCTGTATGAAATGCGATACAGGCTTCTGAACATTGGTTAATATTCTCGTTATTGTGAATTCGTAAGTTTATCGATATTCTGTTTTTATGTTTCTTTCTTCTACAATATATCGTATGTTCTAACAAAACAATTTGTTATCTGAATTAACATTCTGTACTATTCATTAGTGCTGGCACTCTTGGTTACATAACGTTTACATAATTACATTGAATATAGTTGGGTTCAATTTGCAGTTTTGTGAAACGTGATACATTCTAGAAACGTTAGTTGGCGTTTTGTAATGCGTTTATAGGACGCAGATTGTGTTACTGTCATTGAAGTGGGATTTATCGACGACATCGAAGCACAGCG
Organism: Magicicada septendecula; assembly: GCA_034769895.1. Taxonomy (NCBI): domain Eukaryota; kingdom Metazoa; phylum Arthropoda; class Insecta; order Hemiptera; family Cicadidae; genus Magicicada; species Magicicada septendecula. The sequence continues at coordinate 307,098,909 of CM068375.1, forward strand.
AGTTTTTATTTTAAAATAAAGAAAACTAGTAAATTACGTTAATAGTTGATTCTCTGCCTCGTTCGTGATGATAGTAGGTAATTTACAGGTGGCAAACGGATAGGCCTACAACTTCGTTTACTGTCGGCACAGCACCTTGCTCCGTTGAGATTCCCAGTTACTTTTCGAGCAGTTGTATAATTTTTCTCGCCAGTAAGATGTTCAGACAATGTTACGAGGCACGATCATGTAAACTCGTTTCTTTATTAGATAACAAAAGGATAGATTTCGTTTTCTGATGTGTTTACGTTATGTATACTATAGCACTTTAAAACGTAGTATGATAGCAAGAGATTAGATCAGCATTTCATAATATTATCTGATTTAATCTAATCTAAAGTTAAATTACGATGTCGATGTATGTCAACGCCTCTTGTGTGTATAAACGTTTTTGTTATGATTTTGTGTAATCGTTCTGTGTAGGAACGTGTTGGTAAACAGCGAAAACATGTCTGTCCTCTGGAATGTGTGTGTATAACAGCGAACTTGGAGTTGGGAATCCAAGAACGGCCGAAATAATGTGTAGCCAGAATTCGTAGGGGTCGTTAGGCAGAATTAGAGAGGGCGATTGTTGAAATTACTTTTTGCCGGGCTATTAGGCCTTGGTCCACTGCTTCTGTTGATCACAGACGTTTCGGTCCCACCATCGGAGGCCAACTTCAGTGTAAAACGGTAGAAAAATTGGCACGGTGTTCGCCAGTTCACCCCACTACTGAGGTACAGACTAACAGTGTGTTCTGAAGATGGCCTTCGATGGTGGGGCCGAAACGTCTCTGATCAATAGAAGCAGTAGACCACGGCCTAATAGCCCGGCAGAAAGCAGTTTCAACAATATTGACGCCGTTCGTGATAGCCTTAGGCATTCCTTAGATATGCTGAGTTTCAGAAACAGACGGAGAAGAATTGTGGCATCGACAACATCGTTAAACGTGGACGATAGATCGATGAATTATTGAAAAGTTTCTTCACATAAATTATTGATACTTGGTGTGCAGTGGTGGTACAAGAAGTTAGCTGTTGTCCATTTACGTTTTTAACGCTATTGGAATATGGACTTCACGTCCTGTTTTTAGGAATCCACGTAAACGTGTGTATGTAAATGTTGTTTCGTGTAAACACAGGTGTGATAATAATAATAATAGCGATAAATGTATATTCGTATGTAGGCCTATATAAGTATATTATTTATTATTATTGGGTCCTTCATTCTTTCGACTGGTTTGTACTCTCCCCGCATATACCCGTGGTGGGTGTGTTACGGAGTCTCACAGGTATATGGGACCTACAGTTTAACGCCGGATCCGAACGGCATAGTTGGGGAGGGTTTATACTACAGGATACATCTCGCTGGTTTGCCATCGCCTTACGAGGGGGAACGGTTGTGTCTAAATCAGATGACCCCGGCGGAATCGAACCAATTATATGAATACATTTAATTTGTAATTTTACTTAATTATGTAGGTACTCAGTTTTCAACAGAGTGTGTCGATGTTGATGACTGGTGTTACCAGATAATTCTGGACCAGATAATACCAGATAAACTCCGGTAATAATGTCTTAGTATGTATTAAAGATTTTTTTATTATTTACGGGCTCGTTTTGCGTATTTTTATTTCGTCTTTTAGCAATATGTTGATATTTATAAAGTTTGGAGATTTTATCTGCTTTAAAAAAAATTAAAAACGTGTGAAGCTCGTAAATGTGTAAATCAGCTTGCGTTTAAATTGCCGTGCACATTGAAGTTAAAGTGTGAAAATAATTTTTTACTTTCAGTTTATATTCCGATAGATAGTATCACGTCGTAACAAGGATAAAACGTTTGACATTAAAAAAAAAAACTGTTACATAAAACGAAATTTCATTTTCCAAAAAGGAAAACATATTAATATACTACGTCACGTGTAATAGCCACTTTGTGTTGCATCAAGGTCAATGAAAGACACATGATTTAATCGAACCTGGTTCTTTCTGTCGAACACACGTGTTCACTACTATTTCTACTACGGCAGTAGCTTTCTCTATTGCTACCACTTTCTTTGTGTGCCGTGTAGAATTCTGTACGAGCGAAACTACGCGTCTTCATAGTGTAGAATAGTACACACGTTTTGTCCGAATGAAAAGTGAAATTTCAAAGTCTTTTTATTCGCATCGTTTTCGTTTATGTTGTTATTTGTGTGGCTATTTACACACTCTGCCCCCTCTCTCTCTCTCTCTCTCTCTCTCCCCCCTCTCTCACTCTCTCCATGCGCACACCCATGACTTGCGTATTTCAGTAACAGTTTTTGTATTAAATTCAAAATTTCTAAAAACCGGGCTGTTAGGCCGTGTTCAGTTGCTGTTAAACGCCATCACGTCAGCAACGTTCCGATTCCCCGTCGGGAATCTTCCTCAGGCCGCTAAGAAGCCACAAAGAGTAAAAACACAATTGCGCCAGATGTACGCCGAACACTACCGGATACCTGTATCAGGCAAAAGCAACAATGCGGCCAGGCAACAGAGCCTATTGGGACAAGTCCAGGTCAAGGTACTGTGATTGGCTGATACCTGGTCGGCGAGATTATAAAGGTAACCTCTGTTACCTGGCCGCCTTGTTTCTTTTACCTGATGTAGGTGTCGGGTAGTGTTCGGCGTACATCTGCCGCTATTGTGTTTTTACTTTCTGTCGCTTCTTGGCGGCCTGAGGAAGATTCTCGACGGGGAATCGGAACGTTGCCGACGTGATGGCGTTTAACAGCAACCGACCACGGCCTAACAGCCCGGTTTTTAGACGTAATTTTTAATTTATTGACACCGGCCGTGCGAGCTCCAGACAAAAGGTTTGGTATTGTTTTTATGAATTGTTGGTGTTACCTCTTGATACTTTGCCGGTTTGAGACGTTTTAATTTCACATCCGTCCGCGTCTATATAGTTTCAGACACATTTAACTACATTCGCAGGATTTAAGAACGTTTAATTACTTATTCTTTTTATCCGAATTATATGTCTATGACTTGTCCATTAAATCATTCTTTCCACCTTTTTCTGAATCGGCCGATTCCTCTCTTTCCTCCAGGTTTCTTTTCCGTACAGATTTTCAGCCCTGTTCTCCTTCATTCTGTCAACATGCGGATTCCTACTTATCGTACTAACCGGTTTCCAACGTTGTCCACTTTGCATCATTGCAGAATTTCTCGTATTTACCCGATTCTTTCCCGTCTCGTGTAGTCTGTCCGTTGGCTTGTAACAACGTTCGTATTACCCAAACAACAAATATGTAACATGTCGATAGTTTCATTCGACACATAATAATGGGCAAAATTTCTCGAATTTCCCCATTTCTTTCCCATCTCATGTAGTCTGTCTGCTGGCTTGTAACAATGGTCGTGATTACTATCTCTTGCTTCCTGTTTTGTATATTTTTTCAAACTTCCTTCTCCAAGGCTAACTTAATGCCCTCGTAAATACTTGTACGATATTTTCATATTTGCAACAATATTCTCAACGAGGTCAAATCTTGCGACTCACATTATTGGCCATGGAGTGATTAAACGATGGGAAGAGGGGTATAAACTACAGAATAAGGAAAATATTGTGAGAAGACTGCTATAGACGTGGGTGTGGAAGAGATTAACACAGGATAAACTAAGTGTTTGTCAGAATACTGCTTGTTATTGTATCAAAATAAAAATTTATCAGAACAATGTTTCCAGGATGTGAAAAAATTCAGTTGTCTGGGAAGCAAAATTACAAGTGAAGGACAAAGCTATAAGGAAAGTAGACCTATAAGTAGCATTAATCAGGGCAAACGGCATTTAATGGCATTCAGAAACATTAGCTTAAAGGTAAGGAAGAATTTGTTAAAGGCGTATGTGTGTAGTATTGCTCTGTACGAGAGCGAATTATAGACGGTAGGAGAGGAAAGGAGAGACTTGGTGCTACAGAACAGTGGTCAAAATTAGATTAAGAGAGAAGACAACTAACGAGGATGTTCTTAGAAGAGCTCAGGAGAACAGAAGCTTTCTATGTAACTTAAAATATAGAAGAGACAAGTTAATAGAACATGTACTCCGACACAGTGGGCTGGTGAAGAGAATAATTGAAGGAAAAATAGAAGGGAGGAGTCATAATGGAAGACACGGTTCAGGCTACATGAAACAGACTATGGCGATATGAACTGCACATCATACTGCGAACTGAGAGGAAAACAGAAAAGCCGAGAGGAATGGCGAGCTGTTGCGAATCAGCTTGCAGGCTGCTAACCCAGAGAGACACGAAGTTGCTGGTAACTTCAAACTAGTTGAGATTCTTGACAAATGAATAAAAATTCTCAATTTTCAGTACTTAATGGGCAAATTAATTTACCTTTCAATCATCCGCCGTGTGACTTCTTATAGAACTCTTCTATAACGCGTTTCGGTGACTATGCACCATCTTCAGATAGTAAAATCAAATGAAACTATGTTACTCTTACGAGTTCGTTAATTAATAAAATGTCAATGTGCATAAGAACTGTACGCGATGTTGGTTGCGCACCCGTTCGAGTTCAATCTGCTACTCAAACGTCAAATCTGCACGAGTACGTCATTATGGCTGTACGTGGCGAAACAGAATTAAGCTGATGGCTTACAAGTGAAATAAAATCCGTAACGCAATGGTAGACCAATACTTATATGTAGGTCTATGCACGATTACGTCTGAGGTGGTCATGAGCACGGACTGAGGAGGGTAAGAATACTATTATCCTAGGGAAAATGAACGGTCTAAGAAGTACGGTGGATCGTCTGGAAGAACAGAGTAGAAGTATCGATTAAGAGAAGAATTCCAAATAGAACCTATAGAAGAATTTATGGAAAAAGACAATTTGAGTAGGCCATTGTTCGAGAAAGGACTAGAACTTTTTTCTGAAGGAAAAAAAAAGTTTAAATTGACCACAGGTGGTTATAGGCGATAAGGTATCTTGATTATATGTGTAAAATAATTTACTCTTGTAGAAGAAATTTGTTGGTAGCTACAAGAAGCTTCGAAATAAAAGTTACAATACAGGTACATTTTTATCCGGAAAGTTGCAGAAAGTTATTTCGATCCGCGTAGGACGTGAATCCGGAATCCGCACTGTCATCACGTGGTCCATGTAGTCATCCTGGCATGACCGTTTGGCAGTGACCACATACAGACGTCGCTTAAAATAACGTCTATTTACGTTTCTGCTAACGGGCACTGCTGATATGAACTGCTGCTTTCATAATTTTGCGGATTTTAATGAAATAAAGTGAAATGGCTTTTAAAGTGATATTCCTTCGTGTTGAAGAGCTGCTAACTTTTTTAGTCAGCGGCTCTGTTTGCGACAAAGAATCTGTGGTATCACAACTCGTTACGTAAAATATGGTTTTCGTAGAGAGTTGTTAACATTGGTTTTATATTGGGAAATTCATGGGCACCACGTAACAGTCCGTGGCTTATACAACGCTCACTGTTTCATGGAAAAGTCTGTTATGTAGACGTTCACAGGTATAACATTGGAAAAGACATATGATCGAGTTTGACATATTATGAGATACATATGAAAGAAAATTTGCATATGAAAAAAGTTAGAAAGTCCTATCAGAATTGTTTCATACTTTTTCGTGTACCACAGGTGTACCGACAACATTTGTTCGTATCCTGCTCAGCGGTATAAGCAGCGTTCATTTTTCAAAATGTTTAAACCACCATTACGTACTTGGGCGTATTAATAACGCAGAAGTTCAAAGTTACACCAGGTTCTTAGATTCTTGTGCTTTTTAAGAAATTATCAAAGCAAGAACAAGTTGTCCAATACAAAATAGTTTGCTGAACGTCAGACGAATTGCCTCTCATTTCTTTGTAATGCCGTTGCAACTTCTGAGAAACCGTGTTCTGTGTGTGTGTGTAATAGCGAAGTGGTAAAGTCACGTTGGGGTACTTTATGTGATCAGTGCTGCGCGAAAAGCTGTCGCAGTGGGGAGACTCGATACAATGTCTGGTTGTACCAGCGACACGTCACTGCGCATGCTGCTGACGCCAAAGTTGTCGGCCACCATAATAGGCTATAACACGTTTGTAGATTGCAGTAGAGCATCGATTATCCGAACATCCATTAACCGAACGATGTATTATCCGAACTCAATAAAAAGTACAATTATGTACTGTACTGTACAGTAATGTATTGTACACGTGTAGGCGTATTGGATACGTATTGAACATAAAAAATCTTTTAGTTTTGAATTAATTTTGTAGTACAGTAGATGTCATTAAACTCTCAATTCTGTTTAAATTAACTTTTGGTTTTTATTAATTACACTCAGTTTTAATTCAATAATTTTTAGCCTTAGTAATGCATTACTGTACAGTATACAGGTCGTAGTAATTATATAACAGTAGGCTATGTTAGAAATGATTTTGTAGTAAAAACTTTTGTTTTTGTAAAGGGAAAGAATGTTTTCAATTTACGATCTATTATCCGAAATATCGAGTATCTGAACGGTCCTTCATCCTGAGAGATTCGGATAATCGATGCTCTACTGTACTTGCGACAGTTCCTTAAAAAGCTGGAAATGGCTCGTCCACTGAACAATGACGCGGATTTAAAGTTTGTCCATTCTTGGACTGGAACCTGATGTAAACACAACCATGTGTTTGTACTTGAACCGGATTGGTTAGATGCGTGATCGCATCACTAAACCCTCCACTAGAAATAAAGTAGCTCACAACTGATTAGTGTTAGTTGATTATAAATATATCAATATACTTTTTTATCATAAACGGGATTATTACAACTAAAAATAAGGTAAATGCTTTTTATACTTCTTTAGGTTATGACTGTATTGTTAAGAAAAATTTTAACTTCCAAATGCACATGCCTCTGTGTTGTATCACTCCGCTTTGATTACATCAGGATCAACTTTTTGAGTGAACAAACTGTACAGTTTCTGCCCGTTCCGTACGCGTAATTTTGTTCTGTAGTCCATTTGCCACTTAAGTACAAACCCGCATTGTCTCTTAACTAAATCGAACGATGGTAATATCATCGAGATATTTAGTCAGAACTTTGAAAACAAAGTGATGCAACACCGTCCGTAGTTTGTGCACACTTCTGATAAAATTTAGTTTCTAAATAATGTGGGTATTGTTTTGATAATGTCGTCGTGTTATAGTAGTAACAGTCAACACCATAGTAAAACAGACCAACGCATAAATTATCTTTTCATAAACATAGTTTCAAAATCATATTTAAACTACATTTGGTTATTCATCATCATCATCATCATCATCACTTCACGGATTAAACCACGGATGGTTTGTTCCGGTCTCAAATAGGCAAAGATTAGAGCTGGTCACTCCAGCGCTCCCTCGGACGTCCCACACCTTTCCGTCTCCTCGGCTTATAGTTCCAGAGTTGTTTGGGGATGCGGCAGTCATCCATTCGGCAAAGATGTTTCTACAAATTCAGCCGATACTGGGCGATCCTGTCGAGTATACTCAGAATATTCAGTTTCTGCCGTATATCTGTGTTTCTTCTATGACATTTGGTTATTATTAACGAATTTAGTTAACCAAAAAAATTTACAGAATCGCAGTCGTTTTATCAGGCTGTCAAACGGCGTGCCTTATATAAATCTGGCGCCTCCCCCCTTATGGTTTCGCTACTTTTGGAAACATACTCGTAATTTTTAACTTACATACCATGTGACTTCTGTCATATGAAGATTCGACTTTGTGGCGGGGCGCGGTGGTCTATTCTTTATCGGGGAGAAGATTGAAGATTTCAAAATACATAAACGATTATACGCTCCTGTCGGCTGAACACGGGATTTTTAATTATTATACCCGTAGAGATAAAATATCGGTCCGTTGTATTAAAAATATGTTTGTAGGTGGAACGTTTATCGTAAAGCTTGGAATGATTTAACAAAAAATATAAATCAGCTGATCTGTTTAAAAGACACTATGCAAAAAACGGTGGCCTTGTTAACAGTGTTAGATTATCCTTTCCGCGTTAAGTGTTGTCTGTTTTAATCTTTATTTTCCAGCATGTAATACAACGTAGCTTATTACCATAACTTGCATACTGGATCCCGACACATACGAACAGTATCATGCAAACTACTGTGTCAGTTTTTACAACACGTTTTTATTCGTTAACAGGTCTTCTGTGTCATTGGAAAATAACCTTTTGAAGGAACGGTTTCAAATTATTTTTTGTGCCAAATCACTTTTATTTATTGGCCACTGCCCAGTGGATCGTATTGTGCTGTCTTTTTGCTCAAGCACGCGTATAACAAGTGGTTACAAATACAGTTGTTGTGGTCTTCGTCTGTTCAGATGGTACATCTTTTCATAAACCTTGGTCTCCTCTGAGACAGGTTACCGTTTGACACGGACCGGTACATCCTTATCCAATTTTTGACGTTCAGTTTTCTTAAATCTCCTTTGACTCCGTTTTTGATCCCGGTTATTCCGGTGTTTCTTATGTTTCGGATTGAGTCTATGAATTTCGCTGTGTTCCTCGAAGACACGTTGGTGACACCTCTTTCATGTTTTTTTTGGATATTCATGTCCTGACATAAAGGAGGAGGAGTCAGCCTCCTCAGTCGTCGCCAGTAAACCAAGAGATGGGTTTGTCGAGACATCGCAAAAATCCCTTTGGGAAAACAAGCAAAGTCAATACGGGACTCTCCCCGATTCGAAAAAACATGTTATGTCATTATTGTATCTCTCCTATGGGACCTACAGCCCTTGTTGAGCCCTGGCCTTCTTCAATTTTTCCCCCCATTCTCTTCTGTCGGTAACCATCCTCCTCCAGGAACGCACTTTCAGTATTTCTGTCGCATCCTCATCCACCGCGTCCTCTCATCTTCTCCTCGGTCTTCCCACTGGCCTTTTTCCGATGTCATTATTGTATAATTGTATATAAATGTGTATGTGTTTTACAAGTACGTATTTAACATGTGCAATTTATTGTGGTACGCATGTATGTCTTGAAAACACTAGTAATTGGACATGTCACTTTTTATGCAGTCTCCTTGTTCCCATTATGTAATGTAGTATGTGATCCGATAATAGAAGCTGGAAACTGCACGTATACTATTGAAATTCACATATGTCTGGTACAGGTAATTAGTATTCAAGGCTTTCTCAGTCGCTATTAATACGTAGTTCTATAATATCTCTTGAAGTGTAATTAAACCAGCTTACTACATTTAAATTAACTAACGACATCGTATGAAAAGTTGTAACCATTCCGTAACAAAATACCGTAAATTGCAGTAGTATCGTAATAGTAATTTAATTGGATGTTTTGTTTTGTGTTACTGTACGTTGTCTTGTATCTTGTAGTACATTTTTTTTACTTCATATGCGATATTGACAACTGCAGATATATGGCGCTCGCTTACGAATAGTCTGTTAATTACGTTCAATGCAAGGTAAGTATTTAATTGTTTTTATAATAGGGAAGTTCCCGTCATTAGATAGAAACAAGCCATGCGGTACCCACAACTGCGTTGGGCGCCAGATACGGTGGGGGAGGGGTTGTAAGGCTTAGGTTGCATCCTGAATTCGGCAGGGGTAGGTGCGATCATAGGTACTGTCTGGCCACGACTGGATGATCGAGGCTGCTCTCCCACACCACGCGGCCGCTTGTAAGCGAGGTAGGGTGAAATATGTGTACTAGCCGTTTGGTTTACCCCCACTTAGCCTACCGTAGTACCCGGCCATGCTTCTCCCACCTTACACAATGCTTAATCTCGAATCGCGGCCAGACAGTACAGTAAAATTCACTAGACATGAATCAACCGTTTTCGTGCTAACTGCGCAGGTTATGTAATGCGCATGCGTCAGCAGAGAAAGATAGCTTAGTTTTCTCTGAGACGCTGTGGAGGTTACTGTGTGAGTACTTTTCAAAAAACATCAGTATTCATCAAAAGTGAAGCGCTTACATAGTTTCATTTCATTTGAATAAGAACAGCGTAATAGTAATAGATAATGCCTCCTACCACAATGTACAAATAAATCCACCTCCAACATCATTAACAAAAAAGGCAGACATGATTAACTGGTTAAAAAACCATTACATTCCTTGTAGTCCATCTATATGTTAAAGCCTGAGGTGTATGCACTAATTAAACAAAACAAACCAGCTTACAAAACTTTTAAAATAGATGCTATTTTGGCAAACCATGGACATTCCGTTTCACGACTTCCACACTATCAGCCGGATTTTAGTCTTACGGAACTGACTTTGGCAACCGTGAACGTGAACCGTGACTTTGGCATGCGGTTGAAAGAAAAAACGTGCATTTTTTCTGTAGACAGTGTCAAAGGAATTTTATTTTATTTCTCCTGCAGACTAGAGATCAAGACGTGATGTCATGAAAATTGAAAATGACTACGTGAGATCGGACCAAATAAGGGATACTGTAACAGATCGTTTAGAAAGTAATGTAAGACAAGAGCAGCAGTGAAGGCAATTTGAGTGATAGTGATAATAGGCTAACGGTAATAACAGTGACGGAAATATTAGTAGGATGAAGAATTGACCTAAATAATTATTGTAATTGCATGTAAGTAAATGTGCTCTATGGTACTTAATAGTTTCAGTCTAATTGTTGCATTAATATTCTCTCCTGTTCTTCACGGATAGTTTACATCTGCTTGTTTTTTAAACACAAACACACAAAATCATTTCACGTATGAGGCTGTCATTCAAATAAATTAAGATGCCAGAGCAATGTGGATCATATATTATTACGTTTTTCGTGAACCGTAACATGTACACGAAGTGTACACATTCCAAAATATATAACGATTGTTGATGTCTAGGCTCGACTTTCGAGAAACATTGTAACAGACGCAACACGGCAAGTCGCTGTTTACAAAATAATGGCAGTATTAAACACTTTATAACTGTGTGAAATCTTTATTACATTGTCTCTTTCTGTTGTGTCTGACGCTTGTTCCGTCTTACAAAATGTCCACGTTTACTGTCATAATCGAAATCAAAACTTACCTACAACCTAATTTTTAGTATCCCTATTTAGTAACTTAGTAAAAAGTAGAGAATTAGGCCTAAATATAAAACGTACTAAACTGTAAAAACCTTAAAAACAATTAAAAGAATAACAAAAGAATTTTAAAATTATAAGAATAATTGAAAAGTTAGTTAAGTTAGTAAAAAGTAAGTTACATATATCTATGCGCGCGCGCGCGCGCGTGTGTGTGGTGTTGGTAGGGCTGTAAAATTTAGTTTGGTAAAGTAGACCAATATTTTCAACTGCGTTAGTAGACATTTCCCTCTCTCTCGGCTTCCACTGCTTCCGTCTTCTCCCCACTACAACCTGCGCGCTGCCTGTTCATGTCTATTTAATATTACTTGTAGATATAGGGAGGACGATGTAAATTGAACTGTCAGGTCTCGATGCGCAGTAGACAAACACCTCGTTGCGAGGCTAACAAAATTTTCATTCACTTCGCACATGCACAGAACAGTTTTGTGCAGTGTTTCATAGCGTGAACATCGGCTGCAACAAGACGCGAGAACAACGGCAGCATGTGTGCGACAGAGAGGTAAATGATATGGAAGTGAGACAGGGAACGTTATAGCGTCGTCTCCCATCTCTTCTCTCTAGATAACTTAGCTATACGTACTTGAAAGCGAGGGTAATTTGCTATGTCTGTTATCTGTATAGACTAAGTTGGCGTCTGGGCCGGCGACTACCTGGCATTCACAACCGGCCCAGACGCCAACTTAGTGTATACAGATAATACACTTGTGCGCTTTCAACTTAAACTTCGCTTTCAATTTTCAATTCTTCTTTCAACACAGAGTATTCTTGCGCATGCCTTAGACCGAAAGTACTGAACGCTTGCCACAAAGTGTCTACACCTGTGCGTCACAGTTGTCAATGTTTCTCCAGTGTAAACGTGAAAATGGACGTGACTGGTACTGCTATGTTAGCGGTTATAAGTGCTGCATTTTTAGTGCTGAAAAGAGTTAGAAAAAGGCGTGAAAATATAAACGCTCGATATGGTTGAAAGATTATTTAAGAACGCGGAATTTTGGAATTATGAGAGATCTGGATGATAACGTTCTGATTAAGAACTTTACGCGAATGTTTATAACGAACTTTTACATGCTTTTACAAATGGTGAAGCCTAAGATCGCAAAAGAAAATATTCGCTTTAGAAAAGCAATACCAGCTGAAGTGAAATTAGCAATCACACTTAGGTATTTGGCTACCGGTGATTCATTTACTTCTTTGATGTACTTATTAAAGTATCCAAGCAATTCATTTCATCAATGCTTCCCGGGGTTATTTCACAGTCAGTTCATACTTCGTAGCCAAAACAGGGTAAGCATCATTTCTTTTCATTTTGTTTGTTATAATTTTTGTACGTAATGTCTCATAAGGCACAGTGTGACCTATAATCTTCAATAAAGGCCAACGTTTGTTCTGCCGACATGGTAAACAATAAACACCGTTACATTAATCACGAAAACAGAACAAAACCTTTCTGCAAAACTATGAAGTTGCACGGAATGTTGAAAGAAGACCCACTGGTGGTGGAAGCACGTGCGTTACTGAATGCGTAAGTCACTAAAAACGGTGACCGATTTTGAGGCATGCTTTGTGTATGCGTTACGTTCGCTAGAGGAAGGTCCTACTGCGCATGCCCCAAATGCACGAAAAGCGCACTAGTGTGGACATAGCTGTAGCAGTGGTTATCTTCTTGCGACGTTACTAGGTTCAACGTATCGTAACCAAGTGTGCACGAATTTCTCACCCAAGGGCCATAAGGCATTACTCATCCTCTCCAGTACTTTGGGGGACATTATTCAAATAATGAACATGATTTACTTGAATGTTTTGGATGTAATGGTCAAAAGGTATAATCTTAGCTGTACATGGTACCAGGGGCGTATTAGGGGGGAGGGGCGAAAGGGACCGGACCCTCCAAAAGGGTCAAAGAAGTTGACGATTTTTGTTAATCTCTTAAATTTCGGACTATATTATAATTTTTCCAGCTCTGTACGCTAATATAGTAGTAACTCTTTTTTAAATATACAAACAGGTTTATTACACAGCATTTGCGTATACGTTTGAAATATGAAATGTAGGGAAATCACGTTAACGGAAGATTGCGTTATCTAAAGCTACGTGTATCGTTATTATTAAGACGTTACAAAATTAAAAGAAAACAACGCGATTCATAATTTAATATTATAGTAATCAACGGTTAATACACATTTCTATTAACAGACGGAACATTCGATTTTTGTTTCCTCTAACTTTTTGAAAATAACTCATCGTATTGAATTTTTTGGGTGAATTGAAAGCATTAGAAATCATTGATGTCATGAAAATCCACAACCCTCGTTTATTAAATCATTTCCGTTCTTAGCTTAATCCTGCTGTAAACAAACCCACGTGGCAAATCTGAAACGCTATTGGTCGAGGGCACTGTCACTGTTCATTCAGAAATGCATTACGCGCATGTGCAGAATGTCTGTATAGTCATGTGAGTGTTATCTTACCATTTAAATCAGGGCACGTCGTTGTAAGACTTCCTCCTTATCGCTGTATTCTGAATCCTATTGAATTAATATGGAGCCATTTGAAAGGATAGGTTGTCCGTCAACAACACAACGTATATACGTAAGCAGTCTGACATAAAACAGTTGATAGAGAAGGAGGCAAACAAAACAACGGTGGACAAATAGCGTCAATATGTCGAGCATATTATCAAGGAAGAAGATAAGCTTTTGGAATTGGGCCACATTACCGAGGTCGTTGTAAAAAGTCTTATCAATAATAACGATCAATAATAATAAAAGTAATAATAATATCAGTAATAGTGATGGTTCCAGTCCGACACAGATATGGAAGGGATTGAATTACTCCCTTGACAGCAAGTGATATATACAGTACACTGGTAATTAATTGGCACAGCTTCTAATTTCGTTTAAGTAAACAAAATTAGATCTTTTGTTTTGTTGCAATTTTAAAACCGTTAATAAATAAAGCCTTTAACTGGTGTAATAAAATATTTTATTCTCGTTCTGTCACAGTCACACAAATTTTACTTTTGTCAGGACAAATTATTACAATTTACGTGTATTTATACAGTATCAATATTACATGTACCCTGTGTGTACTCCTGTCAGAGTGACACGCCTATAATTCAAGCAGCAAATAGTGTTTCAGATGTGCCACTCCTGTTTGTTTACATCAGGATTAAACTAAGAACGGGAATAGTATAGGTACATTGCACAGCCGATTTGCGTATTACTTTGGAGTTGTAGGTGTGTGTGTGTGTGTGTGTGGGGGGGGGGAGGCGTGATATTACTTCCGGTATGCGGAAATTTACTGGAAAAATTGTGGTGACGGTTGTCTGTAGTGGTGTCTAGCGAAAATCTGCGGCACCACAGACCGCAGACCGGTCTGGGTGGTTGTTTGCTTTGCGGTGCGGTCGACTTGACTACTGGTGGGGTCCGTCTGCCCAATCCTTCAGGCGTAACTCGTCCTCTGTTTACAGTTCCTAAACATCGTGCCTGGCGGCTCATTGGCGTAAAACTGGTTCTTAAAAATCGGTGTAAACAACTTAGCGCGTTAATAAATAATATTCATAATTGCTCACATTGTTCTTGTTTTTATAAACATTAATAGTAGGCCTATACAATTTTTTATATTTTTTTAAGAAGATTCAATTTTTTATTTATTTGTATTTACACTGTTTCGACACATTTCAATGAAGATGACAGTAATGAAAGTAATGGTAATAAATAATAATATTGTTTTAAAGTTGTTTTTAAGTAGTTTAATTTCTTCCAAACATCTCCCCCCACTCACACTCCGGTGCAACTGAATTGCGCTCACATGCCTAATAGACCGCTAATCCAACACCCGAACTGCGCTCACCATTTCTTATACCTGCGAAGGTCCTTGAAGAGACACTCGAGCTGCGCTCAGTGTTATACCTGGGGAAGATTGTGTAATCAAACTAAAAAAAAAAACACATTTTCAAGACACTTAAATTTTTATTTTTAGTTAAGATAAAACAATTTTTCCAAATTTATATGAAACGCATTTTACAAAATTATATCTAGCTATTTAATCTCTGTCTAATTGAGCAATTTTTTGTTGTATAAATTGTTGCCGTAATAAAACTTCGCGTCTTACATATCTTTTGGCATTCCTGTTTATAGAATTTAACTTAATGTAGGTATCTGTCTGCATATCTAATAAAACTTTTAAAAATGAATGAATATTTGGATGAGACGATAAATGTTCACTTTTAAACTTTGAATGAAATGATTCACATGGATTTGTTGTCCTTAAAATACTTGCTGTTTTTGCAGCCCATATTGTCGGGGGAAATATAGAGTCACTTTCGATATAATTTTCCACTAAATAATCTAAAAACTGATCCACTCGACTGTCTTGTGGTTTTTCGCTTATAAAATCTTCAACGAAGCAGTCTCCTACCTCGGATGCCGGAAGAAATGGTAGTCCAAATATATGTCTCAGCCATATATTCCTATTGAACTTTCTTCATTTTTATATTCCTGGGTTAGTCCCACTTGCTGTATTTTGCGCCACCTGTAATGTTTTTCAAAAAATCACTAACTTGTGTACACGCGCAAGAAGTGAAACTTCTATGGTATATATATAGTTGAAATAAGACTCACTGTTAGTGAGAGTGATTATTTTAAAGATTAGAAGAACATTTTGATAATAGTGAAATACGTCGTCGAAATTTTTTTTATTTAATTGTAACCTCTATTAATTGCAAGTATCTGTAAAATTATTTTCATTGCATGTAATTATATATATATATATATATATATATATATATATATATATATATTCAATCACTTTCTGCTACAGTCCGTTTCTTGATGTATATAATACATTTAATATTTATAACTAAATTTACCTCAAGATGTTATTTTTCCTTATTTGGAACATGTTTCGAGAGCTCCCGTGCTCCCATCCTCAGCCTTTGCGATCTTGTGTCTGGTGAAGTATTTGTGTGTTGGCTGCTGGATGCTATTAAGGTTGTTTGTTGGTCTTTGGTATTTTAAAGTTGTATTATTGTGTGTGATTGTGGTATATTTATTTGTATTTTGTGTATTTTCGATGTTGAGTGCTTTGAATATTGTGTCACGTTTTGTATTGATTTGTATTTGTTCTGGTATTAGTTTGTTTTCTGTTTTATGTTTGTATATTTGTAAATTTTCCCATATGTTCATTATGGTGCCTTTGTGTGGTATATGTTTTATTAGTGATACATTGGTTATGTCTGGGAATTCATGTCCTGTGTTTATTGCATGTGTGGCTAAATTGGATTTATATATTTCTGGTTTTTTGTATGCGTTTAGGTGTTCAAAATAACGTTTTTTCAGCTGTTTTTTTGTTTGTCCTATGTAACATTTATTGCAATCTTGGCATTCAATTTTGTATATACCGTTAGTTGTTGTATTATCTTTGTTGTGTTAGCTATTTAGATTTTGTAATTTATTTTTATTAGTTTTGTATGCTATTTTTATATCGTGTTTTTAAATAGTTTTGTTAGTTTTGTCATTTTATTATTTATGTATGTGAATGTGGCCCATTTTTGTTGTTGTTATTATTTATGTGTTGTTCATTTTGATTAATTCTTAATTGTTCAGTTTTTATTTTATATTTGATTTTATTTTCTATTTTGTTCATAGTATTTTTATTGTATCCATTTTCATAACCAATTTGGTATATTATATTTCTTTCTTTGTCAGTTTCTTGTTTGTTTAGGGGAATTTTGTACATTCTGTTAAAAAGCGAATAGAATGCTGCCATTTTATGTTGTGGTGGGTGGTCAGAATGGTTAGGTATCATGATGTTAGTGGAAGTTGGTTTTCTATATATTGCATATTGTATGTGGTTGTTGTATCTTGTGATGGTTATGTCTAAATAGTTGATTTTGTTATGTTTTTCTTTTTCTTCTGTGAATTGTATTTTAGGATGTATGTTATTGATTTGTTTCAGTATGTTCTTTGCATTTGTGTTTTTGTTATTTGATACATGTAGCCCATCATTGTAATAAATACAATAACATAGAAAATAAAATAAGATTTGAAAAAAACAAAAAGACTATTACAATCAACAAAAACCTCAACACATTAAAACAACAAAACAAAAAAAAACAAAAATAAACACACATTTTACCCTCGAACCATTAACCTTAGCAATACAGAATTTAACAAAAAAGAAACAGAATATTTAAACAATGTGTCAAAAACTAACATAACTCAAAATGCAAACAGAAATCTAGAAAATTTAATAGTAGAAACAGAATTTGCCATTAACCTAATAAAAGACAATATACAAGAAGAAAAAAGAACAGAAGCAACACATATAATTAAAAAAATAATCACTAGCGAAATGAAAAACAAAGATAAACAAAAGAAAGACAATAAAACAATAAAAGAAATTAAAAATAAAGTAAAGAACAATAATTTAATAATAACTAAAGCAGACAGAAGTCAAGCAACAGTAATCATTGATAAAGCAGACTACATTTAAAAAAAACCGAAGACTTCATCTACAATAATAAATGCATACAACTAAATAAAACCCCAACAGAAATCTATCTTAACAAACAATAAAACTAATAAAAACAACTAAAAACATATTCAACAATAAAAACACAGACATATATATAAATAATAATCCAGAACCACCTAAAATGAATAGCCTAATAAAAATACACAAATTAAACAACCCAATACGTCCATTAATCAACTTCAAAAAAGCTCCTACATACAAAATAGCAAAAATAATAGCACAAAAATTAAAAAATAACCATCTAACAAATAACCATCATAACATAAAAAATACATACGAATTAATAGACAAACTAAAAATAATAAATATAAATGAAAATACATTTTTCACATCATATGACGTCACAAACATGTACACCAACATCCCAGTAGAAGAAACAATAGACATAATAATAAACAAACTTAAAGAACAAAATGAAAACAAACAATATATAACCGAAATAAAAAATAGCCTCCAACTAATACTAAAACAAAATTACTTTGAATTTAATAGCAAAATTTATCAACAGCAAGAAGGTTTAGCAATGGGATCACCATTATCAAGCATAATAGCAGAAATATTCCTACAACACATAGATACCAAAATACAAAATATTATAAAATCACATGACCCAAATGGCACATGGATAAGATATGTAGATGATGGGCTATATGTATCAAATAACAAAAACACAAATGCAGAGAACATACTGAAACAAATCAATAACATACATCCTAAAATACAATTCACAGAAGAAAAAGAAAAACATAACAAAATCAACTATTTAGACATAACCATCACAAGATACAACAACCACATACAATATGCAATATATAGAAAACCAACTTCCACTAACATCATTATACCTAACCATTCTGACCACCCACCACAACATAAAATGGCAGCATTCTATTTGCTATTTAACAGAATGTACAAAATTCCCCTAAACAAACAAGAAACTGACAAAGAAAGAAATATAATATACCAAATTGGTTATGAAAATGGATACAATAAAAATACTATGAACAAAATAGAAAATAAAATCAAATATAAAATAAAAACTGAACAATTAAGAATTAATCAAAATGAACAACACATAAATAATAACAACAACAAAAATGGGCCACATTCACATACATAAATAATAAAATGGCAAAACTAACAAAACTATTTAAAAACACGATATAAAAATAGCATACAAAACTAATAAAAATAAATTACAAAATCTAAATAGCTAACACAACAAAGATAATACAACAACTAACGGTATATACAAAATTGAATGCCAAGATTGCAATAAATGTTACATAGGACAAACAAAAAAACAGCTGAAAAACGTTATTTTGAACACCTAAACGCATACAAAAAACCAGAAATATATAAATCCAATTTAGCCACACATGCAATAAACACAGGACATGAATTCCCAGACATAACCAATGTATCACTAATAAAACATATACTACACAAAGGCACCATAATGAACATATGGGAAAATTTACAAATATACAAACATAAAACAGAAAACAAACTAATACCAGAACAAATACAAATCAATACAAAACGTGACACAATATTCAAAGCACTCAACATCGAAAATACACAAAATACAAATAAATATACCACAATCACACACAATAATACAACTTTAAAATACCAAAGACCAACAAACAACCTTAATAGCATCCAGCAGCCAACACACAAATATTTCACCAGACATAAGATCGCAAAGGCTGAGGATGGGAGCACGGGAGCTCTCGAAACATGTTCCAAATAAGGAAAAATAACATCTTGAGGTAAATTTAGTTATAAATATTAAATGTATATATATAATCCGTAGCACGTCGGATTGATAATAAAAACAATGCCTGTTTTCGAAACACGTGTCTCATAAAGTAAGTGAGAATACATCTTTCATGTACAAAAAAGAACAATCAATTAATAAATATATATATATATATATATAGTATCATTACATAATCAGTGCTCAATACTGATAAAAATAAAGAAGTGTTTGTAAAATAATAATAATAAAAGGTTAGTAGTTACCCCTTCCAAAAGTCAGAAATGAGGGATTAAGTATCATGCTATGAAAACATTTGTACCATAAAACACTTTAACAATTAAAAAACAATGTACTAAGTGTTACCATAAAAGTGCGGTGTGTACAAAGTGCAACATAGTATGATATGTGTAAAAAAAAACTGAAAAGGACATCAATCAGAAATAGTGAAGATGCAGTACTGTAGTAATAAACTATAAGTTTAATAATAAGTTGTTGTAGTTTTGTGTTGTTAGGCCACAAAGGCAATATCAATGTAATTAAAATATTATTTTGTTTATGTTTGAAGGATCCAGGGTTATATAAGAAATTAATAATTGTTAATTAAAATAAAGTAAAGAGATGGTGGAAAATAAAATAGTGCCTAGAGTAATAATACATTAACAGAAGTATAAGTCAGAAATAAACCAAGTTAAAAATCATTAAATTATAAAATACAAGTAGCTAAGTTTATGTAAAGATGTGAAGAAAAACATAGTATAAATTAAATGTAATTATAGTTAAACATTATAAAGGAGTATTTTTCCTAAAAGAAGGGAAGAAATAATAATAATTAATACTAGCCTATTTACTAAAACTGTACCTAGGTTAGCCAATAAAAACTCATCAATTTCTAGGTTACTAAGAGTAACATAATCAACAAGAATTGTTAATTGTTAAATTGGATTTCAAGTGAGTAGATGACCAAAAAATAATGTCCACCAAATTTTAAAAATTAAGTAACTACAATTCGGAAAAAACACCATTCTAAATTAATGAAACGATTCAGCACAAGCCACTACATCTGGGACATCCGTTTAACCACAATAATTAATGCCAGAAAATCGAAGAACATAGAAAATTCATCTAACTATCTGATGGTCTGAAAATTTTGAACTGTAACTTCTTGGGTGAGAACGCCTACCTTAATAAACTAAAAAATTACACATGACGACCAAGTAACGAACACTAGAAACAGTACCATATCTTTCAATTTATAAGAAAACTTAGTGTGAACATTATAAACTTTATTTAATTAACCAAAAACAGTAAAAATGTATGTTCATTAGGAACTCTACTGCAGCCATCTTTATTTTTTCGCTTTCTGTATGAATACGTAACCTGCGCTCTGGCGTTTAAAAAACGAACTTGTTGAATCAGACTTTAAGAAAACAAATATTAATTATTGTAAAGTATGATACTAGTAACTAAGCATTTCTGACTTTCTTATAGTTCAAAGAATCCCAAAATAACCCTGAAATACATAATTTATTTATTTTAATAGTAACTGTAATTGAATACATCTGTTGTGTTATATGAAAAAACTTATATCGAAAAATGTTGTGATTTCGAAAATAATCGATTTGTAAACTGATGATTTGGAGGTAATAATTTCCAGAAAAATAAACCAAATTCAATCAATAAATACCTTTCTTTTAGGTAATTGACTTTGTATTATTTCTTGTAGATAGCAGCTTTGTTACAGGAAACAGGTGAATAGCAGAGAAGAGTAAGAAAGTTAGCTCTGACATCAGAACGTATGAAATACACCGGACAACATAACCTTTCAGTTGGTTAGCAAATTGAAAACAGCTGATGCAACGCGCGAGAAAAAAAACAAACGTTTAAATCGTACTCAAAGAGCGGAATTCTCTCTCTCTCTCTCTCTCTCTCTCTCTCTCTCTCTCTCTCTCTCTCTCTCTCTCTCTCTCTCTCTCTCTCTCCTGCCCATTTACAAACAACTGAACAGTAATAACTGTAAGAAGATATAATACATAATAAAGAATATCGCGGTTTATTTGTCAATACTAAAGAATCTCACACACCCAATCAAAAATAAATAACACTATCAGAGTATAAACTAACGTAATTATTATACGGTAAAGGTCTCGCGACGGAAGGTACGTATGATTGAGACTGGAGACGTTACAGAATGACGTACAAACGTGGGGCTTAAATAACCCGATTAGTAATTTTCACGTTACAGAATGGGCTAAAAAAGACGTAAACCCGATCAGTTATTTCACGTTACAATATATATATATTGTTGAAATAAGACTCACTGTTTTCTCTGTATTATATATAGGTATGTAAACATAATCACATAATCGACGTCATCATCAGAAATACAAATGAAATATTATGTTTAATATTTATATATTATAAATGAAATATATACGTATAATATTTAATTTGTATTTCTGATGATGAAATACTCTAACTAGTTTTTGACACGCTAATTTTTGAGGTTACGTACCTTTTCGAGCTTATCATACGTTCGTACGTTCGGTAATAACTCTCCAGGTTATACAGCAACGTGTGGCGGGAACGCTTTACTTCGGACAGAATCGTGAGTTTAAGTTAAAACAAAATATAACATTTTAAACTTGCCAAGACTGAGCAAGATGAAAACGGCAACCAATAATTTTGAGTTCTTCTGGAAAAATTTCTTGCAGGCTCGCGTGAATTGCAACTTCAAAATCTATTATTACAGTACTGGGATATAAAACATAACCCAGCAGCGTGTACTTTTCTATTAATAATTGGAAAACTCTGCTATACGTAGAGTTCTTCTTGTCTAATACGACGGGTACATAAAAGTTCATTGCATACGCATGTATAGTGAAGAGTTGGCCGAAATACTTAGTGCAATATTCGAATGTTCCGTCCATATACAATAAATCCTGTTGACACATAAACTCCAAGTTCTTTTCACATGAGAAAATTACTATGTTGTCTAAAAAGTCATTGCACATCAGGAAAGGTTCGTTCGTACTTGTTCTTAAGTTTGAAGAATTTAAGAAATGTTGCACTTCCATCGTTGATTTTGGTAGTTTGGGCACTAACAGAAGTCGCACATATTGATGTTGTTGCGGATACACTTAATGTCCGTAACAGATAATGTTTCCAATGAGTGAGTTTCAGCTCTCATTTCAGACCGGATTAATTTTGAAGGTTTCGTTGAAATATCTTTTCAGCTCTCATTTCAGACCGGATTAATTTTGAAGGTTTCGTTGAAATATCTTCTTGGGCTTTCCTTTTCACGACATTATTTAGTTTGCTTCATGGTTATGTTCGCCACATTTTTTCGAAACTACCGCATTTAACGTATAAATTGTAGCCATACAGTTCTTCTTGGTGCATCTCCATACAACTTCTGTTGATTTCACATCTCGATATTTTCGAAACTTGTAATTCTCAAAAACTAACAACGGTTGTCCTCGTTCACTCAACATAGTTTCCATCGTCGCACGCTTAACAGTCGTCGACAACGTTTCAAACAAAACTGATTTCAGAAATAATTTCAATTTTCATGTACCCAAGTGGGGTTTGGGGGAAATTCCAAGTATCCGTACTTTTCGTACCTACCTGGCAGCAATAAACGCGGTTTCCAAGTATTCCTACTTTTAGTACCTGGGGCCAGTGAGCGCAGTTCAGTAGGGGATGAAGTAACCTTTTCTCTAGCAAACCTACCTGACATTAATCTGAGCGCAATTCGAGTGCGTCCTCACACTCATTCGTTGTAACCATTTTTCTTACGCTAAATGTAATTCTCGTTATTTCTAATAAATAAATAATAGTAATGGTGGTGATGATACCGTGCAGGATAAAGTTTATTGTAATCACAGCTAAAGTGATCTGTTAACTGTTAGTCTGCTCCTCCTTTTATGCTGACACGTTTATGCCTTTGTATTATAATATGTGATAAATATAGTTTAGTTCAGTCAGTATTATTGAAATCCCAACGAATGTTTGAAGATAGATACATTATAATATACACGGCCGGAGTCAATGTTGTTAAAATTCATTCCTGGGCTGTTTGGCCATGGTCTGTTTCACCAAAAACAAACGTTTTGGCAATGCCATCGACTGTGATCATCCGTGTAAAATTCGAAGTTTCGCTAACGTAAGGTAGTAGACGTTAGTGAAACGTCTGTTTTATGTGAAAACAATGGCCCACGGCCAAAGAGCCCATTTTTTACAGGAACTAATTTGCACATCATAGATACGAGTATGTATGTAGGCTTTTTGTAATCACTCCTCCTTTTATGCTAACACGTTTATGGCTTTGTATTAATATATTTGATAAATATAGCCTATATTTAATGGTTTCGGTAAATATAGAGTCTGTTCGATACTTATTAGATTTTTTACTACACCCTCTGGAATTAATGAATGATGGAAAACACGTTTTTATCGAGCATGTACGTGCTGTACAATACTAAGAATGACTTGTATCTTGTTGACTAGTCTGCTTCAAAAGTTTGACAGCTTGGTGTCACGATGGATGGTCTGCAAACGCTGGAAGCTGTAGGATGCGGAGGCGGTGAGGGTAGCAAAGAAAGTCGTATGTTTTTTTTTAAGGCGATTTAATTACACCTAGCGCTGCCTCTCGCATCCTAGCTTCCACTGACGCCGGTCTAAACAGTCCTGTTCTGTAAGTCCTCTTGCATTCATTGCTTCTTCGACGTCCATTTGCCATGAATGTTAGGTCTTCCTTTTTTTCTTCTAGAGGGTGGAGTCCATTCCCATACCTTCCTTGGCCATCTCTCACCCGACATCCTTTTTAGGTGTCCAAACCAATTCAGTCTTCTTGGTTCTATTGTTTCTATAAAGTAAGGATAAAGTTGTTTCTATACAGTTTCTATAAAGTCGTATGTAAGGAGAAAAATAAATGTGCGTTTTGCTTGTTTTGGAATTAAATGTTGGATGTTACTATATTTGTAAACACAATGTTCTATTCTCAAAAGAATAGACATTATTCAAGAGACAATGAACAACTGGACCTTTTTGGAATGATAAAGAAAATTACAAAAAAGTTAGAAAGAAAATGCCGGAGCTCAGTTGAAAATATGGCAACCTTTGTTTTAAAGAATAAAAACACCTATACAATAGCTAAACAAAATGATAATATTGAGCGGTGTAATGTGCCTTCGTTTGGAAATTGTGGTTTTAAAATGTTAGGGGGAAAATGATGCTAACGTCGACGGTGCGCTGATGCGTCAAAGACCCGAGGATCTTGCTGTACAAACGGGGAAAGCGATTTATTTAACTACTGATGGATGGTTCGAAGTGGAAAATTCTATTGAAAAAGTAAACAAAAGAATTTTCTAATGAAATTGGGTAACTGTTTAATAATTCATTGCGTAATTTTTTATTTATAAAATTTTGTGTACTTTTAAATTTTGTACAAAGTTTGTTGCATATTTTCCAGTAAAAATACCGTGTTTTTCATAGATTCATTTTGTTTTAGATATTTCTATTACGAGTAAATAAACCGGTGTGAAGAGTTATTACGAAAGTGTGTCACGGAATAGTTCGAATAAGGATCGCGAGTCTTTGGCTACTAATTTATTAAGTAGTAACAGTATTTTTTGAGTAGCAAATTTTTTATGTATCTATATAAACAAACATATGTATTGTAGCAGTGTATTTCATATAGAAATATAAAATACACTTCATACTGTAACTTTTATGGAAACGTTACTGTGAATCTAGCACCATACAGTATTGTGATTACGTGGCTCCCGACATTGGCCGAAAGTAAGCGGCCCCTTCTCTCTCTCTTTCTCTCTGTGCTCTGTGTGTGTGTGTGTGTGTGTGTGTGTGTGTGTGTGTGTGTGTGTGTGTGTGTGTGTGTGTGTGTGTTCTCTCACAGTTTTTGCTACAGTCTACTTCTTGATGTATATAATATATTTAATATTTATATGATTTTACCTCAAGATGTATTTTCCTTATTTGGAACATGTTCGAGACGCTTTGTGTTCCCATCCTCAGCCTTACTAGTTTTGAGTCTTGTGAAGTACTTGTGTGTTGGTTGGTTGTTGTGGTATCCTGTTGGCCTTTGGCACATCGAAAATACACAAAATACTAATATATACACCACAATCACACATAATAATACCAGTTTAAAGTGTCAAAGGCCAACAAGATACCACAACAACAACCAACCAACACAAAACTACTTCACAAGACTCAAAACTAGTAAGGCTGAGGATGGGAACACAAAGCGTCCCGAAACATTGTTCCAAATAAGGAAAATACATCTTGAGATAAAATCATATAAATATTCCATCTTGAGGTAAAAATCCCTCTCTCCCTCTCTCTATCTCCCCCCACACCAATATGTTCAATATTTTATATAAGAGCCCCCCCCCCCCCGTTTTCAGGTTTCTAATATTCAGCGTTGCCGAGGACTGGTTGACTTTTTCTGACTTTGAGTTGTCAGTTCAACAGTTTGATGTCGGATTTTTCTGTGGATTATTCGTTGGACATGTCTGAAAACAGCTGCTTATTTTCGATGTCATCTGTGAATGAATGCATGACTTCCACAATTTCTCCCATTCCGCCGTGTATTTTTCTTTCTTTCCCCGACCACGAAGTTGTTCATCTGAAAAAATCCGTTTCAATTCATGTGTGTACACATGCAGGTACTAATTCGTTTTAATTTAATTGTAGTATTGGAAATTTAAACTTTTGGTATTTGAGCCTCTGTAAGAAAGCTCTCGTCCATTGTATGCCAGTATGCGATTCTATTCGTATTCTATGATTTTAATGCTTTTGAAAGATAATAATTGTTATGTAATTACTAGACTACAGATAATTAGAATTGTAATTAACAACAACAGTTATAGTTGATAACCATAATGATTGTCATGACTAAGTAATAAGAACTTATACGTGTTACAGTAACAAGATACATACAAAGTGGTTTGATGATGATGTCATATGTGTCTGCTGCACGATGTTATACCGTGTTGTGTGAATAATTACAGTTTGAATAATGCATTAAGAACGTGTAAGCATGCAAACACATCTGCTAACCTATTGACGCAGTATTCAGCCCAACTTCCGTTTTATTTTGCATAATGTTGTGTTTTTCTGCTTACACGAAAGGGACCAGAGGGAAGGGACCACGTTTTGACATGTAAGGCACCGGCGAGGTAAATATTTCAGAAGTCTGAATTACCGGTCGACTTTTCGATTTCAGTTAATACTTCGCTCGCGTAATACTTGCAGAATTTAGACATCGCTGCAGTGCCTTCGTTTTAAGTCAGCGGAAAGGGTGGAGCTATTGTCGTGTAAAACGTAGCCTGCTAAGACCTAATCAGACATCTCTTCAACTGTTTGCAGTGGCGTATCTAGAAATTGGCTGGGGGGGGGGTGGTCCGATTCATACAAAAAAAAAAAAACAAGTAAAGACTAATCAACATTACTGTATTTTTAAAGTGGCTGAAAAACGCGTGATAACATTCTGAAACCAGTCGCATTAAAGTAAACGGTAGTAGTAACACAAAAATACGCGTTATTGAAACATTGTTAAAAGATTTTTAAAAGATAAACATTGCCTGTACTGATTTTCCTATACTTCATATTTCAAACGTAAACCCTAATGCAGTGTAATAAACCTGTTTGTATATTTAAAAAAGAGCTACTATTATATTAGCGTACACAGCTGAAAAAAAAAATAGCCTAAAAATTAAGAGATTAACAAAATTTGTCAACTTTTTCGACTCTCTTGGGGGAGGGGGCCCTGACCGGT
Source organism: Magicicada septendecula (assembly GCA_034769895.1). Taxonomy (NCBI): domain Eukaryota; kingdom Metazoa; phylum Arthropoda; class Insecta; order Hemiptera; family Cicadidae; genus Magicicada; species Magicicada septendecula. The sequence goes on from CM068375.1 coordinate 307,126,112, forward strand.
ACCCCTCCTCTGACTGTTTGACCAAACTGAATCACCCCAAGAAAGCAAGCAGCACAACTGAATTCATTGACACCGGTCGAGTACTCCGTATCTGCGGACATGTTTACCATATCAAGGAGACAAGTACCGCAAGAAGCCCATGTTTGTTGAACGAGCGAATCGAGCTCTCAGTTTTGTCTCGACTGTTTGACAAGTGTCTGCCTGCCCTGTCTGCTTTGGGGTATATCTCACCATAACTTTTGAATGCATCAACCGCTAACTTTTGAAAAGTTTTGAGTTTTGTAAAACTTTGCATGCGTGTCTATACATTTACCCCACAGACATTTATTGGTTGATCCTCACGGTAACGGAGCAGGAGGCAAAAACATGAGGATGCCAAATTGTGAAAAAATCGCAATAACTCATGTCGGGTATGAAATTAAAGAGAATTTCAACCAAATCTGAATGTAGCGTACAGTTTTGGAAATTCCAAAATTTTAGGATGCCAAGGACATAGAAAATTTCAAAATTTTGGGACACCAGGTCCCAAAAGTGGGTCATAATTTCGATAAATCGCAAAAATCCTTGTAAGGAATCAAAAATTAAGTGGAATTGTAACTGTAATGTAAATATACTGTAGTGTTCAGTTTTGGAAATATCCAAATTTAGGATAGCAGGAATGTCGGACTAAAGGGAATTTTAACCCAGATTCAAATGGCGTGTACTATGAACATTTTTGAATTTTGGGAACGCCAAGGGCCAAAAATAGGACTCAAAATTTTAAGAGTATTGTAAAAGTCTATGTGGGCGGATCAAGTTATAAGGAATTTTGTTCAATTTGACACTCTTAATACTCCCTGCAAATTTTGGATTTTAAGCCTCAAATACTAAGACAAAAGTGATGGCCTTCCTAGGGAAGAACCCTGTAAGAACAAAAATTGTAATTGATAGTAGTGTTGGAGCTGGTATCACATTTTATTTAATTATTTGGAATGTGATATCTCATATAGGAAGGATAACGATATCAAGAGAAAGTTAAATAAATTTAGCTATACCTGTGGAACTATAAGACTACTAAGATTGAAGAATAAAACTCAGCGGCAGACACAGCCGACTCGTGGCTGAGCTGACTTTAATGTATGGATATGAAACATGGGCTCTCTTGCAAAAAATTATTTAAAAATACAGGCCTCCGAAATGCAATTTTTAAGAGCAGTTTGAGAGATCGTCTACGAAACGACGACGTAAGAAAAGACCTGAAGTTACAGCAGGTTCTGGAGAGAATAAAGGAATACAGGCAGAAATGGAAGTCCCATGCCGAATGCATGGTAGACACGCGTATTCCTAATCAAGCGTTTGAATATAGACCGGTGGGGACGAGAGATCGTCGAAGACCGTGGAAAAAATGCTCAGAGACTTTGAAGTCGGAACGGTCTATAGCCCAAGCCATGGAGTGAAGAAGAAGAAGAAGAAGAAGAAGAAGAAGAAGAAGAAGAAGAAGAAGAAGAAGAAGAAGAAGAAGAAGAAGAAGAAGAAGAAGAATTTTGGATATCAATTAGACGTTGTCTAATTCAGGGCGAGCGTTCGCCGAGGACGGGTCCAAGATTCACCTGGCACAGAGAAGTTCTGATCGATGGCGTTGATTAGGGGTCGCCCTGGAAACAGACACAGCCGCGATAGAACTTTCTGGAAAGTGTCTGTATAGTAGCGTTCAGGGAACGGACACTTCGGACAGTCAGGTTAGAAGTTAGGTAGAGAGCTTTGCAGGCCCGGCGCAAACCTCGTTCCATGAGAGACTGTAGCTTTCGGTTATGGGTTCTTGCCAAGTAGCCCCATACTGGGATCGCGTAGGTAACCTACGGTGCGTACGTAGGAGGGGCGCTCGCAAGGTGATGGCAGTCCAGTAATGCCTCTACTTAGCAGGCCGAGTCCGAGACGTTAAACTCTGCCATACGTGTACAGTAAGAAAGTACCGAGAGAGATAACCTACATTAGATTCGAGTTTTGAAACAATAAGGTAGGTTCGAATTGCATAAAATTAACTTTTTCCTTGTTTTGAACGTTACGATGTAGTAATAAAAGCGGAGTCTATAACTAAAATTTGTTTAGTTTCGCGTGTTAGTTATGAAACTTTCGCATCTAACATCTCAGATAAACTTTCTGATCAGTATTTTATCTTGGCCAACAATTATAAGTTAACTTTTAAACAGTGAAGGGCGATTGTAGACTGGCACGGGCACGCGCGGACACACACACACACAATTGTACACTGCAGCCAATCGCTTTCAGTCACAATGAAATGAGAACAAACGCTACAGCTCTGTGCTAAAAGACGCTTACACATTCGTAGCACTCGTGTTCCTATTGATTTGCCTCTCGACTGTACGTACGACTTCCATTGAAAGTAACCTTTGCATGTTAAAAATGGGTAATGACAATAAATAAATTACAAGCTCCAACATAAAGTGACCGGTATACACGACCAAACACACACGCCAATTATTTGTGCTCATGGGTTTCCAGTAATGTGTGATCTTTATGCAGTTGCTCGGAAAGAGAACAGACGATGTAAATAAAAAATACAAAACTGAACAGTACAACTGAAGCTGTAAAGGTCTAATTAATGTTGTCTTTACTTTTTTAGGGTGCGTTTTTCTGTGCTTTAATTAGGAAAGAATTCCCCTTTTATTGTCTAAAAGAAACTGAGTTTCTCGTTTATCGTTAAGTTGCCACAGTGGAGTAAATAAATTGTCATTTGCCAATACAATTTATTATTTCAGTCAAGTTTGTTGTTATTGTCCGCAAACAAATATTGCTTGTTCGGTATATTTGTTTTTACAGTTGATACAATAATAATTTTAAAAACATTTATGTGCTGTTCCATCCATCCATATCCGGCACTACAGTCCAGGATGGACCTTGGCCTCCCTAAAGATCCCGCCTCCCAGGATTGTCAGATCGTGTGCCATGGTCTTCCACGAGCCGACTTCCATTCTAGTCAGGTCTTCTTCCACGTCGTCATGCCATCGTTTTCTTGGCTGCCTCGTTTTCTGCGTCCATCTGTGTGCCCGTTCATTGTCTTTTTGGGGATTCTTTGGTTGTCCGTTCTTTCTACATGCTCTGTCCAGCTGATTCCTTTGGACTTTATAAATCGGACGATATCTCCCCGTTTTACAATGGAGTCTATTTCGTGATTAGTGCTGATCCTCCCATTCTCCATTACAACACACTGGTCCGAAGATTCTTCTAATAATTTTCCTTTCAAAAGTCCTCAGAGCCTTCTCATCAACTGCTCTTAATGTCCAGGTTTCGGAGCCGTATATCACTACAGGGTCTGTACATTTGCAGTTTAGTCTCGTGGGTGAGAAGATTTATGTGATGTTAATTTATATTTTAAAATATTACGCTAGCATGCTTTTAGTTGTAGCGTTATTTGTACTCTGATAAGATCGATCATTGTTATGGGGATTAGTATAAAAGAAGAGAGGTATCGATAAAATGTCATCATGAACCCTGATAAATTGTTATGACGGCCCTGCGCTCTGAAACTCTTGTTGTTTGAGGTTAGGTTAGTTAGGTTGGTTGCGTGTGCTGTCTAACGTGTTTTTACCGTATATGGAAGGTTAACACACAGCAGGAAGTGTACGCGCAGCGTAAACTGGTCAAGGCAGAACAGGAAACCAAACCAAACTCAACTAATGGCATTTAATATTTATATATACGGCTTGATAGTAGCAGCCTTCGCGTGGATCTACTTTCTGTGTATTGACTAAGTTAGTCATCGCCACAGAGACGATACCAGCGCGAGACGTGAAGAATAAATCATACGGTTGTGTAGAAGAAATCTGTGTAGCCTTGGCACACGGATGCTTTTCTCGTACCGTATTTTCAAATGATTTGAGTTTAGAAGAATTCTTCGATCTTTTCGCACGTATTCTGCAAACTTCACCCTCCAGCCAGCCTCTCTCTTTCTTTCCCTGCGCGCTTGCTCATTGTTATACTCCTTCTTTGTTATCACGTTGTATATTCTGCTTTGCGTACCTTTGAGTGCTTGTGGTCCGTAACAAGGGAAGCTGTGAGGTGTCTAGAAGTCCATGAAATACTTTTGCGTGAGACGGTTAATCGTCCGTGTAATTATTACGAAAGTATATGCCAACCTGAAAAGAATGCGGGAGTAAATATGATGATACTAATAGTATACGTTGGAAAACTGAATATACGTAAGATGAGTTAGGATGAATTTTGATATTGGGAAACGCAGAAAATAAATGACTTAGATAAATTTAAATTTCAAAATATTTGCTGTCATAGAGTACGACGATAAACTAAACAAACAGTGAAATATTAGAAATTATGAATATTCTTATTTAGGAAACTCTTTCAATATACGATACTACATATAACCTACAATATAAATTTACTAATTAGGGCTTTAGCGATTTCAGACTTCGACATAGGCCTGTGATAGTCACACAGTAAAGACACAGCGGCTGCAGATTTTCGAAAGGATTAAGAAAGGTCATTGACCACAACCACTGGAAAGGGAAGAATGAAGAAACAACAGAAAGGTTCATAATGGAATAGTTGAATAGTGAATAGATAGAAAGTCAGGGCAGTCGTCAGTCCCCCGTGGTACTTGCCAAACCACGTCATTCAGGACCTCAAGCGGCTGTCTGTTCAAGAAGAAATTAAGTTACACGAAGTACAGAAACAGACTAACAGTGTAAGGGTTCGGAACAATGTATTGAATGATGCAAAACGATTGAAACGGTTCATATGAACTATCTTCTGCTTCTTCTATGGCTTCACAGTTCGGAGTTGAATCTTAGACTAAATATTCATCCGCCTCCATTTTGCCGTGTCCTTGGCGATTGATGTCCATCTTTTTATTTTTAAGTAAAGTATCAGCACCTTTTGCCACTGCGTCAATCCAGCGATGCTTGGGTCTTCCGACAGTCCTTCTACCCTCGATTTGACTAAATAGTACCTTCGTAGGTATTCGTTTGCCATCCATCCTAATGATGTGTCCTGCCCATTGCAATCTATGCAGTCGGATGGTAGTGGCCAGATGATTGTATTTATATAGCTTCATATAAACTATACCAGACAGTTTTTCTCACTTCATGTTTGGTTAGAGTAAGGGAGGAGTGGGTCGTTGCAGCACCCACCACATAACATGTATTTTCTTTCCAATCGCTAATATAAGTGTTGCTTAACGTTACTCCAAGTGTAGTTGTAACACATTATATGTAAAATAAACTCATTTAAAGCTTCAAGGAATATAAAATGTAGGACATATGGTTCGAATTGGTGACAGAACGATGAGGTACATTTTTGTACGAGTTTGGAACAACAGACAAGCGGTAGGTCTAGTGGAGTAGGCCTACTATGGAGGTCAGACGGAGGCGGTAGGTGTCAGGACGGATGATGAAAGCCAAACTTTAAAAACTTTTGTAGCGTCTAACGAATAAGACTAATAATAAAAAGTTAGTACAGTGGAAAACGTTTAACCCGAAATGACGGGGACCAGCTGTTTTTTCGTGTTAGCCAAATTTCGTGCTTAACGGACAAAAAGTGAAACAAAATGAGATAAATGAACACATATTACTGTATATAAATTACTTACTGTATTGTGTAATAAAATAAAGCAACAAAGAATATTCAGAAAGTGCTTACATATAAACGTGTTATTTATCCTAGTGAATAATTTCTGGTTAATTTTTCCGAAAAATATGGTTAATTTTTCTTACAATTTAGTGTATACACTGTAGTTGTTCTCCACTTACTCTTACGATTTAGGATTTCTTATGAAGTAATGTAGTATGTCTTTTAAAGTTCCTATATACTGACAATGTCCAGTTCTTTTTAAAACAGTCCGTTATTTTCTTTTGCACACAATTCTGCACTACTTTATTTTCAACAGATTGTTTTAATTTATCGATGTGGTCAAACATTTCACCTTCCGAGTTGGCTTGAAAACATCGACGAACACGGCTCGGCAACGAAAGCATATCGGTAGCGGTAAGCACTCGTAAATTTTTACTGTCATTTTCCGTGTCGACTTCGTCGGCATCCTCATCACTTTCACAGTTTTAACTTACACTGTTTTGGGCCGTGCATGTATGGATTTATTTATTATGCAACTGTTGAAAGCCAGCAATAAAATTATTATAAAAAAATTGTTCGTGTCAATCGGTATCTCGTAGGTAAAGCCGGCTATGCACTAACCATCCCCGCTGGATGTCATGACGGACAACAAGTCAAAAACGACAGTGCGTAGCTTTGACATCCATCCGTACTTCGTGTATTTTTTGAAGAATGTGCACGACGAAAAATGAGTCCAGCAAGACCATCAGCTCAAGCCGCACGACGTGCGGATGGATCGTGTGTAGTGTTGACGGATGTCAAGGAATCGTGCATCGTGCATGTTTGATCATGCGTACGCTTGCTGTCTATCAAATCGTCATTTTCGAGCAAGTACAGTACATGTTTTTAGAGCACATTCGTTTAATAAATGTTTACTGTTTAATTTTACTTACATTCATTCTTTAGTTTATATTTAATAAGTAATGATTCAGATAAAATTTCAGTGTAATATTTAGTTTAGTTTATTCTCCGTTTACGTAATAGGCATACATTGAAATATCATTAACAGTTATTATTTTTAATATTGATATTATTAATTTGTTTTAATTACAATTCATAATGGGACGTGAAATAACATCAAAATTTATCGAAAAATATAAATTAAATAGATGTCTGTGGGACGTATCCATCAACGAGAACGTCTGGCACGCTGGATGAGTTGGACGACAGTATGGTGCGCACATCCATTACCGACGTCGGCCATATACTGGACAGCGGCGATGGTTAGTGCGCGACCGGCTTAAAACTTTCGTGTTAACCGTACAAACTTTAATTGTAAAATAGAAGCAACGATCGGGACCTGAGCCATGTTTCGTGTTAACCGTAACCGTGTTAAACGTTTTCCACTGTATTTTGCTTTTGGGGACAATTGCAGTTGGGCACGTGGACAATGAGGGAGGAGCTCCTGCTCTGTGACTCAAGATGAATACAGACTGAAGACGGTAGCTGTTATTGAATCGTTTCATCTGGCACTTGAACATGTCAGTGTACAATAAGCGTAGTGTACAGTTAGTTGCATTGACGATAAGGTAAATAGAAACTTATGACGCACGTCCCACACAATATGGACACACACGCGCGCGCGCATGATAGAAGAGAGGTATACAACTGGTGCAAACAGCACGACTTTCTTTTGAACTTGTAAACTCTACTTTTAAATATACTGGTTTTCTCTGGTTCAAGTTGTGAGTCACGTATTTGGGACAACAATGCGTATTAGAAAAAACGGCTAATTTCTCATGAATCTTTCCGCCGGAGGAAGATGATAGTCCACTGTCTGACGTCACTTGGCTAGGCGTTTCGGCTACTTTGCAGTAAGGTACAGTAACTGTCCGTTGACCGTTCTGTGAGCCAGTGAATCACAGCCTGCCGCCTATAAAATTTCAACCACAATAACCAAAAGCCAGGATTAAGACCCGGCCTAATATCTAAAAAAAACAGTTGGACTGCTACGAACCTTTTGGATTTCAGTTTCTTGAAAGGTGTGACAGTGTATTCCCTCCCCACAACACTCTTCATTGATTATTTATACATATGTTTTAGACCAGTGGTTCCAAAAGTGGGGTCCGCGACAATGTTTCATGGGATCCGCGGACACTTTTAAGAAAAAATAGAATATACCGTAATTTTCTCAGATGTTTTATGCTCAAAAATGTAATTTTAGAATCTTAAAACAATTAGTAGAAAATTCCAGAAGACTCCAGTACTTTGTTTTTGTTCAAACTAATTGTAATTGTAAAAGTAATTTCAAACTAATGGATTTAATAATGTCTTTAAATCATGTCGTATAGCAGATCTGTTTGTCAGTCGAACTGACTAGAGCGCTGCATCAACGAAGAACGAAGATCGCGCTGTTTTAGTCCACGTATAAGCACTGTATCTAAGCAAAACGTTTTTCCGTGAAGCTGGTTTTACGCCTAAGTAGCTGGATTTCGACACGTGTGGCTGGAAAGATAGAGCCGAGGTTGGCAAAGTTACGAAATAAATTTGATGTCGAGAGTGAACATTGATTAACATTAACATTGAAATTATCAGACATTAAACTGAATATTGCAGAGCTAATTGTTCAAAAGCAGCTTCATTGTTCACATTCTAGTATGTTTGATATAATTAATATAATTTTGCAAGTTAAGAGAATTTTGATTTTAATTAAAATATAAGAGTTTGTATCATATTTATTGTTTGTTTTACTTCGTAACTCAGATGGGGTCCGTGAAATTTTAAAATTATTTGGGGGGGGGTCCGCGGACTGAACCAGTTTGCGAACCACTGTTTTAGACATTTATACTTACGGGACGTATTTCGGCGTTACCCTACGAAACGGTTTCACTGAATGTTTTCGCTAATTTTATAAATAATATAGATCGCCATCTGGTAAGGATAAGAACTAGAGTTAGAGAACGGTTTGACCTAATAGAATTGACCTCAGAAGAATGGATTTGAGGGGTTACAATGAGATGGCAATGGACAGGAGACTGTGGAGTAGATTGGTGTCGTTGGGTTGTAGTGCTGAAGAAGATCTAATAGAAACATTGAAGCACAGGCGCTCGGCAATTGTTATATTTCTTTGCGTAAAACAATACTTTTGTGTTGATGGTTCTTAAAATTGTTGCGTAATAGATTTATTAATTTTTATGACAGTCCATCAGTACGTGGAAATCCGCAAGACGTTTTAGTATTTAACTTTGGTATGAATTAAAGTAGATTAAATTCATTCCTTTGAAGTAGCTAGTTATTAAAAAAAACAATTACAATGTAGGTAAAGTTAAACGGTATAGGGCCTACTATTGATTTAAACGAGGCGTTTCTTATTTAAGCGCATAATAACAGCGAAGTGAACTTTTCTCCATTATTGAAAAAGTTTACAGTGTTCATTACATTCACAGCACGAGGAATTACCTCACCACGTACTGTACTGTGAGCAGTGACAAGTTAAGGTTTACTAATGTCCTTGCTATAGCCTATATTTAGTTCAACAAAAAACAATCTTTCATACGTCCAATTAGCTCTTATCACCAACAATTTTTGTCATAAAATTGTGCACTCACTGAAACCTTGAACAGACTATCCTAAATACTAACGTATACTAGAAAATAGATTCTTGATATTTCAAAATTAACCCCAACTGAAATAAACCTATTTAACCTTAATTCACATCAATGATTATAACTAAGATATAGAATTAACAATTATATTAATAATATAAAATAATTAACCTAATATTTGGCAGTTATGACAATGTTCAACATAAAATCGACACTTTCACATTAAACTAAATCTGATATAATTTTTGCAAATTAAATGAAATTATTATAATTGTGAACAATTTTTATAATAAGCAAATCATGAATACTTTTACATCAGAACTAAATGTAGCTACACTCTTTACAAATAAAATACAAACACAAATTAAATTTCTTCTGTTGATAGTAGCAACTCGTGTGGTTAAAATTAAAGTGCACGCGCGTATATGCATGCGTTTACTGACATAAGTGTACAAATGTAAGAATTGAAGAGTAATGTATTTACAATTAAATAACCAGTAAAGATGTCAGATTATTAACTGATTTCTTGAGCATGTAATTGGTTTTAAAAACCAGTTAATTATTGACGTTCTCTTCCTCCGTTGTATCTCACGGCGTTGGTGTTGTTAGCCATTCGTGTACTGTATTGCTAAAAATCTTTATTTGTCGTCGGTCTTCTCGGCTTGCCCGTCTTCACGTATCATTTCGGATATTCCGGTGGTATGGTCACATGGTTCGGATAAATGGAACAAAATATCCGGAGAAAGTGTTCGAAAATTAATTAATAGAAGAAACTTTTTGTCTTATTAGGCGGTATAACAAGTTCACAAACTGCAACCTTAATATAAACCAAAGCCAGTTGAACATGTAAGCAAATTTACATATCTTGGTACTATAGTCAACGAACAATGGGACCACTCTCAAGAAATAAAGAGCAGAATTGAGGAGGCAACAGCAGTGCACATTAGAATGAGCAGTTTATTCAAAAGTCACGATTTAACAATAAATACAAAGATGAGACTTTTACGCTGTTACGTATTCTCGGTCCTCTTCTACGGTGTAGAATCTTGGACTTTGACTGAAGCCACAACTAAAAAATTAGAATCTTTCGAAATGTGGCTTTACTGTAGAATACTGAGCATTTCATGGACAACGCACATAACTAATGTTGAAGTTCTTAGAAAGGGAAGTTATTAACACAGTGAAGATAAGAAAGCTTCAGTATCTGGGACATCTCATGAGAAGTGAACAGAGATTTTACTTATTGCAGTCCATACTACAGGGAAAAGTTCTTGGAAAGATAGGAGTTGGGCGATCGAGAATATCATGGCTGAGAAATTTAAGGACTTGGGCGATCGAGAATATCATGGCTGAGAAATTTAAGGACCTGGTTTGGCATGAATACAACTCATTCCGTACAGCAGTGCAGAAAGTTAAAATAGTCTGTATGATATCCAACATCCGAAACGGATAGGATATAACACCAAAAATCAGAAATTTTGGAAATTTCTTATTTTGAGTAGAGATGTATCTTTAAGCGCCGTAACAGGGAATTGTTGTGTGAAACGCAGAGGTGACTGACAGGCAATAAAATCATATATCAGCCCCAACACGCTCACGGCAAATAGGCTGAGTTCATCGCTCTCCATACTAAGAAACGTTAAACTTTGACAACTACCTCAAATCCGTAGAAAAAAGGGCACAGAAGTAAACGAACTCATTTGAAGAGCAGCTGTAGGTATTAACAATAGACCAGAATACGTATACACGCCAGCTGCATATAGCGAAACAAAAAAGGGTATATGTTATTGAAAGACTCAAACGGTCAACGACAGGACTTCGACCTTACTGAGAAGAGAGAAAGCTCGGAGTAGTGCCCGAACACAAGCAAGAAGTGTTGAAAGGAAGTTTGGTAAGGCCTGTAAGTAACAATAGTTGATGCCATTAGAACAACCAAATGCACGAAAACAATACTTGACGAGAAAGTTAATGGTTGTTTTGTTTACTCCAAAAAAGTGACAGGCAAGAATTATTGCTACAGTGTCTAGCAGCGACAACGACCTCAGTGACCTAGGGAAGGAATCTGGTGGGAATCCAAAGGCCTATCAGAGAAGTTCTTTCGGAAAAATAGGTGGTCTCTAAATCTGAAGAGTCATAAAGGAGAACCAATTAGAAAACAGCGTAAGAAAAATCAGAAGTAAGTGGGAGAAATATGGAATTCGATATAGGAACGCGAGAAAGGCGCGCTCGGGGAGTTTAACTAAAAATTTTGACGGAAACGGGAGTGTAAGTCCGCGACCGAGATTCCCATAGTTATTGGACTTAGAGAAATTCGGTACGATGGTTAGAAAAGTAAGCTCGTACTAGAACAGATTTCGGTAAAGAGAAAAACTGTAATTTTACTAGTGACGTACAAGTGAGTTAATACAACACAAATGATAATCAAATAACGCTGTAATTTAGTTGTGCAAATACGCAACAATAACTTTATCATCGAGTAACATTACGAAACGAGCTAAACCCGTAACAACAGTAATTCAAACCATAACGCAGTTAATAAATAATAATTAATAATGGCTGTAGAAGCGAATAACTATAATAACAATTAACGCGAACTAATTTGAGAGAGTGAAGTTTGGTGTTGTGCAGTGTCTTGTGACTCAAAGGAGACCACGTTACAATCTGCTAATCCAGAGGGAAATATCGCAGTTACGCCAGACGATCAACATGCAACCACACAGTATGAACCGCTACCAGATTCGGATACATACCACAAGTAAAATTTTCATGCTATAATTAGTATTAGGTCCACTGTCTGTTCACTTAAAGAACTCATAAGATTTAATTAAAGGATTAAGATAAAATTTTATTTAGAACAAAATTAAATCATATTAGGAAATTATGGAAATTAAGTTCATCTATAAGCACCGATTTTAAATGAATCCAGATCAATAATTAACAATGTCGTAATATATAATAATTTAAGAAAATTATTATTAAAAGTTTTGTCTTTGAATAAGAATTACAATATTTAAATTATTAGAGCTATGAATATGAGTAATGAAATAAGATTTATGAAAGTGAATATGTTTATATTTTGATTAGAATTTATATAGTTCATATGTAAATGATAAAGTATGATAATCAATCATAGCTAATTGTAATAAATCGAAGAACAATTTATAAGAAAATTTGAGCATTTATTTATATTTTACCCTGAGATAAAGAGCATACAAATAAAAAGTTAAATTGGTGTCAACCGCTGGGCATAAACAAGTATTTATTGTTAAATTGGCACCACAACAAAAGTGGGGCTTAACTAATTAAAAGAGAAAATACACATAATTTAAAATATGTCAATTAATTTATGCTGAAAATATAACAAAAGAAAATTGTTATAAATTGACGCACACAACGTCGGGCATATTAATTGTCATAACTTGTAAAATGTTAGTAAAATGTTATAAATTGTGTTATAAATTGGCTCCCACACGCGGGACATTAAAAAGATAACAGTAGAAAATCAATTTTTATTATTAAATTGGCAAATCGGAACTAAGGGGCAAATTTTATTATTAAAAGGAACTATCAGAAGAAGAAGAAGGCAGTATAAACTGTACGTGGATTGTTTATGTCTGATGGATGTGTTGTATTCAGGCGATTTAGTTAGAAATTATAGTGCAAACTCAATTGTACGGATATTTATGAAGTATATTTTGTAATAACTAATTAAAAGAATAATGTCGGCCTTGTATAGTGGGAACAGAAGGATATCAGCGTATTTAACGATTGGCAAACACGTCAGGTGCCTTTAATGACTAGGGACAGAATGTCTAGAGTTGGACACATCGCAGGATGATCCGTGAGGAGTATAAATTCAAAGTGGTGAAAACAACGTATTTATATTATTACGTCTGGTAGGTTGATCGCTGTTAATTATAATTGCAGACCGTAATCCTACTTACATAGGTAAACAAAGTGATATAAATTCGAATCTTTCGTTGGCAATGAATGTATACATAACGACAAATTATTTTGCTAATTGCCATTTAGTAATGACAGTGGTGGCTGGCGGTTCCAAATTTTGGTGGTTGCAGTAGTTGGTTGAGTGGATGGGAGATTGGTTAAAAGACATTAAACTATCATAATCACAATTATAAAAAATTATTACTATAATTTTATAACCCCAAACAACGGATAACGTTTACCTTGAACCAACGTAAACACTAAACCTGAGATAACTTATAAATCAAGAAGGCTGTGCTGATTTCATGACACAAAGTTGCGCTGCAGCGCTACTAGTGGAGCGTTGCAGAGACTTTGCAACTGCCTAGCTAACATTGGGAACATAGGGCAGTTGTGAAGAGTAGCGCACGTCCTCACATATGTTTGTGTAGTAAGCTCTGCCACAACTGCTGAAGTTGCAAATGGCCTACAACCACCAGCGCCCGCGTGCCACATTTGAATTGTATGCGAACATTACCGCGTAGGATCTAATACGCTCTCCATTGAAATTAATGATACTTTTAGCTGCTTAATGTTTTCGTATATTATTTTGTAGTTTAGTTATTCTATATTGGTGGTTGTGCAACGCTGCAACCATAACAGCCGCCACTGACTAATGATAAGATTAAAGCATTCGCTGTCTTTGTCAGTACGACCTTTAGAATACATATCGCCAGTGTCAGTGCGTACTGCGTCTGTTATTCTCAGTCAAGACTAGTTTCTTGTTGTGACGTCTTTTCACAGAACGATGTCAACTGAGTGAGTAATATGCAGCGACTGACGAGTTTTCCCGTAGTAATTACGCTTAATTGATGTAAATGATTCACATCGTATTAACAACACGTATTAACAACAATTCGACTTACATTCGTCCTACATTTGATCGGAAATCAGTTTTTAATTTACAATTTTTAGTTTCTCACCTAAGAAAATTGCCTTCAGTTGTTCGTTCTATGTATTCCGTTTCATCTTGATCTTCCAGTATACGTCTTATGCTGTGTAGTAACACAGGCACTGACGGACACGTAATCCCTAATTCTGACGTTTTTCTACCGTGTTCTGCTGTGCTTTATTTATGCTTAACTGATAAATACTTATCGAATCAAGAAACAACGAAAAACTGGGAGTAATCAAGAAACAGCTAAACAGTCGCAATTACTTTTAATTTTTGAGCATCTTGGTTATTTAAATTTTAATTTCCTTAGAAAAACTTGACACTACAACAAGATAACTTTTTTAACTATTTTTATTAGTGAGAACTTCTCATTACCTTGTGATAGTAGTAGATAAAGTAGGTCTCAAGAAGTGGAAATCGAAAAAAAACTCAAAACGTGCTAAAAACTGTACCGTGGTATGAATAAGAAATTCCACGAATAACAAAGAAATTACAAACTCTAACAGAGGATGCAGCTGGACATGTAAGACAATGAAGGAATTGGTCTCGCTTGGGTATAGAAAAAGTCAGCGAGGGGCCAGACAAGGAGATACTGAGAAATCTAGAGCAAAGTGGAGTACACTGATTAACCAGATGCAGCTGTGCGTTAGAAGGCAATTAAGAGAATTTGTCTGAAAGGGACATAAGAAAAAATGACAGGATGATTGACGCGTGTGAAATCGAACTATCGTCACAGACTGAGGGTGGAACCAAAAGTAAGGAGAATAGAATAGGGAAGTAAGATATCCTATCAGAAACCAGAGTTCAACGTAGGCAGGTTTCCAGGAGTCAAGTTCTTAGAAAAACTAGAACGAAAAACGAATGGAAACGTAGCGGTGTAACGTGTAAAAGAAATAGGAGGGAATTTTCGTGGAAAAGAAGAACGATAACCAATGGTAAGGAAGGTGGTGGACTAAGAGAGTCTTAATGGGGAATTAGGTGTATTTCAGTAAATAAAATAAGCCGAGAACGCGATCGAGGAGTCTAATAATAATCTTTCGGGGGAGTCGGTCATAAGTGTTGACGAGAGTACGTTATAAGTTTCGTGGAGTCTTAACTTAACAGTTCAGAGTCTTTACGGAAATTCAGAATTAGTCGGTAGTGAAAATCCCGCGAATTGACTTAAAACGTACGAAGATTTAACATGAGTAAATAATGTGAAGATTTGTAACTTATATTATATTTCGTAGAACCAAAGTTAACAAACAATGTGTATAATACAATTAATATGGAAGAGTGCGAACTAAGGTTGTAGTAATATATAACTTGTAAAACAATTCGGATCGCAGCTTGTGTTCGAAAACAGTCGTGTGATAACGATAACTCGTGTAACAAGAATAAACGTTATACTGTAACTAGTAACCGGTAATTATTTTATTGGAACGTTGGAAGATGCCGGAGTGTATTAGTCAAAGTGGGGTGATGAAAAAAGTGTTCAACTATCATGCAATACGAGAATAAACCACGATATGATTAGCACATCTACACTTTCATGGCAGATCTAATGAGTGGGAGATGATAATCAGCGCAGTTCTACACGCCGCAGATTGGATAACGTACCAATAGTAACTTTTATGCATTAGTTAATATTTTGTAAAACACCTGTCTGTCCTACTCAAAGAACCTACGGATAAAATATGGCATACTTAAATAACTCACGTATGTCTTATTAAAGATGAACTTCATATATTAAACATGAATTCATTTATAAATAAAATATGTGCAATATGATATTTAATAGAGATAAGTGTTAAAATTTAAATCGAACCTTGAGATAGAGATCTTAGAATGAATGTCTATTGAGATAGATCGTATTTTAAATTAACGAATGATCATAAAATGTTAAAATCATATGGAATTAATATGAATGACAAGTAACGTAATAATAATAAATGCAACAATTATACTGATAAATGTGTATGCGTTTCGTTATTTTTAAGCTGTGAGGCTTGAAAGCGCTAATCGGGATAATTTTTATATAGTGGTGTGCAACTGTGATCATTCTGGTTTCGTTATTTAATAACTACCTGAGGGATGATACAACAATTAGTATGCTTGAACATAAAAGATTATTTGTACTCATCACGCGTAAGTAAACTTAATACAATTACAAGTAACATCAGTAGACTTCATTGTAACTTTAATTACCGTTGCTAGATTGAAAGAATATAATCTATTAATTAACACAATATAATTAATGGTAACGAGTAATTGAAAAGTTATATTTGGCGTTCCAATCGCTGGGCATAAGAAGGTAATATCTAGCTAACGTAAATTATAGTTATATCGTGTTACGACTAATGAGTTTGCTTCTCAATAGTCTGCTGTTGGCATAATATGCCCTATTTTCTGTTTGTATCCTGTCATGTATTGTCGTGTTTATGGTGGACCCTTCATTATCTATCAAGTTACCCAGGTATCTGAAATTATTAATTGCATCAAAGTAAGTCCTACTACAAAAAAAAAATAATAATACAGTAATTCAATTTTGCCTCAGTATCACACTTATAATAAATCCTTCTGCATCGCAAGTTGTATCTCGTAAGTCCTTACATAAACTATCAGATTTCAGTCTTTTGACTCTTCCGCTATTTAGACAATTACGGTTTCCTCTTCATCTCGCTCTGCCTTGCGTATCTCACTTTGTGTCCTTCCTTCACCTTCTTCTTAATACCCTGTATCGAATTTCCCCTTGGCCTTCCTTTTTATATTTCTTCCTTGTAGTTTGGTTTGTACGCTCTTCGCGGTTCTTCCTTCTGCAAGTATCCTTCTATCTTTCTGTCATTAGTCTTTCTGTTCTGTTATCGCTTACGCAGAAAACAATTTGGTCCTTTAATGAACGCGAGCTTTTGTGTCCGGTATCAGTAGGTGTGCAACTTCCCGGGTTGATCCAGCATCCGAACGTTTCTACCGCGTTCCTTGATCTCTGTAGTTAGATCTGTAAAAGACACACGATCTCGTCCGTTTCGTCACTGAAGTTGATCACTGTGAGCGCGGCCGAAACGAACCTTAATTTCATCATGACCTAATAGTCTGAGAGGTTTTATATCAATTAGCCTTTTGCATTCTATAATATATTATTATTATTATTGGTGTTGTTGTTGTTGTTGTATTAATTAGGTTTATTCGTATTACCACTTTTTGATGTGTTACCATGTGCAGGTATTGGAAAGCTCTCACTTGGTCTGTCATCGTTCTCTCAGTCAGCTGTTGTATTATCAGTTACCACCTCCTGAATTTTATTCATTTATTTATGTATTATCCAAAACACGATTACCGTATAATAGTGTACTTGGTACCATGGCTATTTTGGTTTTTTCGTCCTTTGCAATTTTTGGTTTCCAGATCTTTTGACTGGTCTTTTCGTATTAATTCTCATTCCTTCCTTCCCTTCTAGTAATGTGTTCCATACGTCAAAATTCTCGTGTAGTTCTCTTTCGCTTCCGTTGAGATATTTAACCACTCCACATTTAAGCGACCTTTCATTGTTCGCTTCTTACTGACCATATTCTAATAATCTCATTCATAAATACCGTATGGACTCTGTCCTCTCTCTTGTCTTAATCCTCTTTTCCTTATAAAGCTTCTGACTATGTTATTAAGGCTTATTACGCAGTTAACATTAATCATATTGGTTTAATTTTTTGTATTATTTGAGTCATTTCCGTGTCGACGTCTTTTAAAATTCCAGTAATTTTTGTCTAGCTACTTTACTAAAAGCTTTTTCTAAATGTAAATATTTTTCTCTCTTACAGTGCTCTTTCAGAGTAAATTGGTCCACATTAATACGGTATACCGACAGAGTAATGAGACTAACAGAGAATGTCAAGATTAAGTTTGATTAGTTTTATTTGACACATTTATGGTCGAGTTCGTTGTAAGCCGTGAAAATCGTCATAAGACAGAATGGGCAGCATTTTAAAAACACCGTTTTGACAGATGGCCTCCCAGATTTCGTGTACACTTAATTAAACATTTTTTATACCTGTGTACGTGTGTATGTGAGCATGTACTTGTTTTGCTGCGTCATTTCAACGACACACGTATCTGGTCATTGTGTTCGTAGTGACCTTCAGTCGGCAGTGTTTTCCAACACATGTCAAACTCGTCTAGTAACCGAAACGAGCGCAGGTATTGTTTTTTCGTTATCTATTCCCTAATATGGTTTACGGGTTAATTTATTTAAAACAGTTTTGTTAAGGATAAAACGCTGCTCACTCCATCGTTTTGTAATCGAAAGTAATGGGTAAAATAAAACAAACAGAACAGGCTGCGCTGAGATCGCGTGACGCGATGTGTGTCGGTGACCTTCCGTTGGTGACGACGACGCTTGCCGCATACAAGCGACGGACGGATCTTTGTTACTGACACGACTCATTTCCGCGTTTGTTTGTTTATCTCGCGGCGTTTGAAATCGAAGTGATTAGAATTTAGAGGAGAAAATCGAATTTCTTCGCTTATGCTTTTTAGAATTGCACATACTATTCTCTCCAAAGAGAAATGTTTGGATAGTACTGTGATATTGTTTGTTTTGGTACAATAAAGAAATTTATTGTATGAACTTTGAAGAGACCATAACAATAATTTCTATACACTTTTAGATAATGTAATGTTTTATGATTATTTGAAATAAAAATGCAGTCACCGACCGCTCGGTAATACTGAGATAGAAGCTGGGCTGGTCGAATAATAATACTTTATTTCTTTCGAGTTGATTCCTTATGAACAATATTTTGTTATATACTGTGCATTTCTTTGTTTAGGGATGTTGCTTCTCCCCATTAGAGTTGATACTTTTATCATCCCGCTATCGTGTGGGGGGGGGGGTAGAGTCGTGCGCTGATGAAGCGGATTCGACTGATCCCCGAAAGCTTTGATTTTTTAAAAGAGTGAAATTTAAATAATAATAATAATAATAATTGGAAATCAAGAAGTAATTATGAAATATATCAAAGTATAGAAAATATAACAGAAACAATGAAAAAAAGAAGACTATTATTTTTTGGACATTTATATAGAATGGACATTTATATAGGTTAACAAAGCAGATCTTCAAATATCTATGTGGGAAGAAGTCAACATGAAGTTGGACTAAAGAAGTCCAAATGGATTTAGAAAAAAATAATATCCACACAGAAGAAACAATTGAAAGAGAAGTTTTTCGGGAAAAAGTGTTAAAAATGGAATGAGTCCAGGGTAGGAGAGAGAAAAACGCAGGTACAAAGTGGACTGAAGACAGGAAGAAGAGACACAGGTGAAAAGATGAAAGAATATTGGAGAAAAAGAAAAGAACAGAGAATAAATAATTGAAATTGGCATGTGGTCCTTAGATGGCCGATATAATAATAATAATAATAATAATAATCATCATCAACATCACTTCTTGGATAGGATTTCTCCTGTTCCGCCCTCATGGCTCCCGCCATCTTGTGACTGGCCTGCCTACAGATCTTCTTCCAACCGGCTCATACTCGTAAGCCAACTTCAGAAAGCGGGTATTGTCCATTCTTTCTAGATGTTGTTTCCAGCAAATTTCTATAATTCTGAATGAGTTCATTTAGGGAAACTGTATCAAGTTCTCGTCTAATACCCGTTTCTTATATGATCGACTCGCGTATATACCTTTACCGATCTCACGATAGCTCATTTCTCCAGCATGTAATAGGCACAGGTCCTTCTTCCTTATAGTCCAGCTCTCGCATCCATACAGCAGTGCTGGTACTGCTATTGTCTTATAGAATTCGATACACGTCTCTTGTGCAGCTTTCCTTTTCAATGTGCTTCTCAGTATTCCACATATAGTTTGGAACCTGGCTAATTTATCGCTGAGATTATCACTACCTCTATAAGAAAGACTACAACCAAGGTAATTGAATGTAGGTACCTGGTTCTATGAGTTGCCAATTTTAGATCGAATGGAATATTTTCCACAAAAAACCATAACCTTTGCTTTTTCAGTTTAAATATTTTAATTATATTCCTTGCTTATCTGTTGGTGGAGGCCATATAAACTTTCTGCAGTGCATTCTCATTAGCCTGGATTACAGCCATATCATCTGCAAAGAGCAGCATATTTAGTGCAGTAGAGTTATTTAACTTGATGCCAGAATTAAGTCTTCTAAGCATTTTAAATAATCCATAATATTATATTGTAGGCTAGAGCAGTGTGGATTAACCTATGTTAGAGACATTGGTGTTACTGATATGTGTTTGTTAGTAAGCGCGCGCTCAGGTTTTTGCAATTAAAGTAATTATGTTCAAGTGGAAATGGCCTATTTTTACTATTATTGTATATTATGTAAAGCCTGGGCAAGAGAAAACTGTATTTCAAGAAGCGTAGTAACTTTTACGTTTTTCTCATTTCTATATTAATAAAGTTTGTCTTTGTACTTGGTCAAACTTTTCTCGAGCGCTGTACTTGTTTACATATGTTCAAAAAGCATAAAAGTTATGAGCGTTTTATTTACTGGACTATGTAATAAGAGATAGCTAGGATTAGTGGAGTAAAGAGCCGATCCGAAATATCGCTCTCTTAACGACCTACGTTCACATTTGTAAATAGTAAATAGTAATTTTTCAGTTCTTTATTCCTTTTTCTTTTTCTCCAGTATTCTTTCGTCTTTTCACTATGTATCTTGTTCCTGTCTTCAGTCCACTTTGAACCAGCGTTTTTCTCTCTCCTAACCTGGACTCCTTCCATTTTTAACACTTTTTCCCGAGAAACTTCTCTTTCAATTGCTTCTTCTGCGTTTATATTATTTTTTTCTAAATCCTTTCTGACTTCTTTAATCCAACTTGATGTTGACTTCTTTCCCCAAAGATATTTGAAGATCTGTTTTGTTAACCTGTTGTCGTCAATTCTATATAAATGTCTAAAAAATAATAGTCTTCTTAAAATATTCATCTTTATTATTTACTTCTTTTTCTCACTGTTTCTGTTATATTTTCTATACTTTGATATATTTCATCATTACTTCTTAATTTCAAATCTTCTGAAGTTTTTTTGTGGGCCTAATATTTTTCTAATCATTCGTCTTTCCAATATTTCTAGTTTGTCTAAATTATAATTCAGTGCTAGACATTCACTTGCATATAGGCATTCTGGCCTCACTACTGTACTGTAATGCATCATTTTCGGATTTTTAGATATGCACTTTTTGTTTTAAATATCTTTAGTTTTACCATATGCTCTTTTCATCTTATGAAGCCTTTCTTCTATAGCAGATTTTTCTAAACCATTCTCTTGAATTATTTCCCGTAGATACTTAAATTTTCTAACCCTCTCTATTCGACCAATAGCCTTTAGGAGGAATTTTGGCGCATTTTTAATGTTCGTGAGAAATTTGTTTTTCTGCAGAAATTCTTAATTATGCAGAAATTCACATTTGTAAATAGTAGCTTTTCAAATATTTTGTTAGCCTGAGTATTTATTGAGTCTTTTTTTTATTTTTATTTTTTTTTTGGTTTCTGTATCGGATTCACTTTGTGATGACATCGCTCTTTTTCCTTCTGTAACCAAACTGTATGGGATCGTTTTATTGTACTCCCATTAAAATGGGGGCTTTCTCCTTCGTTATTTGTGTAATGTGGATTAACTTTCCTCTGCTTGCGTTCTTTGCCAGAGCCAGGTCACGACCTGACGCAGTATGTACGGTCAAAGCTTTTGAAACCCTATTCGAAGTCATTATTATTTATTTACAGTATGGTATGTGTTTCTGTGATGTCGTAGATTTGAGTGGCACTGGCTTTAGATCTGAAACATTGTGTATCGGTTACGCAATCATCAGTAGCCGCAGCGTGGATAAATTAAATCCGAGTACACCGGAGGAGTCACTAGAGCAAGTCGGAAGCGAAGATGGCCGTTGGCCAAAACAAAACGAACGCTCTGCCAAAACTTTTTGTATTATAAATAAATACGTCGGAAGACACGGATGATCTCATCACACAGTTGCACCCGTGATTATAATAACTGCGCCGTGTTTATTTGTAAACAAACGGGAATATACAGGCTCGAACCGATCGTGTCGGCCGGCCGCGGTTTCGAAAAAGTCAAAGACTCTCGATCGCGTTGTAATTGAGATTTCGTCGACTTTTTATTGATCACTGTAGCGAATTTAACAGATCATTATGGCAGAGAATCAAACTCGTGAAATATTTATCGATGTGTTGATTTCTAATCTATTTTTGATTTATAGGCTATTTTAAGTTCTAATGAATTAGAAACGTCTCAGCAATTTATTTCACGGTTAATGTAGAATGAGTAATGGTTACAGAGGAATACACTTTTCCACGTACATCTCACGTGAGTTGTGAATTTCTAAATGTTTGTTTGTATTTACGCGTTTAAATAAAACATAAAGAACTCGTTCGTTATAACTTTTGACATGTATGGCGAATGTAACAGGAATGCGTCGACAGTAACATGTGCCAATCGGTTCGGTGCTTATAGAAAGAGACCGAAAAATACAGTTGTCGCGTTTTTACGCGCATATGTTGTGTATGTTTGAAATTGTATCGCTCCTCAGCTACACACCATATCAGTGAAAATTTTTGCGTTTGGCACAGTTGGCTAACCTAAATTAGATTAACCGAGAATCATAGCAAAATATAAACTACGTGTATAAGACCAAGTGCCGTATTTCTGTTGACGGTAGGCGTACATACGTTTCGACCCCTCAGACCGTCAGTTTTAGATAACTAACAAACCAAGGCAAACTTGTAATTCATTGCTAATAATTTTTTTAATTATTTTGTTTTTATGGCGTTAGTGAATTATTATTGTTATTATTATTTTTTTTTTAAATGTACGCTATCGTTGTTCCTTGCCGGGCTGTTAGGCCGTGGTCCAATTCTGTTTATAATAACAGACGTTGCGGCCCCACCATTGGATGCCATCTTCAGTGTTGAACGATTGGAAGTCTTACTGTCAAGATGTACATCAGTCCCCATCATTACTGTAGTAAATATTGTGGGACCTGTGGTAAAAAACAGTACTGTAGGAATTGGTGCACATCTTGCCGGTAAGACTTTCAGTCGTTCAACACTGAAGATGGCCTCCAACGGTGGGGCCGAAACGTCTGTTGTTATAAACAGTATTAGTATAAACCACGGACTAATAATACGGCAAGGAACGACGATATCAACCGTGTTGACCCGGCCGTGAGAGTCTAAGACATCAATTCTTAAACGTAATGTAAGCCTTGATTTACTACAAAGTGTTATCAAGATATAAAAAAAGAAGAAATACAAAACGTTTGGGTCTTTAGAATACAGAGGATAATACGATGTTTTGGTGAAGCAGATTACAAAATATTGAAAAAACTGCTACTAAAGTAAGTGTAGCAGGAGTGTTTGTAAGCGGAGGGGAGCCTGTTAGAGGGCGAAAGTTACGGATTAAATATTAATTTGCAACAGAAAATAAGAAGAGCAACAGAAGTAAGGAGACAATAAAAAATATTAAGGTAAAACATAAAAAACATAAGTGGAAGAAAAGAATAAGGAGAAGGAGGTACAAAAGTAAAATGCGAAAAAAAAGGCAAATTTTTGTTAACGAGTTTCTTGTACGTAGATGTATATGCTTCGTTAGCAAGCGTCGAAACCGCGGAAATGTCTACACACACTAACAACGCTGCCATCCAACATATATACTTGTTTGGAGACGAAGGCATCTCTGCGTGTGCCAAGGTGTATGTACGCAATCTTTATCGCGTTATACCTTTATCACATCCTTCAGGGAAACAGGATGGGTCCCAGAAGGAAAACGATAGAGGTAAAGGTATAAAGCGAGTGATGGCTTCATCTGCAGTCAAGTATAGGTGTACATTGGATGACAGCGTTGTAGATATTTCCGCGGCGTCGTACGTACGCCGTAATTATAGTGCGCGTCGTCGAAGTGGCGTCGCATGTAAAACTTGCCGGCCTCGGCCATTGACAGACATATCCGTGTGCGCTCGTGTCTGGCGCGTAGCCTAAGCTGAATGACATTAGAGGGTGGGAGTAGTGGATGGAAAAAAGAATGAAAGAGAAATGAATTTGGCGAGACCACAGCACTTTCTGAGAGAGAGAGAGAGAGAGAGAGAGAGAGAGAGAGAGAAGTAAAGGCAGTAAAATCTTGTATAGACCCTCCTCTCGACTTTGGAGCGAGAGATCTCACGAAATTTCGTGCGTCTCCTTTGTCTACGAGATAAAGCAGTTCATGTATACAGTTATGTTATGTAACAAAGAAATAGTTTCCGTCAAGTGTTTGTGTGCCTGTACACGAGAGTTCTGTTTACAACCTCAGTGATTGTTTAACCGTATCTTCCTTGGTTTATATTTGCAGTCATGTTTCTCTGTGTGAGGTTTTGTTGAGCACAAAAACGAGTTCTCCTTTTGATATGATAGAGAAGTTGTGTAAACAGTTTTTTGATGTTTGTTTTTTTGTTGTTTGTTTAATTCCCGAACTAGTCTTTGAGTCCATTAGCTGAAGCAGCCAATCAGGGAGATCTAATTGATCCTATAAAATGTTTATAAACAGTTTTACATTATTTTGTAATAGACTAAGAGTTTCTGAAAAACTGATGCTTGGAACTGAAGCTGACACAAGATCACGTGAGAATAAATTGGCAGTGAGATACACAGATGATTTTAAATAGCCCATGTGTATCAGAAATTTGCTGTTTGTATGTATGTGTGTATGTCCTGTTTGTATACTGTTTACTGTGCTGAATGTATCGCTGTAGGTAATGAAATGCAGATTTCACGGAGATAGGTGTGTATTGTCACTTGTACTGAATGTCTCAAAACCAGTTTAGTCACATTAATAAAATTGCATTGAAACATAATATTTGTGTATAAAAATTTTTAGTAAGAAATCATTTGCTATTGGATTGCTAATTGTAATGTTTGTAATTAAGTGTTAATAGTATGTTTTCCTTAGGTGTAACTGACTTATGCCACTGTGCAAAGAATAACGTTTTCATTATGCATGTACACTTTTATTTAATTCAAACATACTTAATTGTGTATAAATGAATTTGACTCCTTCTGTGGAATATTGATTGCCGGTGTTTGTTTGACTAGAGCCAGATATTAACACCTGATATCATGAGGTTAAAGAGTAGTTGTGTTTTGCAGCCCTCCTGCCAGAAAGTTGCATAATTATGGTTTATGAATTAGCAGCGATCTGCAGGGTAGAACTGGATTTGTTACTTCCATGTTCCATAAGGAAATGGAAGTATGCTGATGGGGAAAAAATCGTGTTCGAGATAAGGGCTGATTCTGATTGTACTACCCTCAAAACATGAAGAAAATTCATTTTTTGAAAAGTGTCTGTGTGTAGAATTTTTTCTATGGCAAACGATAACTGCTGCAAATTCAAACAGAATCAAATACATTTTTGCATATATGCCCGAGTTGTAGAGGTCAAGGTCAAGGTCTATTGATCTTTGGTGAAGATCTGTTACGGGGAAGGGGTAGCTTACCTGCAACGTTTTATGTTTTAACAAAAGTAAAGTACTTAATTTTGATAAATAAAGTATCCTGAAAAAAGGTCATAGTAATCCACTGTAGAAAGTAGATGAAATATCTATACATGGAAAGGATATAAAGTTGAAGGGGGTAATTTTCAAAAAATTAAAATGATAATTGAAGGGGGAGGGGATAATTTTTTATATGTATACTACGTTATCGGCAACAAAGAAGTAGTTTGTTGTTAAAATTTCTTCCTGGGCTGTTTGGCCGTGGTTCAATGTTTTCTGCAAAACCAGACGTTTCCGCAGTGCCATCGACTGCCATCATCAGTGAAAATCAAGTGCGCTAACGTGAGGTGATACATGTTAGTGACCACAGTACTGTGGTTAAGGCTGAAGCAAGAAGTAGAAAGAAGTAGTTCCTATGGAAATATTTCATTTCGAAAATGATTTTAAATATAAATCTTAGAACATGGAAGTCATATATGGTTCTCCATACCGATATTTAATTTGCTAATGGTATTTGTTGATATCCACGATACAATTCAGGATACTGACAAGCTGGCTGTCCACAAACTAACAGTACTAGTGTGTAACTAATAAGTTGAAAACCAATACAAAAAATAAACACTTGGATTTAATACGAAAAATAAAATACACAAGTGTATACAAGAATTGTCATTGTTAATCAAATGGTAGAGTAGGCAGCACACTTTAAATATGTAGGGTGTGAAGTAAATATACCTCCCAACACTTAGGAATTCTCTCGAAAAATTCTGCATATTTACTGTGTTGTGTGGTTTTTCCAAATTATCGTGATTTCCTATTACTTTTGTCAGATGCAAAATAATGTTGGCTGATTTCTTGTGTGCAAGATGTGTGGTTGTGGGAGAATTCTGTCTTGACTCATTCGTTATTAAAGTCATGACTCAAAAGTTTAGAGGTTTTGGTAGGTATCCTCTGCATAAAATGTGCAGACAATTCCAATACTGAAGTCACACAAATCAGATTCATATTATATACTGAAGTACGCTCCTTACAAAAAAAAGCAACAGTGGTGTTATTGAGTGGATTTAATGAACGTTTAGTATTTTTATAGAATAAAGCGTTTTTAATACAGGACAGCTTGTATAATTATTTTTTATTCTAGTGTCGTTTTTGGATTTTTAGAAATTTCAAATATTTATACTGGAACTTGTGCATGGAAATTATTAGTGATGAGTTGTTTGTGCAATAATACGAGTACATAAAAATAAGGAGTTTTCTCTACAATATTTGTTAGAAAATTAGTTTCTTTAATCCGAAATCTTTAAGCAGTTTCTTTAAGCAGAAAATATCCATGTTTGAGAGGAGGGTACTGAGGAGAATCTATGGCCCTGTGAAGAAAAACGACATTTGGAGGCGACTGCATAATCGAGAGTTGTACGAAAGGTTTAAAGATCTTCCGATTGTGCAGCTCATACAAATTAACAGATTGCGTTGGGCTGGACATGTGCAGAGAATGGCGGAGGATAGAATCCCAAAAAGAGTTATGAATTATTTGCCGATGGGAAGGAGAAGGAAAGGAAGACCGCGTACAAGATGGCTGGACCAGGTTGGTAAGGAGGCAGTGAGGCTGGGTGCAGCAAACTGGTGGACATTGCTGGGAGTAGAAACCAGTAGGGATGATTTCTTGTGGAGGCCAGGGCCCAGACTGGGCTGTAGCGCCGAGGATGTATGATGTATGTAGTTTCTTTAATACACTTTTTAATTGTAGGATACACAGTTCCCATTTTTTAAATTAATTTTTCTTATGTGTCTGGTGAATCCGATAATCTTTCAAATTTTAATTTTCAAAGGTTGGTAGGTATGTGTAACTTATAAAGAAGGTAAGATATTCTCAAGAAAATAACTGCTAGCAAGGAATGTGCGGTGCTGTAAGATGAAGTAGGAAGTAAAAATCCATGAGGGATGCTGGTTTATTGTATGGATCTAAATCATGGATACTGAAGGAATGAGATTTCTGGCAATTGAGTCATCAGTGATGAAATTTCTTAGAGTGGTAATTATTGCATTATTAGGTCACATAATAAGTCATGCTGTGTGACAAGGATTCACAATACAGTCCGTAACAGAAAAACAATGGTGCACCAGAAAAGATGAAGGGAAAATTTAAAGCACATGTCTCCAGACATAATACCATAAAAAGCTTTAGTGTAGCCTATAAGTCGTTGGGAAGAAGAAATATTGTGAAACAGAGGATAAGTGGGTGTCTAATCATACAAGATAGAAGAAAAGAAGAAGAATAAGCAGTAGGCTTGCTGATAGTCAGTTTTGTTTTTACCTATGTAAACCCCTAGGCCATTAAACAAGGTGATCATGTTTCCATTATCATAATAATTCTTCATTTTTTGTGTAATAGATTTTTCAACATGTAACAATTGTACTAATATACTATATCAAAGTACATTTGAATTATATAAAAAATAATACATGGTATACAATTAGCATGGGTTTTCCACTTCAGTAGATACAGTTATTCGACAAAAATGAAGTGACACAGGTATGAAAAAAATCAATTACACCATTTGAAACCTTATCACCAATAGCAGTTAGTTTTTGACGACATAATAAGAAACAGTTTGTATCTTTATTATACACATACGTGTTCATATTTGAAGTATTTTGTCACTTATTTCTAACTACAGGTGTTATTATAGTTTTCTGTATTGTGCCGGCCACAGAAATGTTAGTGAACCCATTAAGTCACTGGGCGGAGTGTCTGTATTGTGTTATTATGAAACAGACATTTTTACATGAAAATAAAACTTCAATTATATAGTGTATTGTTTGTTGCTGGCATTATACTAAACCTTTCACTTTTGTTGTGGAAGGTTGTCGTTACATAAAACATATGTTTAGGAGGAAACAATGTGACATTATGGCTGTGTAAAATGTTACTGCAGTTGATGTTTGAAAAGGAGATAAATCTGTTTTGACCATATCGGTTTTATTATGGCCACAAACAGACTAACTACAGGATGCATATTTGGTATCTAAAGTTTTGTCTCTAATAATATAAATGGTCAGACAGGTTGTATATCTGTTGGGCAGGTTGTGTTATAAACAT
The DNA here is from genome assembly GCA_034769895.1 of Magicicada septendecula. Lineage (NCBI taxonomy): Eukaryota > Metazoa > Arthropoda > Insecta > Hemiptera > Cicadidae > Magicicada > Magicicada septendecula. The sequence continues at coordinate 307,154,759 of CM068375.1, forward strand.
GTACCATGTTACTAAAAGTACATAAGTGTCTAATGTATATTAATTTAATTAACTGGGTAGCTAGGTTTGTGTGTATTTTTAGAGTTGGGATTACTACCACTTGAATTATGTGAAATCATAATAGGAATATATTTGTATATTTTGAGTCCAGTCTTGTTTTCAATATACACTAACAACTTGTTTATCCGAATCGCGTTTATCCGAAAATCCGGTTTATCTGAAACAATTTTTAGTAAATTTTAAAAATACACAAAAGCATTTTCCTGCCGCTATAATCTATATTTAATAGCATAGACATGCGATTTCACATGATATAAAGTAGAAAGGCAATAATCAGAACTAACTGAGATAAGGGGTACTCCGAATTATCAATTTGTTCGGATTTTTGAACATAAAGTATTATGTTCATATATTGTACACATAAAGTAACATAAACACAAATGTAAATATTGAAATGTCCCCTGCAGAACTTCTAACAATGAAACGACTTCGAGATCGGGCAGCCAGCAAACGAGTTTCAAAGCTTAGGCAAAAAACTACGATTGATTACTGTACGAACAAGCAATAGGACAGTTCCAGTAATGTAGAAACTATAATTTACAGTGCGGTGCCGTTTTATAGTGTTTTGTGTCATATTCACTGTAAATTATAAATTATTATTATTAAATAATGTTACTATACTTACATATATTATTATTTAAATAGAAGTTTCGGTTTATCAGAAAAAACGGGTGCGGTTTCATCAAATTAGGATAAACGAGTTTTTAGTGTAATACTATTTTGTTTGTGCTACCGAGATTTGTCACTTTCATTTAAAAAAAATTGACAATAATAACCACTCCGTAATTAGCAGCTGAAGTGTCCAGATTATTATATATAAATACCTTGAAACACAAGGTAATCTGGAACACAGCATGTTTGTAGAGATCTAATTGTAAAGAGACAAGGACGGAAATTTCTTGTGAACAGTTTCACAGTTTAAAATTTTGGCTTCATTAACAATAGTGTAATAGCAGACCAAACATTCACTAAGAAATGTCTGATGACATCATTCAGATAAGATAAATATGCAAACGAGAATATGATGTACAATAAACTAATCTGTTTGAGTATTTTCATGTTGGAGTATATCAACAAAAGTCCAGAAAAAGATGATATGAAGTTTTTGAATTTGTACTTTATAATGATGTGCATGATAAAATTGACACAAAGGTAAGGAGATTTTCAAGAAAGTACTACAAATACTTATCTTATCTTGTTGTAATTACAAGATAAGAAGAAAAGAAGAACTAATTGGCTGTATCCTAAACCAGGGTGTTCAATGATATAACATGGCAAGGGATTATATGATGTATATCTACACCATGTATATGTTCAGTGGCATATTATGGCAAGGGATTATATGATGTATATGTACACCATGTATATGTTCAGTGGCATATTATGGCAAGGGATCATAGTAGGGAAATGAAGATAATTTTGATTCAGTATTTTATATTCCATAGCCAGTGAAAGGGTAGAGAAGTTAAAAAAGTGAATTGTACATTAGATGTGTTATAGTTAGTGGTCTTACTAACTGCACGAGTAACATAAAATAAAATAGGATATTAGAATAAATTTGTTTCTTTACATGGTTTACATTGTTTCATTACATGGTTTTTGTACTGTACAATTTAAATCTTTCTTACAGATGTTTATTAAGAGTGATAAAACATTCCTCTTTTTATTTATTAATTTATTAGAATTGTATGTTTTATTTATTTTTTTTACTTACAATCACTCATGTATTCAGTTTTAATCTGGTAAAATGATAAAACTCAATAGGAGAAAATACTTATATAAATAAACAGGAAAGAAAAACATGATTGTATTAACTTTCCTAATTTGCAACACAGTTGTCTTTGTAATAAACTTTTTTGGTTATTAAGATCAAACATTACAATGTAAGCTTAATTCATGTTTGTGTAAAGAACAAACACATGTGGTACTGAATGCTAGGACAGGTCAGCTAGTGTAATGATGCTAAGTGAACTTGTTTTTGTAATGTTATGAAGCATTTATTGTTAGGTGGGTAAATGGGATAAAAAATAAATAAATTACATATTTATATTTTTATTAGAAATTCTTGCCAAAGAATTTATTTTTTGTAATAACTGACATGCAGTATTTTATTATCAAACAGTGTGAATATAAACTTGAATTTTTTTACTGTTGAGGTTAGCTTGCACTGTTATATATGTCGCCAGTATATTGTACTTGGTAATGAAGTGCATTGAATTGTATGTTGCAGCGGTCCTCGGTAATATAGTGGTCAGTAACCCCCGCCTGTCACGTGGGAGACCGGGGTTCAATTCCCCGCCGGGGAGCCACAAATGTTACGTCTTCGACGCTCTCGAAAATTTCTTGAGTTGGTCTTACAACGTGAGGCTGGTTATGATATGAAATAACGTAGTGGACTGTATTTTCTGAATTAACTGTTTATTCAAATTTATGGGAAAATGATTGCATGGCCCGTGCAGTGTAGCGTGGCATACATTGCCAAAGTAGGAATTAATTAAGTACTGAAAAGCATAAGAATAAATTGAAGTGGAATATTCCGATTTGAAAGAATTACATAACCGCGGCGATGAAGGCTGTTGTCCGGTCAGAGTTTAACAGTTAACTAACTTGGACTGCGACGAGCGTAATGGGACACGCTGGTAGCAGTTTAGCGGGGGGGATGACGTCACTGCACGAACCCACTGTTTACATATGCAGTTATTAAAAGGTACAAAGTTTAACATACTGCCCGCACAAAATCGGGCGATTTTGTGGTTTGAGTTATTATATGAATAGTGCATCATAAGTGTCAAGACACAATAATTGACATTACATAATAATAGAATAATGACACCCAAAAATTCAATAATACATAATAATATGATAATAAGAATAACAAATGGAAAGCATGCGATCGCCCGGGAAATGTCTCTGGCATGAGGCATGAGAATGCGATAAAAGTTTAAGTCAATAGTACATGTCATTTGAACGTTCTAGTGGGATTAATCTGAGGCCACTGGAAGTGGGCATAATTTGTGAATGGGCCTATGTAGGATGCCGTTTGTGGTGAGAACATCCGCTGTGCGCACTAGGGAATCCTGATCCAAATGGACCTGAGTGACTACACCGCGTTTCCACTGCAGGGGGGGGGGGTCTTATCTTCCAAAATAAGGACGAGTTGTCTGGGAGCCAAGTTTTTTGACTGGTAACGCCATCTGTTGCGCTGTTGCAACTGGTGCAAATAATACCTTGGCCACCTCTTCCATATAGAGTGGGTGAATCTTTGCAGCAGCTGCCATCTACCCAAACGACCAATTTTAACTTCGGAATAGTCAGGTTCCGGGAGTGAAGTGAGTGGAGAACCAACCAAGAAGTGTGCTGGAGTCAAAGGCTCAGGATCCCCAGAGTCATTTTAGATGGCGAACAAGGGACGTGAGTTGAGGCAGGACTCTATTTGAGTTAAAATGGTGTAATATTCTTCAAACGTGAGAATGGTTCTGCCGACAACTCGCCGCAAATGAAACTTTACGCTCTTGACTCCACTCTCCCACAGGCCACCGAAATGAGGTGCTGACGGGGGAATAAAGGACCATTTGATTCCTGGGGCACTGGTGAAGTCCTGGGTAGTCTGTTCAAATTCGTTTGATTGGAGAAGTTTGTATAAGTTGTGAAGAGTACTGCTAGCATGACGAAAATTGGTACCATTGTCAGAAAATATCTGTGAAGGGATGCCTCTTCGAGCTTTAAAACGTCTTAAGGCTGCTATGAAAGCATCTGAGGTGAGATCTGAAACTAATTCAAGGTGAATGGCCTTAGTGGCCATGCATATAAATAGAGAAATATAAGCCTTTGAAATCGACTTGGAACGCTGCCCGCCTTGACGTATAAATACAGGACCGGCGTAGTCAACTGCACATTGAGAAAATGGTTTAGAATGAGTAACTCGGGAAGAGGGCAATTGTCCTAATAATTGGCTTGAGCCCCTTGCACGGAATCGAAAGCAAGTGATGCATTTGTGTATTACTGAACGTATGTACGATTTATCATTGATTATCCAGTATTTCTGACATAGAGAGTACTGCGTCAATTGTACCCCTGCATGGAGTAGACGGAGATGCTCGCCTTCTATGATTAGTTTACTGAGATGAGAATGCGGGTGGAGTATGATTTAGTGTTTGCTATCATAGGTGAGTTGGGAGTGCTGAAGGCGTCCGCCCACGCGTAATATCCCCGTATTGTCCAGAAAGGGGTTAAGTGAAAGAATTTTGCTATTATTAGGGATAGAGCGTTGTGCCTCAAGTTCCTTGAATTCGATATTAAAGTGCGATCGCTGGGACTGGCGAGTAAAAATCAAAAGTGTACCATGTAACTCATGGGAAGTTAAAAAAGAAGTGTTTCTGTCAGCTATGGGAAGTCTAGAGTTCCGAATAAATCGAAGGCAGTAAGAAAATACACGAAGAAGTTTTGAAAGCGAAGAGTAGTTTTCAAAGTAATTAGGCGTAGATGAAGTGGCAACCAGTGTGGTTTGGACTTGTTTACGTTTTTCTTGATCAAGATCGGGATGAGTGCAGGGTGAATGGGCATCGAAAGCACTGGTGGTGGGCCATGATGATGACTCATTGGACAACCAGGATGGACCATACCACCATTGTGGGTGACAGTGTAAAAAGCGGGGTAGGCAACCACGCAATAGGATGTCAGCAGGGTTGTCATGTGAGGAGACATGATGCCAGGTACCCTTTCCAGTGAGTCGCTGTATCTCTGCAATGCGGTTGGAGACAAATACTTTCCATCTGGAAGACTGCTGGTGAATCCATTGTAAGGCGATCATTGAGTCGGAGTAAAAATACAATTCGTCAAATTTATAACTCACAGCGTTTACAACCTTGAAAACCAACTGAGCCAATAAGAGACAGGCGCAAAGTTCAAGTCGGGGTAATGTTACCTGTTTTAAGGGAGCGACTCTAGATTTAGAGCATAATAAGTTTGATGAAATGCTGTGGTTTGAATACACTGTTCGCACATAAATGCAGCACGCGTAACCCTTTACTGAAGCGTCGGCAAACCCATGGAGCTGAAATGAAATGATTTGGGAATTATTTAAATTCTTTACGGATCTTGGCATCTTAAAATAAGTGTCAGATATCAACTGAGCATAAAGTTCTACCCATTGATTAGATAATGAGTCTGACTCAGTTGGGTCGCCCCAACTTGTTCCCGTTAACCACAGTATCTGCATGAAATGTTTGCACCAAAATGTAATCGGGCCAATAAGTCCTAATGGGTCGTAAATTCCGGCGATAATGGATAATGCCCTTCTCTTGTTAAATACCTCCACTTCGAAATTTCTTTGAAAACTATAGATGAAACTATCATCGTTAATGCCCCATTGAATACCCAAAGTACGTATAGTTTGATTCTTGTTAAAGCCAAGGGAAGAGTTGGCGTGTGAAGTTATAATGGTTTGATCATTAGAAAACCACTTGTGCAAAGTAAACCCGTATTGACTTAATAAATTTGTAATGTCGGACTTCATTTGTGATAAGTGTGTGGGTTATCTGAGCCGGTCATGAGATCGTCCGCATAGAAATCGTTTGCGATAGCAGAACAGGCTATAGGGTGTTGAGTTTTGTTTTCCTGGGCTATTTGTGCTAAACATCTTGTGGTCAGAAATGAAGCGCTTGCAGTCCCATATGTGACTGTCCTCAAGGCGTAGTGTTGAAGTTCCCTATGGGGGGCGTCGCGCCAAACAATTCGTTGCAAATTAGAATCTCTGGGAGTAACTAAAATTTGACGGTACATTTTTTCAATGTCCGAAATGAGGACGTATCGGTGCGTTCTAAACCGAGACATAATCGAAAAAAGATCCTGCTGGACCGTGGGACCAACCATTAATGTGTCGTTTAAGGACAAATTATTTGTTGTTTTGGCAGAGGCATCGAAAACAACTTGCAATTTGGTGGTTATACTAGAGCCCTTAAAAACCGAATGGTGCGGTAAGTAGAAGGTGTCTGACTTATTGACTGACAAATCGTAAGAATCAAGCAAAGACATGTGACCCAGAGTTAAATATTCCTGCATGAATTTACTATAGTCTGTATGAAGAGCAGGGTTCTGCTTGAACTTAAGTTCCAGTGATTGAAATCTGCGAATAGCTCCAGGAAGAGAATCTTCCAAATGAGAGTTGTATCCCCTGCGAGGTAGGGACACCACAAATCTACCACTATTATTGCGGAAAGTGTTAGCGATAAAATGACTTTCGCATTCTGAGTCCTCAACTGAGGGAGTACGGACTGCCACGTCCTCCAATTGCCAGAAGTCTTTTAATTGCGATGAAATGGCATTGTTATCTTCGCATACTATAAATGATGAAACAGGTTTTGTCATGTCGGCATTAAAGGGCAGGTTACCAGCGAGGATGAATCCCAATTTTGTCTCCTGTATTATGGGAAAGTGTGGGCTGCGGATGAATTTGATAGGTTCAATCAATTGTAAATAGTACTGGGCACCAAGTAATATGTCGATTTGTGAAGAAAAGTTTAGTTGTGGGTCAGCTAAGAATATGTTTTTTGGTATATTTGGGGATGAAATATTAAACGATTCTGCAGGGAGATTATTCGTAATACTGGGAAGCACAGCGCAATGCACGTACAGATTGAAATCCTTGTAACGAGAATTCAGCCTTACCCTTGTACTAAAGTCAGCTTGACATAGGGAATTGTTTATACCAGTGATGGGTAGTTGAGACTTGGTTAATTTTAGACCCATGCGGCATGCGAAACTCATGGTACAGAAGTTTGCTTGATATCCTGAATCTAATAGAATTCTTACTGTATGTTTCCTACCGGCTTGGTCCGTTGTCATGCAGACAGCGGTGGATAACAGAATAGATTTATTTGTTTGTAATTTGAGGGAAAATTGATTGTTGCCCCTGTTTGAAGTGTTACTGCCTGATATGTGAATCATTGTATGATGTCGTTTAGAACATGTCCTACAAGAAAATTTGGAAGGACAGTGAGAGGGCTCATGGCCTGGATGCATGCAATTTAAACAAAGTTTGTATTTGAGTAAAATGTTCTTTCACTCAAAGGGAGATGTAGCCACGAATTGTGGGCATTCAGACAGTCTATGTTTACCGCGACACAGCTGACAAATGTTATTGTTGATATTAATATGAAATGTTGACCTAGTGAGCTCAACGGGTTTAATAGTCTTGTGATAGGGAATCTTATCGGTAACTTGTGTTCTGTTTGCTGAACTGGTTGATGCGCCAACGTTTTGCATTAATTGTCTTGTACTATTTAAAAATTTAATGAAATTGTTGAAATTAGGGAATCGTTCGTCGGATAGACTTTCCTTCCATAGTCGACATGTCTGGTTATCGAGTTTCTGAGTTAAATATTGAACAAAAATAATTTCAAAAGTATTTACAGGTAAACTCAATGAATTCAAAGCGTTTATATTTGCGGTGATTTCGTCAGTGAATTTTGAAATGCCGACCATGGACTCTTGCTGAATGGACTTCATGCCCAAGACATTCCCTACATGATACGCTGAGACAATTAATTTACTATCATACCTGGCCTTCAATAGCTCAGTGGCTACCGCATAATTATCATGGTGACTGGGAGAGACTTTATTACATTTAAAGCCTCGTTCCTTAGTGAAGAATGTAAATAATGCAATTTCTGGATGTCCGTCAGGTCCATTCTGACGTGTACTAACTCCAAGAATATGTTGTAATAGTGCTGCCAATCAATAATGTTGCCTGATAAGCAGGGCAATTTAATTGGCTCTAACTGAATAGGGGATGCTTTAATTGGCGTAACTTCCGCTTGATTTAATGGTTTTTTGCTCACCTCTTCTACACGTTCTAATAAATTGTGCAGCTTACACTCAATAGTGCAGAGATCATCCTCTGTCTGAACCCTGTCACTTATCGATGTGAAATCAGATTCATCAGCCTCAATTTGGGTCTGAATTTCATCATGCTTCGCGGACAACTCCATCAAGTGACGAAGTTTTATTTTTAAAGCATGGTGATCATTTATTTCAGGATCGAATTTGTCCGCGAAGGTGTTTATATGGGATATATTGTGCTTTAATTGTGCCATGTTTTTTAATCAAAGCTTTCACATCAGTCACGATTGAACTGCAAGCTGGTGATCCGAAATTGATAAATAAATGCAGAACAGGTGAACAGTTAATGTAATTTGAGTACTTTATCAAATTCTGATATAATGCGGCAGCCAGTGAGTGGTATATAACTTAATCTAATTCCTTATTATAATATGTACTTATTTTATTTTTTTAAATAGTTATATGAAAATTATTTGAAAATATGACTCATTTAAAAATTAAAATATAAGTATAGCTTTATTCCATTATTTAAGTTTCTGACTGATTTCTTGTAAAATTGTGTAAGTGAAAATTTGTGTGAAAATACAGGTCTATAGTCACTTGAAACTGATTTCTGTTTATATAAAACTTATTTTGCAAAACTTATTTTTACTGTATATAAAATTATACAAGTGAGAAACTATGAGAAATATAAGTTCATAGTCACTTGAATTATGAGAGTCCTCTGCTGGTTTAAGATGGCTCCGTTGCCTGTCGTTTCCTTGGTGATCCTGTCCGGCTGGCCTTGGATTGGTGGCACAAGTCTTGTTTCCGCTTGTCGGGTGATGTTTGAAGTTGTAGCTCTCTGTGCTGGCTTGAAGTTCTGATTTTCACTGATGAATGACAAGTGACGATGAATTGGAATATCTTGCGGTCTTAGAAATGATGTCCTGTAGAAGCTTGTACGGCCAAGTATGAAGTTTTTTTTTTTTGTAAGTAATGAATGTATGCTCACGGCCAGCAATTTTGCGTATAAGAAAATTCGGAATTGACCAAAATGTTACTTGGGCCTGCTAAATGAAATATAGATCTGGCCCGGAGGACCAAATGTTACGTCTTCGACGCTCTCGAAAATTTCTTGAGTTGGTCTTACAACGTGAGGCAGGTATGATATGAAATAACGTAATGGACTGTATTTTCTGAATTAACTGTTTATTCAAATTTATGGGAAAATGATTGCATGGCCCGTGCAGTGTAGTGTGGCATACATTGCCAAAGTAGGAATTAATTAAGTACTGAAAAGCATAAGAATAAATTGAAGTGGAATATTCCGATTTGAAAAGAATTACATAGCCGTGGCGATGAAGGCTGTTGTCCGGTCAGAGTTTAACAGTTAACTAACTTGGACTGCGACGAGCGTAATGGGACACACTGGTAGCAGTTTAGCAGGGGGGGATGATGTCACTGCACGAACCCGCTGTTTACATATGCAATTATTAAAAGGTACAAAGTTTAACAGTGACAGACTAACTCTAAAGAATAAAGACGCTAGTCGTTAATGCACAGATGTAGAACAAACTAGGAAGGGACGACTTCCTGCAATTCATTGCTTTGACAGTTATTTACAGAGTCAGTGCCTGTACATAGGATTTGAAACAGTACGTACATGGCATACCAGCACATATTGTCTTTACCTACCGTATCCTAATTGTTTATATTAGTAAAGATATCATTAGTTGCAGATTTTACATGTATGTAAAATAGATTTGACATTTAGTACTTTATTTTTTTTTGTTATAAATAATGTATAAAAATTGTACGACTTCATTTTGTGCATTTCTTTGTTTCAGGTTTTCCTCGATCACCGTAATGCAGATGAAGTTCTAATGTTGGTTGCAACAAAAACAAATGGTGCTACACCACTTGTAATGGCATGTAGAAATGGCCATTACCATGTTGTTGAATATTTGGTGGACAGATGTCATGCCAACATCGAACAGCCTGGCTCAGGTAGACATGCATCCAGTGTTGTAATTGATATACATAGTAGTAAATTTTTCTTAATTACCTTGAATTGTTAGTGTGTGTGTGTGTGTGTGTGTGTGTGTGTGTGTGTGTGTGTGTGTGTGTGTGTGTGTGTGTGTGTGTGTGCACGGGCAATCTGTGGACAATTTATTTCAATTTATATTTCACATGGTTTCTCAAATGGAAGGCTAGTAAAACATGATGCGGGTCACTGAGTTAAATAATATAATAGTCTATAAGACAAACAAACAGTTAAACACTTATCACTATGTATCACGCCGATATGCCCACACAAAAATCTATTTTGCCGAACTCCCAAAACTTGATTGACTGACTTACCTTTATAGAAGTGGGGCAAACGTTTACAGCTTCCCGTTGCTGGGAGAATAATCTGATACAGAATGTGCAGCAGTAGCCAGAAACCACAAGAACATTCCGTACTACAATACAAGACCAATATCACAAGGTTACTTCACATGTTGCCACTTGCATCAGTATAACATATTATTTTTATTCCACAGGGTACATTCTCTGTCATTAAATTTTGTTATTATTCTGAATGCGTTTAGAAATTAAGCTTTTCTGTGCATAAAAGAAACGAACCAGCATCCACTATTTCACTATTCATAATTATCTATACTTTCTGATTAAGAATCACTAATTTCACAAACTTACAGTTAGTACATAATATATGTGACTTAAAAATTAGGACTTCAGTGAGCCTTTAGAACACAGGTGATGAATCATAAAGTACCTTGTGCTGTAGATTGTTTTCATGATATTTTATTTTTGTGAGTTAGTGGTCTTCCTGTAGGATTTCCAGCTAGGCTATGTATCACTCCAAGTTCACTGGCATGGATGCTTAGTTTGGTTATGGCCCAGACATGTAGGCATCACTATTGTCTATTTCTTTGATTTATTTAATCTTTATGTAAAAGACACACACACACACACACACACACACACACACACACACACACACACACACACACACACACACACACACACACACACACACACACACACACACACACACACACACACACACACACACACACACACACACACACACACACACACACACACACACACACACACACACACACACACACACACACACACACACACACACACACACGTCATAAGCTATTTTGTTCATATTCTTTTTGTATCTTCATTTTTCAGCTGCCATTTTTCAGTACTTTCAATTCAACTTTAACCAACAAGTAACTTTCTTTAACTTGGTGTTCTGGCAACATTCCTTTTCTTCTTAATATGATTATATACCATTCCATTCATCGTGTCACTTATTCTTTTGTAAGTTTTGTCTCTATTTTCAACAACCTTTGTATTTCTTTGTGACCCTTTCTAATCTGGTAATTCCACAGCTCCTCTGTAAGAAGTTCACTTCAACAGTTTTCAGTCATTGCTGTTCCTTTGTGCTGTTTCCCAAGTGTCTCACCATGAATAAGAATGCTCTGGATAATATATTGATATATTTGATGTTTTATGTGTTTAATATATGTCTTCAATAAACAATTTCACACTGCTTTCCACCTTTCATTGTCTCCTGTTTCTTGCTGTTCTCCACCATGTGGATGGCTGCATGTGTCACAGTCAGTGTGAAACTGTAGTTTATGTAAGGTGTGTAAGTTTCATTGTCTTTCTTTTGACTTTTCAAAGACAGTGTTAATATGTAGTGGGGGCTGAATTATATAACCACTTTTAGCCTATTGTGTTTTCTTTGAATCATATGTTACTTTTGACGGTTTGATGTAGCTCAGATTGTCGTAATTAAAGTGCATAATAATTGAGTGTTTTGCTCCTACCACTTGTATGCCAGCACTGTCTTTGCTTGTACTCAGTAAAGAGAATAGCAGCAATTAATAATTTTTTCCAGTGATGTATGTAATAGCAAAACAGCTTTAACACTTTTAACCCTGGCCATTTAAGCATAGGCCTAGGCATGTCCCAGCAGCCTGTTTTCACACTGTTCCCTATTTTTTTTAATAGTAAGATTTACATGTTAATGTCAGTGTTAAAAACAACATAATTTACATGTCAGATTAAAGGTTGGACCTTCTATTTTCATAAAATGATACACTATTTATTTCTTCTGTAGGTGAAATTAAATTTTAGTAATCTAGATCAGAAGCGTGTTTTTGAAAAATAACAGAATTTGTACAAGGTATTTTCACATAATAAATGTTTTTTTTTAAATTTCTAACTACTGTACAAAAATTAATTTTCTTACAATATTAAGGCACAGAATATATGGTATAAAATATTATACAATATGGTATAAAATGACAGTCAGGGTAACACAAATCGACATTGCAAGTTTCATAATAGTCAGAAAATCACAGAGTAAAAAACTGATTTGTGGTGCTATCTGTGTATTCAGTTGGCAACTACAAAGTCTAGTCTACAAGCACAAACAACAGAAGGCTGCAAGTGTTTGTACAAATGCCATTAAATGGGTGTCAAGTGACAAACGTAAAATTTGTGGGCATCGGGTTTATGAGCAAAATCGTGCGCCCGTAAATTTTACTGGCATCGTGCGGAAAGTGTTAAGATTTAAAAGATTGAATAGTTTTCAGACGGCAGTATGTAACTTTAATTCCTATTTCTTACCTTTTTTATTAATAATATTTTTATTTGTACTTACCTTGTAACTCAAGACACACATCCGGTATGCACACTTGGCTTTGTGGCCACCATTACTTTTCTCACTAAGGGCCAGGATACGTTATTAAGCGAGTACAGAAACAGTTTGGGCGTTCAAAATAATAAGTCTAACAACATTTAGGTTCAACAAAACTTGTGGTTTAATATTTCTGAATTTCAATCGTTAGAATTTACAAAAACCAAAATGTGGAGTCGTATACACACAAAACAAAATGGCGGCTATGTACTTCCGCCCAACTAACTACACATCAATTTTAATTATTCATTTCTTGTATCTCCTGTATTTAATTTATAACAAGAGTATTTTTTATTAAATTGCAGTTATCATTGATTTTATTTACTGCGTATCAGATTATATTACAACACAAACCAATGCTTCATTGTATAACTTGTAGATGCCGGCATTCTCTCGCACGCACACACACTCTCTCTCTCCCCATACATTCATTAGTGGTACATATTTTGATTTAGAATTTTTTGAGTTCAGATTATAAAATTGATATGGTTATAAATTTTGAACTTTCCTGAATTGGACGTCGCAGTTTCTCCTCAGACGCTCTCCATTTCCAGCCGGTGGTCGGTGAACTTTACTGTTTGAGTCTGTTCCTTCACTGCACTGAATTTACTTTACATTTTTGTACTGTTTGAAACAATTTGGCTGGCAATAATCGGCCAGTGAATTTTGTAGCGTGCTACTGCACTGAATGTAGGTTGAAGACTGGGGCGGATATTATGTTGTAAATTCGGCAAGTGGAAGGGATTACTCGTCATCAACCCATTGTCCACAGCTGATGACGGCATTGTTTTACATCACTGTTGTTACGTCTGTCGTATTTATTACGACGTTTCAGCATTGTCCGTTCGTCGTTTCGTATGAATATCTGCCGTCTGTCACGTACACCAGTGACCTTGAAGTCGAGTCGTTCTGGCACACTGCGTAGCATGATATATTTGGGAAATTCTAACCTTATGTCTTTTAATACATTATATCACAATACAATTATATCTGCATGTTTCTACAAATCCTACAATGTCCTATGTACCGTTACAAAACACCCTCAATGAAAGGTTTTATGTCGAAACATAAAAACTCTCATTGACTCATTCATACTTTCTAAAGGGATCAGCCTGGGTATGTCGCCACAACCCCCTGTACTGTTTATAAAAAAAATACAAATCACTTACCCTTGGTCCAATGATGGTGACAGTACCTGCCTGACCTTACTGGACGTCTCTTTTGAGATCCCAACACCGCAAGGCCATCCAGGCACTTGACGTTCCTGCTCTGATGTGCTGGCCAGCTCAGAACCGCCGTCACAGCATCACTAAACTCTGAAACATCGAATACAAAAATTTAACTAGTGGCCTTGTATAATCCCACATCCACAACTGATCTGTCTCCCCTTAGCTGCATTGGTTTATGTTAAGAGGCATTGGTTTTCTTAATTCCTAAGTTTTCAAAAGCAACAAACAAGATTTATGACAGAATGTCTCTCTCTCCTTTTTGCATTCCTACATTTACCAACTTTCTGACTCTAGTCAATACTACTTTACTCTTTTCACCACAAGAAAAATATACTCTTATACTAAGATAACAACATATAAAATAACTCTTTAAGTTTTCAAAGGGCAACAACAACTTATCTATATCTCTATCATATAGAATTCAAAGCACAACTTACTTATGGCAAACAATCTACTATTTAAACTTCATTGATCTGTTTTCCTGATACTAATATTTCTTTAAAACTGAATCAGAACTATTTTTATGTTCAACATCAATGTCAACATCATATACTTAATACTTAATATTTGTTACCTAGCCACACACACTATGACCATATTTATGTTTAACCATTTGCTATTCTTAGATAATCTAAATCTCATAAATCATTTAACTTCATTATCAACTCTTTTGTACAACATTTTAATTAATTAATTTATTTATCTCCATTATATAATGCAATCAATTTTACAACATAAAGTTACTTTAATTACCTTAGACCTTGCAATTATTCTCATTATTTATTTAGTCAAAAAATATTATCATTACAGTAGAAGCCCGATATAGCGCGGTCCGATATACCGCGGATTCGGATATAACGCGGTGAAGGGTATGTCGCCCGTTATTAGCGAAAATTCTTACTTGTAGAGAGTGAGTAAATTATGAATTGTTTATCGTGACTTCCGTAGCCACATTGGAATGCGTTGCGTTTATTGTAAACAAAGGCTTGTTGTTGGAAACGGCGTTGTAAAAAACAGCCCGAATTGCCAGTTCAAGTGTACCTGTAGACATAAACAATTGCCCCGTATTTACAGTCTCTACGTTTCTAAGAATTCATGCCAAGGCAAGCAGCCAACTAAATCCCTTCTCTCCCTCATACTCTTATATTACAGTATAAGATCATACTCTGATATTATCTTATCAAAGTGTATAGTCTTTGTCATAAATTCGCATAGTGTAGAGTTTTGTGATGTCGCAGAAAAGAAAAGCATATTCTGTGAGTGATAAACTCAAAATAATTGATCGTGTGAAGAACGGAGAGTCAAAGGCAAGTTTATCACGTGAGTGTGGCATCCCAGAAGGAACAATTAGAGGGTGGATGAAGGAAGAAGATAAACTTAAAAGTTTTGTGAACACAGTTGAAAGTGAAGTGGGGTTGCAAAGAAAAAAGACTAAAGTAGGTAAGGATAGTGAACTAGAAGAGTGTCTGTACAGGTGGTTTTTAATAAAACGAAGTGAAGGTGTGCCACTGTCAGGACCAGTTATTAGAGCTCAAGCTGTGAAATTCCATAGTGATTTACATGGCAACAGTGACTTTAATGCATCTGATGGGTGGTTTTCGCGATGGAAATCTCGTCATGGTATAAGCCAGATAAGCATTGAAGGGGAAGCACGATCATGTGACAGTGAAGCTGCAGCACTTTTTCCTCAGGCATTAAACAAAGTAATGATCGATAACGATTTAAATGACCATCAAGTGTATAACTGTGATGAAACTGCTCTGTATTTTCGAATGCTTCCTACCAGAACTCTGGATGTGAATAATTCAATAAATAAATCTGGATTAAAAATAAATAAGGATAGAGTTACCCTCCTGTTTGCCACAAATAAATCAGGCAGCCACAAAGTTAAACCTCTCTGTATAGGGAAAAGCCGAAATCCTAGATGCTTTCAACATGTTAACATGACGTCATTACCCATCACATATCGTAATACAAAAAATGCTTGGATGACAAGTGATATTTTTGGTAAATGGTTCCATGAAGAATTTGTTCCATCTGTGAGAAGCCACCTGCGGTCACTCAACCTCGACGAAAAAGCTGTACTGACCCTTGACCACTGTCCAGCACATCCACCTGCTGATATGCTACAGTCAAGAGATGGGAAAATCGGAGTCATGTTCTTGCCGAAAAACACTACAGCACTGATCCATCCATTAGATCAAGGCATCATAAAAGCATTTAAAGCGCATTACCGCCGTGAACTTCTGAGTGCTATAGTGAATTCTGATGAGGAAATGGAAATTTACCTTAAGTCAATAAACCTGAAAACAGTTGCGTATTCAATAGGTCTTGCATGGGAAAGTATTAGTATGGCTACGATTCAGAATTGCTGGAAGAAATGTTCCTTTGAACAAAACATCGCCGATGGAAATTGCTCTGTTGCCGGATTCACTAATAGTGATGTACAGTCTGCGAGTAGTGCTCTGCATTGCAACTTCACTCTAGATGACTTGAATGACTGGGCAGAAGTTGACAACGGTGAGCCTGTTACAGAATGTATAGGAGATAAAGATATCATCGATGCAGTCCGAAATGCAAATTGCGAAGAAAAAGAAGACGATGACAATGATGGAAATGAAAATGGGGTGGAAGTGAAAGAAGTTATTCCAAATGTTAGTGAAGTGATAATACACATAAACAAAGTAATTTCGTGGATGGAGAGGCAAAGTGAATCTAATAATGTTCATCTGCTGCACCTCGTGTTTATAAAACAATACGCGGAAAAGAAACGCTGTGCATTATCCCGTCAAACAACAATTACGGACTTTTTTAAGACCAACAATTAGGCCTACAGTAGGTCGAGTGAGCAATGTATAAATAGTGTATTTTATATTCCATTGGATTAAAATAGATTAAAATATTGGATTAAAATACAGTTTTCTTATTTTTTATTTCTACATTTGGTGACGTAATTTACGTACAGTATATAGTAGTGCATTATGCTGTAGCCTTTTTCCCGGTCCTCCCTCCCCATCATTTGTCACTGTACAGGTCACCTTCCGATATTCCGCGGTTACGCCTATAACGCGGGGGAAAGTATGTCACCCGACAACCGTGCTATATCGGGCTTCTACTGTATTATTAAATCAATTCCACTATAAATTCCTATTACATACATGATTTACACAAAAATACATGTAATACACAACATAATGTAATACACAAAAATATACAATCTAACTTATTATTTTATCATTTACCATTAATCGTTTCACAAGACAATCCATTTCAAAACCACACTGTTCACATAATTAAATGTTCATAAACAATAAAACCATTTATCCTCCATCATCGAACAACAGTCGAATCTTAGGTCTACTTACATTATTTATTATTGAATATATGATATTAGTACACTCAATATAATACTTATTTAATTTTGTATATCCTTCCACAATATCATTAGAATTATTCCTTATTATTTTGTCATATAATGTGTCATCATAGAGTATGGTCCTGTCGCCCTTAGTATAATTTGTCATAATCAGGTAAATTAATAATTCATTGTTATCAGCATCATCTCCTACTACCTCAGTTTCAATACAAAGTAAGTACTTGCTATTATTATCACTTCTCTCTCCACCTAACCTTTCTACAAATTCTTCATAATTTCTATTCACCTTAAAAATCTCTATCTCTCTCTTTCTCTCTCTCTCTCATCACAATACCTCTCACAACCCCACTGACCTATTTCATACCACGCAAAGGGTAACACAACATTATCATGACTCATCTGGGCTTTTCCAATGAACTCATGATACACGAAAGGGGACACTACAACTTTATCATCGCACCACCTATCAGGTGCACAAAAAGCCCAGGGACGGCTATTTGTAGACCATGTGTCTTCCAAATACGCGCGTGAAGCCTTTTCTTCACCCCCGACTACAACATCACGGGAAAAATTTACCCCCTGCAACCCCTCTACCTGTACTATATTCTTTCTCCACTTTCTAACTCATCAATACACACTAACATTTCATCATTATCATATTCTACTCCCTCTAAAATTTCATTAGTACTATCAATATTCACACCATTATTTTCTAACACCATATTTTTACTTATATCATTGTTATCACTTATGAACTCATTATTCAAATCATCATTATTACTCACCTTGTTATTAATTCTTTCTTCCTTATTTTTCGTCATATTGTCACTGCTACTTACCTTCTTATTCCTTATTTGATTTAATTTCTCGTCTAACCTTTTATTCATTTTGTAAAATTGTTTATTATAATAACATGTTTGTCTCTTAATTTCATTTTTCACTTCATCAAATTTTATATTTTGTTCATTAAATTTTTCATCGAGTTTATTAAATTTCTCGTCAAAATTATTAAATTTCTCATCAAAATTATCGAACTTTACATTCTGTGCATCAAATTTGGCATTTAACTCGTTACTTTGAACTTTCATCAATTGGAATAAATCGTCTAATGACACCTTACTAATTGTCGGTGTTGATTTTGCATTCACTCCACTCATTATCGTAGATTCTGTTTCTCTGTCATTCAAACTGACACTTTCCTTATTGTCTGCCATTTTAAGGAAAAAATTTTGTTGAAATATCTTTTGTTTCAAATTGTTGCTTTATATATCTCTAACCTACCAACAACATAACCTAACAATCACTATAACCTCTTACTCACGTGTTATGTTATATATTAATTCGACACCCACTCTGCTTCTGTTTGCTGGCTTATTTTATATAAATAGAACTTTATATAAAGTCCCTAGTTCGGTCGCCATTGTAACTATAATTCCAATTTTGCTTTTTTTTATTAATATTTTTATTTGTACTTACCTTGTAACTAAAGACACACATCCGGTATGCACACTCGGCTTTGTGGCCACCATTACTTTTCTCACTAAGGGCCAGGATACGTTATTAAGCGAGCACAGAAACAGTTTGGGCGTTCGAAATAATAAGTCTAACAACATTTAGGTTCAACAAAACTTGTGGTTTAATATTTCTGAATTTCAATCGTTAGAATTTACAAAAACCAAAATGGAGTCGTATACACACAAAACAAAATGGCGGCTATGTACTTCTGCCCAACTAACTACACATCAATTTTAATTATTTATTTCTTGTATCTCCTGTATTTAATTTATAACAAGAGTATTTTTTATTAAACTGCAGTTATCATTGATTTTATTTACTACGTATCAGATTATATTACAACACAAACCAATGCCTCATTGTATAACTTGTAGATGCCGGCATTCCCTCGCACGCACACACACTCTCTCCCCATACATTAATTAGTGGTACATATTTTGATTTAGAATTTTTTGAGCTCAGATTATAAAATTGATATTGTTATAAATTTTGAACTTTCCTGAATTGGACGTCGCAGTTTCTCCTCAGACGCTCTCCATTTCCAGCCGGTGGTCGGTGAACTTTACTGTTTGAGTCTGTTCCTTCACTGCACTGAATTTACTTTACATTTTTACTTTTCTGGTTAGTTAATGGTACTTGCTACCTTTCAATTACATTTTTGTACTGTTTGAAACAATTTGGCTGGCAATAATTGGCCAGCGAATTTTGTAGCGTGCTACTGCACTGAATGTAGGTTGAAGACTGGGGCGGATATTATGTTGTAAATTCGGCAGGTGGAAGGGATTACTCGTCATCAACCCATTGTCCACAGCTGATGACGGCATTGTTTTACATCACTGTTGTTACGTCTGTCGTATTTATTATGACATTTAAGCATTGTCCGTTCGTCGTTTCGTATGAATATCTGCCGTCTGTCACGTACACCAGTGACCTTGAAGTCGAGTCGTTCTGGCAAACTGCGTAGCATGATATATTTGGGAAATTCTAACCTTATGTCTTTTAATACATTATATCACAATACAATTATATCTGCATGTACCTACAAATCCTACACGGTCCTATGTACCGTTACAAGTATCCTAAAGTAACTTATGTTAGTCAAGCTTTCGTAGCTGTCAATATTCACATTCTACAGGCCAGATATTATGTACAGAGAGAAATAAATGTACAGTAGTATATGTACAGCAGAGAAGTAAAAATATGCAGAGTGAACACAGACTGATCCTTCCTGTGATCTGAATGTAATCATATTAGCAGAGTCATAATTTGACAGGATATTGATACTTTCATGGTTTCTCATACACAAATATATAAGTCTGTTTAAAACCTTAAAACAGCTGTGCTTTCTCGACCCAATCTTCTGAAGCATTTGTGCTGTGTGTGGCATTTTC
This sequence comes from Magicicada septendecula, assembly GCA_034769895.1. Classification (NCBI taxonomy): domain Eukaryota; kingdom Metazoa; phylum Arthropoda; class Insecta; order Hemiptera; family Cicadidae; genus Magicicada; species Magicicada septendecula. Next base: position 307,174,877 of record CM068375.1, read on the forward strand.
TAGTAGTCCTCATTTTGTTGCATGTAGTTAATTCCAGTGTTATGTCACTGTGCAGGCACATACCGGCAGGCAAGTAACTCGAGTTTACTGATGTAATTGATATAGTGATGTGATGACATAATGCTGGTGTTACAATGACAATAATAATTTTGTATAGGTCTTCAATAATTGTGTAGTAATTTAACAAGTAGAATACTGTTGTTATAATTTTGTAATACAAAACTTCTTCAGATATTCAACTAACCTAGGAATTCACACACCTCACTTATTGTAATTTAGTAATTATTTCATGGAAGTGTTGTTTATATATTCCCTTAAGATATTAGTTCTTAGCTAGTAAGGTAGAGAAATGAATGGTAATGAATATAATGAAAGGTAGTTTTCCTTGTGGGCGACAAACATTATATTATTTTGTATAAAGAGATTGAGAGTTTACGATTATATATTATTGTGCTTGGAAATGTTAAATTACTTATTTTAGTTTAATAACATCAATAAAGGGGACTGTGTAATTGAAAAGCTGTTTTATATTAACATAAATAAAAGATTAACAATTGTAAGATTTTCATTAAACAGTTGCAATTGTATAGAGCCTATATCATTTACAGGCTGACATGAGCCATTGACAAACTGGTAAATGTTACGTAATATTTCTTTTAGGTCCTTGCTAATAAAACTAAGGGCAATGACAATGAGATATAACAAATTTCTCACTCATAATTTAATATTACTTTATTTTAAATTATATAATACTCTAAACAAATTGCAGGATTTTTCATATAACCTGTTAAAATGTTTTCCAGATGCATACCACTAAAGATATTTGTTTTTGGAAGTCTGTTTAAAAAAATCACAGTATTTCTGCAAACAGTGCAGTAACACTGCAAGGATGTGCATAATATGCAACTGAATGTATGCGAATGGTGCAGATAAGATTTCAGACATACAATAATGTTTTTGTGATCTTACATAGTGGATGGAAAGAATACATTTGAGAGAACATATGTCATTGGACGTGTCAAAGATATAAATATGAAAGCCAAAAATATTTTTAGATAATTATGGAATTTTGTAGTAGAAAGTGAGAGGTAATCTGGAATAATTCCCACTGTTAGAGCCAGAACACTAAGAGGATTGTGAACTTGATACTCAAACTGGAGGATGAAGAAAAGTACCAATTTCTGATATTATTATGAGAATTTGAAATAAGTATTAGACAATGCCATTTTTCCATCTGGTAGCCATTTTGAAATGACAGCTTAAAATGTGAAATGTCAATATGTTAAATTCCTGTTGTGTGTATTTATTGGATAAGTCACATGTTCAAAAAATGTGGCTTTCTCGTGGTATATTCTATATAAACTGAAGGGGAGATGAATGCACTTGATCAAGTTGCAGGGTGGTCGTCCAGTCCATTTTAGTTGAAAGGGTTTGTGCAGTTTTGTTCAAACTGTAATTTACAGTACCATAAACAAAAATTTATATTTTATATAATAGTCACATTTTGTATAGACTATTATATATTATTAAGACAGTCACAAGGACTTCAAGTTTAAACAGTGAAAAAAATTATTGAACACTTGAGAGTTCATTACTCACCAGTGGCATAACTAGAGGCTCAGGGGTCTTTGGCAAAGCTTCAGGGTGTGTCCCCTTCGAATTCTATAGGTTGTTGTCCTTACATGTTTCATAATGTTCGAATAATTTCCATACCTGCTGAATCTACTAGTCTGTTACTAACCAAAACCGGGTGGGGAATGGAGCACCAAGATGATGAAATATGACGATAGGCGAGACCTATCGCTCACCTCTGGAGTAATCTATATATGTGAGGAATATTAGAAATAAATAAAAAATGGAAACAATATATGGAAACAGAAATTTGTGATATTATTTATTTCTAGTTACATTTTACAAATGTAACATTTTTCATGACAAATTTAAAAGTCCTTCCATCTGGTTTTGGTCTCTGCAAAGTTATCTATAACTTCCTTGAAGTTCAGCTTCTTAGCTGTGGACTGCTCGATGGATAGAACTGCTATATCATGCAATCTTCCCTGGCCTGTTTTTTATGATTCTAAGTTTTAAAAATAAACACCTTGCACTGGCAATTGTGACGGGAATGGTCAGAAACTACATCAAAGCTGTAGAAACTTCCAGAAAATTGGACACAAGAAAGTGTTTTTCACTATAAGAAGAGAAGCAAATTCACTAATTGTTGCCACTTTTGAGTCTCATGAAGTGCCAACACGTATGTAAAGCCTCATTTGAAAATGCTTGAAAAATGTGCTTGATGGACCTCTGGACTTTTGCCAGTCTATCCACCCGGTAGTTATGTCCCTGTTACCTACAAGCTTAATTACATTTAAAATAAACAGAGACATTCGTATATGACAATTCTTCAAGCTTACGATTGTCCGACATACAATAAATATCAGCTATTTAGAAAGTGTCACAGTAAATAATAGAAGTCACCAATTACAGACGTCCTTACACAATAATTCACAGTTGTCATTTTACCCTAATCTCACACTGAATTGCAGTCTCAAAAACTGACTGACTGATTGACCACTTCCAAAGCCTATATTTATACCCCATCAAGGTTGCGAGATGAACCTACCCACTAAGGTTGAGATTAATCGCATAGTTGAAGGTGGCTAGGATATTCCACACTAAGTCAATACCAACCTTGTCACATCCATATGACATTCATGCCACACAGGTTGACTGTCCCATAGGTCTAAGGATATTGTATCTGTTTATTATTAAGATTGATCTCTTTAGAAATAAATATTATGGAATGTTATTTAACCTTCATAAATGTATCATACCTGTACTATTGGCATTTGTTAGTGTTTAAAGTGTTGCAGTATTGTTTTTCAGAGATCTGTATGTTATCTTTGCATTTGTTTCAGTTGTTTTTGACGGAGAAACAATAGAAGGAGCTCCTCCATTATGGTGTGCTGCAGCTGCAGGTCACTTTTCTGTTGTGAGATTCCTCGTGAGGCGAGGTGCTAACGTAAACTCTACAACTAAAACTCACTCAACACCTCTGCGGGCGGCTTGCTTCGATGGACATTTTGATATAGTAAAGTTCCTAATAGAAGAAGGAGCAGGTAAAACAGATTTTTGTAAATTTAGGTAATTAAGTAATAGATTTAGATATAAAGTAAAATTGTTAGTCATTGTTCCATTGGAAAATTGTAGGCAATAAATTTTAGTTTTATTTTTAGTTTTTAAAATTTAAGTTGAAGTTTAGTTTTAAAGCAAAAATTCACCTTTAGTGGATGGAGTAAAAAATTGGTAGAGATCTGAATAGAGTAGATTGAAAATTTCTGCTAAATTATAAATATAGTTATTATTAAACAACTGAAGTGAAAAATTTTGGCAGAAAATAAGTGTAACAGAATTACATTTAGAATGCCTTGAGTACTAATTGCAATGTGATTGTCAGTATAAAAAAATTATGTGTTGAGATTATTAGAGATAGAAATTTGTAGCATTAATTTATTGGCATCCAATTAATTGTTGACAACAGCATTAATAAGAATTTTTTTAAATACGAACAGTAGATTCAACAGATATACTGTATTGATATATAAAAAATCGTATGTAAAAGAGATTAAATACCAGTCAGAAACTTTTAAATTATTGTCTATGAACTTTTTTAATTACTGTTGGAACATTAGGATATATTAATTTGTAACAATTTTTTTTTGGGGGGGGGAGTTCATGAATGAGTGTGAGGGTTAAGGACCGTTCAAGAGGTGCGACTTTTTGAATTTCAGAAGATGGGTGTTAATGGTTAGCAGTTTAGGTTGGGGATAACTGCTTAGATAGGATGGAAGTGGTGACAGATCATAAAAAATTCTGTTCAGCATTGTGTACAGTATCTTGTGGTAGTTATGTTTGTGTGAATAGTGTCTGAAGTTTTGTGATGAATAATTTATTTTTTAATATTCTTTAATGTGCTAGTTATTTTGTACGAAGAAGTTTTAAATTTTGAAGTTGGTTTTTTTAATGTTATTTCAGTGAAATTCTTGTTTATAGTGATGACTTCACTGTAACTGATAATTGAAATATTTGTGTGTGTGTGTGTGTGTGTGTGTGTGTGAGAGAGAGAGAGAGAGAGAGAGAGAGAGAGAGAGAGAGAGAGAGAGAGAGAGAGAGAATATCAACTACCCTACACTTTTTTCAGACTAACATTTTAAATTGTATGTACTGTATGCTATTTATATTATTTTACTATACTGTATGCTAGTTTACTAATATGGTATTGTTTAAATGTAACAGTTTAATTTTTTCAAGGTTTCCGAATCTTAAAAATTTTCAAGTAAACGTAGTAATATAGATTTTACTGTCCAGACAAGTAGTGTGTTTTATATTATCCTGTTGATTTTAGGTCAGCATTTATTTTTATCCTGTGTCCTTATTTCATGTATTTTCAAACATTCCATTAGACTTTATTATCACTGAATGTATAATTTTAAGATATACTTGAATAATTAGCTTCCTGCATGTGAATTAAGTCATGTTAATGATACAGGTGAATTAAGTAATGATGCAGGTGTCCCTTTTTTATTACTTTTTCATATATTACTTTAAGTTTCATTTTATTTATTCCATTCCTGTGTATATACATTTTGATTCTCCTGTTCTTGTATCATTTGTATTTTACAATGCAAAAAAAGTAGCAGGGTGTTTAAAGGTATAGTGCTGGTGCATGAAGGTATTTCAAAAGCACTTGATGTTGTGCTTCCTTAGGTTCAATTGCATTTTGCTGCACGTTTGTCTATCACTCTGTTCAGTTTTATTTCACAATATTTTGCCACCTGGGCAATAACATTCCAGATAATCAGACCACTTCACTTGCCAGATTCATCTTAGTTTCAGATATTGAAAATCATTATGTTTGTGTTTTTTAAACAAACATCATTATGATGGATTGTGTTTTTTGTACTGTATTCATTTATTTTTAGATACCTGTATATTAGTAATGTGAGTCACTCTATGTTGTTACCTTCTTCTAATCTGAGTATAAATTTTTATATTATGCATGGTTATGAAATTGCCATGCTGGCAGCTAAACTCACTAACTCTTTCTGTAACAAAATGCTTATTTCTTTCTCGTGTTTTCCTTTTTTAAAGGTACTTTTAAACAGTTAATAATATGTTTTAACTAGCTGTTATCCGCGCGGCTTTGCACATGAATATTTTATTTTTAATAAGTATTTTAATATAATTTTTATTGTCTATGTCTATATGGGATTCTGTCAGCTTGTTTGTATAACAATTTTGTACTCATTAGTCAAATTCTCTCCAAAGCTGTACTATTTAACTTGTACTAAATTATTATGTTGGTGCAACAGCCTTTGGAGATTTAAAAGTACCGTTTTATAAAGCCTTTGGAGGTATTTATAAAGTACCTGTTAAATAAAAAACGCTTTATTTTAAGTGTTACTGTGTTAGAAGCATTGTATAACACATGAAATGTTGTTTTCCTCAACCATGGCTTTTATTTATTTCAGCAGTAAACTAAAAACCAAAAACCATTTGTCACATAACCTCACAAATGAAAACAACACGTATTTTCGCTTTTTTAAATAATAGGACAATTTACAATTAGTACACTTCTTCTTTTCCACATCGTAATATATCGATACAATCGCATATTATATAAAACATCGACAATGTACTGCAGGAATGGATAAGTGTACAGTTCTGATGCTGCTAAATAGCTTTTGTTTATTTACTTGTTACTATGGTAATTAATTCTAGTCTCCATAGTGTTGTTGGCATCTTTAGTAGTAGTAGTATTTAATATATTTCATCATTTATTCATTGCGTCATCAGAAATACGTATAAACATACATTTTATAATCGTTTAAGACAATTACAAAATATAGTGATACACTCACATATTAAAAACATTAAAAACTGCAGGAACGGATAAAGGTACAGTTCCGATGCCGGTAAATATCATTTGTTTATTTACTTGTTACTATGGTAATTAATTCAGGTCTCCATGATGTTTTTGATATCTTTATACTCGTCAATGAAAAGGCATAATTAAAAGGCCCTAAATCTTGCGAACGGGGCAAAATATCAAATTCCAAGTTATGCAGTATTTTTTGCCTTGTGTCTAAGGTTACCTGTGTAAAATTTGGTGGCAATCAGTGTAACGGTGTGGATTTATATTCAGTACCCATAAATCCTCAGACTTTGAGTTTTATATATACAGTGGAACCCCTCAAATCCGAACTAATTGGCTGTAGCCTGTTCGGATTCGGAAAAGTTCGGATTAGCCAAAAAATCTGCATACATAGTACTCAACATTAGTTACGGTGTACGCGCCGCCCGGTAATGTTGCGTAGGGGTGAGACGAAGCCGCCGAAGGTTGCTGACCTTGACTGCCCGTGAATCACTGTTGCTGTCAGGTGGAAGTGCGCTAAAAATAGCCCAGTCCTACTACAATAGGTCTAGAAATCTTTGTATTCCAGTTAGTCCTCTGGCGTTTGTTGTCCTGTGCGTTTGTCTGCTGTTACTGTTTCCATCCAGTGTACATAGTTTGTTCGAGTTTTCGTTTAAGGTTTATTGTTTTTGCATTTGAAGTGAGCAGTGTAGATCGGGTTTTTTAGTTTTCTTAAATTATGGCAAGCAAACGAAAACATAGTTCTTGTACTTTAAAAGAAAAACTTGAAGTGTTAATGTGACTAGACAAAGGGGAAAGTTTGACGAAGTTGGCTGTTGAATTTGGTGTTGGTAAGGCAACAATCAGTGACTGGAAAAAGAATCGAAAATTGAACAGTTTTGCAGTGCAACAAGTGAAAAAACTTCGAAACAATGCCATAACGCAAAAGTTTCTGTAAATGAAGAAATTGACGAAGCAGTGTTTTTGTGGTTCACACAAGAGAGGCAGAAAGGAGTTCCTATTAGTGGTCCATTAATTCAAGAAAAGGCATTGCGGCTGAACAAACTAATGAACGGAGATTTGGCATTTACTGCTAGCAGTGGGCGGTTGGATCGATGGAAGAGATGGCATGGAATCAGACAACTGACGATAAGCGGAGAGAAGTTATCAGCTGATAATACTGTTGCAAAAGAATATTTAGATGAATTCGCCGATTTGATTTCATCGGAAAATTACTCGCCCCAGCAAGTGTATAATGCGGACGAGACTGGATTGAATTTTAAAGCACTTCCCACTAAAAGTCTTGCTTCTAAAGAGGAATCTTCTGCGCCAGGCTTTAAAATGAACAAACAGCGTCTCACAGTTTTGGCCTGCAGTAACGCCGCGGGGAACAAACAAGCTACCATTAATGGTGATTGGAAAATCTGCCAAGCCATGAGCCCTTAAAAATATGAACATGAATTCTCTCCCTGTTTATTACAGAAATCAGACAAAGGCGTGGATGACTGGTAATCTTTTTAAGGAGTGGTGTGAAAAGAAATTTGTTCCTTCGGTAACAAGATTTAATGAAGAAAATGGACTGCCACCTCGAGCTCTACTTTTGATAGACAACGCTCCGTCACATCCTTCAGACATGCAGTTGGTGTGCAGAGACATAAAAGCAATTTTTCTACCACCTAACGTGACATCGCTGCTGCAGCCTATGGATCAAGGTGTGCTACAGAACATAAAACTAAGCTACAGAAAAATGCTTCTGCAAACTCTTATTGAAGAAGATTGTTCTCTTTCTATTCTTGAGAAGCTAAAGAAGATAACAATAAAAGATGTGATTTACTATTTAAAGAGATCTTGGACGAAGCTTTGGCCCAGCCTTGAATTTGTGGAAACCACTTACAACACGAGATGACGAAACTGAGCTCCTTCATCTCTTTCAAAAAATACCAGGATGTGAGGATGCTGAAAAAGGTTGTCTGGAGGAGTGGGCAGCACTAGACGACAATGAAGAATGCACCGAGCATGACATAGTGTCTGTGGTCCAGGATCAACATGACAATGTATCAGGTAGCGATAGCGAGGGAGAAGATGCTTCAACAAACGTGACTCATTCTGACGCTGCCGTCGCTCTCGACATCGCGTTGCGCTACGTAGAACAACACGCAGCTGCTACACCCAATGATGTCATGTTTATGTGACACTGGCGCAACATCGCATCTTCGGGAAGGTTTATGTCACTTCGCCAGATGAAGATCACTGATTTTAAGTGAAAAAATGTAGTGTAGTGTTTGTGTGTGTTTCTTTTGTGTTTTCCTTGGCCATTCAGCTCTGATGTTAATGAAATGCTGTATGACGTTGCTGTTTTTATACAGTGTTATTTCCAATATTTTTTACATTTCAATCCTGTTTTACGTAAGTAGCAATACTTGTACATACTTTATTAATTTTTCAATGATTCTTTACGTAAAATTAGGTTACATATGATAGTTTTATGTAATAATAAATGTGTTTCTTATGTCTTTATGTGTTTTTTTCAAATGTTGTTTTTCTTCAAAATCATGTTCGGATTTCCCGGGATTTCGGATTTCTGGGGTTCGGATTTGAGGGGTTCTACTGTATAGATAAGTTCTTTTTTTATTTTATGAGTACGTATTTAAAAAGAGCTGTTAATACATAACACATTTTACAATAATAATAATAATAATAATGTTTTGGATAATTTTAAAGTAAACATTTCGTGTTACAGATATTGAAGTATCCAACAGACATGGTCACACCTGCCTGATGATAGCATGTTATAAAGGCCATTACCAGATAGCACAGTATTTGTTAGGGCTTGGTGCCAATGCGAATAGGAAAAGTGTCAAAGGCAACACGGCTCTTCACGACTGTGCAGAATCTGGTTCATTAGATATACTGAAAATGCTTATACAACACGGTGCCAAAATGGATGTTGACTCGTATGGTAAGTTGGACGGCTTAATAAATGTTCAAAAGAGTAGGAGTCGTATTTTATGTCTGTAACACAGTGGAATGCGCAACTCATGGTTGGGTGGTTGTATAACAAATACATTTTCCATTAGCCAGTACAGTAGAACCTCTGTTAACTGAAACAAAGGGGAGGAAGGGGGTTTCGGATAACCAAAATTTTGGATAATAATTAAGATGTCATTTTTTAAAGTTTGAGGTAAAATAACTGAAGGCATTATACAATTTTATCAAAATATTTTAATAAAAATCTTATAGTAAAAAGTAATTTTTTAACACTAGTTTTATAATTTTTTTTAAATCTTTAATTTTCCTTAGCTTTTTTCTTTTCACAATTGGTTTCTTGTAGCAATATCTTGTCATTGCTTCATTAGCAGAACGTCAGATTGTTCAACAAACCATAATGCTATCTGAAAATATGAATACAAATCCATGAGAAAAACATATTTCATATAGTCTAATTTAATGCCCTAACCCAAAATAAAAATTCTCTTTAAAGCATCTAAGATCTCGTCAGTGGTGTCATGGCTGCTGCTCTGTGCTATGCCATCGTCTTCGTCATCCCTTTGTTGCGTGAACCATAAAAACACAGCCTCATTTACTGTCTCATTTTGACACATCTTGTTTTCTTGTTTGGGATCTTAGGAGCATGCTTTTCAAACTTATTTTTCATCTTGAGCCAATCAGAAACAGTTGAAACACCAACACCATCGGCTGCTACAGTTCGCAAAATCTCGCCACTTTCAATCCTTTTAATTGCCTCCAATTTTTTTTTTCAATTGTTATCACGGCCTATTTCCACTTTATGATTTACGAAATGATGCACTTGTTATAAAACTCAGTTCATACAAGATATCACACAAGGCACATCAGACGATCACCACTGCACGGACAGGTACTGACCTGAAGTGTAAACTACCAAAAGTGACAAAACAGCCTGACTTGATAGTTGGAGGACACATGAGCACACAGTAGGCAGCTAGCGGTCAAGATCACAGTCTACACGTGCCCGTTACCCACCCCCTTTGTCTAAAAGGGATCCACAAGGTGGTTGACCTGACGGGTGATGCTCTATGCTTGCTTTCTATCTCAAACTAAGGAAATCTGTTTGTTTTGAACAGAGCTATCATTACAAATCACACTTTACAACAATGTTTATTACATCAATTTTCATGTTTTTTTTATCCAGAAAACAAATTTTCATTGTGAAACTCCGGAATATATTATATATTGCAACAAAACACAGGATGATGATCTATAATAAGAATATCAAAGCATGGATGACAGACATTAGCATGTTTTAGACTGATTTATGCATTTTTGTCAATTAGCTATAAGTTTTGTATTTAGTGATGGATAAGGACTTGTGTTATACCAAATTCTTTGTAAATTTTTGCTCTATAATGTCATGTACTATCATGTGTTAAGCTTTGCAACCCAACAAGGAATGTGGTGATGTTGCCATTCCACTGCACGTGTCACGGTACTACTACACATTTAAAATACGTTTAACACTGTCTCTCGCACGGTATTTCTAATTGCATATAGCGATAGCCGTTATGTTTTATCTAACCCTGTTTCATTTATTGCTTACACTTTTCAGATCACCAATAAAAATGTTAGTTTAGTAAGTGTAATTATACAGATACCTAAACAGATTTAACGGCAATATAAAGCATAGTCAACTAATAACAAAAATTATAATTAACAGGTAAGATGGTTGAGTAAGTTGTGACTTACCTCATGTAAGTGGTTGGGCCAATTCCGAATCTGTTTCAGAGTCCTCGCTATCACTGTTGTCACTGGCACTTTCAGTATCATCACTGATACCTCTTGTTTCAATTACAAAACTGTCAATGTCTGACGTAATGCCATCTTTATCCCAGTAGTAGACCTCCATTCGTATAACGTGGTTTTCATATCCTGTCCACTCGCAAGGTGTAACTGATTAAATTGCCATTTCAGTAATTTTCTTAAGCGCATCTAACGATAAATCTCCTGTTGTATTAGTGTCCCATATTATACGCTTCATTTTCACCCATGCTAATTCAATAGTGTTCAGATCGCACATATACGAAGGTAATCGAAGAGGTGTGTGACCCAAAGCTTTCAAAATAGCGTCGATTTTAAATGTTTTTTCTTTTGGTCTATGTGCTTCTATAAGACAGTAAAGTTCTTGTTTGTGCATTTTTTCATCATAGTAGATGCCGTTTCTAAAAAGCCACTCTCTTATTTCTTCTTTTAGAGCGTATTTTGATGGTACCTTGTCAGTTTGGGTACAGTGGTAGGGAGCATTGCCCATTATATCTATTGATTTTGCTGGTAAATTTGGTAAAAGCTTTTCATTAATACTATTGATGAAATAGTATTCAAAATTAACACTATTCATTTGTTCGTGATAGTCCCCACTAGACGAACCGGCCTTGAATATAAGTTTCGCGTTAGGTATAAATCCATTTCTGCTCCCTGCGTGCAATATTATTAGTCTCTTCGAGCCACTCTGATTAATGTGAATATTACATTTGTCACTTCGCCATCCTTTTTGATGCGTTAAATTACTGTCTACCCATGTTTCATCTATGAACACTATCTCTCTATTCTCTTTTCGAATAAAGTTTAAGCTGTGTAAGATAACGATGTCGCCACATCACGATTTGCGGTCTTTCAATTAGTAGACTTCTTTTATTATTAAATATTTTCCACTTAAACCCTATTTCCTGAATTATTTTTTGTAAAGAACTGTTACCCCGTGGAAAATATATTTTTTCTTTTACCACGGGTAGAAGTTTTGCCACTGTCGGCACTTTTTTCTGCACTGTGTAAAAATCATTAATAATTCTTCTGATTACACACCCGTCAAACTCGTCCACGCTTACCATGGTGTGATTCGGTCTAGTTTTTCTCCGTTTCCTTGGGGTACTTAAACGCTGATCCAGGCAATTTTCTAGACGCGTATTATGTTCTTTCCGGATTTTTTTAATTGGCAGTATAAACATAAATAATACCATTGTGTATGATGAGTTAAATAATATCATTCATTATCACCCTGAGTAACAATAATTAATAATAACCAATTGCGAGCGAGTAAACAAATGATTAGGAAAGTGACAATTCCTGTGTAAAATCTGCATCAGTGTTATCAGCTGTTCGGTGAACCCCAGCGCAGAGAGAGAGAATGAGAGAGGAGCGTAATCAGCGACGGAGCAAGTGACGTCACGCCGAGTGTAAAGGAATTCTACGTCTCAAGTAAAACCTACCAAAACTGAACTATATAAACTCTTTGAAAACAAATATAATACTATACATGACATTTGTTTAATTTAAATATATCCATATAAACAATTATTTACTTTTGTTATAAATAAATAATTTTTCTACACCTCCAATATAGACTTGTGCATAATTTCAACACACATAATTATCCTATGCGAAAATATTTATTTGTATCAGCGCATGATATTATTTAAAAGCGGTGTATATTGCTTACACCATCAGGCTATTCTTGAAGTGTTCCGCGTTACTAAAGATTTATCATGGTAGATAAATATCCCTAAGCAGAAAATCTTCTACTAACATGTAATAGCACTTGAATATTTTATAACTGGTAGTTCACCCACTTGGTTCTAATCGACAAACTCGAAAAGAGTCCCAAGACTTAGAGATGCTCTAGATTAAACCAGTTCGAACAAGGAAAAACTCTTGACTAAGAGCACACGTTCACTAGACAACAGCTTCCGATGAACTGCCCTGAAGTACACCTGACAACCGATGGATCTGACTGAATTTAGGGGCTTCTGATTGGTCAATCGACTGTCTACGTGGTAGAGTGGACAAAAGATAGACGCATTGCAGGCGAATCTTTGTATAAATCTGTGAGTGCCTGCTTAGATTTTATCTAGATTTTTATTACTCTTCAATTGATAAGAGTCAAAAGTTGAGTTTTCAATTACTAAAAAACCACATTTAAAAAATAGCTGAGAACAACAGAGTATATAGAAAATGTAGCTATTTTCATAAATAATTCACCGTCCAAGTCTCATGCCGATCGGATAACAAATGCGGAAGATATAACATGAATTCACCACACGCGAATGCGCGCCCATGTTCACAAACAAAGTACATGACATTATAGAGCAAAAATTTACAAAGAATTTGGTACAACACAAGTCCTTATCCATCAATCAATACAAAACTTAGCTAATTGACAAAAATTGCATAAATCAATCTAAAACATGCTAATGTCCGTCATCCATGCTCTGATATTCTTATTATAGATCATCATCCTGTGTTTTGTTGCAATATATATATATATATATATATATATATATATTTTCAATGTTGAGTGCTTTGAATATTGTGTCATGTTTTGTACTGATTTGTATTTGTTCTGGTATTAGTTTGTTTTGTGTTTTATGTTTGTATATTTGTAAATTTTCCCAAATGTTCATTATGGTGCCTTTGTGTGGTATATGTTTTATTAGTGATACGTTAGTTATGTTTGGGAATTCGTGTCCTGTGTTTATTGCATGTGTGTGTATTATTTTGTGTATTGAAAATACACAAAATACAAAAACATATACCACAACCACACACAATAATACAACTTTAAAAGACCAAAGACCAACAAACTACCTTAATAACATCCAGCAGCCACCACACAAATACTTCACCAGAAACAAGATGGCGAAGGCTAAAGATGAGAGAACAGGAACTCTCGAAACATGTTCCAAATAAGGAAAAGAACATCTTGATGTAATATAATTATAAATTTTAAATACTTTATATATATCAAGAAACGAACTGTAGCAGAAAGTGATTGAATATTGTAGCATAACAGAATTATCACATTAAAATTTTAACTTAATACAACATAAATAAAGAAGAAAATGTCCATAGTGAGTGAGAATAATAAATGGTTAAAGATTAAACCAAGAAACTGTACATTAAGTCAATAAAATGGTAATAAAATCATACTAAATAACAAAGAAAACTCTTGGTCAATATACAAATAACTTACTATATAAAAACCCAATAAACCAGCAGTATACCCAGTAGGTTGGGGGAGCAGTAAAAAGGAAAGAAAAAAAGATAAAGAGGTAAACACAATTTTAATAAGGGAAATATAAAGTTAAGAAGCAGAGGAACCCCAAGACACGAAACCGATAACAAGTTGACCATATTCAAATAAGATACATTGAATTAATGCCACAAAGACTTGAAAACACAAGAGGAGGAATTTACTTATATAATAAGAAAGAAGAGACAAACTATGTCAAGGTTCCTAAAAAGAACATAGAAATAAGAAGAGCTATTCCCAAAAGGTTGATAAAGGAATATATACTCAATTGAAACTAAATTAAAACCCATATATGTTAGACCCAGTAACTCAAGTTACAAGATACAATACAATTAAAATAAATTGTAAACTAAATGTAAGCCTAATTTAAGAACAGAGTAAAAACAAACAAAAGACTACCATTAGTGTAGGAAATATAAGGTGAAATACCATAATAAATACAAAGAAAGTTAGAGACTACAGTGAGTGTAGAGAATAACAAGTGACACACTATAATAAAAAATAGTGTAGTAAAGAAAAATTATTTAAAAAGAAGACTACCATCAGTGTAGAGAGATACAATATAAAAAAACCTAAGAATAAAAGACAGTTTAATGACTGAGAATAGTTTTAGTAATAAAAGTGTTTTAAGGATTAGATAAATAAGGATAATAGATATAAGATGTTTTTATTACAGTTAAGTTGTTACCAGAAGAAACATAAATACAAAAGACAGTTAATGACTGACAGTATTGCTAGTAATAAGATGTTTTTATTTTCTAATTAAATTATGTCTAGGGAATATGATAGGTATAAGATATTTTGTTATCATTAGATGATACAGTAAAAAGTAATAGGTATAAGATGTTTTTATTATAATTAAGGGATATATAAAAATTAGTAGATATAAGATGTTATGTTTATTCAAAATAATGTTAAATAATTTTCAAATTTGTTAAGGAAGAGAAGGCAAGTAGGTAATAGGAATGTTGTATATTTTATTTATTAAATTGTAAACCATATAAAAAGTATAAGTCAAACTAACTAACACCCCACAATAGAAAAACAAACCAGTATTGTAAATCAAAATCATCTATAATAGAGTCAAACTCAAATAAATAAATTCAATCAAACTACATAATATAATGAATAGAATCTAGTCTATACAACACAAAAATATGAAAATGTAATCAGTACAGATACAAATAATAACAAATGTAATGACAAAAGAATGTTAACACACGCCTTTTACACACAAACATTTATATTTATGTAAATATAAATATTACTATGATATGGTAAACACGTGTACTTACCGATTTTGCGTATGTATGAGTACTTGATTTCTTTTACTGTTGATCTCTCTCTAAGGGGCCAGGGTTCATTCTCAGCGAGATTTAGATTCAAAAAGGTGATAGAAATGATAAAACTGCTTTTCGATTGAGTGTAATTATTAGTTTTTAATTGCCGAAATAAAATCAACATATATTAAATGGTGCCCAAAATGGCGTCACATATTATGACTAAAACAAAATGGTGGTTACATTTCTCCAAACTTATTCAATCGTAGTTATTATGTGTTATTTTGAAACTTGTTATTATTTCTTTTATAATTCTTATCTCTGGCTGCAGCGTTAATACTATAATTAATTAGATGATAATAGGTTTCACAAACCAATGCCCTCTGTATGCAGAAGCATGGCCATGCGTTCGTTCGCTCGCTCACTCATTCACTCTAGTTATTACAAATGCATTTTATAGAATTTATGGGATTACTTAATGAGCTCATTATTTAGAAAATAAAAGTGATAATGGTTGACTTCTCTGAAAACTGGGTAGTGTCGCTCCCTCGCTGGTATTAGATGTGTTCCAGGAGTATGGCCGGTGTTCGCCTCATGGTTATCGTTTCTAAATCATCTTGCACTGACTCTACATTTAATGTTTTTACTGTGTACTGTTACTTAAGTGTTTTCTAACTTCACTATCACATTTCTTTAATTTTAAATAATAATTTTTACAACTTTTGTATCAAAACTGGGTCGACAGCGATACATCGCTGTGGACTCTTTGGTGTGCTGTGCTGAACTGAGACAGATGAATATACAGATTTTTTCTTGTGTGTGTGCATTTGACGTTATCAGGCTTTGTTCGATGGGACAACGCCTAGTTGCATACGTTGTGGTTTATGCGTCATTGTCTTTTGTTATGACAAAACAGCTTTATGAACCAATCACAATGAATATTTATAGTCAGTCATCCTAAACACCGCCATTACCTCAACCGGCTCTTGCGCGTCCAACGGTGACCTTGGCTTTGTGCTACTCTTATTGAATCTGCGTTGTTCCTTTTTTCAGAGGGACAGTGGACCTAACCATTCTGTATTTGACAATTATACAATAAAACATTGAAAAAATAACCTCAGATCCCATAATTAAAGTATTGGGTCTTTATGTACTGTTACAAACCCCCTCAATGAAAGATTTTGTGTCGAGACACAAAAACTTTCATTGACTCATTCATACGGTTCTAAATAGGATCAGCCTAGATATGTCACCACAACCCCCTGTAATGTTACTATATAAAAATTTATCATCACTTACCCTTGGTCCAATGATGCTGACCGCACCCTCTGACCTTACTGGACTTCTCCGGAGAGATCCCTACACCATAAGGCCATGAGGCACTTAACGTTCCTGTTCTGACGCTCCAGCCAGCCCAGGACCGCGGTCACAACACCACAAAACTCTGAAACATTGAATACAAAAATTTAAAATAGTGGTCTAATATACTTCCATATCTACAACTGATATGTTTCCCTTTAGATGCATTGGTTTGTGTCTGGGCATTGGTTTGTTCTAATTTAAAAGTTTCAACATAACAACAACAAGACTTCAACATATACTATTTTTTTTTACCACCAAATTCAATCTCTTCCTTGTAAGAGAAAACTATATATTTTCCTACAAATAACACAATACATAAACAATTCTTTAATATTCCCAAAACACCTTCACCTATCTATTACTATCAAATTCAGCCTACAACTACTATGGCAGACAATTTTATTATTCAAATTTTATTACTCAACTTATAATCATTTATATCTTTTGCAACTGGTATCATACTATATTTTTGCTCAACTCCATTTGTACCTTTGTACTTTCAACATTCAAAAGCTACTATTCTTTGACATTTGTTACCGTCATTACCCCTGTAACGACCTCCTAACCACACACACTATCATACCCCCCAACCGAACTGTAGCGCTCGGGTGCCTCTGCAAAGACTGTAAGTGTGGAGGAATTTGTCATCTCCTTTGTCCTTGCTTTGGCTTTACATTGAAATAACAAGATATCATAATATCTAGACTTATATAATCACACGCCCTTAAAACGGGTCTACCACCTGGCTTTGCTGTTCCTCCTCAAACAGAGTGGCAGCCGCTGTTCCATAGTTCTGGGGGATTTCCCCTAGTTTCACCCCCCTGTTAATTTCTACTATCAACCAATTTCAAGACAGCTATGGTCAAGGGACTTAATTTATGGCCATAGCTGACCGCTAGCCAAAGCCACGATTAGTGCTGGTAAGGCAGTAATCGCCCAAAAAGTCGGGGAAATCAACTTCATTTTCATGTTTTACACTCTAACATCATTGATACACTGTACTGTTAAAATCACATATAATATAAATTATATTCAGGGTGCACAGTGTATTTACGCCTACGTGAGGCCTCCGATGATGGCAACGTTCTATGCGTTGCTCATCAACCCACTTCGCTAGCCACAGTAGTACATGCCACTACTGTCCTAGCCAATTAATTCTAATTTAGCTTCCCATACATCAGCTGTTCTCACAGTCCAATTTTGACTTATATTTTATTAACACCAAATAACTACAAAAACACCCTTCACTCTTGCTCAAAAACAAGTTCGTTAATCATTTAAAATTTTCACATAGACACTTTACAAGTTCGAGCTTTCCTTTTTTTTTTTTTTCACAACTATTTTCACTTCTATAACAAGATAGGAACTACAACAATGGATCACCTGCTCTGTTTACCTTACACACATATATTTCCTTGTTTTCAGAGGGAAAACAAGCAACACTAATTTCCTGTAAATTACAACAATTTTGACATATTTTACTTCACATCCTTCAACGAAACTACTTGTGTTAATGGAATACATTCATTTTTTTTTTTTTTTTACATGACTACTTTCTCTTTCCAATAACAAAATTAATTATCATTCACACATCTACTTAAGTACCCATTGTTCCTTTCTACGCTGTCCAATACAACTTCAAATTAGTAGCATTTTGTGTACCTACTATTTCCTTAGTCTCCCTATCCTGTAATACATAGGCATTCTGCATTTTAACTTCAATTACCTCATAAGGTCCTTCGTAGAGCAGGAAGAACTTCTTAATTTCCTTCTCCTGTGCATTTGACAAATCGTGCCTCTTCACCAACACCAACTGTCCAGTTTCATACTTCATCCATTTACCTCTTGCGTCGTGCCTACGCTTCCGTCTTTCTCCTTTGCTCAACAGGTTCTCATTTGCCAAACGAATCTTGATGCTCACGTCCATAGGTGCACTCTCAGGTGGGTAATAAACAACTGTTCCATTATTCTCGGGGGGCGTGTTCCTTTGATCAGCTCGTGAGGTGTATAGCCGGTGGACTCGTGGGTGGTACTGTTCAGCCAACTCTCTACCTTGTTGATGTACAACGGCCACTCGCTGTGTTTAGCGTGACAATAGGCTCTAAAGATCCTGCCTATCTCTCTCATTACACGCTCAGCCTGGTTGGACTGGGGATGGTACACAGCCGTATGCTTTGTGACGATTCCTTCCCATCCTAACGTCTGACGCCATCTACCACTGATGAATTGCGGCCCATGATCTGACAAAATTATTTTCGGCTTACCCACTTGTATCATGTAATCTTTAGTCACTTTTTCGCTCAATACCTGACTGGTAGCTCTTTTTATACTATACAGCCTCACATACTTAGAAAATGTATCTAACATTACAAACACATACTGTACTCCGCCTCTACCCCTCGGTAACGGTCCAAACAAATCCACTGCAACTAAATCAAATGGTCTCTCCACTTTTATAAAATTCATCTCCCCTTCGACCCTATAGTTTACTACCTTTGATTTCTGGCATAAATCATAACCCTTTAACAACCTTCTAACCCTTCTCTCCATGTTTCTAAAAACACATGACTCTTTCAATACACCCACACACTTCTTCGCTCCGAAATGACCATACCTTAAATGATAATCCCAAATAACCTTCTCAACTAACTCTTCTGGAACTACTAATTTCCAAACACGCTCACCCCCTACTATCCTCTTAAACAACAACCCATTATAAACTTGAAAATACTGACTATACTCTGATCTACTTAACTCCTTTTCTAAACTCTCTATAACCTTACCTGACTTGCCATCTGCTCGCTGCATGGTTTTGATGTCTCTCATCTCCTCTCCAAAAATTCTTTCCTCTCGGCTGATCTGAAAAATCTCGATTTCTTTTAAATCCCTACCTGTTTTGTTGTACAGCATATCTATCCTTGACAGAGTGTCCGGTACCTTGTTCTCCGATCCCTTGATATATTCCCATTCAAAATTATATTCCTGCAATACAAGTACCCACCTGGTTAGACGGCTATGAGCAAGTTTACATGTGTTTAAAAATGACAAGGCTTTGTGGTCCGTCCTAATTACTGTGCGATTTCCTAGAATGTATGTTCGAAACTTCCCAACTCAATAACTCCTTCTCAGTCGTTGTATAGTTCTTCTCTGCCTGTATTAACGATCTACTTGCAAATGCTGTTATCCTATGTTCCTGGCGTCAATTGTCGACATACACAATAAAGTCCCTGTTCAGGCGCCATTTGTTAACACACGCCTTTTACACACAAACATTTATATTTATGTAAATATAAATATTACTATGATATGGTAAACACGTGTACCTACCGATTTTGCGTATGTATGAGTACTTGATTTCTTTTACTGTTGATCTCTCTCTAAGGGGCCAGGGTTCATTCTCAGCGAGATTTAGATTCAAAAAGGTGATAGAAATGATAAAACTGCTTTTCGATTGAGTGTAATTATTAGTTTTTAATTTCCGAAATAAAATCAACATATATTAAATGGTGCCCAAAATGGCGTCACATATTATGACTAAAACAAAATGGTGGTTACATTTCTCCAAACTTATTCAATCGTAGTTATTATGTGTTATTTTGAAACTTGTTATTATTTCTTTTATAATTCTTATCTCTGGCTGCAGCGCTAACACTATAATTAATTAGATGATAATAGGTTTCACAAACCAATGCCCTCTGTATGCAGAAGCATGGCCATGCGTTCGTTCGCTCGCTCACTCATTCACTCTAGTTATTACAAATGCATTTTATAGAATTTATGGGATTACTTAATGAGCTCATTATTTAGAAAATAAAAGTGATAATGGTTGACTTCTCTGAAAACTGGGTAGTGTCGCTCCCTCGCTGGTATTAGATGTGTTCCAGGAGTATGGCCGGTGTTCGCCTCATGGTTATCGTTTCTAAATCATCTTGCACTGACTCTACATTTAATGTTTTTACTGTGTACTGTTACTTAAGTGTTTTCTAACTTCACTATCACATTTCTTTAATTTTAAATAATAATTTTTACAACTTTTGTATCAAAACTGGGTCGACAGCGATACATCGCTGTGGACTCTTTGGTGTGCTGTGCTGAACTGAGACAGATGAATATGCAGATTTTTTCTTGTGTGTGTGCATTTGACGTCATCAGGCTTTGTTCGATGGGACAACGCCTAGTTGCATACGTTGTGGTTTATGCGTCATTGTCTTTTGTTATGACGAAACAGCTTTATGAACCAATCACAATGAATATTTATAGTCAGTCATCCTAAACACCGCCATTACCTCAACCGGCTCTTGCGCGTCCAACGGTGACCTTGGCTTTGTGCTACTCTTATTGAATCTGCGTTGTTCCTTTTTTCAGAGGGACAGTGGACCTAACCATTCTGTATTTGACAATTATACAATAAAACATTGAAAAAATAACCTCAGATCCCATAATTAAAGTATTGGGTCTTTATGTACTGTTACAAGAGGAAAATTAACTTTATTTGGAAATAGGTAAAACTAGGCCTAAGGAGTACTCAACTCAAATAAAAAGTAAATTAATCAATATTGGTGTATTATAATGACAAATTATTAACAACCAGCAATAATTATGGAGTGAGTAATATTATTTTATAGAAATATTAACAGAAAAACACTTGTAAACCATTTAAATACTAAATTTGTAAAAAATATGAGGCCTACAATAAATATCAAAAATTGTAAATTTTAGGCTTATCTGAACTTAAACAGACCCAGTTATATATCAAATTATGTAAAATTAACTTAAGAATATTGCTGAATAGTTAGATTTTCGTAAAATTGATAAATAATTGAGTTACAGCAATAAATAGGAAAATTTGTTATGTATGTTTAAGAATTGAAATCAGATCCAAGACATGCAAATTTATAAAAAGACAATGGGAAGAGGAAAAAGACATTTTATAAATTACCCCAAAATGACGACTTTCAGTCATCAGTCTGTTGTTAATCGTTAATGTGATCAGTTCAGAAATTACTGACAGAAGACCAAAAAGTATGAATTAGTGAAAAAACATTGAGTGCAACCTCAAAAAGTGTAACAGAGGTTACCAAGTGAAATTTAACACCAACATTTGATAATTAACACCAAGCTAATCCAGAACAACTACAATAATAACACCAGTTATGAAAACGAGAAAGCAACCACCATTTTGAGGAATTTTTAAACCATAGTAGCAGAACACGAATCCAACACATTTGAACACCGAACACTGCACCAACCAACAATCACAGAACAACATCACCGAAGAAGGAAGAACACTCCACACTATTTTCCAGGAATACGACAACTTCGCAGAGAAGGGAAATCTCATTTATTTCTGAGGGAGAAGATCCAACATCGTGTCGGCATTACATCGCAGAAGTCGAGGTGACGGCGGCCATACTTTATTTACTAACCAGCGACTGAACACAGCCTCATCGAGTCAGTGACGTCATTCGACGGATGGTTCGATTTCATTTTAATAATTGACAATTTGCATAATACTGTTATTTCTTTTTCAGCAATAATTATTTATTTTAAAATAGTTGTAAGCATTGTATCTTGTTCCTTGCCCTCTCTGACCATTTCGACAGTTAAAAGAATCCGAAATATTTAATTTTGTAAGCATTATACTTTGTCATTTTGTTCACTAGCGACCCTAGCGGTGCTCAACTAAAGCCTGGTCCATGCGCATCAGATGTGGCGCATAATTTTAAATGTTAATAAATAAACATAACTATTCAGTTACAAGAGTTTATATTTAGTTGTATAGTAAATATTAGTTAGTTATTTCTTCTAAAAATTATTTAGAGCCGTTCAAGAAATATACCAGAAGGAACAAGAAGAACAGCAAAGCTAGAAGAGAAGATAATAAATCCGACAACATAAATAGATTGTCTATAGAAACAAATATTTTTAAAATGCAAAATCTCACCTATTTAATCAGAAGTAATTGAAAAGCATACAATTAATTAATTAAATGAATTAATTAAACAACAAAAAATTTTATAACTAACAAAACAAAATTTTTTACTTATCAACTCATTACACTTTTATTATATTATTTATCTTTAATATTAATTAGTATTTGTAGTTTTACTACTACTATATATATATATATATATATATATATATATATATATTGTAGCATGACAGATAAGCCCATAAAAATGAATGGTAAAATGATCATAGAAATAAAATAATAACATTGTTAAATCCGAAGAAAGCAAATTAAAATAAAGAATTAATTAAGAACCACCGTGGAATACAATCATTGATTAAAATAAAAGTTCATGTAAAATAAATGTTACAAGGAGTGATGAATCATCAAAACCAATTTAAAAACTAAATATGAGAAAACAGGTAATACCCAGGTAGGATAGGAGTAGGTAAGGAAGAAACCCATAAAATGACTAAACCCACAACAAGGAAAGTAAATATGTTGTAAGAAACAAGAAGAGTAGGTAAGGAAGAAACCCAGAAAATGACTAAACCCACAACAAGAAAAGTAAATATGTTGTAAGAAACAAGAAGAGTAGGTGAGGAAGAAAATCAAAACCTGATGACATCCACAAGAAGATAAAGAAAATATGTTATAAGAAACCAGAAGAAGAGGAGGAATCAATGAAGAAACAAGAGCAAGACAGCATCCACAAGAAGAAGGAATGCTCTTATAAAAAAAAACCCAAACCCCAAAATAAATGTAATAATAATAAATCAGAGTATAACAAAATATCAAAGGTAAAAACCACATGTACAATCGATGTAAACCAGAAAGTGTATAGAGTAAGAATTGAAAGTGAACCAATATGAGATAATAATATAACACCAAAAAAACAAATCTTCATTATAATCTATAAATAGATTTAGTTTCGGAAAACACATATTTTAAACGGAGACCGAGTGAAATAAACACATACAGACATTTAACTAACACTACACAGAACAGAACACCAGTGAATACAACCTTTAAAACCATTAAAACAGTAATAACACTTAACCATAAAAGTGCAAAAATCCGCCTAATCGACAAAAGTGAATTTGTCTTAATTCTACACTATTTTCCCGAGTACAACACCAAAACTGAACCAGAGACACTCCACCAACACAAGAAGGAAGAATTGCAGCCACCAGGATGAAAATTCAGAGGAAAAGCATCTTTATTTAAACTTTGAATCAGCGAGGTGAGACCGGCTTCCAACTATACACGAGAGGCAGCCATCATTGATTACCCACTATACAACTCAACACAGCCTTCACAACTACGGATTGGTTTGAAAACAACTCACTTACCATTATATATTCAATATTATATCTGTATTTTTAATCTTTAAGGTGATGTATTTGTAATGATATACTTGATAAACTTAACCCTTATTTCTCTGACTTACCATAAAATAACTGCTAAAAGAATCCTGATATAAATAATTGTACGATTTAACAGCACCCTGAGAATCGATTGACAAATCGATAAAGAGTCAAAAGATATTGAATTGTTAATAAAATTTCTTATTTATTTCATACTTACACAGTTTTTTTTAATTCCTAGAATATACATAATATAATAATTAAATTTAATAGAAGTAACAACCAGGATCTCACCACGAAGAAGGAAGATAACCTCCAAATAAGAAAAGTAAACAAATCGATTGTTCTTGGAGACAAATCTATCAAGTGGCGAGAGAATTTAAAAATACCGAAAAGTCAATAAAACAATTAAAACAATAAATAAACGATTCAGAACACCACAGAACATAATTAATTCATTGTTTTTAATTAATTATATAAAAAAATATTTATAAACAAAATTTTTTGTTAACACAAACATTATTTTTAAATCTAAACACGAAATATATAATTGTAACAAACACGTTTATTTACAAATTGGCGCACAACTGAGGGGCTTTAATTAGCGATTGACAGGCTACTACAATTTGCCCAATCCCTAATTGGAGCTTTGCAGCAGCTATAAGGTTAGGGAAAAGGGAAAATGCAACAATGAGCAACCTCAAAGAAACGGGCAGTGGAGGCCGAAAAGGAGATCGAAATCGATATGGAAAACAAAGAGGCGACGTCGGTGGAAGATGTGGAAAGGCTAGTACCACCAGTATTATCTAAACAACCTGCACAACCAGAGGAACAACCGGAGATGCCCACACAAACAGGGGAAGTCAATGTCCGGAAGGAACAATTGGAAAAGCCAACACGAACGGTGGATGGGAACATACAAGAGATGTTCAGGATGATGATGGAAGAAATCAAATCCAGTAAGAAGCAGATGGAGGAAAGCAGTAAGAAGATGGAGAAGAAATTGGATTCTACAAAGGAAGACTTGAGTAAGAAAATGGGAAGTGATAACCAGTCTTTAAAGGAAGAACTGGGTAATAAAATTGAAGAAAACAGTAAGAAGATGGAAGAAGAAATGGGTAAAAAGTTAGAAGACTTGAAGGAGGACAACCAGTCTTTGAAGGAAGAATTCATAATAACCAAAGAAGAATTAAGTAATAAAATTGAAAACACCAATCAGAAAATTGATGAAACTAGGAAGAAGATAGGAAATGACAACCAACAATTGAAGGAAGAGTTGAGGGAGAATAGCAAGAAGATGGAAGAAAAATTGGAGGAGAATAACAAGAAAATGGAAGATAAGATGGGGAGAAGTTGAAAGAATTGAGAGAGGATAACCAAATGCTAAGAAAAGAATTAAGGGAGGTCAACCAGGAGAATCTGGACAAGTTAGACGAAAGGCTGGAGTTGTTAAGAGAATAAATGAGCAAGGAACTCAACGTTAATAAGAAATCTATAAATAAAAAATTGGAAGAAGAAACCATAATGATAAATCAACAAATCAGGGAAATTGACGGAAAATGTAACCAAACCGAGAAGGAAGTACAGGAGTTCAAGGAAGTGGTAAACATCAAGTTTACTAATATTGAAGAGCATAGTCGCAGGAAAGTGGAAGAACAACGGAAGGAAACTCAGGAAGAATTCGGGAGAGTACGGAGCCAAGTCGCGGAAAGGTGTGACGGGATGGAAGAGGCAATGACCAATATCACGGGTCAGGTACGGCAGAGCCAAGAAGAAATGGAAGCCTTGAGAAGCCGACCCACTAATTTTACCGGGATACCCATCAACGAAAATCGCGAATGGCTGAACTTCCGGCAATACAAGAGAAAACCCATGGAGTTCCTGGCCAGGATAGAAGAATATTTTGCCAAGCATAGAGGGAGTCGATGGAGTAATAACCGGGAAATATTAGACGAGTATATTCAGGGAGATGACAGATAACTGGTGGATGGCGAACCGTAGCAAGATTGAGGACTACCAACAGTTCAGGAAACTGTTTAAGGCTAAATACTGGTCAGAAACAACCCAGAACCTGATCAGGGATAATATTTGCCATGGACGGTACAGGGCCCAAATAGGCGGCACCATGACAGCCTATTTCCTAGGGAAGGTGTGCCTGGCAAAACACCTAGAGCCGGCAATACCCGAACAATGTCTAGTGACAATGTCTAGTGAACAAGCTATCTTATCACTATGACGAGGATATTATCAGAGCGAGGAGAGGTAGCCAGATTAAAACAGAGCAGGCCATAATAAAAGTGAAGTGACAAGGTATCATTACCCCAAAAAACCCAAAAACAGATGAAAACTGATATTCAAACCTAGCTTAAGAAATATAGAATAAGATTATAATAATTAAGTTTGTTTGTATAGAATAAGGTGTTAGAAACAATTAAGTTTAAACATGTCAGAATCTAACATTCCTTATTTATAGTATTTCTTGTGTATTTTTATCAATCAATAAGTATACAATGTCTGAGTTGAAAAGACAAATGTTGATTTGATTTATATGTTATGTATTAATGGTGTGAGCCGTATACTAATTGTTATTTTTGTTTACAATAGGAAAATGTTAATTTGATTTATATGTTATGTATAAATGGTATGAACCATATACTAATTGTTAACTTGTTAAAATAAGAAAATGTTAGTCTATGTCACAATAGCAATGAAAGTCAGAGAGGGTATAAATCAATATGTATTATTTTAAAAAACTTTGTATGTAAAAACTATTAGAAATCTAGGCCAAATGTTAAAAACTAAAAACAGCATCAAATTTGATCAAATAAGTATAGAAATACATTTAAACTGAAGGAATAAATAAGGTAAATCAGTAATAAAGTCATGTAATTAGAAATATAAGTATGGAAGATTTTGTAAAATTATAGCCAGAATTATTGTTAAAAATGCAAATGTAAGAACTCAAAATTTGGAGACGGGAGTCATATATTACTGAATAATACTTTAAAACATAACCGATTAATCTAATTGCAAGAAATTAAGGGAAGATAAACCTTTTATTACAATCTGAAATTTAATATAATCAATAATATAACTTATAATATGGCTTCATTTGAAAGACAAGGACAGGAAGTTGGATTTAAAAATTACCATAACAAAATGAAGAAAAAAAATTACCACTTTAGATTAAAAAACTTAATAAAACTACATTATTTGGTATCAAATTACGCAGAATGAACTGAAGAAGAAGATTAAGTAGTTACTAGCTAATAAATTTGAAGAATAACAAAAATATAATCAGTTATATAATGTAACTTTATCACATCCACAGGATGCAATAGAAATTTGATACAATGCATTGAATAATATTGGCTTGGCTAAGACTGTGGCCAAAGAAGGAGGAAGTAAATTAGTTGATTATTGAACATTGAATGATACACTTGATACGTGTGCTTAAAAACTTTAACCTAGTTGCTACAACCGTAATGGCGAACGTTTTCGAAGCCTAAAAGTGACGAACGAGAGTTTCGACAAAAAACATATTTTAAACGGATACCGAGTGAAATAAACACCTACAGACATTCAACTAACACTATACATGTAACTTCTTGTAGTTAGGTTTAAAAGTCCGATAAAGTCTCTTACTTAATCTGTTAACAGATGTCTTCTAGGACTTTAGTATGTAACATTTCCAACTGCAGACACTAGCATTCATATTGTACACTAGATAATGAAGGAGGTCTTTTTAATAGTTTTAATTGTAATAAAGTTTTTGAAAATAAAACAATAATTCTTTGCTGATAAAATTTTGTGTACCTCTGCCCTGTCAGTCATTAATATACAGTTGAAAATGTGTATGTGAAGGACATGAAATAAATTCCTGTTCAATTCTTAAATAAATACAAATATTAATTTCTCTAAAGGAAGAGGTAACAGTAAATGAGCATCTGTTCAGTCTACTAAAGTAGTAGGTTCTGTTTTAGTTAATATTCATATAAAACTAACCAGAATTTTGCATATAATAAGACATGTAAAATGTTTACTGTAACGTGTTTTAAGTAGAGTTGGACCCTGTGTTCCCCATGTTACTTTGTGAAAATTAATGTATGTTTTGTGTTTTAATCTTTCAGGTTTCTGTTTAAGATGAAACTTTAGATAATTTTGTGAATGATGTGTTGTGTTAAGAACAGATTTATGGTGCATTTCGTAATAATCAACATGAAATAAAAACTTGTGAATCTGATTTTGTGTCACTTCTTTTGAAGACTTGGGAATGACATAGCCTTATTGATGTTAGTTGAAAAGTTTACAGAGCGACAGTTAAGCTAAGAGAAAAGTGTAGCTTAACTTAGTGTACTGGTGAAAGTAAAATTTTTGTGTGTTGTAAGATTCATATTCCATGTAAATGCCTGTTAATTTCCAAATTGGTTTATTCATTTGCTTACCAACTGTTTGAAATTTATGTGTTACGTGTGTTTTGAAAAATGGGCAAAATCAAACATGCTGTGGTTGATACTTTGTTAAAAAAGGTCTAGTGCCATTGGATATTCACAACAAAGTTAATGTGTCAGGAGATGGAGCACCTCAAAAACAATGATTTGTAAGTGGACACTCGAGTGGATACTTGGTCTCATACAAGCATTGAAAATGATTCCCCATAGTGGGACACCCAAAAGTACAAATCCAGACATCCGTAAAAAATGTCATATGGTGTTAGAAGATCAGTGAATGAAAATAGATGACATTGGTGAGATCAAAGCCATCTTGCACGAGTGTATGTATCGTATTTTAACCGAAGAACTTTAAATGAAAAAACTGTGTGCAAAGTGGAGTGGCACATTTTCAGTTACACATTTTGGGTGTGCAGGAATCTTTGTCTTTAATCTTTGTCTGACCACTTACATCTTCAACTTGAGTGACCATTTACACAAGCCATTGCTTCTGAACGTGGAGCATATGCTTAACACATGTACTATTTTGTTTAGAATTTCCATTGGTGCTAGCCCTTTTTTAACAAATAATTCAATCACAGTATGATATTGGTTGTCATTTCAAAACAAGATTGACACAGCTGGTAATCAGTGAATAATTGACAGATAGGTTTGGAAATGAATGGATAGAGTTTGGAAATATGAATCCTACAATACACTAAACTATAAATGTAGTTCTACTACA
Source organism: Magicicada septendecula (assembly GCA_034769895.1). Lineage (NCBI taxonomy): Eukaryota > Metazoa > Arthropoda > Insecta > Hemiptera > Cicadidae > Magicicada > Magicicada septendecula. Next base: position 307,203,981 of record CM068375.1, read on the forward strand.
CTAAATATGAATCCTAGTTCTACCACTAAGCTATAAACATTGCTCTGGGAACTTTTCAACTAACCCTCATACATATCATACACACACATCAGTGCCAGATTAAGGGGGGTGCTAAGGGGGGGGGCTAAAGCCCCGGGCACCGCTTTTTGGAGGGCCCCATGCCCGACCATTTCAAAATGAAGTATTGTGTAAAACTCAAAAATTTCATACATTGGCCCCTGCTCTTAAATAGCCCCGGGCCCCCCATAGCCTTAATCCGGCCATGACACATAGTTAATAGTTTATCAAGTGCCAATGGGTACAAAAATTTGGTACAAGGTTAGGATACTTTTAGTAACATCATATTATTTAAACTGGGCAGAACTCTTATGTGAAACAAAAACTATCCACTGCAGATTTTGGATTATTTTTTTATCCACTAAAAACTATAAAGTTCTTACTATTTTCAGTACTGTTTGTATAATTTTTTTTATAGCCCCAGATTCCTTCACAGAGTAGTGTCTGTTCAGGTGAGTTTGAGTTTCAGTGACAGTAGATTGTACCATATTTGTTTCTCAGCGTCTTCTTTGATATGTTATTATAGATAAATGCTCCTGTTACTCATATATTCTGTATAGTCTGGTGATGGTAGTGTTAAATAATTTTTGCAACCTTCACAATTAAGTGTATAACTTGGTTAGTGTCTGTACTCTGTTGCATACTGTTTTTGCACATAACAGTTGTAAAAGATAACTTGTTGACTACATATTGTAGGACTTTTTTTTTGTTTAGTACTGTTATGTTCATTACTGTCTTGAATGGTTTTAGTTGCTGATGTACATATGTTTGTGTACTGTTGATGCACTTGGGTAATTTTAAGTTATTGTTTAATTAAATTGTTAAAATTACTTTGTGTATCCATGTTCCCTTCCTTACAACTTATTTTTTTTAATTTTATACACAGCACATTTCAAGACTTATAGTCCCATCATCAGGTGATAAAATGTGTTCACTCACATGGAATTGGTCAGTTAATAAAAGTCACACACATCACGTTATTTAAGCGACTCCTAACCTGTGTTCTCACGATGCCCATCACTACGGATCTCGCGAGTGACGTGGGTTGGGAGTCGCTTAAATAATGGGGGATGTATGTGACTTTTATTAATATTGACGTATTCCATGTGAGCGAACATACACAAGGTAATTTTAACAATTTAATTGTACATGCAACTTAAGATCACAACAACTACGTTTATCATTTAAGTTTGTTTTATGTGATAGTTTGATTTTCTTACCTGACAATATCCTGTATTGCCTTGTTCTAAACAGCACATCTTATTTAATACCAAAAAGAAAAAAATACTCTTTTGTAGTATTCAATTTTTTGTAATCTACTAATTCATGTGGTTGCTGGTAAACTTTATAAGAGTTTTGAGTGTTCTGTGTTGTTACGCTTCTGTGTCCAACCTGTGGATGAGTTAACACTCAGAAACACTTATTGGTAGATATATGAATTAGTAAATTGTAAAAAATGTTGTTTCTCGGATCATAATTGTATATCTACTAATATGAGTTTTTTTTTTATTTGGTTTTCGTCCACTGGTAGCAACTATCTTTTTTCATTTTTTTTTTATAAAATTGCTAGACTGCTATAATTTTTGTTTAGACAAAGCTTTTCGTCATCTCTGACATAATCAGGTCTTGAAACAACAACACTTCGTTGTTTCAAGACCTGATGATGTCAGAGATGACGAAAAGCTTTGTCTAAACAAAAATTATAGCAGTTTAGCAATTTTATAAAAGAAATAGTAAGGATGGCTGCTAATTTAAATAATACGAAGAATATCTTTTTTCAATTATATCATAGTGTGAAGCAATATAATATTGTTGACAGTTGTGCTCCACAGCCAGTATTGTTAAGGATACCTTTACTTGTCATAAAAAAATTTGATTATAAATCAGCCTTATATATACATGACTTACTTGCAGTCAGTTACCTGTATGTGTTTATGTGCAGGCATGACACCACTGCTGGCGGCCAGTGTCACAGGTCATAGTCATATCGTGGAGTACTTAATACAGTATCCAGATCTTGTTAGCCGTTCGGAAAGTATCGATGCCCTAGAATTACTGGGCGCAACGTATGTAGATAAGAAACGGGACATGATCGGTGCTCTCGATCTATGGAAACGTGCAATGTCAATTAGGTAGATATTGTTATCTAATTAGGTATTTGTAAATTGTTATATGATACGTATATATTGTTTGGAATAGAATATGATAAATTTATAAGGTCGTAAATATTGCTGTAAAAGTTTGTAAGCTACAAGTATTTATGAAAGATTAAAATAAAAGACTAATAAAATAAATGAATTAATAATTCATTCATTAAAATAAAGATTAAAATAGAATAATTGATACAAAATTAATTGTAAATTTAGAAAATTATTATACAGGATTATTGGAAATGGGTAAAAAATAATAGTTATTAATTAAAAGAATTTTAGATAAATGAATTCTAAATGATAACATCTATCTTTTAATTGTAATAAAAGATTCAGCATCGTACAGTGTTTCTGACGATTTGTCAAATTTCAGGTTCATGGAAGGGTTGCCTGATATCGTGAAACCTATACCTCCAAGCACAGTAGAGGCTTACGAACATTCTAGAGAAATTCGTTTACCTGAAGAATTAGACGATTTGTTAGCAGATCCTGATGAAATGAGGATGCAAGCTTTACTTATACGAGAAAGAATTTTAGGTATGTGTGTTGGTGTTCGTTAGTAGTACTCAGTTATGCAGACTGATGTTCAGCATTATGTGGGGGGAGGGGAGACTAATCTGGAATTAATCTTTGTGAATTCATGTTTATTTTCATGTAGGGAAAGAATTTTGTGCATGGATTTTTATTTTATTGGTAATTTCTAGTCATATTGTATCTATTAAGGGTGTTAAGGGTATTAGATGACACTTGGATTGTTAGTTAATAAAAGTAGTTTCTTTTTGTTCCACCAAAGTAGTTTAGAAGTTGCACATGGTAGGCTGTTTTAGGAAAGCCATTTGATATACAAGAAAGGCTTCAACTGAAAAATATTTTGATTTTTTTATGTATCCTGGGATCTCTAGATTAGCAATCACACACCATACCCACTTCTCTACTAAGCCTCACAGATTTATTAATTATATAAACAATTCTCTCTTCAGTACCGAAAGGTCAGTAAACAGAATGAATTATATTGTGTCTCCATTTTTGAGTTTCCATCACCTGTTAATAATAATTGGTTTTCAATACAAGTGGTCAGTTATCCTGTGGTACTTGTTCTCTACCTATATATTTCTGCATGTAGGCAGATATTATCTAAATTACATTTGTGGTTGCCAAGTTTTTTTAAAAATGTTGTTTTGAAACACGTGTACAGGTCTTGTACAAGACTACACATATTAGTACTAAATATTTGAAAGGGTTTTAACATAAAATTTGTAAGTTTTGACATATTATATTATATTATATTTGACACACTCAGTGGTAAAAGACAAAATATTTGTATACTAAGCTTTACAAATTCATTGTGAGCTGGTATTCTGTCTACATTATAGACCAAATAATAAGTTCTTTTGCTGGTACACTTTATCACTCAATCATTTCTATAGATAGTGATACACTTGCAGAAGAAACGTATTACATCCTGTATAATCCACTCAGTTACTGCAAGACACTCAAAACATGTGTTACTTTCAAAGATTGTGTGTGCGAGTCATGTGCATGGTTGTCCATCAGTTCATATTTTTTACTTCTTTTCTACACACCACAACAGACCTTCAGAACTATAGAATACATAGATACGTAGAGAACATATCTTGTAAAGGAACCTGTTCGGGAAGGTTAGTCTCATGTTAATTAAATGGAGTTTTGATTTTCAATTAGGTATATTTATTTCAAAAACCATTTGCGATATATTTTTGAAACTTTTCACCCTAATAGGTAAATTAGCCTTGTATAAATGTTGTAAACATTTTTTACCTTTTATTTCACTGTCTTGTGACTGTTCATTTGTTTTTGTTAAAAGTTAAAAGCTGAATTCACGTGCATCTTGCATGTAGGTCAAACTTGGCTCTTTTTTTTTGGTTTCATCACTTTTGCAAATATTACAGTATTTTGTAACATGTTCAAAACCTAGAACTTTTCCCATATCAAATGAGGTAGCAATTATGACTCCATTCCGTGAAGTGCAGCCATGTTTCTGCTGTGACCCACTGAAAGCAGCAGACTTTCGTTTGAGTTTTTTTCCTCAACAGCCTCATTAGCAATATACAGAAGATATGTGTTGCGCACTTCTGTTGCAGCGTTCTACAGTAAAGTCGTTTGTAAATTAAATTTAAGAAGTGGAGGAGACAAGTTCATCATTGCATAGAATGTTTTCACATTTATTTTTACAAATTAATCACTTTACTTACTCAAGTTATTTTTATTATAAAGATGACAGTATTATTAAAAACCTGTGGTAATAGTATAATAATAATTTAAATAAAATATATTCTTGTTGGAAAGAATTGTTAATTATTCAGTAACAGTTACATTATATATGTGATGTGTGTTCAAAGTAGACATCATTTCTTCCATTTTCATCCAGATAAATATGAAGAAGATTCTCAAAAGGTTTTGTTGGTGTTAGAAATTTATATAATATTAACTTCCTCATTGTCACATGAAATTTAATTAGCAAATCCTGGATGTTCCAATTTAGTTAAGCTAGGAGATGTATGAGCATATTTAATCAAAAGGACTAGGCTTTATAGCTAATAACATAACAAATGACAAGACTGCAAGGTACGTTATTGAGTAGAATTGCAAGGGATGAAATAATAACTGGGGTGACATTCAGATTTTGTTTGGCATATTTAACTATTTATTTTTCCAGATTTGAAATATTTTTAATTTTGTTTTCAATAATATTATTTCTTGCAGTGTGTATTTACTTTTGACTATAAAACAGGTTAATTACCTACCGTCACGCTTTTTGAAATCCGAAAACAGGATTACTCGAGTTTCGACACATTAAGTGTCATCTTCAGATCCACGATGAATATAAGTTAAAAATACATTTGTTGATGTATGCACATCCCGTCAGATAATAAAAACAACACAAACATAACAACAAAAATACTTAAATAATTTAACACATATTAAAACTTAGACAAAACAGAACGAAAACACGATACAGCGGCCGACGTGGACCTGCACAGGAACACGTTATGCGCGATAAAATCAATCGATACCGATTTGACCTTTGATAAATTTTATCGATCTGACACAGCTAGTATCTCGTTCGATATCGTTCACTCTGTTAAATAGAATATTATTTTTATGGATCGATTTTTCATTTAAGATGAGATCGTAATTAGCTTTAGTGGCCTTATATATTTCAAACCTTTCAAGAGTGTCCAGTTTAAGAGATTTCCTGCATTTATGCAATACATCCAAATTCTCACTAATACTTTTTATGTTATGATCTTGTGAACTTAAATGTTCAGCAAATGTGGATCTTCCTATATTTGATTTAGAGCTTGGGAGGTGTTCTTTATAACGCAATTTGAACGAACGACCCGTTTGTCCTATGTAGAAATTTGAACAATCCGAACAATTAAGCCTGTATACACCTGTACCATCGTATTCATCGAAAGACTTAATTTGAAAGATTAATTTCGATGAATACGATGGTACAGGTGTATACAGGCTTAATTGTTCGGATTGTTCAAATTTCTACATAGGACAAACGGGTCGTTCGTTCAAATTGCGTTATAAAGAACACCTCCCAAGCTCTAAATCAAATATAGGAAGATCCACATTTGCTGAACATTTAAGTTCACAAGATCATAACATAAAAAGTATTAGTGAGAATTTGGATGTATTGCATAAATGCAGGAAATCTCTTAAACTGGACACTCTTGAAAGGTTTGAAATATATAAGGCCACTAAAGCTAATTACGATCTCATCTTAAATGAAAAATCGATCCATAAAAATAATATTCTATTTAACAGAGTGAACGATATCGAACGAGATACTAGCTGTGTCAGATCGATAAAATTTATCAAAGGTCAAATCGGTATCGATTGATTTTATCGCGCATAACGTGTTCCTGTGCAGGTCCACGTCGGCCGCGTGTATTGTGTTTTCGTTCTGTTTTGTCTGAGTTTTAATATGTGTTAAATTATTTAAGTATTTTTGTTGTTATGTTTGTGTTGTTTTTATTATCTGACGGGATGTGCATACATCAACAAATGTATTTTTAACTTATATTCATCGAGGATCTGAAGATGACACTTAATGTGTCGAAACTCGAGTAATCCTGTTTTCGGATTTCAAAAAGCGTGACGGTAGGTAATTAACCTGTTTTATAGTCTTAAAACGCTTTTGGAGGAAAATACAATGTTTAAATTTACTTTTGAGTGACACTTTTTGTTTATAAATGAATTGGTGTAACGTGGTATCCCTCCCATATGTAATTTTGTCTGAATCATTTCTTTATGCAATTAGAAAGTGAAGTTATTTTTTTAAGTAAATTAATACACCGTCTAATGTACGATAGATCATGTTTCTTTTTAACCCTTTGAGGACCAGTGTTTTTACAGTGGTTCTTGGTACTTGCAAAAGACCCAGTCCGTTTTGCTGTTGTTATAGTGGCTGTGATTTTTCTTCATCCTCTTCCACATATAAAACCTACTGGGGTACAAGTAGTGTTTTTTTAAGGTGTAATTTGGGAATACAGAGTATAGTATAGTATCTTTTTAAATTCATAGTGTCGGTCAATCAATTTGTGTCACAAATAAGTTAAAATTTGTGTCAAAAATAAGTTAAAACTTGTGTTGTATTTCTGACTGATCCTCACAAACCCTTCACCAAAAAATTCATAGTTAGTATAGTATGGTATATTAATTAGTTTCTAAATAAAAATATTAATAAAATATTAAAATGATAATGTGCTGTTTGGCCAATAAAATTGTATTCAACTCACTCCTTGTCTTAACGAAAAAAAAAAAATCTATGACACTCCAAACAACCATAGTTGATTTCCTTATATATTAGTCTAACTGTATGCAAACAATGAATACTGTGTCTATAACACAAGGAAGAAAGATAATAGCATAAATTATATACTATGCTGAGTCTGTAGCGCAAAGTGTAAACACTCTTGCAACACCAAAGTTTAAATCAACCTAGCACACAGTTATAACAAAAATCTTATAAAACCACACTAAATAAATGTAGAATTATATTTATTCAATAATATCACTTGTAAAATTATAAACATGATGAAACGAAAAAAACAATATAAACAGAACCAAAGGAACGCCAGCAGTGAAAAACAACACAAGAACACTGCCACTTTTATCATGTAACTTCTAAAAAAAAAGAAAAATTGTGCTATCTGGTGATTGGATTGAAAACTACGAATGTTTGTTTAACCATCTGACATGTTGTCAGTACTCATAAATGATTCCTGTAAAAACAGCGGCAATTTTAAATGACGTCCAATGTATCAGATGTCGGTCCTCAAAGGGTTAAGTAATTTTTATTTTAGTTAAAATAGTTGTTACCACTGTAGCAGGAACCATTCTGTGTGATCTGAATGACAATATTTATGGTGCACACTAATGAAGTCTAAAAGTGTGACTTGTTTCTATCATACTTTGATGCATGGACATTTGTAGCAGAAATATACCTTTCTACAAATACACATATCCGTAACCATGCATTATTGTGGCAGTAATGCGGCTTTGTTACTAAGATGTGTTATCAGTTTGGCGTGCTGTGTTTTATCTTCTCAAATAAGTTTGGCTCAACAATGTATATGTGGAGCATTTTTTGTACACGTATGTATAAACAGGTTTAAACCTACAGTACATCTAGGGCCATGATGGTGAGACTGTGCTATTTAAAAATGATTGTTTGTTGTGTCTGCATAGTATATCCATTGTTCTGTGGCTTTGCAGCCCATACTGGGGCTTGAACTCCTTTCCACTCCTCTTCTTTGCTTCTTCCACAGTTGTATATGTAGAAGATTTCTGGCGCCTATATGTCATCTTTCCATCTCTTCTCTTGTCTTCCCACAAGTTTTTTCCTGTGCATTTTTCCATCCTGGCTACATGTCCTGATTATTGTAAGGATTGCAGTCTAGCGTATTGTGATTCAGGTATTATATATATTTCGTCATTATATTTCTCCACCATTATTGTTGTGTTATTGATTTACGATATTTTTGTAGCTCAGTGGTACTTAGTCACTTATAATAGTATAAATGTCAATTTATGCAAAATAAATGTAAATGAAGAATTCCACTTGTGGTAATTAATTATGTAAGTGTGTTTGCTATTAAATATATAAATTTATCGATCTCGCACATGTATGTGTATGATTGAATCTTATTTATTACTCTGATTATCTATGCCCGCATGTTGGAACACAGTTTATACAATGAATTCTATATAATTCAGATGCAATATATAATATGTATTCACTTGCTTTAATTGATTAATTTCATGCCGTGTGTGAAACAGCCATTTAAAAATTATGTATAACTATTTTGATTCTCATCAGCACATACGTGATAATTCAATTCATTTACTTTATTTGAACACATGAAACTCTTAAAATCTATTTGTATTCCTTCAAACTTTAGGTTAATATTTGGGTTGCATTTGGTAGTAATGAACGCATATTTATGATCAACTTAAAGTACTAGTTTAATTATCATTCATAATACATTATAATTGTACATATGATACGTCGCTGTACCTGAAATACATACATATTTTATAATAACAAATACATGTTTCAATATATGCTGAAAACAAAGAAAACATACATACATATATAAATCAAATAATATAACAATTCATATACTACTTATTTAATGCGTTCATTAAATCCCAAATAAGCTTTTGTTAATACATTCATTAATTACTTTATTCAGATTTATTCATTACTTTTCTTAATAATTTTCTCAGGTGTGAATTCTTTGAAAGAAACCAGGTCAGTAGAAGTTACTAATTAGAAATAATTATAATAATGGTTACTTGGTTATTGAATATCCATTAGTTGTTGTTGACGTCGAGTTCCAGAGATGAAGATGGCTCGTAGACACATTCCGTCGGATGGTGCTTTATCATAATCACTTAACACTTACTCTTCCGATCACTCGCGTAGGCGTTCGTATATGTGAATAATTAAAGTTCAGTGTTCAATCAAATGTTTCATCTTACTGTGTGTGCTGTGAGTTCGTTTTAATGTTAATATACATGTCTAGTTCCACTTGTCACTGCTTCATTAAACATTCGTATTGTTCATTAATTTGTTTAATATTTCGTGTTCATTATGTTGTTAATAATGTGTAGTACACTATATTAAGTTCAACTGTTTTGTATATCGTTAAGTGATGATGTCTGTTGGTGTAACGGTCTGATTGTTCACTTTGTATAATTTTAACTAAGTCCGTTACCTCGTACTTCGGTTAAATCTCACTACCGTGACATGGATGTATTACTAAGTCTTTTTAAGTTACTGGTTAACGTTCTAACTTCCGGACTCGAGTTAATATTCCGCACGATTAATGTACTCTTCTGAAATTTAAATAATACTAACTCCGATTGATTAGAATAAACTGTTGAAAGTTTATGATATACCGTCTCTCGCACTTGAAGTTAAACTATTTGAAAATTTGAGTATAAAAACTGTCTGAAAACTTTAGTAAAAACTTGTCGAAAAATTGAGTATTACTGTTTCAAAAATTGAGTGTAGACTGTCTAAAAATTGAGTATCACTGGCCGTCCTCTGTCTTGGGCAGATAGTTTTATTAATTCGTCCCTACTCAAAATTTTGTCTCTGGCGCGCTTCACGCCTACTTCATTTCGAGATTGGTCAGTTTTTAGTTTTCTTGGAAAATACTGTCCCACCATGTCAAGATTCTACGTCATAGTTCTCCCGATAGGTCCTTCGTTTCAGTTGCTATGGAAACACTCCTCACCACCAAATTTCTCGCTGGCTGAGAGCATCTGATAGGTTCTTACGTCTCCCCGATTTTTGCTCTGACGAACGTTGACCCGTTTCGACGAAACTATGGCTATTAGACACTTGTCGATCAGCCTATTGTCTGAGTAAACTCTGTGTTTCTATAGATTCCCATTATCTGTACTTTCAGTCTTCCTGGCGCATTGTTCCAAGTTCTAACCCCTTTTTTCTTGCTATTAACAATTTTGAACATCTGCTGGCTGGTGAAGTCACCCCAACTTTCCCTTCGTAAATTCTTGTCTGTCAATTAGACGATAACTCCAGCTGCGTAACACGATTTTAGTCTTTGTCAGGCCTATCTTACTGTATTGTTTCTTAAGGTGCAGTGCAGTCGTTCCATTGTAATGGTGTAGTTTCACTCCTTTTGTCGTTTATCGTCTACTGACGTAACATGGTCAACATCTGCTACAATTCTCGGTACAGGTGTGAATGTCCTCGCTTACTTTGTTACAGCTGCAGAGAGCAATAATTCTGGACGAAACTTTCCCTGTCATCTTACGCCACCAATTTCTATAGTTGGATCGAACTTAATGTGTTTCTATTGTCAAGTCAGCGACGCCTCACTGACATCTTCTCATTACTCCTTATTTATTGCGCCAACTATAAGTCGTTGACACTGCCTCGTGTGAACGTACTCTGCCGAGGTAAAAATTTAAAATTTTTAAAATTTTCTGCTCGTTACAATAGGTTTTACCAAGTAATGTAATGACAAGCAGTGTACTTATTACAGAATTGAAGATTTATATATACGAATCATAACGTTTATTAATAAGAGTGGTTAGTATTCATGAATGTTGTGGTATGTCAAGAAGAAACCTTCAGCCGCGTTAGAATGTGGTGGAGATAAAAAATGATTTGACAAGACATACTTTTTTGCTCTTAATGCGATTTTCGAGTTTTTAGAGTTTCATTATTATGTTTGTAAGTAGACCAGTGAAGTGTGTTAAGTTTTTGATATGATGAATTAATATTGTTTGTAAGGTGAACTAGATAGAATGTGAGTGAGTATTGCTTTAATTGATATTGTGTATAATTTAGTTAAAAGTAAGGTTCTGTAACAAGTCCAGTGTTCAGTGCATTAATGATAAGATTCTATACATGATGTAACTGAATTTAGGGCCAGCACATCCAGATACAAGTTACTATATCCGGTACAGAGGTGCAGTATATGCAGACGCAGGAAAGTTCTCTCGCTGTGTTTCACTATGGGCTTATGCACTCGACATGCAACAAAAGATGTTAGAACCATTAAATCCAATGACACAGTCATCACTGTTCTCGTTTACAGAATTGTTTTCATTTATGTTGGGAGAAGAAGGTAAACTGTTTTATTATTCTTTTAAGTTTATGTTAATATACTAGACACTTTATAATTAGATGTACTTGAAGGCCAAACGATTTTATTATTCTTTTAAGTTTATGTTATTATACTAGACACTTTATAATTACTTGAAGGCCAAACGATATCAGTTCCTTTATTATTTTGCTAAACATTATGCCACTGACTTGTTATAATAGTATTTTATACGTAACCACCAAAATCAGTAAAATTTCACCTTGTTAAGGTAATGAAGAAGGCCTAATAATAAAATATCTGTTCCATTTATTATGGCAGTCATTAGTTTTTTTTTGTGGGGCTCTTAAGACATGCCGGTATAACTGGGAAGTATGTATAGTTGTACCTTCAATTCACTTTTTATTATTATCTTAAAAAAAAATTGCCCATACTCGCTATATGGTAATATAGTACCCATATATTTGTATACATTTTTATGAACACATAAGACATATACTTATTTTGTTACCTAGAATAAGATTTCTTCCAAAACATCATCATCATCAACATTATATATATTCCAAAGTACCGCTACTGCTAAACTATGAATGTTCCAAAATAAAAAATTATTTATTTCCGCATCATGTTCACCAAACATGGAAAGTTATAAGAAACATCTCTAGTTTGACGGTATGGTGTTTACTGATATTTGTTGTACACTAATCATTAGTAGTTGACATAAGGCCCCAAACCTACTGTACAAAGTCCCCCTGCACAAAAAAAATAAATAAAACCACAGAGTTGCTATCCATATTTGATTTTACATATAATTTCACAAATTTTCTCCCTAATTAGAAATTCCCCTAAGTCCCATTGGGTGAACCCACTGAAGACAGAGTAGAGTATGCTAGGGTAACTTCTGAAGTAACTTAACTCATAGTTATTCTAGCACACATTTTATTAGAATTCATACAAATTTTGATTTCTTTAAATTAGTTATTTTCCATAATTACTAGCTGAAAAATATTACTCAATTATAGTATGAAATATTAAACACTAAAGAAGGACCAAAATGCAATTTGAAAGTGTGTTGTGACACTGTTCACCATAACCTCAAATCCTTTAGTGTTTGAAAGATAATACTTTATGATTGTATATATAATAGTTTATACGAACATTTATACAATCAACATTTAAGCCTCATAATTAGGTTGGTTGTACTTTGTCACTTTCATTAACTTACTTAATGAATAAACATTGCACCCTAGTTAAATGAAAGAATTTCTAGTTTAAATTTAATTCTGAAAGGATATGTAGACATTTTTAGATTTGTCCTCAAACCTGTTGTGAGATTGTACAGTTAACAAAATGTAAACAGTTTTAGCTGTTACATTATTACATAATAAGACCACTTATAATACCTACATAAATGAAATAAAATTTCCCTTGTAATCACAGCTGGCTTAAACTGGTTTTTGGCTCAGTTTACTGCATGCATGTGAGGCCAAATCATGAGAATGCTTCACAAGCATAAAGAATGGAGCATTCGAGATGTGTGCATTAGCGTAAATGCCTTTGTCCTTGCTCCAAGTTATGGATTTAAATCTCATTCTGTTCAACTTGAAAAGATTTGACTTCGAACATTACTTTTTACGGTACTTTTATGGCTTGTAAAATAAAATGTCACATTACATTGTTAATTAATAGAATATATTACATAATGTGCAAACAGTCTGAAACCCACTTCAGTGTTTAGAAATATCACTACATAGTAATGTAGAGAATACCTGTTTTTCATTAACCAGTCTAGTATATAGGATAATATATTGACATTGTATTGTTCAGTAGAAGTCAGTAGTATCAGACAAAAGAATGAAATGGATCCATTAAATTTGCTTGTCTGCCTACTAGATTTTAAAGACTACAAATTGAGTATTATGTATTTTTTGTATCAGTTATTATTTCTTCACCAGTGAAGATGGGTCTACTATGTCGTTTCCTTTCTTACAATTTCTAAAATAATGTATGAGATATACCAGAAAGGGAAGTAAAGTTCATAGACAATAAGATTAAACAAAAAAAATTATTTAAAAATCTTGTAACTGATAATTATTTGGATACACGTATCTTAACAAGACTGTTTTTTTAATTCAATTCACGTCTTTTTATTATTTGAACACCAAATGTTTTGGCCATGCTGCGATGAGGCATCTTCAGCAAGTACACGCTACAACAACTGGCATACTGCATGCAACTTTAGTTCTTTAATGTATGACCAGTTGATGCCATCGAATTGCTAAGCTTACAGATATTAGGGATATTAGGATGTGTACTAATAATGTCAGTATTAATGATGCAAAGAATTGCAATTACCAGTAATCAAAGATCAGTTGTATCAGAAATTTCTTTCTAGAAATGAAATTGTAATGGTGAGTTCTTTCAGTTGGAAAACTACAGTTTTATAACTAAGAGTTTGTGCTTCAGTGGCTCAGTGTTCCATGTTAAGTTTGATTAGATAGTTGGAACAACTTTGTAGTTCAAAATCTTTATAAATCTGAATTATGCTAAATACTTCAACTTTATTGTGAGGGTGAATGGATCTAATCGGCAACAAAAAGGGGTGAGTAAGATCCCCCAATACAAAAACGGGAGAAGAAAGAGAACAAAAATGGAAAGAGCTGAGTAGTGGGATGAATTGAAAATTATTTTTTTAACATTTTATAGAAATGTTATGTAATATTTTTCTTAAATAAAATAGTAATTTTTGCCTAGTGAAATTTAAATCATGCCAAAGGTAACAGTAGTAATAATAAAATATTTGTTGTACACGAAAATGTTTGTGTATTTCAGCATGAAGAATATTATATTACTATACAGTGGAAATCGTTTAACGCGAAAACGGTTACCACAAAATATCGGTTAACACGAAATACCACTCGGGTACCGATCGCCGTTTGTTATGTACAGTGTATTATTTGTACGGTTAACACGAAAGGTTTACCTGAAAAATATCGGTTAACACGAAAAATTTTTGTTAAAAATAATTTTTTTTTGGCTGGCTTTTAAGTAACTGCATACAAAATAAAGCCACACAAGTACGCCCAAAAGCTTGTTTTGGATGTAACGGAGTCCATTCTTCATCTCTAAAAGAGAAAGAGCAGGTAGTGACCATAGTTTGTTTTGTCTACCTGTTTTGTTTTGTCTTCATACCAAGTTCTATTTACAGTACGTACTGTATACAGTGTACCGTTGTTTACGAGAAACCATAGCCTCTCCTTCAGCACCAAATGTGTTGTTCATTGACCGCAAATAAACCGTTATCGCTTACATTAACTACCTACTCTATAGGGTGTGGTGAGTTCAGTTCAGTTGTATTCTGTGTGTGTACAGCGGTGGTAAAGTTTGCGGTACGGTACTGGGTACCGATAACATTTTATTGTAAAAAATTTACTCAGTTTTGAGGATTAACTGTTTACTTTTTTACTGTACAAACTTCTTAGTCTTTTACAGCCAGTTAAGTGACGTTAAACGTGTGACGTGTACGTGTTAAGTGAAGTTACGCTTTCGTAAATTTCGTTTTTGCAGTCCGGAAGTAAAATGGAGAAGAAAGTGCGTAAACAAAGTGCCCTCTCTTTAGAAAAATAGTTGAACTCCTCCAAGCTGTTAATGAGGGTATTTGAACTAAAACAGAAATCGGTAAAACATTCGGTATACCAAACTCGATGTTATCCACGATTATAAAAAATAGAGATAAAACTTTAGAACTGTATGAGTCGGGCAAGTTTGAACCAGGTAGAAAACGTTTCCGTAAGGCAAACCACGAAAACTTAGAGGCTGCTCTTCTTGTTTGGTTTAAGCAAGCAAGATCACAAGATGCTCCTATTTCTGGACCACTACTGATGGAGAAAGCAAACGTTTTTGCCGAACAGATGAACTTAAATTTCACTGCAAATTCTGGCTGGCTAGAAAGGTTTAAAAAACGAAATGGCATAACCTTTAAAAACATCTGTGGCGAATGAAGACAGGTCTCACAAGAAATGGCATCATCGTGGTTGCAATCTACGCTGCCTGCAATTTTAAAAGACTATCCACGTAAGGATATTTTCAACGCCGATGAAACAGGACTATTTTTCCATTGTATGCCCGATAAAACACTTTAATTCAAAGGGGAGCAGTGCTCTGGTGGTAAAAAGTCCAAAGAGAGAGTGACAGTGATGGTAGGTTGCAATGCTGATGGGTCAGAAAAACTTCTGTTACTTTTTATAGGAAAAAGTTTAAAGCCGCGCTGTTTTAAAAATGTTAAAAAGTTGCCAGTAGAATATAGAGCTAACAGACGAGCGTGGATGACGTCTAAAATTTTTACCGAATGGCTGGTTTCGTTAGAAAAACATTTCACTTCTCAGAAGAGGAAAATTGTGTTAATTATTGACAACTGTCCTGCCCACCCATGTGACCTAAAATTGATGGGAATTAAACTTGTTTTTCTACCACCGAACACGACTAGTGCCCTACAACCTTGTGATCAAGGTATTAATCAAAATTTAAAATTTCAGTACAAAAAGTTACTTCTGCGGAAATACTTGGCCACTATTGAGGGGAAAAAAGATTTCTGTGTAAATGTTCTGGATGCTTGTAACTTGTTAAGAACAGCGTGGAACCTCGTGACGCCTACAACAATTCAATATTGTTTCGCTCATGCTTGATTCATTTTGAATTCAGAAACTGAACAACCCGAAGAAAATGAAATTGATCCTACACTATCTGAAATGTTTAATCGTGTGTCATCTGTATTAAATGTTTCAATTTCTCTAAATGAGTACGTGACTGTCGACGAGAACGTAACTACGGCTCCCGTATTAACAGATACCGATATCGTGGAAACAGTGCAAGTTGACAACTGTGAAGGTGATGATAGTGACGACGAACTTGACACGGAAAATGATAGTGAAAATGTTCCTACCGCTACCGATATGCTTTCGTTGCTGAGCCGTGTTCGTCGATATTTTGAAGCCAACTCGGAAGGTGAAATGTTTGAACACGTTGATAAATTAGAACAATTTGTTGAAAATAAAATAGTGCAAAATTGTGTGCAAAAGAAAATAACGGATTATTTTAAATAAAGATAAACACGAAAACTACGGTAAAGTTGAAAGACATACAGTAGTCTATAAGAAAACCTAAATCATAGGACTAAATTTAGAACAGCTAATTATAATTTTAAGAAAAATTAACAATAATAAACTATGAGGATAAATAAAAGGTTGTATTTGTTGCATTTTACTAGACAGTACAATAAATAATCTACAGTACACTATTTGTTCACTTCCTCATTTTGTTTCACTTTTTGTTCGCTTAACGCGAAAATCGGTTTACACGAAAAAAATAACTGGTCCCCGTCATTTCGTGTTAACCGATTTCCACTGTATTTGATAACATGAAATTAAGGAATATCCAATATTGTAATTTTTATGGTAGGAAAAAGTCTGTTATGATATATAGCTGAGCATACCTGTATTATTATATTTAAGTATATAAAATACAGTATAACTCCATTTATCCGAACTCCAGTTATCCGAGTCACCAATTATCCAAATTGTTATCAGGAAATTAAAAAAATGCAATTTCTAAAAAAAAAGTTTATCCAAATTGGTGTTGTCGTACTAACAAAAAACATAGCAAATGAAATACATATAAGACTGTGTTAGCTATGCATAATAGTTTATGTACTGATTAGTACAATGTTTTCTAGCCTACTGCTCGCCTAAAATTATAATTATGTGTGAGTATTATTTTTTATTTTTTTGTAGTAAAAGTGAACATTTTGCAAAACACGTGTGACCTGGTTTTTATTAAGATATTCATGTAATAAAAATAAACAAAAGTGATTTTTGAGCAATTTTCACGTTTTCTTTTACAACATAACCTTTTTCTTATGTTTGTCCCAATTATCTGAATTTCTGCATATCCGAATTACGTCTGGGACTCATTAGTTCGGATAAATGGAGTTCTACTGTATCAGTGTTGATTTTTTTAAGTAAACTATATATTTTCTTGTATTGTAATTCTGGTTATATTAGTTCCAGTACACTTGAGTCGCTGGAGTAATAATTTTCTGTTAGGCTATGCCTACATGGATGTTTTTTAACGTAACACTTTTGCATGTGAAATAGGAAGTGGCTGGGCACTACTGAATTTATCGCACAGTGTCGAAACACAAGTGCGGCGTCCTCAAGGTCATAATGCAGACAAGTAATGCCCATTCTACTTGTGTTAAGTGACACAATGTTACCAGCTACACGTACATTAATGAATGCAGTGTACCACCAACATCACATTATTTATCTTCATCAGAATGGCCTATACAGACAGTGAAATTTTAATAATGGAAATTGAGAAGCACAAGTGTCTATATGGTGTTGAAATGAATTTATAGACATCATATAATAATAACATATTAGCCCAATAATAATAATAATAATAAACGTTTTTCATGTGTTTCTGAACTTCCCTTCATAAGGTCGATCTTAAATTATTGGATGTATCCACCACTTTCTCCGTCGTTTCTGTTTACAACATCGCCTTCTAACAACCAATAACGAAACAATCACTTTTGATGTTCATCTCTGTCAAAACACGTAAATCACTTGATAATAATGATATAATGGAGCAACACAGTCTGCACCTAAACTGTCATCAAAGGAAAATACATTAAAAATAGATCAGCCACCGCATTGCAAAACCTGTCGTTATTTAACACATAGATAATTGCATTATTTTAACACACAGTCTAACCAGGGTGAATGGAATAAAATGTTACGTTAATTTCTGTAGAAAAAAGATGCAATTAAAAAATGTCCATATAGTCGTAGCCTTAAAACACTTTCAGTACTCATGAGTTTCAAGTTTACTCCTGAAGGTTTTAGTTAAGTTGTTTTGAATTGTTCAAGGTCGGTCTGCTAGTTCAAGAGGACGTAGGGTGCCAGCTGTAGCATTTGAAGATATACTAGATATTTTACATAGGGCAATAATGGAAGTAAAGAACGGTTTCTTAGCTCTAGATAAGTTGCCTGGTGAAAGGGATCCCACACATCTTCACCGAGTCCTTGTGATATCTCTTCATCTTGCCTGTCTTCTTGTAAAGACTATGGGAGCTGTTGCTGAGTCACGAAGAATGACTGCCCTTAAGGTGAATAATAAATGGACACACACACACACACACACACACACACACACACACACACACACACACACACACACACACACACACACACACACACACACACACACACACACACACACACACACACACACACACACACACACACACACACACACACACACACACACACACACACACACACACACACACACACACACACAGTACTAACTGTAATTCTAAATAATACTAAAAATTGGGATAATTTCTAAGAACATAAAGTTAATTTAACTTTACTGTAAATAATATAAAATTAAGAAAACATTTGAGACTTTCAATTGAAATACTAACTTTTCATTTATTCATCCAACCCGTTCTGTTATTACAGTTATAGTTCAGATTTATATATAATGGAGAGTCATTATTTGGAATTAATTGGGAACAGATATGGTTCCAATCATTGATTTTTTTTCTGACCACTGATCCTTATTGAGAAAAGGAGTATTGTAGTTTACAGTGTATTATGATTTTTGTTATGCCCCACTAGTTGCGGTGTCAAATATAACTCTAATTTACGTTAGCTAGATATTACCTTCTTAAAGCCCACAGTTGGAACATCTAATATAACGTTTTTATTACTCGTTATCGTTAATTATATTGTTTTAATTAATAGATTATGTACTTTCAATCTAGCAACGTAGTTAAAGTTACAATGAAGTCTACTGATGTTAATTGTAATTATGTTAATTTACTTATGCGTGATGAGTAAAAAGAATCTTGTATGTTCAAGGATACTAATTGCTGTATCATCCCACAGGTAGTTATTAAATAATAAAATGCATACACATTTATCAGTATAATTGTTGCATTTATTATTATTATTAAGTTACTCATCATTCATATTAATTCCATATGATTTTAACATTTTATGATTATTCGTTAATTTAAAATATATTCTATCTCAATAGACATTCATTCTAAGATCTCTATCTCAAGGTTCGATGTAAATTTTTACACTTATCTTTATTAAATATCATATTACACATATTTTATTTAGAAATGGATTCATGTTTAATATATGAAGTTTATCTTTAATAAGACATACGTGAGTTTTTTAAGTATGCCATATTTTATATGTAGGTTCTTTGAGTAGGTCAGACAGGTGTTTTAACAATATATTAATTAATGCATAACAATTACTATTGGTACGTTATCCACTCTGCGGCGTGTAGAACTGCGTTGATTATCATCCCCACTCCTTAGCTCTGCCATGAAAGTGTAAATGCACTAATCATATTGTGGTTTATTCTCGTAGTGCATGATACGTTGAACACTTTTTGATCACTACACTTTGACTAAGACACTCCGGCATTTTCTGACGTTCCAATACTTATTACCGGTTACTAGTTATAAAGTTTATTCTTGTTACACGAGTTATAATTTTCACACGACTGTTTTCAAACACATGTTTCGATCCGAATTGTCTTATAAGTTATATATTACTACAACCTTAGTTTGCTCTTCTCAGTATTAATTGTATTATACACATTGTTTGTTAACTTTGGTTCTACGAAATATACTATAAGTTACAAATCTTCACAATTATTTGTAGATGTTATACCTTCATACGTTTTAAGTCAATTTGCGGGACTTTAACTACCGACTAATTCTGAGTTTCCTTAAAGACTCTGAACTGTTACGTTAAGACTCCACGAACTTATAACATCATCTTGTGTAACGGTACAAACCTATGGGGATTTGTAATTTTAATATTTTCAATTTTTATTCAACCAAATAAATGTGTGAATGGACTATAGCATTGAGACTGGTACGGCTCGGCACAGGAATGTGAAGTTAGCAACTAGGGTGCGTATTCACCCACAAGAGCGCGCACAGTCGGCTAATGTTCCCACAAAAGTGGCACATATGAATAAATTCTTTCTCGCCCGGTATGCGGAGAACAAAGGCAGTCGTCAAATAACATCTCAAGACGACGGACGCGAGTAGTGTGTACGTCCGCCGGCTGGGCACAGTTTCCATCTCGCCCATATATAAAAAATGTGAATATAAAACTGTGTTTGTGGTTATGTAGCGGCGGCTCCAGCCGGTTCGACATAAAAGGCTCGGAGCCGAAAACTTATTAAACTTCCAAAATATGGACTAGAGGGGATATAAAGTGAAACAAATAAAATGCAAAAGCAGTGATAATTAAATTATGCAGAAATTTTATCCGCAGAACTTTTTCAGACAAATAGAGGTGCAGCACGTGGGCAGCAGTGACGCCGTTAAAAAACGTAAATGTATCCCATCAAATCAGTTATATAAATTTTAATATAAAGAGCTCTCTAAATTAAATGGGTTTGTAAATTGGATGACTGTATGAGTGAGCAAACTGGGTTTTCTTACCATAATTTAATAAATTTTTGTTAAGATTTGTAACTAGTTGTTAGAATATTTATCATGTTAAAGTAGCCTAAATTGTTGTTTTAGTATTTTAAAAAAAAAAAAAAGATTAATTGAAAGATATAGTTAAAAACGTGGTGTTAGAGAGTAAGGTTGTGAGCATAGAAAGTGTTGATGAAATTGTGAGAGAGTGTGAAGAGAGGTTAGGTGGGCAAAGGGCAGATTTTCCCCAAGTATATAGTGAAACAGGGTTTTCACCGTGGTGTTATGAGGACAAGGTTTCCTCCGGTAGTTGTGTGGAAGACGAGGTGTCTTCAAATAGTCCGCTAGTTTTTTGTGGTTTACCTGGTAAAGCCTGGAGGTGTAATAAGGATTTTGTTGTGCCCTTTGCATGTAGTGGAGTAGTTCAGGGGGGTTGTGACAGGTGTTATGACGATGGGAGATATTTTGAGAGAGAGTTGTGTGTTGATGGGGAGATAGAATTATTTAAGTTAAAGAGAAATTATCAAGAGTTGATAGAGAAGTTAGAATTGGAGAAAATAGACGATATGAAATACTTGCCGGTTGTAGTAGATACTGATGATTATTTTGATGATACCGTTGTAGAGGATAGACACTTACCTTATGATGCGATGGATATAGTAGAAGAATATGATAAAATAACGTACCTTATGTTAACCAAAAATATTGACGGAGACTGGACCAAAAATACCAGAGTAAACGGGTTTTATGAGTTAATAGGGGAGAATAATCTGGCGCATTATTCTTGTGATAGAAGGAATAAATTAATATGCAAAGGTTATTGTATAAATCATAATAACGATAAGAGTGTAGTTAAATATGATAATTGTTATATAAAAGTAAGACTAATTTACAACGATGGGGGTTAGAAACAGTGAATGAACATTTTATTAGTTTAGTTTATGGTGATGACCTGGCTAGATTATGTAATGAGGTGTGGTAAACAGAAAAATATGACGAAAAAATTGTAAATAAATTCATAGTGGAATTAATTGTGTTATTATCAGACTAAATAAATAATGAGAGTTTGCAAATAAATGAATTGTAATTGTTTTGGAAGAAGGTAATTAAAGTAATGTTGTGTTTTAAATATGTAGCGGGTCAATTTTTGGGTGTTTTTATTTTTAACGGTTTGGGGTATATATATATATTTTTACTTATTTCGTTTTCGGGCGGACTGGTATAATAAATTTGTAAAACTGTATTATTGTGCAACGTATTTGTCAGAGTAATAGACCAGAGTTGAGAAACAGCGTTTGGAACAAAGGCGATGCGCAATTTCAGTGGTGTAACACGGCAGAGGAATTTGCATCTCCACAAAATTCGTAGAAATCTGTACTGGTGTGGCAGTGCACACACGTCACTACTCGCGCATGAGCGCATACCCAAGCGAGGTTGAAAAACCAAGATGGCCAGAGTGTAAAAAATATTCGTCGTCTTCTTCAAGATCTCCCGGAAACACTGCCAAGAGACCGGCCTTTCCTATGACGTCAGCGGAACCAAGTCCAATATCGGCCTCTGGACACACACACATACCAGCTTTAATCCATATATAAAGTGGTTACTTCCCAACAAATGAGGCCGGAGCGACGAAAGCATAGGGGCAGTGAAACACTGATTCCCGGCAGAAAGTAAAAAGTACCTGTTACATTACAGCCCAGTTAGTCGTTGATCGTGTCGGCCGACACAGCGCCGAGTGCGCTCTGCTAACTCTTATCAGTTTTATTTTTGAAGCAACAGTGAAATAACAGTAACAAATTAGGTGACTGCGGTCAATTAAAGGTGTAGAACATATTCAGATATTTTTCGGACACTAAAAACAAGAAATCTAAAAGAACAATGGGTGCGCGCGAAAACCACGTTGCCGGCGGGTTTCATTATAACAAGAGTGTAAGATCTGTGGGTTATTAAAATGGTCTGGGGCTTTTAAAAATATTAAATTCTAGGTATGTGAGAGTGTGCGAAATTGCAGGCTGGGCTCTGTCTATTTATATATTCGTATTAAATTGTGATCACTAAGGTAAGCTCTTAGAATAAGTAGTATGTAGCAGAGGCTAACCGAACAAAGAGAACTGTAACTTAATCTGTAAAACAATGATCAAAAGTTTTTGAACAAAATTTAAATATGATTCTGATTAATTAAAAAATCGTAATTTCTCTTCAAAATGTGTCGAGTTAGTTATTTCGATAACCTTTAACACAGGTTTGCATCCGACGTACATGTGATCGAATTCTGGACCCGAATATAAGAAACTTTGCAGGTAGGTGGAAACTGTATTTTTGTATTATATATATTCAAAATGTATTTGAACATAACAAATAATTGATTGAATTAAAGAATTATAGATGAATTAATTGATTTAAAGGTGGTAGAAATAAATTTGGATAATGAAGTTAAATGATTTTGTGAGATTTGAACTTGAGAATAAATAATAAATGAATAAATGGAAAATGTGTTTAGTTGTGGAATCATATAGTTGTTATAATGTTTCAGAAGATACATGGAGTTATGTACATGATATTTGTGGTAATGAATGTTTATAATTTTGTGTCTATGACAGGAATCGTGTTTTTTCAATTGAGTGATGAAGTATGAAGTTTATAATGTAATTTAAATAAAGTAAAATGTTTAATGTTTGAATAATAAATTTTAAATGAGTTTGAAAGGTTTTAAATAAGGCAATTAAATTAATTTGAGGTAAGTTAATTTGAGGTTTCTAGTGTAATTTTCAATGATCATATCAATGTAAAATGTGGTAAAAAATGGAGTTTGGATGATAATTATTTCAATAAGGCCTTGGGTCAGTCAGAGTTAATTTAAATGGGTGTTAGACAGAATAAGAATTTTGGAATAAAAGTAATACAGAAACGGGGTAGTAATAGTTACACAGTAGCGGGAGTGCATGTATGTAGAGAAAGGGAGAGTGATGTAATTGGAGAGTAAATGGAGGGTACATATATTTTGTAGTGAGGGTGGAGGTGTAAGGAGTCATCAACGACAGGCGTTGTGGCGGGTAGTAGAGGGTTTTAGGGGATTGCCATGGAATGGAAGGGCAAGAGGTTGCGTATGCTAATTAGAGGGGAGGGAACACACATCCTAGGTACAAAGAGGGTAGCATGTATTTGGTAGAGGAGAACGATTTAAGTTGAGTTAGAGAAGTTAATGGAGGTAAATATTTTTGAGAGATTGGTGTCACCCTATGTAAGTCCGTTTGGTGGTTAGAAGGAAGAAGGGGGGTAAGGTTATATGTTGATGCCCATTTGATAAATTAGATCATTGTGAATGACGGAAAAATCACCCAAACTAATTAAGGATGAAAATGTTAAATAGAATTTCATAGTGGACAGGTAATAATAAATGAAATGTGATATAAAATGAATGTTGATAATAAACTTGAATTTGTGGAGAATTTAATGGCACAATAAATGATAAATAATTAAAGGTTGATATAAAAAGAGTTAATAGAAAGTTCAAGGAGCGGTCGTGGCGTAGTGGCTAGCGTGTGGCACTGCTACGCTGTCGGCGCGGGTTCAATCCCCGCCGGGGGCCATCTGATTTAGATACGATCGTTCCCCCTCGCAAGGCAATGGCAAACCAGCAAGAGATATCCTGCTTAGTATAAACCTTCCCCAACTATGCCGTTCGGATCCGGCGTTAAACTGTAGGTCCCATATACCTGTGAGAGAATCAGTACCACACGCACCACGGGTATATGCGGGGAGGGTACAAACCAGTCGAAGACTGAAGGACTACGAAAAAGAAAGTTCAAGTTGTAATGTTTAGAATTTTCTATACAAATTGTGTAAAGGTGAATTGTTTAGTTTAATGTAGCAATGTAATGTTCAAGGTCAATGTCTATTATGTTGATTATGTATGTGTGTAGGAATCTAAACATGTAAATATAATGTGTGTAATATAAAATGAAGTGATTCCCCATTTTCGGGCAGTCACGGCCTCACCGAACCCTGACCGTGGAATTGGCTCAGCTTTGACTGGCTATGGTCAGGGCACATTGCGTCTCGTTCTGCCTTAAGTCTGGCCATAGCTTGTTATCGTTATAAGAGGTGAATTTAGAAATTAACTGGGGGGGGGGTAAATCAGGGGGATCACCAGAACTATGGAACAGCGGCTATCCATCGAATGGGATGGTAGACCGTTTAAGAGCATATACCTAAGTTTAGTAGGATTACTGGTGTCCCCGGACATCAGTAATACCGAATGTTTTGTAATGCCGAAGCAAGGACAGGAGATGCCAATATTCCTCCTTAACTTCAGTCCTTGTGGAAGCAACTGGGCGCTACAGTCCAGGGGGGGACCATAGTGTGTGTGGGAAGGAGGTTACTAAGGGTAGTAACGAATTAAAACCTTAAACTGAAGTATGTGGATGAGCCGATGAGCTAATTAAATGATTTTATTTTGAGTCAAGAGATATTATGCCAAAGGCAGATGATTAACGTTTTACAGTAGATAACTTGTTCAGAAGTAGTTGATTTAAATATGTTATGCTGTATATGATAATTTTATAGATGACTTTACTGGTTTTGGAAAAGATTAATTCTAGGAGAGGAGGTGTTTATTATGTTTTATTATGTTATTATTTTATTATGTTAGAGTGTAGGGATTATAAACATGTGTTATGTATTTTACATTGTATTATTTGTATGTAGTGTGCCGATAGAAAGGTCATTCACCTGTTAGTAAGACATCAGCTGATGACTGGTGTGAACCGTATAATGTTCTTTTTATTATCAATGTAATTTTATTTTATAATTTTTCTTTCTATTAATTGTCAGAATATATGTTTAATAAAATATTATTACATTTTATTACATTATTATTAAAAAAAAAATTTTTTTATTTGTGTTGGGGTACAATTTGTCATGTTTTTTATGTGCAGGATATAATGCTGATTGTGTGTATGGCTAATGTATTAAGTGATTC
Organism: Magicicada septendecula; assembly: GCA_034769895.1. Taxonomy (NCBI): domain Eukaryota; kingdom Metazoa; phylum Arthropoda; class Insecta; order Hemiptera; family Cicadidae; genus Magicicada; species Magicicada septendecula. Next base: position 307,229,829 of record CM068375.1, read on the forward strand.
GTAGTATTCATATTATATGTTTGTAAACAGATGTAGTGATAAGGGCATTTATAATAGAAAGAAGTTGTTTATTTTGTTTTGTTTATTATGATTGTTAGTATCTAGATAAGAGGAGGTATAAAATAAATTCATTTAAAGGATTTTAGAATTTTGAGAATTATGATTAAATTGATTAATTGAAAGAGATAATATAAATTATCTTAAAAGGGAATCTTTGATAAGGGACTTGGGTTTATTGCATTATTTGAACAAAATTTGAATACCTTAATTTGATTTGAAATAATAACGTAAGGCAAACGATTAAAAGTTGAGAAATGGAATTGAATTTAAAATATAAAATATTTCTGTGAATTTTAGATCAAGAAGTCGGATGGAGGTGTTGTGTTTAATATAATAATGAGTATGTGTACACACCCAGTACTTGCTAAAGGCAACCCAGTATGTATGTAAGGGGAGATATATCGGTTGAGGATCTGGTATGGTATAAGGCTAGTTGTTGATTTTATTTAGAATGTTACAAGGTTAGGTGGTACTGTGGTGAGTAACTGTCCGACTTTACGGTGTTGGGATCTCGATCAGAGAAGTCCAGTAATCTCGTTCAGATGCAGCCATAGTCGCCGAGCTAGGGGGGTAGTTTACCCATGACGTGTTAAGAAATTAAAGGGGGGTTGTTGGCGCTATATCATCACTGATCCTCTTAGGGTTTAGCAATGAGAGTTTTTCTGTTTCGGCAGAAAACCTCTCATTGCGGGGTATTGTAACGGTACAAACCTATGGGGATTTGTAATTTTAATATTTTCAATTTTTATTCAACCAAATAAATGTGTGAATGGACTATAGCATTGAGACTGGTACGGATCGGCACAGGAATGTGAAGTTAGCAACTAGGGTGCGTATTCACCCACAAGAGCGCGCACAGTCGGCCAATGTTCCCACAAAAGTGGCACGTATGAATAAATTCTATCTCGCCCGGTGTGCGGAGAACAAAGGCAGTCGTCAAATAACATCTCAAGACGACGGACGCGAGTAGTGTGTATGTCCGCCGGCTGGGCACAGTTTCCATCTCGCCCGTATATAAAAAATGTGAATATAAAACAGTGTTTGTGGTTATGTTGTAATGGGACAAAATGGGGTATTTTATTTTATTAAATTTATTTCATTGTCAATTGTAACTCCCATGTATAAATACAGTAGCAAGTCCCACGCAGAAAACTGTTACAATCAGACAAAGAACGCAGTCACATAGTTTTGCAAGGTGTGACTGTAGAACGCAATTGCATTCTAAGAATTCTAGTGTTGTGTGATACACTCAAACGCGCGAACACCAGCGGGGCACAGAGACGACGCTACGCATCCTGTAGCCAAACCAAACAAACATGGCTAATTTGTTAAATTTCTTGCCACGTGGTGGTATGCTGACGGAAGTATGACACAAACCACACCCATTTGAGTGATGTGACTAGTGGCTTCAAAATATCATCGGCCCTTTGGGAGTACTCACAGCCCATACTATGTGAAAATTGACGAACATTTTAACGCCAGAAGGCATTGGTTTCCCATCTTGACTAACGGTGGAAGGGAGGCACATTGGTAACGCTCTCCCGAGTCGATGAAAAATAACTAAGCGTAACGGACACGAGTATTAGCGCGTGTTCCCGGTCGGGCGAAACTTTATAAAAATGTGAAAACCGTAAACGCAGTCGACGAAATAACCTGTTCCCGGCCGGGACAAGTAATAAAGTTCGCGAACTAAAAAATTTTATTGTAACATTCCGAAGTGTAAAAAATTTGAATAAGAACAGTTAAATTCAACAGATCAGAACGAAGTTAGTGGAGTGAACAACAAAATCAAGAAATGTGATAAATAGACGAAATTCGTATACATACGCAATGCAGCGCGTGGTCATCAGAAAAATACAGGGTTAAGTAGTCGACTCTAAATTACACTAATTAATTACTTTCAGTTTTATCAATGGGCCTAAAATAAATAAAAAAAGGGGTTTGTATGAATGTTGTGCGTGAGCAGGCTGGGCTGCTTTCATTAATATAAGATGTTATTTTATTTATATAAGATTGTTTCATTAATGTAATATTTAAAGAATGTTTTTGTCTTAATTATTTGGAAAGAAATAATCACATGATTTGAGAGAGAAAGAAATGAATAATTCATAACTTGAAAACAGTCTAAAGAATGAAATAAAATTTTAGTTGTCCTACACCAATGCGAGTCGAGTGTTATTTTTACAACCTCAAAATCACGTTTACATTCACAGTTCGTGCTGGAATCCTGGACCCAAAATTAAGGTAGGTGAGAAGGTAAATATGATTTTATAATTGTGTATTATTTGAATAATCACTGATGGCGCCACGAACTTGGGACGAGTTCTAAGTTTTGAAATTAAATTCCGCACCTACAGTGAATAACGTGATTTGGAGGTTGGGTAAAAGTACGTAAATTACGTACAGGTTAAGTGATGTGTATAATATAGTTGAGTAGAACATACAGAGTGAAAAAATATTGAATATATGCAAGATTGAAATTGTGTCATGATTAATTAAATTAATTAGATTAAATTAACAAATCTTATAAAGAATAAATAATGGCTACTAACAAAAATGAAATTGATGTAATAGTAGGCGATGAAGCCGAATGTAAATTGATGTATGAAAGCAAAGAAGATATGTTAACTGAATCGGCTGATAAAAGCGATTCAGGTATTCAAACAGAGTCACTGTCAATAAGTGACAGTAATGTAGATGAATCCATAATAATTAGTGAGGCGGGAGCAAATTCTACTCCCGTAGCAACTAAAATAAATGAAAAAGAATGTACAATGGCGGATATGATGAACTTTATGAAAACCATGTGTGAGAATATTAATAATAGATTTGATGTTAATAAGAGTAATTTCAGTGCCAAATTTGACGAACAAAATAGTAAATTTGATAAGTTGAAAAATTGGTAACTACTGGGTCTACCAGTAATTGTTTTTTGAATTTTTGTATAGTTCCTGGAGGAATCAGGAAATGTTTTAATGTAGTAATACCCTCAGAATGGGATGGTAGAGAAAAGGTGATATGGCGTTGTGGTGAGAGATTTTTAGAGAGAGATTTGTGTGTTGATGGTGAGGTAGAATTATTTCAATTAAAGAGAAGTTGTAAAGAGTTGATAGAGTGGTTAAAAGTGGAGAAAATAAATAATAAGAAATGCTTACCTTGGGAAATGGAGATAGATGATTATTTTGATGATGCCTTTGTAAATGATGAATACTTACCTGATGTTGTAATGCATGTAGTGGAGGAATATGATAATAAAATAGCTTACCTTGTGTTGAACAAAAATACTAATGGAGACAGAACTGAAATTTCCAATGTAGACGGGTCTTATGAATTAATAGGTAATAATGGTGTTGAATACTATGTTGATAATGGTCATTACAATAATAATAGTATAACTAGTGTGATTAAGGACGATAATTATTATATAAAAATAAGGTTATTGTACGATGATGGAGGGTAATTATAAACTCAATAAATGGACATTTTAAATATTTTAGTTTATGGTTCTGACCTTGCTAACATATGAAATGAGGTGTGGTAAACAGAAAAATTAATGACAAGAATTTGTAAATAAATTGATAGTGAAATTAATTGTGTATATGGTGTAAAGTGTGCTTTATGTAAACAGTGTGTATGTAGTAGAAATTGTTTTAATAATAATAATATTATTTTGATAGACTAAATAAATAACAAGAATAAATATGAAGGTGATAATAAATGAATTGTAATTGTTTTGGTGTAAAGTAATTAAAATATGTTGTGTTTCAATACTTGATGGAATTCAAATAATTTGAGAGGTTTAAATTTTTTTTGATTGATTTAAAATGTTGTATAAAGAAATTTTGATGATGAATTTAAATTATTTGTATGAGGTTTAAACTTGATAATTAATAAGTAAATATAAAATGTACTTAGTTATGGAATCTTATGAATGTTATAATGTTGCAGAAGGTACATGGAGGTGTGTACGTAATATTGGTGATGAATTGTTTATAATTTTATGTCAGTAACAGGAAGCAGGTGTGTTGAGTGATGTAATGTAAGTATGAATTTTTAATGCAGTATGTTAGGGATAAGGATTATAAAAATGTGTACTTATTATAATTGTTGAAATGTATCGATAGAAAGGTCATTTAAATGACGGTGAGACATCAGCTGACTGCTGGGGTTATAAATGTAGGATGTCACTTATAAGTGATATGCATAATTTTATCAACGTAATTAAATATGTGAATATAATATTTTCAATGTGTTTAAGAGATTTTGAATTAAATGGAGAAATGTATTTGAGATAATTTTGAATTTTCAAGGGCTAATGTAACGTGAAATGTGGTAAATGTTAGAATTTGGGTGATTATTATTGCGTTAGGACATTTAAATCAGTCCAAGTTAAGTTTAGAGGGGCGTTGAACAAACTGAGATTCTGGGGAGTAAAAGTAATGTAGGATTTGAATATTGATAGTGACACAGTAGCTATGGGGAAAATATGTAGAGTAATGAGTGATATATTGAGGTAATAAATAAATAGAGATATTTTGTAGATGAAAGTGATGTAAGAGGGGAGTAATTAGTTGATGGTGATTTTGTAAGGGGGGTGGTGTGATAAGGAGTCCTCAACGAAAAGTGTTGTGGCGGGAGGGGAACCGATATGCGCTGGAAAGGGTTACCTAGGGAGGGTCCAGGAACCAAATAAGGGAATGAGCATTGGGAAGGGAACACACGTCCTGAGTACAAAGGGGTAGAGAGTATTTTGTTATAAGGGTAGAATGATGCGAAATGAGTTAGAGTAGTAAGTTAGAGGTAGAGAATGGGTGGTAGATGTTTTGATAGATGGGTGCCAGACTAGGTAAAGCTGTTAAGTGAGTGTTAGAGTCAGAAGGGGGGGGGTAAGAGTATATATAAATGCCAAGTTGTAAATTGAAATGTTATGAATAACTAAGAGTCACCCAAACTAACTGAGAATGAAAATGTTAAAGAGAAAGCCAGAGTCAAATGTAACGATAAAGGAAATCAGTAAAAGATGTTAACAGAATTTAAAAATAAATTAAAGCTATAAAGTGTGTAATTTTGGTCAATTTAAATGTAAATTTTATTGTTTATTGTAAGATAATAATAACCATGTTAATTTTGAATGTTCTATTTTATTATGTTGTATTATGTTTGAAGGTAAAGAATTTTAAAGATGTTTCATGTATTTTATATTGTAGCATGGTGTAGTGTATATATGTCAAGGTCATTGACTTGACCCAGAGAGATCAGCTGATGACTGATGTTTGAGACAAGACCAGTTTCTAGTAATTGCTTGATGCAATTTTGTTTCTTGATTGAATTAAATGATTTTAAATTTTTTTGAGATTGAAAAAAGATATTTTGGTAAATTTAAATTTTTTGAAAAAAAAAAATTTTTTTCATGTCTGCCATATAGATGATGTTTTGCGGTTCTTTGAGTATATTGTTGTTTGTGTGTATTACTAGTGTGTTTATTGAATTCTATTGTTTAGTATATATGTGTAACCAGATGTTAGGATAGATGAATTAAGGATTTAATAAGATGTTCAGTTTGTGTATTTTTGGGATTGTTAGTAATAGTGAAGAAGAGGTAGAGTCATGTAAAAAATTTTGGTATTATAACGAAAGAAATAGTAAGGTAAAAGCTTGATTTTGAAGTTGGATTAATTTTTTATAAAATTTAATGATTTGAATTTAATTTGTTTGCTATATTTTGATTGGGAAAAATGATTTTAAAATATTTTAGGGAGTTTGTCTAGAACGTAATAAGGAGTATGTGTACGCACCCAGTACTTGCTAAAGGCAGCCCAGTGTGCATGTAAGGGGGAACATATCGGTTGAGGATTTGGTATGGTATAAGGCCAGGGGTTTTGATTTTGGGGTGGAATGTTAGAAGGTTGGGTGTACTATGGTGAGTATCTGTCCGAGTTTACGGTGTTGGGATCTCGGATAGAGAAGTCCAGTAATTTCGTTCAAGTGCAGCCATAGTCGCCGAACTAGGGGGGTAGTTTACCCATGATGCGTTTAGAAGCAAACGGGGGGTTGTTGGCACCATGTCCTCACCAATCCTCTTAGGGGTTTAGCAATGAGAGTTCTTCTGTCTCGACAAAAGACCTCTCATTGGGGGGGGGTATTGTAATGGGACAAAATGGGTATTTTATTTTATTAAATTTATTTCATTGTCAATTGTAACTCCCATGTATAAATACGGTAGCAAGTCCCACGCAGAAAACTGTTACAGTCAGACAAAGAACGCAGTCACATAGTTTTGCAAGGTGTGACTGTAGAACGCAATTGCATTCTAAGAATTCTAGTGTTGTGTGACGCACTCAAGCGCGCGAACACCAGCGGGGCGCAGAGATGACGCTACGCATCCTGGAGCCAAACCAAACAAACATGGCTGATTTGTTAAATTTCTTGCCACGTGGTGGTATGCTGACGGAAGTATGACACAAACCACACCCATTTGAGTGACGTGACTAGTGGCTTCAAAATGTCATCGGCCCTTTGGGAGTACTCACAGCCCATACTATGTGAAAATTGACGAACATTTTAATGCCAGAAGGCATTGGTTTCCCGTCTTGACCAACAGTGGAAGGGAGGCACGTTGGTAACGCTCTCCCGAGTCGATGAAAAATAACTAAGCGTAATGGACACGAGTATTAGCGCGTGTTCCCGGTCGGGCGCAACTTTATAAAAATGTGAAAACCGTAAACGCAGTCGACGAAATAACCTGTTCCCGGCCGGGACAAGTAATAAAGTTCGCGAACTAAAAAATTGTATTCTAACATTCCGAAGTGTAAAAAATTTGAATAAGAACAGTTAAATTCAACAGATCAGAACGAAGTTAGTGGAGTGAACAACAAAATCGAGAAATGTGATAAATAGACGAAATTCGTATACATATGCAATGCAGCAGAAAAACAGGGTTAAGTAGTCGACTCTAAATTACACTAATTAATTACTTTCAATTTTATCAAAGGGCCTAAAATAAATAAAAAAAGGGATTTGTATGAATGTTGTGCGTGAGCAGGCTGGGCTGCTTTCATTAATATAAGATGTTATTTTATATTTTATTTATATAAGATTGTTTCATTAATGTAATATTTAAAGAATGTTTTTGTCTTAATTATTTGGAAAGAAATAATCACATGATTTGAGAGAGAAAGAAATGAATAATTCATAACTTGAAAACAGTCTAAAGAATGAAATAAAATTTTAGTTGTCTTACACCAATGCGAATCGAGTGTGTTATTTTTACAACCTCAAAATCATGTTTACATTCACAGTTTGTGCTGGAATCCTGGACCCAAAGTTAAGGTAGGTGAGAGGAGAAGGTAAATATGATTTTATAATTGTGTATTATTTGAATAATCACAATGTAGCGGCGGCTCCGGCCGGTTTGACATAAAAGGCTCGGAGCCGAAAACTTATTAAACTTCCAAAATATGGACTAGAGGGGATATAAAGTGAAACAAATAAAATGCAAAAGCAGTGATAATTAAATTACGCAGAAATTTCATCCGCAGAACTTTTCGGACAAATAGTGGTGCAGCACATGGGCAGCAGTGACGCCATTAAAAAACGTAAATGTATCCCATCAAATCTGTTATATAAATTTTAATATAAAGAGCTATCTAAATTAAATGGGTTTTTAAATTTAATGACTGTATGAGTGAGCAAACTGGGTTGTCTTACCATAATTTAATAAATTTTTGTTAAGGTTTGTAACTAGTTGTTAGAATATTTATCATGTTAAAGTAGCCTAAATGGTTGTTTTAGTATTTTTAAAAGAAAAAAAAGATTAATTGAAAGAAACAGTAATATTTGAATAATCAATAATTTTAAAAGAGAATGAAAAAATGTTAAATAAAACTGAGATAGTTAAACAGGCTATGAGAGAGTAATTATTACCAAGTAACCGTAAATCACTTATAGGTACGAGGTTAACATGAAGACTCATGGACCCGATAAAGGTAAGGGACTTGTGTATGTACATTGTTTATTAAATATTATGTTATTATAAATATCATTTTCTATATAAGTAACTCGATGTTTCTTGCAGTAATTATATAATTTGTGATGTTTTCAATTTGTTTCTTCTGCAAGTAGATAATATTGTATATTCTTTTTATATTCATATTTATATATTATATTATATTATATTATATTATTTATATTATTATATTATATTCATATTATATTTATATCCTCTTATATTCATAATTTCCCACAGCTTTAGTCTATTTACTTTGTCAAATGTCTTCTTAAAATCTATAAATGCTATGTGCGTTTCAAGATTGAACTCTCTTCTTTTTTTCAATTAGTTATCGTGAAATATTCCTTTAATAACTGTATTGTTTTCTTGGTTCCAGTGTGTCCATAAATTTGATGATTTCTTTGATGAGTTCGGTTTGGAATTCCTTAGGAGTATATAACTTCCAGTGGTTTTTCCACTTGCGGTATAATTTATTATTGATTACTTTGTAGTGTTGCTTTATTAGGTCATCATCTCCTTCCTGAACTTTTTATAACTTCTTTTAAATTTTCATTTGTCATTTGTATTCGAAACATGTTTCGTAGTTTGCTGGCAATATTCTTATTTAACTTTACTTCTATTCCATTAATGTAGTATTCGTATTTATCTTCCGCTATTCCTTCACAGTCGTGGTCTTCTGGGTACCTGCTCAGAATGTCAGCAACGATGTTCTCTTTATCTTTGCAGTGTAAGATTTCAAAGTTGTACTCCTGTATGCTCAGTATCCATATTGTTATTCTTGTATTATTCAGATGACATTTCTGGATGAATGTTAATGGCTTATTGTCTGTTATAATGGTAAGTGGTTGCCCTAATATGTATATCCGGAATTTTTGTAAACACTACTATTGCGAGTAGCTCTCGTTCGGTAGCGAAGTAATTTTTCTCTGCATTCTTAAACGTTTTGCTCGTGTATGCTATGACAACCACCTCCCCATTATCATCGATTTGGTACAGCTGACCTCCATATGCAACATTGCTGGCATCACATTGCAGGTAAAATCGCCTTCATGGTATGGGAAATTTCAGCATTACAGTATTAATAAATAATTCTTTCACTCTTTGGAACTGTTCTGCCATATTTGAATCCCATTTGAACTTATTACCTTTCTGTAGTAGTTTAGTAATGGTTGTGTACATTCTGCATACTTGTTTGTTAATTTGTTGTAGAAATTTGTGAGACCTAAAAAACCTTTTAGCTGTTTGGTATTTCTGGGTGTGGGAAAGTTTAGTATAGCGGTTACTTTATCTGGTATGGTCTTAATTCCGTTGGTAGTCAGACAATACCCCAGGTACTGAATCTCTTTTCTAAAGAATTGTGATTTTTCCAAATTGACTGTCATATTCGCGTTCTTCAGGTTATTCAATAAATTTTCCAAATGTATGATGTGTTCTTGCTCATGGTTCGAAAAGCATAGGATGTCGTCCACATAAGTTATAGTGTTTTTCTTTACCTCTTCTGTTAGTACATAATCTAACCCACGTGCTAAGCTTGCGAGACTGGTGCTTAGTCCAAACGGTGTGACTTAAATCTGTAGCATTTTCCTTCGTGCAAGAAACGTGTATAATTTTGACATTGTTCTGCTAGAGGAACTTGCCAAAAACTACTTGTCAAGTCGATTGTTGACATCACCCTTATGTTGTTGCACCTGGCCAATATTTCATTTATTGGAGGTGGTCCTTCATAATCTGGTGTTGTTACACTGTTTATTTTGCGGGCGTCCAGACATAAGCGAACTTTGCCATCCCGTTGATTACTGTCACCAGCGGGTTAATATATGGGCTCTGGGCACGTTCTATTATTCCATACTCCAGCATCCTCTTAATCTCTGCTTGTACGGCCTCCAGGTATTTAATCAGCACGGGCCATCCCTTCTGTAGATACGGCGTATTATCATTCACATGGAAATAATGCTCAAAACCTCTGATGCGACCTGGTCGTTCATCGAACACTTCCTTGTAACGATATAGAAGTCGCTCCATCTGGCTCCCCATCATTGTATCTGCACCTTCTATCTCGTTTATCTTCTTAATTATTTCTTCATCTATGCCACTGACATCTTCTCTTATTACCATTAGTGGTATTTCATACGACTCTTCAATTCCTATTGAATTTACTTCTGTTTTCAACTGGATATTATTTTTCTTAATATCAATTTTGCTTTCTGTTTGTTTAAGAAAATTCATACCAAGTATACATTCCCTTATAAGTCCTGGCACATTTAAAAAAACACAATCGAAGTTTAAATTATCATTTATGCTAATCTCGCAAAATATTTGCTTTCTGATGTTGTGATCTTCTACCCATCGCACTAATTATGGTGGTATTATTAACGCTAAGAATTTCATGTTTACCCAATTTACTTTTATTATTATTATACCAACTTTCAGACAATGCGTTATTTGCACTACCTGTATCGATTAAAGCGTTCACATGTACCTTATTTATCTTAACAACTAACTCTGGGCTTTTAACAAATTTAATATTAATGTTATGTTTGGGTTCTTCCATCAACTCTTGTCGCATATCTGGAAACATTGTGTTTACAGCTGCGTCGGGTCCTTTAAACATTTTGGTTTGTTGACATATATCAGGGTGTATTGACCTTGCCTGCAGTCACTGGCTGTTCATTTTTGGGTTAACGAGACGATCACCCCTCTTTACTCCCCATTGCCTGGCTATCAATAACCAAGGAATTTACAACCGGTTGGCTACTTTCTCCCTTCGGCCTTGGTGAGAATTTCTGCCTCCACCCTTGCTTTTGTTCATTCAACCATCTGTGTTTTTGAAAGTTTTTGTGTTCATCGGCCTGTCTAGTCTTTTGCTCGTTCGCTTTCTGAAAATCGTTATTTGTTCTGTTACTTATACCCATGTATTCTCGCAACAAAACTTCGAAATCGTTAATCGTGGTCACGCCCCTTGTTACCACAGCTATCTGAATTTCCCTGTTGTAATGCCGTGCTAACTTCTTAATTAAGTGACGATCAGACATAATCGGTATCAATTGCCTACATTGCAATACAAATCTCTCCATATACTGGATCATACTAAGCGAACCATCTGGATTAAATCGACCATACTCTAGTTGATCGCGAATTCTCTCCTGCTGAGTTACCCCAGCATTTTTCAACAAATATGTCTTCAAATTCTTGAAAGGTATTCACTTGACCTCTCACAATGCGCCACCATATGGGCGCTTCCCCAGTCAAATGTCTGTTGAGTCATCTCGTGTTTTCCGCCGGATAATATGTTTCTTGTAGTTCCTTCAACTCTTTCAGAAACTCCATTGGAAAGCTGTCTTCCCCGACAAATGTAATTTCTTTACTACCATTGTTTCCATTCATGGCGACGGCTGGTCTTTGTTCCATCTCTTCCAATCTACATTGCACCCTGAGTTGGTTTTCTTTAACCATCGTTAGTGTATTCGTCATCTCATCCAGCCTTCTTCCTTTTTCTATTGATACACTGTTTAATTTTTCTTCAGTGTCATGTTGAGCATCTTTTATATTTTGTACTTGCTGTTCTATTACTTCCACTTGTTGCTACTTGCTTTGTTGTTGAGTATGAATGATTGCTTCTTGCCATTCTCGGCGGTCCTTCTCTCGCAATTCTTTATTCTTTTTAGCATGTTTTTAAATTTCCTTATTTATTTCTTTCATTCTGCTTTCATTCTTCTTCTGCAAATCGCCTAGTTTTCCTTCCCACTTTTTGGATTGTTCTTGTAGTTCTACATTTATTTGGCTAATCTGACCTTGTAGATTTCCGTTTATTGTTGCTAATTTTTCTTCTAAATTTTTATTAATCCTCTCCTCTAATTTCCCAATTTGCTCTTCATTATGTTTTCTTAATTCTATACTTTGTTGTTTTATTTCTTTATTTATTTGTTCTTGCTGTTTTTCACTCAGTTCTTGCTGTTTTTTTACTCAGTTGTTCATTTTGTTGTTTGATAAATTCCATCAACATAGCGAAATCCATTTCGCGAGGTTCTGATTCGTGTCCCCACGCCTATTCTGTGTATTATTTCCGCTGACGTTGACACTTTCATCATTCTCCACAGTATTATCTCCCAATCCTTTGATACCTAACTGATTATTCACTTCAAACTCATGGCTTTCCGAATTATCACTTGTAGCCATTTTAGCATGTCTCCTCGTAATCATTCAGACACACTTAGAGATTATTACTATTATACATCTACTTGCTTACTTCTAACAAATTAATATGCACGCTGTCTGTCCTCTGCCTGCTTAACAACAATAAATACTGCTTGTATGTCAAGCCGTGGGTGTGGGCGCCAAATATAATGATTTTTGCTATGCCCCACTAGTTGCGGTGTCAAATATAACTCTAATTTACATTAGCTAGATATTATCTTCTTAAAGCCCACGGTTGGAACATCTAATATAACGTTTTTATTACTCGTTATCGTTAATTATATTGTTTTAATTAATAGATTATGTTCTTTCAATCTAGCAACATAGTTAAAGTTATAATGAAGTCTACTGATGTTAATTGTAATTGTGTTAATTTACTTATGCGTGATGAGTACAAAGAATCTTATATGTTCAAGCATACTAATTGCTGTATCATCCCACAGGTAGTTATTAAATAATAAAACGCGTGCACATTTATCAGTATAATTGTTGCATTTATTATTATTATTAAGTTACTTGTCATTCGTATTAATTCCATATGATTTAAGATAAGATATCCTATCAGAAACCAGGGTTCAAAGTAGACAGGTTTCCAGAAGTACAGTTCTTGGAAGATTAGAACGAAAAACCAATGGAAACATAGCGTGGTAGCGTGTAAAAGGAATAGGAGGGAATTTTTGTGGAAAGGCAAAACGATAACGATAAGCGATAAACGCAAAACATTTTATGATTATTCGTTAATTTAAAATATATTCTATCTCAATAGACATTCATTCTAAGATCTCTATCTCAAGGTTCGATTTAAATTTTTACATTTATCTCTATTAAATATCATATTACACATATTTTATTTAGAAATGGATTCATGTTTAATATATGAAGTTTATCTTTACGTGAGTTTTTTAAGTATGCCATATTTTATACGTAGGTTCTTTGAGTAGGACAGACAGGTGTTTTAACAATATATTAATTAATGCATAACAATTACTATTGGTACGTTATTCACTTTGCGGCGTATAGAACTGCGTTGATTATCATCCCCACTCCTTAGCTCTGCCATGAAAGTATAAATGCGCTAATCATATTGTGGTTTATTCTCGTAGTGCATGATATGTTGAACACTTTTTGATCACTACACTTTGACTAAGACACTCCGGCATTTTCCGACATTCCAATACTTATTACCAGTTACTAGTTATAACGTTTATTCTTGTTACACGAGTTATAATTTTCACATGACTGTTTTCGAATACATGTTTCTATCCGAATTGTTTTATAAGTTATATATTACTACAACCTTAGTTCGCACTTCTCAATATTAATTGTATTATACACATTGTTTGTTAACTTTGGTTCTACGAAATATACTATAAGTTACAAATCTTCACAATTATTTGTAGATGTTATACCTTCATACTTAAAATACACCTGATTCCCTCTTAAGACTCTCGTAGTCCACCACCTTCTTTATCATTGGTTATCGTTTTGCCTTTCCACGAAAATTCCCTCCTATTTCTTTTACACGCTACCACGCTATGTTTCCATTGGTTTTTCATTCTAATCTTCCAAGAACTGTACTTCTGGAGACCTGTCTACTTTGAACCCTGGTTTCTGATAGGATATCTTACTTACCAACTCTATTTTCCTTGCTTTTGGTTCCACCCCCAGTCTGTGACGATAGTTTGATTTCACACGCGTCAATCATCCTGTCATTTCTTCTTGTGTCTCTTTCAGACCAATTCTCTTAATTGCCTTCTAACGCACAGCTGCAGCTGGCTAATGAGTGTACTCCACTTTTGTTCTAGATTTCTCAGTATTTCCTTGTCTGGCCCCTTGCTGACTTTTCTATACCCAAGCGAGACCAATTCCTGCATTGTCTTCCAATGTCCAGCTGCATCCTCTGTTAGAGTTCACACACTTGATGTGGCCTTTCTCGGTAAATTTCTCTCTGGTGTTTTCCCTACCCCTTACTCAGAATCACCCTTTTCTTTAAGTGTCCAGATGTACTCGTTACATTAGTTTAATAACCTCCTGTGTGGCTCTCTTTTGTATTTCTATTTGTATTTCTCGCCGGGGTGTCTTCCTATGACATTCAGCTAGAACAATCTTTGGTTTCGCTACATGTCCAGCTGCCCCGTTGATTAGTGCATTCGCCTCCATCGTATTCCTTCTTAGTATTTTCTCATTGTACTTTGTTCTGGCGATTGTTCTGCCTATCAGCCAGAACAATCCCTTAATTTTTCCACGCTTCCAGCTGCACTTGTTAACCTTGTTCACACGCCTCTGCTGTATTTTCTGGTAAATTTTCTCTCTGCTGAACCTCTGCTCTTGTTAGATTTATGATATCTATAGATATGTGCACGTCGACATTGAAGGCTGTTACACTCCTTTCCTTTGTATTAACTCCTTTGGCATACACCAATGTCAATCCAACATCTGCCAACTGCTTTTTTTTTTTTTTTTGCGTTACAAGTGTAGATGGAAATAACAATTTTTCTTCTTCTTCTTCTTCTTCTTCTTCTTCTTCTTCTTCTTCTTCTTCTTCTTCTTCTGCACTACAAGGATTAGGCATTTAGGCATTTGCCTGTTCCGTCCTCACAAATTTATGATCACCGTTTTCGTGGTCTTCCTATATCTCTTTTCCCTCTTGGATTGTAGTTAAGTATTTTTGGGGGTATTTTCCCATTTCCCATTCTATTTATGTGGTGTTTCCATTTTTCTTTATATTCAGTTATTTCTTCATTTATTGCATATACATTTATAACTTATTTGTCGCGTGGCTTCCAGGCGATGCTTGGAGTGCACTGAGTGTATGTTAGATAGCTAACAGGAGAGGGCAAGTGGCGGGTTTCCGGGGGAACATACCAGCTAAGGGAGTAAACCCTGGCAGGTCAAGAGGCCTAGAGATGGCATCCCCATCACTTGACTATCTAGCTTCAGGTTGGTACCCTGTACTGGAGAAAATTTAAAAATACTCGTAATTCTCACAAAGTAAAGCCAGACGCAAAACACGAAAAGACACAAAGATAACATTTTATAAAATGATGGCTGTACCTATGGGAGTGAAAGTTGGATAAATACCAAAAAAGGAGAGAGCAAAATACAGGCAGCAGAAATGAGATTTTTGAGACGGGTCAAAGGCTGCACAAGAAGAGATTTAGTAAGAAATGAAGACGTGCGAAATGAATAACAATTTGTAACATAATTAATTTAATAAAAGACAAATTTTCACACCGCTTTGTTTTGTTATCCCACATATGTGAGTACCAATTGGTATAATTTTTACAGCTTACAATTAAATAATTTTTACACATTGAACTGTTTCCAAAGGAACACGGTGACTGTGTTAGAAAATGTTTAGGCTAGAATGCTTCTTGTTATTAGCACTGTGCAAACTCGTGTCTAATTACTGTATTAAAAAAAAAAATATACCAGACAGAATAGGACTGAGAGTATTTTAGTATTGTATAAAAATATTTATAGCTTGATGCTTATGCTAGTCCCTAATTTTTACCTAATTATTGTGATTGTTGTATTCAACACATTACAGTAGGTCATTTATTTTTAACCACAGTTCTACTATTAGAAATAAATACAGGATATTTAAACATTAATTGCTTTATTGACTTTTTTATTTTTTTGACATTATTCAAAGTTGAATTTTTTTTGACAAGTCAATTTTTTGTTTCTTTAAGGATTGTTGTTGTGATTTGGGCATGGTACGGGATGCTCAAGTCTCAACCTGTAACACAATACTCGTACAGTCATTTCATCTCATTTACCAGTATGTCAGAAAATCAAAGCTCTTTTAACACGTTAGTTATTGTGCTTCTCTGTGCACACTGTGTGCACCCAGTGTGATCAGATTTTCTGTTAATTCAGATAATCAGTGACAATCTCATACATCACAATCTGTGAAATTTAAGAACAGAGCTGAAATTGTAAAACAGCAGCACTTAAGCACCAAATGATGGTTTACCAAAGTTGATCATCCACTTTTAGATTTTCATACACACACACACACACACACACACACACACACACACACACACACACACACACACACACACACACACACACACACACACACACACACACACACACACACACACACACACACACACACACACACACACACACGCACACGCACACGCACACGCACACCAGTTCATTAAACTTCATCTGCTAATCATGTTTACTCATATTTTCACCATGTATTTCATAAATATGGTGATGAATTTTCCTGTAACAGCAGTAAACCTAAATGAACTTCATGAGCCATTTTTTATTTTTTTAATTATTTTAATTTGAAGTGTAAAATGTGAAGAGAAGAAAAATTAGCAAGAACATTGTTATAATCAGATAAAAGTGCCAACAGTGTTAAATAAATTTGTAAGCTAACTTTGTATATAACCATTTGATGAATGTATTGAGTCATTGTAGTTGGTTTGTGACGTATCCATTAGGACATGACCCATCAGAGATTGCATATGATATCATTTGACCATATAATATGAAAAGAATTCTCAAATTATGAAGATTTATTGATTTTATGTTTATTGATACTTACTAACAAAAAATTGTCATGTACTGCTTTTTCAAAGACATAACCTACTATAATTTTTTATTTCTGATTGTTCCAAATATGGGTAATGAAATTCCAATGAGTTCTGATTTATGTCACTCTGCAAACTCATTGGATAATACAGAGAGGCCGTAAGTTGTCTGATACTAGTAGTTACAAATATATTTTTGTCAGGCAACTTGTGGTATACTCTGTATAATATAGAATTTTGTATTTAACTGTACTTGTGATATACATGTAAATATTGTTTGGGTATTATAACAGTACGTGGAGGGTAATGGACTTGACACACTAGATTTTCAGGTTCTTAAGAGTGTTAAAATTTATCAAATTATAGTAAATTTTAGCTCGTGTCAGATTACTTTTCATTTCTGTAAAAGGTGGAGTCCTAGTCAGAATAAATTGTTATTTAAATTGTAAGATAACTATTTGTTTTTTTACATACCTTATGATCAATTTGATAAATCTGAGTATTGTTTCTTGTCACCTATACTGAGGCCATTGCATATGAAATCAGCTTTTTGCTTTCTTTGTGGATCTGCACAGATGTTCCCACCTAGCTAATATTGGGAACATAGGGCAGTTGTGAAGAGTAGCGCACGTCCTCCCATATGTTTGTTTAGTAAGCTCTGCCATATACTGTTGAAGTTGCAAGCGGCCTACAACCACCAGCCTGCGCACCACTTTTGAATTGTTCGCGAACATTACTGCGTAACGATCTAATATGCTCTCTGTTCAAATTTACTTTTAGCTGCTTAATGTTTTTGTATATCATTTTGTAGTTTAGTTATTCTATATTGGTGGTTGTGCAACGCTGCAACCATAACACCAGCCCCAACTGGTACATTGACTCTTAATTTAGTGTTATAATAATGACAAGGTAGTGGGAGGTGTGAAGTAATGATTTACCTTTAATGGTATGATTCTTATTTATTCATGATCTGATTATAAAAAAAGTTTGTTCTGTGCTTTGTTACAGTTACTATATTCAATGGTCAGTTTAAACATTCGCGGTAGAGGCGGCCGGACACCATTACACTTAGCATGTTCCTCAGATGCTGCATTGGTTGGTCGTTATCCAGCGTGCAGTTTTCCTTCACCTCTTCTAGTTGATATGCTGCTTAAAGTTGGTGCTGATGTGAACGCAAGAGACGATGAAGGCAACACACCATTGCATCTAGCAGCTGCCACACATCCTTGTTCTGCAGACCTAGTTAAAACGCTGCTCAAGCACGGGGCACATCTCGACGCAGTTGATGAACACGGCCGCACTTTCCTAGACCTTCAAGATCAGGAAGTTCTCAAATTCATAAAACCATTAAACTACACAAAATTAAGCTGTCTCGCAGCTAGGGTTATATGTAGACATAGTATTCCATACCACGGACATATTCCTAAAGCTTTAGAAGAATTTGTTCAACAGCACTGAAAAAATAAAAAATAATAATGTGAGATTTGAATATTATATTTATGTGTGATTATTTAAACATCACTCGAAAATGGTGAACAGTGAAATGGTTTATGATTGAGTTTTTTTTTAATCATCTATGAACTCTGTTTTAGGAGTGTGAATTGAAATTAATTGATGGTTTGTCCATATCGCTGCTTTATACCCTACATAAAGATAACTTTCATATTTAAGTATAAACATATATTTTCCTACAGATCATGGCAAAATCAAGTAACTACAGTTTCTAGGGTAAAATGATAAATATTCTAATGATACTTCACTGCAACAGATTTTATTATTTTTTAAGACCTTTTGTGAATGGTATTTAACAGTGAGTTACAGTTGTGTTTGAAAAACAAGTGTGTTATTTCGTACAAAAGCACACAGTATACACATTCAAACATTTACATGCATACACTTTTATAATTATGATGAGGTAGATAAAAATTGTATCTTTGTTGTGTATTTTCTTGTGTTATTACATATTTCATTAAACAGTATAATAGGCAGTTATTCCATAACAAATAAATTTATGTGATATTTTTGTCTGATATATATATATATAAAAAATAATTGATATAAATAATTAAAAATTTTTACATTCGTGTATTTATTTTTATGTAACCTGGTTTCTAGACTTATGTGATTTTCAGGTTCATGGCTAAAATACTTTTAAGGAGCAGTATTTTTATAAAGCTTAGTCAGTGTGATGAAGATGATTCATAATGAAAAGATTTATCATTTAACAAATGTATTGATTTGATGAGTTTGGTTGGTAAAGATACTTTTAACCATTCCATTTTTGTTCAGTCTTATTTTCCCCAATAAGCCATTTTTGTCCAAAGACAATGCAAGACGTTAATCTATGTTACATATATTTTAAAGGAAAAATCCTAACAGGACAACAGAAACATTTTCACCAGGTATATTTGTAAAGCAGAACTTAGCACGCATATCAGAATTCCCAGAGTGTTTGAACTTATCTTTCCAGATCTTCCATTTCAGTGAACACAGTGAATGGGCTGTGCTGTTGGTGATATAAAATAACTTAGTTCATATACACGTTTATGTACGCTTAAATATTGCTGATTACTGATTACTGTTAATCATAAATAATTATAAAGTTATTATTACTAAATAATAATGTACAATTATCATACTAAAGTAACAAAAATCATCATAATTTGACACTTAAATGAAATCAAATGAAACACTTTTAGATCAGCACTACATTGAAAAAATTTTTGATTAGGCACAAGTTCTTTAAATCAAATAAAAACCAAATTAAAAGTGATACAAAGCATTGCAAATCAAATACACCAATATGTCAGTGAATCATCATACACATCAATACATCATATTGTTACGGTCTCATGGATCCATCATATTGTATAGCAAAATTGAAAGCTAAAGACATGCGCAGAAACCAGTTTCTTCATGGACGAGTCCACTTTGAAATTATTGTGAATGGCGGGAGGGTAACGGAGAATCAGCTGCTATGCAAGTTAAGGTGTTGCCAACATATGCGTCACGTTTTAGTTACATTGTTAATTACTGTATTACGTACTGTCTCAGTCTATGTATTATTTACCTCAGTTTATTATCAATTATGTCGTTCTTTACAGTTCATTATTTTAATTGTTTAAATGGAACTATTCATGGTAGCTTTAGCACATACTTGGCCGAGTCTGAAGGTTTTTTATTAATGTCTTGCTTATCTTTACAATAAAAATAAATAAGTATAAAACAAACAGTACAGAAATAATAGTAGAATATTAGTTCTGATATGAAACGCGCACGCGTGTATGTGAGCACACATTTTTGTTTTGAGTAATAATAAAATGTAGTTGAATATTGAAGTGAAAAAATTATTAAAATTTTGATTATTGGATGTTGTAACTTTAACTTTTTGCTTTATTTACAATAAAAGGTTGTTTTGCCAGCTGGTAAAACATAAATGATCTCTGCGTCATTCATCTGTTTTTTTTTACTAGTAACATTTGTAGGGCTAAAAGATGTTCTTAAAGATTTTATTTACCTAAAATACTGTATTAACATAAATGATTTTTCCTTCTGCTTGAAATCGATTTTTTTGTCTATGATTAAAACATTTTCGCAAGTAAGTAATACTGGTATGAAGAAGTCGTCCCTTTATGATAAACTGTAGAGATAGTCGAGTGTAATTAAGAAGCGGAAGTGCACAAGTGCATATTTTACACATTCCATTCCATTCCGATAAGAGCTGGTAGTACGTTTCAACACCAGACAATTTCAGGACTAAAAAAACAAGATAGGTTTATATAACATTTGATATGTAACACAGTGAGACATCTGTGGTAAGCGAAACACAGATTACTAACAAACCTTGCATGCGAGTTTTGGTTACTATTCGAAATAATATTCATACGTTGGCTGCTCTGATGCTCATAACAACAATTCTCTTCTCGCATCTCAAAGCGACTCCCACTACATCACCATTCCCCTCTGACCATAAGCGTTTCATGCATTTCCATGTCCTTAACTTTCAGTTTTGCTATATAGTGGAAACAACATACAGACGCCAATGAAGTCACTAATTACCAGCTTTAGTCACAAATAACAGTTTAAAGTCAACAAGGTGCTTGCATACAGTAATTCAAGTTAAATTTATCCTCGTGCAATAATATCATCTTATTAAAATACCACACTAATTAAAACAATCACTTTCCACTAATCTGCAACAATCACTTGATCCGTACTCTACAATATTGCCAGTTGTAACTAACTAAGCTTGCCGCTGTTCCTTATATATAGCCCACAGCAAGTTCCAGAATAATTTTCCATTTTTTTGGTGGTTTGCTTTCATAATTTTTACAGTTACTCGAACAGTCTGTAGTGCTACATGAGTGGACAAACTTGACACAGACACTGCAGACTGGGCTAGTCGAGAAGCGTGTAGAGTGACGCTCTTGTATTTTCGAGAATGCTATGTAATTGTCGTAACACTGCCCCCTCCTTAAGCCTGTTCATTCTGAACTGGCAAACCATGTGTGCAGTAATGCTTGGCCAGGCGATCAAGGTGATCTAGGCGGTTGGTCTACTTGCAAAGAATAATTTTGCAGTTCTTAGAATTCAGTCTCTGGTGATCCAAACATCAAGTTCTCAGGAATACGAATCTCCCTATCAACCACTAGTTTTGCTGGAATCATGCCGGTTGTGTTATGTACTGATGACTTATATGCTATTAGCTGGTCGAAGTCTGTTTGGTTCTTGTCAACTAACTCTTGTGTAACTTCACATCCAGCAATTTCTCCCCGGGTGCTTCCATTAACTCAAGAACAAGCAAGAGCCTTTCCTTGACACCTATAGTTGTCTTTCCAATCACTTTTTTATTGTTATAACAATCGGTTATTGTTCCATTTCTGCATGCAATAGGAAGGGTTCCTCTTGACCACTCCTGTTGGGTTCTTCCGCTAATGTCACTTGCTTGATCGAATGGTTGGCGGACCCTGTCATTTTAGCCATGCAAAGCTTTATCTTTTCTTGGCCAACCCTCAGGATATTCTCTCTTAAGTCCACAATGATTCATAATGTCCGTGCCAAGAATCACTTCATGACAATGTCTGCAATGAGCATTTGGTAGCTAAACTTGAGAATACCCAGGCATACACATAAGTCTACTTGTCCTGAGAGTTTGGCAGGGACTCCAATCAGAGTCTGTATGGTACAAGAGCTAAACTGAGGCTGGCTATGGCTGACTAAGTCAGAATGCACAATGGGCACTGTTGTGCCTGTGTTAACTGTAAAGATGTTGGTTTACCTTCTGCAAATCCATTAACGATCAAGTTTGCATTAGTCTTATGAAGCGTGAAAAGTGTGTGCTTTTCTAGAGCTTTATTTCTCCAATTTGTGCAATCACACCCTTCTCTCTATATTTTATTCTCCCAACAATCTGCCTGTAGATGACCACATTGACCAAAGTTGTAAAACTTTGGTCTTCTGTCTCTTTCCCATTGTTCAAATCATTGTGGCACTCGTGAACCTTTGAATTGTTTGCCCTGAAACATTGTTTTTCTGCCCCATCATAACAGCACTGTGATACTAGGGTCTTCTGACTATATTGTGATGACATAAACCCATGTAGTGGTACGGTGACTTGGCAGCTTCAAACTCGAGGGCATGAAAAAGAGCTTCTGAGCTATTTTGTTGTCTTGCAACACTGGCTGAAGTTCACAATCTCAGACGCCATCAATATATGTCTGCACCGCAAACCTCATTCGAAAATCCTGTGGTCTTCAGGATAGTCCAGTCTAATCAACATGTCGAAGATTGCTTCAAACTCCTGAAGACTCTCCCCGGAATGCTGTCACCTTGTTCTCAACTGAGCATAGTACACACCTCGCAAATTTTTATCACCAGACTATAATTCTAGAGCCTTTATCAATTGGTATAGATGTTCTGCCCATCAGGTGGGACTTCCTGTAGTAGCTCTGTGGCAGGTCCTTTTAAAGCGAGAATGAGTGAGACTGCCTTGTTTTTCTCTGTCCAATTATTTGTGCATGCAGCGGCTTCAAATTGCCGAAGATACATTGTCCAGCGAGTGCTTCCTTCAAATGTTGGGATGTTCTTATTTTCTGTCTTTACCATTGGTACAGTCTGTTCAGCAATTTGTTTTGAAAAGCATGGCTGTATTTTCATTAACTGCTCGAATTCACTTTTAATTTGCTCTTTTATGTCTGTAATTGACTCATTTATAGTTGAAACTGAATCTTTCACAATTGCTACAGTCTCCTCTACTTAAGATATTTAATTTGACATGGATTCTTCTATGACAGATATTTTGTAGACATCGATTCTTTTATGTCAGATATCCTAGTAACTTGGTTATTAAGTTCACCTCGTAATAGACCCAGCTCTGCAGTGGTATGTTCTTGCATGTGCTTTTGCTCCTGTAGAAATGCTTTGATGTCATCTGTTTCATGCTTACATTCCTCTGTTTCTTGCTTATGTTCTTCTTTTTCTCATTCTTCCATTTCCAGCATTAGTGCTTTCTGTTGTTCCTCTGCTTCTTCCACACCTTGTCTGTGTTATAGTTTTTGTTGTTCCCGTGTTTCCAGTAGCAGTGCTTTAAAAGCTTCCATCATCTGACTGGTATCCATGTTTGCAAATTAGTTAAAACATACACTACTATTCTACAAAGTGTTCTTTGTTTCCACCGTTAAAGGTTCTGTCGTAGTTAAAACATACACTACTTTTCTACAAAGTGTTCTTTGTTTCCACCGTTAAAGGTTCTGTCGCACTTCCGATCCACTGTTATGATGGTCTCATGGATGTGGAAGCAAAATACAGATACCAATGAAGTCAATAATTACTCGCTTTAATTAGTCACAAATATCAATTTGAAATCAACAAGGTACTTTCATACAGAATTATTTAATCCTAAGAATACAATATTACACAATAAAATATTTGACTATATATATATATATATATATATATTGTAATAATACGATAAATATTAAATATAAAAATAAATAAAAGGTTGATGTATGTAGATTGTGCTCTCCTGTAAGTCCCACTGGTTGTGCTAGCTGATTTTGTAATAAAACGATATTGCAAAATATAGCTTAATTTATAATATGTGTAGTACGTAGCTAATATCTTCTTGTCTTCTAAGCTCCCACTGTTGACCTTCGCTTTTGTAATACAACCCTACTATAATTGTAATTGTATAGTGTTCTGGTATAATATTATCCAGGATAATTTTTATGGTGTGTATGTTCAGTAGTGACGTTCCGCTCTGGGAATCGTCGATTTGGTAAAGTTCCTGGTCTTTGTTATTGGTAATTGGGATGTTATTACCATCAATTAAATAAAGTGTATTTTGCTGTGTAGCAAATTGAAATAAAATATAAATTTAAAATTTATATTTATAAAAAAAAATAATTTCGGAACAAATATTTTCGAGGTATTTATGTGCTTAATAATAGGAATAAATTGAGGTTGTGGATCGTAATTATAATTATAATAGTAAGGTGTTTAATTTGGTAATAAATTTCTGTTCGGTAAATTTGTTAAAAAGATAATCCAATTAACTTCAAGTTAGGCGAAAACGGCTCTCTTCTTCTTACTCTTGAAATGTTGTAGTTTCGCATATACTGCCTTTAAAGATTATCTATTTTTCTTGGTTAATTAATGATTATGTCCTTTTATAAGAGAAATCAACTCCAATTTACCAAAAAACAGACAAATACGTTTATTAAATACAATAATAAGGTTGGTCGATTAATTAATCGAAGTTACAAGCCATATCGAGTTCTTGCTCAGGTCGGTCGATATTAGAAGTTTTACAATTGTATTATTTAAACAGGTTCTTTGAACGGTTATTTATATAAAAAGCCAGAGAAGGTCAGGGACATGAAAGTATAACACTTACAATTCAAAAAAAAAAAGTCTTAAATTTAAACAATATACTGGTAATTATTAATAATAAAAGTTTATATATAATTTTGTTCAAACCAGAAAGCAGCATAGTCGTCTCTAATGGAGGTGACGAAATGGGATCAGAATGGCCGCCTGACGCATGCGCGTTGAAAGCTTCTAATGTAAACAACGTACTTGTTGAGATAATATGTCCCTTCTTTGGTTAAATGTTCTTCACTACGGTATATGATCTTCTGGGGTATAGTTTATTGTCACTGTTGTTAGATGGAAACGTTCACTTGGTGTAAAAATGTTGTTAAATAAGTATATCAACTGGTGTTTATGTGTCAGTTAACCTCGAATTTTCACTTGGTGTTTGATGCGATTTCAGTGTTATTTCAATGTAATTGGTTATATGTGATTTCGTTTATAGGTGTTATGTAGTTCGTGGGTCAACTTCACCACTTCACTTTCATTAAAATAGTTAAAAATTTAATTTACATAAAATGATTCAGAACTCCGTTGTAGCATAACGTCCATTAAAGGTTGGTTCAAACAAATATTCACGAGAAGTGCTCTCTTCGAGGTATAATAATGAACTGTCTGTATTTTCTTCATCTCATGAAAATCTTAGCCTATATAATATAGTTCAGACATTGTTAAAAATTGCCATAACTTCCGACACGTTTTAAAATAGTACACTATGTTCATAAAGTAAATTCGTTATTACTTAACTGTTTGCAATATAAAATACATATTCGTTTTCACTATTCTATTCTACTTATTTTGATAGTAATTAAGTTAGTATTACAAAGTTTTATCTGAAAATTATTTCTTATAATTTTCTGGGAGGTAGGCCTAAAATTATACTTCCCTGTCTTCTATGTAAATAATAGCCATTTTAACTAATATAATTATTATTCTATGAAATCTGAAATTTGTATAATTATCAATTCTCACTTATTTTATGGCAATTTAGTATACTAATGATGGTTTTTTAATATAATTCAGTTGTATATGACTCCCCTTCTGATAAAGTTAGTGAACCTATTTCAGTTTCAAATGGTATTTCATTATACAAATAAATAATTTTACTCATAGAATGACCATATCTTTAGAAAGCCTTATTTACATAGTATTTAATATGTTGGGTGTATCTTGCCTAAATATTGTCAGTTTGACTGGTTTATAAGATTAGGTTTATTAATTATTCTGCATTTTAACTTTATTATATTGCCTAGATTTGAATTGTGGCTATTTGCAGAATGTTTTACTAATGTAATTATTTTATTTCCTTCTCTGACTTCTGACTCTGATATATTTGATTACAAATTAGTTCTCTGATCTGGCATAACAGTAATTATAGATTATACAATTAAAATATAACACCCAGATATATAAAACTGGTGTTCTTAATAACATTGTTTTGGTATATCACCAAATAACATAATAAAAAGTATTTCTACAACATTGGAATGATATCTAATTTTAGATAATGCATTCCTAAATTAACATGAACAATAAAATAACAATTATAATACTAATATTTCTTATGACTAACCCTTATTTATCTAAATGTTATATGTAATAGGAACCTAACATCCTGGTTCCATATATAATTGTTAACACCTTCTATAAACTTCTTCATAAACAGTTTGTTCTGTAGTTCCCCATTTATAAAATTTATACCCCCTCTTAAAGTATACCCCTAGCTACCTAAGTTATATTCCATTCTATGGAATGTTCTTATCGCTTTAGTAGCTTTTATTTAGTAATATTACTACTTCATTATCAAAGTAGGCACTGTTCACAAAACTTAAAGTTTGTTACTATGTACTGCAACTCATGTACCCTTTTAAAGTTTATTATTTATAATTTGATCACTTGCACTTGTCTATGGTGAATTATCAATATATTTACTAGTCTTTTTCTAGCTTTTAATATGAAATATTCAACCATGGGGGAACTGTGAAGACTTGTCTATACAAACTAAATAATAACTTTTTGAATGCACTAATATTTAATACTACTAACACTTTTAGTTTTTGTCAGTTTTACAGTGATATGGTTTTTTAATGTGTTATACTTTCTTTTTTGGGCATTCATTGATTTTGGGGTTTTTTGGGGGTTCTTTCCCTATGGGGTTTTTGTTTTATATGGGTCGTCTTAATTATTCTTCTTTCTTCTTGAGTTTGGTTCTTCTTTATTCTTCCTTCTTCTGTAGATTAGTTTTGATTATTCTTCTTTCTTCTTTGAGTTTTAATTGTTCTTCCTTCTTCTTTAGCTTTGATTGTTCTTCTTTCTTCTGTCTTCAGTAGATTTGGTTTTAATTATTCTTCTTTCTTCTGTCTTCAGTATCTTTGATTGTTCTTCTTTCTTCATTCTTCAGTAGTAGTAGTTTTAACTAGTTCTTCTTTCTTCATTAGATTTAGTTTGTTCTTCTTTCTTCTTTGAGTTTTAATTGTTCTTCCTTCTTCTTTAGCTTTGATTGTTCTTCCTTCTTCAGTAATAGTAGTTTTAATTATTCTTCTTTCTTCTGTCTTCTGTATCTTTGATTGTTCTTCTTTCTTCATTCTTCAGTAGTAGTAGTTTTAACTAGTTCTTCTTTCTTCATTAGATTTAGTTTGTTCTTCTTTCTTCTTTGAGTTTTGATTGTTCTTCCTTCTTCAATAATAGTAGTTTTAATTAGTTCTTCTTTCTTCAGTAATAGTAGTTTTAATTATTCTTCTTTCTTCTGTCTTCTGTATCTTTGATTGTTCTTCTTTCTTCAGTAATAGTAGTTTTAATTATTCTTCTTTCTTCTGTCTTCTGTATCTTTGATTGTTCTTCTTTCTTCATTCTTCAGTAGTAGTAGTTTTAACTAGTTCTTCTTTCTTCATTAGATTTAGTTTGTTCTTCTTTCTTCTTTGAGTTTTGATTGTTCTTCCTTCTTCAATAATAGTAGTTTTAATTAGTTCTTCTTTCTTCTGTCTTCTGTATCTTTGATTGTTCTTCTTTCTTCAGTAATAGTAGTTTTAATTATTCTTCTTTCTTCTGTCTTCTGTATCTTTGATTGTTCTTCTTTCTTCATTCTTCAGTAGTAGTAGTTTTAACTAGTTCTTCTTTCTTCATTAGATTTAGTTTGTTCTTCTTTCTTCTTTGAGTTTTGATTGTTCTTCCTTCTTCAATAATAGTAGTTTTAATTAGTACTTCTTTCTTCAGTAATAGTAGTTTTAATTATTCTTCTTTCTTCTGTCTTCTGTATCTTTGATTGTTCTTCTTTCTTCAGTAATAGTAGTTTTAATTATTCTTCTTTCTTCTTTAGCTTTGATTGTTCTTCCTTCTTCAGTAATAGTAGTTTAATTATTCTTCTTTCTTCTGTCTTCTGTATCTTTGATTGTTCTTCTTTCTTCATTCTTCAGTAGTAGTAGTTTTAACTAGTTCTTCTTTCTTCATTAGATTTAGTTTGTTCTTCTTTCTTCTTTGAGTTTTGATTGTTCTTCCTTCTTCAATAATAGTAGTTTTAATTAGTTCTTCTTTCTTCAGTAATAGTAGTTTTAATTATTCTTCTTTCTTCTGTCTTCTGTATCTTTGATTGTTCTTCTTTCTTCAGTAATAGTAGTTTTAATTATTCTTCTTTCTTCTGTCTTCTGTAGTGGTAGTTTTGACTATTCTTCCTTCTTCTGTAGTTTTTCGCCGTGTATGGCTTCGTTTCTTCTGGTCTGGTTTCTTTGACGGGGTATATTAATTGCCTGCTTCTATCTTACCTGGGTAATTTTGTTATTATCATTTTTAGTCTTCTGGGTTTTTAAATTTGTATTATATTATATTGTTTGCAGAAATTTTCTTTATTCAACCTTTCTTGTGAATATATTATTAAACAGTGCATTTTAATTAATTCTCATCTGGATATTCCATATCTTAGAGCTTTATTAATGATCATTGAGTAATGTATTTGTGTGGATTATCTGTCATGCTACAGATTGCTCTCTTCCAGAAGTGATTAGTTCAGATCATACTTAGTTTGTCTGAAATAATTGCTTATGACATTATATTATAAATTATATTTCTTTTACTTCCTTCACATTTCTAAAAATTTTTTCTCCTATATTTTTGAGCTTATCTATATTTCATTATTAACTGGATTCTTACTGATAGTAATAGTCATCTGAGGTTCGTTATTTTTTATTTTTCCATTTTCTTCTTAACTCGTTTCTTTATCCTTGGGATATTTATTCCCTAAAATTCCCTAACACGTTAGCTGGGGCAGTGTCCAGAGGGGCTCTGTAGGCATCTCACTCTGCTGGCCATACTACGTCATTTATTGATTACAGAGGTAAATCATCTCTGACCAATACAAAATAATACTGCTGGACTTATCTCAGACAGTCATTAATAAAATTATATAAGAATAGTCCACCTTATGACTATATAAAAAAAAATTAAATATCTTTGGATATTTCACTTCGTATACGAACAGATCTATTTATATATCTATCTTAGTGAATCTCTATCTCAGTTATTTTTCTCAATGGTTAGCTCTGCTGGCATTTTATTTCTCCTTGTGATTGGAAGCTGGTATAATATAATCATCACTTATTATTCAGTGTAAAGTTTTTAATTCTCTGTCATTTTTTGACTGTTATCACAATCTCCTTCTGGTCATTGGTAGCATATATTTTGTATTATATTTTTGTTCCTTTATTAATTCTTGTGAATCGTTCCACTAGTATTATGTTTTTTCAATTACTCTTTTAATTGTCTTTCTTATAACTGACATTTATATATGATCATCTTTTTCTTATGGACTTATTTATATATGGTTTTTTCTTTCTTTTTTAAAATTTTATTCTGCTCTTGCTTTTTATCCAAATGCACTCTTTATTATTAATGTCATATGTTTAATATCTCTGTTTATTTGACATAAAATTCTCATTAATTTCACTTCACAATAAGTTTATTCATTTAAATGGTATCAGTGGTTTGTATTGCCATTTCTTTATTCTGGAAAGTTTTTCAGAATTGGTCCCATATATAATTGTTTGTAATGTGTTATCCAAATTCTTTTTCTCCTTGTTCATTTCTAAAAGTTGTTTTTAAAATAAGGTAGTAAATTGTTTTTACTTGGGTTTTTGAATTTTGATGATTTAATTCAAAATTCATTTTCTCTTGTCCATAAATTGTTTTCTAAATAATAGGTAGTAAGTAGTCATTACTTCATTTTTGAATTTTTACTTTTTCTTACTTCTTCTATACCTTCCCTTACTCATAATATTTTTTCATGGAAGCCTGGTTATATACTCCCTTTATCCTGTCT
The DNA here is from genome assembly GCA_034769895.1 of Magicicada septendecula. Taxonomy (NCBI): domain Eukaryota; kingdom Metazoa; phylum Arthropoda; class Insecta; order Hemiptera; family Cicadidae; genus Magicicada; species Magicicada septendecula. The sequence goes on from CM068375.1 coordinate 307,259,824, forward strand.
GAATCGATCTCCTTTATTTCATAGGTATTGTTATTTTTCACATTGGATATTGTATATGGTCCGGTGTATAATAGTAATAACTTTTTCGTTATTCCTTCCAGTGTGCTGGGAAGTTCACGATTTCTTAGTAAAATTTTTTCTCCCTTCTCATATATTATTACTTTGCCACTGGCCTTTTGATATTTATTCTGCCGTTTTAACTGGTCTTCTGCCACCTTGTTGAAGAATTTAGCTTTATCAAATCTGTACACATGGCTACTGGGGAATTCGAGGATATCTGTGATCTCTCGTGGGGGTGGTTTCTCGTACATAGCAGAATATGGGGTTATCCCTATAGCTGGATGGTAAGCTAAGTTGAGGAATTCCTCCGTGGCTTCTAAATAGTCTTGCCACCTTTTTTGTTGATGGTGACAATAAGTCCTGAGGATCCTCCCCACTTCTCGCAACACCCGCTCTGCCGGATTACTGCTCGGATGGTAGACCGAGGTTTTGTATGTACGAATGCCCATTGACAATAACGTATCCCTCCAAATTACCCCTTTAAACTGAGTTCCATGATCAGTAATGATCGAAGATGGTTTCCCCAGGTGTGGGATATATTGTTCAGTTAGTATCCCCAGAATTTTCCTGGTAGTCGCTCGGTTAGTAGGGTATAGCTTAATGTATTTGGTGAAGTGGTCCATTATGATGGTTAGGTACCGATACCGGTGTCGACCTCCACTACGGGGAAATGGTCCGCAGATATCGAGGAACACCTTCTCCAATTTCGCTTTGGAAGTGATTGGGATCATCACACCTTCCTTCTTCTCATTATTAGTTTTTACCAGCTGGCAGATCTTACAATTCTTTATATACATTCGGACCTTTCTATTGATGTTTTTTATATAGCAGCTCTCCTCCAGAGCTTTTATTACCTTGAGGGCGCCCATATGCCCGTAACGTATATGGTAATTCACTATCAATTCCTTTTCGATCTGTGTCGGGACCACTACCTTCCAGATCTCTTCCTTCAAAGATGTTTTAATGAACAGTATTTGTTTATTCATCTGGTAATATATAGTAACGGTTTCATCTCCCTCTTTTAGCCGAAGTCTGAGGTTTCTCAATTTTGGGTCCGCTTGTTGGTGGGTACTCATGTTGGTTAATATTGTTGTTAAATCGGCTCTGGTGCTAAGAAGATGATATATTTTCAGCACGCTTTCTTTCTCCCCTTCGAAAGTTTGTTCCTCCACATTGACCCGGGATAATACGTCCGCTACTATATTTTTCTTACCAGGGATGTACTCCCATTGTAGATGGTATTCTTGAAGAGCAAGTATCCACCTCGTTAGTCTGCCATGGTTCAGTTTGCAGCTTTTTAAGAATGAAATAGATTTATGGTCAGTGCGGACAGTCACAGGGTATCCCAAAATGTAAGTGCGGAACTTACCGCAAGCGAATACCACACTCAGTAATTCTTTTTCCGTTACCGTGTAATTCCTTTCGCAGTGGTTCAAGGATCTGCTTGCGAAGCTAATTACTTGAGGTTGACCCTTCTCGTCCTCCTGATACAGTGTTGTTCCCAGGCTGATGTTGCTGGCATCGCAGTTCATGAAGAACGGTAACTTAAAGTTTGGGTGGTGAAGTATTATCGTATCCAGAAATTTGTCCTTAATTTGTTGGAAAATCCCCTCTTGTTCCTTACACCATACCCATTTGTTTTTAGATGATAATTGAGGTTGGAACCTCGCGGTCAACTCAGAATATTGTTCCTGGAACTTTCTATAATAATTGCAGAGTCCCAGGAATGACTGCAATTGCTTCCTGTTTTTGGGTGCCGGGAATTTCTGGATGGCTTCTACCTTTTCTGCCGACGGTGAGATTCCTTGATCGTTTAAGTTAAATCCAAGGAATTGCACTTCTCGGGCGATAAATTTGGATTTTTCCAACTTCAGTGTGACGTTACTGGCAGATAACTTCTCAAGCACATGCTCCACACGGTAACAGTGTTCCTCCCACGTTTCAGATGTTATAAGGAGGTCGTCAACGTACACTGTTGTAAACTGAAGGGCTTCTTGTCCCAATATCTGGTCCATGCAGGTCACAAAGATGGCAACTGAGTTTACCAATCCGAAGGGCAATCTTTTGAATTGGTAATTGCGCCCTTCGAATATGAAAGCCAGATATTGGCGACTCCGTGGGTGCAACTCTACCTGCCAGTATCCGCACACCGTATCCCAAGTGCTGAAGTATTGGGTACCATGGAAGCGTTTCAAGATCTCCTCAATCTCACCGGGCGAGGTTCTATCGTTAACGATTTTCTTGTTAATTTCCCGTGCATCCAAACAAAGCCGGACTTCGCCGTTTTTCTTGGGAATTGCGACAATAGGGCTGGTGTATGGGGATTGGCTATGTTCTATTATATCATTATTAATCATACGATTGATTTCCGCTCTTACTGCCTCTTTTCGAGAATGTGCAATAGGGTAGGACTTCCTATTAAATTCTACTGTATCCCGGAATTGAAGGGTACATTGATAGTTTCTAACCTTGCCTGGCTCATCGGAAAATACTGAGCGGTACTTCTCATAAATTTGTATCAATTGATTCGCTTGAGTATTGGGTAATTTTTCTCTATTAATTCCGCTTCGGAAATCTCTTATCTCCTGTATTTTCTGATACCATAAATCTTCGTCGGTAGTTTCATATACTATATTATTGGAAATAGTGTTAGTATTTGTATGATTTATACTACGTATTTGCTGGTGGATACTGCTGGGAAGTGTTATTTCACTACCGACTAAATCGGCTGTCCAGGTTATATCTCCGGTAAAGAGTGATACCTTCTCCATTCGTAAATCAATAATAGCCGAGTTCCTTCTCAGTACATCACATCCCACTAATATGTTGAAAGGTAATCCTGCTGCAATTAAGAAGACCATGTTCATAGCTATACCCTTACTAACGACATTCAACGATACTTGTTTTCTAATTGTCTTGTTTTGGCGACCAGTGGCACCGATTAATGCAATGTTATTTATAGGTAAGGTTGGCAATAACTTACCACAATTTCCTTGGATTCTCTCCAATTCTGTTGTATTAATTATGGATACATTCGCACCGGTATCAATCATTAGTTGTGCGAATGTTCCTTCGACTTCTGCATTAATGTATATTATTTCATTATTTATTATAGAGAGGCGGGCGTTGTCCTCCTCCAGTAATTCATTTCTAATATTTTTCAAGTAATTACATCGAATGATTGTAATTTTATTGGGATTATTTACTATCGGCAATTCATTTACATACCCAGGCGATAGAAGCAGCAAAAGGTCCTTATTGTTTATTACTGCCTCCTCCCGTTTAAATTCTCCTCATCTTGGTTATTGGAAGGACCAATAGAGGCATCAGTAGGGAAACCTTGAGTTGGTTCCAGCCTTTCCGTTCTCGGTTCGTAGGTTTGTTCTCTATTTGTACGCCGCTCCGGGTCATCCAGGCTAGTACTTCGCCTCGGCAGATTATAACTAGAGTGGTCCCGTTCTCGGCTGCGGTTTAGATCTTCGTACTCGCGTACTCTGCTCCACCGTTGCTGGTTATACCGGCGGTGGTTGTTTCCTTCCGCCCGTATAAAATTTACCCGGGGTCGGGAGAACCTATTGTTGTTGTTATTCTGATTAGGGTAACCCCTATTGTTATTGTCAAATCGCTCGGTGTGATTTGCAGGATTGTTGTTTCTTGGTCTATTCATATAATTATTCGGGTAATAATTACCTCGATTTCCGGAGAACCCGTTATTATTTCTGTTATTATTTGGGTTTATATTTCCATGGTTATTATTATTGTTGTTACCATTCGTGGGATGTTGATTATGGTAGTTCGGGTTATATCTATTTCCTTGGTACCCACTGTTGACCGGTTGAGTATTATTGTTTGATGACGGATTATTTCGAACTTCCGGCCGCTCGTTCCTTCTTCGGCTCTGCCTGTAGTATTCTTCATTCTCATAGTTCTCCAATAGCTCCGTCATCGCCTGTATGGTCTTTATCTGACTACCTCTTCGAGCTCTTATGACCTCCTCGTCGTAATGATAAGAGAGCTTGTTCACCAGGCATTCCTCTGGTATGGCTGGTTCCAGGTGCTTGGCCAGGCACACCTTCCCAAGAAAGTACGCAGTCATGGTACTGCCAAACTGAGTTCTATATCGGCCATTGCAGATGTTGTCCCTTATCAAATTCTGGGTGGTCTCTGACCAATACTTAGACTTAAACAAACTTTTGAACTGTGGATAATCGGTTATTTCGCTCCTGTTCGCCATCCACCAATTATCTGTCATATCACGGAACGATTCGTCTAATAGTTCACGATTATTGGACCATCGATTACTTTTATGTTTGGCCATATATTCTTCGATACGGGCCAAGAACTCCATTGGCTTCCTTTTATACTGGCGAAAGTTAAGCCATTCTCTGTTCTCGTTTATTGGGATATTAGTAAAGCTGGTTGGTCGGCTCCGAATTGCTTCCATGTCCTCCTGGTTCTGTCTCACTTGACCAGTGATGTTAGTCATTGCTTCCTCCATTCCGTCGCATCTTTCGGTAATTCGAGTTCGTACCTTGCTGAGTTCTTCCTGGCTTTCCCTTCGGTTTTCTTCCGCCTTCTTGCGAGTAGACTCTTCAAGATTTGTGACCTTTGTGTTCACCACTTCCTTGAACTCTTGTACCTCCACTTCCGTCATTCGACATCTTCCATCAACTTCTCTTATCTGTTGATTTATAGTTATGGTTTCGTCTTCCAGCCTTTTGGTCATAGATTTCTTGTTTTCCATGAGTTCCTTGTTCATTTCTTTTCTTAATAGCTCCATTCGTTCGTCTAATTTGTCGAGATTCTCCTGGTTCACTTCCCGTAATTCTTCCCGTAACAGTTGGTTATCTTCTCTTAACTCTTCCCTTAATTGTTGATGATCACTTTCGATTTTCTTATTGGTTTCTTCCATCTTTTCTTCCAAATTCTTCTTATTTTCTTCCATTTTCTTTTCCACCTTTTTACTGGTTTCCTCAATTCTCTTATTGGTCCTTTCAATTTTACGGCCCAATTCTTCCTTTGTTTCTTGGTTGTCCTTCTTCAATTCTTCCCTTAAAGATTGGTTATCATTCTTCAAATCTTCTAATCTTTTATTATTTTCTTCTGTAGTAGAATCCATTTTCTTACTTAATTCTTCCTTGGTTGCTTGGTTGTCCTTCTTCAATTCTTCTTTTGTTGCTTGGTTGTCCTTCTTCAAGTTTTCTTCCATCTTCTTGCTACTGGATTTGATTTCTTCCATCATCACTCTGAACATCTCTTGGATTGTCGTGTTTTCCACTTGTGAAGGTCTTTCCAACTGTTCCTCCCGGATATGGACTTCCCCTGTTTGAGTGGGTACTTCAAGTTGTTTCTCTGGTGGTGCTGGTTGTTTATGTTCCACCCGTTCTAATATTTTCTCCACGTCCTCCACTGGGGTCGCCTCCTTATCCTCCATATCGAGTTCTTTCTCGGCCTCCGCCGCTCTCTTCTTTGATGTGGCACGACGCATCTTCTTCCCTGATTCCCTGGCTGACTAACCGCTGCCAAGCTGAATTAGGAATTGGGTAAGTAATTACAGTAATTTCAACCCCTAATTACAGCCCTTTAGTTGGACGCCAATTTTGTAATATACGATAAATATTAAATATAAAAATAAATAAAAGGTTGATGTATGTAGATTGTGCTCTCCTGTAAGTCCCACTGGTTGTGCTAGCTGATTTTGTAATAAAACGATATTGCAAAATATAGCTTAATTTATAATATGTGTAGTACGTAGCTAATATCTTCTTGTCTTCTAAGCTCCCACTGTTGACCTTCGCTTTTGTAATACAACCCTACTATAATTGTAATTGTATAGTGTTCTGGTATAATATTATCCAGGATAATTTTTATGGTGTGTATGTTCAGTAGTGACGTTCCGCTCTGGGAATCGTCGATTTGGTAAAGTTCCTGGTCTTTGTTATTGGTAATTGGGATGTTATTACCATCAATTAAATAAAGTGTATTTTGCTGTGTAGCAAATTGAAATAAAATATAAATTTAAAATTTATATTTATAAAAAAAAATAATTTCGGAACAAATATTTTCGAGGTATTTATGTGCTTAATAATAGGAATAAATTGAGGTTGTGGATCGTAATTATAATTATAATAGTAAGGTGTTTAATTTGGTAATAAATTTCTGTTCGGTAAATTTGTTAAAAAGATAATCCAATTAACTTCAAGTTAGGCGAAAACGGCTCTCTTCTTCTTACTCTTGAAATGTTGTAGTTTCGCATATACTGCCTTTAAAGATTATCTATTTTTCTTGGTTAATTAATGATTATGTCCTTTTATAAGAGAAATCAACTCCAATTTACCAAAAAACAGACAAATACGTTTATTAAATACAATAATAAGGTTGGTCGATTAATTAATCGAAGTTACAAGCCATATCGAGTTCTTGCTCAGGTCGGTCGATATTAGAAGTTTTACAATTGTATTATTTAAACAGGTTCTTTGAACGGTTATTTATATAAAAAGCCAGAGAAGGTCAGGGACATGAAAGTATAACACTTACAATTCAAAAAAAAAAAGTCTTAAATTTAAACAATATACTGGTAATTATTAATAATAAAAGTTTATATATAATTTTGTTCAAACCAGAAAGCAGCATAGTCGTCTCTAATGGAGGTGACGAAATGGGATCAGAATGGCCGCCTGACGCATGCGCGTTGAAAGCTTCTAATGTAAACAACGTACTTGTTGAGATAATATGTCCCTTCTTTGGTTAAATGTTCTTCACTACGGTATATGATCTTCTGGGGTATAGTTTATTGTCACTGTTGTTAGATGGAAACGTTCACTTGGTGTAAAAATGTTGTTAAATAAGTATATCAACTGGTGTTTATGTGTCAGTTAACCTCGAATTTTCACTTGGTGTTTGATGCGATTTCAGTGTTATTTCAATGTAATTGGTTATATGTGATTTCGTTTATAGGTGTTATGTAGTTCGTGGGTCAACTTCACCACTTCACTTTCATTAAAATAGTTAAAAATTTAATTTACATAAAATGATTCAGAACTCCGTTGTAGCATAACGTCCATTAAAGGTTGGTTCAAACAAATATTCACGAGAAGTGCTCTCTTCGAGGTATAATAATGAACTGTCTGTATTTTCTTCATCTCATGAAAATCTTAGCCTATATAATATAGTTCAGACATTGTTAAAAATTGCCATAACTTCCGACACGTTTTAAAATAGTACACTATGTTCATAAAGTAAATTCGTTATTACTTAACTGTTTGCAATATAAAATACATATTCGTTTTCACTATTCTATTCTACTTATTTTGATAGTAATTAAGTTAGTATTACAAAGTTTTATCTGAAAATTATTTCTTATAATTTTCTGGGAGGTAGGCCTAAAATTATACTTCCCTGTCTTCTATGTAAATAATAGCCATTTTAACTAATATAATTATTATTCTATGAAATCTGAAATTTGTATAATTATCAATTCTCACTTATTTTATGGCAATTTAGTATACTAATGATGGTTTTTTAATATAATTCAGTTGTATATGACTCCCCTTCTGATAAAGTTAGTGAACCTATTTCAGTTTCAAATGGTATTTCATTATACAAATAAATAATTTTACTCATAGAATGACCATATCTTTAGAAAGCCTTATTTACATAGTATTTAATATGTTGGGTGTATCTTGCCTAAATATTGTCAGTTTGACTGGTTTATAAGATTAGGTTTATTAATTATTCTGCATTTTAACTTTATTATATTGCCTAGATTTGAATTGTGGCTATTTGCAGAATGTTTTACTAATGTAATTATTTTATTTCCTTCTCTGACTTCTGACTCTGATATATTTGATTACAAATTAGTTCTCTGATCTGGCATAACAGTAATTATAGATTATACAATTAAAATATAACACCCAGATATATAAAACTGGTGTTCTTAATAACATTGTTTTGGTATATCACCAAATAACATAATAAAAAGTATTTCTACAACATTGGAATGATATCTAATTTTAGATAATGCATTCCTAAATTAACATGAACAATAAAATAACAATTATAATACTAATATTTCTTATGACTAACCCTTATTTATCTAAATGTTATATGTAATAGGAACCTAACATCCTGGTTCCATATATAATTGTTAACACCTTCTATAAACTTCTTCATAAACAGTTTGTTCTGTAGTTCCCCATTTATAAAATTTATACCCCCTCTTAAAGTATACCCCTAGCTACCTAAGTTATATTCCATTCTATGGAATGTTCTTATCGCTTTAGTAGCTTTTATTTAGTAATATTACTACTTCATTATCAAAGTAGGCACTGTTCACAAAACTTAAAGTTTGTTACTATGTACTGCAACTCATGTACCCTTTTAAAGTTTATTATTTATAATTTGATCACTTGCACTTGTCTATGGTGAATTATCAATATATTTACTAGTCTTTTTCTAGCTTTTAATATGAAATATTCAACCATGGGGGAACTGTGAAGACTTGTCTATACAAACTAAATAATAACTTTTTGAATGCACTAATATTTAATACTACTAACACTTTTAGTTTTTGTCAGTTTTACAGTGATATGGTTTTTTAATGTGTTATACTTTCTTTTTTGGGCATTCATTGATTTTGGGGTTTTTTGGGGGTTCTTTCCCTATGGGGTTTTTGTTTTATATGGGTCGTCTTAATTATTCTTCTTTCTTCTTGAGTTTGGTTCTTCTTTATTCTTCCTTCTTCTGTAGATTAGTTTTGATTATTCTTCTTTCTTCTTTGAGTTTTAATTGTTCTTCCTTCTTCTTTAGCTTTGATTGTTCTTCTTTCTTCTGTCTTCAGTAGATTTGGTTTTAATTATTCTTCTTTCTTCTGTCTTCAGTATCTTTGATTGTTCTTCTTTCTTCATTCTTCAGTAGTAGTAGTTTTAACTAGTTCTTCTTTCTTCATTAGATTTAGTTTGTTCTTCTTTCTTCTTTGAGTTTTAATTGTTCTTCCTTCTTCTTTAGCTTTGATTGTTCTTCCTTCTTCAGTAATAGTAGTTTTAATTATTCTTCTTTCTTCTGTCTTCTGTATCTTTGATTGTTCTTCTTTCTTCATTCTTCAGTAGTAGTAGTTTTAACTAGTTCTTCTTTCTTCATTAGATTTAGTTTGTTCTTCTTTCTTCTTTGAGTTTTGATTGTTCTTCCTTCTTCAATAATAGTAGTTTTAATTAGTTCTTCTTTCTTCAGTAATAGTAGTTTTAATTATTCTTCTTTCTTCTGTCTTCTGTATCTTTGATTGTTCTTCTTTCTTCAGTAATAGTAGTTTTAATTATTCTTCTTTCTTCTGTCTTCTGTATCTTTGATTGTTCTTCTTTCTTCATTCTTCAGTAGTAGTAGTTTTAACTAGTTCTTCTTTCTTCATTAGATTTAGTTTGTTCTTCTTTCTTCTTTGAGTTTTGATTGTTCTTCCTTCTTCAATAATAGTAGTTTTAATTAGTTCTTCTTTCTTCTGTCTTCTGTATCTTTGATTGTTCTTCTTTCTTCAGTAATAGTAGTTTTAATTATTCTTCTTTCTTCTGTCTTCTGTATCTTTGATTGTTCTTCTTTCTTCATTCTTCAGTAGTAGTAGTTTTAACTAGTTCTTCTTTCTTCATTAGATTTAGTTTGTTCTTCTTTCTTCTTTGAGTTTTGATTGTTCTTCCTTCTTCAATAATAGTAGTTTTAATTAGTACTTCTTTCTTCAGTAATAGTAGTTTTAATTATTCTTCTTTCTTCTGTCTTCTGTATCTTTGATTGTTCTTCTTTCTTCAGTAATAGTAGTTTTAATTATTCTTCTTTCTTCTTTAGCTTTGATTGTTCTTCCTTCTTCAGTAATAGTAGTTTAATTATTCTTCTTTCTTCTGTCTTCTGTATCTTTGATTGTTCTTCTTTCTTCATTCTTCAGTAGTAGTAGTTTTAACTAGTTCTTCTTTCTTCATTAGATTTAGTTTGTTCTTCTTTCTTCTTTGAGTTTTGATTGTTCTTCCTTCTTCAATAATAGTAGTTTTAATTAGTTCTTCTTTCTTCAGTAATAGTAGTTTTAATTATTCTTCTTTCTTCTGTCTTCTGTATCTTTGATTGTTCTTCTTTCTTCAGTAATAGTAGTTTTAATTATTCTTCTTTCTTCTGTCTTCTGTAGTGGTAGTTTTGACTATTCTTCCTTCTTCTGTAGTTTTTCGCCGTGTATGGCTTCGTTTCTTCTGGTCTGGTTTCTTTGACGGGGTATATTAATTGCCTGCTTCTATCTTACCTGGGTAATTTTGTTATTATCATTTTTAGTCTTCTGGGTTTTTAAATTTTTATTATATTATATTGTTTGCAGAAATTTTCTTTATTCAACCTTTCTTGTGAATATATTATTAAACAGTGCATTTTAATTAATTCTCATCTGGATATTCCATATCTTAGAGCTTTATTAATGATCATTGAGTAATGTATTTGTGTGGATTATCTGTCATGCTACAATATATATATATATATATATTGTAACGTGACAGATGTATGCATAATATTGAATGGCAATTGATCATTAGAATAATGAAGTTATAATATTTAAATTTGGAAGAAAGCATTAAGTTTAATATAAAAAGATTAATTCATAGCAATTGTGGAAAGAAATCATTATTATAAAGAAAATACAAGTTAAAATAAAAGGAGTTACTAGTGATGAGTCATCCAAGACCAGTCTCATAACCAAAGGTTTTCAAGGTATAACCCAGGAAGGTAAAAAAGTAAATAACAAAGCAGTACTGAATAGGACCAAACCCACAACGAGGAAGAATAAATAGAATAGAAACCCTAAAATAAGCCAAGATCAAACAACACAGGTGGCGTATTTCTAAAATAAAGAAGAAGATGGAGAAAATCCCAAGAAACCTGATGGCATCAAGAAGAAGATGGAGATGATACCAATCCCAGAAGGCAGGAGAAAAGAAGACTGATGAAAGAAGAAGAAGGCAGCATCCTGAAGAAGATGTCATGCTCTTATAAAAGACACCCAAATCCCTATATCCCCAAAATAAATATTTAAAAATAAAAGTATAACGAAATGAAAACCACATGTATATAAATTTAAGAGAGAGAAGTGTATAAAGTAAAAGTTGCCTGTGAACTGAGATGAAACAATAATATAGTACCCATGGAACAAATCTCCATTGAAAAACGCTAACCAATTTATTATGTTAATAAGACTATACGACCATTTAGCAATAACATAATATAAAAGTGCAAAGTGAACCAGTGATAGTTTTGGGTATTATAAAAAATGAACCTTGTGTTTCATTCTTGGCAATCACAAACATTGAATGCAATGAAATATGCAATTTTCAATGACTTGAAATGTGTACTGTGACAATATGTTGTTTATAAGACATAAATCTGTTTAAAATAACATTTTGTTTTATATGCAAAAAGAAAAACAGATTTCATAATACTTTTTGAACAATTTATGCTATTTATTTATTTATGACAGGGTACAATTTCCCAAAGACAATGTGTAAAAGACGGTATAAAAACTGTAGAATCCTACTTATAATAATAGTTAGAAATAAGAATGTAAATATAAGGTTTTTATGTATATAGTATAAGAATGTTTAAAAATATTTTAGATATAAGGCCATTTGTTTGGGTCTGATACAACTAACATCAGAACTATAAAAATAGTTACTACTTGTAAATAGTAGAGAGTAATTAAGATGTTAGTTAGTAAAAAACCTTTTTTGTAAACCATATTTCCATGTTAGAAATAAGGATTTTGTTGTAAAATGTCTGACTTGAAGACAACCATTTATTTAAAAAATATTCTTTATTTGTTTAACTGTTATCTGTATTGTAACCAATACTAATTGTTATTGTGTAATTTGAAAACATGTTTAATTTATAATACTATATGTAAAAGTCAGAGAGGGTATCACACATCATATATTGTTTGTAAAATATTTTGTAAGAAAAATTGTTAAAAAATCATAGGCCAAAAGAATGGAAACCAAACTTCATCAAAACAGAGAAATTGCTCATTTAAATGCAAATAAACAAAAGGGGTTTAGACAAAATAAACTTGAGATCAAGCCATATAATTGCACATACCATTTAGAGAGATTTTAATAAATTATATTCAGAATTATAAATAAAAATGAAAATGACTAAACTCAGAAATTTGGACATGGGAGTCATATATTTCAGAATAATGTTTCAGAATACAACTAATTCAATTAATTACTAGAAAATAAAGGAATATAAACCTTTTAATACAATATAGGATTATTAATATTAAATATAACTGATAAAATGGCTGAATTTACATTATAACAGGAAGAAAATTTTGGAAATGTTTTGACTTATCAGAGAATACCAAACTGAAAGTAAAATTACTATTTTTGGACAGAAAACACTATAAAACGGCATTATTTAATCTGAAAATAAGCCGAATGAACTGAAAGATTAATTTAAATAACATCTAGTAAATAAAATTGATAAATAACTAAAGTTTAGGCATTTATATAGTGAATTTTAAAGTGTGCACAGGATGTGAAATTTTATTTGAACAATGTTAAGAATAATATTATATGGGCTAAGAGTTTAATTGAAACTGAAGGAAATAGTTAGTTGATTATTGGTTTTTGAACGGTTAACATGACGAGAGTTTTGTGACGATCTAACCTAACTTACAACAGTAATTTCGAGGAGTGAATAGTACGTTTTTTGTGAAATCGAGAGTGACTTTTAAAATCCTTCCAGAACATATACATTATAACAGAAACAATCAAGAAACAATAAATAACACTGAACAATACACACCTACTCCGAAAAACACCACAAAACACCAGAAAACTGAATAATACATTAACCAAATTAGTGTCGGAATAGGGAAAAGTGTTTTGACTTATAATTACACGGATACACTAAATACAACCCAGAAACATTACACCAGGCACTACACAACATTTAACAAGAGATTTGCAGACACCAGAACAGGAATACTGCCAGAAAATACATTATTTGGAACGTAGCAGGAACGAGCGACATTTTGATCAACTTGATGGCCGCCATTTGCTTTTGACAATCCCAGTGCCTTCTCCATGCTCACATCAGCTGTTGGTGAAAACAATTATATGATTTTTAAATTTATTATTCAATGTCTGTATTTAGTAATAATTATTAATTTGTTGTAACGTTATACTTTTTAAATATTAGCCCGATTTCTCTGACTTTGATAATAATTGGCTGTTTAAAGAACCCTGTATGATTTTTATATAATATAATTTGTAACTTTTTCGATATCCTGAGAATCGATATTATAATCGATAAGAGTCAATATTGCTATTAACTAATAAAACATTAATACTTTTCAACACTAAATAGTTCTTTATTTCCTAAATATTTCTAATTACCACTAATATAATTCTAATTAATAATCTACCAGGACTTTACCACCTATAAGTGAAGATAACCTAAAAAACAAAAAGGTAAACAAATATCGATTGTCCTGAAGATAATCTTATGAGTGGTGGTAGTTGATTTAACATATACCAAAACTTTAATAAAATTTTTCAGAAGAGCATTACACTTTTTAAAACTTCAACAGCCCTATATTAATTAATTGATTATAATTAATTAATTAATAAAAAGAAATTTTTTTTGTAATTATTTTTTTTATAAACATAATTTTATTTTAAATTTTTTTTTCAAAACAACAAATTTTGTTTTGAAACTTTCGGTGAAGCTGAACATATATTTCTTCATCAACATTACGCTACTCGACCAGTCTTGCTACCATTGAGACTCGACCAGCTGGGAAACTTAAGGAAGTGTTTCAGGCCAGTAAGACGTCGAGAGCCACACCAATTTAAGAACACACAGACTCACTTCATTCATTCAATCAAATCAATTCATTTCTATTATTACAAATTGGCGCACAACTTTAGGGGCTTTAATTAGCGATTGGAAGGCCGATACATTCTGCCCAATCACTAGTTGGAGCTAGGCAACAGCTACAAAGCCAGAGAATTTCAAGGGAAAATGCAACGACGTGCAACATCTAAGAAACGGGCGGCAGAGGCCGAAAAAGAAATAGAGTTAGAAATGGACAATAAAGAGGCGACGCCGGTAGAGGTGGAAGAGTCATTGCCGCCGGTGTTGTCCAAACAACCGGTACAACCAGAGGAACAACCCGAAATGCCTACTCAGACAGGGGAAGTCAATGTCCGGAAGGAACGGTTAGAACAACCGGGGGAACCTTCACAAACCAAGAACACTGCGACAACCGGAGATGTGAAGTTCCAGGAAGCAATGATGAGAATGATGGAAGGAATAAATAAAAAGATGGAAGGAATGGACAAGAAAATGGACGAAAATAATAAGAAAATGGAATCCACAAGTAAGGAATTGAAGGAAGACTTGAGTAAGAAAATGGGGAGTGATAACAAGTCCTTGAAAGAAGATTTAGGAAATAAAATCAAAACAACAAACAAGAAGATGGAAGAAAACAGCAAGAAGATGGAAGAGAAGATGGAAGAAAACAGCAAGAAGATGGAAGAGAAGATGGAAGAAAACAGCAAGAAGATGGAAGAGAGGATGGGAGGAAAGTTAGAAGAATTGAAGAAGGATAATCAATCCACAAAAGAAGAGTTGACTGGGATGAACAAGAACATAGAAGATTTGAAGGAAGACAACCAATCGTTCAAGGAAGAATTCAAGTTGACTAAAGAAGAATTGATTAATAAAATTGAAAATACTAATCAGAAGATCGATGAAACCAGGAAGAAGATAGAGAAGAACAACCGACAATTGAAGGAAGAGTTGAAAGAAGATAACAAGAAGTTGGAAGAGAAGATGGGGGAGAAATTGGAAGAATTGAGAGAGGACAATCAAATTTTAAGAGAAGAGTTAAGAGAGGTCAATCAGGAGAATTTGGACAAACTGGACGAAAGAATGGAATTGTTGCGAGAAGAACTGAACAAGGAAATCAATGTTAGCAAGAAAGCGATGAATAAGAAGATGGAAGAAGAAAATATAATGGTCAATCGACAGATTCGAGAGATTGATGGAAAGTGCAACCAGACCGAAAAGGAGGTGAATGAGTTTAAAGAAGTGGTGAACATCAAGTTCACAAATATCGAAGAACATAGTCGTAGGAAGGTAGAAGAACAGAGGAAGGAAAATCAAGAAGAATTCGGAAAAGTACGCAACCAAGTCACAGAAAGATGTAATGATATACAAGAGACCATGGCCAATATCACCGGTCAGGTGCGACAAAGCCGAGAGGAGATGGAAGCGATTAGAAACAGACCGACTCATTTCACCGGATTGCCCGTCAACGAAAGCCGAGAGTGGCTCAACTTCCGGCAATACAAACGCAAGCCGATGGAGTTCCTGGCTAGGGTAGAAGAATATTTGACCAAGCATAAAATTACTCAATGGAGCCATAGCAGGGAGATATTCGACGAGTCTTTCCGAGACATAACAGATAATTGGTGGATGGCCAACCGGAGTGAAATTTCCGACTACCAACAGTTCCGGAAAATGTTTAAGACAAAATACTGGTCTGAGACCACCCAGAACTTGATCCGTGACAATATTTGTAATGGAAGATACAGGGCACAATTAGGTAGCAGTATGACGGCATATTTCTTGGGGAAGGTGTGCATGGCAAAACACCTCGAGCCGGCAATCCCAGAAGAATGTTTAGTGAACAAGATATCGTATCATTATGATGAGGACATTATCAGGGCCCGGAGAGGTAGCCAGATCAAGACGATCCAGGGAATGACCGAGTTATTGGAGGGATACGAGAACGAAGAGTATTATCGGCAGAGCAGGAAGAGAAATGAGAGACCAGAAGCGAGACCGACTACCTACCCCAATAACGGCAATAACCATACAAATAACCGGAACCAGCCCAGTAATTACGACGGCCCTAACAACCCGCCGCTAATAACCAGTTTAACGGTAATTTTACCGGCGTTAGGAATAACAACCCCTACCCAAACAATAGAAACAATTTTTATCAACAAAATAATAATGTCCCATACAGTCAGAGAAATCCATATCCCAACAATAATGGTGACAGACCTTACCCACCTAACCGAAATTACTATCAAAATAATTTTAGTAATAACAATAATAGCAATAATAATAACCGAGTGTCGCGTCCTAGGGTAAATTTTATAAGAGCAGAAGATCGCGGACCCAGGAGATATTATCAACCGAGGAGGAGCAGCTTCCACGGCGCCGACCGAAGATGGAGGAGTGCGGAACGAGACGGCCCAAGATACGAACAGGAAAGACGAAGTACCAGCCTGGAAGATCTTGGCAGACAACAGAACAGGGCGTTAAACATCAACCAGGGTACAGAACGTCAGGAAACAAACCAAAGTTTCCCGAACGATGCCTCGGTCAATAATAACATAAACAATGACCAAAATACTTTAAACGAGAGGAGGCAGTAATCAACAACGATGACCCGTTACTGCTTATACTTCCTGGGTTAGAAAAGGATGAATTGCGACAAGAAAACCAGCATAAAAACATCACTATTATAAGTAATCACTATCTGAAAGACATACGAACTGAACTTTTGGAAGAAAACGAGAAGAGTCTCAGCAACAGTAATAATGAGATAATTTATATAACAGCGGAGGTGGAAGGAGTTCCCGCTAAAATAATGATAGACACAGGAGCTAATATTTCAATAATAAACTCCAATGAATTGGAGAGAATACAGAGTACATGTGGAAAAACTTTGCCAATGTTACCAGTCAACAACATTGTGTTGGTAGGTGCAACTGGCCGCCAGAATAAAACCATCAGGAAGCAAGCTTCCTTAAGTGTCGTTAGCCGTGATATAGCTTTAGGCATGGAATTTTTAATCGCCACCGGATTACCATTTGACATCTTAGTTGGTTGCGATATTCTTCGTAGATATTCGGCGGTAATCGATCTTAATTTAAATAAAGTATCACTTTTCCCAGACGGAGTAACATGGACCGCAGATCTGGTAGGAAGCACAACTATACTTCCCAGCCCTATACATCAACAACTTCGTAAAATAAATGTTATTAGAAACAGCCCTCTTTCTAAACCCATAATATACAACCATGGTGGAGAGGATTTATGGTCAGTTAAGATCCAAGAAATACGGAATTTCCAGGGCGGAAGCGATAACAAGAAAATACCAACACATCTGGCTGATCGTCTAATCGCTATATATGAGAAATACAAGGCGGTGTTTTCTGATGAACCAGGGAAGGTAAAAAACTACCAGTGCCAACTTCGTTTTAAAGAAAACGTAGAGTTTAACCGGAGGTCATATCCAATAGCGCAGTCGCTCAAAGAAGCCGTGAGAACAGAGATAAACAAGATGATAGAAAACGACATAATTGAGATTAGTCAATCACCTTACACTAGTCCAATTATTGCTGTTCCGAAGAAAGACGGACAAGTCCGGCTCTGTTTAGATGCGCGTGAGTTGAACAAGACAATTGTGAATGACAGAACCTCTCCCGGTGAAATAGAAGAAATCTTAAAGCGTTTTCATGGTACTAAATTTATTAGCACCTGGGATACGGTCTGTGGTTATTGGCAAGTAGAGCTGCATCCACAAAGCCGCCAATACGTAGCGTTCATTTTCGAAGGGCGCAATTACCAGTTCAAGAGACTGCCCTTCGGACTTGTCAATTCTGTCGCCATATTTGTGGCATGCATGGACCAGATTTTGGGACCAGAAGCGCTCCAATTTACCACCATCTATGTTGACGATTTACTAATTACATCCGGAACCTGGGAGGAGCACTGTTACAGAGTAGAATTTGTACTAAACAAACTAGCGCAGAACAACATAACACTGAAGTTGGAGAAATCCAAGTTCATAGCGCGCGAGGTACAATTCTTAGGCTTCAACCTAGACGACAGAGGTATTACACCATCAGCAGAGAAAGTGGAGGCAATTCAGAGGTTCCCGCAACCGAGAAACAGGAAACAATTACAATCTTTCCTCGGACTCTGTAACTATTACAGGAAGTTTCAGAGCCGATATTCCGAGTTGACCGCCAAGTTTCAACCACAGTTATCTGCCAAAAACAAATGGACTTGGGGTGAAGATCAAGATATTACTTTCCGCTTGATAAAAGAGAAGTTTCTGGAGAGTGTTATACTTCGTCACCCAGATTTTAAGAAACCGTTCTTTCTAAACTGTGATGCTAGCGATCTGAGCTTAGGAACAACTTTATACCAGGAAGATGAGGAGGGACAACATCTGGTAATAAGCTTCGCTAGTCGCACACTGAACCAGTGCGAAAAGAACTACAGTGTGACAGAAAAGGAATTGTTGAGCGTGGTGTTCGCATGCAGCAAGTTCCGGACGTACATTCTCGGATATCAAGTCACGGTACGAACTGATCATAAATCCATCTCGTTCCTTCGTAGGTGCAAGTTGAGTCACGGCCGACTGGCTAGGTGGGTACTCGCCCTACAAGAATATGACCTGAAATGGGAATACATTCCAGGAAAAAAGAACGTGGTAGCGGATGTGTTGTCACGTATAAATCTGGAAGATCAGACTTTCGAGGGAGAGAAGGAGAGCTTAGTAAAAATTTATAACATATTCACGACCAGAGCCGATTTACAAGCTTTGCTAATAAATATTCGAATCCATCAGCAGTCTGATCCTAAGCTGAAAAACATTGTGAGTCGTTTGGAAGCCAATGATGAAACCATTTCTAAATATTACCACCTTAACAAGGGAACTCTATTCATAAAAACCGCCTTAGACGATGAGACGTGGAAGGTGATAATCCCACACCAAATCGAAAAGGAGGTCGTCATCGATTACCATGTCAGGTATGGTCACATGGGAGCGTTAAAAGTGATACAGGCTCTAGAAGAAAACTGTAAGATCAAGAATATCAACTGCAAGGTGAGAACGTACATCAAATCCTGTAAGATCTGCCAATGTGCCAAAATAAACAATGAAAAGACAGAGGGTATCATGATACCAATAACTTCCAACGCAAAACTAGAAAAAGTGTTTTTAGATATCTGCGGGCCATTTCCCCGTAGCGGTGGTCGGCACAGATATAAATACTTGGTAATCATAATGGATCACTACACCAAGTATATAAAGCTATATCCGGTTAATCGGGCAACAACAGCAAAGGTTTTGGCGGTGATTATTGATTTGTATGTTCCAGAGATCGGTAGACCGTTTTCCATTATTACCGACCATGGTACACAATTTAAGGGGAGGAGATGGCGAGACACTTTATTAGCACTTGGGGTCAAAACGTATAAGACATCAGTCTACCACCCAAGTAGCAATCCGGCTGAGAGAGTACTAAGAGAAGTGGGTAGGATATTGCGCACGTACTGTCACAACCAACAGAAAAAGTGGCAAGAGTACCTAGCAGCGACAGAAACATTCCTAAATTACGCCCACCATCCAGCTATAGGAATTCCACCATACTCAGCCATGTATGAGAAGCCGACTCCCCGAGACATTGAAAAAATCATTGAATTTCCAACAAACAATAATAGGAAATTCAACCAGTTGAAGTTTTACAACAAGGTAGCTGAAGATCAGGAAAAACGGCAAGCCAAATACCAGAAGGCAATAGGGCGTATTGTGACATATAAAGAGGGTGAAAAAGTCCTCCTTAAAAATCGAGAGCTACCCAGCACCTTAGAAGGCATAACCAAAAAGTTATTATTACTTAACTAAAAATGAACTTTTTTCATGTGAAAAACTTACTATTTTATTGTACGCGTTTCGGCTTAGTATCCGCCTTCTTCAGCTTTGGTAACAGACTGCCAGCATTTTGTAACGGTTGTGTGGAAGGTGAAGTGGGGGTGGTGTGTGGAGGAAGGGGATTGGCGCGGGGATTCAACTTACTGTTTGTTTTCTGTATAATTGTGTCAAAAAGTGCAATTATTTTTGACACAATTATACAGAAAACAAACAGTAAGTTGAATCCCCGCGCCAATCCCCTTCCTCCACACACCACCCCCACTTCACCTTCCACACAACCGTTACAAAATGCTGGCAGTCTGTTACCAAAGCTGAAGAAGGCGGATACTAAGCCGAAACGCGTACAATAAAATAGTAAGTTTTTCACATGAAAAAAGTTCATTTTTAGTTAAGTGTTAGTGCTGTGAAAGAAGAGATGAATAATCAAGACAGTTATTATTACTTTACACCGGACCATATGTTGTGGTAAATGATAAGCATAACAATACATATGAGTTGAGGGAAATCGTTTCAGGAAAAATCAAAGGAGTGTACAATCAAGCTTCTATGAAGAAATATTATGAAGAATGAGTTGGGAGTTTTGAATTGAATTTAATAATTTAAAACATTCTAAAATATGTAAGGACAACTTACAACCTAATAATTTTGAACAAACTTTATGGAAGACAAAGAAAGAGAGAGAAAAAATGGAGTAAGTACATCTTACTACAACCTAATAATTTTGGAGAAAAACTTTATGGAAGAAAGAAAGAGAAAAAGAGAGAATTTTTTATATAAATTTTAAAAATTCTAAAAATATGTAAGCACAACTTACAACCTGATAATTCAGAACAAACTTTTTGGAAGAAAGAGAAAGAAAAAGAATTTTTAATTTAATTATTTAAAAAATTCTAAAAGATGTAAGAACAACTTACAACCAAATAATTTTGAACAAACTTTATGGAAGATAAAGAAAGAGAGAGAAAAAATTGAGTAAGTACATCTTACTACAACCTAATAATTTTGGAACGAACTTTATGGAAGAAAGAAAAAGAAAGACTTTTGAATTGAAATATATTTATAAAAATTTAAAATTGAGTAAGTACTTCTTACTACAACCTGATAATTTAGAACAAAACTTTATGGAAGAAAGAGAAAGAGAGAGAATTTTGAATTTAATTTTAAAAAAATTTAAAATTAAGCAAGCACAACTTACTACCACTGAATTATGAGAAAAACATTTTGGAAGAATTAAGAAGAAAGGAATTTTGAATTTAATATACAAAAAATTTAAAAATGAAGTAAGACCAACTTACTATAACTAAGTTTGTGAGAAAACTTTATGGTAAATAATTAAGAAGAATTTGAATTTGGAAAAATACCAAAACATTCAGAAATAATAGTAAGATCACAGTACTATAAACAATTCTGAATGAAACAATTCTGGGAATAAATGAATTAAACAGAATTTGAATGTTGATAGAACGTCAGTATTTTGAAACAAGATAAGATCAACATATTACAAGGATTTATAAGAAATATTTTTCAATTAAATAAAAAGAATAGTTTGAATATTACATTAAAACTAACCAAGTTCCAAAAAATAGTTATGTGTCAATTATAATTGAATTGAGAAGAAAATAAAGTGATTAATTCAAAAAAGAGAATTAACGTTAATCCAGATTGAATGCTAGATATTCACAATAGCATTTGAAGGAGTAGAGAAGAATAACAAAAAAGAGTGTAATGTGCAAGAGAAGAAAAAATTTGGAAGCAAAGAGACTAATTACCTATGAAACGATAATGAAAACAGTTAATTAAGAGCAAAGAAGAACAACTCATACCAAACAGATGGAGAAGATGATTTTGAACAAATGATAATAATAAGACCTATATGAAATGCAAAGAGAAGAAATACCACATGAAATATAATATAAATGAATTAATGTTAATGAATGCGAAGGCGGATTAATAACTTTCTAAGAGAAAGGAAAGAACCAAAATGTTTAAATAAAATGATCAATATAACAACCTGTATATCTAATGTAAAGATACAATGTTAAAAAATTAAATATAATATATTAAGACCATTCAAATAATGAATAAGAAAGACTATATATAAAGACCATGCTAATACTATGAGTAACCAGAAGAAAGTATAAAGAGAATTCAGATGGAGAAGAAAGAGAGTTACACTGTAAACAGTAACCAGAATTATTAAAAGAAAGATTTTCAACCATAATTAAAATAAATATATCAGACAAGTTAAGAGTTTTGAAAAAATATATATATAATGAGTATAATAATAATTATGAAGATTTATTAAGATAGAAAATGTCAGATAATCTGAGAGACTACGAAGTGAAGAATCCAAAGATATTTTTATTAGTCGAAAATGAGACTACTTTTTATTTATTTATTCGATGACTGACTGAAGATAATTCCAGCAGCATTATGTTTTTTTTGAGCAGGGATGGATATGCCTCTGTACTCAATTTATAGAAGTGGTGTATGGCCAGAAAAGAAGTAGCGTACAGTGCCCCTCTGATCTGCCCCAGCCCACGTGATAGGGAATGTTAGGGAATTAATATCCCAAGGATGCAACACGAAGTTTCTAAAGAAAGAAAATGTATTACAATAATAATATATCTCAGAAGACACTAACTATCCGAAAAGGATCAGTAGTAAAACAAATAACCATATATATAAAATTAATTAAACTCTAATATAAAAAAGTCGATATAAAAATGGAGAAGAAAATGAATTATAAGAAATGATGAAATTATCATAAGAAATTATTTCATCCATAAACATGTCTGAAATAATTACTTCTGGAGGGAAGCAATCTGTAACGTGACAGATGTATGCATAATATTGAATGGCAATTGATCATTAGAATAATGAAGTTATAATATTTAAATTTGGAAGAAAGCATTAAGTTTAATATAAAAAGATTAATTCATAGCAATTGTGGAAAGAAATCATTATTATAAAGAAAATACAAGTTAAAATAAAAGGAGTTACTAGTGATGAGTCGTCCAAGACCAGTCTCATAACCAAAGGTTTTCAAGGTATAACCCAGGAAGGTAAAAAAGTAAATAACAAAGCAGTACTGAATAGGACCAAACCCACAATGAGGAAGAATAAATAGAATAGAAACCCTAAAATAAGCCAAGATCAAACAACACAGGTGGCGTATTTCTAAAATAAAGAAGAAGATGGAGAAAATCCCAAGAAACCTGATGGCATCAAGAAGAAGATGGAGATGATACCAATCCCAGAAGGCAGGAGAAAAGAAGACTGATGAAAGAAGAAGAAGGCAGCATCCTGAAGAAGATGTCATGCTCTTATAAAAGACACCCAAATCCCTATATCCCCAAAATAAATATTTAAAAATAAAAGTATAACGAAATGAAAACCACATGTATATAAATTTAAGAGAGAGAAGTGTATAAAGTAAAAGTTGCCTGTGAACTGAGATGAAACAATAATATAGTACCCATGGAACAAATCTCCATTGAAAAACGCTAACCAATTTATTATGTTAATAAGACTATACGACCATTTAGCAATAACATAATATAAAAGTGCAAAGTGAACCAGTGATAGTTTTGGGTATTATAAAAAATGAACCTTGTGTTTCATTCTTGGCAATCACAAACATTGAATGCAATGAAATATGCAATTTTCAATGACTTGAAATGTGTACTGTGACAATATGTTGTTTATAAGACATAAATCTGTTTAAAATAACATTTTGTTTTATATGCAAAAAGAAAAACAGATTTCATAATACTTTTTGAACAATTTATGCTATTTATTTATTTATGACAGGGTACAATTTCCCAAAGACAATGTGTAAAAGACGGTATAAAAACTGTAGAATCCTACTTATAATAATAGTTAGAAATAAGAATGTAAATATAAGGTTTTTATGTATATAGTATAAGAATGTTTAAAAATATTTTAGATATAAGGCCATTTGTTTGGGTCTGATACAACTAACATCAGAACTATAAAAATAGTTACTACTTGTAAATAGTAGAGAGTAATTAAGATGTTAGTTAGTAAAAAACCTTTTTTGTAAACCATATTTCCATGTTAGAAATAAGGATTTTGTTGTAAAATGTCTGACTTGAAGACAACCATTTATTTAAAAAATATTCTTTATTTGTTTAACTGTTATCTGTATTGTAACCAATACTAATTGTTATTGTGTAATTTAAAAACATGTTTAATTTATAATACTATATGTAAAAGTCAGAGAGGGTATCACACATCATATATTGTTTGTAAAATATTTTGTAAGAAAAATTGTTAAAAAATCATAGGCCAAAAGAATGGAAACCAAACTTCATCAAAACAGAGAAATTGCTCATTTAAATGCAAATAAACAAAAGGGGTTTAGACAAAATAAACTTGAGATCAAGCCATATAATTGCACATACCATTTAGAGAGATTTTAATAAATTATATTCAGAATTATAAATAAAAATGAAAATGACTAAACTCAGAAATTTGGACATGGGAGTCATATATTTCAGAATAATGTTTCAGAATACAACTAATTCAATTAATTACTAGAAAATAAAGGAATATAAACCTTTTAATACAATATAGGATTATTAATATTAAATATAACTGATAAAATGGCTGAATTTACATTATAACAGGAAGTAAGTTTTGGAAATGTTTTGACTTATCAGAGAATACCAAACTGAAAGTAAAATTACTATTTTTGGACAGAAAACACTATAAAACGGCATTATTTAATCTGAAAATAAGCCGAATGAACTGAAAGATTAATTTAAATAACATCTAGTAAATAAAATTGATAAATAACTAAAGTTTAGGCATTTATATAGTGAATTTTAAAGTGTGCACAGGATGTGAAATTTTATTTGAACAATGTTAAGAATAATATTATATGGGCTAAGAGTTTAATTGAAACTGAAGGAAATAGTTAGTTGATTATTGGTTTTTGAACGGTTAACATGACGAGAGTTTTGTGACGATCTAACCTAACTTACAACAGTAATTTCGAGGAGTGAATAGTACGTTTTTTGTGAAATCGAGAGTGACTTTTAAAATCCTTCCAGAACATATACATTATAACAGAAACAATCAAGAAACAATAAATAACACTGAACAATACACACCTACTCCGAAAAACACCACAAAACACCAGAAAACTGAATAATACATTAACCAAATTAGTGTCGGAATAGGGAAAAGTGTTTTGACTTATAATTACACGGATACACTAAATACAACCCAGAAACATTACACCAGGCACTACACAACATTTAACAAGAGATTTGCAGACACCAGAACAGGAATACTGCCAGAAAATACATTATTTGGAACGTAGCAGGAACGAGCGACATTTTGATCAACTTGATGGCCGCCATTTGCTTTTGACAATCCCAGTGCCTTCTCCGTGCTCACATCAGCTGTTGGTGAAAACAATTATATGATTTTTAAATTTATTATTCAATGTCTGTATTTAGTAATAATTATTAATTTGTTGTAACGTTATACTTTTTAAATATTAGCCCGATTTCTCTGACTTTGATAATAATTGGCTGTTTAAAGAACCCTGTATGATTTTTATATAATATAATTTGTAACTTTTTCGATATCCTGAGAATCGATATTATAATCGATAAGAGTCAATATTGCTATTAACTAATAAAACATTAATACTTTTCAACACTAAATAGTTCTTTATTTCCTAAATATTTCTAATTACCACTAATATAATTCTAATTAATAATCTACCAGGACTTTACCACCTATAAGTGAAGATAACCTAAAAAACAAAAAGGTAAACAAATATCGATTGTCCTGAAGATAATCTTATGAGTGGTGGTAGTTGATTTAACATATACCAAAACTTTAATAAAATTTTTCAGAAGAGCATTACACTTTTTAAAACTTCACAGCCCTATATTAATTAATTGATTATAATTAATTAATTAATAAAAAGAAATTTTTTTTTGTAATTATTTTTTTTATAAACATAATTTTATTTTAAATTTTTTTTTCAAAACAACAAATTTTGTTTTGAAACTTTCGGTGAAGCTGAACATATATTTCTTCATCAACATTACGCTACTCGACCAGTCTTGCTACCATTGAGACTCGACCAGCTGGGAAACTTAAGGAAGTGTTTCAGGCCAGTAAGACGTCGAGAGCCACACCAATTTAAGAACACACAGACTCACTTCATTCATTCAATCAAATCAATTCATTTCTATTATTACAATATATATATATTACTTTAATATTTATAACTAAATTTACCTCAAGATATACTTTTTTCCTATTAGGAACATGTTTCGAGAGTTCCTGTTCTCTCATCTTCAGCCTTCGCCATCTTGTTTCACCTTGTTCGTCATCTTGTTCTAGATGAGAGAACAGGAACTCTCGAAACATGTTCCTAATAGGAAAAAAGTATATCTTGAGGTAAATTTAGTTATAAATATTAAAGTATTATATACATCAAGAAACGGACTGTAGCAGAAAGTGATTGAAATATATATATATTGTAACGTAACCGTATAAGAGGTACTTTCCATGGAGTCTTTGTATGTGACCTATTGAGTGCTCGTCTTATTTAATTAAGACCCACTGTCGTAAGCGCCAATCTGTAACGTACCGCCTTTTTTGTGTGTGTGTGACGTCCGTCTTTTTTACAGTCTCGGATCGGTCAGAACACCTCTTAGCAATCGCCACTTATGAATTATAAAGACTGAGGTTTAAATAAAGTTGGTGGTAATGTTACCCAAACAAAGCAGAAATCGAGTGTGTGTGTGATTTGGGTCAAGTAGGGAAGTTGTTTAGCCTTCTTTTGAAGAGAGAGCAAGTACCGTTTGTTTACCCTCGGATTAGACGATTTCTAAATTTTTCAAATATTTGCCGTGAACCGAATCAGCTGATTTTGACATTCGTCTCCAAATATAGGTTAACCAAACGACACTGTTGCTGAATACGACCTGGTGGATCGTCCTCTTCTTATTTTTTCTGAAATCTACTACAACTACCCACTACAATAAAGGAAACACATTTTATTATTCAATATCATTTCTCAATAATATTTATTTATAATATTATTGGTTTTTCTCTTCCGCCAAAATACAAATATTACAATCGATATTTTCATTAACTAGTACATGATATCGACTTCATTGAGTAAACATGGAATTGTCATAAAATCTGGTTTTGACCGATTTTACAATTTTATCTTTTATTTAAACATCAATCAACATATAATTCTTTTATTTATTTCCCCAGGGTTAAGGGTAAGTTCTTTTTGTTATGAGATGGTCAGAAATGGATAATTATACTACGCTTTACAAATATAGAAAAACTTCGAAAATTTGTTTATTCTCTTAGTACGTAGTTCCGGATTTGTCCGTAAGAGAGCAGATTGTTTTTGTTTTTATTAAAACGTGATTACACTTGGAAAGTTTTGTACTGAACGACGATTTGATTTGAGTTTTCTTTGTTAAATATTAAAAGAACTGTTTATATTACCTCTCTTCTCGAAGTTCTTACTTGTGTGAAGCTGTTTCTCAGGTGGTGTTCTTAGTTGTTTGTAATTTCATGACCGTCTGTCAGATACTATCTCGTCAAAAAAACTCGAAACGCGGCTAGGCTAGGCCTGGTCTTCCAAATGGTTTTTCACTTTTATTATGGAGTATAGCAAGTTACCTTTGATAATTAAGGTAGTGGTACTTAATGTTTATACTGTTAGTTAAAATTGCAATACTTTTGTGCTGTTCAAAAGATTTCTAAAGTATTTTTTAATACAATTTTTGTCTCATAACATTTTTTCAACCGAACGGTTTTCAATCTCAAATTCGATTAAACAATACTTGTTATTTCGTTACTCTTAGTAACCCATAATTTTTATATCATTTTTTATTGGTGCTGCTATTTACTTTTTAGTATATAGGCAGTTTTTAATTATTATAAATTTATTTTTGATTTACCGAAAAATAATTCCTTTTAATTTTGGTTTCTTTCCCAATTTGATTTACATAATAGTTTTTTGTTTATTTTCTTATAACTTTAGATATAAGTCTTTAATATTATTATTAACTTTAAATGAATTTATATATTACTTATTAATCTCTTATAGTATTCTTACACTGCACTATTTTCTTCTGCCATTTCCCTCATACAGTATTATTTTAATTTTTATTATCATCTGATATTTAAATCTTTTATTTTTTTTTAAAAACCCTGGGTTATCTTATATAATAACACAATTATTTTATAAAATATAAAATTAACATAGGTACTAAATTTTGTTGCCTACACAATATAAATCCTACAATAACTAAACAATATACATAATTAGTTGGTAGCATCATAGTCTACTATTATAGTCTATAATTCTCACATCTACAGCACAATTCTGTAAGAAGTTCCCTTCACCTTCACTTATTACCTCATTGGGTACACTATAACTCACTTGTCACTGTATATCACTTCAATATTGTTTATAATGTTTAGTGATACAACTTAATTTTTAGCTAGTTATAGTTTACCCATTTCTGACCTTTATGGTAGTACAAGAGTTATCAGTTATTGGGACTTGGTTATGTACCATTACAATATATATATTATTATTATGTACTCTGTGTGGCGTCCGTCTCGTATCACTATCTTCTAAAGCCCCACTGTTGGGTTCGCCAATTTATTATGTAACGGGTGTCTCCTCGTTAAACCTCTCTCCGATTAGTGCCAATTTATTATGTATCTTATTTTTTGATATGTGTTATAATAAGGTTAAGTATATCTCCTTTCCTCTCTATTTAATATAATTGTGTTATTGTGGGTAAGAATTATGTGTACAGGGTGTAATTCGAATTTTTCGCTCAAGCCTATTCTGCGTTGGAGAGAAGAGAAGTAATTTTTATTGTATTCTCCTCTCTTTAATACCTAAGCAGTCCGCGAATAGCGCTGTGGTTCCCAGACAACGGAAATTTGTAGGTTAACCCACCGCGTACAGTGATTATTGGTTACACTCTTTACTTATCTTATATCTTGTTCACACTACAATAAATCTTATATAAATGAGAAGATATCGAAATTCTGAAAGGATTCTTTATTAATATTTAATATTTCTTGTCCGACAAAGTTGTTTCTTTTACGCTAGATACAAAAGGTTATAGGTCAGAAGTAATCGATTATCGATCGGATTCAAGGTGTTATATTAATTTTAGTTATGATTTTATATTTCTTTAAATACAGAGCGTGAAGGTTCTTTCAACTGTTAGTAAGATCAGAAAATGCATAAATAGGAATAGGAATACAAGGTATTACAATATAGAGTTAAGTTTTTATTAAATAATATTTAAAATAATTGTAGATTTACCATCCGCTCGGCATCGTGACTCGATAAGGCTGTGTGCAGATAACCTATTCGTCTTGTTCGGTCAATAACAGCATGAAGATGAATCTGCTCTCGTCAGTCTTCGCTCCAAGTTGAAATAAAGTTTAATTCCTGGTCCTGGGATGATGCAGAAATACTGCTCCTTTCGTTCACCAATATCCGAGTTTTGTGGTTACGTGCTTCGACGACTTTCGATTCCAATTACGTTTTTCTATTGAATGGTGTAAACTGAAGTTCCGATATAATTTGGTGTTTACTTTCGTTTCTTTTACGTTATAGGATTATATCACTTTATGCAGGTAGTTATTTCTCTGTTTTGTTAGTCAATTAAGTTAACATTTGTTCATTTTATTGAATTTTGCAATCAGAGTTCTTCCTTTTTATTTTTCATTACTTTCACGTATAAGTTTTTAGATTGTCCAATTATATAATACGGTTAAATGATAGTTGACCATACTATTGTGATTTATTGTTCATTTTGTTTAAATTTGAATGGACTTTGTATTTAAATTTAAATCAAATATTTTCTGATCGTCTTTTAACTAAACCGTCTTCGTTCATGTAAATTTATCCAATAATCAAATCAACAAATTCTCTCTACTTTGTCGTCCCTGGCAACCATTTTTTTAAATTCTTATTCGATATTATGTTATATTATAATCATTTCATACAATGTTCTTCCACTCGTCAAAATAATCCTTTTCTAAATTTCCATTATATCCAAATATAATTTTACTTATGGCTTGTTTACTAATTCTTATATATTTTGCTGTCTTTTCCTCTTAGTCTATTTATTTTAACAAATATTATTTTTCTGTTGCTAAACATTATCTATCGGTATCATTGCACTATGGTATTATAAGAATTTATTTAATTTGAGTTTATTTATTTGTTATTATCTATTATTATTAACTTCTCCTAACTCATTAGGTTTTATTTAGTATTTGTTACTAATTTCTTTACCTAACCTTTCTGATCTGACTTACTATATAATGTTACTGGTTGTTAGGCCTATCATTATACCTTGATCTACTTCTGAATTTAACTTGTTACTATCTGCAATTTTATAGAATCTTTTATCTATTTATGACATGGTTGTATTAAACTCTTTTGTATCTCGTTAACAATTATAGCCTTTTTTGGCCAAGTTTACAATTATAATCATCTTATTATCTAAGTACACGTATACAAATAATTAACTCTATAAAATCTAACAAAAGCTTTATCGTGCCCTATGGATAACACATAAAATGAAATTAATTAGTAATCAATTACTGAGTTCAACAACAGCTCTATAATAGTAAATTAATAACACATAATACTTAATTACCTGGTATTCTATTAATAGAAAACTTTCACTTGTTAACACAAAATATAACATCACTATCATGATAACAATATAACATGATACAATTAATAACAAGTACATTTGAGTAACTTAAGTCATACACCATTTACTCATTCTCATTTGCTTTAAAACATCAATTATTATTAAATAGTCAAAATTAGTTTTTTACATTATGTGTCAATGTCTGTCGTTTACTTCTCACTGAACCTTGAGGTTTATTATTATTAACATTATCACTTGCTTATCTTTTTACCTTGTATTCTTATTTTATTTAAACAATCATGGGTTGGGTTTCTGACCTTTTACAAGTGTGGATAATTAATAAATTTTCTTCTCTATTCTAAATCTTATAATTTGATTTATGTAACGTCGAGGACCGTATTTCCGTTACGTTACATATGCTTCCCCTCCTAAAGAAGTTTAGTTTACCTGAATATAATTTGGGTCAAAATAAACTTATATCTTTTTCATGCCTTTGAATATCCTCCTTATATTCATCGTAAAGTTTTAATGGTAATTGATGGAATTCTGAATGTAGCATTTTGGACTTGTATTCACCTTTCTCTATTTGATGACAATACCTTAATTATATTAATACTCTTGGCTTGTTTCTTTTAAACATTACTTGTCAATGATTGGTCACAATAATCAGTAAAACTTAGTTTGAATTTTCTCCTATTTCTAGTTACATCTACAAATGCGTTTCTCCATTGACCTTCTGTCAGCTATCTTCCTTCCGTTTTCTTCCTTCATACTTTTGGAATCTGATGTCAATCTTCGCAGTGGTTCTATTATCCCTTAAATATTCAATTTCCCTAACATTCCCTAACATGTGAGCTGGTACAGTTCAGAGAGGCACTGTTTGGCTTCATACTCTGCTGGCCACACTACACTTCAATATAATACTGCTGGAATTCATCTACAGTCAGCTATAAAAAATACAATAATATCATAGTAGTCTCTTTATTTAACTAATAATAAACATCTTGGGGATTCGTTACGCTGTCATGTTTTATATTTAATTATTCATATATTCCTTTCTTCTTGATTCCATCTTATTTTCATTAGCTGTTTTCAGATAACATTTTTGACAGTCATTATTTGTAACTACTTTTGATCTTCTTTTTTGTGACAGAAATTCTACATACTATCTCTTCATTTATTATTTTCATTTCCAAGAAATTCTAAATTGTATTTGCATTAATTATCATCATTACTTAGTTTCAGCTTAATTATAGTCATTAACCATTGTTCTTCTTATTTTACTATCTTGTCTGATCACCTTACCATTAATTATGTTGATTTTTTTTTTTTCTTATTCCATTTTAAATCATACTGGTTATAAACAATTATATAATCTGTTCTTCAATTCTCTTGTCATTTTGGCGTGTATCTTAAATCAGATTGTTTTTCAATTATTTTGTATAAGTTTTTCTTTATATAGTTTTTTAACATTGGGGGTTTATTCTTAAATATTTAAAATAATTTCTTCGTAAACACATAGTAAGACGTTCTTACTTCTTTTTGAATTTTGGGGGTTTTTATTCTTAAATCTTCAAAATAATTTCTTTGTAAACACATAGTAAGACGTTCTTACTTCTTTTTGAATTATGGGGTTTTATTAAATCATATTGTTTCAAAATATTTAGTAAGTTGTACTTACATACTTTTTGGATTTTGGGGTTTTTTATTCTTAAATTTTCGCCCGTCTTGTTAGTCGTTGATGATTGGTGATGGCGTTTCGTCATGATATATTTTTTTATAGATTCTTGATTGTATGTTCCCTTAATCTTTTTCGTGATAGGGTTCATTATTTCGTAAGTATTATTGTTATTGCTTTTTGTTATCTCATAGGGTCCTGTATATAATAATAATAATTTTTTCGTTATTTCTTCTAGAGTACTGGGTAACTCTCTATTCCTTATTAATATCTTTTCACCGACCTGGTAATTTATTGGTTTTGGATTATTCTTTTTATACTTCTTTTTCTGTTGTTCTGCCTTCTCCATTACTCTGTTATAAAATTTAATGCCTTCAAATTGATACTCTGGGTTAATTGGAAAATTGATGATATCCTGGATTTCCCTAGGTGGAGGCTTTTCAAACATTACAGTATACGGTATATTTTCAATGGATTGATGGTAAGATATATTGAGAAATTCTTCGGTAGGTAACAAGTATTCGTGCCAACTCCTCTGTTGGTCATGACAGTAAGTTCGGAGTATCCTGCCAACCTCCCTCAATACTCGTTCCGCAGGATTGCTGCTGGGGTGGTAGACTGAAGTCTTATATGTTTTAATACCATATTTTAGAAGACTATCCCTCCATTTATTTCCTTTACTAATCTCTGATATGTAATGTCCAATGACTATCTCCAGTATTTTCTTGGTAGTGGCTTTGCTGATAGCGTAAAGTTTAGTATATTTAGTGAAATGATTGAACATAATAATAATAAATTTGTATCTATGCTTCCCTCCACTGCGAGGGAACGGTCCACATATGTCCAGGAATAGTTTCTCCAGTTTATGTTTGGATGTAATGGGAATCATTACCCCCTCCTTCTTCTCATTGTTACATTTAACCATTTGGCAGATGTGACAGGTTTGAATCGTTTTTTGTACCTTTCTGTTTATATTCTTTATGTACACTTGTTCTTCCAGGGCTTTAACGATTTTTATGGCTCCCATGTGTCCATATCTTATATGGTAATCTAATGTTAATTTATTTTCCACAGCTGGTGGAATTACTAATTTCCAGCTTTCTTGATTAGGGGTAACTTTAATAAATAACCTATCATCATGTACACAGTAATATTTTGTAATAATTTCGTCTGCATTTTGCACCTTCTGGCGTATGTTCATTAATTTGGGATCCAGTTTTTGGTGTTGTTTAATTTCATTTGTTATGGTTTCTACATCTTTTCTACTCTTAATAATATTGTACACTTTAGCTATTTGTTCCTTTTCTCCATCGAACGATTGGTCTTGTATGTTTATTCGGGACAAGATATCGGCTGCTATGTTCTTCCTTCCAGGTATATATTCCCAATTAATGTGATATTCTTGCAGTGCAAGGACCCATCTAGTTAATCGACCATGACTGAGCTTACATCATTGTGTGAGGTCGAGCGATACTTGCTTTTTAACAGTTTTATTTTGCCGTCCAGTGGCTCCAATTATTATTATATTATTCACAGGTAAGGTGGGTATAGGTAATTGGCCTTCTCACTGGATCTTTCCAGTTCGGTACTATCAATTAACGAGATGTTGGACCCCGTATCGATCATAATTGTCGACTGTATTCCATTTAATTTAGCTATTACATATATAATTTCATTATTATTATTGTGTACATGGTTATCCTCCTCTTCTAATAAGTCTTCCCTAATATTTTTCAAATAATTGTTGGTGATGATAATTATGGTCTGGTCATTTGTACGTCTAGTTATCGGTCGTTGGTCCCCAAGAGATTGGTTCAGTGATGGGTATTCTTCAGTTCTCACTGCCTCTATTAGTTTAAATGAGGGCTTCCCTCATCCTCTCTATTTTCCGGTGGGTTCTGAGGCTGGTTCTGTAATGGCTCATGTCTGTCCTCTGAATTATGGTCCGTTGACCTATAATTTCTTCCATTTTGGTATTCGTCCTCGCGTCGTGACTGATTATAGTAGTTGTTATAATGGTGTGTCCTCGGGTAATACCGTCTCTGATTATTTTGAGGTCGGGAGTATATATAATTCACATGGTGTCTGTAGTTATTGGGTCGGTTGTCCCCATCTCCCCTATTATTCCGATTATCGCGGTAATTATAATAATTATTGCCCCGATAATTATTATTCCTCTGATTATTATTTGGGTGGATATTCTGGGTTCTGTTTGGGTTACTATTCTGATTTTGTTGATTATTATTAGTGTTATTGGAATTTTGTTGTTGGTCGTTGCCATTGTATCTATGGTATTTAGTATTTAGCATTCGGTTACGTTTATACTGGGTCTCATGTTCATAATTATCT
Organism: Magicicada septendecula; assembly: GCA_034769895.1. Classification (NCBI taxonomy): domain Eukaryota; kingdom Metazoa; phylum Arthropoda; class Insecta; order Hemiptera; family Cicadidae; genus Magicicada; species Magicicada septendecula. The sequence goes on from CM068375.1 coordinate 307,294,385, forward strand.
AGAAATTTTGCCATGGCTGGGATAGTTTTAATCTGGCTGCACGTACGAGCGTTCTTTATCCCTTCATCATAATGGTAGGAGAGTTGTATTACTAAACACTCCTCTGGAATTCTGGGCTCTAGATTACGGGCCATGCACACCTTGCCTAGGAAGTATGATGTGGGAGACTGTCCTACGTTTGCCTCGTATCGACCGTTGCTTAAATTATTCCTAACCATATTTTGGGTCGACTCCAACCAATACTTTTCCCTGAATTGTTTTTTAAACTCTGTTATGTCTTGTATATCGGGACGCACTGCCATCCACCAATTGTCATATGTATCCTTAAACATATCATCAATCATACCTCGGATTATACTCCAACGGTTCTCTCTATTTCGTGTTATCATTTCTTCCAACCTTTTCAAAAACTCCATAGGGTTACGTTTATAACTTCGAAAATTAATTGACTCCCGGTTATCGTTGTTAATGATATGATTATGCTGGCATGTTTTATCCCGCCATGAATCCACTTCTTGTATCTGAATTTCGTGTCGACGGATTTCCTTGATTTTACCTTTATTCGTATTAATTTGGCTTTCTACATTGTTTAAATTATCATATACTCTCTCCAGTCGTTCACCCATCTCAGTGTGTACTTGTGTTATTCCTTCTTTATTCTCCTCCCGTATTTGATGTATCTCTTGTTTAATTTTCTCGCATCTTTGTACAGTCTCCTGTTGGAGTCCTTCGACCATCGTTTTATTTTCATTTTGTATGTCATTAATTTTATTTTGTATTTCCTCACGGACCTGTATTACTGTTTCATTGGTTTTTTCTAACTTCTTATTTGTTTCGGCTATTTCTAGTTTTCTTTCCTCATTATTTTTGTCCACTTTTTGGTTAATTGTCAGATGGATATTCTCAATTCTTTTGTTAATCTGCCTTAAATTTTCTTCATTTATTTGTAGGATCTCCTCCTTCATTTGTTTTATACTCTCATCGTTCCTATCAAACCTTTCGTTAATTTGAATTAAGCTTTCATTGTTTTTATCGAACTTCTCGTTCATCAGTTTTGAGGTTTCCTCCTGTTTCCTAAAATTTTCGTCTATTTTATCGAATTTTTGTTTTGAGTTTTCCTCCTGTTTCCTAAGTTGTTCTGCCATGATTTTCATCATATCCTGCCAACTTGGTTCTTCTCTGGCTCCCGCTTTATCTATTTGGTGCCCTTGGGCATCTTCTTCAACTGTTTCCCTTTCCGTGTCCATAATTACTCCAGTTGCTTCTTTATCGCCTGTCTGTTGTTCCATTTCACTATCTGTGACTACATCTATTTCTTGTTCCTTCTCCGTTTCTTCTGCCCTCTTCTTCGATTTACCTCTGGTATTAGGCATTTTTAGTCTCCAACAGTTGCCTGCTCGGGTTAAGTAATATTTATAAAATTATGGTTTTACTTAACTTAAGCCCTACACTAGTTGAGCGCCAATTTATTATGTACTCTGTGTGGCGTCCGTCTCATATCACTATCTACTAAAGCTCCAATGTTGGGTTTGCCAATTTATTATGTAACGGGTGTCTCCTCGTTAACCTCTCTCCGATTAGTGCCAATTTATTATGTATCTTATTTTGATATGTGTTATAATAAGGTTAAGTATATCTCCTTTCCTCTCTAATTAATATAATTGTGTTATTGTGGGTGAGAATTATGTGTATAGGGTGTAATTCGAATTTTTCTCTCAAGCCTATTCTGCGTTGGAGAGAAGAGAAGTAATTTTTATTGTATTCTCCTCTCTTTAATACCTAAGCAGTCCACGAATAGCGCTGCGGTTCCCAGACAACGGAAATTTGTAGGTTAACCCACCGTGTACGGTGATTATTGGTTACACTCTTTACTTATATCTTGTTCACACTACAATAAATCTTATATAAATGAGAAGATATCGAAATTCTGAAAGGATTCTTTATTAATATTTAATATTTCTTGTCCAACAAAGTTGTTTCTTTTACGCTAGATACAAAAGGTTATAGGTCAGAAGTAATCGATTATCGATCGGATTCACGGTTTTATATTAATTTTAGTTATGATTTTATATTTCTTTAAATACAGGGTGTGAAGGTTCTTTCAACTGTTAGTAAGATCAGAAAATGCATAAATAGGAATACAAGGTATTACAATATAGAGTTAAGTTTTTATTAAATAATATTTAAAATAATTGTAGATTTACCATCCGCTCGGCATCGTGACTCGATAAGGCTGTGTGCAGATAACCTATTCGTCTTGTTCAGTCAATAACAGCATGAAGATGAATCTGCTCTCGTCAGTCTTCACTCCAAGTTGAAATAAAGTTTAATTCCTGGTCCTGGGATGATGCAGAAATACTGCTCCTTTCGTTCACCAATGTCCGAGTTTTGTGGTTACGTGCTTCGACGACTTTCGATTCCAATTACGTTTTTCTATTGAATGGTGTAAACTGAAGTTCCGATATAATTTGGTGTTTACTTTCGTTTCTTTTACGTTATAGGATTATATCACTTTATGCAGGTAGTTATTTCTCTGTTTTGTTAGTCAATTAAGTTAACATTTGTTCATTTTATTGAATTTTGCAATCAGAGTTCTTCCTTTTTATTTTTCATTACTTTCACGTATAAGTTTTTAGATTGTCCAATTATATAATACGGTTAAATGATAGTTGACCATACTATTGTGATTTATTGTTCATTTTGTTTAAATTTGAATGGACTTTGTATTTAAATTTAAATCAAATATTTTCTGATAGTCTTTTAACTAAACCGTCTTCGTTCATGTAAATTTATCCAATAATCAAATCAACAAATTCTCTCTACTTTGTCGTCCCTGGCAACCATTTTTTTTTATTCTTATTCGATATTATGGTATATTATAATCATTTCATACAATGTTCTTCCACTCATCAAAATAATCCCTTTCTAAATTTCCATTATATCCGAATATAATTTTACTTATGGCTTGTTTACTAATTCTTATATATTTTGCTGTCTTTTCCTCTTAGTCTATTTATTTTAACAAATATTATTTTTCTGTTACTAAACATTATCTATCGGTATCATTGCACTATGGTATTATAAGAATTTATTTAATTTGAGTTTATTTATTTGTTATTATCAATTATTATTAACTTCTCCTAACTCATTAGGTTTTATTTAGTATTTGTTACTAATTTCTTTACCTAACCTTTCTGATCTGACTTACTATATAATGTTACTGGTTGTTAGGCCTATCATTATACCTTGATCTACTTCTGAATTTATAACTTGTTACTATCTGCAATTTTATAGAACCTTTTATCTATTTATGACATGGTTGTATTAAACTCTTTTGTATCTCGTTAACAATTATAGCCTTTTTTGGCCAAGTTTACAATTATAATCATCTTATTATCTAAGTACATGTATACAAATAATTAACTCTATAAAATCTAACAAAAGCTTTATCGTGCCCTATGGATAACACATAAAATGAAATTAATTAGTAATCAATTACTGAGTTCAACAACAGCTCTATAATAGTAAATTAATAACACATAATACTTAATTACCTGGTATTCTATTAATAGAAAACTTTCACTTGTTAACACAAAATATAACATCACTATCATGATAACAATATAACATGATACAATTAATAACAAGTACATTTGAGTAACTTAAGTCATACACCATTTACTCATTCTCATTTGCTTTAAAACATCAATTATTATTAAATAGTCAAAATTAGTTTTTTACATTATGTGTCAATGTCTGTCGTTTACTTCTCACTGAACCTTGAGGTTTATTATTATTAACATTATCACTTGCTTATCTTTTTACCTTGTATTCTTATTTTATTTAAACAGTCATGGGTTGGGTTTCTGACCTTTTACAAGTGTGGATAATTAATAAATTTTCTTCTCTATTCTAAATCTTATAATTTGATTTATGTAACGTCGAGGACCGTATTTCCGTTACGTTACATATGCTTCCCCTCCTAAAGAAGTTTAGTTTACCTGAATATAATTTGGGTCAAAATAAACTTATATCTTTTTCATGCCTTTGAATATCCTCCTTATATTCATCGTAAAGTTTTAATGGTAATTGATGGAATTCTGAATGTAGCATTTTGGACTTGTATTCACCTTTCTCTATTTGATGACAATACCTTAATTATATTAATACTCTTGGCTTGTTTCTTTTAAACATTACTTGTCAATGATTGGTCACAATAATCAGTAAAACTTAGTTTGAATTTTCTCCTATTTCTAGTTACTTCTACAAATGCGTGTCTCCATTGACCTTCTGTCAGCTATCTTCCTTCCGTTTTCTTCCTTCATACTTTTGGAATCTGATGTCAATCTTCGCAGCGGTTCTATTATCCCTTAAATATTCAATTTCCCTAACATTCCCTAACATGTGAGCTGGTACAGTTCAGAGAGGCACTGTTTGGCTTCATACTCTGCTGGCCACACTACACTTCAATATAATACTGCTGGAATTCATCTACAGTCAGCTATAAAAAATACAATAATATCATAGTAGTCTCTTTATTTAACTAATAATAAACATCTTGGGGATTCGTTACGCTGTCGCGTTTTATATTTAATTATTCATATATTTCTTTCTTCTTGATTCCATCTTATTTTCATTAGCTGTTTTCAGATAACATTTTTGACAGTCATTATTTGTAACTACTTTTGATCTTTTTTGTGACAGAAATTCTACATACTATCTCTTCATTTATTATTTTCATTTCCAAGAAATTCTAAATTGTATTTGCATTAATTATCATCATTACTTAGTTTCAGCTTAATTATAGTCATTAACCATTGTTCTTCTTATTTTACCATCTTGTCTGATCACCTTACCATTAATTATGTTGATGTATATTTTTTCTTATTCCATTTTAAATCATACTGGTTATAAACAATTATATAATCTGTTCTTCAATTCTCTTGGCATTTTGGCGTGTATCTTAAATCATATTGTTTTTCAATTATTTTGAATACATTTTTCTTTATATAGTTTTTTAACATTGGGGGTTTATTCTTAAATATTTAAAATAATTTCTTCGTAAACACATAGTAAGACGTTCTTACTTCTTTTTGAATTTTGGGGGTTTTTATTCTTAAATCTTCAAAATAATTTCTTTGTAAACACATAGTAAGACGTTCTTACTTCTTTTTGAATTATGGGGTTTTATTAAATCATATTGTTTCAAAATATTTAGTAAGTTGTACTTACATACTTTTTGGATTTTGGGGTTTTTTATTCTTAAATTTTCGCCCGTCTTGTTAGTCGTTGGTGATTGGTGATAGCGTTTCGTCATGATATATTTTTTTATAGATTCTTGATTGTATGTTCCCTTAATCTTTTTCGTGATAGGGTTCATTATTTCGTAAGTATTATTGTTATTGCTTTTTGTTATCACATAGGGTCCTGTATATAATAATAATAATTTTTTCGTTATTCCTTCTAGAGTACTGGGTAACTCTCTATTCCTTATTAATATCTTTTCACCGACCTGGTAATTTATTGGTTTTGGATTATTCTTTTTATACTTCTTTTTCTGTTGTTCTGCCTTCCCCATTACTCTGTTATAAAATTTAATGCCTTCAAATTGATACTCTGGGTTAATTGGAAAATTGATGATATCCTGGATTACCCTAGGTGGAGGCTGTTCAAAAATTACAGTATACGGTGTATTTTCAATGGATTGATGGTAAGATATATTGAGAAATTCTTCGGTAGGTAACAAGTATTCGTGCCAACTCCTCTGTTGGTCATGACAGTAAGTTCGGAGTATCCTGCCAACCACCCTCAATACTCGTTCCGCAGGATTGCTGCTGGGGTGGTAGACTGAAGTCTTATATGTTTTAATACCATGTTTTAGAAGACTATCCCTCCATTTATTTCCTTTGAACTGCGTACCATGATCTGTGATAATGGACGTAGGTTTACCAATCTCTGATATGTAATGTCCAATGACTATCTCCAGTATTTTCTTGGTAGTGGCTCTGCTGATAGCGTAAAGTTTAGTATATTTAGTGAAATGGTTGAACATAATAATAATAAATTTGTATCTATGCTTCCCTCCACTGCGTGGGAACGGTCCACATATGTCCAGGAATAGTTTCTCCAGTTTATGTTTGGATGTAATGGGAATCATTACCCCCTCCTTCTTCTCATTGTTACATTTAACCATTTGGCAGATGTGACAGGTTTGAATCGTTTTTTGTACCTTTCTGTTTATATTCTTTATGTACACTTGTTCTTCCAGGGCTTTAACGATTTTTATGGCTCCCATGTGTCCATATCTTATATGGTAATCTAATATTAATTTATTTTCCACAGCTGGTGGAATTACTAATTTCCAGCTTTCTTGATTAGGGGTAACTTTAATAAATAACCTATCATCATGTACACAGTAATATTTTGTAATAATTTCGTCTGCATTTTGCACCTTCTGGCATATGTTCATTAATTTGGTATCCAGTTTTCGGTGTTGTTTAATTTCATTTGTTATGGTTTCTAACTCTTTTCTACTCTTAATAATATTGTACACTTTAGCTATTTGTTCCTTTTCTCCATCGAACGATTGGTCTTGTATGTTTATTCGGGACAAGATATCGGCTGCTATGTTCTTCCTTCCAGGTATATATTCCCAATTAATGTGATATTCTTGCAGTGCAAGGACCCATCTAGTTAATCGACCATGACTGAGCTTACATCGTTTTGTGAGGTCGAGCGATACTTGCTTTTTTACAGTTTTATTTTGCCGTCCAGTGGCTCCAATTATTATTATATTATTCACAGGTAAGGTGGGTATAGGTAATTGGCCTTCTCACTGGATTCTTTCCAGTTCGGTACTATCAATTAACGAGATGTTGGACCCCGTATCGATCATAATTGTCGACTGTATTCCATTTAATTTAGCTATTACATATATAATTTCATTATTATTATTATTATTATTATTATTATTATTATTATTATTATTATTGTGTACATGGTTATCCTCCTCTTCTAATAAGTCTTCCCTAATATTTTTCAAATAATGGTTGGTGATGATAGTTATGGTCTGGTCATTTGTACGTCTAGTTATCGGTCATTGGTCCCCAAGAGATTGGTTCAGTGATGGGTATTCTTCAGTTCTCACTGCCTCTATTAGTTTAAATGAGGGCTTCCCTCATCCTCTCTATTTTCCGGTGGGTTCTGAGGCTGGTTCTGTAATGGCTCATGTCTGTCCTCTGAATTATGGTCCGTTGACCTATAATTTCTTCCATTTTGGTATTCGTCCTCGCGTCGTGACTGATTATAGTAGTTGTTATAATGGTGTGTCCTCAGGTAATACCGTCTCTGATTATTTTGAGGTCGGGAGTATATATAATTCACATGGTGTCTGTAGTTATTGGGTCGGTTGTCCCCATCTCCCCTATTATTCTGATTATCGCGGTAATTATAATAATTATTGCCCCGATAATTATTATTCCTCTGATTATTATTTGGGTGGATATTCTGGGTTCTGTTTGGGTTACTATTCTGATTTTGTTGATTATTATTAGTGTTATTGGAATTTTGTTGTTGGTCGTTGCCATTGTATCTATGGTATTTAGTATTTAGCATTCGGTTACGTTTATACTGGGTCTCATGTTCATAATTTTCTAGAAATTTTGCCATGGCTGGGATAGTTTTAATCTGGCTGCACATACGAGCGTTCTTTATCCCTTCATCATAATGGTAGGAGAGTTGTATTACTAAACACTCCTCTGGAATTCTGGGGTCTAGATTACGGGCCATGCACACCTTGCCTAGGAAGTATGATGTGGGAGACTGTCCTACGTTTGCCTCGTATCGACCGTTGCTTAAATTATTCCTAACCATATTTTGGGTCGACTCCGACCAATACTTTTCCCTGAATTGTTTTTTAAACTCTGTTATGTCTTGTATATCGGGACGCACTGCCATCCACCAATTGTCGTGTGTATCCTTAAACATATCATCAATCATACCTCGGATTATACTCCAACGGTTCTCTCTATTTCGTGTTATCATTTCTTCCAACCTTTTCAAAAACTCCATAGGGTTACATTTATAACTTCGAAAATTAATTGACTCCCGGTTATCATTGTTAATGATATGATTATGCTGGCATGTTTTATCCCACCATGAATCCACTTCTTCTTGTATCTGAATTTCGCGTCGACGGATTTCCTCGATTTTACCTTTATTCGTATTAATTTGGCTTTCTACATTGTTTAAATTATCATATACTCTCTCCAGTCGTTCACCCATCTCAGTCTGTACTTGTGTTATTACTTCCTTATTCTCCTCCCGTATTTGATGTATCTCTTGTTTAATTTTCTCGCATCTTTCTACAGTCTCCTGTTGGAGTCCTTCGACCATCGTTTTATTTTCATTTTGTATGTCATTAATTTTATTTTGTATTTCCTCACGGCCCTGTATTACTGTTTCATTGGTTTTTTCTAACTTCTTATTTGTTTCGGCTATTTCTAGTTTTCTTTCCTCATTATTTTTGTCCACTTTTTGGTTAATTGTCACATGGATATTCTCAATTCTTTCGTTAATCTGCCTTAAATTTTCTTCATTTATTTGTAGGATCTCTTCCTTCATTTGTTTTATACTCTCATCGTTCCTATCAAACCTTTCGTTAATTTGAATTAAGCTTTCATTGTTTTTATCGAAACGTTCATCAGTTTTGAGGTTTCCTCCTGTTTCCTAAAATTTTCGTCTATTTTATCGAATTTTTGTTTTGAGTTTTCCTCCTGTTTCCTAAATTGTTCTGCCATGATTTTCATCATATCCTGCCAACTTGGTTCTTCTCTGGCTCCTGCTTTATCTATTTGGTCCCCTTGGGCATCTTCTTCAACTGTTTCCATTTCCGTGTCCATAATTACACCAGTTGCTTCTTTATCGCCTGTCTGTTGTTCCATTTCACTATCTGTGACTACTTCTATTTCTTGTTCCTGTCCACCTTCTTCCTTCTCCGTTTCTTCTGCCCTCTTCTTCGATTTACCTCTGGTATTAGGCATTTTTAGTCTCCAACAGTTGCCTGCTCGGGTTAAGTAATATTTATAAAATTATGGTTTTACTTAACTTAAGCCCTACACTAGTTGAGCGCCAATTTATTATGTACTCTGTGTGGCGTCCGTCTCGTATCACTATCTTCTAAAGCCCCACTGTTGGGTTCGCCAATTTATTATGTAACGGGTGTCTCCTCGTTAAACCTCTCTCCGATTAGTGCCAATTTATTACGTATCTTATTTTAATATGTGTTATAATAAGGTTAAGTATATCTCCTTTCCTCTCTAATTAATATAATTGTGTTATTGTGGGTGAGAATTATGTGTATAGAGTGTAATTCGAATTTTTCTCTCAAGCCTATTCTGCATTGGAGAGAAGAGAAGTAATTTTTATTGTATTCTCCTCTCTTTAATACCTAAGCAGTCCGCGAATAGCGCTGCGGTTCCCAGACAACGGAAATTTGTAGGTTAACCCACCGTGTACGGTGATTATTGGTTACACTCTTTACTTATATCTTGTTCACACTACAATAAATCTTATATAAATGAGAAGATATCGAAATTCTGAAAGGATTCTTTATTAATATTTAATATTTCTTGTCCAACAAAGTTGTTTCTTTTACGCTAGATACAAAAGGTTATAGGTCAGAAGTAATCGATTATCGATCGGATTCACGGTTTTATATTAATTTTAGTTATGATTTTATATTTCTTTAAATACAGGGTGTGAAGGTTCTTTCAACTGTTAGTAAGATCAGAAAATGCATAAATAGGAATACAAGGTATTACAATATAGAGTTAAGTTTTTATTAAATAATATTTAAAATAATTGTAGATTTACCATCCGCTCGGCATCGTGACTCGATAAGGCTGTGTGCAGATAACCTATTCGTCTTGTTCGGTCAATAACAGCATGAAGATGAATCTGCTCTCGTCAGTCTTCGCTCCAAGTTGAAATAAAGTTTAATTCCTGGTCCTGGGATGATGCAGAAATACTGCTCCTTTCGTTCACCAATATCCGAGTTTTGTGGTTACGTGCTTCGACGACTTTCGATTCCAATTACGTTTTTCTATTGAATGGTGTAAACTGAAGTTCCGATATAATTTGGTGTTTACTTTCGTTTCTTTTACGTTATAGGATTATATCACTTTATGCAGGTAGTTATTTCTCTGTTTTGTTAGTCAATTAAGTTAACATTTGTTCATTTTATTGAATTTTGCAATCAGAGTTCTTCCTTTTTATTTTTCATTACTTTCACGTATAAGTTGTTAGATTGTCCAATTATATAATACGGTTAAATGATAGTTGACCATACTATTGTGATTTATTGTTCATTTTGTTTAAATTTGAATGGACTTTGTATTTAAATTTAAATCAAATATTTTCTGATCATCTTTTAACTAAACCGTCTTCGTTCATGTAAATTTATCCAATAATCAAATCAACAAATTCTCTCTACTTTGTCGTCCGTGGCAACCATTTTTTTTATTCTTATTCGATATTATGTTATATTATAATCATTTCATACAATATTCTTCCACTCATCAAAATAATCCCTTTCTAAATTTCCATTATATCCGAATATAATTTTACTTATGGCTTGTTTACTAATTCTTATATATTTTGCTGTCTTTTCCTCTTAGTCTATTTATTTTAACAAATATTATTTTTCTGTTACTAAACATTATCTATCGGTATCATTGCACTATGGTATTATAAGAATTTATTTAATTTGAGTTTATTTATTTGTTATTATCAATTATTATTAACTTCTCCTAACTCATTAGGCTTTATTTAGTATTTGTTACTAATTTCTTTACCTAACCTTTCTGATCTGACTTACTATATAATGTTACTGGTTGTTAGGCCTATCATTATACCTTGATCTGTAACGTGACTAATTTGGAGGGATTTATTTTATTAAATTTTTGGGGTTTATTAAAAAATATTCACAAATATAATTTCCATCTGTGACCAGGCCACGTGTTGAATTAAAACATTGCGCTAACAAAGGAACAGTACGCAGTATCAGTTGTGTAATCGTTACAAAAGAATGTACCGGGCGTCATTTCGTGGAACTTTGCGGGTGTGTGGCAGTTACGCCCGCATGCACCACACAAGCAGGTGCGCGGACCGACGCGGAATTGTAAAACTAAAAATGGCTATGAGACGAAAGTTTGGACGCACATGATATCAGAACGACGGATGTCAGTTTAAGTCCAACCTCTTTTGTGACGTCAACCAGTGCTGACCAAATGTCATCCACGACAAACACACAAAAAACTACGTGTGTTGAATGGAACACAACAGTGGCGAAGAAATAGCAGGCATTGTTTTCCACCTTGAATGACGCAATCGAGTTGGTAGTGAGCGTAGAGACGCTCTCCGGAGTTCGCTTACAGACTGTGCCTGGCCAGGCATCAGCCCCAAGGGGCTCTTTAAAAATTTTATAAGTTTAAAGTAAAAAGTGAGTTATCAGTTAACAGTAATGTGACAGTGGTGTGAGTAGGCAACCAAAATACATCAAATCTATTTCGGACGCAAGAATAAATTAAAAAATGAGAAGTCATCAGCGCGAGTGGACATCACGTTGCCGGCAGGGGTGACAAGGGCAAGGGCAGGGGGGGCAAGGGTATGTTTAAATAAATGATTAGGGGAGGGTATTAAAATAGTGTGAATGCGTGTATGTTTGGCAGGCTGGGCTGTCTGCATATTTAATTAAGGTAAGATGCTAGCGTAAGTTAAAATTAGTAATTGTAGTCATGGAGTAAATCACAGAACAAGAAATTATGCTGTTATTGGATGTTCTAAATTTTGAGTAAAAAATCTGACAAAGTTTTTTAAAAGTTCAAAAATAAAAATTCATTAATTCTCTTCAAAAATGTGTTACGTAAATGATTTACATAAACCTTAAACCACACCTGCATCTTACGTTCGTGCGACCGAATTCTGGACCCAGATAAATTTTACAGGTAGGTGGAAAGAAATTATGTATTTATATTTGTAGGTAATTAATTAACACGACAATGGCTTCTGAACAGGGACAGTTTTTATAAATCAAAATTTAATGTAAAAACCGCACCTACAAATAAGATGCAAGCGTGCTTTTAAGGTTAAAGTAGTGAAGGAGAAATAAGTAATTTACACATTATATATGCAAGATTGAGATTGTAATAAAGTAAAGTAATTAATTAATTAAGATTGAAGTAAAGTAATAAGTTTTCGAAAATAATAAACAATGGAGAATAATAAGAGCATTAATGAAGTCAGCTTCTCTGACAGTCAAATCGAGAGTCAAATAAATACCGACTCAGGTATTCAAGCAGAGTCACTATCAATAGATGACCATAAGGTAGAAGAATCTGTAATTAGTATGCCGGGAGCAATTTCCACTCCCGTAACGATTAAAACAAAAGAAAAAGAGATGTCCATGAGTGACTTATTTAAACTTCTCAGTAAACGATTTGATAGTAATGACGAAAAGTTTAATGAACAGAAAAACGAAATTCAAGAATTTAAAAGTAGTGTCAATGAGAAATTAGATGTACAGAATCACAATTTCAATGACAAATTTGATGAATTAAAAAATAATATTCAAGAGATTAATAGACGTTGTGAAAATACCAATGAAGAATTTATGAATAAAATTAACCAATTAGATACCAAGTTAGATAATTCAATAAAGAAAATAGATGTTAAATTTAATGAAATAGATAGTCAGATAGACAGAATTGATAAACAAATAAATGAGAATAATGAGACGTTAATAAATTCAATGAATGAGTATAACAATGAAATAGAATATAAAATAAAGAAGTGTAATACCGAAACTGAATGTAAGCTTAATAGCGTAGTAATGACAATTGAAAAAATGAGTCAGAATATCGATGAACACCAAAATAATGTAGACTGTAAGATCAATGAAATTGAAAATACCTGTAAGACAGAAATACAAGCGTTAAATGAATCAATTAATTTAATATCATAAAATAACATACAGTCTGAATGTAGTAATGATAAAAAATTATATTCACTTGAACAGAACATTAGTAGTGTGAAAGATGAGTTAAGTTTAGCAATAAACCAAAAATTAAGCAATGTTACTGAACGTATATTAATTACACGAGACGTCAATAATGAAATTGAACTCGAAACCTTTTGTAGTGAGAATCGTAGAGTGCATCCAATGCAATTTTTGAATCGAATAAGGGAGTTTAATCGATTTAATGGTAGTAGTTGGGAGATCAAATTACTGAAAATTTTGAAGTGTTTTAAGGGTAGCGCCGAGATATGGGCGGAAGTACATAATACCGAATGGGGCAGTTATGAGGAATTTGAGGTAGCATTTCGAAACAAGTATTGGTCAGAAGAGGACCAAGAAATCTTACGGAGTAAAATAATGGGTACTGGGAATTTTGGTAGAATTAATTCTTGTAGATTGACACACAGTCGTCTGACCAGGTGGGTAATTAGCTTTACAAGAATATAACTTTGCCTGGGAGTACATAAAGGGGTCAGATAATAAAGTACCAGACACACTTTCCAGGGTAGATTTTATAGAAAATAAAACAGGTAGGGACCTTAAAGAGATAGAAATTTTTAGATTAACTAGAGAAGATAGAATTTTTGGTGAAGAGTTAAGTGATATTAAGAATATGCAAAGATCTGAGAGTAAATTGGGTAAAATAATTGTTAGTTTAGAAACGGAGGTAGATGGGTCTGAATATAGTGCACGTTTTCAAGTATATCAAGGTATTTTGTTTAAAAAAGTAGAGAGCGGGGAGCGTGATTGGAGGCTAGTTATACCAGAGGGGTTGATAGATAAAATTATTTGGGATTGTCACATAAGGTATGGGCATTTTGGGGCAAGAAAGTGTGCTAATGTCTTAAAAGAATCATGTATATTTAAGAATATGGAGAGGAGAGTTAGAAGAGTGTTAAGAGTGTGTGATTTGTGTCAGAAATCGAAAGTAGTGAACTATAAAGTAGAAGGGGAGATGAATTACATAAAAGTTGAAAGACCATTTGATTTAGTTGCAGTTGATTTGTATGGGCCATTACCCAGAGGTAGAGGGGGTGTATTGTATGTATTTGTAGTTTTAGACACTTTTTCGAAATTTGTAAAGTTGTATAGTATTAAGAGAGCGACGAGCAAAGTGCTCAGTGAAAAAATAGTAAGAGATTACATGATTAATGTAGGAAAACCGAAAATCATATTATCTGACCATGGACCACAGTTTATAAGCGGCAAGTGGCGACAGACGCTTGGATGGGAAGGCATCATACCCAAGCATACGGCAGTGTACCATCCTCAGTCAAACCAAGCAGAATGGGTGATGAGAGAAATTGGTAGGATATTTCGAGCGTATTGTCACGCCAAACACACAGAACGGCCATCCTACGTGAAGAAAGTAGAGGAGTGGCTGAATCGTACAACCCATGAGTCCACCGGGTTTACGTCGCATGAATTGATCAGGGGAACAAGGCCACCCAGGATATTTGAACAACTCTTTGAATACCCACCAGAAAATCAAATTATGGAGGTAAACATGAAAATTAGATTGGCGAATGAAAATTTACTTACAAAAGGAGAGCGGAGGAAGGAGAGACATGATGCGAAGGGTAATTGGACCAAATATGAGGTAGGTCAATTAGTGTTAGTAAAGAGGCATGATTTGTCAAGCGCCCAAGATAGAGAAATAAAGAAGTTTTTCTTGTTATATGAAGGGCCCTATGAAATTGTAGAAATAAAGATGCAAAATGCGTATGTGTTAAGGAATCCAACAACGCAGGAAATAGTAGGTACACAAAATGCGACGAACTTAAAATTATATCGATCACTTTAATTGTTTAATTGATATAGATAGTATTTAAAATGTTGTTTTATGCTTTCAGAAGGGGCTCTCCCCCATTTTCGGGCGGTCACGATCTTACCAGTCCTGGCCGTGGTTTTTAGAACTCGGAGGCGGGCCATGGTTGGAGGATCTTCCTTTGGGTGGTGAACGCAACGATGGTCCGGCTCCACCAAAATTGGTTAAAAGTAGAAAACTTACACCACATTTGAACGGGGAGGGGGACCCCAAAGGTACGTGACACACATTATTTTATCATATACACTCATGGTGCAGCGGTCTGGTGTACCTGTCACGTGCCTGCACTGCCTTAGAGTGTCTGTAAATAATGGAGGCTGCACCTAAATAAAAGGCAGTGCGTACAATTTAAAATTTCAGTGTAAATGGTGAAACAAAATTTAGCCATTGACAATAGTTTCCGTGTAGTCTGAAAAGACGAATTTTGGGGCAAGGGGTTGGAGAGAGAATAGACGGCGGGTTTGAATAAATGGTAGAGTAAAGAGAAGGAGGTTGGAGTAGGAGGAGGACATGAATTCACGTAGTGGATCTATCCTGTCTCGAATAATCCCTTGCAGCAAAACCCGACTTTTCGGGCGATTTACTGCCTTACCAGCATTAATAGTGATTAAGGAATGTTAGTCAGCCTCCAATGTAAATAAAAATCAAAATATTTTGGAATGTTTATAATTTTAAATTTATATAAATTTTAGAAATGTGACCAAATAATTGTAAAGTTCTTAGGATCAGTGAGAATGGGAACGTTTTGAAGAGTATGAAATAAAATAAAAACTTGTTGTCAATACAAGATGTGGGGGGTAGATTGGTGCTGATAGAAGTGATATAATAGTGGAGTGTAGAAACTGCAAATTGTAGAAAGATTTAAGTTAGCTATTAGTGTGCTATTGCTGGGGTGGCATGTGCCCTAGTAGATAGCAGAATGGGTTGGGGGTAACAGGGAGTGTTACCTCCATCGGAGGCCGAAATGGCGAAAATGTACGGCACACCCTTTTTGTACAATTGTATATTGTACCATGATAGACTTTCGTGCCGTGCAAGTTAATGACGATGTAACATGCTTGAAGGTAGAGTTTGATTTCCCCGACTTTTCGGGCGATTACTGCCTTACCAGCGCTAATCGTGGTTTTGGCTAGCGGTCAGCTATGGCCATAATCAAGTCCCTTGACCATAGCTGGCTTAAAATTGGTTGATATTAGAAATTAATAGGGGGGTGAAACTAGGGGAAATCCCGGGAACTATGGAACAGCGGCTGCCACTCTGTCCAAGTAGGGACAGCAGAGCCAGGTGGTAGACCCGCATTAAGGGCACGTAAATATAAAACAAAGATATGTTGATATCTAAAATCTTTAAAATGTAACGCCGAAGCAAGGACAAGGAGATGTTCAATTCCTCCAACTATGCCGTCCTTGTGGAGGCCAATGGGCGTCACAGTCCAACAGAAAATACAATAGTGTGTGTGGATGGGGGGTTGCTCAGGTGAGCAACGAATTTAAATTTTATAAATTAAAGATGATAACTCACTTTTGCTCTAATTAAATGCTTGTATTATGCTTTGATAAATGGGTGTTCATATGTTCAGTATATTGTGTTTATTCTGTTTTATAGATGTATTATTTTATTGTGTTAGGTATAAGGATTGATAAAAATATGTGTTTCATGTAATTTGTAGAGATTTGAAATGTGTTGGTAGTAAGGTCATTCACCTTGCTAAGAAAGTCAGCTGATCCGCTGTAGAATGTCACTGATAAATGTTTGTAAATTTCCAAGGTAATTAATGTTCAATATGGTGTTAATATGTTAAAGATGTTATTTTAAAGGACGAGGGAAGCAATTTGATAAAGTTAAGATTTTAATGACTTATGAAAGATAGTAAAAGGTAAATTTTGGGTGATTAATATTTTGTGGGGACATGTAGATCAGTCCAAGTTGAAGTTAAAGCGGTAATAGAGAGAATAATAATGTTGTGAGTTAATGTAATAGAATTTGAGAAGTATTGATGTTGACACAGTAGTTATGGGGAATATATGTAGAGTAATGATTGATATATTGATGTTTAGAAATGATGATGTTATTTTGTAGTTGAAGTAAGGTAATAAGAGTGATAATTAGGGGATGGTAATTTTGTAAGATGGGATACTGTAGTGTAGGAGTCCGCAACAAAAGGGTTGGGACGGGAAGGGACCGATTGGCGGGAAGGGGTTGCCTTAGGTAGAATCCAGGGACCAGATTAAGGGAATGAGCTTTTTTGGGGGGGGGGAACACACATCCTAAGTACAAAGGGTTAGAGAGTTTTTTTTTTATATATATCGAGAGAATGATGCGAATTGAGTTTAGTAGTAAGTTGGGTTTAGAGATTGTTTGATAGATATTTTGATAGAGATGGGTGTCAGGTTTAGTTAAAGCTGTTAGTGGTATTAGAGTCAAAGAGGTAGAGATTATAAATGTATACATGTCAAGTTGTTAAGCAAGTTAGTATAAATAATTAAATCACCCAAACTAATGGAGATTGTTAAGTACAGAAAAGAGATTCATAGTAAAAATATAAAATTTTGATTGAAACAAGTGACAATTTTAATAAAATTTGAGAATAAAGTAAAGTTGTAAAATGTTTATTTTGAGTAATTTAAATATGAATTTTATTGTTAATCATAATAATATTTTGTAATTTTTAAATGTCTTATTTTATTATGTTTTTGTGTTTCAAGATAGAATGTTAAAGGTGTTCAACGTATTTTCAGATGTAACTTATGTATAACTTATGTAGGTCAAGGTTCTTGACTTGACCCAGTTTGATCAGCTGATGGGTGATGTTCTATACTAAACCCGGTTGGCAATGAAGTAATGCCGATTTTGCTTGTTAATTGATTTGAATAAATTTAAATAATTTTAATATTGAGAAAAAATATATTTTAATAAATTTAAATTTTTTTTGAATTTGAAAATATATATATATATATTTTGATTTGGTGCCTGCCATCCAACTGATGTTTTGAACTTTGATTATATTATTGTTTGTGTGTATTAATAGTGTTTTTTATTGAATTGTATTGTTTAGAATATATGTATAATCACATGTTAGGATAAGGATGTTCATGTTTTTAAGAAATGCTCAACTTGTTTATTTTCTAATTATCACAAAAAACGAAGAGAGTTAATTTACTGCAGATAAAAGATTTTATTTGGATTTTAAAGAAAATAGCTGGTGATTTTTAACTTTAATAAATTTATGAAGCTAAGAATGTTTCAATTTTGATAGTATGTAGTTATAAGTGTGTGTGCGAGCCCAGTAACTGCTAAAGGCAGCCCAGTGTGCATGATAAGGGGAAACATATCGGTTGAGGATCTGGCATGATATGAGCCAGGGGTTGGATTTAGGGGTGGCATGTTAGAAGGTGAGGTGCGCTGTGGTGCGTATGTGTTCGATTTTTCGGTGTTGGGATCTCGCACAGAGAAGTCCAGTGATCTCGTTCAGATGCGGCCATAGTCGCCGAGCCAGGGGGGTTGTTTACCCATGAAGTACAAGAACAAATGGGGGGTTGTTGGCACCATATCCTCACCGGTCCTCTTAGGGGTTAGCAATGAGATTTCTTCTGTTTTGGCAGAAGATATCTCATTGGGGGGTATTGTAACGTGACTAATTTGGAGGGATTTATTTTATTAAATTTTTGGGGTTTATTAAAAAATATTCACAAATATAATTTCCATCTGTGACCAGGCCACGTGTTGAATTAAAACATTGCGCTAACAAAGGAACAGTACGCAGTATCAGTTGTGTAATCGTTACAAAAGAATGTACCGGGCGTCATTTCGTGGAACTTTGCGGGTGTGTGGCAGTTATGCCCGCACGCACCATACAAGCAGGTGCGCGGACCGACGCGGATTGTAAAACTAAAAATGGCTATGAGACGAAAGTTTGGACGCACATGATATCAGAACGACGGATGTCAGTTTAAGTCCAACCTCTTTTGTGACGTCAACCAGTGCTGACCAAATGTCATCCACGACAAACACACAAAAAACTACGTGTGTTGAATGGGACACAACAGTGGCGAAGAAATAGCAGGCATTGTTTTCCACCTTGAGAGACGCAATCTAGGTGGTAGTGAGCGTAGAGACGCTCTCCGGAGTTCGCTTACAGACTGTGCCTGGCCAGGCATCAGCCCCAAGGGGCTCTTTAAAAATTTTATAAGTTTAAAGTAAAAAGTGAGTTATCAGTTAACAGTAATGTGACAGTGGTGTGAGTAGGTAACCAAAATACATCAAATCTATTTCGGACGCAAGAATAAATTAAAAAATGAGAAGTCATCAGCGCGAGTGGACATCACGTTGCCGGCAGGGGTGTTTCATAATGGGCTAAGGGTTTGTTTAAATAAATGATCAGGGGAGGGTATTAAAATAGTGTGAATGCGTGTATGTTTGGCAGGCTGGGCTGTCTGCATATTTAATTAAGGTAAGATGCTAGCGTAAGTTAAAATTAGTAATTGTAGTCATGGAGTAAATCACAGAACAAGAAATTATTATGCTGTTATTGGATGTTCTAAATTTTGAGTAAAAAATCTGACAAAGTTTTTTAAAAGTTCAAAAATAAAAATTCATTAATTCTCTTCAAAAATGCGTTACGTAAATGATTTACATAACCCTTAAACCACACCTGCATCTTATGTTCGTGCGACCGAATTCTGGACCCAGATAAATTTTACAGGTAGGTGGAAAGAAATTATGTATTTATATTTGTAGGTAATTAATTAACACGACAGATCTACTTCTGAATTTAACTTGTTACTATCTGCAATTTTATAGAATCTTTTATCTATTTATGACATGGTTGTATTAAACTCTTTTGTATCTCGTTAACAATTATAGCCTTTTTTGGCCAAGTTTACAATTATAATCATCTTATTATCCAAGTACATGTATACAAATAATTAACTCTATAAAATCTAACAAAAGCTTTATCGTGCCCTATGGATAACACATAAAATGAAATTAATTAGTAATCAATTACTGAGTTCAACAACAGCTCTGTAATAGTAAATTAATAACACAATACTTAATTACCTGGTATTCTATTAATAGAAAACTTTCCCTTGTTAACACAAAATATAACATCGCTATCATGATAACAATATAACATGATACAATTAATAACAAGTACATTTGAGTAACTTAAGTCATACACCATTTACTCATTCTCATCTGCTTTAAAACATCAATTATTATTAAATAGTCAAAATTAGTTTTTTACATTATGTGTCAATGTCTGTCGTTTACTTCTCACTGAACCTTGAGGTTTATTATTATTAACATTATCACTTGCTTATCTTTTTACCTTGTATTCTTATTTTATTTAAACAATCATGGGTTGGGTTTCTGACCTTTTACAAGTGTGGATAATTAATAAATTTTCTTCTCTTTTCTAAATCTTATAATTTGATTTATGTAACGCCGAGGACCGTATTTCCGTTACGTTACAATATATACTCAATCACTTTCAGCTACAGTTCGTTTCTTGATATATATAAAGTAATTTAAAATTTATGTTTATATTACCTCAAGATGTTATTTTTCCTATTCGGAACATGTTTCGAGAGCCCCCGTGCTCTCATCCTCAGCCTTCGCGATCTTGCTGAAGATGAGAGCACAGTGTAACGGGGCAAAAAGGGGTATTATATTTTGTTGTAATTTTATTCTGTTTTATTCAATTTATACGGGCCCAAAACAGCGAGTCACCTACATAAAACGGTTCAGTGCGCTGGATGCAGCGTGGTCAGCAACAGTAAATTCACAGAATTCCAGTGCGCACGTGCCGGTGCTTTCCGTTGGGGAGAAGAGTAAAAAAACCTTGTAGCTAACATCCAGCCACAATGGAATGCGTCCGGTGTGCGACAACGCAATACAATTCTAAGAACTGTAGTGCTGGGTGATGTGCGCAACGCACGAACACCGGCGGGGCGCACAAACGACGCTGAGATGCTGAGAACAAGATGGCTTTTCTGTATAATCTGTTTGCAATGCTGTCAGGAGACGACGGATGTCTTGACGAGATCCCGCCCATTCGCGTGACGTAACCAGTGGCAGTGGAATTTCGTCAATGCTTTGGGAACACTCACAAACCATGTTCCCGGTGCCACTGGTAATAATTTGACACATGAAGGCTATGAACAGCGACGAAATTTAGAAGCAGAAAGGCAGTGATGTCCGCCCGCATGAAAAAAAAAACAGTAGTCGACTTTTAGCCGTGGCGTCGGCCAGCCGCTCGCTAAGGTTCGTGGGGCTCCAAGTAAATTATTTAAAAATGTAAAAAGTAATAAACCGGTAACAACAAGTGAACGTATATCAGAATGGAGTTAGTGCAGTGAAGTGAAGAAAATTAATGTGTGGACAACTAAAACTTTTGGTCATACAATCAGTGTTACACAACGATGGATAAGTAACAAAGAATCTTAATATTTTTATAATTTCATAAAGAGTTTAATAATAGAGAGCTCGAAATAAATGGGGTTTTAAAGAATGAATGCGAGAGTATAGCATGCTGGGTTAGCCTTAATATTATTAAAATTAAATATTGAAATAGATATAAGATATGAAATAAATGGTTTATGTTATTCCTATTTACAAAAGACAGTCAGATTTGAATTAAAGATGGATAGTCACTAAAATATGGAGTAATAATTTTAGCCAGATGAATAACAAGTAATAGAAGAAATTAAAAGGTCTTGTTTTATATAACCATGTGTTAGTTAGTTATTTCGTCATTACCACTTCCTAGTATTCTGTGCTGACAACCTCGTCTAACGTTCTAGGGGTTTTCTGAGTTTTAAGGGTAGTCAGATAGTGGGATTTTTATAAGGGCAAGAGTGTAGAAGGTTTCGATGTATAACCTTAAAACATCGTGGCGACCTGGGCAGTTTCTTTTAAGGTAAGTTTAACGGGGACTATGACGGTAAGTAAAATTCTGGCAGCGGTGAGTATTATATTATAATGATTGTAGTATTTTAAAAAGGTAAAAGAGAAGTATCTTTACATGAGCTCTCGAAACATGTTCCGAATAGGAAAAGTAACATCTTGAGGTAATATAAACATAAATTTTAAGTTACTATTGTACAGTAACGCGGTAATTTTTGCATTCATAGGTTGGCTAATCTGCGCTTTTAATTTGCTCAATTCATGTCTGTACATTTGGACAGTGCGTTACATACGTTCGCTAGCGGCGGTCGCCCTTGCGCTCGCTGCTATCCTGTCACATTCATTTCTTCTTTGTCGCGACAATTAATGTAGGCCTTAGGCCCAAGACTTTACATATGGCCTTCTAGACTTTCTCAAAAAATTAATTCTTCAATGTAACATTTTACGACTTGTATTTACGATGCGCTCATTAGCCAATCTTATATTCAAAATTGACACTAACCATTTCAATGCTGTAATAATCTGAATAATTTTCAATAAATGTATTAACTACAGTCCACTCTCTCTTCATCATTTCTGCAACCTGGCGAATAAATTACAACAGTAAATCGACAATTCACGAACACTTCATACTTAACATAACATTTTTTTGGTCGCTCCGGACCTGGACTCCCGGATACATCAATCACCTATTTATTATTTTTCTGCCCCAATTTCTGGCCATCACGGGCGACTCAGCATATCCGCTGATACGACCGTGGCATGATTCAACCAGCATTTCGCTCGTCGCCTTTGAGCCTCCTGACGACATCATTGCAAGAGCTTACACCTGCTAGCTTCAGTACGTCAGTCAAAGCAGTCATCTCTCCGAGCTGTGTGTTTGCTATCTTCTCCACGGCCTCGACGCTTCAGGACATCGCCCACAAGGTATCACCTCAATAACATCATTTCAAGGTGCGTACAATGGCTGAAGAAGGCCTCAAAGTGTTAGTCAGAAAGAGAGGCGGCTTAAAGTCCGCAATAGTGCGCATACAATCAGCTGTCAGTAACTTTGATAGAAACTCTAATACCAAACACTTTTTAACAGTCAGACTTGAAAGTTTGAAAAGCTTGGCAAAGAAATACGATGAGGTGTAGTCCGAAATCGAACTTATTTGCAAAGACATAAACGCTGCTCAAGAAGACCGAGTTGAGGTCGAAGAAATGTTATATTCCACAGAAGCTAATATTTTACAATTAATTGATACCTTTAATGTTCAGGCTGTACCTCCCGTATTAACGGGCCATATGCAATTAAAACCGATAAGTTTGCCCTGCTTCACAGGCAATATCTTGTAATGGCAGCATTTTTATTCAATTATTTTGGACTTGCTGCATGCAAGATCCGATCTAACGTCAGTGCAGAAACTACATTATTTGCATTCTTCTCTAAAAAATGAGCCGTTAGACTTAATTAAATCACTACCTATTTGTAATGAAAACTACTCGATAGCGTTGAGTTTGCTGTCCGCAAGGTATGACAACAAGTTCATACTAGCAAAGTACTACATTCAAAATTTACTTGAAGTCAAGTCAACAATTAAAGACTCTGTCCAAAGTTTGGCAGAATTCATAAATACGATAACGTCTTCCGTTAATTCACTGGCGGCCATGCAACTGTCAGTGGATTCATTCGAGCTTATCACTGTACAATTATTGTCAGCAAAACTCAACCATACTACTTTTAAATTATGGAAGGAGTCTATAGACCCGGATAACCTTCCCAATTTTCAAGATTTTACTCACTTTTTAAATGCACGTAGGCAGTTAGAAAATACACTGCCTATCGATGCCAGACAGCAACTCAACAAAGTAAGCTTAAGATTCAAAAAATCTGACAAACATAATTCACGAAGCGCTGCTGGCAGCACTACATTTAAGAGTTACCACTCAGCGTCAAGTAATTATTCATGTTTATGCTGTAAATCTAATCATCCAATTTACATGTGTGATAAATTTCGTGCACTAAGCACTGCTGAGCGAGGACAATTTATATCAAGTCACAAATGTTGTACCAATTGTCTTAGATCAGATCATTTTGTATCTAATTGTAAGATTAAACAATCATGTAAGATCTGTTCAAAACGACACCATACATTGTTGCACATAAACAATGTGCCGAAGCCAGTCTCTGCCAGCAGCAGTAATTACTGTTCACTCAAATTACAATCCACAAATAATATTCTTTTATCAACAGCAATTGTGTTTGTCATTGACCAGGCTGGCAACAGACAAACCGCAAGAGTTCTTTTGGATGCGGGTTCACAAATAAATTTTTGTACGGAATCATTTGCCAAGAAATTACGGCTTAACTTGACTAAATCCAACATACCGATTACAGGTATAAATAATACCGCGTGTCATGCCACTAATCTCGCGTCTATACGCATTATTTCTCGTTATCAAAGATTTAGCTTCGAGGCAAATTGTGCGGTTTTATCTGCATTGACCCATAAACTGCCAGCACAATCTTTTGATATAAATCATTTCAACATTCCAGATAACGTGTTCTTAGCCGACCCACATTTTAACATTTCGGCTGACATCGACATACTTTTGGGAGCGCAATTCACCTAGATTAATTTTAGCCAACAAATACGTACGCGGTCCTCATTTTCCCATTATTCAGGAAACAAAGTTAGGCTACATTTTGGCAGGCAATTTGCCCAAACATTGCCGTTATAAGGGTCCTGCTGTTTCGTTCCTAGCTAGGAACAACGACGGTCAAATTTTGCAGTCTCGAAAAATTCTGGGAAGCAGAAACTATCCCTGATAATACACCTGATAACGAGTCAGCTTGTGAGGAGCATTTCGTGGGGTCTACTCATCGCAATCAAGAGGGTAGGTTCGTTGTTTCACTACCATTTAAGTCCGACCATCTCCAGTTGGGGGAATCTTATACCAATGCTGAAGCAAGATTTTTGAA
The DNA here is from genome assembly GCA_034769895.1 of Magicicada septendecula. Lineage (NCBI taxonomy): Eukaryota > Metazoa > Arthropoda > Insecta > Hemiptera > Cicadidae > Magicicada > Magicicada septendecula. Next base: position 307,319,159 of record CM068375.1, read on the forward strand.
TTTAGAACGCCGATTCAGGCGTGATTCTAAGCTTGCGCGCGATTACGCAAACTTTATTAGTGAATATAAGGATCTTGGCCACATGACGCTCATCGATAATTGCTCTATCAATTCTGGGGTGTCAAATACTTACTATCTGCCTCACCATGCCGTTTTTAAGCAGTCTAGCTCGACCACAAAACTGCGCGTCGTTTTTGACGGTTCATCCAAAACTATCAATGGCCTTTCTCTCAATGACATATTGTTGGTAGGCCCGAATGTTCAACAAGACCTTTTTTCTATTCTTTTACGTTTCCATATGCATAACTATGTTCTCATCGCCGACATCGAGAAGATGTATCGACAAATTCTGGTATCTGAAAAGGATTGTCACTATCAACGTATTCTGTGGCATGACTCTCCCCTCGAACAATTTAAACACTTTGCATTGTGAACTGTAACCTACGGCACGGCTAGTGCTTCGTTTTTGGCCACTCGCTGTCTTATTCAAATTGGTAAGGACAATGAAGCTTCTTTTCCTGATGCGGCGTTAGCTATAACAAATGATTTCTATGTCGACGATTTGCTAACCGGTGCAGACACCATCTCTGATCTGACCAAGTTGAAATCTGACTTAGGTACGTTGTTGAGTCAATACGGTTTCACGCTGCATAAATGGGCATCTAATGAACCCAGGGTGGTCTCAAGTCATGACAATTTATCACTCCCCTTAAACAAACAGGGCAATGTGCGTACCCTGGGAATTCTCTGGAATAACACTGCCGATTCATTCCTGTTGACATTAAATCATTCCCCGTTAAATCAAGCATCTCCAAGAGGAGAATTCTATCGATCATCGCAGGCATATACGATCCACTTGGACTGATTGGTCCCATTGTTTTCTTGTACAAACAGTTTATGCAGCAACTCTGGCTTTGCAATCTTGGTTGGGATGAACCGATCTCCGGGCAATTACGTTTGGCTTGGCATTCATTGTGCGATAAATTGTGTCTGATTAGCAAAATTGTTGTCCCACGTTCTATTCGTTGCAAGTCTGAGGCAAGTATAGTTGAATTACATGGTTTTTCGGATGCTTCTGAAAAGGGGTTTGGGTGCTGTATTTATATTAGAGTCATTATCAAGATTCATCAGCCTCTTGTCATCTCCTGTGTTCTAAATCTCGCGTGGCTCCCCTACGCCAAGGTGTCATTACCTCGCATCGAACTCTGTGCTTGCTTGTTGTTATCGCGACTCGTATCTAAGGTCGTTCCTGCGCTTTATTCGATTATTAATAGTGTTCTTTTACATTCTGACTCCATGGTGTCTCTTCACTGCATTCATGCCCAGTCCACGAGGTGGAATACCTACGTCGCTAATCATGTTGCCGAGATTCAGCGTCTTACGCAAGCCTATACATGGCATCACATCAATTCTAAACACAATCCTGCTGATATTATCTCTAGGGGGTGTCACCCTGACGTTTTGCGCGATTGTTCGCTTTGGTGGCACGGTCCCGCTTGTTTGTCTCAATCTTCCGAGTCCAATCTTTTTCCACCCTTTTTACCTTCTAATCCGTCGTCTTTTGAAGTCACTGCGGAAGAGAAACAAACGCCCAACCTTTCTCTAATGTCTACCCTGGGTATTGACCTTTCTAAGGACTTTTCTTCGTTGCACCGTCTGACACGCGTATACGCTTACTGTTTTCGGTTCATCAAAAATATTAGACTCTCCAGTGCTGACAAAATAACGGGCGCTCTTACCCCCGTCGAAATTCATCCTGCTCTTAATTTCTTCATAAAACAATTTCAGTCGATCCACTTTGCTGCCGAGATTAATTGTCTTCGTAATGGGTCTTCTGTCTCTATCAGGAGTAAGTTGTCTTCTCTCGAGCCGTTTCTTGATAAGTCTGGAGTAATACGCGTTGGCGGGCGATTACAGCAGTCGCAACTTCCTTACGACACTAAGCATCCTATTATCTTGCATCCATCGGCTCATATTACTCGCCTTATTATCGAACGCGAACACATTCGTCTACTTCACGCTGGTGCTCAACTCGTGCATCACTCACTTCGTCAACGTTGGTGGATTATTAATGCCAGGTTAGTCATTCGCTCCATCATTCGTAAATGTGTCAAGTGTCTCAGGTTTAGTTTCAAACAGCAGGTTCAGAGGCTAGGTATTTTACCATCTCCTAGAGTCACTCCATCGCGGCTATGGTGGTCCCTTCATGATTCGTCATGGCGGGCAGAAATCCAGAACTCTCTCTAAGGCTTATTTGTGTTTGTTCATTTGCTTAGCAACCAGGGCCATTCATTTGGAATTGGTTTCCGACCTTACAGCCAATGCGTTTATAGCTGCCTTATGTCGGTTTATATCCCGCAGGGGCATACCCAGTCAGTTATATTCTGATAATGGCACAAACTTTAGGAAGGCCCGCAATGTTTTACATGACCTCTACAATCTTTGGCATAATAAGGAAGCCACCTCATCAAACAAATCATTCACGGCCTCTCAGGGTATTTCATGGTCATTTATTCCGCCCTCGTCACCTCATTTTGGTGGTCTTTGGGAGAGCGGCATAAAGAGTTTAAAGTTTCATTTGCGCCGCGTGGTAGGCAAGTCTATACTCACCTTCGAGGAGTTTACGACAGTTTTGTCTCAGATAGAGGCATGTCTAAACTCTCGCCCTTGATTTGCCATCTCATCGGATGTAAATGATCCGGTGCCACTTACACCTGGCCATTTTTTGATTTGCGCACCATTAACGGCGATACTGGACCCAGACTTATCTCATGTTCCTATCTCTCGTCTTGGACGTTGGCAACTGCTCCAGAAGTGTGTCCAAGTCATTTGTAAGTCTTGGTCTCGCGACTATTTACACTAATTACAACAACGTCACAAATGGAAATTCGCAAAGGATAATGTTTCCATTGGGGACCTAGTTTTACTTATTGAGGATAACCTACCTCCATTAGCCTGGAAATTTGGTGTAATTACCGCCACATTTCCCGGCCCAGACAACTTAATTAGAGTCGTAGACATTCGCACGCCTACTGGTGTTTTGCGGAGACCAGTACATAAGATATGTCTGTTGCCAGCGCGGGACGGGACTTAGACACAAGGTTATTATGATCATTTAGCACAATGCTATTTTACTCGGCCATTGGCTTTATTACTTTATTATATGACCATTTGGTCAACTTAATTGTGATATGTACCATCACAACATTTTCATGACAATTTACACCATTGCGTGTTTCTATACTAAATTTGCATGTGACTTGTAAGTTCACAACCATGCACTGTGCTATCATCTCTATACTTATCATAGTTTCATGGTGGTATATTTGCTATTTTGTATTTATATGTTAATATTTTGTGTGGCATACTATGTCCTACACATTTACATTTTGATTGGTATTGGGTATGTGTCATGTTATCGGTGGTATTGTTTTATAAAAATTTGTTACATAATATTCGCATGGTTTGCAGTTATACAACCATGTATACATTTCTTGCAAGTTGTTAATATGTGTGATTTATTGTTCTATGAATGTATTTCTCAATTGTTCAACTCATGTATTATATTTGTAACCACAGTGTCGTATTTGTTACTTATGCTATTGCGCTTATTCATATTTGTAATTAACTAAATTGGTGGTTATTGTATTTATTATATAACTTGCATTTATATAAAACATATTGTTTTTCGCGTCTACTGTCTGTAACCACGCCACGCCTAGATTTTATTTTTATATTGCATTTTTATATGGTATTTTGTATTTTGTGATTATGCATTGCACAATTATTATTCCTGCTTAATTATGACATACATGTCATTACGTATGTGCTCGCAATCAGTCAGCTATCTATAGCTTGTTTTCACACAACAATATATTGTAAATTCCTGAAACTTCAGGTATAGCATGACTCGTTGAACTTTATGACGCCATGCTAGATTTACGTCTAAACACGTATAATTTGTGACAATTTATTTGTTCATTGTATGCAATACTCTTCATTATTAAACATTGTCAAATTATGTACTTTCATGTTTTATATCATTCAATATTGTATACATACAATATATTTGGGCAATACATTGCCAGCGCTTACATTTTCAATCATGCATAAAATCACTTTGCACGCCAACCTTGGCCTACTAAACGCTTATCTTTATTCAAGCTTATCGCTAAACAATTAATGCACAACTGTTATCTAAGATTACAACTCAAGGTTCAATGCAGCCTATTGAGATTAACTTTTATTATTAAGAACTCTGTATTTTATATAATAAGTTGCTAAAATGTATTAAAAAATCTATTGATTTGTTGCGGGCAGTTATGTACAGTAGCGCGGTAATTTTTGCATTCATAGGTTGGCTAATCTGCGCTTTTAATTTGCTCAATTCATGTCTGTACATTTGGACAGTGCGTTACATACGTTCGCTAGCGGCGGTCGCCCTTGCGCTCGCTGCTGTCCTGTCACATTCATTTCTTCTTTGTCGCGACAATTAATGTAGGCCCAAGACTTTACATATGGCCTTCTAGGCTTTCTCACTAAATTAATTCTTCAATGTAACATTTTACGACTTGTATTTACGATGCGCTCATTAGCCAATCTTATATTTAAAATTGACACTAACCATTTCAATGCTGTAATAATCTGAATAATTTTCAATAAATATATTAACTACAGTCCACTCTCTCTTCATCATTTCTGCATCCTGGCGAATAAATTACAACAGTAAATCGACAATTCACGAACACTTCATACTTAACAACTATATATATATATATATATATATATATATATATTGTAATGACTGACCTGTATGCGTGTGTTAGTTGCACACTTAGTAGTTGTCACTTTGTTTTTATCGTCACTCGTGCTTTTTCTAATTTCTCACGCTGACGATGTCCGTCGCAAACGCACGAATTACCAGTACTGAAATCTTCACGGATGTCACCTTACCTGTCCTTCAATGAGTATATTTATTTCCCGATAGGCGCCAAATTGTTTATGAAAACAATTAAAAGTTCAAACTGAGTTGTCGTTCTGTGCGGTGATAAGCAATTCGAATTACCCTCGCAAACTGGCGGGCATTCGAATCTCGCTTGTAGTTCGTCGTGTTGCCAACGTCTAAATCTGGCAGACAATTTTACTCATCGCTGAAGCGCACAAACTTTATAATACAATTTAAATGAAATAAAGGACGATTATTACTAATCAGTACTAGTTTATTAACGTTTGAATTAGTTAATTTTTAATCATTTAGATACAAAATATAATATTATAAAATAATGTTGCTCCGGCAATAAACAGACTATATCTCAAGGTTGGCTATGTTGGCTGAAGAATTTCTATTTCGACATGGCTGCCGTTAATGTTTACTTTCTACAGTTCATTCAGTCAACGAATCCTTTTGATTACGTAAAAATAGAAACAAGATGTTAATAAAGTACACCACCTTACATCAATGGTATTTATATACTATGAAGATTTAAATACAATTAGTTTTTTGAGTGTTAAAAAGTGTTTGCTAATATTTCATACTTCGTCCATAGGTTATTTTATGTTTACATACAAGTTTAATATTTATTATCAATCAATCCTTGAAAGAAATTTAGTTACCAAGTTCGGAGTGAGAGTTTTTGTGTTGTGAGAAAAGTTATTTAATTTAGTTCATAAATTCTGGTAATTCAGATATACTTAACAAAATCTTGTTGATTTCTGGTGACGAGTCGATTTTATTATTTAGGTTGGGTTGATACAATCGTTAATCTTCCAAAATTTGGATCTTCTGTTTCATCAGGCTTCTTTTTCAATTAATTTGGATTTTTTAATTATTTTTAAATATTAAAATTGGTTTATTAGCTCTCTTGGTTTAAATAGTTCTTTGTTCGACATCTTGAATCCACATCTCATTAAATTTGGTAGTATTTATTACTATTTTAATTAATAATTGAGTCGAATATGGTTTGGCTTCCGTCTCTCTTGATCATCAATAATGGACTAATGTTTTATAACGGAATTAAATATAATAACGTTCTGTTGTTATGGGAACCACCCATACTCTCATTGGTTGTGTACATTTGTGTCTATTGTTATAATATTTGAATTTTAGTTCAAAATGAATAAATATTTTCTAATTGCTATTATTCTTTGGTCTTCTTATCAATGTATTAGACATTAACATAACTGTCTCTATTTTCTTTCAAAGATTATTTTGATCTCCCACAAAGCTGGGCTTATTCATGTATTAAAGTTTTGACAAAATTGCTAATATTATGTTATTACATATTTTCCTTATTTTATGTTTTTATTCTAATTCTGACATCTTATTATTGTTCACTAATTGTAATTAATGAGGTACTTGTTCTTAATTTTCTAATACAATAGTTAATTTCTTACAACTTGTTTATTTAGAATTTATACAGTTAGGCATTTTATAGGCCTAAGCAGTAATTGTCTATAACTTCTTATTTTACACAAATTAAAGATTATTTTTCATTTACATATGTTTTGCTTGCTGTCACTTATGACTTATTTACCTTTTGAATTACTTTGGGCTGTTTTACAATAATTGAATGTTATTATTAATTTACAAAATCATTGCTTGTCTGTTATTCTCTTTTTTCTGTCTTTACTCTAATGATTAATATTATGTTTGTAAAATTTATCTCCTTACTTATATCTATTGCCATTTCTTACAACTTGTTATATTTTGTTGCCATATTGTTATATTTTAATTTTACTACAATGATTGTCACAGATTAAATTCCTTTGGTGTTTAAAAATATTTAAAAACCAATTGGTATCTCCCAACTATTTCTCCTTTTCAGATCTTTTACACTCCAAAACATTACTGCATCTACTCAAAATGGAATACAATATTGTGTACAGAAACTTTTATATTACTGTTATAAAAAATAAGCATTTTTAAATTTATAAAATTATTTGAACTAAAGTACACCTCAAATAATATTTACAGTATGTAAGTAAAGCTAAATATACAACTGTAATAGAAAGGTAGTAAACCAGCAGTTATACATTGATAAATTTAATTCGTTGATTAAATTTTAATGATGTTAAGATTTTACATATTAAAAAATTAAAAAAACGTGCAACACTGCTTTCCAATTTGCAAATAAAAGAGGGGTATTATCAGAGAAGTACAATCTATCAGTACAATCTATCTATCAGAGACGTAGAATGAACTTTTTTTATATGACTAAATGCTGTTGAGGTCCATGATGCTTGATTCTTTTATAATTTTGATTGTTTACTATCTTTAAATCTCATTGTTCAAAAACGAATTCTCTACTTGAACAGATTATACTGCAAAATAAAATTGATGTAACATAATTTTCTTAAGAAGTTAACAGGTATTACAATAAGTTTAATAGTATACGCAAAAACGTAAATACAGACACGTTACGTGAGCGTAAAAAAAGTTTCCCTGATTTCTGACGGAATGTGTGTGAACTAAAACTGCAATAAGTATCATAAACATACGCGGTGCTTGTAAAACACATAACCTAAACACGTGCGCGTGCGCGCCCAGACACATACACATGCAGTCACTCTGTCCCTGACAAATTATTATTCTCTTTCTCCCCTCTTTTCTCTTTCTCTGAGTTAACCATTCTGCCAGCTGCAATTATACGTATTTAAATTATGTTGAAATTAGGCATAGAAACCGCACAGGGTTTTACATGTTCTTATACAAATGCTTATATGTAAATATATTCTTTATGATCTTAATTTCAACAGTCTTTGAGGCTTGTTTTTGCTAAATATTATCCTTTTTCGACTACGTAAAATTTGAATATCAATAACAAATTGGAAACAAGTACTGAGTGTTTTTTAATTATGTTTGTTTTAATATTTCAGAGCTTAACATAATTAAATTTCAATCATCCAATTAAATTTATCAATGTAGTATAATGCTGTTACAACGTTTTTTTGCTAATATTTAATGTTACACAGTTAGTTTATAATTGTACTTTTACACGTAAGTTTACCGAACACAGTGTTAAATATTTTCCTGTATTCAAATACACAATTGTATATTGTCTACCGAAGACTCACGTTTTTGTTGGCAACGTAAGAAAACTCCAAGACCGTGCGAATTCAGTACAGTGTGCCCTAGCGCGAAGCAGACAGTACATTGGAATGACTGTTACGCAGCGCTGACGTAAGTGTGGCGTAGGTTAGTTAGTAGTGACCGCTGTAATGCTTAATTTATATATCTTAATATAACTTTATATAAAATTTATTTGAGTATATATAGATTCAAGACAGTTGAAATTATAGTGCGCAATAAAAAAAAGCTAAGAAAATGTTATATATTACATAAAAATATGGGGGTGCCCTTGGCCGCTCAGTCATGCAAAATTTCTATGTCCTCACAGGCGCTCATAGCGTGGTATATATATATATATATATATATATATATATATATATATTGTAACGTTACATAACCCCCGTCCAAATATGATGACATAATCACCAGAGTTAAAACCAGTAATCACCCATTTCTAAAAGTCAGAAATGGGGATTAGGTACCAAGCTATGAAAAACTTTGTACTCCAAAAACACTAAACAATAATAATAAAAGTGCAGTGTACAAAGTGGAACATAGTGTACTCGGTGAAAGTGTAAACCTTTAAAAAGAGCATCTCGCAGATTTGTGCTGGAGATGAAAAACAATCAATATTGTAGCAGTGGACTATACTGCTGTTGACAAGCTTTGTAATTTTTGTATGTTTTGTAATTTTATATTGTGTAGGCCACAAAGGTCTTGTACCTAGGAATAATATTTGTGTTTAATATGATTATTTTGTTTAAATATAAGATAACCCAGGGTTATATATAAAATGAGAATAATATATCAAATAATACTATGTTAGCAAGATGGCATGTAAAAAATAATTTAGTGTAAGGATACATTAAGGCAATTATAAATCATAAATAAATCAAAATAAAAGGGATTAAAATATAAAATACCAGTGTACAAGTTTAAGGAAAAATATAAAGAAAAACCTTAAATAAATTAAATTTGTTTATAAATAAAATCTATAAAGGATTATTTTTCTAAAAAGAAGAAATGAAATAATAATAATTATTAATAGCCTATATACTAAAAGGTATATAGATTAGCCAATAAAAAACCATAAAAATTCTTGGTTACTAAGAGTAACTAACTAACAAGAATGAATTTAATTGTTAAAATATATTGGAAGAGAGCAGTTTGAAAAATGTAATGTCTATAAAAATTTAAGAAATTAATAAATACCATTCAAAATAATCAGTGTTAAATTAATAAAATTAACGAGTGATATCCACTACATCTTAGACCTCCTTCGAACAGAATAATTCATGCCTGCAAATTGATGAAAACTTGAAAAAATCAGCTTCCATTTTCAAGCCTAGCCTACAGAAATTCGACTTTGTTGGTGAGATCGTTACCTATTAAAATCTAACTAAATTACATCTCAACTATAAACTTATAACACTAGAAACAGCACAATTTCTTTAAATACTTCTGGAAAAGAGGTGAACATAAACTTTATTATTTTGTTAACCCAAAAAACAGCAAAACGTAGTTTTGTTACTAACATTACCGCAGCCATGATGTTTATTATTTGTTGTCATCTGTGACGAAACGTAATTTGCGCTCTAGCAGTCAACAAATCAACTGCATAATATAAATAGTACAAAATTTAAAAATCATGTGTGTAAAGCTTGGTACTGACCCATATACATTTCTGACTTTCTCATAACAAAGTACAAAGAACTCTAAAATAACCCTGGAAAATTAATTCATTATTTCTTTCTTGTTATTAAAATTGAAATAAAAATATTTGTTATATGCTATATGTTTGAAAAAATAAGATCGAACTAACTCTGTGTTTTATGTAAGAATCCCTTTATGTTTTGGGAGACCATAAAAAATGCTAAATAAATTCAAGGAATGCCTTGTTGTTTGAATAATAAAAATGTGTATTATTTCTAGTAGATGGTAGTTAGTTACAGATTGTCAGAAGACCGAGAAGAGAACGGACATCGAGAATTTATTACATACCATTTGGAGTCACTTTAACCTCAAATGGGTTCGTAAACGTAGCAGTCAGCTGGTACCACGAGCGGAAAAATTTGAAATAATTAATCGTATACTAAGAGAGTAATTCTCTTTGCACTCTCTCTCCTAACTAATGTCAAACAACGGTATTGATTTCACATAAATAAAATTTAAGAAAATCTTTGCATAATCACACACACTCGATTTTGAAAGCATATAACATAAAGATAACAAATTCTGTGACTCTTAATTAAGCGAGCGTTCTGAAAAATAACAAATAGACGTAAATTACTCGAGACTTAAGCTCGGTGAGAGACGTTACAAGATGACGTACAAACGTTGGGCTTAACGACTAAGAGAGTTTATTTGGGAAGCTCGGCGAGAGACGTTACAAGATGGCGCAGAACTTAAAAGGGCTTTAATTAGTAAAGAAATTTTGAGATATACGAAAGATAATATAACGAAAAAACTAATTTTTGTCGGCAACTATGTGAAAACAAGAAATGCATAATACCAGAGGCAGATCAAAGAAGAGGGCAGAAGAGACGGAGAAGGAAGAAGGTGGACGGAAACAAGAAATAGAAGTAGTCACGGACAGTGAAAGGGAACAACAGACAGGTGATAAAGAAGAAACTGAAGCAATTATGGACACGGAAAAGGAAATAGTTGAAGAGGATGCCCAAGGGGACCAACCAGATAAAGCGGGAGCCAGAGAAGAACCAAATTGGCAGGAAATAATGAAATTTATGGCAGAACAAAGCAGACAAAACAATGAAAACTTAATAAGACAGATGAAAGAAGAAAATAATGAAAATTTAAGGAAAATAAATGAGGAAAATAAGGAAAAATCAAGGAAACAAAATGAAACCTTGAGCGAAAAATTTGACAAAATAGATGAAAACGCAAGGAAACAAAATGAAACCTTGAGCGAAAAATTTGACAAAATAGATGAAAGTTTTAGGAAACAGGAAGAGAACTCAAGGAAGTAAAATGAAACTTTGAGGGACAGTTTAAAACAAATTGAGAAAATAAACGAAGAAAATTTAAAACAAATTGAGGGTAAAATGGAGAATTTCAATAAGGAGTTAAGGGAAAATCTCGAGAGTAAAATTGAAAATGTTAACAAAACACTTAGCCAAAGAGTAGATGAATATAAGGAAGATGCAGAAAAGAAAATAATTGAAACCAATCAAAGATTAGATAAAACAGAAGAAAAGATGGAACAAATTAAAACAGGAATAGATGCCCGAATGGACCGAGAAGAACAAAGTAATCAAGTTCGCATAATGGCCATACGCCAGGAGAATAATGATCAGTTGGACGGAATAAAAAGCAACATAACCACTAAATTCACAGATTTTAATGAGACAATAGAAAATGTCAAGAACCAGTTCAATAACCAAGGAGAAAAATTAGAAAATTTACATCTACAAACAAACCTACAAGGGGAGGTAGATAGAATTGGTTTAAGATCTACATACAACACTCAACATACTATCCAAGATAGTAGAGAAAGTGTAAACTTCAGAGATTATAGAAGAAACCCACTCGAATTCTTAGGAAGAGTGGATGAAATTTTAAATAGGTCGAAGGAGAACCGATGGAACATGATTAAAGGCATACTAGATGAATGTTTCAAAACATCAATGACAATTGGTGGACTGTAATCCGAAACGAGGTGTGTGATTATGGAAATTTTAAGATGATGTTCAAGCTGAAGTACTGGTCTGAGTCAGTGCAAAACATTATTCGAGACGATATTTGTCATGGGAGGTATGACCGCAGTACAGGACAGACACCTACTGCTTATTTTTTGGGGAAGGTATGTGTGGCGAAATATTTAGACCCAAAGATCCCTGAGGAGTGTTTGGTGACAAAGATAGCATATCACTTTGAGGAAAAGATTATCAGTGCTCGACTAAACTGACAAATAAAGACCATTGGAGGTATGGAAACACTATTAGAGAACTATGAGCAAGAATCATATTACAGGAGGAGTAGATGGAGATCAGGGAATACGGAGGAGCGGAAAAACGAACAACCCAGAGATACTCGACCAAGGGTAAATTATGTCCGTGCCAACAATAAATACTATAATAACAGGTATTGAGGAAAATGGCAAAATTATAATTACAGAAATTATCGAACCGACTCATATCAGAGAGAAGAAGGTCCGCAAAGAAGTAGGAGCGTAGAACAACCTAGATTCAGAACCAGTGAGGAAGAAAGAAGGCAATTAAATGAACATCAACGTAGTGAGAATGTTGAACAAACTAATAATAATGATGGAAGTCGGAGAAACGGGTACGAGCAGTGAGAAGAAGTGACTGCCCGTCACTGCTAGAGACAACCGGGCACAGAATTTACCACAGTCCTAATAATAATAATAAATTAAAGAAACCAATAACAATTATCAGAAACCATTATTTAAAGAATATACAGGCAGAATTAATGTAAGAGAGAGCAATTAAAGAGTCATCACAAAACAATGATATATTTTATATACGAATAAAATTAAATGGAGTATTAGCAGAAGCCATGATTGATACCTGTTAAGTATGAAGTGTTCGTGAATTGTCGATTTACTGTTGTAATTAATTCGCCAGGATGCAGAAATGATGAAGAGAGAGTGGACTGTAGTTAATACATTTATTGAAAATTATTCAGATTATTACATCATTGAAATGGTTAGGTGTCAATTTTGAATACAAGATTGGCTAATGAGCGCATCGTAAATACAAGTCGTAAAATGTTACATTGAAGAATTAATTTAGTGAGAAAGCCTAGAAGGCCATATATAAAGTCTTGGGCCTAAGGCCTACATTAATTGTCGCGACAAAGAAGAAATGAATGTGACAGGATAGCAGTGAGCGCAAGGGCGACCGCTGCTACCGAACGTATGTAACGCACTGTCCAGATGTACAGACATGAATTGAGCAAATTAAAAGCGCAGATTAGCCAACCTATGAATGCAAAAATTACCGCGCTACTGTACATAACTGCCCGCAACAAATCAATAGATTTTTTAATACATTTTAGCAACTTATTATATAAAATACAGAGTTCTTAATAATGAAAGTTAATCTCAATAGGCTGCATTGAACCTTGATTTGTGATCTTAGATAACAGTTGTGCATTAATTGTTTAGCGATAAGCTTGAATAAAGATAAGCGTTTAGTAGGCCAAGGTTGGCGTGCAAAGTGATTTTATGCATGATTGAAAATGTAAGCGCTGGCAATGTATTGCCCAAATATATTGTATGTATACAATATTGAATGATATAAAACATGAAAGTACATAATTTGACAATGTTTAATAATGAAGAGTATTGCATACAATGAACAAATAAATTGTCACAAATTATACGTGTTTAGACGTAAATCTAGCATGGCGTCATAAAGTTGAACGAGTCATGCTATACCTGAAGTTTCAGGAATTTACAATATATTGTTGTGTGAAAACAAGCTATAGATAGCTGACTGATTGCGAGCACATATGTAATGAAATGTATGTCATAATTAAGCAGGAATAATAATTGTGCAATGCATAATCACAAAATACAAAATACCATATAAAAATACAATATAAAAATAAAATCTAGGCGTGGCGTGGTTACAGACAGTAGACGCGAAAAACAATATGTTTTACATAAATGCAAGTTATATAATAAATACAATAAACACCAATTTAGTCAATTACAAATATGAATAAGCGCAATAGCATAAGTAACAAATACGACACTGTGGTTACAAATGTAATACATGAGTTGAACAATTGAGAAATACATTCATAGAACAATAAATCACACATATTAACAACTTGCAAGAAATGCATACATGGTTGTATAACTGCAAACCATGCGAATATTATGTAACAAATTTTTATAAAACAATACCACCGATAACATGACACATACCCAATACCAATCAAAATGTAAATGTGTAGGACATAGTATGCCACACAAAATATTAACATATAAATACAAAATAGCAAATATACCACCATGAAACTATGATGAGTATAGAGATGACAGCACAGTGCATGGTTGTGAACTTACAAGTCACATGCAAATTTAGTATAGAAACACGCAATGGTGTAAATTGTCATGAAAATGTTGTGATGATACATATCACAATTAAGTTGACCAAATGGTCATATAATAAAGTAATAAAGCCAATGGCCGAGTAAAATAGCATTGTGCTAAATGATCATAATAACCTTGTGTCTAAGTCCCGTCCCGCGCTGGCAACAGACATATCTTATGTACTGGTCTCCGCAAAACACCAGTAGGCGTGCGAATGTCTACGACTCTAATTAAGTTGTCTGGGCCGGGAAATGTGGCGGTAATTACACCAAATTTCCAGGCTAATGGAGGTAGGTTATCCTCAATAAGTAAAACTAGGTCCCCAATGGAAACATTATCCTTTGCGAATTTCCATTTGTGACGTTGTTGTAATTGGTGTAAATAGTCGCGAGACCAAGCCTTCCAAATGACTTGGACAAACTTCTGGAGCAGTTGCCAACGTCCAAGACGAGAGATAGGAACATGAGATAAGTCTGGGTCAGGTATCGCCGCTAATGGTGCGCAAATCAAAAAATGGCCAGGTGTAAGTGGCACCGGATCATTTACATCCGATGAGATGGCAAATAAAGGGCGAGAGTTTAGACATGCCTCTATCTGAGACAAAACTGTCGTAAACTCCTCGAAGGTGAGTATAGACTTGCCTACCACGCGGCGCAAATGAAACTTTAAACTCTTTATGCCGCTCTCCCAAAGACCACCAAAATGAGGTGACGAAGGCGGAATAAATGACCATGAAATACCCTGAGAAGCCGTGAATGATTTGATTGATGAGGTGGCATCCTTATTATGCCAAAGATTGTAGAGGTCATGTAAAACATTGCGGACCTTCCTAAAGTTTGTGCCATTATCAGAATATAACTGACTGGGTATGCCCCTGCGGGACATAAAACTAAGTAAGGCAGCTATAAAGGCATTGACTGTAAGGTCGGAAACCAATTCCAAATGAATGGCCCTGGTTGCTAAGGAAATGAACAAAGACACGTATGCCTTAGAGAGAGTTCTGGATTTCTACCCGCCATGACGAATCATGAAGGGACCACCATAATCAACCGCGCAGAATAGAAACGGCCACGATGGAGTGACTCTAGGAGATGGTAAAATACCAAGCCTCTGAACCTGCTGTTTGAAACTAAACCTGAGACACTTGACACATTTACGAATGATGGAGCGAATGACTAACCTGGCATTAATAATCCACCAACGTTGACGAAGTGAGTGATGCACGAGTTGAGCACCAGCGTGAAGTAGACGAATGTGTTCGCATTCAATAATAAGGCGAGTAATATGAGCCGATGGATGCAAGACAATAGGATGCTTAGTGTCGTATGGTAGTTGCGACTGCTGTAATCGCCCGCCAACGCGTATTACTCCAGACTCATCAAGAAACGGCTCGAGAGAAGACAACTTACTCCTGATAGAGACAGAAGACCCATTACGAAGACAATTAATCTCGGCAGCAAAGTGGATCGACTGAGATTGTTTTATGAAGAAATTAAGAGCATGATGAATTTCGACGGGGGTAAGAGCGCCCGTTATTTTGTCAGCACTGGAGAGTCTAATATTTTTGATGAACCGAAAACAGTAAGCGTATACGCGTGTCAGACGGTGCAACGAAGAAAAGTCCTTAGAAAGGTCAATAGCCAGGGTAGACATTAGAGAAAGGTTGGGCGTTTGTTTCTCTTCCGCAGTGACTTCAGAAGACGACGGATTAGAAGGTAAAAAGGGTGGAAAAGGATTGGACTCGGAAGATTGAGACAACCAAGCGGGACCGTGCCACCAAAGCGAACAATCGCGCAAAACGTCAGGGTGACACCCCCTGGAGATAATATCAGCAGGATTGTGTCTAGAATTGATGTGATGCCATGTATAGGCTTGCGTAAGACGCTGAATCTCTGCAACACGATTAGCGACGTAGGTTTTCCACCTCGTGGACTGGGCATGAATCCAGTAAAGAGACACCATGGAGTCAGAATGTAAAAGAAACTATTAATAATCGAATAAAGCGCAGGAACGACCTTAGATACGAGTCGCGATAACAACAAGCAAGCACAGAGTTCGATGCGAGGTAATGACACCTTGGCGTAGGGGAGCCACGCGAGATTTAGAACACAGGAGATGACAAGAGGCTGATGAATCTTGATAATGACTCTAATATAAATACAGCACCCAAACCCCTTTTCAGAAGCATCCGAAAAACCATGTAATTCAACTATACTTGCCTCAGACTTGCAACGAATAGAACGTGGGACAACAATTTTGCTAATCAGACACAATTTATCGCACAATGAATGCCAAGCCAAACGTAATTGCCCGGAGATCGGTTCATCCCAACCAAGATTGCAAAGCCAGAGTTGCTGCATAAACTGTTTGTACAAGAAAACAATGGGACCAATCAGTCCAAGTGGATCGTATATGCCTGCGATGATCGATAGAATTCTCCTCTTGGAGATGCTTGATTTAACGGGGAATGATTTAATGTCAACAGGAATGAATCGGCAGTGTTATTCCAGAGAATTCCCAGGGTACGCACATTGCCCTGTTTGTTTAAGGGGAGTGATAAATTGTCATGACTTGAGACCACCCTGGGTTCATTAGATGCCCATTTATGCAGCGTGAAACCGTATTGACTCAACAACGTACCTAAGTCAGATTTCAACTTGGTCAGATCAGAGATGGTGTCTGCACCGGTTAGCAAATCGTCGACATAGAAATCATTTGTTATAGCTAACGCCGCATCAGGAAAAGAAGCTTCATTGTCCTTACCAATTTGAATAAGACAGCGAGTGGCCAAAAACGAAGCACTAGCCGTGCCGTAGGTTACAGTTCACAATGCAAAGTGTTTAAATTGTTCGAGGGGAGAGTCATGCCACAGAATACGTTGATAGTGACAATCCTTTTCAGATACCAGAATTTGTCGATACATCTTCTCGATGTCGGCGATGAGAACATAGTTATGCATATGGAAACGTAAAAGAATAGAAAAAAGGTCTTGTTGAACATTCGGGCCTACCAACAATATGTCATTGAGAGAAAGGCCATTGATAGTTTTGGATGAACCGTCAAAAACGACGCGCAGTTTTGTGGTCGAGCTAGACTGCTTAAAAACGGCATGGTGAGGCAGATAGTAAGTATTTGACACCCCAGAATTGATAGAGCAATTATCGATGAGCGTCATGTGGCCAAGATCCTTATATTCACTAATAAAGTTTGCGTAATCGCGCGCAAGCTTAGAATCACGCCTGAATCGGCGTTCTAAATTCAAAAATCTTGCTTCAGCATTGGTATAAGATTCCCCCAACTGGAGATGGTCGGACTTAAATGGTAGTGAAACAACGAACCTACCCTCTTGATTGCGATGAGTAGACCCCACGAAATGCTCCTCACAAGCTGACTCGTTATCAGGTGTATTATCAGGGATAGTTTCTGCTTCCCAGAATTTTTCGAGACTGCAAAATTTGACCGTCGTTGTTCCTAGCTAGGAACGAAACAGCAGGACCCTTATAACGGCAATGTTTGGGCAAATTGCCTGCCAAAATGTAGCCTAACTTTGTTTCCTGAATAATGGGAAAATGAGGACCGCGTACGTATTTGTTGGCTAAAATTAATCTAGGTGAATTGCGCTCCCAAAAGTATGTCGATGTCAGCCGAAATGTTAAAATGTGGGTCGGCTAAGAACACGTTATCTGGAATGTTGAAATGATTTATATCAAAAGATTGTGCTGGCAGTTTATGGGTCAATGCAGATAAAACCGCACAATTTGCCTCGAAGCTAAATCTTTGATAACGAGAAATAATGCGTATAGACGCGAGATTAGTGGCATGACACGCGGTATTATTTATACCTGTAATCGGTATGTTGGATTTAGTCAAGTTAAGCCGTAATTTCTTGGCAAATGATTCCGTACAAAAATTTATTTGTGAACCCGCATCCAAAAGAACTCTTGCGGTTTGTCTGTTGCCAGCCTGGTCAATGACAAACACAATTGCTGTTGATAAAAGAATATTATTTGTGGATTGTAATTTGAGTGAACAGTAATTACTGCTGCTGGCAGAGACTGGCTTCGGCACATTGTTTATGTGCAACAATGTATGGTGTCGTTTTGAACAGATCTTACATGATTGTTTAATCTTACAATTAGATACAAAATGATCTGATCTAAGACAATTGGTACAACATTTGTGATTTGATATAAATTGTCCTCGCTCAGCAGTGCTTGGTGCACGAAATTTATCACAAATGTAAATTGGATGATTAGATTTACAGCATAAACATGAATAATTACTTGACGCTGAGTGATAACTCTTAAATGTAGTGCTGCCAGCAGCGCTTCGTGAATTGTTTGTCAGATTTTTTGAATCTTAAGCTTACTTTGTTGAGTTGCTGTCCGGCATCGATAGGCAGTGTATTTTCTAACAACTGCCTACGTGCGTTTAAAAAGTGAGTAAAATCTTGAAAGTTGGGAAGGTTATCCGGGTCTATAGACTCCTTCCATAATTTAAAAGTAGTATGGTCGAGTTTCGCTGACAATAATTGTATAGTGATAAGCTCGAATGAATTCACTGACAGTTGCATTGCCGCCAGTGAATTAACGGAAGACGTTATTGTATTTGTGAATTCTGCCAAACTTTGGACAGAGTCTTTAATTGTTGACTTGACTTCAAGTAAATTTTGAATGTAGTACTTTGCTAGTATGAACTTGTTGTCATACCTTGCGGACAGCAAACTCAATGCTATCGAGTAGTTTTCATTACAGATAGGTAGTGATTTAATTAAGTCTAACGGCTCATTTTTTAGAGAAGAATGCAAATAATGTAGTTTCTGCACTGACGTTAGATCGGATCTTGCATGCAGCAAGTCCAAAAAAATTGAATAAAAATGCTGCCATTCCAAGATATTGCCTGTGAAGCAGGGTAAACGTATCGGTTTTAATTGCATATGGCCCATTAATACGGGAGGTACAGTCTGAACATTAAAGGTATCAATTAATTGTAAAATATTAGCTTCTGTGGAATATAACATTTCTTCGACCTCAACTCGGTCTTCTTGAGCAGCGTTTACGTCTTTGCAAATAAGTTCGATTTCGGACTGTACCTCATCGTATTTCGTTGCCAAGCCTTTCAAACTTTCAAGTCTGACTGTTAAAAAGTGTTTGGTATTAGAGTTTCTATCAAAGTTACTGACAGCTGATTGTATACGCACTATTGCGGACTTTAAGCTGCCTCTCTTTCTGACTAACACTTTGAGGCCTTCTTCAGCCATTGTACGCACCTTGAAATGATGTTAGTGAGGTGATACCTTGTGGGCGATGTCCTGAAGCGTCGAGGCCGTGGAGAAGATGGCAAACACACAGCTCGGAGAGATGACTGCTTTGACTGACGTACTGAAGCTAGCAGGTGTAAGCTCTTGCAATGATGTCGTCAGGAGGCTCAAAGGCGACGAGCAAAATGCTGGTTGAATCACGCCACGGTCGTATCAGCGGATATGCTGAGTCGCCCGTGATGGCCAGAAATTGGGGCAGAAAAATAATAAATAGGTGATTGATGTATCCGGGAATCCAGGTCCGGAGCGACCAAAAAAATGTTAAGTATGAAGTGTTCGTGAATTGTCGATTTACTGTTGTAATTAATTCGCCAGGATGCAGAAATGATGAAGAGAGAGTGGACTGTAGTTAATACATTTATTGAAAATTATTCAGATTATTACAGCATTGAAATGGTTAGGTGTCAATTTTGAATATAAGATTGGCTAATGAGCGCATCGTAAATACAAGTCGTAAAATGTTACATTGAAGGATTAATTTAGTGAGAAAGCCTAGAAGGACAAATATAAAGTCGTGGGCCTAAGGCCTACATTAATTGTCGTGACAAAGAAGAAATGAATGTGACAGGATAGCAGCGAGCGCAAGGGCGACCGCCGCTAGCGAACGTATGTAACGCACTGTCCAGATGTACAGACATGAATTGAGCAAATTAAAAGCGCAGATTAGCCAACCTATGAATGCAAAAATTACCGCGCTACTGTACAATACCGGAGCAAATGTTTCAATTATTGATCAAGTAGAGCTTGACTGGATTACTGAACTAACTACTGAGAGAATACCTACTTTACCAATTAATAACTTAACAATTATTGGCGCCACCGGGAAACAAAATAAAACAATTAAAAAACAAGTGTCTTTGAATATTACTAACAGTGGGATAGGAATACCTATGGGATTTTTAGTAGCCAACGGGCTACCTTTTAGGGTATTAATAGGGTGTGATATGTTACGGCGACACACTGCAGTTATAAATCTGGCCAGTGGTATAGTAACACTGAGCGCAGAAGAAGGTGAGTTATCGGCTGAGATAATTGGTAGCCAAAGTGCCCCTCAGTGTCTGAGCTCATTCTATATTAGGGAGAATAAATAGGTTAACCCTAGGTAAAAATACTAAAGTAACAGAATCAAAGATTTGGCAAGAGAAGATAGAAGAAATCATAGAGTTTCAAGATAGGCATGCTCAGGAAACAATCAGTGTAGAACAAAAACAACAACTTATAAAAATTTATAATAAATATAGATCAGTATTCTCGGATTCACTCGGAAAAGCAAAAAAATTCCTGTGTGAATTAAAGTTCAAAGACAATGTCAATTTTAATAAACGGTCATATCCCATCGCTCAAGCCTTGAAAGAATCAGCAAGAAAGGAAATTCAGAGGATGATAATGGAAGATATAATTGAAAGAAGCAATTCTCCTTATACGGTACCAGCCCATTGGTAGCTATACCAAAGAAAGATGGTCAAGTAAGATTATGCCTCGATGCTCGGGAGCTGAATAAAATGCTCAGTAACGACCGCACGTCTCCAGGGGAGATTGACGAAATAATGAAAAAGTTCTATGGATGTAAGTACATGAGTACTTGGGATGCAGTCTGTGGATATTGGCAAATAGAGTTGCACCCTAACAGCAGACAATATGTTGCTTTCATATTTGAAGGACGAAATTATCATTTTAAACGTTTGCCTTTTGGATTGGTAAATTCTATGGCCATGTTCATCCAATGTATGGATCAAATTCTGGGTAAAGAAGTTTTAGACTTCACTACGGTATATGTTGATGACATACTAATTACTTCTTGTACGTGGAAGGAGCATTGTAATAGAGTGGAAGCAGTGTTAAATAAGCTGTTACAACATAATATAACATTGAAATTAGATAAATCTAAATTTATCACACATGAATTACCATTTTTAGGATTCATTCTGACAGCTACTGGAATAAAACCATCTCCTGAGAAAGTAAAGGCTATCCAAGATTTTCCTAAACCAAAAAATTTAAAACAATTACAATCTTTTTTGGGGATATGCAACTATTATAGGAAATTTCAACCGGGTTATTCAGAAGTAACAGCCAACTTCTAATATTTACTTTCAAAGAAAACAAGTGGAAGTGGGAAGAAAATGAAGACAATAATTTTAAGATAATAAAAGATAAATTCTTGGATAGCATAATGCTACACCACCCAAATTTCGATAAATGTTTTTTCATAAATTGTGATGCCAGCAACATTAGTCTTGGAAGTGAATTATATCAGGAAGATGAGGAAGGAAATCATTGGGTCATCAGTTTTGCAAGCAGAGTACTGAGTAGTTGTGAGCGGAATTATACAGTAACTGAAAAGGAACTGCTGAGTGTTGTGTTCTCATGTATTAAATTCTGTACCTTTATATTGTGATACCCAGTAACCATAAGGACTGACCATAGGTCTATCTCTTTTTTAAAGAACTGTAAACTTAACCATGGTAGGCTCACAAGATTGGTGTTAATACTTCAAGAGTATAATTTAGATTGGGGATATATCCCGGGGAAAAAGAATATAATAGCAGACCGATTGTCACGGATTAACCTAGAAAAAGGAACATTTGAAGTAGAACCGGAGAGTATTGGGAAGATATATTACATTATCAAATTGAAGAAAGAGTTACAGGATATAATTGGTAAACTAAAAATAGATCAAGAAACAGACACCAAATTAATAAAAATTAGAGACAGGATATTACAAAAGGATCCTATAATAACAAAATTTTTCTGTGTTCATGAAGAAATCCTTTTCATCCGTCCAACCATTGAGGATCATGTGTGGAAAATGTATGTACCCGAAGCACCTGAAGTAGCCATAATAAAGGACTACCATGAAAGATATGGTCACATGGGACCACTCAGAGTTATTAAAGCTTTGTCTGAACATTGTTATATAAAAGCAATAAATAAGTGAGTAAGACTAGTATTGAAAAACTGCAACATATGCCAATTAGTAAAAATTAATAATGACACAAGAACTGGAGCTATGATTACAATAACATCCAACGGTAAACTTGAGAAGACCTTCTTAGATATATGTGGACCTTTTCCCAGAAGTGGAGGGAGACATAAATTTAAATATATAATAATTATTTTTGACCATTATACCAAATATACAAAACTCTATCCAATCAGTAGAGCTACTACAAAGAAAATTTTAGAAGTAATTATTCAAAAATACTTACCTGAAGTGGGAAAACCTGAAACCATAGTAACGGATCATGGGGCACAGTTTAGAGGAAAAAAGTGGAAGAAGAATTGTTGAAATTGCAAATAAGAACATATAAAACGTCAGTATACCACCCTAGTAGTAATCCTGCCGAACGCGTCTTGAGGGAAGTTGGTAGAATTTTGCGGACCTACTGTCACCAAGAACATGGTAAATGGAGCCAGTACCTTGAACCAGCAGAAACCTTCCTTAATTGGTCTTACCATGACACTATCGGAACCAGCCCTTATCAAGTAATGTTTGAAAGACCACCACCCAGAGAAATCACATCATTAATAAATTTTCCTCCAGGAGAGAGAGTAGAATACAACAAAATCGAAATGCACAACAGGTTGCTGCATAAAGCTGAACTTCAACATAAAAAGGAAACGGGGAAGAAGAAAAGAATAAATCCATGGAAAGTAGGAGATAAGGTGTTAATAAAAAATAGACAATTACCCAGTTCTATAGAGGGTGTTGCAAGAAAATTACTTTTACTTTATACCGGGCCATACCAAGTAACCCAGGTGAAAGGAAATAATACATATGAAATTAAATCTGTTAACAATAACAAAATAAAAGGGGTGTATAACCAATCAGAAATAAAGAGATATTATGAAGAATGATGGAAGAATCCGAAGATTCAAGAGTTCAACGATTATTTTTAAAACAAGTAAATAAAAATAAATCTGTTCTAGTGGGGGAGCTTTATGTAACGTTACATAACCCCTGTCCAAATATGATAACATGATCACCAGAGTTAAAACCATTAATCACCCATTTTTAAAAGTCAAAAATGGGGATTAGGTACCAAGCTATGAAAAACTTTGTACTCCAAAACACTGTAAACAATAATAATAAAAGTGCAGTGTACAAAGTGGAACATAGTGTACTCAGTGAAAGTGTAAACCTTTAAAAAGAGCATCTCACAGATTTGTGCTGGAGATGAAAAACAATCAATATTGTAGCAGTGGACTATATTTCTGTTGACAAGCTTTGTAATTTTTGTATGTTTTGTAATTTTATATTGTGTAGGCCACAAAGGTCTTGTACCTAGGAATAATATTTGTGTTTAATATAATTATTTTGTTTAAATATAAGATAACCCAGGGTTATATATAAAATGAGAATAATATATCAAGATGGCATGTAAAAAATAATTTAGTGTAAGGATACATTAAGGCAATTATAAATCATAAATAAATCAAAATAAAAGGGATTAAAATATAAAATACCAGTGTACAAGTTTAAGGAAAAATATAAAGAAAAACCTTAAATAAATTAAATTTGATTATAAATAAAATCTATAAAGGATTATTTTTCTAAAAAAAAGAAATGAAATAATAATAATTATTAATAGCCTATATACTAAAAGGTATATAGATTAGCCAATAAAAAACCATAAAAATTCTTGGTTACTAAGAGTAACTAACTAACAAGAATGAATTTAATTGTTAAAATATATTGGAAGAGAGCAGTTTGAAAAGTGTAATGTCTATAAAAATTTAAGAAATTAATAAATACCATTCAAAATAATCAGTGTCAAATTAATAAAATTAATGAGTGATATCCACTACATCTTAGACCTCCTTCGAACAGAATAATTCACGCCTGCAAATTGATGAAAACTTGAAAAAATCAGCTTCCATTTTCAAGCCTAGCCTACAGAAATTCGACTTTGTTGGTGAGATAGTTATCTATTAAAATCTAACTAAATTACATCTCAACTTACTAAGAGAGTAATTCTCTTTGCACTTCTCTCTCCTAACCAATGTCAAACAACGGTATTGATTTCACATAAATAAAATTTAAGAAAATCTTTGCATAATCACACACACTCGATTTTGAAAGCATATGACATAAAGATAACAAATTCTGTGACTATTAATTAAGCGAGCGTTCTGAAAAATAACAAATAGACGTAAATTACTCGAGACTTAAGCTCAGCGAGAGACGTTACAAGATGACGTACAAACGTTGGGCTTAACGACTAAGAGAGTTTATTTGGGAAGCTCGGCGAGAGACATTACAATATGTATATATATATATATATATATATATATATAACAACACACATTCGATTTCATAGGTGTAATCGTAATAAGAAGATGATGTGTTATATAAGTTTTAAAATTTTTTCATTATTTATTTTTTTATTAAACAAAATTCTTTCATTTCGTATATTGAAATGATACTCATTATTAATTGTTTGTATGAACCATTCACACGTGACTTATGGCTAACAAATTATATATAACATGGTATGCATAAACCTTATCATCTAATCTTAACTAATTAAATATTTTGCTCTCGGCTTACTCATTGTGTGTTTATCTTTGCAATCTCATATTATTTTCTGTAATTCTGAATTTACTGTTATTTTTAATTTATATAATCTTATTTGACTTTCATTATTTACTATTGCATATGCATTTTACTTTATCAACCAAAGACTTTATCAATTACTCTCATTTCTTTTTATTTAAAATCATATCAAACAACCCTTTCTCAATACTTTGTTTTAATTTAAACTCAAATATTTCTCTCTTAGCATTTATGTTTGATTCAACTACTAATTCCTATACATGAATTATTATTCTATATTACAATCTGCTTTTACATTTATGTCTTTAGGATTGATTAACTGTTCGAATGTTTTTCATTCTATGTTAATTAGAGTCTTTCAATTGTCTGTAATTAACAAAAATGGGTTTTCATCACTTCATTTGATGCAATACTATCAGTGTGTCCTCCTCGGGTCCTTGGTCTGTGTCCTTCTCGTTCTTCTGGTCCTCTGGTCCTCTTCCAGGATTCCACTGCTAGTGCTGTTTACTAGTTGTCTCGTATCCTCTCATGGATCGTACATGAGTCCATCGAACCTCTTCGTAGGTGCTCTGCTGTTCTGGTTAGACTTCCAGTTCATCCCGTGACTCACTGTAGATTTAAAATAGCGTTGTCGACTGACATAGCCTCCTACGGCAACGGTTGAAAATAGAAGAAGGAACTTTATTAGCGCGACCTGGTATTTATAGCCAGGTCGTGCAAAAGCTCAGGTGTGAACAAATTTCATCTTGTCAGAGTTTGTCGAAGCGTCTTTACCCCCACTCTGGTTCAGTTCACTAATTTCGCCTATCTTCGCGAATTACGAAGTCTGTTTCACACTACTCGATGCTCAATCGATCGCTAATTTTTATGTTTACTATACGTAAATTACACTTCTTTATTGTAATTACAAAAAGAGCTATTCACTTTTTACTTATAGTAATTGCACTTTCCGTCACTTTGGCACGGTCTTTTAACCCTTTGTTCACCTTTATCTTCTACACCCACTGGTGTCTTTCATTTTACAATATCGTACATAGTTTTCTTATAATTAAAATAAATCATAAAGTATATCAATACTTGAAAAGGGTTGGTTACAGTTCAGGAACGGACAGGCTTCACACACACAAACAGAATACACGTGTACACAACGCTAGCGAAAGGTGGGCCAGATATGCGTGTCCATGCAGGAATTCCCCTTTTTAAATACTTGCAATCTGAATCATGTTTATTAATCAATATTTATTTATTTTTATTATTTATTTAAATTATTTTGGCAATGCACAATAACATAAATGGTTGTACTGTTGCAATATATATATATATATATATATTGCAATGTGACAATTTGCAAATTTATTATAATTTAAATTTGTGGAGCCCCATGATCTAGGAGCATCAAATTTATGCAACGTTACATACATATAAATAGGCGTGAACGATCTCACGTTCAAGATTGACAAATTCTTTAAACAATATAACATTTAAATTGGGTGTCAGGTGTATCTGCAATAAGAACTCTATGTAACTTGAAACGGTAATTAAAATTTATTTGATACTATAAAAAAATATGTGCACATGGCACTGACTTCGATTTTAAAACATTAGTTATTATTTGTTATTATGCCGTAAGGCTTAAGATATATACATCCTTACTGACTAAATATTCTATGCTACTAATTATTATATAAAAGATAAATCTCATTTTCAGACTACTCAGTCTATTAATATATTTCAAAATCAATTTTTAAATCCTTTTTTCTGTATTGTAACGTACTCAAAATATTAATAGTTATTGTTTCTCAGTACTGTTTTCTCAAATACTAATTGTTTTAATTGAATGCTTTGTAATCATTTTATGTCATATTAATTTGAGCTCTTGTTACGTTAATTGTATTTCTAAAACATCTATGATTTTAACTCTACTATACAAGAAACATTGCTCTTATTTTTGAAATAAAATATTAATGTCTTTAAATATCTTTGAATTCTTTGTATGATTAAGATATGAATAAGTTGTCTATCACCTTATTGTCGTCAATCATACTTGATCATTTTGGTCCCATCGGTGTTCGTCCTCTTCTCGCCTCCAGCGTCGGCTGTCTCTCTTCTCCTCTTGTCCAGCGTCGGCTGTCTCTCTCTCTGGAACTCTCCTCTTGTCCAGCGTCGTATCTCTCTCTGGAACTCTCCTCTTGTCCAGCGTCGTATCTCTCTCTGGAACTCTCCTCTTGTCCAGCGTCGTATCTCTCTATGGAACTCTCCTCTTGTCCAGCGTCGTATCTCTCTATGGAACTCTCCTCGTGCTGTCTAGCGTTAATGGATCTTCTTAAGTAGTGCTGTTATTAATTAAAATGATTGTCTTTACAGCTTAGTTACGTATTTGTACGTAACTGGCAAATTTAAACGGTTTATAAAAAAAAAATAAATATGCCGTGCTGACGGGCATAAGCTCCCGCTGCATCGTGGATGATTCAAGAAAGAGAACCACTGCAGCTTGCGTGTCCTATTTATACCCATGTCTTGGTCGACACCCTGCAGTGATCCGAAATCGACATGTTAGAAACTGTCTCTGGCGTCAGTTCCCCCACTCTTTGTCAAATTCGCTATTTTTTATATTTCTGCGAATTGCAGAGTCCTGTAAGTATACTCTTATACTTATCTTATAACTAATTTTATAACACATGTTCACTGTAATTTTGGACATTGCAACTTAACCCTTTCGATTTGTACACAGTTATTTCACTATTGCACTTGTACGGTGTGTCACTTTCACGTGGTTTTTGTACACAGTATTTAGTAAATTTATTTACATTTTATGGTGCTTTTGGATTTTAATTCTTAATTCTAGTTTATGAATAATTACGGAAAAACAGTAATTGTGCAATTATTCATCTTGGGGTGGCAAACTCGCCTGCAGAGACCTGCGTTCACACACACTAGCAAAATACTGGTGTACACACTTTCAGTTACATTTGTGTGTGTGTGTGTGTGTGTGTGTGTGTGCACGTCGATTCAGGTCGAAACACCTGTTCATATTTTTGTCTGAGCCAAGCCTGCAATCCCTAACATGCTTATTTCTAATATATTATTAATTATTTACAATTTATTAAGTAAATTTAAATTTTTATATTTTATGCTCAGTACATCCTTATTTGTACTGTCACATTATTCCTCTGCTTGGTAACAAAAAAAATTGAATAAATTTATTTATTACAATTTTTTTTTTATTAATTTATTATTATTATTTGCAAAAAAAATGTAACAAATAATAAAGAATAATATTCATCATTCACCCTTAATTGGAGTGTATACAAATGTCTTACCTCCCCTCTTCGTACGCTCACTGCTCGCGACCTTGTAGTAGGGTGGCTTTAGAAACAGCTGATTTGACTGGTTTCATTGACCTCTGTTTTCATGTGTAGAACTTCCTAAATGACGTTGCATGGAATTTACCAATTTCTTTCTTCTGTATCTCATCATATACGATGAAAGTGTTCTGTCCTACTTGCTGTCTTAATGTATACGGTCCATAATTTTACATTATCTTAATTCATACATTCTTACCTTCGCTTCTAATAATCCTTAGCTCTTTTCTTAACATGACATTACTTTATCTAATACATTACTTATACAATACATTAACATTCATTACCTTTTATTACATTTCTTTAACATTACCTTTCTGATCGTTACTACTTTCTTGAAATACACTTCCGTAACAGAATACTCTTTTAGCTTGTAGTGTGTCGTATGATCGGTTACAGAGGAACTGTCTTGGAAAACAACGATATTTTTCTCTAAGTCCTTAATCCTAAGTAGTCTCTGCCCTTATGACTTTTCACTCTCGCTTTCTTCTGTGTCCTTGTATCTTCAATAAGTGTTCGCTTGATCAGTCGTTCTAACAATTATGGCAATTATTGCTCATCTTAATCATTTCTTCATATTTATAACATATCAATAATAATATTCCTTACCATTTCTTCATATTAATAACAACAATAACATCTTTTACCATTACTTTCTTAAATATTTTTCTACACATTTCATTCCTTACCATTACTAATACATTTCTTAATTAACCCTTTCAAATAATATTTCTTATAACATTTCTTAATTATACTCTCTTATATTATTATTAATAATTAATAGTAATATTATTTTTCTCATTTAAAAATAATTATTTATTTTAGGGTATTGAGTTCTGAGTTCGGTGTGTCGTTAGAACTGACACCCCTCATTATAACAATTGGTTGTTGTACACAGGACATTCATTGTGTTCACCCTCGTGTAAACAACGTCCGCGTTCCATTGTATTATCCCCTCGTTACCTTTCCGTTGCATAGCTGCGACGTTTGTGTGCGTACTTACCTTGTGAACGTTTGTTTTGATCATATAAGTCACCTGTTCATAGAGCAATGTTTTCATCTTGCCTGTCGGCCACATAAAATCTACCCTCTTTCTCTCGTTACAAATGCTTCGCTCTTTCTCAATTCTCTCGTCACTAGTTTGGTTGAGTGAACTTACCTGAACAGTTGTCGACGGTTTTTTCATACGTCGTTTATGATAACCTCTGTAGTTTTCATACTTACAGTTATAATTATCGTGCGTATATCTAACATCATATTTACCACAATTGTGCGTAGTGTTTCGTCTAGATAACTTACTACATTTCTTGTTAGGCCTACAGTGATATTTATCTCCGTAAGTGTGGTGTCTTATGTGTTTCAAATGTGTCATCTTGTGTGATTTACTATTGTGTGTGTGCCTCACACTTGGAATATCGCTATTAATAAGGTATGTTTTATTAATCTTTATTTGCTTCTCTTCCTTAATGTTAATTACTTTTTATAATTATCGTTAGTAATTACACATGTATTTTCAATTTGTATGAATTCTTCACATACTATCTTTTCACATATTAGCTCCGTTTGTTTATTAATTATTCCACAGACATTTTCTGCGATCGTGTCAATACGTCTGTTTGTATTAACAATTTTTTCAGTTAACTGTGCATTACTGTCAATTATACTTTGTTTTATTTCAAGATTATCAATTTTTAACTCTTCTAGACTCTCTGTAATTTTTATGGTGTCCTGTCTAAAATTTTCGGACTGTAGCTCTAATTTATTTTCTAAAATTTCTGTTTGTTTTGCTAAGTTCTTTTCTAAACTTTCTGTTTGTTTTGTATTTATTTCATCTATTTTTCTTATTTGTTTGACATTCTCCTCTTTCACATCCTCTTTAAATTTTTCGGCTTGTTTTATGACTAATTCGTCCATCATGGCGAGTATCATATTTTTAAATGCTTCTAAATTCAACCCTACTGGTTCTGCCATGTTGAATAATTTTTAAAATATTTATTTAGTAATAATTCTTTAACAATTATTATTGATAACCGTTCCCTACTTATTTATTTATTTCTGTATTTTTATTAATAGTTATTATTAATACTCATTACAGTTACACCTGTTACATAGACAACAATATTATTTGTGGGCGCCAGCTGTGTGATTACACAACAATTTAACATTACATTCAGTTACTGTTTAATATAAATAATAATTACATATTATACATTTTCATTTAACACACTCTTTATATTTTAGAGCAACCATTTAGCTACATAAAAAATTTTAATAGTTAAATGATGGGGATCGGGTCATACGTTCATGAGCTATAATTTATGTAACAAATTTTTGTACGTAAATTTAGGCATGTCGGGCCCCACGTGCAGGGCGACAATCTTATGCAACGTGACAATTTGCAAATTTATTATAATTTAAATTTGTGGAGCCCCACGATCTAGGAGCATCAAATTTATGCAACGTTACATACATATAAATAGGTGTGAACGATCTCACGTTCAAGATTGACAAATTCTTTAAACAATATAACATTTAAATTGGGTGTCAGGTGTATCTGCAATAAGAACTCTATGTAACTTGAAACGGTAATTAAAATTTATTTGATACTATAAAAAATATGTGCACATGGCACTGACTTCGATTTTAAAACATTAGTTATTATTTGTTATTATGCCGCAAGGCTTAAGATTTATACATCCTTACTGACTAAATATTCTATGCTACTAATTATTATATAAAAGATAAATCTCATTTTCAGACTACTCGGTCTATTAATATATTTCAAAATCAATTTTTAAATCCTTTTTTCTGTATTGTAACGTACTCAAAATATTAATAGTTATTGTTTCTCAGTACCGTTTTCTCAAATACTAATTGTTTTAATTAAATGCTTTGTAATCATTTTATGTCATATTAATTTGAGCTCTTGTTACGTTAATCGTATTTCTAAAACATCTATGATTTTAACTCTACTATACAAGAAACATTGCTCTTATTTTTTAAATAAAATATTAATGTCTTTAACTGTCTTTGAATTCTTTGTATGATTAAGATATGAATAAGTTGTCTATCACCTTATTGTCGTCAATCATACTCGATCATTTTTGTCCCATCGGTGTTCGTCCTCTTCTCGCCTCCAGCGTCGGCTGTCTCTCTTCTCCTCTTGTCCAGCGTCGGCTGCCTCTCTCTCTGGAACTCTCCTCTTGTCCAGCGTCGTATATCTCTCTCTGGAACTCTCCTCTTGTCCAGCGTCGTATCTCTCTCTGGAACTCTCCTCTTGTCCAGCGTCGTATCTCTCTATGGAACTCTCCTCTTGTCCAGCGTCGTATCTCTCTATGGAACTCTTCTCGTGCTGTCTAGCGTTAATGGATCTTCTTAAGTAGTGCTGTTATTAATTAAAATGATTGTCTTTACAGCTTAGTTACGTATTTGTACGTAACTGTCAAATTTAAACTGTTTATAAAAAAAAATAAATATGCCGTGCTGACGGGCATAAGCTCCCGCTGCATCGTGGATGATTCAAGAAAGAGAACCACTGCAGCTTGCGTGTCCTATTTATACCCATGTCTTGGTCGACACCCTGCAGTGATCCGAAATCGACATGTTAGAAACTGTCTCTGGCGTCAGTTCCCCCACTCTTTGTCAAATTCGCTATTTTTTATATTTCTGTGAATTGCAGAGTCCTGTAAGTATACTCTTATACTTATCTTATAACTAATTTTATAACACATGTTCACTGTAATTTTGGACATTGCAACTTAACCCTTTCGATTTGTACACAGTTATTTCACTATTGCACTTGTACGGTGTGTCACTTTCGCGTGGTTTTCGTACACAGTATTTAGTAAATTTATTTACATTTTATGGTGCTTTTGGATTTTAATTCTTAATTCTAGTTTATGAATAATTACCGAAAAACAGTAATTGTGCAATTATTCATCTTGGGGTGGCAAACTCGCCTGCAGAGACCTGCGTTCACACACACTAGCAAAATACTGGTGTACACA
Organism: Magicicada septendecula; assembly: GCA_034769895.1. Lineage (NCBI taxonomy): Eukaryota > Metazoa > Arthropoda > Insecta > Hemiptera > Cicadidae > Magicicada > Magicicada septendecula. The sequence goes on from CM068375.1 coordinate 307,351,555, forward strand.
CTTTCAGTTACATTTGTGTGTGTGTGTGTGTGTGCACGTCAATTCAGGTCGAAACACCTGTTCATATTTTTGTCTGAGCCAAGCCTGCAATCCCTAACATGCTTATTTCTAATATATTATTAATTATTTACAATTTATTAAGTAAATTTAAATTTTTATATTTTATCCTCAGTACATCCTTATTTGTACTGTCACATTATTCCTCTGCTTGGTAACAAAAAAAAATTAATAATTTTATTTATTACAATTTTTTTTATTAATTTATTATTATTATTTGCAAAAAAAATGTAACAAATAATAAATAATAAAGAATAATATTCGTCATTTCACCCTTAATTGGAGTGTATACAAATGTCTTACCTCCCCTCTTCGTACGCTCACTGCTCGCGACCTTGTAGTAGGGTGGCTTTACAAACAGCTGGTTTGACTGGTTTCATTGACCTCTGTTTTCATGTGTAGAACTTCCTAAATGACGTTGCGTGGAATTTACCAATTTCTTTCTTCTGTATCTCATCATATACGATGAAAGTGTTCTGTACTACTTGCTGTCTTAATGTATACGGTCTATAATTTTACATTATCTTAATTCATACATTCTTACCTTCGCTTCTAATCTTCCTTAGCTCTTTTCTTAACATGACATTACTTTATCTAATACATTACTTATACAATACATTAACATTCATTACCTTTTATTACATTTCTTTAACATTACCTTTCTGATCGTTACTACTTTCTTGAAATACACTTCCGTAACAGAATACTCTTTTAGCTTGTAGTGTGTCGTATGATCGGTTACAGAGGAACTGTCTTGGAAAACAACGATATTTTTCTCGAAGTCCTTAATCCTAAGTAGTCTCTGCCCTTATGACTTTTCACTTTCGCTTTCTTCTGTGTCCTTGTATCTTCAATAAGTGTTCGCTTGATCAGTCGTTCTAACAATTATGGCAATTATTGCTCATCTTAATCATTTCTTCATATTTATAACATATCAATAATAACATTCCTTACCATTTCTTCATATTAATAACAACAATAACATCTTTTACCATTACTTTCTTAAATATTTTTCTACACATTTCATTCCTTACCATTACTAATACATTTCTTAATTAACCCTTTCAAATAATATTCCTTATAACATTTCTTAATTATACTCTCTTATATTATTATTAATAATTAATAGTAATATTATTTTTCTCATTTAAAAATAATTATTTATTTTAGGGTATTGAGTTCTGAGTTCGGTGTGTCGTTAGAACTGACACCCCTCATTATAACAATTGGTTGTTGTACACAGGACATTCATTGTGTTCACCCTCGTGTAAACAACGTCCGCGTTCCATTGTATTATCCCCTCGTTACCTTTCCGTTGCATAGCTGCGACGTTTGTGTGCGTACTTACCTTGTGAACGTTTGTTTTGATCATATAAGTCACCTGTTCATAGAGCAATGTTTTCATCTTGCCTGTCGGCCACATAAAATCTACCCTCTTTCTCTCGTTACAAATGCTTCGCTCTTTCTCAATTCTCTCGTCACTAGTTTGGTTGAGTGAACTTACCTGAACAGTTGTCGACGGTTTTTTCATACGTCGTTTATGATAACCTCTGTAGTTTTCATACTTACAGTTATAATTATCGTGCGTATATCTAACATCATATTTACCACAATTGTGCGTAGTGTTTCGTCTAGATAACTTACTACATTTCTTGTTAGGCCTACAGTGATATTTATCTCCGTAAGTGTGGTGTCTTATGTGTTTCAAATGTGTCATCTTGTGTGATTTACTATTGTGTGTGTGCCTCACACTTGGAATATCGCTATTAATAAGGTATGTTTTATTAATCTTTATTTGCTTCTCTTCCTTAATGTTAATTACTTTTTATAATTATCGTTAGTAATTACACATGTATTTTCAATTTGTATGAATTCTTCACATACTATCTTTTCACATATTAGCTCCGTTTGTTTATTAATTATTCCACAGACATTTTCTGCGATCGTGTCAATACGTCTGTTTGTATTAACAATTTTTTCAGTTAACTGTGCATTACTGTCAATTATACTTTGTTTTATTTCAAGATTATCAATTTTTAACTCTTCTAGACTCTCTGTAATTTTTATGGTGTCCTGTCTAAAATTTTCGGACTGTAGCTCTAATTTATTTTCTAAAATTTCTGTTTGTTTTGCTAAGTTCTTTTCTAAACTTTCTGTTTGTTTTGTATTTATTTCATCTATTTTTCTTATTTGTTTGACATTCTCCTCTTTCACATCCTCTTTAAATTTTTTGGCTTGTTTTATGACTAATTCGTCCATCATGGCGAGTATCATATTTTTAAATGCTTCTAAATTCAACCCTACTGGTTCTGCCATGTTGAATAATTTTTAAAATATTTATTTAGTAATAATTCTTTAACAATTATTATTGATAACCGTTCCCTACTTATTTATTTATTTCTGTATTTTTATTAATAGTTATTATTAATACTCATTACAGTTACACCTGTTACATAGACAACAATATTATTTGTGGGCGCCAGCTGTGTGATTACACAACAATTTAACATTACATTCAGTTACTGTTTAATATAAATAATAATTACATATTATACATTTTCATTTAACACACTCTTTATATTTTAGAGCAACCATTTAGCTACATAAAAAATTTTAATAGTTAAATGATGGGGATCGGGTCATACGTTCATGAGCTATAATTTATGTAACAAATTTTTGTACGTAAATTTAGGCATGTCGGGCCCCACGTGCAGGGCGACAATCTTATGCAACGTGACAATTTGCAAATTTATTATAATTTAAATTTGTGGAGCCCCACGATCTAGGAGCATCAAATTTATGCAACGTTACATACATATAAATAGGTGTGAACGATCTCACGTTCAAGATTGACAAATTCTTTAAACAATATAACATTTAAATTGGGTGTCAGGTGTATCTGCAATAAGAACTCTATGTAACTTGAAACGGTAATTAAAATTTATTTGATACTATAAAAAATATGTGCACATGGCACTGACTTCGATTTTAAAACATTAGTTATTATTTGTTATTATGCCGCAAGGCTTAAGATTTATACATCCTTACTGACTAAATATTCTATGCTACTAATTATTATATAAAAGATAAATCTCATTTTCAGACTACTCGGTCTATTAATATATTTCAAAATCAATTTTCAAATCCTTTTTTCTGTATTGTAACGTACTCAAAATATTAATAGTTATTGTTTCTCAGTACCGTTTTCTCAAATACTAATTGTTTTAATTAAATGCTTTGTAATCATTTTATGTCATATTAATTTGAGCTCTTGTTATGTTAATCGTATTTCTAAAACATCTATGTTTTTATCTCTACTATACAAGAAACATTGCTCTTATTTTTTAAATAAAATATTAATGTCTTTAACTGTCTTTGAATTCTTTGTATGATTAAGATATGAATAAGTTGTCTATCACCTTATTGTCGTCAATCATACTCGATCATTTTTGTCCCATCGGTGTTCGTCCTCTTCTCGCCTCCAGCGTCGGCTGTCTCTCTTCTCCTCTTGTCCAGCGTCGGCTGCCTCTCTCTCTGGAACTCTCCTCTTGTCCAGCGTCGTATATCTCTCTGGAACTCTCCTCTTGTCCAGCATCGTATCTCTCTCTGGAACTCTCCTCTTGTCCAGCGTCGTATCTCTCTATGGAACTCTCCTCTTGTCCAGCGTCGTATCTCTCTATGGAACTCTCCTCGTGCTGTCTAGCGTTAATGGATCTTCTTAAGTAGTGCTGTTATTAATTAAAATGATTGTCTTTACAGCTTAGTTACGTATTTGTACGTAACTGGCAAATTTAAACTGTTTATAAAAAAAAAAAAATATGCCGTGCTGACGGGCATAAGCTCCCGCTGCATCGTGGATGATTCAAGAAAGAGAAACACTGCAGCTTGCGTGTCCTATTTATACCCATGTCTTGGTCGACACCCTGCAGTGATCCGAAATCGACATGTTAGAAACTGTCTCTGGCGTCAGTTCCCCCACTCTTTGTCAAATTCGCTATTTTTTATATTTCTGCGAATTGCAGAGTCCTGTAAGTATACTCTTATACTTATCTTATAACTAATTTTATAACACATGTTCACTGTAATTTTGGACATTGCAACTTAACCCTTTCGATTTGTACACAGTTATTTCACTATTGCACTTGTACGGTGTGTCACTTTCGCGTGGTTTTCGTACACAGTATTTAGTAAATTTATTTACATTTTATGGTGCTTTTGGATTTTAATTCTTAATTCTAGTTTATGAATAATTACGGAAAAACAGTAATTGTGCAATTATTCATCTTGGGGTGGCAAACTCGCCTGCAGAGACCTGCGTTCACACACACTAGCAAAATACTGGTGTACACACTTTCAGTTACATTTGTGTGTGTGTATGTGTGCACGTCAATTCAGGTCGAAACACCTGTTCATATTTTTGTCTGAGCCAAGCCTGCAATCCCTAACATGCTTATTTATAATATATTATTAATTATTTACAATTTATTAAGTAAATTTAAATTTTTATATTTTATCCTCAGTACATCCTTATTTGTACTGTCACATTATTCCTCTGCTTGGTAACAAAAAAAAATTAATAAATTTATATATTACAATTTTTTTTATTAATTTATTATTATTATTTGCAAAAAAAGTAACAAATAATAAAGAATAAAATTCGTCATTTCACCCTTAATTGGAGTGTATACAAATGTCTTACCTCCCCTCTTCGTACGCTCACTGCTCGCGACCTTGTAGTAGGGTGGCTTTACAAACAGCTGGTTTGACTGGTTTCATTGACCTCTGTTTTCATGTGTAGAACTTCCTAAATGACGTTGCGTGGAATTTACCAATTTCTTTCTTCTGTATCTCATCATATACGATGAAAGTGTTCTGTACTACTTGCTGTCTTAATGTATACGGTCTATAATTTTACATTATCTTAATTCATACATTCTTACCTTCGCTTCTAATCTTCCTTAGCTCTTTTCTTAACATGACATTACTTTATCTAATACATTACTTATACAATACATTAACATTCATTACCTTTTATTACATTTCTTTAACATTACCTTTCTGATCGTTACTACTTTCTTGAAATACACTTCCGTAACAGAATACTCTTTTAGCTTGTAGTGTGTCGTATGATCGGTTACAGAGGAACTGTCTTGGAAAACAACGATATTTTTCTCGAAGTCCTTAATCCTAAGTAGTCTCTGCCCTTATGACTTTTCACTCTCGCTTTCTTCTGTGTCCTTGTATCTTCAATAAGTGTTCGCTTGATCAGTCGTTCTAACAATTATGGCAATTATTGCTCATCTTAATCATTTCTTCATATTTATAACATATCAATAATAACATTCCTTACCATTTCTTCATATTAATAACAACAATAACATCTTTTACCATTACTTTCTTAAATATTTTTCTACACATTTCATTCCTTACCATTACTAATACATTTCTTAATTAACCCTTTCAAATAATATTCCTTATAACATTTCTTAATTATACTCTCTTATATTATTATTAATAATTAATAGTAATATTATTTTTCTCATTTAAAAATAATTATTTATTTTAGGGTATTGAGTTCTGAGTTCGGTGTGTCGTTAGAACTGACACCCCTCATTATAACAATTGGTTGTTGTACACAGGACATTCATTGTGTTCACCCTCGTGTAAACAACGTCCGCGTTCCATTGTATTATCCCCTCGTTACCTTTCCGTTGCATAGCTGCGACGTTTGTGTGCGTACTTACCTTGTGAACGTTTGTTTTGATCATATAAGTCACCTGTTCATAGAGCAATGTTTTCATCTTGCCTGTCGGCCACTTAAAATCTACCCTCTTTCTCTTGTTACAAATGCTTCGCTCTTTCTCAATTCTCTCGTCACTAGTTTGGTTGAGTGAACTTACCTGAACAGTTGTCGACGGTTTATTCATACGTCGTTTATGATAACCTCTGTAGTTTTCATACTTACAGTTATAATTATCGTGCGTATATCTAACATCATATTTACCACAATTGTGCGTAGTGTTTCGTCTAGATAACTTACTACATTTCTTGTTAGGCCTACAGTGATATTTATCTCCGTAAGTGTGGTGTCTTATGTGTTTCAAATGTGTCATCTTGTGTGATTTACTATTGTGTGTGTGCCTCACACTTGGAATATCGCTATTAATAAGGTATGTTTTATTAATCTTTATTTGCTTCTCTTCCTTAATGTTAATTACTTTTTATAATTATCGTTAGTAATTACACATGTATTTTCAATTTGTATGAATTCTTCACATACTATCTTTTCACATATTAGCTCCGTTTGTTTATTAATTATTCCACAGACATTTTCTGCGATCGTGTCAATACGTCTGTTTGTATTAACAATTTTTTCAGTTAACTGCGCATTACTGTCAATTATACTTTGTTTTATTTCAAGATTATCAATTTTTAACTCTTCTAGCCTCTCTGTAATTTTTATGGTGTCCTGTCTAAAATTTTCGGACTGTAGCTCTAATTTATTTTCTAAAATTTCTGTTTGTTTTGCTAAGTTCTTTTCTAAACTTTCTGTTTGTTTTGTATTTATTTCATCTATTTTTCTTATTTGTTTGACATTCTCCTCTTTCACATCCTCTTTAAATTTTTTGGCTTGTTTTATGACTAATTCGTCCATCATGGCGAGTATCATATTTTTAAATGCTTCTAAATTCAACCCTCCTGGTTCTGCCATGTTGAATAATTATTAAAATATTTATTTAGTAATAATTCTTTAACAATTATTATTGATAACCGTTCCCTACTTATTTATTTATTTCTGTATTTTTATTAATAGTTATTATTAATACTCATTACAGTTACACCTGTTACATAGACAACAATATTATTTGTGGGCGCCAGCTGTGTGATTACACAACAATTTAACATTACATTCAGTTACTGTTTAATATAAATAATAATTACATATTATACATTTTCATTTAACACACTCTTTATATTTTAGAGCAACCATTTAGCTACATAAAAAATTTTAATAGTTAAATGATGGGGATCGGGTCATACGTTCATGAGCTATAATTTATGTAACAAATTTTTGTATGTAAATTTAGGCATGTCGGGCCCCACATGCAGGGCGACAATCTTATGCAATGTGACAATTTGCAAATTTATTATAATTTAAATTTGTGGAGCCCCACGATCTAGGAGCATCAAATTTATGCAACGTTACATACATATAAATAGGTGTGAACGATCTCACGTTCAAGATTGACAAATTCTTTAAACAATATAACATTTAAATTGGGTGTCAGGTGTATCTGCAATAAGAACTCTATGTAACTTGAAACGGTAATTAAAATTTATTTGATACTATAAAAAAATATGTGCACATGGCACTGACTTCGATTTTAAAACATTAGTTATTATTTGTTATTATGCCGTAAGGCTTAAGATATATACATCCTTACTGACTAAATATTCTATGCTACTAATTATTATATAAAAGATAAATCTCATTTTCAGACTACTCAGTCTATTAATATATTTCAAAATCAATTTTTAAATCCTTTTTTCTATATTGTAACGTACTCAAAATATTAATGGTTATTGTTTCTCAGTACTGTTTTCTCAAATACTAATCGTTTTAATTAAATGCTTTGTAATCATTTTATATCATATTAATATGAGCTCTTGTTACGTTAATCGTATTTCTAAAACATCTATGATTTTAACTCTACTATACAAGAAACATTGCTCTTATTTTTTAAATAAAATATTGTCTTTAACTGTCTTTGAATTCTTTGTATGATTAAGATATGAATAAGTTGTCTATCACCTTATTGTCGTCAATCATACTCGATCATTTTTGTCCCATCGGTGTTCGTCTTCGTCTCGCCTCCAGCGTCGGCTGTCTCTCTTCTCCTCTTGTCCAGCGTCGGCTGTCTCTCTCTCTGGAACTCTCCTCTTGTCCAGCGTCGTATCTCTCTCTGGAACTCTCCTCTTGTCCAGCGTCGTATCTCTCTCTGGAACTCTCCTCTTGTCCAGCGTTGTATCTCTCTATGGAACTCTCCTCTTGTCCAGCGTCGTATCTCTCTATGGAACTCTCCTCGTGCTGTCTAGCGTTAATGGATCTTCTTAAGTAGTGCTGTTATTAATTAAAATGATTGTCTTTACAGCTTAGTTACGTATTTGTACGTAACTGGCAAATTTAAACTGTTTATAAAAAAAATAAATATGCCGTGCTGACGGGCATAAGCTCCCGCTGTATCGTGGATGATTCAAGAAAGAGAACCACTGCAGCTTGCGTGTCCTATTTATACCCATGTCTTGGTCGACACCCTGCAGTGATCCGAAATCGACATGTTAGAAACTGTCTCTGGCGTCAGTTCCCCCACTCTTTGTCAAATTCGCTATTTTTTATATTTCTGCGAATTGCAGAGTCCTGTAAGTATACTCTTATACTTATCTTATAACTAATTTTATAACACATGTTCACTGTAATTTTGGACATTGCAACTTAACCCTTTCGATTTGTACACAGTTATTTCACTATTGCACTTGTACGGTGTGTCACTTTCGCGTGGTTTTCGTACACAGTATTTAGTAAATTTATTTACATTTTATGGTGCTTTTGGATTTTAATTCTTAATTCTAGTTTATGAATAATTACGGAAAAACAGTAATTGTGCAATTATTCATCTTGGGGTGGCAAACTCGCCTGCAGAGACCTGCGTTCACACACACTAGCAAAATACTGGTGTACACACTTTCAGTTACATTTGTGTGTGTGTGTGTGTGCACGTCAATTCAGGTCGAAACACCTGTTCATATTTTTGTCTGAGCCAAGCCTGCAATCCCTAACATGCTTATTTCTAATATATTATTAATTATTTACAATTTATTAAGTAAATTTAAATTTTTATATTTTATCCTCAGTACATCCTTATTTGTACTGTCACATTATTCCTCTGCTTGGTAACAAAAAAAAATTAATAAATTTATTTATTACAATTTTTTTTATTAATTTATTATTATTATTTGCAAAAAAAATGTAACAAATAATAAAGAATAATATTCGTCATTTCACCCTTAATTGGAGTGTATACAAATGTCTTACCTCCCCTCTTCGTACGCTCACTGCTCGCGACCTTGTAGTAGGGTGGCTTTACAAACAGCTGGTTTGAATGGTTTCATTGACCTCTGTTTTCATGTGTAGAACTTCCTAAATGACGTTGCGTGGAATTTACCAATTTCTTTCTTCTGTATCTCATCATATACGATGAAAGTGTTCTGTACTACTTGCTGTCTTAATGTATACGGTCTATAATTTTACATTATCTTAATTCATACATTCTTACCTTCGCTTCTAATCTTCCTTAGCTCTTTTCTTAACATGACATTACTTTATCTAATACATTACTTATACAATACATTAACATTCATTACCTTTTATTACATTTCTTTAACATTACCTTTCTGATCGTTACTACTTTCTTGAAATACACTTCCGTAACAGAATACTCTTTTAGCTTGTAGTGTGTCGTATGATCGGTTACAGAGGAACTGTCTTGGAAAACAACGATATTTTTCTCGAAGTCCTTAATCCTAAGTAGTCTCTGCCCTTATGACTTTTCACTCTCGCTTTCTTCTGTGTCCTTGTATCTTCAATAAGTGTTCGCTTGATCAGTCGTTCTAACAATTATGGCAATTATTGCTCATCTTAATCATTTCTTCATATTTATAACATATCAATAATAACATTCCTTACCATTTCTTCATATTAATAACAACAATAACATCTTTTACCATTACTTTCTTAAATATTTTTCTACACATTTCATTCCTTACCATTACTAATACATTTCTTAATTAACCCTTTCAAATAATATTCCTTATAACATTTCTTAATTATACTCTCTTATATTATTATTAATAATTAATAGTAATATTATTTTTCTCATTTAAAAATAATTATTTATTTTAGGGTATTGAGTTCTGAGTTCGGTGTGTCGTTAGAACTGACACCCCTCATTATAACAATTGGTTGTTGTACACAGGACATTCATTGTGTTCACCCTCGTGTAAACAACGTCCGCGTTCCATTGTATTATCCCCTCGTTACCTTTCCGTTGCATAGCTGCGACGTTTGTGTGCGTACTTACCTTGTGAACGTTTGTTTTGATCATATAAGTCACCTGTTCATAGAGCAATGTTTTCATCTTGCCTGTCGGCCACATAAAATCTACCCTCTTTCTCTCGTTACAAATGCTTCGCTCTTTCTCAATTCTCTCGTCACTAGTTTGGTTGAGTGAACTTACCTGAACAGTTGTCGACGGTTTTTTCATACGTCGTTTATGATAACCTCTGTAGTTTTCATACTTACAGTTATAATTATCGTGCGTATATCTAACATCATATTTACCACAATTGTGCGTAGTGTTTCGTCTAGATAACTTACTACATTTCTTGTTAGGCCTACAGTGATATTTATCTCCGTAAGTGTGGTGTCTTATGTGTTTCAAATGTGTCATCTTGTGTGATTTACTATTGTGTGTGTGCCTCACACTTGGAATATCGCTATTAATAAGGTATGTTTTATTAATCTTTATTTGCTTCTCTTCCTTAATGTTAATTACTTTTTATAATTATCGTTAGTAATTACACATGTATTTTCAATTTGTATGAATTCTTCACATACTATCTTTTCACATATTAGCTCCGTTTGTTTATTAATTATTCCACAGACATTTTCTGCGATCGTGTCAATACGTCTGTTTGTATTAACAATTTTTTCAGTTAACTGTGCATTACTGTCAATTATACTTTGTTTTATTTCAAGATTATCAATTTTTAACTCTTCTAGACTCTCTGTAATTTTTATGGTGTCCTGTCTAAAATTTTCGGACTGTAGCTCTAATTTATTTTCTAAAATTTCTGTTTGTTTTGCTAAGTTCTTTTCTAAACTTTCTGTTTGTTTTGTATTTATTTCATCTATTTTTCTTATTTGTTTGACATTCTCCTCTTTCACATCCTCTTTAAATTTTTTGGCTTGTTTTATGACTAATTCGTCCATCATGGCGAGTATCATATTTTTAAATGCTTCTAAATTCAACCCTACTGGTTCTGCCATGTTGAATAATTTTTAAAATATTTATTTAGTAATAATTCTTTAACAATTATTATTGATAACCGTTCCCTACTTATTTATTTATTTCTGTATTTTTATTAATAGTTATTATTAATACTCATTACAGTTACACCTGTTACATAGACAACAATATTATTTGTGGGCGCCAGCTGTGTGATTACACAACAATTTAACATTACATTCAGTTACTGTTTAATATAAATAATAATTACATATTATACATTTTCATTTAACACACTCTTTATATTTTAGAGCAACCATTTAGCTACATAAAAAATTTTAATAGTTAAATGATGGGGATCGGGTCATACGTTCATGAGCTATAATTTATGTAACAAATTTTTGTACGTAAATTTAGGCATGTCGGGCCCCACGTGCAGGGCGACAATCTTATGCAACGTGACAATTTGCAAATTTATTATAATTTAAATTTGTGGAGCCCCACGATCTAGGAGCATCAAATTTATGCAACGTTACATACATATAAATAGGTGTGAACGATCTCACGTTCAAGATTGACAAATTCTTTAAACAATATAACATTTAAATTGGGTGTCAGGTGTATCTGCAATAAGAACTCTATGTAACTTGAAACGGTAATTAAAATTTATTTGATACTATAAAAAATATGTGCACATGGCACTGACTTCGATTTTAAAACATTAGTTATTATTTGTTATTATGCCGCAAGGCTTAAGATTTATACATCCTTACTGACTAAATATTCTATGCTACTAATTATTATATAAAAGATAAATCTCATTTTCAGACTACTCGGTCTATTAATATATTTCAAAATCAATTTTCAAATCCTTTTTTCTGTATTGTAACGTACTCAAAATATTAATAGTTATTGTTTCTCAGTACCGTTTTCTCAAATACTAATTGTTTTAATTAAATGCTTTGTAATCATTTTATGTCATATTAATTTGAGCTCTTGTTATGTTAATCGTATTTCTAAAACATCTATGTTTTTATCTCTACTATACAAGAAACATTGCTCTTATTTTTTAAATAAAATATTAATGTCTTTAACTGTCTTTGAATTCTTTGTATGATTAAGATATGAATAAGTTGTCTATCACCTTATTGTCGTCAATCATACTCGATCATTTTTGTCCCATCGGTGTTCGTCCTCTTCTCGCCTCCAGCGTCGGCTGTCTCTCTTCTCCTCTTGTCCAGCGTCGGCTGCCTCTCTCTCTGGAACTCTCCTCTTGTCCAGCGTCGTATATCTCTCTGGAACTCTCCTCTTGTCCAGCATCGTATCTCTCTCTGGAACTCTCCTCTTGTCCAGCGTCGTATCTCTCTATGGAACTCTCCTCTTGTCCAGCGTCGTATCTCTCTATGGAACTCTCCTCGTGCTGTCTAGCGTTAATGGATCTTCTTAAGTAGTGCTGTTATTAATTAAAATGATTGTCTTTACAGCTTAGTTACGTATTTGTACGTAACTGGCAAATTTAAACTGTTTATAAAAAAAAAAAAATATGCCGTGCTGACGGGCATAAGCTCCCGCTGCATCGTGGATGATTCAAGAAAGAGAAACACTGCAGCTTGCGTGTCCTATTTATACCCATGTCTTGGTCGACACCCTGCAGTGATCCGAAATCGACATGTTAGAAACTGTCTCTGGCGTCAGTTCCCCCACTCTTTGTCAAATTCGCTATTTTTTATATTTCTGCGAATTGCAGAGTCCTGTAAGTATACTCTTATACTTATCTTATAACTAATTTTATAACACATGTTCACTGTAATTTTGGACATTGCAACTTAACCCTTTCGATTTGTACACAGTTATTTCACTATTGCACTTGTACGGTGTGTCACTTTCGCGTGGTTTTCGTACACAGTATTTAGTAAATTTATTTACATTTTATGGTGCTTTTGGATTTTAATTCTTAATTCTAGTTTATGAATAATTACGGAAAAACAGTAATTGTGCAATTATTCATCTTGGGGTGGCAAACTCGCCTGCAGAGACCTGCGTTCACACACACTAGCAAAATACTGGTGTACACACTTTCAGTTACATTTGTGTGTGTGTATGTGTGCACGTCAATTCAGGTCGAAACACCTGTTCATATTTTTGTCTGAGCCAAGCCTGCAATCCCTAACATGCTTATTTATAATATATTATTAATTATTTACAATTTATTAAGTAAATTTAAATTTTTATATTTTATCCTCAGTACATCCTTATTTGTACTGTCACATTATTCCTCTGCTTGGTAACAAAAAAAAATTAATAAATTTATATATTACAATTTTTTTTATTAATTTATTATTATTATTTGCAAAAAAAGTAACAAATAATAAAGAATAAAATTCGTCATTTCACCCTTAATTGGAGTGTATACAAATGTCTTACCTCCCCTCTTCGTACGCTCACTGCTCGCGACCTTGTAGTAGGGTGGCTTTACAAACAGCTGGTTTGACTGGTTTCATTGACCTCTGTTTTCATGTGTAGAACTTCCTAAATGACGTTGCGTGGAATTTACCAATTTCTTTCTTCTGTATCTCATCATATACGATGAAAGTGTTCTGTACTACTTGCTGTCTTAATGTATACGGTCTATAATTTTACATTATCTTAATTCATACATTCTTACCTTCGCTTCTAATCTTCCTTAGCTCTTTTCTTAACATGACATTACTTTATCTAATACATTACTTATACAATACATTAACATTCATTACCTTTTATTACATTTCTTTAACATTACCTTTCTGATCGTTACTACTTTCTTGAAATACACTTCCGTAACAGAATACTCTTTTAGCTTGTAGTGTGTCGTATGATCGGTTACAGAGGAACTGTCTTGGAAAACAACGATATTTTTCTCGAAGTCCTTAATCCTAAGTAGTCTCTGCCCTTATGACTTTTCACTCTCGCTTTCTTCTGTGTCCTTGTATCTTCAATAAGTGTTCGCTTGATCAGTCGTTCTAACAATTATGGCAATTATTGCTCATCTTAATCATTTCTTCATATTTATAACATATCAATAATAACATTCCTTACCATTTCTTCATATTAATAACAACAATAACATCTTTTACCATTACTTTCTTAAATATTTTTCTACACATTTCATTCCTTACCATTACTAATACATTTCTTAATTAACCCTTTCAAATAATATTCCTTATAACATTTCTTAATTATACTCTCTTATATTATTATTAATAATTAATAGTAATATTATTTTTCTCATTTAAAAATAATTATTTATTTTAGGGTATTGAGTTCTGAGTTCGGTGTGTCGTTAGAACTGACACCCCTCATTATAACAATTGGTTGTTGTACACAGGACATTCATTGTGTTCACCCTCGTGTAAACAACGTCCGCGTTCCATTGTATTATCCCCTCGTTACCTTTCCGTTGCATAGCTGCGACGTTTGTGTGCGTACTTACCTTGTGAACGTTTGTTTTGATCATATAAGTCACCTGTTCATAGAGCAATGTTTTCATCTTGCCTGTCGGCCACTTAAAATCTACCCTCTTTCTCTTGTTACAAATGCTTCGCTCTTTCTCAATTCTCTCGTCACTAGTTTGGTTGAGTGAACTTACCTGAACAGTTGTCGACGGTTTATTCATACGTCGTTTATGATAACCTCTGTAGTTTTCATACTTACAGTTATAATTATCGTGCGTATATCTAACATCATATTTACCACAATTGTGCGTAGTGTTTCGTCTAGATAACTTACTACATTTCTTGTTAGGCCTACAGTGATATTTATCTCCGTAAGTGTGGTGTCTTATGTGTTTCAAATGTGTCATCTTGTGTGATTTACTATTGTGTGTGTGCCTCACACTTGGAATATCGCTATTAATAAGGTATGTTTTATTAATCTTTATTTGCTTCTCTTCCTTAATGTTAATTACTTTTTATAATTATCGTTAGTAATTACACATGTATTTTCAATTTGTATGAATTCTTCACATACTATCTTTTCACATATTAGCTCCGTTTGTTTATTAATTATTCCACAGACATTTTCTGCGATCGTGTCAATACGTCTGTTTGTATTAACAATTTTTTCAGTTAACTGCGCATTACTGTCAATTATACTTTGTTTTATTTCAAGATTATCAATTTTTAACTCTTCTAGCCTCTCTGTAATTTTTATGGTGTCCTGTCTAAAATTTTCGGACTGTAGCTCTAATTTATTTTCTAAAATTTCTGTTTGTTTTGCTAAGTTCTTTTCTAAACTTTCTGTTTGTTTTGTATTTATTTCATCTATTTTTCTTATTTGTTTGACATTCTCCTCTTTCACATCCTCTTTAAATTTTTTGGCTTGTTTTATGACTAATTCGTCCATCATGGCGAGTATCATATTTTTAAATGCTTCTAAATTCAACCCTCCTGGTTCTGCCATGTTGAATAATTATTAAAATATTTATTTAGTAATAATTCTTTAACAATTATTATTGATAACCGTTCCCTACTTATTTATTTATTTCTGTATTTTTATTAATAGTTATTATTAATACTCATTACAGTTACACCTGTTACATAGACAACAATATTATTTGTGGGCGCCAGCTGTGTGATTACACAACAATTTAACATTACATTCAGTTACTGTTTAATATAAATAATAATTACATATTATACATTTTCATTTAACACACTCTTTATATTTTAGAGCAACCATTTAGCTACATAAAAAATTTTAATAGTTAAATGATGGGGATCGGGTCATACGTTCATGAGCTATAATTTATGTAACAAATTTTTGTATGTAAATTTAGGCATGTCGGGCCCCACATGCAGGGCGACAATCTTATGCAATGTGACAATTTGCAAATTTATTATAATTTAAATTTGTGGAGCCCCACGATCTAGGAGCATCAAATTTATGCAACGTTACATACATATAAATAGGTGTGAACGATCTCACGTTCAAGATTGACAAATTCTTTAAACAATATAACATTTAAATTGGGTGTCAGGTGTATCTGCAATAAGAACTCTATGTAACTTGAAACGGTAATTAAAATTTATTTGATACTATAAAAAAATATGTGCACATGGCACTGACTTCGATTTTAAAACATTAGTTATTATTTGTTATTATGCCGTAAGGCTTAAGATATATACATCCTTACTGACTAAATATTCTATGCTACTAATTATTATATAAAAGATAAATCTCATTTTCAGACTACTCAGTCTATTAATATATTTCAAAATCAATTTTTAAATCCTTTTTTCTATATTGTAACGTACTCAAAATATTAATGGTTATTGTTTCTCAGTACTGTTTTCTCAAATACTAATCGTTTTAATTAAATGCTTTGTAATCATTTTATATCATATTAATATGAGCTCTTGTTACGTTAATCGTATTTCTAAAACATCTATGATTTTAACTCTACTATACAAGAAACATTGCTCTTATTTTTTAAATAAAATATTGTCTTTAACTGTCTTTGAATTCTTTGTATGATTAAGATATGAATAAGTTGTCTATCACCTTATTGTCGTCAATCATACTCGATCATTTTTGTCCCATCGGTGTTCGTCTTCGTCTCGCCTCCAGCGTCGGCTGTCTCTCTTCTCCTCTTGTCCAGCGTCGGCTGTCTCTCTCTCTGGAACTCTCCTCTTGTCCAGCGTCGTATCTCTCTCTGGAACTCTCCTCTTGTCCAGCGTCGTATCTCTCTCTGGAACTCTCCTCTTGTCCAGCGTTGTATCTCTCTATGGAACTCTCCTCTTGTCCAGCGTCGTATCTCTCTATGGAACTCTCCTCGTGCTGTCTAGCGTTAATGGATCTTCTTAAGTAGTGCTGTTATTAATTAAAATGATTGTCTTTACAGCTTAGTTACGTATTTGTACGTAACTGGCAAATTTAAACTGTTTATAAAAAAAATAAATATGCCGTGCTGACGGGCATAAGCTCCCGCTGTATCGTGGATGATTCAAGAAAGAGAACCACTGCAGCTTGCGTGTCCTATTTATACCCATGTCTTGGTCGACACCCTGCAGTGATCCGAAATCGACATGTTAGAAACTGTCTCTGGCGTCAGTTCCCCCACTCTTTGTCAAATTCGCTATTTTTTATATTTCTGCGAATTGCAGAGTCCTGTAAGTATACTCTTATACTTATCTTATAACTAATTTTATAACACATGTTCACTGTAATTTTGGACATTGCAACTTAACCCTTTCGATTTGTACACAGTTATTTCACTATTGCACTTGTACGGTGTGTCACTTTCGCGTGGTTTTCGTACACAGTATTTAGTAAATTTATTTACATTTTATGGTGCTTTTGGATTTTAATTCTTAATTCTAGTTTATGAATAATTACGGAAAAACAGTAATTGTGCAATTATTCATCTTGGGGTGGCAAACTCGCCTGCAGAGACCTGCGTTCACACACACTAGCAAAATACTGGTGTACACACTTTCAGTTACATTTGTGTGTGTGTGTGTGTGCACGTCAATTCAGGTCGAAACACCTGTTCATATTTTTGTCTGAGCCAAGCCTGCAATCCCTAACATGCTTATTTCTAATATATTATTAATTATTTACAATTTATTAAGTAAATTTAAATTTTTATATTTTATCCTCAGTACATCCTTATTTGTACTGTCACATTATTCCTCTGCTTGGTAACAAAAAAAAATTAATAAATTTATTTATTACAATTTTTTTTATTAATTTATTATTATTATTTGCAAAAAAAATGTAACAAATAATGAAGAATAATATTCGTCATTTCACCCTTAATTGGAGTGTATACAAATGTCTTACCTCCCCTCTTCGTACGCTCACTGCTCGCGACCTTGTAGTAGGGTGGCTTTACAAACAGCTGGTTTGAATGGTTTCATTGACCTCTGTTTTCATGTGTAGAACTTCCTAAATGACGTTGCGTGGAATTTACCAATTTCTTTCTTCTGTATCTCATCATATACGATGAAAGTGTTCTGTACTACTTGCTGTCTTAATGTATACGGTCTATAATTTTACATTATCTTAATTCATACATTCTTACCTTCGCTTCTAATCTTCCTTAGCTCTTTTCTTAACATGACATTACTTTATCTAATACATTACTTATACAATACATTAACATTCATTACCTTTTATTACATTTCTTTAACATTACCTTTCTGATCGTTACTACTTTCTTGAAATACACTTCCGTAACAGAATACTCTTTTAGCTTGTAGTGTGTCGTATGATCGGTTACAGAGGAACTGTCTTGGAAAACAACGATATTTTTCTCGAAGTCCTTAATCCTAAGTAGTCTCTGCCCTTATGACTTTTCACTCTCGCTTTCTTCTGTGTCCTTGTATCTTCAATAAGTGTTCGCTTGATCAGTCGTTCTAACAATTATGGCAATTATTGCTCATCTTAATCATTTCTTCATATTTATAACATATCAATAATAACATTCCTTACCATTTCTTCATATTAATAACAACAATAACATCTTTTACCATTACTTTCTTAAATATTTTTCTACACATTTCATTCCTTACCATTACTAATACATTTCTTAATTAACCCTTTCAAATAATATTCCTTATAACATTTCTTAATTATACTCTCTTATATTATTATTAATAATTAATAGTAATATTATTTTTCTCATTTAAAAATAATTATTTATTTTAGGGTATTGAGTTCTGAGTTCGGTGTGTCGTTAGAACTGACACCCCTCATTATAACAATTGGTTGTTGTACACAGGACATTCATTGTGTTCACCCTCGTGTAAACAACGTCCGCGTTCCATTGTATTATCCCCTCGTTACCTTTCCGTTGCATAGCTGCGATGTTTGTGTGCGTACTTACCTTGTGAACGTTTGTTTTGATCATATAAGTCACTTGTTCATAGAGCAATGTTTTCATCTTGCCTGTCGGCCACTTAAAATCTACCCTCTTTCTCTCGTTACAAATGCTTCGCTCTTTCTCAATACTCTCGTCACTAGTTTGGTTGAGTGAACTTACCTGAACAGTTGTCGACGGTTTATTCATACGTCGTTTATGATAACCTCTGTAGTTTTCATACTTACAGTTATAATTATCGTGCGTATATCTAACATCATATTTACCACAATTGTGCGTAGTGTTTCGTCTAGATAACTTACTACATTTCTTGTTAGGCCTACAGTGATATTTATCTCCGTAAGTGTGGTGTCTTATGTGTTTCAAATGTGTCATCTTGTGTGATTTACTATTGTGTGTGTGCCTCACACTTGGAATATCGCTATTAATAAGGTATGTTTTATTAATCTTTATTTGCTTCTCTTCCTTAATGTTAATTACTTTTTATAATTATCGTTAGTAATTACACATGTATTTTCAATTTGTATGAATTCTTCACATACTATCTTTTCACATATTAGCTCCGTTTGTTTATTAATTATTCCACAGACATTTTCTGCGATCGTGTCAATACGTCTGTTTGTATTAACAATTTTTTCAGTTAACTGCGCATTACTGTCAATTATACTTTGTTTTATTTCAAGATTATCAATTTTTAACTCTTCTAGCCTCTCTGTAATTTTTATGGTGTCCTGTCTAAAATTTTCGGACTGTAGCTCTAATTTATTTTCTAAAATTTCTGTTTGTTTTGCTAAGTTCTTTTCTAAACTTTCTGTTTGTTTTGTATTTATTTCATCTATTTTTCTTATTTGTTTGACATTCTCCTCTTTCACATCCTCTTTAAATTTTTTGGCTTGTTTTATGACTAATTCGTCCATCATGGCGAGTATCATATTTTTAAATGCTTCTAAATTCAACCCTCCTGGTTCTGCCATGTTGAATAGTTATTAAAATATTTATTTAGTAATAATTCTTTAACAATTATTATTGATAACCGTTCCCTACTTATTTATTTATTTCTGTATTTTTATTAATAGTTATTATTAATACTCATTACAGTTACACCTGTTACATAGACAACAATATTATTTGTGGGCGCCAGCTGTGTGATTACACAACAATTTAACATTACATTCAGTTACTGTTTAATATAAATAATAATTACATATTATACATTTTCATTTAACACACTCTTTATATTTTAGAGCAACCATTTAGCTACATAAAAAATTTTAATAGTTAAATGATGGGGATCGGGTCATACGTTCATGAGCTATAATTTATGTAACAAATTTTTGTATGTAAATTTAGGCATGTCGGGCCCCACATGCAGGGCGACAATCTTATGCAATGTGACAATTTGCAAATTTATTATAATTTAAATTTGTGGAGCCCCACGATCTAGGAGCATCAAATTTATGCAACGTTACATACATATAAATAGGTGTGAACGATCTCACGTTCAAGATTGACAAATTCTTTAAACAATATAACATTTAAATTGGGTGTCAGGTGTATCTGCAATAAGAACTCTATGTAACTTGAAACGGTAATTAAAATTTATTTGATACTATAAAAAAATATGTGCACATGGCACTGACTTCGATTTTAAAACATTAGTTATTATTTGTTATTATGCCGTAAGGCTTAAGATATATACATCCTTACTGACTAAATATTCTATGCTACTAATTATTATATAAAAGATAAATCTCATTTTCAGACTACTCAGTCTATTAATATATTTCAAAATCAATTTTTAAATCCTTTTTTCTATATTGTAACGTACTCAAAATATTAATGTTTATTGTTTCTCAGTACTGTTTTCTCAAATACTAATCGTTTTAATTAAATGCTTTGTAATCATTTTATATCATATTAATATGAGCTCTTGTTACGTTAATCGTATTTCTAAAACATCTATGATTTTAACTCTACTATACAAGAAACATTGCTCTTATTTTTTAAATAAAATATTGTCTTTAACTGTCTTTGAATTCTTTGTATGATTAAGATATGAATAAGTTGTCTATCACCTTATTGTCGTCAATCATACTCGATCATTTTTGTCCCATCGGTGTTCGTCTTCGTCTCGCCTCCAGCGTCGGCTGTCTCTCTTCTCCTCTTGTCCAGCGTCGGCTGTCTCTCTCTCTGGAACTCTCCTCTTGTCCAGTGTCGTATCTCTCTCTGGAACTCTCCTCTTGTCCAGCGTCGTATCTCTCTCTGGAACTCTCCTCTTGTCCAGCGTTGTATCTCTCTATGGAACTCTCCTCTTGTCCAGCGTCGTATCTCTCTATGGAACTCTCCTCGTGCTGTCTAGCGTTAATGGATCTTCTTAAGTAGTGCTGTTATTAATTAAAATGATTGTCTTTACAGCTTAGTTACGTATTTGTACGTAACTGGCAAATTTAAACTGTTTATAAAAAAAATAAATATGCCGTGCTGACGGGCATAAGCTCCCGCTGTATCGTGGATGATTCAAGAAAGAGAACCACTGCAGCTTGCGTGTCCTATTTATACCCATGTCTTGGTCGACACCCTGCAGTGATCCGAAATCGACATGTTAGAAACTGTCTCTGGCGTCAGTTCCCCCACTCTTTGTCAAATTCGCTATTTTTTATATTTCTGCGAATTGCAGAGTCCTGTAAGTATACTCTTATACTTATCTTATAACTAATTTTATAACACATGTTCACTGTAATTTTGGACATTGCAACTTAACCCTTTCGATTTGTACACAGTTATTTCACTATTGCACTTGTACGGTGTGTCACTTTCGCGTGGTTTTCGTACACAGTATTTAGTAAATTTATTTACATTTTATGGTGCTTTTGGATTTTAATTCTTAATTCTAGTTTATGAATAATTACGGAAAAACAGTAATTGTGCATTTATTCATCTTGGGGTGGCAAACTCGCCTGCAGAGACCTGCGTTCACACACACTAGCAAAATACTGGTGTACACACTTTCAGTTACATTTGTGTGTGTGTGTGTGTGTGTGCACGTCAATTCAGGTCGAAACACCTGTTCATATTTTTGTCTGAGCCAAGCCTGCAATCCCTAACATGCTTATTTCTAATATATTATTAATTATTTACAATTTATTAAGTAAATTTAAATTTTTATATTTTATCCTCAGTACATCCTTATTTGTACTGTCACATTATTCCTCTGCTTGGTAACAAAAAAAAATTAATAAATTTATTTATTACAATTTTTTTTATTAATTTATTATTATTATTTGCAAAAAAAAATGTAACAAATAATAAAGAATAATATTCGTCATTTCACCCTTAATTGGAGTGTATACAAATGTCTTACCTCCCCTCTTCGTACGCTCACTGCTCGCGACCTTGTAGTAGGGTGGCTTTACAAACAGCTGGTTTGAATGGTTTCATTGACCTCTGTTTTCATGTGTAGAACTTCCTAAATGACGTTGCGTGGAATTTACCAATTTCTTTCTTCTGTATCTCATCATATACGATGAAAGTGTTCTGTACTACTTGCTGTCTTAATGTATACGGTCTATAATTTTACATTATCTTAATTCATACATTCTTACCTTCGCTTCTAATCTTCCTTAGCTCTTTTCTTAACATGACATTACTTTATCTAATACATTACTTATACAATACATTAACATTCATTACCTTTTATTACATTTCTTTAACATTACCTTTCTGATCGTTACTACTTTCTTGAAATACACTTCCGTAACAGAATACTCTTTTAGCTTGTAGTGTGTCGTATGATCGGTTACAGAGGAACTGTCTTGGAAAACAACGATATTTTTCTCGAAGTCCTTAATCCTAAGTAGTCTCTGCCCTTATGACTTTTCACTCTCGCTTTCTTCTGTGTCCTTGTATCTTCAATAAGTGTTCGCTTGATCAGTCGTTCTAACAATTATGGCAATTATTGCTCATCTTAATCATTTCTTCATATTTATAACATATCAATAATAACATTCCTTACCATTTCTTCATATTAATAACAACAATAACATCTTTTACCATTACTTTCTTAAATATTTTTCTACACATTTCATTCCTTACCATTACTAATACATTTCTTAATTAACCCTTTCAAATAATATTCCTTATAACATTTCTTAATTATACTCTCTTATATTATTATTAATAATTAATAGTAATATTATTTTTCTCATTTAAAAATAATTATTTATTTTAGGGTATTGAGTTCTGAGTTCGGTGTGTCGTTAGAACTGACACCCCTCATTATAACAATTGGTTGTTGTACACAGGACATTCATTGTGTTCACCCTCGTGTAAACAACGTCCGCGTTCCATTGTATTATCCCCTCGTTACCTTTCCGTTGCATAGCTGCGACGTTTGTGTGCGTACTTACCTTGTGAACGTTTGTTTTGATCATATAAGTCACTTGTTCATAGAGCAATGTTTTCATCTTGCCTGTCGGCCACTTAAAATCTACCCTCTTTCTCTCGTTACAAATGCTTCGCTCTTTCTCAATACTCTCGTCACTAGTTTGGTTGAGTGAACTTACCTGAACAGTTGTCGACGGTTTATTCATACGTCGTTTATGATAACCTCTGTAGTTTTCATACTTACAGTTATAATTATCGTGCGTATATCTAACATCATATTTACCACAATTGTGCGTAGTGTTTCGTCTAGATAACTTACTACATTTCTTGTTAGGCCTACAGTGATATTTATCTCCGTAAGTGTGGTGTCTTATGTGTTTCAAATGTGTCATCTTGTGTGATTTACTATTGTGTGTGTGCCTCACACTTGGAATATCGCTATTAATAAGGTATGTTTTATTAATCTTTATTTGCTTCTCTTCCTTAATGTTAATTACTTTTTATAATTATCGTTAGTAATTACACATGTATTTTCAATTTGTATGAATTCTTCACATACTATCTTTTCACATATTAGCTCCATTTGTTTATTAATTATTCCACAGACATTTTCTGCGATCGTGTCAATACGTCTGTTTGTATTAACAATTTTTTCATTTAACTGCGCATTACTGTCAATTATACTTTGTTTTATTTCAAGATTATCAATTTTTAACTCTTCTAGACTCTCTGTAATTTTTATGGTGTCCTGTCTAAAATTTTCGGACTGTAGCTCTAATTTATTTTCTAAAATTTCTGTTTGTTTTGCTAAGTTCTTTTCTAAACTTTCTGTTTGTTTTGTATTTATTTCATCTATTTTTCTTATTTGTTTGACATTCTCCTCTTTCACATCCTCTTTAAATTTTTTGGCTTGTTTTATGACTAATTCGTCCATCATGGCGAGTATCATATTTTTAAATGCTTCTAAATTCAACCCTCCTGGTTCTGCCATGTTGAATAGTTATTAAAATATTTATTTAGTAATAATTCTTTAACAATTATTATTGATAACCGTTCCCTACTTATTTATTTATTTCTGTATTTTTATTAATAGTTATTATTAATACTCATTACAGTTACACCTGTTACATAGACAACAATATTATTTGTGGGCGCCAGCTGTGTGATTACACAACAATTTAACATTACATTCAGTTACTGTTTAATATAAATAATAATTACATATTATACATTTTCATTTAACACACTCTTTATATTTTAGAGCAACCATTTAGCTACATAAAAAATTTTAATAGTTAAATGATGGGGATCGGGTCATACGTTCATGAGCTATAATTTATGTAACAAATTTTTGTATGTAAATTTAGGCATGTCGGGCCCCACATGCAGGGCGACAATCTTATGCAATGTGACAATTTGCAAATTTATTATAATTTAAATTTGTGGAGCCCCACGATCTAGGAGCATCAAATTTATGCAACGTTACATACATATAAATAGGTGTGAACGATCTCACGTTCAAGATTGACAAATTCTTTAAACAATATAACATTTAAATTGGGTGTCAGGTGTATCTGCAATAAGAACTCTATGTAACTTGAAACGGTAATTAAAATTTATTTGATACTATAAAAAAATATGTGCACATGGCACTGACTTCGATTTTAAAACATTAGTTATTATTTGTTATTATGCCGTAAGGCTTAAGATATATACATCCTTACTGACTAAATATTCTATGCTACTAATTATTATATAAAAGATAAATCTCATTTTCAGACTACTCAGTCTATTAATATATTTCAAAATCAATTTTTAAATCCTTTTTTCTGTATTGTAACGTACTCAAAATATTAATGGTTATTGTTTCTCAGTACTGTTTTCTCAAATACTAATCGTTTTAATTAAATGCTTTGTAATCATTTTATATCATATTAATTTGAGCTCTTGTTACGTTAATCGTATTTCTAAAACATCTATGATTTTAACTCTACTATACAAGAAACATTGCTCTTATTTTTTAAATAAAATATTGTCTTTAACTGTCTTTGAAATTCTTTGTATGATTAAGATATGCATAAGTTGTCTATCACCTTATTGTCGTCAATCATACTCGATCATTTTTGTCCCATCGGTGTTCGTCTTCGTCTCGCCTCCAGCGTCGGCTGTCTCTCTTCTCCTCTTGTCCAGCGTCGGCTGTCTCTCTTCTCCTCTTGTCCAGCGTCGGCTGTCTCTCTCTCTGGAACTCTCCTCTTGTCCAGCGTCGTATCTCTCTCTGGAACTCTCCTCTTGTCCAGCGTCGTATCTCTCTCTGGAACTCTCCTCTTGTCCAGCGTTGTATCTCTCTATGGATCTCTCCTCTTGTCCAGCGTCGTATCTCTCTATGGAACTCTCCTCATGCTGTCTAGCGTTAATGGATCTTCTTAAGTAGTGCTGTTATTAATTAAAATGATTGTCTTTACAGCTTAGTTACGTATTTGTACGTAACTGGCAAATTTAAACTGTTTATAAAAAAAATAAATATGCCGTGCTGACGGGCATAAGCTCCCGCTGTATCGTGGATGATTCAAGAAAGAGAACCACTGCAGCTTGCGTGTCCTATTTATACCCATGTCTTGGTCGACACCCTGCAGTGATCCGAAATCGACATGTTAGAAACTGTCTCTGGCGTCAGTTCCCCCACTCTTTGTCAAATTCGCTATTTTTTATATTTCTGTGAATTGCAGAGTCCTGTAAGTATACTCTTATACTTATCTTATAACTAATTTTATAACACATGTTCACTGTAATTTTGGACATTGCAACTTAACCCTTTCGATTTGTACACAGTTATTTCACTATTGCACTTGTACGGTGTGTCACTTTCGCGTGGTTTTCGTACACAGTATTTAGTAAATTTATTTACATTTTATGGTGCTTTTGGATTTTAATTCTTAATTCTAGTTTATGAATAATTACGGAAAAACAGTAATTGTGCAATTATTCATCTTGGGGTGGCAAACTCGCCTGCAGAGACCTGCGTTCACACACACTAGCAAAATACTGGTGTACACACTTTCAGTTACATTTGTGTGTGTGTGTGTGTGCACGTCAATTCAGGTCGAAACACCTGTTCATATTTTTGTCTGAGCCAAGCCTGCAATCCCTAACATGCTTATTTCTAATATATTATTAATTATTTACAATTTATTAAGTAAATTTAAATTTTTATATTTTATGCTCAGTACATCCTTATTTGTACTGTCGCATTATATATTGTTACTTCTCTCGCGTCACCTAATTAAGTCCCACGTTATGAGCGTCAATTTGTTACTACACGGGTATTACTGGGTTAAGCCCCACTGTTGGGTTTGCCAATTTGTTACTAATCCCTCTCGGCTCTTACGTTGTCTCTTACGGTCGCGGGATTCTCGTTATTTCAGCCCCAACGTTGCCGGCGTCAATTTGTTACTGAACCTATGCTGGTGTGTTTTGATTTATTTTAATTATTTAAATATCTGAGATATTTGGAGTTGTGGAATATAGTAAATTAATTAACTAATATTAGCTTATCTCTCTAAGAAATATATCAGTGTTAGTGTACTTGAAACTTAAATAATTAATGTGTTATTCTATAATTTCGTTCAACCCTATTATACCTTGAAGAGAATTATGTAAAATTTTGTATTTTAACGCTCTTCTCTTTGGTGTCAGAGAATTCCGCTATAAGCGCTGTAGTACCGGGGCAACGAAACTTAGAGGTTAATTCA
This sequence comes from Magicicada septendecula, assembly GCA_034769895.1. Taxonomy (NCBI): domain Eukaryota; kingdom Metazoa; phylum Arthropoda; class Insecta; order Hemiptera; family Cicadidae; genus Magicicada; species Magicicada septendecula. Next base: position 307,378,668 of record CM068375.1, read on the forward strand.
CTGTTTACGTTAACCAATTATTCTATACTTAGTCAGTTACTTTTTTATTCCCAATTCATTAAATAATACTCCAAATAACAAGTTTTTGCAACTATACAAAGGTTCTTTATTTGTTCACTTCTTCAACATTAAATAAGATATGTTCCAACTGGCATACACAAAGGCTATAGATTGCGTGAATCGATTATCGATCAGTCCGATACTTTATTTAGATTCGGTTATATAATGTGTTTTAGTTTGTAATTAACTTAATTCAGTGTGTGAAGGTTCTTGTAACTGTGGGGAAGATTAAAAATAAATAGATAAGAATGCAAGATTTACAAATTTTGTAGTGTTGTGTTGTTAATATGGTTTATACAATAATAATTTACCAGACTAGAATGAAGCGAATCGTGTAGGCTGTTGGCTGATAACTTCACCGTTCTGAATGACTGTGCCGTACGATATTCTTCCTTCGATTTAATAAAATGGAATTCTTGTCCTGTTCACCTCGGAAATACAGCTCCCTGGATTGATTTACTGCCAGACTGATGTCCTTCTGCAATTTCTGGATCCAAATACGTTCTTCTCTCGTTTGAAGTAATTAGTGATGTTCCGTGTATTTGAAAGGTTATGAGTTCCAGTGTAGTGTATATTATTGGTTGTGATACAGTTAACTCTTTATATTGGGTTTAATATATCGTCAATTCCTTTCAGGTATAAGATAATTCAAGTACTTCCTTGTAGAACCCAGTTATTTATTTTTTATTGTGATATCATACTATGGTCTCGTTTGGTTAAACTGTACTGGCAAGAGTCAAGAATATTATCATTAAATTTTGTGTTTTATAAGAGTATCAAATAATTTAGAATATTCCAATTATATTAGACATTTCTTAGGTTTTTTAATCTCATCACATTCAGATCATAAAAGGCAATAATTGAAAATCAACAACTTCTTCATTTCCTGTAGTCCATAGCAACCCATTATTTTTCTTCCTTCTCCATGTTTTGTATATAGTGTTTATTTCATATATTTTTTGTCTATTCCTTATTAATTTGCTATCATATCGGAATATAACTTTACCGATAGTTGGTTTATTATTTTCTATATATATTCTGCTGGTTTTTTGATATGAGCCTGTTTCTTTTATATTTACTACTTTTTTCGATATCAAACATTATCAATCGATATCATGGCATTGTGGCATTATCATAATTTGTATAAATTGAGATGGTTTATTACATATCATTACTAATTTAATGTTTTTTCCTAGCTCTTCGAACCGTATTCATTAATTATTATTAACTTATGTACCTAACCTTTATGTTATGAGTGGTTATATAGTGTTATTGGCTGTTAGGCCTTTTATTGTATACGGACCTACCTTTGTTTATAACTGGTGAACAACTATAGCCCTTTTACATAAATTCATACATATAATCAAATCTTAACTATTAACATTTACATAAACAATTATTCTTTTCATATCTAATGACAATTTTATCTTGATCTATGGATCACATATAAGAAAATTGAAATCTATTAACGCTAACTAGCTGCTTCCCACGTCATTCTACAACAGTAATTGAATAATACATCTTGTTTCATTACCTTTCATTAACTCAACAAGTAATTGGTATAACATAACATAAACTTTATCATAACATTCGTTGTCACAAAATAATATCATTTGATTCAGAATCCTTACTTGCTATTGCTATAAGGTAAATAACTGTTTCATTTTTGTTTACTTTCATGGTCATTTACTTTGACAATTTCTGTACTATTCTACTTCTTACACTTCTCATCAGTATCATATTGATTTACTTTTCACTGAACATAGATCATTAACTATTGTCTAATTTACAGGTTTGTTTATTCTCGTTATTTCTACCTTGCATCCTTATTTATCTTTATCTATAATTATAAATGTAATTATTAGACTTTTGTTTTATCATGGGGTTAGATATTGACTTGCTTATTATTTTGTTAATATAATATTTATGTAACATGGATGACAGCATTTCTGTTGCGTTACATATGCTCCCCCTCCTAAAAAAGTTTAGTTTACCTGAATGAAGTTTAGGTCAAATAAACTTGTTTTTTTCACATGCCTTTTCTTCATATCAATATTAATGGTTGACGATGGGATTCTCAATGTAACTTTATTAGACTAGTATTAATAATTCTTTATTTAATAACATTTCATTATTTTAATTAACATTCTTGATCATTTTTAATTTCTGTAAACAGTATTTGTTGATAGTTGGCTACAATATTCAATGATACTTTAGGTTCACATCTCTTCTACTTATAATTACTGTAATCACTGTATTTCTCAATTATTCTTCTGTCATCTAATTTCTTTCTGTTTTCTTCATCCTACTCTTCTGGAAGCTGAGGTCATTCTTGCAACTATTCTAATATTCCTTAAATATTTAATTTCCCTAACAATCCCTAATATGTGCGTTGGTACAGTTCAGAGAGGCACTGTTTGGCTTCATACTCTGCTGCCCACACTACACCTTAATATAGTACTGCTGGAATTAATCTACAGTCAGCTATAAAATATAATAATCTCCTAATAATCTCCTTAATTACTTAATAATAAATATTTGGGAAAACATTTTTTTTTCTTTTGTTGCTTTTATATTTCTTTATTACTATCCTTCATACTTTGTGATTCCATTTTAGTTTCCTTAAACATTCTTTGATAATAATTCTGACAGTTATCATTTGTAATTATTTTTGTTTTTTCTTTCTTGCTGTGATAATAACGCTAAGTATCTTCTTCATTTGTTTTTCTGATCTCAATATTTTCTAAATAGTTATTGTTTGATTATCATTATAATTGTGTTTCTGACTAGATACAGTCCTTAGCTCAACTATTATTTTTCTTATCGTATTTCATTATTTTGGCTGTTTATATTTCAATGAATTATGTTCATAAATATTCTTTTTTTTCTCGTTTTCTTTAATATTACATTGGTTACAATCAATCGTTTACTGAAGTTGTTTCTTTCACTTGGCAATGCGGTATGTATTTTAGGTCATATTATTTTTCTTTTATTATTTTGCATAGGTAGATTTGATGTAAAAACTTTTATCTTGGGGTTTCATTATTCATTATTCACACTATTTCTTTGTAGACGTTTAGTAATAATTCTAGTTTCTACTGTAATCTTGGGGTTTCATTATTCATTATTCACACTATTTCTTTGTAGACATTTAGTAATAATTCTAGTTTTCTTCTGTAATCTTGGGGTTTGTTATTATTAACTCTTCTTAATACCTTCTTCATAACTATATTTTAATTCAGACTTACTTCATTTTGAATGACATGTTTTCTATTTATATAATACTGTTCAAAAAGTTCTCTTTTATTTACAAGTGTTTTCTCTTCAAAATTGGTAATAAGTTGTTCTTATTGTATTTTAGAATTTATTCATTTTATTCAAATTCAAATTCTTTTTAATTCCAAGTATTTTCTCTTCAAAATCGATAATAAGTTGTTCTTATTGTATTTTAGAATTTATTCATAATATTTCTTTATGGACTCCTGATTGTATGTCCCCTTAATCCTTTTCATGATAGGGTTCATTATTTCATATGTATTGTTATTATTATTTTTTGTTATCACATATGGCCCAGTATATAATAATAATAATTTTTTAGTTATTCCCTCTAGAGTGCTTGGTAGCTCCCTGTTTCTTATTAATATTTTCTCGCCCACTTGGTACTTAATTGGTTTTGGATTATTCTTTTCATATTTCCTTTTCTTCATTTCCGCCTTTTCCATTACTCAGTTATAAAATTTAACGGTTTCAAACTGATATTCTGGGTTATTTGGAAAGTTTATAATATCCTGGATTTCTCTAGGTGGAGGCCTTTCAAACATAACAGTATAAGGGGTATTTTCAATGGACTGATGGTAAGATATATTTAAGAATTCTTCGGTCAGTGACAAGTATTCGTACCACCTTCTCTGTTGGTCATGACAGTAAGTTCGGAGTATTCTGCCAACTTCCCTCAATACACGTTCTGCCGGATTACTGCTGGGGTGGTATACTGAAGTCTTATATGTTCTAATGTTGTGTTTTAAAAGATTATTTCTCCATTTACAGCCCTTGAATTGCTTACCATGATCGGTGATAATAGATGACGGTTTACCAATCTCTGTTATGTAACGTACAATGACTATTTCCAGAATTTTCTTGGTCGTGGCTCTGCTAATAGCGTAGAGTTTAGTGTATTTGGAAAAGTGATCAAAAATAATAATTATGAATTTATATCTATGGTTTCCTCCACTGCGTGGGAATGGTCCACATATATCCAGAAATACTTTCTCCAGCTTATATTTGGATGTGATAGGGATCATGACTCCCTCCTTCTTCTCATTATTATGTTTAACCATCTGGCAGATGTGACATGCTTGTATGGATTTTTGCACTTTTCTGGTTATATTTTTTATGTACACTTGTTCTTCCAGGGCTTTGACGATTTCATGGCTCCCATGTGTCCATATCGTTCATGGTAATCCAATATCAATTTGTTTTCCACAGCGGTGGGAATTACTAGTTTCCAGTTTATTTGTTTAGGGGTAACCTTAATAAATAATCGATCATCATGTATACAGTAATATTTAGTAATAACTTCATCAGCATTTTGTACCTTCTGGCGTATGTTTATTAATTTGGGATCCGATTTTTGGTGTTGATTAATTTCATTTGTAATAATTTCTAAATCCTTCCGACTCTTAATGACATGGTACACTTTTGCAATCTGTTCCTTTTCTCCATCGAACGATTGGTCTTGTATGTTTATTCGGGACAAGATATCGGCTGCTATGTTCTTTCTTCCAGGTATATATTCCAAATCGATGCAATACTCTTGCAATGCAAGGACCCATCTAGTTAGCCGGCCATGACTAAGTTTACATCTTTTTAGAAATGAAATTGATTTATGGTCACTTCTTACGGTCACTGGGTATCCGAGTATGTAAGTTCTAAATTTATTGCATGCGTACACTACACTTAGCAGCTCCTTCTCGGTAACGTTATAATTGCGTTCGCAGTTGTTAAGCACTCTGCTGGCGAAGCTGATTACCATGTGATGTCCTTCTTCATCTTCTTGATATAGGGTAGCTCCTAAACTAACATTGCTCGCATCACAATTTGAATAAAAGCGTTTGTTAAAATCAGGGTGGTACAACATAACTGTTTCTAAAAATTTCTTCTTGATTAATTGCAGAATTTTATCTTGTTCTGGTCGCCATGCCCATTTGTCTTTGGATGATAATTGTTTCTGAAACTTGGCAGTTACTTCCGAATAGTTATCTTGGAATTTTCGGTAATAGTTACAAATTCCAAGAAAGGATTGTAGCTGTTTTCTATTTTTTGAAGTAGGGAACAGTTGAATTGCTTCTACTTTTTCTGTTGAAGGTGTGATACCCTCCTCAGACAAATTAAAACCTAAGAACTTTACTTGGTTGGCGATAAATTTAGATTTATTCAGCTTGAGTGTTTGTTTTCGGATAATTTTCTCAGTACCTGTTCCACCCGCTCGCAATGTTCATCCCAATGTGAAGAAGTTATAAGTAGGTCATCTACATAGACCATAGTGAACTGCAGTGTTTCTTGTCCCAATACTTGGTCCATACATTTTACAAATATTGCAACAGAATTAATTAGTCCGAAAGGTAGCCTTTTAAATTGATAGTTCCTTCCGTCAAAAAGGAACGCCATGTATTTTCTACTATCTGGATGTAGTTCGACCTGCCAGTAACCGCATACCGTATCCCAAGTACTGATGTATTTAATGCCGTGGAATTTCTTTAAAATTTCTTCTATTTCGCCTGGTGAAGTTCTATCATTGATGATCATTTTATTTATTTCCCTAGCGTCCAGGCAAATTCTCACCTTTCCGTTCTTTTTCGGGACTGCCACTATGGGACTGGTATATGGTGATTGACTATATTCTATTATGTCATCTTGAATCATACGATTAATCTCGTCCCGGACTTTTTTTTTATTGAATAAGCAATTGGGTAGGATTTTCTGCGAAAGTCCACTGGTTCTTTAAAATTTATCACACACTGATATCCTTTTACTTTACCTGGAGCATTGGAGAATACATGTTTGTATTTATAATATATTTGAATTAAATTTTCGGCCTGTACCTTACTTACTTGTCTACAAGTTTTTTCCCTTTGGAATTCTCGGACCTCTTCTAACTTACTCTGCCACAGTTCGGGATCATCGTCCTCATATTGAATGACTTCTGGTATTTTATTTTTCTTACAAAAGTAGCTTTTTATGGCTAGACATCTGGTGTTAACTGGAACGGTTCTATTAGCGTCAACTAATTCGGCTGTCCATAATCCTTCTTCGGATGTTAAAGATATTATACCTTTATGTAAGTCAATTACTGCGGAATGCTGGCGCAATACATCGCATCCAATCAATACATTGAACGGTAATCCCGTTACGACCAAGAATCCTATTGGTAGGGTTATATTATTATTAGTAAGATCGAGCGATACTTGTTTTTTAACTGTTTTATTTTGCCGTCCAGTGGCTCCGATAATTATCACATTATTGACAGGTAAGGTCGGTATGGGCAACTGGCCTTCTCGCTGTATTTTTTCAAGTTCAGTACTGTCTATCAACGATATGTTGGATCCAGTATCTATCATTATGGTAGATTGTACCCCATTTAATTTTGCTGTTACATATATGATTTCGTTATTACTATTACTGTTTACATGTTTCTTATCCTCTTCCAATAAATCTTCTCTAATATTCTTTAAATAGTGGTTATTAATTATAGTTATGGTATTATTATTCTTAGTTTTGTTTACAAGTCGTTGTTCCCCAAGATTACGGTTCAGTGAAGGGTATTCATTATTTTTCACTGCCTCTATTAGTTTAAATGAGGGCTTACCCCCTCTTCTCTATTTTCATTTGAATTATTATGTTGATTTAGTACAATTTCGGTGCGGTCCTCTGTATTAGGTTCCGCTATCCTATAATTTCTTTCAGGTGGATAGTTGTCTTCACGCCGGGACTGATCATAATGGTTGTCGTATCGGTGACTCCTTGGGTAATACCGTCGCTGATTACCTTGAGGCCTGGAGTAAATATAATTAACGTTATGCCTATAATTATTGGGTCATCTGTCCCCATCTCCTCTATTATTGCGACTGTCGCGGTAATTATAAGTATTATTGCCACGATAATTATAATTCCTGGAATTATTATTCGCGTGATCGTTTTGGGTCCTATTTGCATTAACGTTCTGCGCAGGTCGATTGTGATCATTATTATGAGAATTGGTTGGTGGCTCGTTATTATTATACTTCTGATATTTATAATTTAACATCCTATTTCTTTGGTATTGGTTCTCGTGCTCATAGTTCTCAAGGAATTTGGCCATGGCTGAAATCGTTTTGATTTGGCTACACATACGTGCATTTTTTTATCCCTTCCTCGTAATGGTAGGATAGTTGTATCACCAAACATTCTTCAGGAATTCTGGGCTCTAAGTTCCGTGCCATACATACTTTTCCTAGAAAGTATGAAGTCGGAGACTGGCCTATGTTTGTTTCGTATCGACCGTTACTCAAATTATTTCTAATCATGTTCTGGGTCGATTCAGACCAATATTTCTCTTTAAATTGTTTTTTGAACTCGGTCATGTCCAGTATATCCGGGCGCACCGCTGTCCACCAATTATCATAGGTATCTTTAAATGTCTCATCAATCATACTGCGTATAATACTCCAGCGATTTTCTCTATTTCTTGCGATCACCTCTTCCAACCTCTTTAAAAATTCCATCGGATTGCGCTTGTAATTACAAAAATTAATCGACTCCCGATTCTCGTGGTTATTCGTATGACTATGTTGGCATGTCCTATCCCGCCATGAATCTACTTCTTCTTGTAACTGTAATTCACGTCTACTAATTTCCTCTATTTTATTTTTACTGGTATTAATTTGACCTTCCATATTATTTAAATTGCCATAGACTCTTTCGAGTCGTTCACCCATGTCTGTCTGTATTTGCGTAATACCTTCCTTATTCTCTTCCCGTACCTGATGTACTTGGTTTTTAATTTGCTCATATTTTCCGACAGTTTCCTGTTGGATTTCTTCGATCATTGTTTTACTCTCAATTTTTATATCATTAATTTTATTTTGTAACTCCTCGCGAACCTGTACTACTGTTTCGTTAGTTTTTTCTAACCCTTCATTTGTTTTGGCTATTTCTAATTTTCTTTCCTCATTATTTTGGTCTACTTTTTGGTTAATTGTCACGTGGATATTCTCCATTTTCTCATTAATTTGCCTTAAATTTTCTTCATGTATTTGTAGGATGTCTTCCTTCATTTGTTTTAAACCCTCATCATTCCTATCTAACCTTTCGTTAATTTGGTTTAATCTTTCGTTATTCCTATCGAACTTTTCGTTCATTATCTTTGAGTTTTCCTTATTTCCTCATTTGTTTTATCGAATTTTTCCTCCAGTCTCTTTGAGTTTTCTTCCTGTTTCCTAAATTGTTCTTTTGAGTTTTCATTAATTTCCTCTTTCATTTGTCTATTGCTTTCCATTATAATCCTCAACAGCTCCTGCATACTCATGTCTTCCTTTTTGTTGGATTTATCTGGTTGGTCCCCTTGGGCAACTTCTTCAATTATTTCCTTTTCCTTGTCCGTAATTATTTCAGTTTCCGTTATTTCGTCTGTCTGTTGTTCCATTTCACTATCTGTTATTATTTCTATTTCCTGTTCTTGTTCACCTACTTCCTTCTCCATTTCTTCTGCCCTCACCTTTGATCTACCTCTGGTATGCATGTTTATTCTCCCACAGTTGCCTGCTCTGGTTAAGTAATGTTATTATAATTATAGTTACTTAACTTAAGCCTCACGTTGGGCGCCAATTTGTTACTACTCTCGCGTCACCTAATTAAGTCCCACGTTATGAGCATCAATTTGTTACTACACGGGTATTACTGGGTTAAGCCCCACTGTTGGGTTCGCCAATTTGTTACTAATCCCTCTCGGCTCTTATGTTGTCTCTTACGGTCGCGGGATTCTCGTTATTTCAGCCCCAACGTTGCCAGCGTCAATTTGTTACTGAACCTATGCTGGTGTGTTTTGATTTATTTTAATTATTTAAATATCTGAGATATTTGGAGTTGTGGAATATAGTAATTTAATTAACTAATATTAGCTTATCTCTCTAAGAAAAATATCAGTGTTAGTGTACTTGAAACTTAAATAATTAATGTGTTATTCTATAATTTCGTTCAACCCTATTATACCTTGAAGAGAATTATGTAAAATTTTGTATTTTAACGCTCTTCTCTTTGGTGTCGGAGAATTCCGCTATAAGCGCTGTAGTACCGGGGGAACAAAACTTAGAGGTTAATTCACTGTTTACGTTAACCAATTATTCTATACTTAGTCAGTTACTTTTTTATTCCCAATTCATTAAATAATACTCCAAATAACAAGTTTTTGCAACTATACAAAGGTTCTTTATTTGTTCACTTCTTCAACATTAAATAAGATATGTTCCAACTGGCATACACAAAGGCTATAGATTGCGTGAATCGATTATCGATCAGTCCGATACTTTATTTAGATTCGGTTATATAATGTGTTTTAGTTTGTAATTAACTTAATTCAGTGCGTGAAGGTTCTTGTAACTGTGGGGAAGATTAAAAATACATAGATAAGAATGCAAGATTTACAAATTTGAAGTGTTGTGTTGTTAATATGGTTTATACAATAATAATTTACCAGACTAGAACGAAGCGAATCGTGTAGGCTGTTGGCTGATAACTTCACCGTTCTGAATGACTATGCCGTACGATATTCTTTCTTCGATTTAATAAAATGGAATTCTTGTCCTGTTCACCTTGGAAATACAGCTCCTGGATGGATTTACTGCCAGACTGATGTTCCTTCTGCAATTTCTGGATCCAAATACGTTCTTCTCTCGTTTCAAGTAATTAGTGATGTTCCGTGTATTTGAAAGGTTATGAGTTCCAGTGTAGTGTATATTATTGGTTGTGATACAGTTAACTCTTTATATTGGGTTTAATATATCGTCAATTCCTTTCGGGTATAAGATAATTCAAGTACTTCCTTGTAGAACCCAGTTATTTATTTTTTATTGTGATATCATACTATGGTCTCGTTTGGTTAAACTGTACTGGCAAGAGTCAAGAATAATATCATTAAATTTTGTGTTTTATAAGAGTATCAAATAATTTAGAATATTCCAATTATATTAGACATTTCTTAGGTTTTTTAATCTCATCACATTCAGATCATAAAAGGCAATAATTGAAAATCAACAACTTCTTCATTTCCTGTAGTCCATAGCAACCCATTATTTTTCTTCCTTCTCCATGTTTTGTATATAGTGTTTATTTCATATATTTTTTGTCTATTCCTTATTAATTTGCTATCATATCGGAATATAACTTTACCGATAGTTGGTTTATTATTTTCTATATATATTCTGCTGGTTTTTTGATATGAGCCTGTTTCTTTTATATTTACTACTTTTTTCGATATCAAACGTTATCAATCGATATCATGGCATTGTGGCATTATCATAATTTGTATAAATTGAGATGGTTTATTACATATCATTACTAATTTAATGTTTTTTCCTAGCTCTTCGAACCGTATTCATTAATTATTATTAACTTATGTACCTAACCTTTATGTTATGAGTGGTTATATAGTGTTATTGGCTGTTAGGCCTTTTATTGTATACGGACCTACCTTTGTTTATAACTGGTGAACAACTATAGCCCTTTTACATAAATTCATACATATAATCAAATCTTAACTATTAACATTTACATAAACAATTATTCTTTTCATATCTAATGACAATTTTATCTTGATCTATGGATCACATATAAGAAAATTGAAATCTATTAACGCTAACTAGCTGCTTCCCACGTCATTCTACAACAGTAATTGAATAATACATCTTGTTTCATTACCTTTCATTAACTCAACAAGTAATTGGTATAACATAACATAAACTTTATCATAACATTCGTTGTCACAAAATAATATCATTTGATTCAGAATCCTTACTTGCTATTGCTATAAGGTAAATAACTGTTTCATTTTTGTTTACTTTCATGGTCATTTACTTTGACAATTTCTGTACTATTCTACTTCTTACACTTCTCATCAGTATCATATTGATTTACTTTTCACTGAACATAGATCATTAACTATTGTCTAATTTACAGGTTTGTTTATTCTCGTTATTTCTACCTTGCATCCTTATTTATCTTTATCTATAATTATAAATGTAATTATTAGACTTTTGTTTTATCATGGGGTTAGATATTGACTTGCTTATTATTTTGTTAATATAATATTTATGTAACATGGATGACAGCATTTCTGTTGCGTTACATATGCTCCCCCTCCTAAAAAAGTTTAGTTTACCTGAATGAAGTTTAGGTCAAATAAACTTGTTTTTTTCACATGCCTTTTCTTCATATCAATATTAATGGTTGACGATGGGATTCTCAATGTAACTTTATTAGACTAGTATTAATAATTCTTTATTTAATAACATTTCATTATTTTAATTAACATTCTTGATCATTTTTAATTTCTGTAAACAGTATTTGTTGATAGTTGGCTACAATATTCAATGATACTTTAGGTTCACATCTCTTCTACTTATAATTACTGTAATCACTGTATTTCTCAATTATTCTTCTGTCATCTAATTTCTTTCTGTTTTCTTCATCCTACTCTTCTGGAAGCTGAGGTCATTCTTGCAACTATTCTAATATTCCTTAAATATTTAATTTCCCTAACAATCCCTAATATGTGCGTTGGTACAGTTCAGAGAGGCACTGTTTGGCTTCATACTCTGCTGCCCACACTACACCTTAATATAGTACTGCTGGAATTAATCTACAGTCAGCTATAAAATATAATAATCTCCTAATAATCTCCTTAATTACTTAATAATAAATATTTGGGAAAACATTTTTTTTTCTTTTGTTGCTTTTATATTTCTTTATTACTATCCTTCATACTTTGTGATTCCATTTTAGTTTCCTTAAACATTCTTTGATAATAATTCTGACAGTTATCATTTGTAATTATTTTTGTTTTTTCTTTCTTGCTGTGATAATAACGCTAAGTATCTTCTTCATTTGTTTTTCTGATCTCAATATTTTCTAAATAGTTATTGTTTGATTATCATTATAATTGTGTTTCTGACTAGATACAGTCCTTAGCTCAACTATTATTTTTCTTATCGTATTTCATTATTTTGGCTGTTTATATTTCAATGAATTATGTTCATAAATATTCTTTTTTTTCTCGTTTTCTTTAATATTACATTGGTTACAATCAATCGTTTACTGAAGTTGTTTCTTTCACTTGGCAATGCGGTATGTATTTTAGGTCATATTATTTTTCTTTTATTATTTTGCATAGGTAGATTTGATGTAAAAACTTTTATCTTGGGGTTTCATTATTCATTATTCACACTATTTCTTTGTAGACGTTTAGTAATAATTCTAGTTTCTACTGTAATCTTGGGGTTTCATTATTCATTATTCACACTATTTCTTTGTAGACATTTAGTAATAATTCTAGTTTTCTTCTGTAATCTTGGGGTTTGTTATTATTAACTCTTCTTAATACCTTCTTCATAACTATATTTTAATTCAGACTTACTTCATTTTGAATGACATGTTTTCTATTTATATAATACTGTTCAAAAAGTTCTCTTTTATTTACAAGTGTTTTCTCTTCAAAATTGGTAATAAGTTGTTCTTATTGTATTTTAGAATTTATTCATTTTATTCAAATTCAAATTCTTTTTAATTCCAAGTATTTTCTCTTCAAAATCGATAATAAGTTGTTCTTATTGTATTTTAGAATTTATTCATAATATTTCTTTATGGACTCCTGATTGTATGTCCCCTTAATCCTTTTCATGATAGGGTTCATTATTTCATATGTATTGTTATTATTATTTTTTGTTATCACATATGGCCCAGTATATAATAATAATAATTTTTTAGTTATTCCCTCTAGAGTGCTTGGTAGCTCCCTGTTTCTTATTAATATTTTCTCGCCCACTTGGTACTTAATTGGTTTTGGATTATTCTTTTCATATTTCCTTTTCTTCATTTCCGCCTTTTCCATTACTCAGTTATAAAATTTAACGGTTTCAAACTGATATTCTGGGTTATTTGGAAAGTTTATAATATCCTGGATTTCTCTAGGTGGAGGCCTTTCAAACATAACAGTATAAGGGGTATTTTCAATGGACTGATGGTAAGATATATTTAAGAATTCTTCGGTCAGTGACAAGTATTCGTACCACCTTCTCTGTTGGTCATGACAGTAAGTTCGGAGTATTCTGCCAACTTCCCTCAATACACGTTCTGCCGGATTACTGCTGGGGTGGTATACTGAAGTCTTATATGTTCTAATGTTGTGTTTTAAAAGATTATTTCTCCATTTACAGCCCTTGAATTGCTTACCATGATCGGTGATAATAGATGACGGTTTACCAATCTCTGTTATGTAACGTACAATGACTATTTCCAGAATTTTCTTGGTCGTGGCTCTGCTAATAGCGTAGAGTTTAGTGTATTTGGAAAAGTGATCAAAAATAATAATTATGAATTTATATCTATGGTTTCCTCCACTGCGTGGGAATGGTCCACATATATCCAGAAATACTTTCTCCAGCTTATATTTGGATGTGATAGGGATCATGACTCCCTCCTTCTTCTCATTATTATGTTTAACCATCTGGCAGATGTGACATGCTTGTATGGATTTTTGCACTTTTCTGGTTATATTTTTTATGTACACTTGTTCTTCCAGGGCTTTGACGATTTCATGGCTCCCATGTGTCCATATCGTTCATGGTAATCCAATATCAATTTGTTTTCCACAGCGGTGGGAATTACTAGTTTCCAGTTTATTTGTTTAGGGGTAACCTTAATAAATAATCGATCATCATGTATACAGTAATATTTAGTAATAACTTCATCAGCATTTTGTACCTTCTGGCGTATGTTTATTAATTTGGGATCCGATTTTTGGTGTTGATTAATTTCATTTGTAATAATTTCTAAATCCTTCCGACTCTTAATGACATGGTACACTTTTGCAATCTGTTCCTTTTCTCCATCGAACGATTGGTCTTGTATGTTTATTCGGGACAAGATATCGGCTGCTATGTTCTTTCTTCCAGGTATATATTCCAAATCGATGCAATACTCTTGCAATGCAAGGACCCATCTAGTTAGCCGGCCATGACTAAGTTTACATCTTTTTAGAAATGAAATTGATTTATGGTCACTTCTTACGGTCACTGGGTATCCGAGTATGTAAGTTCTAAATTTATTGCATGCGTACACTACACTTAGCAGCTCCTTCTCGGTAACGTTATAATTGCGTTCGCAGTTGTTAAGCACTCTGCTGGCGAAGCTGATTACCATGTGATGTCCTTCTTCATCTTCTTGATATAGGGTAGCTCCTAAACTAACATTGCTCGCATCACAATTTGAATAAAAGCGTTTGTTAAAATCAGGGTGGTACAACATAACTGTTTCTAAAAATTTCTTCTTGATTAATTGCAGAATTTTATCTTGTTCTGGTCGCCATGCCCATTTGTCTTTGGATGATAATTGTTTCTGAAACTTGGCAGTTACTTCCGAATAGTTATCTTGGAATTTTCGGTAATAGTTACAAATTCCAAGAAAGGATTGTAGCTGTTTTCTATTTTTTGAAGTAGGGAACAGTTGAATTGCTTCTACTTTTTCTGTTGAAGGTGTGATACCCTCCTCAGACAAATTAAAACCTAAGAACTTTACTTGGTTGGCGATAAATTTAGATTTATTCAGCTTGAGTGTTTGTTTTCGGATAATTTTCTCAGTACCTGTTCCACCCGCTCGCAATGTTCATCCCAATGTGAAGAAGTTATAAGTAGGTCATCTACATAGACCATAGTGAACTGCAGTGTTTCTTGTCCCAATACTTGGTCCATACATTTTACAAATATTGCAACAGAATTAATTAGTCCGAAAGGTAGCCTTTTAAATTGATAGTTCCTTCCGTCAAAAAGGAACGCCATGTATTTTCTACTATCTGGATGTAGTTCGACCTGCCAGTAACCGCATACCGTATCCCAAGTACTGATGTATTTAATGCCGTGGAATTTCTTTAAAATTTCTTCTATTTCGCCTGGTGAAGTTCTATCATTGATGATCATTTTATTTATTTCCCTAGCGTCCAGGCAAATTCTCACCTTTCCGTTCTTTTTCGGGACTGCCACTATGGGACTGGTATATGGTGATTGACTATATTCTATTATGTCATCTTGAATCATACGATTAATCTCGTCCCGGACTTTTTTTTTATTGAATAAGCAATTGGGTAGGATTTTCTGCGAAAGTCCACTGGTTCTTTAAAATTTATCACACACTGATATCCTTTTACTTTACCTGGAGCATTGGAGAATACATGTTTGTATTTATAATATATTTGAATTAAATTTTCGGCCTGTACCTTACTTACTTGTCTACAAGTTTTTTCCCTTTGGAATTCTCGGACCTCTTCTAACTTACTCTGCCACAGTTCGGGATCATCGTCCTCATATTGAATGACTTCTGGTATTTTATTTTTCTTACAAAAGTAGCTTTTTATGGCTAGACATCTGGTGTTAACTGGAACGGTTCTATTAGCGTCAACTAATTCGGCTGTCCATAATCCTTCTTCGGATGTTAAAGATATTATACCTTTATGTAAGTCAATTACTGCGGAATGCTGGCGCAATACATCGCATCCAATCAATACATTGAACGGTAATCCCGTTACGACCAAGAATCCTATTGGTAGGGTTATATTATTATTAGTAAGATCGAGCGATACTTGTTTTTTAACTGTTTTATTTTGCCGTCCAGTGGCTCCGATAATTATCACATTATTGACAGGTAAGGTCGGTATGGGCAACTGGCCTTCTCGCTGTATTTTTTCAAGTTCAGTACTGTCTATCAACGATATGTTGGATCCAGTATCTATCATTATGGTAGATTGTACCCCATTTAATTTTGCTGTTACATATATGATTTCGTTATTACTATTACTGTTTACATGTTTCTTATCCTCTTCCAATAAATCTTCTCTAATATTCTTTAAATAGTGGTTATTAATTATAGTTATGGTATTATTATTCTTAGTTTTGTTTACAAGTCGTTGTTCCCCAAGATTACGGTTCAGTGAAGGGTATTCATTATTTTTCACTGCCTCTATTAGTTTAAATGAGGGCTTACCCCCTCTTCTCTATTTTCATTTGAATTATTATGTTGATTTAGTACAATTTCGGTGCGGTCCTCTGTATTAGGTTCCGCTATCCTATAATTTCTTTCAGGTGGATAGTTGTCTTCACGCCGGGACTGATCATAATGGTTGTCGTATCGGTGACTCCTTGGGTAATACCGTCGCTGATTACCTTGAGGCCTGGAGTAAATATAATTAACGTTATGCCTATAATTATTGGGTCGTCTGTCCCCATCTCCTCTATTATTGCGACTGTCGCGGTAATTATAAGTATTATTGCCACGATAATTATAATTCCTGGAATTATTATTCGCGTGATCGTTTTGGGTCCTATTTGCATTAACGTTCTGCGCAGGTCGATTGTGATCATTATTATGAGAATTGGTTGGTGGCTCGTTATTATTATACTTCTGATATTTATAATTTAACATCCTATTTCTTTGGTATTGGTTCTCGTGCTCATAGTTCTCAAGGAATTTGGCCATGGCTGAAATCGTTTTGATTTGGCTACACATACGTGCATTTTTTTATCCCTTCCTCGTAATGGTAGGATAGTTGTATCACCAAACATTCTTCAGGAATTCTGGGCTCTAAGTTCCGTGCCATACATACTTTTCCTAGAAAGTATGAAGTCGGAGACTGGCCTATGTTTGTTTCGTATCGACCGTTACTCAAATTATTTCTAATCATGTTCTGGGTCGATTCAGACCAATATTTCTCTTTAAATTGTTTTTTGAACTCGGTCATGTCCAGTATATCCGGGCGCACCGCTGTCCACCAATTATCATAGGTATCTTTAAATGTCTCATCAATCATACTGCGTATAATACTCCAGCGATTTTCTCTATTTCTTGCGATCACCTCTTCCAACCTCTTTAAAAATTCCATCGGATTGCGCTTGTAATTACAAAAATTAATCGACTCCCGATTCTCGTGGTTATTCGTATGACTATGTTGGCATGTCCTATCCCGCCATGAATCTACTTCTTCTTGTAACTGTAATTCACGTCTACTAATTTCCTCTATTTTATTTTTACTGGTATTAATTTGACCTTCCATATTATTTAAATTGCCATAGACTCTTTCGAGTCGTTCACCCATGTCTGTCTGTATTTGCGTAATACCTTCCTTATTCTCTTCCCGTACCTGATGTACTTGGTTTTTAATTTGCTCATATTTTCCGACAGTTTCCTGTTGGATTTCTTCGATCATTGTTTTACTCTCAATTTTTATATCATTAATTTTATTTTGTAACTCCTCGCGAACCTGTACTACTGTTTCGTTAGTTTTTTCTAACCCTTCATTTGTTTTGGCTATTTCTAATTTTCTTTCCTCATTATTTTGGTCTACTTTTTGGTTAATTGTCACGTGGATATTCTCCATTTTCTCATTAATTTGCCTTAAATTTTCTTCATGTATTTGTAGGATGTCTTCCTTCATTTGTTTTAAACCCTCATCATTCCTATCTAACCTTTCGTTAATTTGGTTTAATCTTTCGTTATTCCTATCGAACTTTTCGTTCATTATCTTTGAGTTTTCCTTATTTTCCTCATTTGTTTTATCGAATTTTTCCTCCAGTCTCTTTGAGTTTTCTTCCTGTTTCCTAAATTGTTCTTTTGAGTTTTCATTAATTTCCTCTTTCATTTGTCTATTGCTTTCCATTATAATCCTCAACAGCTCCTGCATACTCATGTCTTCCTTTTTGTTGGATTTATCTGGTTGGTCCCCTTGGGCAACTTCTTCAATTATTTCCTTTTCCTTGTCCGTAATTATTTCAGTTTCCGTTATTTCGTCTGTCTGTTGTTCCATTTCACTATCTGTTATTATTTCTATTTCCTGTTCTTGTTCACCTACTTCCTTCTCCATTTCTTCTGCCCTCACCTTTGATCTACCTCTGGTATGCATGTTTATTCTCCCACAGTTGCCTGCTCTGGTTAAGTAATGTTATTATAATTATAGTTACTTAACTTAAGCCTCACGTTGGGCGCCAATTTGTTACTACTCTCGCGTCACCTAATTAAGTCCCACGTTATGAGCATCAATTTGTTACTACACGGGTATTACTGGGTTAAGCCCCACTGTTGGGTTCGCCAATTTGTTACTAATCCCTCTCGGCTCTTATGTTGTCTCTTACGGTCGCGGGATTCTCGTTATTTCAGCCCCAACGTTGCCAGCGTCAATTTGTTACTGAACCTATGCTGGTGTGTTTTGATTTATTTTAATTATTTAAATATCTGAGATATTTGGAGTTGTGGAATATAGTAATTTAATTAACTAATATTAGCTTATCTCTCTAAGAAAAATATCAGTGTTAGTGTACTTGAAACTTAAATAATTAATGTGTTATTCTATAATTTCGTTCAACCCTATTATACCTTGAAGAGAATTATGTAAAATTTTGTATTTTAACGCTCTTCTCTTTGGTGTCGGAGAATTCCGCTATAAGCGCTGTAGTACCGGGGGAACGAAACTTAGAGGTTAATTCACTGTTTACGTTAACCAATTATTCTATACTTAGTCAGTTACTTTTTTATTCCCAATTCATTAAATAATACTCCAAATAACAAGTTTTTGCAACTATACAAAGGTTCTTTATTTGTTCACTTCTTCAACATTAAATAAGATATGTTCCAACTGGCATACACAAAGGCTATAGATTGCGTGAATCGATTATCGATCAGTCCGATACTTTATTTAGATTCGGTTATATAATGTGTTTTAGTTTGTAATTAACTTAATTCAGTGCGTGAAGGTTCTTGTAACTGTGGGGAAGATTAAAAATACATAGATAAGAATGCAAGATTTACAAATTTGAAGTGTTGTGTTGTTAATATGGTTTATACAATAATAATTTACCAGACTAGAACGAAGCGAATCGTGTAGGCTGTTGGCTGATAACTTCACCGTTCTGAATGACTATGCCGTACGATATTCTTTCTTCGATTTAATAAAATGGAATTCTTGTCCTGTTCACCTTGGAAATACAGCTCCTGGATGGATTTACTGCCAGACTGATGTTCCTTCTGCAATTTCTGGATCCAAATACGTTCTTCTCTCGTTTCAAGTAATTAGTGATGTTCCGTGTATTTGAAAGGTTATGAGTTCCAGTGTAGTGTATATTATTGGTTGTGATACAGTTAACTCTTTATATTGGGTTTAATATATCGTCAATTCCTTTCGGGTATAAGATAATTCAAGTACTTCCTTGTAGAACCCAGTTATTTATTTTTTATTGTGATATCATACTATGGTCTCGTTTGGTTAAACTGTACTGGCAAGAGTCAAGAATAATATCATTAAATTTTGTGTTTTATAAGAGTATCAAATAATTTAGAATATTCCAATTATATTAGACATTTCTTAGGTTTTTTAATCTCATCACATTCAGATCATAAAAGGCAATAATTGAAAATCAACAACTTCTTCATTTCCTGTAGTCCATAGCAACCCATTATTTTTCTTCCTTCTCCATGTTTTGTATATAGTGTTTATTTCATATATTTTTTGTCTATTCCTTATTAATTTGCTATCATATCGGAATATAACTTTACCGATAGTTGGTTTATTATTTTCTATATATATTCTGCTGGTTTTTTGATATGAGCCTGTTTCTTTTATATTTACTACTTTTTTCGATATCAAACGTTATCAATCGATATCATGGCATTGTGGCATTATCATAATTTGTATAAATTGAGATGGTTTATTACATATCATTACTAATTTAATGTTTTTTCCTAGCTCTTCGAACCGTATTCATTAATTATTATTAACTTATGTACCTAACCTTTATGTTATGAGTGGTTATATAGTGTTATTGGCTGTTAGGCCTTTTATTGTATACGGACCTACCTTTGTTTATAACTGGTGAACAACTGTAGCCCTTTTACATAAATTCATACATATAATCAAATCTTAACTATTAACATTTACATAAACAATTATTCTTTTCATATCTAATGACAATTTTATCTTGATCTATGGATCACATATAAGAAAATTGAAATCTATTAACGCTAACTAGCTGCTTCCCACGTCATTCTACAACAGTAATTGAATAATACATCTTGTTTCATTACCTTTCATTAACTCAACAAGTAATTGGTATAACATAACATAAACTTTATCATAACATTCGTTGTCACAAAATAATATCATTTGATTCAGAATCCTTACTTGCTATTGCTATAAGGTAAATAACTGTTTCATTTTTGTTTACTTTCATGGTCATTTACTTTGACAATTTCTGTACTATTCTACTTCTTACACTTCTCATCAGTATCATATTGATTTACTTTTCACTGAACATAGATCATTAACTATTGTCTAATTTACAGGTTTGTTTATTCTCGTTATTTCTACCTTGCATCCTTATTTATCTTTATCTATAATTATAAATGTAATTATTAGACTTTTGTTTTATCATGGGGTTAGATATTGACTTGCTTATTATTTTGTTAATATAATATTTATGTAACATGGATGACAGCATTTCTGTTGCGTTACATATGCTCCCCCTCCTAAAAAAGTTTAGTTTACCTGAATGAAGTTTAGGTCAAATAAACTTGTTTTTTTCACATGCCTTTTCTTCATATCAATATTAATGGTTGACGATGGGATTCTCAATGTAACTTTATTAGACTAGTATTAATAATTCTTTATTTAATAACATTTCATTATTTTAATTAACATTCTTGATCATTTTTAATTTCTGTAAACAGTATTTGTTGATAGTTGGCTACAATATTCAATGATACTTTAGGTTCACATCTCTTCTACTTATAATTACTGTAATCACTGTATTTCTCAATTATTCTTCTGTCATCTAATTTCTTTCTGTTTTCTTCATCCTACTCTTCTGGAAACTGAGGTCATTCTTGCAACTATTCTAATATTCCTTAAATATTTAATTTCCCTAACAATCCCTAATATGTGCGTTGGTACAGTTCAGAGAGGCACTGTTTGGCTTCATACTCTGCTGCCCACACTACACCTTAATATAGTACTGCTGGAATTAATCTACAGTCAGCTATAAAATATAATAATCTCCTAATAATCTCCTTAATTACTTAATAATAAATATTTGGGAAAACATTTTTTTTTCTTTTGTTGCTTTTATATTTCTTTATTACTATCCTTCATACTTTGTGATTCCATTTTAGTTTCCTTAAACATTCTTTGATAATAATTCTGACAGTTATCATTTGTAATTATTTTTGTTTTTTCTTTCTTGCTGTGATAATAACGCTAAGTATCTTCTTCATTTGTTTTTCTGATCTCAATATTTTCTAAATAGTTATTGTTTGATTATCATTATAATTGTGTTTCTGACTAGATACAGTCCTTAGCTCAACTATTATTTTTCTTATCGTATTTCATTATTTTGGCTGTTTATATTTCAATGAATTATGTTCATAAATATTCTTTTTTTTCTCGTTTTCTTTAATATTACATTGGTTACAATCAATCGTTTACTGAAGTTGTTTCTTTCACTTGGCAATGCGGTATGTATTTTAGGTCATATTATTTTTCTTTTATTATTTTGCATAGGTAGATTTGATGTAAAAACTTTTATCTTGGGGTTTCATTATTCATTATTCACACTATTTCTTTGTAGATGTTTAGTAATAATTCTAGTTTCTACTGTAATCTTGGGGTTTCATTATTCATTATTCACACTATTTCTTTGTAGACATTTAGTAATAATTCTAGTTTTCTTCTGTAATCTTGGGGTTTGTTATTATTAACTCTTCTTAATACCTTCTTCATAACTATATTTTAATTCAGACTTACTTCATTTTGAATGACATGTTTTCTATTTATATAATACTGTTCAAAAAATTCTCTTTTATTTACAAGTGTTTTCTCTTCAAAATTGGTAATAAGTTGTTCTTATTGTATTTTAGAATTTATTCATTTTATTCAAATTCAAATTCTTTTTAATTCCAAGTATTTTCTCTTCAAAATCGATAATAAGTTGTTCTTATTGTATTTTAGAATTTATTCATAATATTTCTTTATGGACTCCTGATTGTATGTCCCCTTAATCCTTTTCGTGATAGGGTTCATTATTTCATATGTATTGTTATTATTATTTTTTGTTATCACATATGGCCCAGTATATAATAATAATAATTTTTTAGTTATTCCCTCTAGAGTGCTTGGTAGCTCCCTGTTTCTTATTAATATTTTCTCGCCCACTTGGTACTTAATTGGTTTTGGATTATTCTTTTCATATTTCCTTTTCTTCATTTCCGCCTTTTCCATTACTCAGTTATAAAATTTAACGGTTTCAAACTGATATTCTGGGTTATTTGGAAAGTTTATAATATCCTGGATTTCTCTAGGTGGAGGCCTTTCAAACATAACAGTATAAGGGGTATTTTCAATGGACTGATGGTAAGATATATTTAAGAATTCTTCGGTCAGTGACAAGTATTCGTACCACCTTCTCTGTTGGTCATGACAGTAAGTTCGGAGTATTCTGCCAACTTCCCTCAATACACGTTCTGCCGGATTACTGCTGGGGTGGTATACTGAAGTCTTATATGTTCTAATGTTGTGTTTTAAAAGATTATTTCTCCATTTACAGCCCTTGAATTGCTTACCATGATCGGTGATAATAGATGACGGTTTACCAATCTCTGTTATGTAACGTACAATGACTATTTCCAGAATTTTCTTGGTCGTGGCTCTGCTAATAGCGTAGAGTTTAGTGTATTTGGAAAAGTGATCAAAAATAATAATTATGAATTTATATCTATGGTTTCCTCCACTGCGTGGGAATGGTCCACATATATCCAGAAATACTTTCTCCAGCTTATATTTGGATGTGATAGGGATCATGACTCCCTCCTTCTTCTCATTATTATGTTTAACCATCTGGCAGATGTGACATGCTTGTATGGATTTTTGCACTTTTCTGGTTATATTTTTTATGTACACTTGTTCTTCCAGGGCTTTGACGATTTCATGGCTCCCATGTGTCCATATCGTTCATGGTAATCCAATATCAATTTGTTTTCCACAGCGGTGGGAATTACTAGTTTCCAGTTTATTTGTTTAGGGGTAACCTTAATAAATAATCGATCATCATGTATACAGTAATATTTAGTAATAACTTCATCAGCATTTTGTACCTTCTGGCGTATGTTTATTAATTTGGGATCCGATTTTTGGTGTTGATTAATTTCATTTGTAATAATTTCTAAATCCTTCCGACTCTTAATGACATGGTACACTTTTGCAATCTGTTCCTTTTCTCCATCGAACGATTGGTCTTGTATGTTTATTCGGGACAAGATATCGGCTGCTATGTTCTTTCTTCCAGGTATATATTCCCAATCGATGCAATACTCTTGCAATGCAAGGACCCATCTAGTTAGCCGGCCATGACTAAGTTTACATCTTTTTAGAAATGAAATTGATTTATGGTCACTTCTTACGGTCACTGGGTATCCGAGTATGTAAGTTCTAAATTTATTGCATGCGTACACTACACTTAGCAGCTCCTTCTCGGTAACGTTATAATTGCGTTCGCAGTTGTTAAGCACTCTGCTGGCGAAGCTGATTACCATGTGATGTCCTTCTTCATCTTCTTGATATAGGGTAGCTCCTAAACTAACATTGCTCGCATCACAATTTGAATAAAAGCGTTTGTTAAAATCAGGGTGGTACAACATAACTGTTTCTAAAAATTTCTTCTTGATTAATTGCAGAATTTTATCTTGTTCTGGTCCCCATGCCCATTTGTCTTTGGATGATAATTGTTTCTGAAACTTGGCAGTTACTTCCGAATAGTTATCTTGGAATTTTCGGTAATAGTTACAAATTCCAAGAAAGGATTGTAGCTGTTTTCTATTTTTTGAAGTAGGGAACAGTTGAATTGCTTCTACTTTTTCTGTTGAAGGTGTGATACCCTCCTCAGACAAATTAAAACCTAAGAACTTTACTTGGTTGGCGATAAATTTAGATTTATTCAGCTTGAGTGTTTGTTTTCGGATAATTTTCTCAGTACCTGTTCCACCCGCTCGCAATGTTCATCCCAATGTGAAGAAGTTATAAGTAGGTCATCTACATAGACCGTAGTGAACTGCAGTGTTTCTTGTCCCAATACTTGGTCCATACATTTTACAAATATTGCAACAGAATTAATTAGTCCGAAAGGTAGCCTTTTAAATTGATAGTTCCTTCCGTCAAAAAGGAACGCCATGTATTTTCTACTATCTGGATGTAGTTCGACCTGCCAGTAACCGCATACCGTATCCCAAGTACTGATGTATTTAATGCCGTGGAATTTCTTTAAAATTTCTTCTATTTCGCCTGGTGAAGTTCTATCATTGATGATCATTTTATTTATTTCCCTAGCGTCCAGGCAAATTCTCACCTTTCCGTTCTTTTTCGGGACTGCCACTATGGGACTGGTATATGGTGATTGACTATATTCTATTATGTCATCTTGAATCATACGATTAATCTCGTCCCGGACTTCGTTTTTTATTGAATAAACAATTGGGTAGGATTTTCTGCGAAAGTCCACTGGTTCTTTAAAATTTATCACACACTGATATCCTTTTACTTTACCTGGAGCATTGGAGAATACATGTTTGTATTTATTATATATTTGAATTAAATTTTCGGCCTGTACCTTACTTACTTGTCTACAAGTTTTTTCCCTTTGGAATTCTCGGACCTCTTCTAACTTACTCTGCCACAGTTTGGGATCATCGTCCTCATATTGAATGACTTCTGGTATTTTATTTTTCTTACAAAAGTAGCTTTTTATGGCTAGACATCTGGTGTTAACTGGAACGGTTCTATTAGCGTCAACTAATTCGGCTGTCCATAATCCTTCTTCGGATGTTAAAGATATTATACCTTTATGTAAGTCAATTACTGCGGAATGCTGGCGCAATACATCGCATCCAATCAATACATTGAACGGTAATCCCGTTACGACCAAGAATCCTATTGGTAGGGTTATATTATTATTAGTAAGATCGAGCGATACTTGTTTTTTAACTGTTTTATTTTGCCGTCCAGTGGCTCCGATAATTATCACATTATTGACAGGTAAGGTCGGTATGGGCAACTGGCCTTCTCGCTGTATTTTTTCAAGTTCAGTACTGTCTATCAACGATATGTTGGATCCAGTATCTATCATTATGGTAGATTGTACCCCATTTAATTTTGCTGTTACATATATGATTTCGTTATTACTATTACTGTTTACATGTTTCTTATCCTCTTCCAATAAATCTTCTCTAATATTCTTTAAATAGTGGTTATTAATTATAGTTATGGTATTATTATTCTTAGTTTTGTTTACAAGTCGTTGTTCCCCAAGATTACGGTTCAGTGAAGGGTATTCACTATTTTTCACTGCCTCTATTAGTTTAAATGAGGGCTTACCCCCTCTTCTCTATTTTCATTTGAATTATTATGTTGATTTAGTACAATTTCGGTGCGGTCCTCTGTATTAGGTTCCGCTATCCTATAATTTCTTTCAGGTGGATAGTTGTCTTCACGCCGGGACTGATCATAATGGTTGTCGTATCGGTGACTCCTTGGGTAATACCGTCGCTGATTACCTTGAGGCCTGGAGTAAATATAATTAACGTTATGCCTATAATTATTGGGTCGTCTGTCCCCATCTCCTCTATTATTGCGACTGTCGCGGTAATTATAAGTATTATTGCCACGATAATTATAATTCCTGGAATTATTATTCGCGTGATCGTTTTGGGTCCTATTTGCATTAACGTTCTGCACAGGTCGATTGTGATCATTATTATGAGAATTGGTTGGTGGCTCGTTATTATTATACTTCTGATATTTATAATTTAACATCCTATTTCTTTGGTATTGGTTCTCGTGCTCATAGTTCTCAAGGAATTTGGCCATGGCTGAAATCGTTTTGATTTGGCTACACATACGTGCATTTTTTTATCCCTTCCTCATAATGGTAGGATAGTTGTATCACCAAACATTCTTCAGGAATTCTGGGCTCTAAGTTCCGTGCCATACATACTTTTCCTAGAAAGTATGAAGTCGGAGACTGGCCTATGTTTGTTTCGTATCGACCGTTACTCAAATTATTTCTAATCATGTTCTGGGTCGATTCAGACCAATATTTCTCTTTAAATTGTTTTTTGAACTCGGTCATGTCCAGTATATCCGGGCGCACCGCTGTCCACCAATTATCATAGGTATCTTTAAATGTCTCATCAATCATACTGCGTATAATACTCCAGCGATTTTCTCTATTTCTTGCGATCACCTCTTCCAACCTCTTTAAAAATTCCATCGGATTGCGCTTGTAATTACAAAAATTAATCGACTCCCGATTCTCGTGGTTATTCGTATGACTATGTTGGCATGTCCTATCCCGCCATGAATCTACTTCTTCTTGTAACTGTAATTCACGTCTACTAATTTCCTCTATTTTATTTTTACTGGTATTAATTTGACCTTCCATATTATTTAAATTGCCATAGACTCTTTCGAGTCGTTCACCCATGTCTGTCTGTATTTGCGTAATACCTTCCTTATTCTCTTCCCGTACCTGATGTACTTGGTTTTTAATTTGCTCATATTTTCCGACAGTTTCCTGTTGGATTTCTTCGATCATTGTTTTACTCTCAATTTTTATATCATTAATTTTATTTTGTAACTCCTCGCGAACCTGTACTACTGTTTCGTTAGTTTTTTCTAACCCTTCATTTGTTTTGGCTATTTCTAATTTTCTTTCCTCATTATTTTGGTCTACTTTTTGGTTAATTGTCACGTGGATATTCTCCATTTTCTCATTAATTTGCCTTAAATTTTCTTCATGTATTTGTAGGATGTCTTCCTTCATTTGTTTTAAACCCTCATCATTCCTATCTAACCTTTCGTTAATTTGGTTTAATCTTTCGTTATTCCTATCGAACTTTTCGTTCATTATCTTTGAGTTTTCCTTATTTTCCTCATTTGTTTTATCGAATTTTTCCTCCAGTCTCTTTGAGTTTTCTTCCTGTTTCCTAAATTGTTCTTTTGAGTTTTCATTAATTTCCTCTTTCATTTGTCTATTGCTTTCCATTATAATCCTCAACAGCTCCTGCATACTCATGTCTTCCTTTTTGTTGGATTTATCTGGTTGGTCCCCTTGGGCAACTTCTTCAATTATTTCCTTTTCCTTGTCCGTAATTATTTCAGTTTCCGTTATTTCGTCTGTCTGTTGTTCCATTTCACTATCTGTTATTATTTCTATTTCCTGTTCTTGTTCACCTACTTCCTTCTCCATTTCTTCTGCCCTCACCTTTGATCTACCTCTGGTATGCATGTTTATTCTCCCACAGTTGCCTGCTCTGGTTAAGTAATGTTATTATAATTATAGTTACTTAACTTAAGCCTCACGTTGGGCGCCAATTTGTTACTACTCTCGCGTCACCTAATTAAGTCCCACGTTATGAGCGTCAATTTGTTACTACACGGGTATTACTGGGTTAAGCCCCACTGTTGGGTTCGCCAATTTGTTACTAATCCCTCTCGGCTCTTATGTTGTCTCTTACGGTCGCGGGATTCTCGTTATTTCAGCCCCAACGTTGCCAGCGTCAATTTGTTACTGAACCTATGCTGGTGTGTTTTTATTTATTTTAATTATTTAAATATCTGAGATATTTGGAGTTGTGGAATATAGTAATTTAATTAACTAATATTAGCTTATCTCTCTAAGAAAAATATCAGTGTTAGTGTACTTGAAACTTAAATAATTAATGTGTTATTCTATAATTTCGTTCAACCCTATTATACCTTGAAGAGAATTATGTAAAATTTTGTATTTTAACGCTCTTCTCTTTGGTGTCGGAGAATTCCGCTATAAGCGCTGTAGTACCGGGGCAACGAAACTTAGAGGTTAATTCACTGTTTACGTTAACCAATTATTCTATACTTAGTCAGTTACTTTTTTATTCCCAATTCATTAAATAATACTCCAAATAACAAGTTTTTGCAACTATACAAAGGTTCTTTATTTGCTCACTTCTTCAACATTAAATAAGATATGTTCCAACTGGCATACACAAAGGCTATAGATTGCGTGAATCGATTATCGATCAGTCCGATACTTTATTTAGATTCGGTTATATAATGTGTTTTAGTTTGTAATTAACTTAATTCAGTGTGTGAAGGTTCTTGTAACTGTGGGGAAGATTAAAAATACATAGATAAGAATGCAAGATTTACAAATTTGAAGTGTTGTGTTGTTAATATGGTTTATACAATAATAATTTACCAGACTAGAACGAAGCGAATCGTGTAGGCTGTTGGCTGATAACTTCACCGTTCTGAATGACTATGCCGTACGATATTCTTTCTTCGATTTAATAAAATGGAATTCTTGTCCTGTTCACCTTGGAAATACAGCTCCTGGATGGATTTACTGCCAGACTGATGTTCCTTCTGCAATTTCTGGATCCAAATACGTTCTTCTCTCGTTTGAAGTAATTAGTGATGTTCCGTGTATTTGAAAGGTTATGAGTTCCAGTGTAGTGTATATTATTGGTTGTGATACAGTTAACTCTTTATATTGGGTTTAATATATCGTCAATTCCTTTTGGGTATAAGATAATTCAAGTACTTCCTTGTAGAACCCAGTTATTTATTTTTTATTGTGATATCATACTATGGTCTCGTTTGGTTAAACTGTACTGGCAAGAGTCAAGAATATTATCATTAAATTTTGTGTTTTATAAGAGTATCAAATAATTTAGAATATTCCAATTATATTAGACATTTCTTAGGTTTTTTAATCTCATCACATTCAGATCATAAAAGGCAATAATTGAAAATCAACAACTTCTTCATTTCCTGTAGTCCATAGCAACCCATTATTTTTCTTCCTTCTCCATGTTTTGTATATAGTGTTTATTTCATATATTTTTTGTCTATTCCTTATTAATTTGCTATCATATCGGAATATAACTTTACCGATAGTTGGTTTATTATTTTCTATATATATTCTGCTGGTTTTTTGATATGAGCCTGTTTCTTTTATATTTACTACTTTTTTCGATATCAAACGTTATCAATCGATATCATGGCATTGTGGCATTATCATAATTTGTATAAATTGAGATGGTTTATTACATATCATTACTAATTTAATGTTTTTTCCTAGCTCTTCGAACCGTATTCATTAATTATTATTAACTTATGTACCTAACCTTTATGTTATGAGTGGTTATATAGTGTTATTGGCTGTTAGGCCTTTTATTGTATACGGACCTACCTTTGTTTATAACTGGTGAACAACTATAGCCCTTTTACATAAATTCATACATATAATCAAATCTTAACTATTAACATTTACATAAACAATTATTCTTTTCATATCTAATGACAATTTTATCTTGATCTATGGATCACATATAAGAAAATTGAAATCTATTAACGCTAACTAGCTGCTTCCCACGTCATTCTACAACAGTAATTGAATAATACATCTTGTTTCATTACCTTTCATTAACTCAACAAGTAATTGGTATAACATAACATAAACTTTATCATAACATTCGTTGTCACAAAATAATATCATTTGATTCAGAATCCTTACTTGCTATTGCTATAAGGTAAATAACTGTTTCATTTTTGTTTACTTTCATGGTCATTTACTTTGACAATTTCTGTACTATTCTACTTCTTACACTTCTCATCAGTATCATATTGATTTACTTTTCACTGAACATAGATCATTAACTATTGTCTAATTTACAGGTTTGTTTATTCTCGTTATTTCTACCTTGCATCCTTATTTATCTTTATCTATAATTATAAATGTAATTATTAGACTTTTGTTTTATCATGGGGTTAGATATTGACTTGCTTATTATTTTGTTAATATAATATTTATGTAACATGGATGACAGCATTTCTGTTGCGTTACATATGTTCCCCCTCCTAAAAAAGTTTAGTTTACCTGAATGAAGTTTAGGTCAAATAAACTTGTTTTTTTCACATGCCTTTTCTTCATATCAATATTAATCTTTGACGATGGGATTCTCAATGTAACTTTATTAGACTAGTATTAATAATTCTTTATTTAATAACATTTCATTATTTTAATTAACATTCTTGATCATTTTTAATTTCTGTAAACAGTATTTGTTGATAGTTGGCTACAATATTCAATGATACTTTAGGTTCACATCTCTTCTACTTATAATTACTGTAATCACTGTATTTCTCAATTATTCTTCTGTCATCTAATTTCTTTCTGTTTTCTTCATCCTACTCTTCTGGAAACTGAGGTCATTCTTGCAACTATTCTAATATTCCTTAAATATTTAATTTCCCTAACAATCCCTAATATGTGCGTTGGTACAGTTCAGAGAGGCACTGTTTGGCTTCATACTCTGCTGCCCACACTACACCTTAATATAGTACTGCTGGAATTAATCTACAGTCAGCTATAAAATATAATAATCTCCTAATAATCTCCTTAATTACTTAATAATAAATATTTGGGAAAAAATTTTTTTTTCTTTTGTTGCTTTTATATTTCTTTATTACTATCCTTCATACTTTGTGATTCCATTTTAGTTTCCTTAAACATTCTTTGATAATAATTCTGACAGTTATCATTTGTAATTATTTTTGTTTTTTCTTTCTTGCTGTGATAATAACGCTAAGTATCTTCTTCATTTGTTTTTCTGATCTCAATATTTTCTAAATAGTTATTGTTTGATTATCATTATAATTGTGTTTCTGACTAGATACAGTCCTTAGCTCAACTATTATTTTTCTTATCGTATTTCATTATTTTGGCTGTTTATATTTCAATGAATTATGTTCATAAATATTCTTTTTTTTCTCGTTTTCTTTAATATTACATTGGTTACAATCAATCGTTTACTGAAGTTGTTTCTTTCACTTGGCAATGCGGTATGTATTTTAGGTCATATTATTTTTCTTTTATTATTTTGCATAGGTAGATTTGATGTAAAAACTTTTATCTTGGGGTTTCATTATTCATTATTCACACTATTTCTTTGTAGACGTTTAGTAATAATTCTAGTTTCTACTGTAATCTTGGGGTTTCATTATTCATTATTCACACTATTTCTTTGTAGACATTTAGTAATAATTCTAGTTTTCTTCTGTAATCTTGGGGTTTGTTATTATTAACTCTTCTTAATACCTTCTTCATAACTATATTTTAATTCAGACTTACTTCATTTTGAATGACATGTTTTCTATTTATATAATACTGTTCAAAAAATTCTCTTTTATTTACAAGTGTTTTCTCTTCAAAATTGGTAATAAGTTGTTCTTATTGTATTTTAGAATTTATTCATTTTATTCAAATTCAAATTCTTTTTAATTCCAAGTATTTTCTCTTCAAAATCGATAATAAGTTGTTCTTATTGTATTTTAGAATTTATTCATAATATTTTTTTATGGACTCCTGATTGTATGTCCCCTTAATCCTTTTCGTGATAGGGTTCATTATTTCATATGTATTGTTATTATTATTTTTTGTTATCACATATGGCCCAGTATATAATAATAATAATTTTTTAGTTATTCCCTCTAGAGTGCTTGGTAGCTCCCTGTTTCTTATTAATATTTTCTCGCCCACTTGGTACTTAATTGGTTTTGGATTATTCTTTTCATATTTCCTTTTCTTCATTTCCGCCTTTTCCATTACTCAGTTATAAAATTTAACGGTTTCAAACTGATATTCTGGGTTATTTGGAAAGTTTATAATATCCTGGATTTCTCTAGGTGGAGGCCTTTCAAACATAACAGTATAAGGGGTATTTTCAATGGACTGATGGTAAGATATATTTAAGAATTCTTCGGTCAGTGACAAGTATTCGTACCACCTTCTCTGTTGGTCATGACAGTAAGTTCGGAGTATTCTGCCAACTTCCCTCAATACACGTTCTGCCGGATTACTGCTGGGGTGGTATACTGAAGTCTTATATGTTCTAATGTTGTGTTTTAAAAGATTATTTCTCCATTTACAGCCCTTGAATTGCTTACCATGATCGGTGATAATAGATGACGGTTTACCAATCTCTGTTATGTAACGTACAATGACTATTTCCAGAATTTTCTTGGTCGTGGCTCTGCTAATAGCGTAGAGTTTAGTGTATTTGGAAAAGTGATCAAAAATAATAATTATGAATTTATATCTATGGTTTCCTCCACTGCGTGGGAATGGTCCACATATATCCAGAAATACTTTCTCCAGCTTATATTTGGATGTGATAGGGATCATGACTCCCTCCTTCTTCTCATTATTATGTTTAACCATCTGGCAGATGTGACATGCTTGTATGGATTTTTGCACTTTTCTGGTTATATTTTTTATGTACACTTGTTCTTCCAGGGCTTTGACGATTTCATGGCTCCCATGTGTCCATATCGTTCATGGTAATCCAATATCAATTTGTTTTCCACAGCGGTGGGAATTACTAGTTTCCAGTTTATTTGTTTAGGGGTAACCTTAATAAATAATCGATCATCATGTATACAGTAATATTTAGTAATAACTTCATCAGCATTTTGTACCTTCTGGCGTATGTTTATTAATTTGGGATCCGATTTTTGGTGTTGATTAATTTCATTTGTAATAATTTCTAAATCCTTCCGACTCTTAATGACATGGTACACTTTTGCAATCTGTTCATTTTCTCCATCGAACGATTGGTCTTGTATGTTTATTCGGGACAAGATATCGGCTGCTATGTTCTTTCTTCCAGGTATATATTCCCAATCGATGCAATACTCTTGCAATGCAAGGACCCATCTAGTTAGCCGGCCATGACTAAGTTTACATCTTTTTAGAAATGAAATTGATTTATGGTCACTTCTTACGGTCACTGGGTATCCGAGTATGTAAGTTCTAAATTTATTGCATGCGTACACTACACTTAGCAGCTCCTTCTCGGTAACGTTATAATTGCGTTCGCAGTTGTTAAGCACTCTGCTGGCGAAGCTGATTACCATGTGATGTCCTTCTTCATCTTCTTGATATAGGGTAGCTCCTAAACTAACATTGCTCGCATCACAATTTGAATAAAAGCGTTTGTTAAAATCAGGGTGGTACAACATAACTGTTTCTAAAAATTTCTTCTTGATTAATTGCAGAATTTTATCTTGTTCTGGTCCCCATGCCCATTTGTCTTTGGATGATAATTGTTTCTGAAACTTGGCAGTTACTTCCGAATAGTTATCTTGGAATTTTCGGTAATAGTTACAAATTCCAAGAAAGGATTGTAGCTGTTTTCTATTTTTTGAAGTAGGGAACAGTTGAATTGCTTCTACTTTTTCTGTTGAAGGTGTGATACCCTCCTCAGACAAATTAAAACCTAAGAACTTTACTTGGTTGGCGATAAATTTAGATTTATTCAGCTTGAGTGTTTGTTTTCGGATAATTTTCTCAGTACCTGTTCCACCCGCTCGCAATGTTCATCCCAATGTGAAGAAGTTATAAGTAGGTCATCTACATAGACCGTAGTGAACTGCAGTGTTTCTTGTCCCAATACTTGGTCCATACATTTTACAAATATTGCAACAGAATTAATTAGTCCGAAAGGTAGCCTTTTAAATTGATAGTTCCTTCCGTCAAAAAGGAACGCCATGTATTTTCTACTATCTGGATGTAGTTCGACCTGCCAGTAACCGCATACCGTATCCCAAGTACTGATGTATTTAATGCCGTGGAATTTCTTTAAAATTTCTTCTATTTCGCCTGGTGAAGTTCTATCATTGATGATCATTTTATTTATTTCCCTAGCGTCCAGGCAAATTCTCACCTTTCCGTTCTTTTTCGGGACTGCCACTATGGGACTGGTATATGGTGATTGACTATATTCTATTATGTCATCTTGAATCATACGATTAATCTCGTCCCGGACTTCGTTTTTTATTGAATAAGCAATTGGGTAGGATTTTCTGCGAAAGTCCACTGGTTCTTTAAAATTTATCACACACTGATATCCTTTTACTTTACCTGGAGCATTGGAGAATACATGTTTGTATTTATTATATATTTGAATTAAATTTTCGGCCTGTACCTTACTTACTTGTCTACAAGTTTTTTCCCTTTGGAATTCTCGGACCTCTTCTAACTTACTCTGCCACAGTTCGGGATCATCGTCCTCATATTGAATGACTTCTGGTATTTTATTTTTCTTACAAAAGTAGCTTTTTATGGCTAGACATCTGGTGTTAACTGGAACGGTTCTATTAGCGTCAACTAATTCGGCTGTCCATAATCCTTCTTCGGATGTTAAAGATATTATACCTTTATGTAAGTCAATTACTGCGGAATGCTGGCGCAATACATCGCATCCAATCAATACATTGAACGGTAATCCCGTTACGACCAAGAATCCTATTGGTAGGGTTATATTATTATTAGTAAGATCGAGCGATACTTGTTTTTTAACTGTTTTATTTTGCCGTCCAGTGGCTCCGATAATTATCACATTATTGACAGGTAAGGTCGGTATGGGCAACTGGCCTTCTCGCTGTATTTTTTCAAGTTCAGTACTGTCTATCAACGATATGTTGGATCCAGTATCTATCATTATGGTAGATTGTACCCCATTTAATTTTGCTGTTACATATATGATTTCGTTATTACTATTACTGTTTACATGTTTCTTATCCTCTTCCAATAAATCTTCTCTAATATTCTTTAAATAGTGGTTATTAATTATAGTTGTGGTATTATTATTCTTAGTTTTGTTTACAAGTCGTTGTTCCCCAAGATTACGGTTCAGTGAAGGGTATTCACTATTTTTCACTGCCTCTATTAGTTTAAATGAGGGCTTACCCCCTCTTCTCTATTTTCATTTGAATTATTATGTTGATTTAGTACAATTTCGGTGCGGTCCTCTGTATTAGGTTCCGCTATCCTATAATTTCTTTCAGGTGGATAGTTGTCTTCACGCCGGGACTGATCATAATGGTTGTCGTATCGGTGACTCCTTGGGTAATACCGTCGCTGATTACCTTGAGGCCTGGAGTAAATATAATTAACGTTATGCCTATAATTATTGGGTCGTCTGTCCCCATCTCCTCTATTATTGCGACTGTCGCGGTAATTATAAGTATTATTGCCACGATAATTATAATTCCTGGAATTATTATTCGCGTGATCGTTTTGGGTCCTATTTGCATTAACGTTCTGCGCAGGTCGATTGTGATCATTATTATGAGAATTGGTTGGTGGCTCGTTATTATTATACTTCTGATATTTATAATTTAACATCCTATTTCTTTGGTATTGGTTCTCGTGCTCATAGTTCTCAAGGAATTTGGCCATGGCTGAAATCGTTTTGATTTGGCTACACATACGTGCATTTTTTTATCCCTTCCTCGTAATGGTAGGATAGTTGTATCACCAAACATTCTTCAGGAATTCTGGGCTCTAAGTTCCGTGCCATACATACTTTTCCTAGAAAGTATGAAGTCGGAGACTGGCCTATGTTTGTTTCGTATCGACCGTTACTCAAATTATTTCTAATCATGTTCTGGGTCGATTCAGACCAATATTTCTCTTTAAATTGTTTTTTGAACTCGGTCATGTCCAGTATATCCGGGCGCACCGCTGTCCACCAATTATCATAGGTATCTTTAAATGTCTCATCAATCATACTGCGTATAATACTCCAGCGATTTTCTCTATTTCTTGCGATCACCTCTTCCAACCTCTTTAAAAATTCCATCGGATTGCGCTTGTAATTACAAAAATTAATCGACTCCCGATTCTCGTGGTTATTCGTATGACTATGTTGGCGTGTCCTATCCCGCCATGAATCTACTTCTTCTTGTAACTGTAATTCACGTCTACTAATTTCCTCTATTTTATTTTTACTGGTATTAATTTGACCTTCCATATTATTTAAATTGCCATAGACTCTTTCGAGTCGTTCACCCATGTCTGTCTGTATTTGCGTAATACCTTCCTTATTCTCTTCCCGTACCTGATGTACTTGGTTTTTAATTTGCTCATATTTTCCGACAGTTTCCTGTTGGATTTCTTCGATCATTGTTTTACTCTCAATTTTTATATCATTAATTTTATTTTGTAACTCCTCGCGAACCTGTACTACTGTTTCGTTAGTTTTTTCTAACCCTTCATTTGTTTTGGCTATTTCTAATTTTCTTTCCTCATTATTTTGGTCTACTTTTTGGTTAATTGTCACGTGGATATTCTCCATTTTCTCATTAATTTGCCTTAAATTTTCTTCATGTATTTGTAGGATGTCTTCCTTCATTTGTTTTAAACCCTCATCATTCCTATCTAACCTTTCGTTAATTTGGTTTAATCTTTCGTTATTCCTATCGAACTTTTCGTTCATTATCTTTGAGTTTTCCTTATTTTCCTCATTTGTTTTATCGAATTTTTCCTCCAGTCTCTTTGAGTTTTCTTCCTGTTTCCTAAATTGTTCTTTTGAGTTTTCATTAATTTCCTCTTTCATTTGTCTATTGCTTTCCATTATAATCCTCAACAGCTCCTGCATACTCATGTCTTCCTTTTTGTTGGATTTATCTGGTTGGTCCCCTTGGGCAACTTCTTCAATTATTTCCTTTTCCTTGTCCGTAATTATTTCAGTTTCCGTTATTTCGTCTGTCTGTTGTTCAATTTCACTATCTGTTATTATTTCTATTTCCTGTTCTTGTTCACCTACTTCCTTCTCCATTTCTTCTGCCCTCACCTTTGATCTACCTCTGGTATGCATGTTTATTCTCCCACAGTTGCCTGCTCTGGTTAAGTAATGTTATTATAATTATAGTTACTTAACTTAAGCCTCACGTTGGGCGCCAATTTGTTACTACTCTCGCGTCACCTAATTAAGTCCCACGTTATGAGCGTCAATTTGTTACTACACGGGTATTACTGGGTTAAGCCCCACTGTTGGGTTCGCCAATTTGTTACTAATCCCTCTCGGCTCTTATGTTGTCTCTTACGGTCGCGGGATTCTCATTATTTCAGCCCCAACGTTGCCAGCGTCAATTTGTTACTGAACCTATGCTGGTGTGTTTTGATTTATTTTAATTATTTAAATATCTGAGATATTTGGAGTTGTGGAATATAGTAATTTAATTAACTAATATTAGCTTATCTCTCTAAGAAAAATATCAGTGTTAGTGTACTTGAAACTTAAATAATTAATGTGTTATTCTATAATTTCGTTCAACCCTATTATACCTTGAAGAGAATTATGTAAAATTTTGTATTTTAACGCTCTTCTCTTTGGTGTCGGAGAATTCCGCTATAAGCGCTGTAGTACCGGGGCAACGAAACTTAGAGGTTAATTCACTGTTTACGTTAACCAATTATTCTATACTTAGTCAGTTACTTTTTTATTCCCAATTCATTAAATAATACTCCAAATAACAAGTTTTTGCAACTATACAAAGGTTCTTTATTTGCTCACTTCTTCAACATTAAATAAGATATGTTCCAACTGGCATACACAAAGGCTATAGATTGCGTGAATCGATTATCGATCAGTCCGATACTTTATTTAGATTCGGTTATATAATGTGTTTTAGTTTGTAATTAACTTAATTCAGTGTGTGAAGGTTCTTGTAACTGTGGGGAAGATTAAAAATACATAGATAAGAATGCAAGATTTACAAATTTGAAGTGTTGTGTTGTTAATATGGTTTATACAATAATAATTTACCAGACTAGAACGAAGCAAATCGTGTAGGCTGTTGGCTGATAACTTCACCGTTCTGAATGACTATGCCGTACGATATTCTTTCTTCGATTTAATAAAATGGAATTCTTGTCCTGTTCACCTTGGAAATACAGCTCCTGGATGGATTTACTGCCAGACTGATGTTCCTTCTGCAATTTCTGGATCCAAATACGTTCTTCTCTCGTTTGAAGTAATTAGTGATGTTCCGTGTATTTGAAAGGTTATGAGTTCCAGTGTAGTGTATATTATTGGTTGTGATACAGTTAACTCTTTATATTGGGTTTAATATATCGTCAATTCCTTTTGGGTATAAGATAATTCAAGTACTTCCTTGTAGAACCCAGTTATTTATTTTTTATTGTGATATCATACTATGGTCTCGTTTGGTTAAACTGTACTGGCAAGAGTCAAGAATATTATCATTAAATTTTGTGTTTTATAAGAGTATCAAATAATTTAGAATATTCCAATTATATTAGACATTTCTTAGGTTTTTTAATCTCATCACATTCAGATCATAAAAGGCAATAATTGAAAATCAACAACTTCTTCATTTCCTGTAGTCCATAGCAACCCATTATTTTTCTTCCTTCTCCATGTTTTGTATATAGTGTTTATTTCATATATTTTTTGTCTATTCCTTATTAATTTGCTATCATATCGGAATATAACTTTACCGATAGTTGGTTTATTATTTTCTATATATATTCTGCTGGTTTTTTGATATGAGCCTGTTTCTTTTATATTTACTACTTTTTTCGATATCAAACGTTATCAATCGATATCATGGCATTGTGGCATTATCATAATTTGTATAAATTGAGATGGTTTATTACATATCATTACTAATTTAATGTTTTTTCCTAGCTCTTCGAACCGTATTCATTAATTATTATTAACTTATGTACCTAACCTTTATGTTATGAGTGGTTATATAGTGTTATTGGCTGTTAGGCCTTTTATTGTATACGGACCTACCTTTGTTTATAACTGGTGAACAACTATAGCCCTTTTACATAAATTCATACATATAATCAAATCTTAACTATTAACATTTACATAAACAATTATTCTTTTCATATCTAATGACAATTTTATCTTGATCTATGGATCACATATAAGAAAATTGAAATCTATTAACGCTAACTAGCTGCTTCCCACGTCATTCTACAACAGTAATTGAATAATACATCTTGTTTCATTACCTTTCATTAACTCAACAAGTAATTGGTATAACATAACATAAACTTTATCATAACATTCGTTGTCACAAAATAATATCATTTGATTCAGAATCCTTACTTGCTATTGCTATAAGGTAAATAACTGTTTCATTTTTGTTTACTTTCATGGTCATTTACTTTGACAATTTCTGTACTATTCTACTTCTTACACTTCTCATCAGTATCATATTGATTTACTTTTCACTGAACATAGATCATTAACTATTGTCTAATTTACAGGTTTGTTTATTCTCGTTATTTCTACCTTGCATCCTTATTTATCTTTATCTATAATTATAAATGTAATTATTAGACTTTTGTTTTATCATGGGGTTAGATATTGACTTGCTTATTATTTTGTTAATATAATATTTATGTAACATGGATGACAGCATTTCTGTTGCGTTACATATGCTCCCCCTCCTAAAAAAGTTTAGTTTACCTGAATGAAGTTTAGGTCAAATAAACTTGTTTTTTTCACATGCCTTTTCTTCATATCAATATTAATCTTTGACGATGGGATTCTCAATGTAACTTTATTAGACTAGTATTAATAATTCTTTATTTAATAACATTTCATTATTTTAATTAACATTCTTGATCATTTTTAATTTCTGTAAACAGTATTTGTTGATAGTTGGCTACAATATTCAATGATACTTTAGGTTCACATCTCTTCTACTTATAATTACTGTAATCACTGTATTTCTCAATTATTCTTCTGTCATCTAATTTCTTTCTGTTTTCTTCATCCTACTCTTCTGGAAACTGAGGTCATTCTTGCAACTATTCTAATATTCCTTAAATATTTAATTTCCCTAACAATCCCTAATATGTGCGTTGGTACAGTTCAGAGAGGCACTGTTTGGCTTCATACTCTGCTGCCCACACTACACCTTAATATAGTACTGCTGGAATTAATCTACAGTCAGCTATAAAATATAATAATCTCCTAATAATCTCCTTAATTACTTAATAATAAATATTTGGGAAAAAATTTTTTTTTCTTTTGTTGCTTTTATATTTCTTTATTACTATCCTTCATACTTTGTGATTCCATTTTAGTTTCCTTAAACATTCTTTGATAATAATTCTGACAGTTATCATTTGTAATTATTTTTGTTTTTTCTTTCTTGCTGTGATAATAACGCTAAGTATCTTCTTCATTTGTTTTTCTGATCTCAATATTTTCTAAATAGTTATTGTTTGATTATCATTATAATTGTGTTTCTGACTAGATACAGTCCTTAGCTCAACTATTATTTTTCTTATCGTATTTCATTATTTTGGCTGTTTATATTTCAATGAATTATGTTCATAAATATTCTTTTTTTTCTCGTTTTCTTTAATATTACATTGGTTACAATCAATCGTTTACTGAAGTTGTTTCTTTCACTTGGCAATGCGGTATGTATTTTAGGTCATATTATTTTTCTTTTATTATTTTGCATAGGTAGATTTGATGTAAAAACTTTTATCTTGGGGTTTCATTATTCATTATTCACACTATTTCTTTGTAGACGTTTAGTAATAATTCTAGTTTCTACTGTAATCTTGGGGTTTCATTATTCATTATTCACACTATTTCTTTGTAGACATTTAGTAATAATTCTAGTTTTCTTCTGTAATCTTGGGGTTTGTTATTATTAACTCTTCTTAATACCTTCTTCATAACTATATTTTAATTCAGACTTACTTCATTTTGAATGACATGTTTTCTATTTATATAATACTGTTCAAAAAGTTCTCTTTTATTTACAAGTGTTTTCTCTTCAAAATTGGTAATAAGTTGTTCTTATTGTATTTTAGAATTTATTCATTTTATTCAAATTCAAATTCTTTTTAATTCCAAGTATTTTCTCTTCAAAATCGATAATAAGTTGTTCTTATTGTATTTTAGAATTTATTCATAATATTTCTTTATGGACTCCTGATTGTATGTCCCCTTAATCCTTTTCGTGATAGGGTTCATTATTTCATAT
The DNA here is from genome assembly GCA_034769895.1 of Magicicada septendecula. NCBI lineage: Eukaryota > Metazoa > Arthropoda > Insecta > Hemiptera > Cicadidae > Magicicada > Magicicada septendecula. The sequence continues at coordinate 307,419,931 of CM068375.1, forward strand.
GTATTGTTATTATTATTTTTTGTTATCACATATGGCCCAGTATATAATAATAATAATTTTTTAGTTATTCCCTCTAGAGTGCTTGGTAGCTCCCTGTTTCTTATTAATATTTTCTCGCCCACTTGGTACTTAATTGGTTTTGGATTATTCTTTTCATATTTCCTTTTCTTCATTTCCGCCTTTTCCATTACTCAGTTATAAAATTTAACGGTTTCAAACTGATATTCTGGGTTATTTGGAAAGTTTATAATATCCTGGATTTCTCTAGGTGGAGGCCTTTCAAACATAACAGTATAAGGGGTATTTTCAATGGACTGATGGTAAGATATATTTAAGAATTCTTCGGTCAGTGACAAGTATTCGTACCACCTTCTCTGTTGGTCATGACAGTAAGTTCGGAGTATTCTGCCAACTTCCCTCAATACACGTTCTGCCGGATTACTGCTGGGGTGGTATACTGAAGTCTTATATGTTCTAATGTTGTGTTTTAAAAGATTATTTCTCCATTTACAGCCCTTGAATTGCTTACCATGATCGGTGATAATAGATGACGGTTTACCAATCTCTGTTATGTAACGTACAATGACTATTTCCAGAATTTTCTTGGTCGTGGCTCTGCTAATAGCGTAGAGTTTAGTGTATTTGGAAAAGTGATCAAAAATAATAATTATGAATTTATATCTATGGTTTCCTCCACTGCGTGGGAATGGTCCACATATATCCAGAAATACTTTCTCCAGCTTATATTTGGATGTGATAGGGATCATGACTCCCTCCTTCTTCTCATTATTATGTTTAACCATCTGGCAGATGTGACATGCTTGTATGGATTTTTGCACTTTTCTGGTTATATTTTTTATGTACACTTGTTCTTCCAGGGCTTTGACGATTTCATGGCTCCCATGTGTCCATATCGTTCATGGTAATCCAATATCAATTTGTTTTCCACAGCGGTGGGAATTACTAGTTTCCAGTTTATTTGTTTAGGGGTAACCTTAATAAATAATCGATCATCATGTATACAGTAATATTTAGTAATAACTTCATCAGCATTTTGTACCTTCTGGCGTATGTTTATTAATTTGGGATCCGATTTTTGGTGTTGATTAATTTCATTTGTAATAATTTCTAAATCCTTCCGACTCTTAATGACATGGTACACTTTTGCAATCTGTTCCTTTTCTCCATCGAACGATTGGTCTTGTATGTTTATTCGGGACAAGATATCGGCTGCTATGTTCTTTCTTCCAGGTATATATTCCCAATCGATGCAATACTCTTGCAATGCAAGGACCCATCTAGTTAGCCGGCCATGACTAAGTTTACATCTTTTTAGAAATGAAATTGATTTATGGTCACTTCTTACGGTCACTGGGTATCCGAGTATGTAAGTTCTAAATTTATTGCATGCGTACACTACACTTAACAGCTCCTTCTCGGTAACGTTATAATTGCGTTCGCAGTTGTTAAGCACTCTGCTGGCGAAGCTGATTACCATGTGATGTCCTTCTTCATCTTCTTGATATAGGGTAGCTCCTAAACTAACATTGCTCGCATCACAATTTGAATAAAAGCGTTTGTTAAAATCAGGGTGGTACAACATAACTGTTTCTAAAAATTTCTTCTTGATTAATTGCAGAATTTTATCTTGTTCTGGTCCCCATGCCCATTTGTCTTTGAATGATAATTGTTTCTGAAACTTGGCAGTTACTTCCGAATAGTTATCTTGGAATTTTCGGTAATAGTTACAAATTCCAAGAAGGATTGTAGCTGTTTTCTATTTTTTGAAGTAGGGAACAGTTGAATTGCTTCTACTTTTTCTGTTGAAGGTGTGATACCCTCCTCAGACAAATTAAAACCTAAGAACTTTACTTGGTTGGCGATAAATTTAGATTTATTCAGCTTGAGTGTTTGTTTTCGGATAATTTTCTCAGTACCTGTTCCACCCGCTCGCAATGTTCATCCCAATGTGAAGAAGTTATAAGTAGGTCATCTACATAGACCGTAGTGAACTGCAGTGTTTCTTGTCCCAATACTTGGTCCATACATTTTACAAATATTGCAACAGAATTAATTAGTCCGAAAGGTAGCCTTTTAAATTGATAGTTCCTTCCGTCAAAAAGGAACGCCATGTATTTTCTACTATCTGGATGTAGTTCGACCTGCCAGTAACCGCATACCGTATCCCAAGTACTGATGTATTTAATGCCGTGGAATTTCTTTAAAATTTCTTCTATTTCGCCTGGTGAAGTTCTATCATTGATGATCATTTTATTTATTTCCCTAGCGTCCAGGCAAATTCTCACCTTTCCGTTCTTTTTCGGGACTGCCACTATGGGACTGGTATATGGTGATTGACTATATTCTATTATGTCATCTTGAATCATACGATTAATCTCGTCCCGGACTTCGTTTTTTATTGAATAAGCAATTGGGTAGGATTTTCTGCGAAAGTCCACTGGTTCTTTAAAATTTATCACACACTGATATCCTTTTACTTTACCTGGAGCATTGGAGAATACATGTTTGTATTTATTATATATTTGAATTAAATTTTCGGCCTGTACCTTACTTACTTGTCTACAAGTTTTTTCCCTTTGGAATTCTCGGACCTCTTCTAACTTACTCTGCCACAGTTCGGGATCATCGTCCTCATATTGAATGACTTCTGGTATTTTATTTTTCTTACAAAAGTAGCTTTTTATGGCTAGACATCTGGTGTTAACTGGAACGGTTCTATTAGCGTCAACTAATTCGGCTGTCCATAATCCTTCTTCGGATGTTAAAGATATTATACCTTTATGTAAGTCAATTACTGCGGAATGCTGGCGCAATACATCGCATCCAATCAATACATTGAACGGTAATCCCGTTACGACCAAGAATCCTATTGGTAGGGTTATATTATTATTAGTAAGATCGAGCGATACTTGTTTTTTAACTGTTTTATTTTGCCGTCCAGTGGCTCCGATAATTATCACATTATTGACAGGTAAGGTCGGTATGGGCAACTGGCCTTCTCGCTGTATTTTTTCAAGTTCAGTACTGTCTATCAACGATATGTTGGATCCAGTATCTATCATTATGGTAGATTGTACCCCATTTAATTTTGCTGTTACATATATGATTTCGTTATTACTATTACTGTTTACATGTTTCTTATCCTCTTCCAATAAATCTTCTCTAATATTCTTTAAATAGTGGTTATTAATTATAGTTGTGGTATTATTATTCTTAGTTTTGTTTACAAGTCGTTGTTCCCCAAGATTACGGTTCAGTGAAGGGTATTCACTATTTTTCACTGCCTCTATTAGTTTAAATGAGGGCTTACCCCCTCTTCTCTATTTTCATTTGAATTATTATGTTGATTTAGTACAATTTCGGTGCGGTCCTCTGTATTAGGTTCCGCTATCCTATAATTTCTTTCAGGTGGATAGTTGTCTTCACGCCGGGACTGATCATAATGGTTGTCGTATCGGTGACTCCTTGGGTAATACCGTCGCTGATTACCTTGAGGCCTGGAGTAAATATAATTAACGTTATGCCTATAATTATTGGGTCGTCTGTCCCCATCTCCTCTATTATTGCGACTGTCGCGGTAATTATACGTATTATTGCCACGATAATTATAATTCCTGGAATTATTATTCGCGTGATCGTTTTGGGTCCTATTTGCATTAACGTTCTGTGCAGGTCGATTGTGATCATTATTATGAGAATTGGTTGGTGGCTCGTTATTATTATACTTCTGATATTTATAATTTAACATCCTATTTCTTTGGTATTGGTTCTCGTGCTCATAGTTCTCAAGGAATTTGGCCATGGCTGAAATCGTTTTGATTTGGCTACACATACGTGCATTTTTTTATCCCTTCCTCGTAATGGTAGGATAGTTGTATCACCAAACATTCTTCAGGAATTCTGGGCTCTAAGTTCCGTGCCATACATACTTTTCCTAGAAAGTATGAAGTCGGAGACTGGCCTATGTTTGTTTCGTATCGACCGTTACTCAAATTATTTCTAATCATGTTCTGGGTCGATTCAGACCAATATTTCTCTTTAAATTGTTTTTTGAACTCGGTCATGTCCAGTATATCCGGGCGCACCGCTGTCCACCAATTATCATAGGTATCTTTAAATGTCTCATCAATCATACTGCGTATAATACTCCAGCGATTTTCTCTATTTCTTGCGATCACCTCTTCCAACCTCTTTAAAAATTCCATCGGATTGCGCTTGTAATTACAAAAATTAATCGACTCCCGATTCTCGTGGTTATTCGTATGACTATGTTGGCGTGTCCTATCCCGCCATGAATCTACTTCTTCTTGTAACTGTAATTCACGTCTACTAATTTCCTCTATTTTATTTTTACTGGTATTAATTTGACCTTCCATATTATTTAAATTGCCATAGACTCTTTCGAGTCGTTCACCCATGTCTGTCTGTATTTGCGTAATACCTTCCTTATTCTCTTCCCGTACCTGATGTACTTGGTTTTTAATTTGCTCATATTTTCCGACAGTTTCCTGTTGGATTTCTTCGATCATTGTTTTACTCTCAATTTTTATATCATTAATTTTATTTTGTAACTCCTCGCGAACCTGTACTACTGTTTCGTTAGTTTTTTCTAACCCTTCATTTGTTTTGGCTATTTCTAATTTTCTTTCCTCATTATTTTGGTCTACTTTTTGGTTAATTGTCACGTGGATATTCTCCATTTTCTCATTAATTTGCCTTAAATTTTCTTCATGTATTTGTAGGATGTCTTCCTTCATTTGTTTTAAACCCTCATCATTCCTATCTAACCTTTCGTTAATTTGGTTTAATCTTTCGTTATTCCTATCGAACTTTTCGTTCATTATCTTTGAGTTTTCCTTATTTTCCTCATTTGTTTTATCGAATTTTTCCTCCAGTCTCTTTGAGTTTTCTTCCTGTTTCCTAAATTGTTCTTTTGAGTTTTCATTAATTTCCTCTTTCATTTGTCTATTGCTTTCCATTATAATCCTCAACAGCTCCTGCATACTCATGTCTTCCTTTTTGTTGGATTTATCTGGTTGGTCCCCTTGGGCAACTTCTTCAATTATTTCCTTTTCCTTGTCCGTAATTATTTCAGTTTCCGTTATTTCGTCTGTCTGTTGTTCAATTTCACTATCTGTTATTATTTCTATTTCCTGTTCTTGTTCACCTACTTCCTTCTCCATTTCTTCTGCCCTCACCTTTGATCTACCTCTGGTATGCATGTTTATTCTCCCACAGTTGCCTGCTCTGGTTAAGTAATGTTATTATAATTATAGTTACTTAACTTAAGCCTCACGTTGGGCGCCAATTTGTTACTACTCTCGCGTCACCTAATTAAGTCCCACGTTATGAGCGTCAATTTGTTACTACACGGGTATTACTGGGTTAAGCCCCACTGTTGGGTTCGCCAATTTGTTACTAATCCCTCTCGGCTCTTATGTTGTCTCTTACGGTCGCGGGATTCTCGTTATTTCAGCCCCAACGTTGCCAGCGTCAATTTGTTACTGAACCTATGCTGGTGTGTTTTGATTTATTTTAATTATTTAAATATCTGAGATATTTGGAGTTGTGGAATATAGTAATTTAATTAACTAATATTAGCTTATCTCTCTAAGAAAAATATCAGTGTTAGTGTACTTGAAACTTAAATAATTAATGTGTTATTCTATAATTTCGTTCAACCCTATTATACCTTGAAGAGAATTATGTAAAATTTTGTATTTTAACGCTCTTCTCTTTGGTGTCGGAGAATTCCGCTATAAGCGCTGTAGTACCGGGGGAACGAAACTTAGAGGTTAATTCACTGTTTACGTTAACCAATTATTCTATACTTAGTCAGTTACTTTTTTATTCCCAATTCATTAAATAATACTCCAAATAACAAGTTTTTGCAACTATACAAAGGTTCTTTATTTGTTCACTTCTTCAACATTAAATAAGATATGTTCCAACTGGCATACACAAAGGCTATAGATTGCGTGAATCGATTATCGATCAGTCCGATACTTTATTTAGATTCGGTTATATAATGTGTTTTAGTTTGTAATTAACTTAATTCAGTGTGTGAAGGTTCTTGTAACTGTGGGGAAGATTAAAAATACATAGATAAGAATGCAAGATTTACAAATTTGAAGTGTTGTGTTGTTAATATGGTTTATACAATAATAATTTACCAGACTAGAACGAAGCGAATCGTGTAGGCTGTTGGCTGATAACTTCACCGTTCTGAATGACTATGCCGTACGATATTCTTTCTTCGATTTAATAAAATGGAATTCTTGTCCTGTTCACCTTGGAAATACAGCTCCTGGATGGATTTACTGCCAGACTGATGTTCCTTCTGCAATTTCTGGATCCAAATACGTTCTTCTCTCGTTTGAAGTAATTAGTGATGTTCCGTGTATTTGAAAGGTTATGAGTTCCAGTGTAGTGTATATTATTGGTTGTGATACAGTTAACTCTTTATATTGGGTTTAATATATCGTCAATTCCTTTCGGGTATAAGATAATTCAAGTACTTCCTTGTAGAACCCAGTTATTTATTTTTTATTGTGATATCATACTATGGTCTCGTTTGGTTAAACTGTACTGGCAAGAGTCAAGAATATTATCATTAAATTTTGTGTTTTATAAGAGTATCAAATAATTTAGAATATTCCAATTATATTAGACATTTCTTAGGTTTTTTAATCTCATCACATTCAGATCATAAAAGGCAATAATTGAAAATCAACAACTTCTTCATTTCCTGTAGTCCATAGCAACCCATTATTTTTCTTCCTTCTCCATGTTTTGTATATAGTGTTTATTTCATATATTTTTTGTCTATTCCTTATTAATTTGCTATCATATCGGAATATAACTTTACCGATAGTTGGTTTATTATTTTCTATATATATTCTGCTGGTTTTTTGATATGAGCCTGTTTCTTTTATATTTACTACTTTTTTCGATATCA